>MU269990.1:33092779-34492779 GCA_021432705.1 Caranx ignobilis | reverse complement strand
GAGAGATTTGCAAGTCTTGCTATTGCAACATTAACATTACCATTAACAACCTCCATGATGCACACACAGATTTGCAATTGGTGCATCTTACCAGCCAACAACTCTCCACTAAACACATGCTGGTAAGTTGTTGACTCCAAACATATTATTATTTAATTGATACAGCTAATTAGCGTTTGGTTGTTTCAAACATTTTTTTTCACCACCAAATCGCCTCAGTCGAAGAAAGTTCAGTCCAATTCAAACAATCAAGGCCTTGTGATTAAGCTTTTTGCCAAAATAGACTCAAACAGCTCAGAAAGTAACCGCAGTGTTACCTTATCATGTCAGTCTGAGGTTTTCCCCTCCCGTGGACAGACTCACATCCTTCTGTGGCTTTTGTGGGAACATGTGGCTGGAAATGTAGATGTACTGTATACCACAACCAGAGGACAGGGTCAGGAGAACTGTGTAGCAGGGTGGATACGTTTTTTTGGTTTGTTTTTTCATTTATTTAAATCAGTAAACTCTGTAAATTAAAGTGTTTCACTCCATTACCTCATCTCCCTACCAGCTCAATACATGTATATATACGTAAAACATGACTTTCATCACCTAAACTTTAAAATTAGTCCCTGTTTGTTTGTCATCTAATGTTGGACTGTAATTTTCTGGTTCAAGCATCATATTTTTACATCAGCATGTTCATGTTGTTGAAAGTATCTTAAGAAGGAGGTACTTCGGAAAATTAAATATTAAAGAGAATCCGGTGTAACCTCACTAATTCCACTTTCCTTCAAACTAAATACCTGAAACAAACATGAACTGGTTAATGGTGCTTTCTACCATCTGACAGAAAGTAAATCAGTTGACACATGATATAGTTTGCAGCATTCCCCTGTAGTAGGCCGAGTGGGACATAAGTAAACTTATATTAATTAAACAAGGCTTGTTTCCTGGCATTCATCCATCTCTAAAAGTCAATTATTCTCATTCTAACATTTAACAAAAGATAGTGTTGGTATATTGCACCATCATGTGATGTTAAGTCTGTATTCCAGGTCACAGGGTCATGACATAATGACATACCAATGTCACGAGTAACCTAATAACAAACACTAAGGAACAATGATTTCATTCTTACACACATAAAGATAGGTTTGATTTCCTTCTTCCCTCTCTTCTGTTGCACAAACATGTTGAGGAACAGTGACAAACTCTAGGATTTTTGTCTTGAATATGAAGTAAAACTTTATTCTAAAGTGGATCTGAGCTTGCTCTCCTCCCCTTTAATCAGGAGTGCCCACCACAGCTGCAAGTGTAACCTGATTCAGAGTAGAAATGGTTGGGGAGTGGTTTGGGACACAGGTGGAACACAGGGCGGGACAAGTAATCACACAGGTGGGCTTGGCAGACAAAGGAAGATAAGAGACCTGAAACAATACAAAAGGTAGGTTACCAAAATAAAACAGGGAGTGACATAAAGGAACTGTTTTACAGTGTATCTAGGATAGTTAGATAGTTCATGGCCAGGAGCCTGTTCTTTGACGTGATGAAACATTTTCATCCGTCAGAAAAGTTGTTCTCTATAGATGTTCCTCAGGGTTGTAAAAAGTTTTCCACCTCTCCATTTTTGTAATTCTCCCTTAAAAGATGCTAGATCTGATCAATCAAAGATAGTGTGGTGTTTGTTTTTGAGGTCAAGACTGATAGAACATATAATTTATCTAGTTTAAAGGTTCACTGTTGACATTGGAAATGGTAGCCGTCAGACACATTTAATACAATGTAAATGGATAAAACACAAACCAATTTAGAGATCAATCAATAACCAAATCTACAATCTTGTAAAACAACAAATCGGCCTGTCAATTAAGTTTTGCCTTTTTTTATCTTAAAATTAGAAGAAAAACATTTTCCCAGTTCATTATGAAACCACTTCTGTCTTTCTATTCCTGGGCCACAGTGTACCCTCGTGCCTGTCTTGATTTCTGTTTCTCTCTCAGGTTCATTGTTAAAGTGGCAGTGATGCAGGGGATGATGACTGAGGCTCAACACCAGACATGAGTCAGACTTCAGAACATTGTGCCTCCGTTAAGCTTTGGTAGAAACAGCTATTGTCTCATTTCCCTCACCTCTTATCTCATCAAATAACCACATGCCACACATCTCACAATAAAATGTACAAGGCACAGAGTGTGTGTGCATAGCTGTATATGTTTCCACACAATATGATACGAGCATACTGTTTACGAACACTTACAGTCACAGGACGTATCCTGCCAACATCAAGAACTGGTTATTGACATAATGTGTTCATCAGCCATCACAATGAACTACAACCTTTAGCTTAACCTCACCCTAAAACAAACCCTAAAACAAAAGCAGAGGTTTTGAAGCAGCAAGGGCCGGACAAAATGCCTTCACTGAGTCCTCATGAATCCAAAATTTTGGTCCTCACATAGATAGACAAATGTACCAACAAGAACAAACACACAAAGGAGAAGGAGGACATGACAACACCTCATCACGTGGATCTTGAAGATTAGCTGCCTGGTGACTCACAGCTCAATACTGGGTGGGAGAACTGTAAATCACTGAGGCAATTTCACCTTTAGGTGGACACTGGTCTGTTTATAGCTCCAATTTACAGGAATATATGGAGGCACCGGACTTTGGTGCTGAAAATAGATCAGTATTTTCTGCAGATACTGGGCACTTCTCTTGCTACTGTGGTACAATTGTGATGCTGCTGACAGACTGATGTTGGTCTTCCTCTCACGCAGCAGATTGATATTTCTAAGTCCACTGATTGGTTAAATATAACATCCATAGTATTATCAGAAGGGTGAGCCGTAACCTTCAGCCTCATACTGAGAATGTTCTGGGTGGAGATTGAATGTTCTCCTCGTGCTTATGTGAGTTATCTGGGTAGTTGGGTTTCCTCCCACAGACCAACAATATTAAGCATTATGTTGATCAGGAAACAGGCAACCAGCAGCTACCCCACATCTGTCAGTAGAGGGTTGAGTGGTCTTACTCTTGTCGGTACAGAGTCAGTGAACCATCAGAGGCAGCCAGCTGTTTCCTGCTCTCTATTGGCTGCTCTCCTTTATGAACTCTCATTTCTCTTCAGCAGCCGATGTGTTTGACAGCTTAGACTTGGTCAATATGAACTGATTAAAGCAGCTGATGGAGGCAACCTTTGTAAACACTTGACAAGGGTAATAATAGCTGAGAGTATCTGCTCTGTGCTGCTCTGGGTTAGTGTGTTAGTGTGATTTTAAATAAACTTGCTGAATGCTAAACAAACATGCCGCTAAGTTCAGATACAAAGGTTAATGTATGTAGTGCATTTGCCTGTATAGTCCCACATTCATGCAAATACCTTGACCTTAGGAGCCAAGGATCACAAGCAGGTCACAGAGCACATGAATTATGGGTAGTCATTTAAAAGTCTCTCTCTGACCTCTCTCATCTTACTATGAATCCATAAACCTAAAGGCACTGTGTGATTCAGTCGCCATTGATTTGTATTTCAAATGAGCAGTGTGGTCTGTATGTGAATAATGAGGCCGTGGATTATTTGAATAAATGTGGAGGAGTCTATTGAGAAGCTCCTGAATGGGTTTGGAGGAGTCTGGTGTGTGCAGGCAGCTCTGCTGTTGCTTGAGTCAAATATAACAAACCGGCTCAGTGCAGTCTTAATGACACTTCCACTGTCACCAGCCAAACAGGAAGTCCTGCTCGCATTATTATGTTAACATTTACCACACCGAACCTTTATCTACCCACAATCTCTCTAATCTTGATTTAACAAAGACTTTAGCAAAGTTTCACAACACATCATTTCCATTCTTGTTCACTCGTAAAAACAAAAATCTAAATCATGATGAATTTTGCAGCTTGATGTAGCAACAAAACATTTTCCAAACAGACATTGGTTCAATTCAGATGCATGTCTATCATTGTCCCTCAGTAATAAGTCCTTAATGCAGCATAAAAAACAAATATTGTATACATACCAGCCCAACAGAAACACAGTGGGATATGTAAAAGTGTAATATGATGTAAGACGATGATCATCTACTCATCAAGTAACCTGATCGATCTTCCTCACTCACTCAGCAGATTGTTCAGCCTGTCTGCGTGTTAGAGAAGCTCTTGCACACACAGTATGACATCCATGGATATTTCTTCATTTAACCCTTGTGCCTTCATTGCCCTCAAGCTGCTACCTGCTGACCACCCCCATCACTGTTCACCTCAATACATCACTAGTCTCCACCATCTCTTTGAGGACATAACTTTTTCAGGTGAGTGTCGAAAGATGGTGTTTGGTACTCACCCCATATGTTGTGTAACTGCTGCTGGACAAAGACACAATGTAAAGGATCTCCTGTGTGGATTCAGTATGTCCTCAGATCCATCAAAAAGCAGTCCCCGAAATTCAGCAGACTCCAGCTTGGCTCAGAACTCCTGCATGATCCGTGTTCTCCTTTCACATGAATGATATGCACCTTATTTAGCCGCTCCGTTAAAGGAATATCCACAGGAGGACGTGGGACAGCTTCATGGAAAGCAAGTAGAAAATTATAACACAGAGCTTGCCTTTGTTCTTAATTCAGCTTGTTTCTAGCAAGTGGGCGGCTGAATATTTCCTCTTGACTAGCTTGTTTATTAGCAATAGCTTGTACAGATTCACAAGCTCATTGCTCAAACATGGATGATTGAAATTCTTTGAGCCTCTACAAAATATGCCTGTTTTGTCTGTGAGATGTGGATGCAAAGCACATTTCAGTATGGTCATTGTTAGCTTCAAAGGCACATCTTGGAGCCACCCTACAGAAAATAAACTCATTTCATCTGCTCTGGCTCATTTTGGCAAAATGTCAGAGATGCTGTGTAATGTACTCACTGACACACATGTGGATGACATATGTGGTGATGATGACCTGACTGTTAGGTATGCAAAGGTGCCATCGTGACACAACGTTATGTGTTCCTAATATTTGTTATACATGTGCACGAGTTCCCTGCACTCCAGCCTGCTTCCCCCAGCCTCAGCCTCGACTCCATTCATCTCCCCTCGGCCCTTATTTAAAAACAACCCTACCTTTAATACGACAGCAATTTCTACCTCTGTCTGCCTCGGCATCCAGATATTTAAATGCAAATGTTAGATGGGATGAGCAATAAACTGTGTGGGCAGCTAAGAGGCAGAATTATGGAAAAATAAGTGTTTATTGCACATGAGATAAATGAAAACATTTGTATCTTATTTGATCTTGTCATTTTGTTGTAGCAAGTTTTGTTTCATCAAGTGGACCTTTGATTTTGGCTGCAGGTAAAAGTATAGTGAAGTGGCTGATTATGCAAGAAGAGTCTGAGCTTTGGTGAGTGTAGCTGGACAGTTGTGTTTTGTGTTTGCATAACTCCACTTTTCTTATATTCATCTTCAGTGAAACCTTGTATCTATGTGATTCTCACTGTCAACTTCACACATGCTGATTGTTAACATGGTGTGTACAGCTAAAAAGACCGGAAAACTCACAAGGACCCTGAACGCCTCTTCAGATTTGACAACATGTAAATCATACATGCTTGTCAATGAGAAATTAAGGCCTTTGTTCTCGACTCTTGCACAGTTCACGATACATGGTTCAGTTCCAAAAGCAATATGAGTCTATTTTTATATTATTACACATTTGTCTGGGCTGTTCAGGGGCTGGTGACCTGCTTCCTCTGCCAGGATGGAAATACAAATGAATGAGTTACTAATTAGATTATAACATGCATCTAAAGAATGGATTCTGGGTCACATCGGTCACAGTTGTAGGAGGAATAAACAGCCCACAATGTAAAGCTATGATCAAAATTGTATGTATTTTGTAGGGCTGAATGATTTATGTAAAGTGGAAGAATATTTTGTGCAAAACATTTAAGCGTAGTCTTCTTGTTGTATCACATACCATAACAGCAAGCTAGATATTTGTCATAATGTTTGTTAACTTGCCGCCCATCTTTGAACGCTGACAAGAGTGGTTCCTTAGATATATAACTGTTTTATGAGACTTCTCATGGTTCACTGCTGCTCAATGTGGAAATAGTCAGTCATGGTGTTGACTGATTATATGGTATTGTATAAAAACACTGTATGGGCTTAACATTAAATGCCTGCTTTTCATTGGAGGGAGACTTAAACATCAAATTGTTCAAGTTTGAATTATTTGATCTTTTTCTGAATGGCTCTGCAACCAACAAGTGTATTTTGTAATTAAAGAATATAGGTTCACAAGATCACTCTGTGTGGCAACAAACCCAGAGCTCAAATATAACAAGAGTGACAACTGAACTTAGACAAACATGATTCCCATTTAATTCTAATGTAAATCATGTAGCTGAACTGTGAATGAGTTAATTTTTGCAAACCACACAACAGAAACTTTTTCTTCTAACTGTAGGTCAAGTTTACATTGTTTAAACTGAATTACCTGTGAGAAAAGACTGAGGAAAGGAAAGCACATCACTCTCACCTCTATAAATCCCATTTAGTTACCATGAACTATATAGAGCTGAACTCAGTGCTCCAGATTTACCTTTGTTGCAGATCTGCAGTCAGGCCAGAAATAAATCTGAATATCTCATGAAAATAACATCCCTTCTGTCCGGAGGTGTTTCTGTATCCTTACCTGATAGTAAATCATTCTCATAATCAGGTGAGCAGCTGGTAATGACAGTTGGTAATAGCCTCTGGTGAGCTCCTATATATAGAGCTATAGCAGAGGTGACCAGCGAAGCATAGAGGACGAGAGACAATGTTCCCTCTGAGTTATGAGAATGAGTTATGTCCTTCCTCTCCTCTCAAGAACATAAAGGCAGGTGTGGGCACTGGCCTCTTGCACACATTTTTCTCCAGACACATGCTGTGAAACACAGTTATACACAGAAGCACTCATGTGCATTATACATGTATGCTGATTCATGTATGTTATACAAATCCATTGTTTTCTTTCCAGCTTTGTTTCTCCCCCTTTCTCCCTTGTCTATCTAACACACCCACATGTCCGATCTTATATAACACAGTGTGAAAGTGTCCACCCCCATGAGGACAGGTCGTAAATATAGGGTTCCTTCTGATGTTGAGGGTAACGGTGGAAAGGACACACCACACACTGTCAAAGATAAAGTGCACAAGCACACACAGTACACTCATAGGATTACATGCAAATAGATGCACACACACGCGCGTGCGCGCACACACACACACACATGCACCCGACCACTGTGTGCCCTTCAGGTCATTCATTAGTTGTGCAGGTCTGGGAGTCTAGAGCAGGACAAAGTGAAGAGTGAAGAAGGTGACTCTGTGTTGGCAGCATCCCAGACCTGCTCTCTTTGCTGATCAGTGCAGTGGCCTGTTACCACAGCAGGATACTTGCCATTGCAGTGTAGCAGGAATATGTTGAGTTCCTGGCCCAGACTTTGTTCACCTCCATGTCTGCGCATGTGAACCTGGTTTGGATTTGTTGTGCTTGTTGGTGGGAGTAGTCGAGTATTAGTTAGACCAACACACAAACTCTGTCTGATCTGCTGCTCATCTGATAAAAGATCGATTATGTTTAAGTTACAATTGCGCTGGTGTTTTACAACATGTCGTCCAATTACTCTAAAGCCAACGATGTTTAGAGTTGTTGTGGATGACTAAAGGAGAATGAAAAGCTCATATAATCAGGCAGTCCCATCTGAATTACTTTTCCAACAACAGCTGCCTCATAAAGTGTGTGACTGTTGAATTTTTTATTTCAGACAGTTTGAAAACTTCCTGTTTATTTAAAACTGAAGTGATTTTACTGTTTTTTGTTTGTTTTTTTTAGCTCAGTAGCTAAGTAGCTAAACAGCACCGCAACATAGTGAGTGACATATTAATTGCGCAACACAGCGAATCTATAACGAAATTTGTTGCCATCTTTTTTTAATAATAGATTTTTATCCATTTTATCAATTCGTTGCTGCAGGCAGCCCTATATGGAACTATATAAATACCATTAAAACATCAGTGTAGGTTTACATCTCTCGTGTCTGTCTGGAGCTCTGGCGTTGGTCTGTCGGCCTCTACTCTGAATGGCTGGTAGTCTTTATGTATATGTCTTTGGACTACCTTCTTAATTATGGAAACAAAGGGACAATCCACCAGACTGAAAAGAAAATCAAACATGACAGCAGTTCACTACCTTTAATTCATTTCCATTTAAAACCCTCCTCCATTCTGATGCCGTCTGCCTGCAGCTTATTTTTTTCAGTTTGTAGATCCCAACAAATAAACAGAGGAGGATGTAAATTTTTGAACGCATAATTTATTTCTCACTGACACTGTCAACTAATACACATTATGAAGCCTGGTACCTCCTCTCTGAGACAGACATACAGATACACAACAAAAGCAGTGGTACAGAGCAGCGTTTAGAGCGAACCTGATTAGAAGTGTCCAGAAAAAAAATAAAACCTGCCTTAATCTCATTGCACCAAACTCAGTAACACTATCATGCCAAGACAGCATAAAATAAGCTCTGATCACATTGACACTGTTCAAAATGTCTCCCATCTTTACGACATAGTAGTTTGCAAGTGGAAGTGGAACATGGATGCCTGTCTGTCACCATGAAATCGCTGAGTTTTACTGGAGTTATGAGCCTTAATACTGCACACAAGGAAAGTCGGTGTGATATTGTTATATTTGGGAATGTAAAGTTGGGCATCTTGTAATGTGAACAGATGCATGGCTGAAATGTTACCACCGCTGGCTCTTTGATTGCAGAGGACAACACACAGAGTTGATTTCCCATGCCTCTGCTCTGACACCTGTGTCCAGTCTGACTTTTGTCATAGTGTCATTTATTCTTTTTTTGAATAGAAGCTGCCATTATCTTTTAGATCCCAACTGTTGCAAATGGTAAAACCAAGACAAAGTTTGGTCACTTTGTGTTGTTTATACTGTAAGAACAAGCTGCCGACTAGGAAAATGAAGGTTATTCATATCAGTGAAAAGTCAAATCATGGTAAATATTCAGCACAACTCTTACTTGACATAATGACTTCAGAGAGTAGTCAACATGTGGTAAAATATGGCAGGTAAACCAGCATTTGTTGTTACAATTGTCAGTATGTCTGTAGTATTGTAATATACTTATATTCTTTAAAATAATTTCTTCAAAACAACAGACGTTACGTGGCTGTTTTGAATGCGACCGGAGTCCTGACCCTTGGAGATGGTTTTATGTTAATGTCCAGTAAAATATGTCTTCATTTCCTGAGATATTTGACATCGCAGAGAAATATTTCTTACTCTGCCTCCCTAATATGACCAACAATGTTAGCAGCCAGCAGTGTTGCTTACATCAAGAAGGAATGAACCAATTTGACATTTTTGGTTAAACCAGCATGTAAATTACTGTTCTTAAATGGTTATTGACTTTCAAACTTAGCTGAATGCAGCAAGTTTTTGGTTTTAGATATTATCCTAAACCAAACCCTCCTCATCTCAGTGAACTGATTTCTGACCATTTCTTATCTCTGTGGTAAAAATTAAAGTAAAAGAGAGAGAGAAAAAAAACTTGGTTCACTTAAAAGAGGAAACACACTTCATCTCTAAGCCGTCTCTCTGTCACAGTTTATGAGCTGAGGTACTTGATGAGGCTTCATTATTTCCTTCAAAAACTAAAGAAACACTAAAGACATTTCCAACGATCATTACAAATGTTTTTGACCATTACTGTACAATCTTTTTTTAAATTACCTTTCTCCTCTTCTTTCATATTCCAAAGTGGCACATTTGGGATTTTAACCCCAATCATCCTGCATCTGCCCTTTGTCCAGTTGGGGGTCTAATCAATCTGAATCCACAGGTGTTTACTCTAAGACTGCAAGCAATGCTCACCTATGCAATGGGTGAGTATGGTTTAAATAACTCCACTTAAATATTCAAGAATGTCTTCCAGAGTAAGCATGAGTCCTGGCACAGTGATCCACCGTCCAAATATCCAACTTATCGAGTTGTGTTTGATGTTAACCTCGTTCGCCACACCACTGACAGGGCTGTGGGGCTGCCAGCTGGTCTGTCATTATGGTGCTCCAGACTGAACATCTGGTGGTGTGACATGGTTGGCATGAAGTTTGCTACAGACATCCAAGGTCCATGGCAGACCAAAATGTTTCCTGGTCCAACACTACATGGATAACTCTAATGTCACAGCTTCTGTTGCCCCCCAATGATTAAGGATAACCTTGCATGTTAATATAACAACATTTGCATGCAGTATAGCTGTGCAGAAGCTGTCACTACAGCTTGAAGTGATGAAAATTGAACCAAATCACATCTTAAAATGGCCACCATAAAAAAGATAAACCTCTCTGCTTTACATCATGAACTGTCTCTACATGCCACCATCAGGCCAATCTCACATTAACTGCCCCTCTAGTGGTAAAGATCAAACAACAACAACACTGTAGTTTCTTCATTTCTGCATTTCTACTGTGCAGGGAAACACATTTTTCTGTATCCAGCACCTTTTCCCACTGGGGTTCAGTAAATGACCACTCCTCATAATTGGTGTAAGCATTTCAACCTCTCAGAGGCTGCTGCCATGGCTACAGACCGTATGTCTTGTCTCCTTCATCAATCTTTTTTGCCAGGCTTCTTGAAGTGCTGTGGAGTGGATATGATTTCAGCCCATTAGGCCAGAAGAACTCAGCTGTGTCAGGAGCCGAGCTGCTACTGGATGTTCCAGGTAGACGTCACTTCCTGACGCTGAGGATGGTCATCTGTAGACACTCTTCCTTCAGAGCCACCAGCTCTGTCTTGTAGCTGCTCGTCTTGCCTCCGTCAGCATACACACAAGGCTGCTTCTTTGACGATAGTGGCGTTTCCATGGTGACTGAACCAGCGTTCAGTATGTCGACATGTGATGGTGAGGAAGAGGAGCCCTTGTGGCAGGCCGCAGACAGTAATGCCGAGAGGGCTCTGCCAACATCGTGCCTTGCCCCCTCATTGACGAAACAGTACAAAATGGGGTCGGCAACACAGTTGAGGCTGGTAAGAGCCAGCGATACATGGTACGCTGCAAACAAGCTCTCCTCTGAGCCACAGTCACATGGCTTCCTTAAAAACATGACACTCCGCACCAGGAGGAGGACATGGTATGGTCCAAAGCAGAGCAAAACGATCAGGATCAAGCTCAAAGCCAACCGCTGAATTTTGGCCTTCTCCTGACGCTCTGTTGAGACGTTGCAGCGAACTGCTGCTAGGATCCCACGGTAGGCGACCAGCATGGCTGTCCAGGGAGCAAGGAAGCCCAGAAATGTCCTGTAGAGGTTCATTCCTGCCACCCAGTCTTGCATGGGGTATTTCTCAAAGCAGAAGGTGTGGTTGAACCGATCCTGGAAGAGCTCATCATGGAAGAGAGGAGCAGAGTTGGCCACAATCTCAATGATCCACACAATGGCACTGACCAGGACAGCTGCAGGAGGTTCAGGAGAGGAGAGAAGGGGAGAGACAGGTTAGACTTTGTGGTAACCTCGACTCCTCTAAGTCATTCAATTTTGACCTATTGAGTGACACCATGTACCAACCGAAGAAACCAAGAAACCATTTTTCATGAACACTCCATATGAACCGTTTCGGAAAAGAAAAGTTAGCCAGTGCTCATGGTCATTAGATTTTATTGAAAGTAATGACTCTAACAGACATCCTTGTTTATGTGGTTATTTATAAAAAATTTCTTTTGACATGGAAGTGATCTTATCTCTACACAAAGTGAATTTCCTGTTATACCGATGTGAAGACGTGCCTCCCCTCCAGGCCTGGCAGTAGCACAGTCTAGGAAACAAATCATCAAATGCAATATCTCAATCATGTAAAAACAGGATACCACGTGATTTGATAGTACTGACTCTACTGGAAAGTTGATTTTTCTCGCTGTGGATGTTTTATTTTGGAGTTGATATTTACATGGATTATCAGCCTACAACCCGTCCTCCACTCTGAACAAGCATAAGGATGGTGTTTCTCAATCCTCTCTCATATGACCCAGAGGAATGCCAGCTTACCTTTAGTCCTGTAATAATTTCCACAGCCACCAGGTGTCGCCTAATAACAAAATGTGACTATAGGTCATAAAAACCTGCTGCACAAGCGGCCTGCGGCCTCGTAGTTTACAGTCTCTCCTACATACCTGTTTTGATTCGTCGAACCTTGGCGAAGCGAAGAGGATACGCCACAGCCAGGTATCTGTCCAGCGATATACAGCAGAGGAAGGCGATGCTGACATATATATTAGTGTAGAAGATGAAGCCGAACAGCTTGCAGCTCTCCTGACCATGGATCCAGTCATCGTGCTGCAGGAAGTAATCGATCCACAAGGGGAGAGTGGTGATGTAGAGGAGGTCAGCCACTGACAGGTTGATCAGGTAGATGCCGAGCTCGTTGCGCTGGCGTACCTGGTGGGAGGAGTGTGATGAAAGGAGGGAAATGATTTGGGAGGGTGTGATGAAGGTGGGATAGTAGGTAGGGTGGTGGGTGGGTAAAAATTTAAAATGTAAGAGACACTAAATTGATGGTCTGAAGCATTTTACAACATAAAGCACATGAACTGAACTTCTGCTCATATACACACATATACTGTAAAATCACACGTATACTGTAAAATCCCAAGCTTGACAGATGATGGAGCCAATTCCAATGCAAACCTGGCTAACAAATCCAAAACTGGCTGGTGACAGTGTGTATGCATGTATGTGCACGTGTGCGTATGCACATGTGCATGCATGTGTGTGTATGTCTCCTCACCTGCATGTAGGCAGCCCACAGGGCCATGCAGTTAGTAGGCAGCCCCAGAACGATGACTATGATGTAGAGTGTGGGCTGGAAGAACTGGTCCACCTTACTGTCCACATCACAGAACGAGATGTTGCACATTGTCCTGCGTGGAGCACTCAGAGTGTGTGATTGTGTGTGTGTGTGTGAGTGTGTGTGTAAAGTGTGTTCAGCTACTCTCAGCTCTGTGTGTCTCTCTGTAGTTTCACTAAACTACAGCTCCACCAGTTTGACATGCTGACTCTGGCGTCCTGCTCAGCTACCACACGGCTGTCCACGTCGGAGTTACCCAAGAAAACAGAACTGTCATTTCTGAAGCATTTGATGGTTCCTGTTTCTTAAAGCACTGTCCTTCTTGCCGGAGGGCCATGATGTGACATGATCCTCTCTCATGCTCTAGAGCCAACCCCCTCCCGTCCTCGATATGGGAGAAAAGAGGAGAAGAAAGGAAGGAGGTGAGGGATAAAATGTGCTGAAATGAAAGCTGCCTTATCGACGCTGTGCCAGGCCTCCTGCGCCTGGACAGGGCCTCATCAATCTTTTAGAGATTAGAGGTCTGCCAGGTTTACTGTGAGAGGGAGAGGTTGAACATCAGTGTGTGTGTGGGTGTGTCTCAAGGTCCCGATGACACACAAGACTCCTCAGGGAAGTTAGCACTAAAACACAGGAATGACTTCACAGAGCCTCAGCACTTTGGAGCTGACAGGCCGTCCATTTACTCTGAACTCCTTGACATCTGCAAGAGAGACAAAGAGAGAAAGACCTTTAAGTGATTATGTTTTTTAATGACTGTATACAACCAAAAAAAAGCAGGTCCCTAAAAGAAAATAAAGAGTAACATACATACTCTTTATTTGAAACATTATTTTTGAGGGATTGCAGCAGCTTAGCCATCAAGGTGCCATAAAATCGAATTAAAACACAGTAGCTGGAATCCCTGCTTGGTCGTTGTTTGTCTCTGTCAGTCCGCCAACTTACAGGACTTGTCAGGCTGTGTCATATCCTGTTTATTGTGAATGATCACAGCTGATTCATTCAAACCCTGGATCACTGCACCAGATGGAAATACATTATTCTGCATGTCATTTTATATGGCTTTAAAATAAAACTGCGCTCAAAACTGACTCAACATAATGCTTGTTGTTTTGTAATTTACATTCTCCTCTGCTCTCACCGGTCATGAACAAAGGAACAGAAACAAAGGAATGCAGTTTGTCAACGCTTCTTTCTCCTTGTTTGGCTTGTCAGAGCTGTCCTCACACTGCAGCCATAAAATTTTGTGTCTCAGGCTCATTTCCTGTATATCCTTGCTGTGTTCTGCCTCTGCCTCACATACACTTTTAATGCACCACGATTTCTCGTCACAAGACTCAGAGCTGCACTCTCTAGGCATCTGGTTTGGTTATTTGAAGTGAATGGAATCTTTTGTGTGGTGAAAACAAACCACTCAAAACTGCCTGGAGTGAACACACCCTCAACACATACAGTCAAGGCATTTTTTCCTGAATATATTGAATTCTGCTGCTTCGAACACCCAGGAACATGTGTGAAAGAGAAGACAGTGAGAGATGGACGGATGGAGAGATGGAAGAAAGAGGCCGCAAGAACAGCAAAACAGCAGGAGTTTATCAGGACACCTTGCAGGCACAAAAAGACTTTGCAGAGGGTGCAAACGAAGAGTGTCGTACATATGACAAGCATTATGTAAACCCTCACATGAACATGATGTGCATATACATGTGGAGTAGAAAGACACAGAGCGAGAGAGTGAAAGAGAGAGAGGAGTTAAAGCTCAGTCTCTTTCACTCCGCAACGTCTCACTTTTCACTCCGAGCTCAGCTTGTGTTTATACATCTTGGACCGCCTTGATATTTTTGCATACAGCTGATATGAGTCCACATATGCTTTCAATCATTTTACTTAAATATGCTCATAAGCACTGGGAACTGCCTTTCTGCACAGTTTGTGTGTGTTTCAGCTTCTTGTCATTCCTTCTAGATGGACAGATTTCAGAGGGAAGTGTGAAGGTTCGTCAGCATGAAGACCAGATAGGTGACATGTTTATCACAGGGAAGACTGAGGCTGAATTATGTGACCTGTATTTGACACTTTTCATGTGGTCTCAGTTGAGGACAGCCACACATATCAAGCCCCCGACTGTAGGTTGATAAAACCCAGTGAAAATGTGAACAGTCAGTAGAAGAGAGAATGATACATTACCGTAGCTTCCTCATAAAACAATTGTGAAACTTCTCTTACAGTTTAGTAGCTCAGTGACAATGAATCAGAGTTTCAAAAACAACAATCCCCAAAGGTTGTCCTTTGGTAGCCAACTGTAAACCATGAATACTTTGAGCACATGGTGTGATAGAGGGTTATGTAAAGCTGGGGAGCAACAGAAATGTCAGTGAGATGGTGCCTGTATTCCTGACTTTCTTTGAAGATCATAAACAATCATCACACAATGCACACCATGATTCGTTCAGTACAAAGCTGATAAATAGATCTCAGCCTGGTGATGAACAACAGTTTGCAGTATCCAAAATGAAAAGCTTTCATCCATTGGGTAGTACCAGTAACAAATGCTCATATCTCTTAACAGACACTGGTTGTTCTGGTAAACTGCCACCTGTTGGCTCTATGAATAAAGTAAATAGTGCCTATTTCCAATAAAAGCACAAAGCACAATAACTCTGTGTTCACTTCCTGATTAAAGTCCAAGGAAGAGGCCTTAGAGGTGTCTGTCACCACCCAACAAACAAAGATCTATGAAGGAAACAGCTTCAGCCTGTGATAATTTGACAGTCACTGGTGTGGAACAGTGACTTTTCATTCAGCTGACCCACTGCCACAATCACACACACAACCTGAGGGCAAACACACACAAGGGCAAAATGAGGTCATATCTACAGTAAGCTTGTCAAATTACTCTTTGTTGGGGGAAACACCCATGTTGATAAGCTGAACCAAAGCTAGGTCATATTTCTGCTGTAATCTCTTGTCACACACACACACACACACCAATACAGAGACATTAGTCCGTTTCATATTGGAGGTTTAAGTTATAACCTTCCATTTCCCAAAAAGGCTTGTTTGTGCTGTTGTCATTCCACATGTCAGTGTTACCAGGGTCATGGTTTCATGGAGGGAGAGGGTCAAGCTGTAGGTAAATTGTTTTTCCATCAAATGCCCCAAAAGTCGTGTTGCGTTGTTAAAATTCCACATTAAAACAGACAACTGATGCCCGAGCTCTCTCTGGGTAAAAAGGCTTTTTGTGTTTTTTATCCTTTTAGGGAAACTCCAGTCCTTGAGAGTTTAGAGATCATCATTTGAGGATGTTGTTAATTCCATTACAGAGAGACCTCCTCCAGTCGACCTCATGCCAGAAGGAATTTGTCTTGCGCCTTGATTTACGGTAGTTTAGTAGCTGAATTTATCATTCAGTGGAACTATACTCATTTGTGCTTGTAAGACCACATCTTCATATTGAATGAATCATTACTGCTGGTAAATATGAAACCAGACACTGAGTTTTTATAGTTTTCTCCTGAAGTCATAGACTTAATCTGCATCACTGGTAAAGAGTCATGTATTACAGTATTTTACTAACAGCACAATTGCAATGTACTGTAAGTACCAATGGTTTCAAACTGATATTTACTTCCACTCATCTGTCCAGTTTTGAGGATGGTCAAGCATTCAGTAGAAAGAAAGAAAGAAAGAAAGAAAGAAAGAAAGAAAGAAAGAAAGAAAGAAAGAAAGAAAGAAAGAAAGAAAGATGAAACCTCTGTCTCTGTGCTTCAACTTGCAGTCACAGCATTGCACTATCAATGAGATCATGTCTGTCACCACTGAGCACCACAGAGAGACCTCATGTCCTCCATTAGATAAAACAGCAGGGGCACGTGCAAGTGACAAAACCACTGCTCATCAGTGTTACCAACTCTTAACCTCTGCCCTCAGTCTGTGTGGAGAGCTTTGTTCAGTTCCGACTTAGAATACAAACTACGTTCAGGTGTGATAAAGTCAGTTCAGACTTCAGTGTGATTACATTTGCCAGAGTAATATGATACAAAGTGACAAGTTTCCTTTTATGTTGTGAAATCCACTTGTTTTTGTCTTTATCCAGCCTGTTACCAGGAATGTGGTTTGTATAGTCAGTTAGAGATATTTATCTTGTAGTGTTTGCATGCAATAGTCACACACACACACACACACACACACACACACACACAGTGCAATGATTCCTGCTTTATTTTGAAAGAACTTGTTGTTTTGTTTCCTTCCTTTGCATGTTTCCATGCACCTGTCAGGCTGTTATTTGTCACTACAGGTTATTTCACTGCATCACTGTGCCCGTGTGTCTGCATTTGTGGCCTGAACTCTGTGACCTGTGACAGAGTGGAGGAACACAGAGTGAAGTTGAAGATGGACAGGAACAGAGAACCAGACAAACTGATAAAATACAGATGCTGTATCTGAGTTCACTTGGCTCTATTGCATCCACACTGACAACATTTCTCACCCTCACCGGTCACCATCTCAGATTAAAATAAGATTAAATGCTGTTATCACTATGTCATTTTGTATTAATGGGACTGTTGGACATGCTTTGGTATAGATGATCTTTAAATATTTATACTGGTATATTTTCCCTCTTTTTACTTTCTACCAGTCACCCTATGCTCCATAGAGTTTGTATACAGTTCACAGGTGGAAACAGGTTCAAGAGGTTTATTAGTAATTAGGAATTAGAAGTTGTGCGTGTACAATGGAGGCCCATATCAACCTGCTCTGTGATGTCCGGTGCAACACGGCAACATTTGATCTGGTTCCAGAGAAGATTAGGTCAAGGCGGCTGTGCAGACATCAGGCTGGTTGTCAGCACACATGCACCCCCCCCACCCCCCCTCACCCACATACACACACACTTTTCTTCCTTTCACTTTCTACCTTCACTTCACTGTTCAGATGTTTGACTCTCATGGTCTACATCCAGGTAATAAATTTCCGATTATCACAACCTGGCCACTCCACACTCACACACACTCCTAGAACAACAAATAACCTCACGAGAGATATGACACACTAGACAAACAGTCAAAAATGCCCATGTGATTTTCTTTTATACATGAGAGCAGCACTACAAGTCAAGGTCGGACTGTTACCGTAATCAACAGGTTAAGTCAAAATGACCTTTGATAAGGTCCAGTTGAAGTGACTCAGCCAAGTCAGTCATGCCACGAGTGACTGAGTGATAATATGGGCAAGTATGAATGTATAAGACTCAATAAATATCATAAAACCTTACTCACTGCTACAGGTGTGTGTATCTATTTCTTTTATTTATGTGTCTGTTTATGGTTGTTTTCATTCATTCTTTTTTTTGGTTGTGTAGCATTGAACTGATCAAATTAAACTAACCCTGACCCTAAATGTTATGCAGCACAGTATAATCTGAAGGTGGCAGAGGGTGGCCCTGTAATTGTTCTGTGTCAGTGCAGAAACACTTGAGAATATGGAGCCAGGAGGGAAGACGACACAAACAAGTTCCTGAGCTGTATCTTTGAAAGCGGAAACATCAGGGTCACTGCAGTTATTTACCCTGTTGGGAAGAAGTGACACTAGCCTCAGTGTGTGCTGCACTTGTGAATTCAAATTGATTTTCCGACCTTGAACCTGCAGGCCTTTCTAGAAAGGGAGGGTCTTGATACGACAATGATATGACTTGGGGCTAAAAGTTAATTTCAGTTTGATTGTTTGATGGCTGATTGTGTTCGTCATTGTTTCCAGTGATAATGTTTCACTAACCTGAGACCAAAAACATATTTACATGTATAACCAAAACTACTGCAGCTTAAAGTCGAAGCACGGGGTCATCTGTTCACTGTGACGAGTTTTTCAACCAACTCTGAGTCATTTTTCATCAAAAATCTTCTTCTTCCCATGTCTGACTTATTCTCAGTGAGATCGCCACAGCATACAAATATGAGTGCGTACATGGCACAGCACAATGTTTTTGTTACTGATGACTAAAACTACCAGAGATAAACTGAAGCCATTCCTAAACATTTTATAAAAATAAAACTATGTGAGTGTGTGCATTTGTATGTGCATGTACATGTCTGTGTCTGTGTGTCCGTGTGTGTGAGTGTGTGTGTGTGTTTTGGCAGTGACTGTGTGGCTGTTTGCCAAACATTCCTGTTGACAGTCAAACAGTGGAAGCAGGAAGACAGTAATGCTACAGTATCAAACATGTCGACACACCTCTTACGCTGACACAAAACAACGCGGTCACTTCCAGGACACACACACACACGCACACACACACACACACACACACACACTAACACACAATCCAGTAACCTCACTGCATTTGGTCAAAACAGGTGAAAATGATGAAAAACCAAACAACTGATGATCTACAGCAGGTACAGGGAGCATCAAAGACACTTTCCTGCCTGTCAGGTATTCTGGACACAAGCTGAAGTACACAGTGTTATACACACTGATGTACACACTGAGGGCACAGGTATGTCCCCACCCTGAAAATGCAGAGCACCTTTTTTCCCCATTGACAGTGCCGCTCTCATGTGTGACCCTGATCAGAGGGTCTTTGATGTTTGAAAGCCCAGTCACTGATGTTATTTATTTATTCTAGTGACTGAGGCTCATTAGGAGCAGCAGTGAGACCTGAAGGACGACCCCCTGGGTGTCATCACGCCTGCACTTCATTTTCTCTGGCAAAATCCACAGTGGAAAAACTGCAGCTTTATATTTGGTTTGTTTAGATCTTCGCTGTGTGATTGGAAATCAACCTGACACCGATGGAGTCTGAGCAGATGTGTTCCCAACCAAAGATTTCCAAAATCCAAACATTTTTGACACTTGTGATGTTTTCATCGGTCTTCTTCTAGCACGTGTTGAGGTTCAGTATATTCATGATGAATCTTGTTTAACTTACTAGTGCACTGAGGGTTTGGACGTGAATGTCAGGAAAAGACGCTTGCTGACCGTCACCCAACAGTAAGCAGTTTTCTCAGTAGGATCCTCCGGACGCTCTGCCTGCGCACTGTGGGACGGCTCAGGGGATTTCAAGCAAACCAAGATGACGTCATACTTTCTCTGTGAATCACTGCCATTAGCTACTGTATGTCAAAAATGCTTGGCAACAATGCTTCCTCTGTGGTGTCAGCCAATATCCACCAACAATTTTATACAGTCTAACCTCATCAGTGATGACTCTAACTCATCAATGGTAAATCCCATCAGACCTCTGTACTACACCGGATTCTGAATGAATCCACAGTTGAGATTAATACAGTGTAACTTGGTCAGAAACAAAAGAATCTACTTTGAATGGATCTGGGGAATTGATTAATACATGAATCTTTTATACTCTATTTAGTTTGAGTTTACCACTTCATTAGATGTGAAGGAAATCTACTTCCTGGATTAAAGGCATTAAGAGATCATTGACCCCAGGCTTGACACGAACAAGTCAAACACACAGTATACAGTACACCAGGGACACAGACACTGCTACATTCCCACCAAAACTGAGAGGCAGTTTTCTGTCTGTTGTCATGTCAACCAAGATCCCAGCTACCAGATATGCTACAAATCCAGCCCAAATTCAAGCCAAAGCTGAAGTTTCCCATTTTCCAATAAAATTTCCCAGTCAAGTACTTCTACTGTAGCTTTTCCATTTTACTTATTTTTAAGTTTTTTTTTTTTTTGCCATTTCATGACTTTATTCATACGTATATAGATATAGAAGAGAGACAGGAAATGGGGGATTGACACACAGTAAATGGTCCATCCTGTTGGGAGGCGATCTGACAACCTCCTGCTTCAGGTTCAGTGTCACCACGGCTCCACAGCTTTTCTATAGATTCTGCTCTCCTTTTCAAGTTTACATTTCAGTGTTCCTTTGCCTTGTTTATATGCAATGGGCTTATTATCGAAAGAGTAAAGGTGAATTTAGTCATTGTTTTCTATTTGAATTCGCTGAGTGTGGCAAAGACAGGTACCATGAACAACAATTACCTTAGGGAGTATTAGGGAGTAGTAAGTATATGGATGAACTTTCCAACTCAACATATGCAAATCGATGGCTTGAAAATGCAAATATTAGTGAGTGGGAGACATTTGCACTGCTATTTGTTTTGTACATGGAAATGCTGCAAATATGCCTCCCACAGTTCAATTAATATTCTGTTCAGGATCCTGTCTATTCAAATAATTCATTGCAGTCTTGTATATACCCAGCTGGATCTGGCAGTTTCCTTCTGAGAAGCTATTCAGACTGGTTGAATATCGTCCTCCACACAGCATAGGAAAGACATATTCAGTTATTGAAAGTATTATTTCAGTGGTTGCTGTTCATTTTGAGAGAGGTGGGTGATTTAAACATCCCCTCTGGAGACTCAAACTGGCAACCCTGGTGTCAAACGGCAGGCCTCGCCTGACTTCGGGCTGACACTGGGGCACATTTTAAAAAAGGATAAAGGAAGAAGCTCAACAGGAGGGAGGAATTAGCAGGAGGGAAAATATAGAAGGAAATATAGAGAAACGAAGAACCCAGCGTGAGATCTCCTCCCAAAGCATCATATTTCCATCCTACCCAGAAACCTTTAGTCTGGCAGTGTTATTATTGTAACACAATGATGGCGATAGTGACTGAAATCTGAGAAAAGCCTAAAAGGTTTCCATTGTCCAGGCCTGTCATGTTTTCACACGACTCAGACCCAGTGGAAGAGTTTTAAAGCGATCTCTGCTGCAATCAAACATTGATTTCAGGCTGGAGCCTGCAGTTTGTCATGTTCATCTGACTGTGTGTGACTGATTATTGCTTTTTATGCAGTAACCCTGAGTGCATATTTCACATCTGGGTCACCACTTGCACCAGGATCAGACATAAAATTTTCCATAAAACTGGCACATTTATTGGTGTATGCTGACACTGAGAATAAATCTAGTCTACTTTCAGCCCCTGTCTATTACATGCTCAGTCAATGATATCACTGTAACTGCAGAATCACTAAAATGGCACCATGGTGCTGTTAAATTAGCTTCTGAAGAGATGTTTTTATGTTTTTCCTGGTCCACAGATAAGTTGGCAGCAGTGATGGAGGGAAGGGGTGGAAGTGGATGTTAGCATCAGCAGCCATCCACTGACAGAAGGATGCAGCCGCCTCCACAGTTCTCACTGAAAATATAAATGGTTTGGAGGATGGATTCCCGTCAGTGTTTATTCTCTCTTTGGCTTCATTTAAATGAGAACACATGTGCTGTACACGAAACTACTTAAAACACATTCTGTGGGCCAACATGTCATCTCACCAGTATAATCCAGCCTCTGGACAGGATGCGTTTATGCTCACAATGCATGGAGAGTTTAAGTGTCTATTCTGGAGGATTCTCTGTTGTTAATCAGATGCATCATCTCCAACTGGACACTATCTTTTTACAGTTAAAGGGGTATTGCACCACGAGACTGAGTAGACCATCCCCTAGAAAGATCAGTTTTGTCGACTGTAAACTTCTCTAGTTGTAGCGACTTCAGCAAAGACCGCATGATAGCAAAATACTGCTGTGTTTGTAGCCAGGAGCCAAATGCGATCAAAAAGCCACTCATAGCCACATATAATGCTCAGAACAGCACCAAACTTCACCAACAGTATTATATGAGGACGAGAAAAAGACTGACTTAAGACACCTTACAGTAAATAATCGAGATGACGGCAGCTTGCAAAATTCTGATGATTTTATTCTGACATTGGACATTTTCGGGTTTGTACAACAGCAGTAGTACTGATGGGGGGAGACAGCTGCTGCTGTTCTGTTGCTTTGGCTGCATGGACACAGAGTTAGTCCCCTCTGCATCTAACATATTTGCAACTGGATGCTTCACTGATTGTATCAGTCTGGCTGATGAAATCTGAGCCGTGTGTGTTACTAATAAGTAGTGCTGCTCATAGTTTTATCTGCTGCTATTTTTGCTCAAGTAAATAATCTTAATTAAATATGGAAAGATTGATGATGAGTTTCAGCTTACATTGAGGTTTTGTTTTTTTAACACTCGCCTACTTTCTCTAGTGTGCTCTCGCTCTCTCTCTCTCTCTCTCTCTCCTTCTTCTAAACAAGATGTTTATCACTGGGTGATACTAACTGTGGGAGGAGGGTGGGAGTGTGAGATTGTATGAAAAACACTGCAATGCAATTTTTTTTTAGCAAGTTTATGTCTTTAATAACACACCGCATCCTAATGCACTGACCTGTGTTGTTTAAGGCCAAAACACTGAAGAGACATGTCACATCAAGAGAATGTGTCGATAACTATAGTGTTACTTTTTAAATTAAAACTAGACTCAAAACCTTGTAATTGTTTCCCTCAGCACAATCTCCCTTTCACAGCATGCAATAATAACCTCAGGTGTTTTTTTTTTATTGCAAAGGAAAGTTGACCTTTTACCCTTTTCATATAAAATTTCATCACGTCATTTTAACCTGAAAGATCTTTAAGTTAAACTGTTTGATAATTTGTGTATGAATTTATGTAAAACATGTTTTGTAAGGTCACAGAGACCTGAATCTAAACAAAAAACATGTTTTGTGAGGTCTCATTAATTTTGAACTTTGACCTTTAACAACCAAATTCTATTCAAGCCATTTTTGAGTCCATGTGGATGTTTGTGCCAAATTTGAAGAGGAGGAATGAAGACAACCCATCTATGTGTGTGGAGTTTTATGTTGTGTTGACACAAATGTCAACTTTTGCACAGGCCCAGTGAAACTCAAACAGTGTATAGGCTCCTTGCCCTATCGTGCTGACTATTCCGGTATGAAGAACTAAGTAAACAACATTTCTTCTTTGGAAATGTCTCACATGTACAGGTGGACACAGGTTTAGAAAAAAACAATCTGCTGAAAAAGCTGTGCTTGCTCTGTTTGGCTGTATATTTAACTATTATTTCCACACAGGTGGTTCCCCAGTGGACCTCCCTGATGGCGCCAGCCTTGTTTGTCATGAATTTTGTTTAAAAAATGTGAAACAGGCGACCCACAGAATAAAGCCACAGTAGCTGCATTACAAGGCAAACATCAGCATTGGTTAACTACATGTTTTTGAGAGGCTCTGTCAGTGATGGTGCAGCTCTGGTCTCTGTCTTTGTGTAATAGAAACTTCTCACTTTTACTGAGAGACTTTATGGAAAAGAAAACACATCGGTTTAACAGCTTTACAGCAGGCCTACCCCTCTGGCTATGTCTGGCACAGCAATAAAGATAAGAGATGAGATTAGATAAGATAAAACATTAATGATGCCTGTGAGATATTACAACAAAATTATAGCTGAAGTTATAACACAATGAAAAAATGGAACATGGTTTTATAGGTCATTCAGTAAACCTAAATGGAGTCTAATGGCCATAGTCTGTGGTGCTCTTGAACTGGTTGGTTCATCAACACACATGTTTGCACTGGAAACATGGGTCGATCTCACCCACCTGCCTTACATGGCAGGTTTTCCTTTAAACTGAGTTTGAGGAAATCGAAGTTGAAATAACATAAAATACTGATGACTGCCAACTGTCAGAGACGACAGTTGGACTGCATCTCCTGTCCCAGAGGGACTTGACTGTCATAATGAGTTGTAAACAGGAGGGAGGGTGGCTCAGTGTCAGCTCCCATAAGTGTGGTGGGAAAAGCCCCGGCATCATCCTGCCGAACCCTGCAACAATAAACACAGCATGTGGAGAGGAGAGGAGAGGAGAGGAGAGATGGGGAGGGGAGGGGAGGGGAGGAGAGGGGAGGAGAGGGGAGGGGAGGCGAGGAGGGGAGGGAGGGGAGGGAGAGGGAGGAGAGGAGAGGAGAGGAGAGGAGAGGAGAGGAGAGGAGAGATGTTGGGAAAAAGTTGACTTCAGCTTCAGCTCCATGACGCTGCAGACGCAGTGACTGGGTCAGGCTGACCTGGCTGTTTATGTGTGCATTCTGGGGAGCTCTTGTGAGGACCAGTTTTAGGTTTTCAGAGAAAGGATATTTTTGGAAAGTGAAGACATTTTGTTCAGTAAGTCTCTTTGGTGATGGTGTACAGTAAAGGGAGGTGGGGAATAGGGTTTTTGTCACTGCAGCTCTCCTCCCCTCTCCTGTCAGCTGTCACTTCAGTGCTTACTGCCCTGCTTCCATTACAGCTTATCTCCAACCTATTCACCTCCAGACGACAGTGCACAGATCTGCTCCTCATCACATCCGCCATTAAGCCACCGCCACCAGTGTCTAAACCCCTGTGGGGGTTCCTAAAGTTCACACATCTTCACCTCCCTTTAAATTTGATGGCGTCATACTCACATCTCTCACTTAAGAGAGGAGGAAGGAGAAACATTAATGAAGGAGCGGGAGGAAGAAAATAATAAAAGAGAGAGATAGGGAGCGGTAGGAGAATAAAAGGATTAAACTTGTGTTACACTCAGCAAACAGGTTTGTTAACGCCAGACAAAATACACAAAGGACAAGGAAATGTCTGTACATGCAGTGAAAAGGAGAAATATCTGATTTGTCTCACACAGAGAATCTTTGTTTGCTTGATAAAATGGTTGCAGAGTGATGACGATATCACAAGAACTGTTTTGACTATTTGAATATGCTGATTAAAACATACAACTGTGTTACATTTCGCAGGTCTCAACAAAATACAAGGTGATCAAGAGGAGGTAGTATCCATACTCATCAACAAGTTTGCTTTGTGTTTCACCTCACTGTGACTGAACATGACAACAGTCTCCCTTGGACGGTGATTTCAAGTGCATTCACATTTAGTTCTCTAATTTCTCAGGATAAAGCCTTGTATTTTCAGTTTAGTATTATAATTTAATTTTTCCTTATAATGAATTAGTTGAGTTACTTGCACGGCAGCCTCCAGATGGCTGATTGTTTGTATTTTATTTTCTTCTTGCTGGGCTCAAGGGACTCCACGCTGCCTCAACAGTTCTTACAGTGATTCCCCCTGAGCATTGTTACTGTGGACAAAAATTCACGCACCAATAAATGCCCACAGCTGAGCTTTTAAAATGATGCTCCTCCCAAAAGTCTTATAGTGCTGCCATGCAAATGTAGTGGTATGACTATCTGTTGTTATCATATTAAACACACACATACAGAAGAAGTTGTGTTGTGAAGGAAAAAGAGAGAGAAAGAGGGAGATCATGTGACTGAGTTCCAGTGCTGTCACTGGCTGCAGGTGATATCTATATGGGTAAGAGTGGACCTTTTGTTCAGATTCAGCTCAATTGACAGATATTATTCTTGTAAAGAATCCCACCAAACCAGTTCCAGGACAATCGCTAATGTAATGTTGTGAGCTTACACAGAGAAAGTCATCTATTTCAAGTGGGTGATGAGGGAACAGTGCGGGTAATTTGCAGCGTATTAACCTGTGTGCACAGCAGACTCAGATCTGAGCACCGGCACAGACTCTGACGGCTGTCTTGCTGTGGAGGAGTTCAGCAATTGGATAGAAAAAAGGTCATGGGTCAAAGTGTAGGCTTTATTTTGAATATTTTCAGCCCTTTACTGAACTACCATTAATATGCCAAGCACAGCACACACTAGGTGAACAGAAAATATAGTTCCATATGTACAGGCTGTTTGATGGCAAGAAAAAGAGATGAAATTGTCAATATAGTCAGCACATGAACTAATACTACTTTTCAAAATGGGCTAAAACACACTCTTATGAATGACAACATCCACAGAAGGACTTCACCCAGCTCCCAGCTGCAGGTAATACACTGTGTGTGACTACACAAAAACTCACTCACTCACCCTTTGTGAAACAATCTACACTATCACTTCACTTCACTGTCAGTTGAATTAATGGAAATGAGCCTGTTCAATTTGAACATCATTAGCACCCGACTGCATCCCGAGGCCTCTCTGTCCAAATAAGATATCCTGCATCAGGGTACCCAGAGCAGATCCACAGAGGGGCTCTGTGCGTTGCCCTTCACGAGCAGCTCGCCTCGAGGCCCGATAAAAAAGGCCCTGTGATAGTCACAGTGTTGGTTCGTTTGGTCTGATAGCATAAACACAACGTCTGTGGTGAGCTCAGACGTTCTGTATCAGCTGTTTCACATGGAAGCGGGCCAGCGGCTGTAACACCAGCACTCATGTTACACAGAGACAAACAAGCAGGTGGACCAGGGCTGCAGCTACAGACTGCCGCCGTCCAAAACCAGCTGTAAAACATTTTTCAAATCTGATTGAGAAAGGTCAGACTTTTAATGAAATTACACTCAGATAACACACTGAAACTACTAGCACTAGTGTAAACAAACTTTGATTAATGCTCTAAACACTGATGTGAACACCAATGTAGCCTTCCTGCCTTCCTCACCTCCTCGCAGAAGAGTTAGAGTTAGGTTGAGGATCAAGACTACACAAGACCCTGACCACAGCCAGGGGTGTTTCTAGACACTCTGATGTTTCACCCCCAAAGGTGAAACATCATAATAACATTGATGACAGCTCCACCTCAGTGCTATCAGTTCTAAATTAGGTACAGTCCATTTTCTGAATCTAAATCATCAGTACACATTGTTTTACGTTGAGCATTAGAGTTACTACAATTTCTCAGATTCTTCTAAATCTCTTTCACTGTCACATTATATGATATTGTGTGATATAACAGTTTCAGCTGTTTGACTTGTTATAATGAGAATTTTGAAATGTGTGAAAATATGAAACCCTGCTGACAATGTTGTGCTATAGTGTACACTGCAGTTTCAGTTCGCATGATCTGTCTTCTGCCTTGTTCATATTCTCTGTTACAGGAAACGCTGACAGACTGTTGTCACCAACAGTGTGGCGACCGCCCAGGGTCACAGTTATTACAACGATCCATCAAAGCTATAATCCTTTTACAGGTGAGTCACAACAGACGGTGACTTCATTAGATTACAGTGAAGATGATTGGGTATATCTGGACCAAACAACCAGACTGTATTATTAGAAAGGCTCAGCCTCCAGCTAGGTAATCACTTTCTGTAATATCTTTGGAGTAAAAAGCACCACTATGGCATCTGACTTCAACATCTGTGCAGAGTGTGAGTCAGCGCACGCAGCGAAGCAGTCTGTGGATGTTTGTCATCGGCTGAGGACTGAACACGTTTGTCATGGTCTCACATGTGTCAGACTTGTAAAGCTCAGCAGGAAATTGTTGCACACCTCATGTCATATGGACCTGCACTGGTCCAAGCAAGGTGAGCAGACTAGACTCTGAGGCTTGTGTGTGTGTGTGTGTGTGTGTGTGTGTGTGTGTGTGTGTGTGTGTCTTTTATTTTGCCTCTGCCTCCTTTCCTGTTTTTCCTATTTAATGTATCAAATGTCAGGATCAGGAAATTTGACTGTGGCTTCCAGTGGCTCTCAATGTCCTTAAACACTGTTCAGAAAACACTGGGGCATATCAAGGAACACTTTAATGCACGGTTTTACATTACAATACTGTTTTCCCTGAATCTTTCAAGTCACAGAAATAAAATACTTTAAGTTCTGTGAAATGAAAACACGAGAGTTTCAGCAGGCATCAGGGCAGAGCCTTTGTGGTTGAACCATACATTGTCACCATTCAGAACAACATGACGCTACATGTTGACAGAGATTCATGATGGTTTGATCTGAATAAACAAAAAAGGTAATTAAAGTCACACTCATAAGTCTTTATCCATGAAAACCAAAGACCTAGGTTGGACTACAAATATTAACAATCCTCCACATGAACACTTAACAACAACTTAACAACAAGACAAGAATGTCAGCATGTGTGTCACCCAACTACATTACCAGTGAAAATAATCATCAGGAGAGGATGTGTTGCTGTTGCAGCACAGTCTGAACATCGTGTCTATCACCACCGTGCATGTTAGACAAGATGATGGTGCTGTAAAGACCAGCAGGGAACAACAAGACAGAGCCACCACATGATAACAGCTTCCAGCCCGCCATCAGCTGCTGAGCTGAGTCATGAGACAGAAGCCTGAGGACCCACGCTGTCATCATGTGGCAGTCTCACCTGTGTGAGTGAAAGAGAGATAAAAGGACACAAGGTTTTGTCTGCTGATGAAATAAGTAACATCTAGTGAGATTAACACACACATGAACACACACACACAGACACACACATGAAGCTGAACAATGGTGAGAAACTTGGATGGAGAGAAATGCATAGAAACACAGATTGAAAGACTGAAATATTCATTGTACATGTGCACATGTATGCATCTGTTATTCACTTCATTGGCTTTGTATACATTCATTTAACCGTTTTATTTATTTTCTGTGGTGCTGCATCTCCTGTCATTGCATTTTAACACTTTTTGCATGTTAACATGTTATTATGATGATACATGATGTAAGTATGAAGGTAGAATAATGAGGCAACATTATGAGAGTGAGAACATTTTTTCTGTTGAATACTTGAGGGAATGTTTGATTTGCATGTAAACAGGATTATACATCACACAAGGGCAACTGAATCTAAAGCAGATTTTACTGGCAGTGAGAAAGTCAGTGAATAGATGCAACACAACCAAGCATCAGCTCTGTGAGCTTTATGCAAAGACTTTTACACTACAACCACAGGTGTACATCTGGACAGATTTTTCCAATGTGGCTTCATTTGCTCAACACCAGGAAGAAACATAAATCATTCAAAACACATACTACTCATGTTAATTCACCTCTACCACAGAGCACCATGCTTTAACGCACCACATCCGTGGTACAGTGTAATGTTACTTTGCTGGATGTTCGACTGACTGCTGCATCATATTCTCAACTTCACATGAAATCACTCTAAGGCCAGAGCTGGAGCTGCTGGACGTGAGCATCACAAGGCATCATGACCGTGGCACATCTGAGGGTCTGACTTACTAAGATCCTACATAGAGCGTGCTAAAATGTGTTTGCATTCTAACATATTGCGTATTTTTCTGGTGATCAACTAAGAATAAATGCGTGAAGGTTGGCCCATGCACAAAATGAAATTTTATCTGATGGAGTTGGAGGTATTAGTGGAGGGGGCAAATCAATGTATTGTTTAGCTACAGCAAAGACACAATACTGTAAAGGAGGAGAAAGTAAATGCAGTTGGTAAAACAAGAGAAAGAAGAGATGAAGTTCAAAGAAAACTGAATGATATAAGGTGAAGAAACAACCAGAAAAAAGGCTGCTAATAAAACCTCTGACCAGTACAGAGCAGCATAGGCAGCTCACTTTCTGCAGGTCACTGGGATACCAGGGTATGACACCCAACACTGATGAGGAGTTGCTGCAGGAACAAAAAAATCCACCTACAGTGCTTGAGGTTGGATTGTTATAGCATGAGGACTCAGGCGGGACACTTGAGCCACTTCCACGCACACTTAGCAGCCTTTCAGAGCTGTATCTGGTCGTGACAGGGACTGAAGATGGAGTAAAAGCAGATGTAAGGTCTCTTAATCCCAGTGGCCCCAGATCTGAGCAGAAGGGATGGAGAGGGAGGAGAGGAGCGCGTGGGAAGCGAGACACGCTTAAGGGTGTATTCAGACATGTGGCTCGTTTGCTTTGTTCCAATACACGGGCTGAAACGATACAGTTGTTGCATTTTTCTTTTGAGTTGTTTGTGTTCACAAGGCAACAGTCCCAAGCCATCCAAAGTTGTAAACAAATGCCATGTGAGAACAAACTGTTCTCTCATTCAGAAATCTTACCTGGAAGGAGGAGGAACTTAGCCAGGAAAAACAGAAACCACGGAACATCAACAGCGTGATTGGCTAGTTTGTTTTTGTTGTGTCGGTTGCTGAGTTGATTATGTTCTCACTGCAAATGAACCGCTCCACAGCTCAAGTGAGCCGAGACCACCCCTTCTTGGCGATCTCGGCCCACTTGCTTTATCCCGAGCGTGATTGCTGTGTTTACATCTGCCCAAACGAACCGATCTTTGGGGTTAAACGCTCAATATCTCGGAACAACCTCTCCAAACGGGCCAGGTCTGAATACACCCTAAAATAGAACCTGTTTGGTTTTATTCAGCATCTCCTGAGTGCACAGACACATTTTGGACACACCTATGCTTCACAATATAACACTAAGGACTTGGAACAGCACACCTGAAAAAGTGTGTTTGAGCAGAACACAAGAAAATGCAGAGATGCAAGAACTTTTAACATGCCAGGTACAGCGGTACTGCCTAACTCCATCTTATGACTGACACCAAATCAGCCTTTACTTCATCCAACTGCTATGAAGTGGCATTGTTAGATAGCCGGTATGTCTGAAAGACTTTCCCTTCTATCATTCCAAACATGTTGAAAAAAACTGTTGAGAAAAACTCATTCTCTACATTCATGCTTCAGTTGTGCCTGTGTCTCCTACTCACACCAATAACAGCAGCCATCTGTTTTGTGCACTGATTAGTACCTTCCTTTTAAACATATTATCCACAGACAGTCACAATCACTTAAATTTACACTCAGGCTCAATAAATCGCATTGTATGTGCCAAAATAACCCATTTCCCAGTAGTTTGCACATAAGCGCAGAAACACCCCAAGCCGCATTTTCATTAACCCTTTAAGCGCCAAAGTCGCAAAATTGCGCTTAAAGGGTTAAGCCAAAGGCACTAAATGGACAGCAGGTGTAGGCTTGCATACTTGAAAGAGGCGATCCTCAGTTCCTCCTGAGCTTGCACATTTGTCTGTGGATGATATCAAGTCTACACATTTTTACACACACAAACCTTTGGTAGCTCAGGCTTTTAAATGTTATATAACCTGTAAATTATGTAGGGAGATGGAGCTGGGAGCAGCAGAGACGCAGCCAGTGTGAAAACACACCTGAACTTCTCCACAGCATTTCTACAACACGTGAAGTAACAGTGTGTGTTGCCTGAACACAACAGACTGATGTGTGTAAACACGTCACCATGCATCAGTCACCCTGCTTGCATGGTGAACCAACATATGGTTTCATTCATATGTTGAGCCGTAACCCTACCATGCATGTGTGAAGGTGCACTATCTGGTTACAGCATGAGCTAGAAAAAGAAAAACATAAATTCAAAAGTTTGACTCCTTAAATGTAGAGAGGAGAGGAAGAAGAAGAGAAACTGAGAGCTGCGCCAGGTCGCAGCCGGAACTAAAGAATTCAAAGCAGCTGACTTTGAACTTTCAGACCTTCTCACCAGCAGAACAGTTACAGCTGACAGGAAAGTCAGGTTAGAAAATATAGCTTCAGTTCCTTCCTGAACTTTCTGTGTAGAGCTCAGCTCAGTGCTCAATTTGAATTTCCAGAGACTTCTCCATGGCTTTCCAAAATCCTTTCCCTTGTTCACAGCCTAAAAATGTTCTTCCTTCCTGCTTTGTCACATGAATCACTGAAAAATATCTCAGGCATGTAAGGTACAGTACCTAGACTGAGAACCGCATCCATCAGCAATGCAGGACACCCTCAGAAATGAACCCATTCTTTCACTTGTCTCACTTCCTGTTTCTATATCAGGCTCGAGGAAGCCCAAACTCAATCACCCACAATCTATTTACATCCACAGCCTCTCTGCTGAGAAGCTGCTTGTTTACAGTGACACAAAGCTATAAAGTGAAAAAAAAGAAAGGCTGATAACTAATAGGATATTCACTGAAGGTGCCCTGGACACAATAACAGGAGCTTTGATCCTTTGTGTAAGAGTTTTATTAATGCTTGAGTCAACGATTCGCTGGAAACCATCTAGGTTATGAGAACAGCATCTCTCTCCAACTGTTGTCATAGTCTCTGAGGTTTGACCTTTCAGAGAGGATAAATGAAACTATTCATTCTCCACATCGATTCTGGTTCAAGAGGCCTGGGTCACGAAGCCTCGTAGATGAGAAAACTAGAAACCGAAACTCACAAATATCTACAGTGCAAATACATAAATATGTCAAATATCACAGTTTGGTTTCATCACCCTTGGAGAGCAAATACAATGCAAACATATGCAAAAATAACTCGTATGTCTGAGATGATTTATTGTCCAAGGAGGAAATCAAATAACCCACAGGCTGAGACAGGGTGAGACCACAGTTTGCTTAGACAAATAGTATCACACATGCACTGTTTACCTGACTTACAACCACTGCAGCACAAAGTAGCAGATTTACAACAGCCATTCTTGACAATTTATTTTGAAAAAACATATTATTTGTAAGATGTAATAAGCTAATATAAATTAAGTTAAGTTAACTGAAGTTATAAGTTAACATTATGTTAAATATGTAGTTTATAATAGGACTGCATTTCATTTCATCTCATCTCATTTGCAGTTATATTAAAAACGGCCTTCAATACCCAGGATGCTCTAGGAGTAAAAGTGATGTGATGGTGTCAGTTGTTGTTGTAGGCAGCCATGCTGTACACTACCTCTCATTTTTTCGCTTTTTAATTCACTAAAGGACTTTTGATTTGAATCCATTGTTGCATTTTGTCATTTTTAGTTGTAAACTGAATCTGCAACATTCAGAGACAAAAGGTTCATGTTGGATCATATTTCAGTGCGGCTGCTGCGTCAAACCACACACTGCAAACATGTTTCTTTTTTATCTGTCACCACCAAGAAGACCTGTTATCTGCTTGAGCTCTACCCGTCTGCCTCAATCTGTTCTTGCTTGTTACTTATCAAACAGTACCCACATGTTTCTGTTGTCAGTGATGCATAGTGTTGATATGAGTGTTAGATATCACTAGCTGTAACACCAGATTTATGTGATGCACATTACTAGGCTGTGTCATGCTCTAATGGCAGAGCTCACACACACAATTAGAAGCTATTTTGTTTGCACAGAATCCCCAGAGCCATCCCACACTCCAGTACATCTGGCTGTGTATTCAAGAGGCTGTTTGTGACCAGCTGAAAGTTAAGTTGTGCACACAAAATACAAATTAGGCAGCAGACTAAGCTCACTACTCTGTATTCTGTATACATAATGGTGTGGTCTTTGCTTTCAGCCTTTTGGGTTTGAATGTAGCCACTGCAATCTCATATATCTACAGCAACATGTATTGGTATGTTGGTGATGATGATGCTGCTTCTGTTGGCATGAGTAGACAATTTCCATAGGTCCATGCATCAGATGTTTTTCTCATATATAGTAACAAAGTACATTTTGTTTTCATCCTTCTCATCACACCAGCTATGTTGAGACCAGCGGTGGAGCTACGACTGCACAGTATTTTCTACACCGTATCACTTGGCAATACAGCAAAAAAAATATCCTATTTCATATTTATCAATATTGATGTTGATTAATATACATTTACTGCCATTACTGATTAAATAAGTACATTGAACATCTTAATTATGTTGAACGTTAGTAAGTTACACAGATGTACATTGTAGTTGTCAACCTTTTTACAAATTTCCACAGGGTGTCTCTAATTAGAGGGTCAAGAGTTGTACTGTGTTTTGTTTGGTATTGAATCTAAATAATAATAATACTGACAATAATTAACTTTCATGGACATAAAACTGTACATAAAGTACATAAAACTGTAGTGTTTTCTTTGGGGTTTTCAACTACATTAACACAAGAGGCTTGTTTGCGAGTGCTGGCAGTTTAAGAGCTCAGACTCTGTCTCTGTTTACTCAGTGTTAATGTTACCTTCTCAAATGCTGTAAAATGTTGGTTGTGTTTCCTGGTGGCTCTTTTCCTCTACATGGTATCAGCACCACTCTTCACCATCAAGTACAAGTTGTGCGTAGTACCTGGCACCTGGGTCTTCTTTGGTCTCATCTCTGCCACAACATGCGAATGCAAGTAGCTAACTGTACCCCATTACATTTCTGTTACTGTTACTGTTCTATACTTTTATTCAACCTGTGAAAACCATGCAGTGGCAGACAGTGGTGAAGAGGAGGTGCAGACATTTGGTATATCTTCACTTGTTGTCCTCCCTTGTGTGTTCATGTGTGTGTCATGTTGAAGATGAGCGGAGGAGGACAAATTGCACAACTTCATTACCTGAGTGAAATTATGGATTTTCTGAGTCAAACATTCTCCAATACAAGTGAAAGCTGTTCATTATTACTTGAGTCACATTGTTGCTCATTCTCAGAGCCTAATGTGTGTGAAACAACCCGCTGGCTGAGCTGACTTACAGAGCCTGGAGAGTACCAAGCTTGTAGCATTGCTATTAAGCCTGTAGTCCCATTGGCAGCTCTTGTTGTGTGTTTCTTCATCGTTGGCAGTGATGAATGTTTGTCTTGCTAAACAAAGAAAATATTTAAACTAAATGAATATTTTGTTTTTACTAAACCTTCAAACATGAAGCTCAGCCACGTCTAGTAAAGATACTTCTGCCTCATCTTCATCTAACGTAGCCATCACCACAACACCAACAGGTTTGGACAAAGCTGACAGTGGAGGAGTCGGCTGTAACTATAGTTACAACTCAAGAAGACAACACAAGATTTATATCTATATCTACACTGAAAATACTTGATAGCAAGAACAAGTCGTGTCACATTGAAAAGAAAAAAAGCTTTAGAAAGTAGAACTGTTTCATGTACCTATGCATGTTGCATACACATTGTGTGTGATCAGAATTTGACATTTCCAACAACAGGGGTTTCTTCCTGTGTTTTAACCCTTCTTAAGTCAGGTTCACAATCCTGTTACTGCATGACAGACAAACTGTGCAGATGAGGTTGTAGACAAATGTAGAACAGATCTCTTTGTTGTAAATTTCATCATGTTTTGTCATATTTCCTTCATAATAATCTGGATTGTTTTATTGTCCAACCCTCCTCGACACTGACTGACAGTATGACCACTACAACTGCACTACACTACATCTGACCGTCTCACTACACTAATCAAGTTTGTCCTCAGCACAAAGACAGAAAACAACAGGGGTGCAGTGGGAGGAAAGCAGCGAAACAAAGAAAACAGAAACACTGAAGAGGGAAGACAGAGATAATCCAGGATGCAGGGCAGAGACACAAAGAGAAAGTCAAGGCTGCAGGTATTTAATCCTGACTGTTCATTTCATGCTTGGGTGGCCGTGCAGCCGTCCATGTAGCAGAGCCCTTGTAGGCTCAACCTGACACCCTGCAGGGAAAATTAATGACTTCAATAAAAGTGTAACATTTTCCTGTGACGTTTCCCGCATCGAGCTTTATTGGACAAATCTTAATTTGGCTCTGATCGGATCACCACAGCTTGTTACTGTACGTCTGGAAAGAAATGAATGAGGCACTGTGTGTGTGTGTGGGTGTGTGTATGTGTGTGTGTGTGTGTGTGTGTGTGTGTGTGTGTGTGTGCCGATGACTAACTTCTTTCCTTTTTGCAACAGCCAATACACAGGCCATGATGTATGATATTTGTGTCCTTTTAGCTGAGCACCTGTGTTGCCATAGTCTGCCCCAAAGTGCAGTGGATGTCAGGACAAGCCTTGATGTTTTTTCCACAGGAGACTTACGTCCATCAGATTTTCAGTGTCAACAACTGGTGATTTATAAAATATAGCTTTCTATATTAAAATGTCTACAAATGATCTCAAACCCAGAGAAATCTATGATTTTAACCCCTTAAAACCCAATGGCCTGTGGATTCCTTTGCTTCCAATGCATGCTGGCCCTGCTGGATTTATCAGCACTGATTCATGTGATCGCCTGTCAATGGCCTCATAGCCCATTGGTTCATGAATTTATAGTATGGTTGTTCAAAACTCAACTCTTTCCCATTTTAAAACACATTTCTATGATGCACTTTTTACATCTTAGTTGTTTTCACTAAAGCAAAGGTCCCTCCTGTCTCATGATCACCACACAGCTGAACACTGATACTAAAGGAATCCAAACTGAGAGATTGCTGACACCAATGATGATGAACACAACTCCCGTGATCCCACAGTATTTCACAACATCACCAAACATATTAAACATGTTTGTCACATTAAATGATTTCTGACATACTGGAGCTCTGTGGTATAGTCACAATATTTCTATTCACATTTGCTCCACTCACTTAATCTTCCTCTCTTGAAGGATAAATCCACACTGTGTACAAACCGCTGTGTCAGAGCGACACAGCGGTTTGTACACAGAGTCCTCAGCTTCTCACGGCACCTCAGACAAATGATATTCCAGTGGAGGTTTGGATGTGGAGGTGTCAGCAGTTTTAATGACAGGCTGCAGAAAACCTCCACTCATTTCTGAGGCACAGCCTACCAGACTAATCCCACCAGGGCTCTGTGTGTGTGTATGTGTGTGTGTGTGAGTGAGTGAGTGAGTGTGTGTGTGCATAGAACAGGACCATGGTAGTGGAGTGGTAGCTATGGGTGGGTGTGTGTAAAGGGGTGAGGGTGTGAAACGACAAGTGTTGACATATAGGAGGGAACTAGAGTGGCCACCTAACAACCCACAGCACACACACAGCAGTCATGTACACACTCCATGAACACACTGTTGTGACGTTATGGTTCTACAAACTATTTCCACTAATACTTTATGAGATCACACGATCTCATAAAGATATCTCTGTGGTCTTTCATATTTTACCATGGAAGTGATGCTGTTATCATCAAACTTTTAAGTGGGCTGAATGCTTCATTAAAACCACCACTGTGGGCCCTTGTATTATTCATGTAGTGAAGATATTAATCTGTTAAAACAGTCACACTCAGAGCTCTCATAAACCCATTGATTTTGAATGAACGTGAGGTTAAATGTACGTTAGGGTTACGTAATGTGTAGGTGTAGGGACAGGCAAGTAATGGTTAGAGGTGGGTTAATTTTTTTGGGAAATTACTGAAAGTTCTGCTTGTGAATGATGGGAACGTGTGTGTGTGTGTGTGTGTGCGCACACATGTCTTTTTGGCAGCACCCCTCTGTTACCAGGATGTGGCTGCTTCCTGTGCCACTTCCTGTTGTGTCTCTTCTCATCTGATTGGTCAGTTCTATTCTGGTTATTGGTGTTGAGTGAGGTGTGGGCATGGCAGATAAAAAATTTTGCAATTGTTTTTCCCCTTTGATTTTCCGTTACAGCGGCTTTCAAAATATTAGTCCATTAAACCACTGCTTAAAGTGGTGTCATAGATGAAAGAGATATTAATTATATGCATATTTATTTTTAAATACCTTAAAATTAGATTGCCATTTGTCTTATAGCATTTAGAAATTTAGAATGTGTCTCATAAATAAGTGTGGAGGATGTTAACGTGAAAGAAACAAGCTCTTGTCATCTGCATAAAAAGAAACAGAACCACTACCCACATTAACGTAGATGAGAGCAATAAACTTAAATACTACTGTTTTTGATAAGACCTGATGATCAAACACTCAACATAAAACTGATTTTGAAAAGTGAAGAATTAAGAAGTTTAACTTAATCGATCTATCTGATGAAGAAGTAAATGTAAAGAGGAAATTTCAGGCAAATGAAATGGACTGAGTCATGTTTAAGAACACTTTAAGATATTTGAACCATAATATAATACATGGTGCAGCTAGATATGTACACCTAGTCTGTGCAGTTGGTCACATGATAAGGGACGCTAAAAATAACTTCAGGTTCAAACTGTCATCTCTGCAGAATAGAAAAGGCTTCTGTGGACTAAAGCGCCTCTCAGTATGATTTAGTATATTTTGAATTTCATAAAAAACAAACAGCCTTCTCCGCCAGCTTGACTGAGGCAACAGTTGGCAGCTATACAGGCTCAGAGCAGCAGGGTCAAAGCATGAGTGCTCATAAATCTGCCTGCTCCCATATTGGAAAATGCAAAGTACAGTAAATTAAAACTGACTTGGTGCGACATTCATGCAGAACATGGAGAAAATGTTGCCATGTTGGAATAACAACTAAAGGGGCAATATGTAATTTTTAATCCTCCATCACTTTTTCCCCTGTTGCTGTTTAACCTTTCACCACCCACTTCTGTGCTAGCCGCAGTGGGTGGTATCTGAAACTCATCATCAACCACCAAACTGCAAGAAGTAAACATCATCTGCTGACAGAAACTGCCAAGAATTGATCACTGTAGATTAATATTTGCTGATCAGTCAGTCAGTGCACACCATGTGAACAGGTGGCTGCACCTGTTGTATTCACAAGAGCAGTAACTTCATGTAAGAGTAAAGAGCGCAACAGTAAATGCTGGGCTTCATATCAATGTGTTAAAATTACACTGTATTACATGTATGAATCACACCACCTGTGTTGCATGTACACAGAAGCTGCATCCTTGAACTGCTGCTGCTGCTTGCGATGCAGCAGAGACGCAGTGGGAGCGTGTATGTTCCCACTGCGTCTCTGCTGCATCGCTTTTACAGCCAGCTCTAACTCTACTGCCTGAAATTTACAGGCTACTGTAATGTAATATTTATTCTTATTGTAAATTTCTTCTAATTTCAGATTTTTGGGGGACAGATTATGACACTAACAGTTCTCTACATTTGCTAAAATGGCAAGAAAAATACAGTATTTATTCATGTCTGTGACCTATTCAAGTGCAGCCTACACACGGAGCCCATAGTGATGTTAATTTTACATAATGCCAGCACAGGAATAGTGAACACCCATAGAAACTATAGAGAGGTGGCAACTGAACGGAAATACAAGGTTAATGTGGTCATGGTGAAACATAACACAGACACATACTTGACAAAGGCTTTCCAGCTGAGCACTAGCACCTCTATAAGGTAACCTACAGTGTGCCTAACTCTCTTCCTTTTACTTAATGTGGTCATGCTACCACACACTGTGTATGTGTCAACATGCCATATAGGTTTTAATGAATCAGGCCCCTGCCCTTTTCACAAGGCCCACCCTGTTCCAAAAACAAGGTGCATAAAGTGCATGGCAGGATAACTGAACTATGTCCTTCAAAGCAGTCTGCTGCTCCAACAGTCATATAAATCCTTCCTGCTCTATGAGCATTTGTTGCCAGGGTCTAATGAACAAAATAATCCATTTATTTTCAGTATGAAATAAGTCTTTACAAATTTTCTTTCTGTCACTTCTCATTAGTCCATCATCACCTCCGGTCGACAAAACACTATAGTTTATGATGAGAGTTTTACAGCAGAGTCTTATACAAATTATGGAGTAACACCAGAAATACAAGCAAAACAAGCCACTTCAAAGAAATCATCATTTTGCAACAACAACAACAGGATGCAGGTTCCAGTAAAGGATGTGTTATTTTTGCCTACTCTCTTGGATCAGATATCAGTGTTTACCTCATTGTTTACTTGTATGCATTTCTTTGGAAAAGAGATGGAAACTACCTGGAGAACGAGACAGTGACATGCAATAGGAACAATCCTCTGAATTACACTGTACCATTAAAGAGAAAATAGTTAGCATTTAAATTTCAAGTTGAGTTTTCCGCAGTAGCAGTTGTGGTTCCTTCAGCAATCCTGACCCACATGGTGCTAAGGAGATGATGGTCTGATGGTCCACTTTATCAACAGTACATCAAAAATGGACACGATATGAATATTAACATCTCAGTTACTCCATCACTTTTAGAAATCTTTGACCTTTGGTTTGTCTCTTGCCTCCCAATGCATTAATCAATATCTCTGTAGTCTTACAACTACACAAACTCAAAATATAGATTTTTTTTAAAGAAGTGCTAATCAATATCTCTTTTCAATAATGTATGAAACAGCTATGTGCTATTTGAAAGTGATTACATTATCATTTAAAGGCAGAGTCTGGAGGTTTTTGCCCAAAATTAAACGCTAGACTTACACAAATGAAATCCGGTTTAATCATCACCTATGGGCCTCTGGTCCTGTGTGGTGGTGACTGTCTGCAGAGCCCCCTCCCCTGCCTGTATTTTGATCTTCTGCTTTGTTTTGTTGTGAGCGTGGACGTTTCTGGGCGGAGAGTCTGTGTTTTCTCTCCAGCCAATGACAGAGCAGGTGAAGTTCCGTGCAGCAGGAGTAGCAGGGCTGCTGGCCCTGCTAGCTGTCCCGGATGCAAGCGAGTGGTAGCGGCTAGCATCCGCCGTTAGCACCCGCTTCCCAGCTCACCACAAGGCTCCCGTTACTGGCGACGGCCAGGTATCGGACCGCGGCTCCAGCGCTTCACAACTGCATTTCCTTTTCTTTCCAGTCCTGACAATTGCTGCAGCTGCTGCTGCTGCTGCAGTAGGCTGCACAGTTAAGCCCGAGAGGAGAGGCCCAGTTTGAATGTTTTGTTTACAAACAGCAACAAACAAACCTCCAGACTCTACCTGTAACCCTATAGCTCCTCCTCTTTCAATTCATTTTGTTTTGGGACCCTAAACTTTATTGCTCCAGTTTTATCTCACTAACCTCATTTCAAGTTACCACAGCTTTCACCAGACAAGCTCAGATAAACATCATACGTATCAGTTTATATCTTGTTTCTTCAGAAATGTGACCTCCCCGCCCACCCACCCACTGGGATCATTCATTATTCATCTGTTCATCTTCAATACTCCATTACTGAAACAGTCGATATCTGCAGACCTGATGAGAGACTGTGGGGAGACACAAAGACACAGAGGCGCATCTCCTCCTGTCTCTCAACTGACACTGTGAACATTATGACACCATCCGGCTGTCCAGATTTACTTTGAGCATCTTTAACTTCTTACTCAACAACCTGAGTGTATCACTTCACTTCCACTATAGTAGTAAAGTACTTCTATAAGAACAATGCTTTTCCAGGATATCTGCACAGATGACACAAAGGCCGGCAGTGTTAGATCACATTTGAAATCAACAAACTGTTTGCCAAATACCTTAGCAGGGGATGCTAATGCACCATCATTAGCTTGACATTTGTCCTATTGAGCTGTTAACACACTAAGCTTGTTAAGTAGGAGGACCTTAACATGTGAAATCGAGTTTATGGAGCAATCGTGACAACAAACCTCTGAAAACCAGTGTCTGGAAGTATTTCTGGTTTGTCTACACTACGGACGTCAGTTTGAATTTGTCTGTGGTTGATAAAAAATAAAAATAAAAAAAAACAAACAAATAAAAAAACTGACAGCCCTGGTCAAGACAACCACGGAGTAAGTCTGTGCTCACACAGACAGAGAACCCGGATTAGTCACTGCTGAAAGTGTTTTGCTTTTGGATTCAAACCAGCAGCTGGAGAGATAAACAGAGAGAGAAAAAGACTGAAAATAGAAAGACTGTTAAAAATCAAAGTCAGTATTTTACAGAAAAAGTGTCCGTAGGTACTGAACGCTCTTTGCACAGAGCTCACACAATCTTGACCCAACCACCAAAGAGGAGGGGAAAAAACACCAACTGGAGTAAACTGCATGGGTTTTCAGCCCACTGGAAATGTCAGAGATAAGAGGAGTGGGAAGACATAGAGAGATAATGTGAGAGATGGAAAGAGGGAGAGCAAAATAGACACTTAGAGGAGAGGGCAATTTTAGATCGAGACAAAAAGAGAGAGAAGAAAGGACAGAGAAAAGGAAGATGGAAAAGGTGATCTCTGTATCCTTCCCCCTTTGTCCTCTCTTTTGTTTAAGTCTCCCTCGCAGTCAGCAGGTCATCAGCTGTATCAATTTTATGTGCTGGACCCCAGGAAGGTTAGCGGTTGCCACAGTGTCTACTAATGGGGAACCATATTAAACAATAAACAATTTCATCGACACCCAATTATGACAATGAATACAGTTTGGACTTTTAAGATTGTACCAGCCTCTCTTATTAATACTTTATTGACAAGTTCTCCCCCTATGAGAGCACAAGTCACTGTAAACTAGTAGGTGTAATTGAAAAGCACAAACAGCAAAGTCATGACAAAGTTTTCAACACCATCATGTCATATAAGTGATGACATGACTTCATGGAAGCTGCTCATGGAGGTTTTTCACTATTGAAACACACTTTTTTTGTTATATACCTGCTGACTGTCTCACTGAGAGTTGGTCCTCTACTTTCTTGGTGAAATAAATAACAAACAAACATAGAGATATTTGTATGAGTTTGTTTGTATGAGCTAGAAACAATATATTGAAACTACTGGAATAGTTAAATTCATGTTTTGAAACATGCTTCCATTAATTGTATGAACGCAGTAATGGAGCAGTAAAATGTCTCTGCAAACTTGCAGGAGTTCACAGGAAAGTTCGTAGTCACCTGGTGTCTCTGATTCACTGAAGCTGATTTTCAGGAAAACAAATAATTGCCTTATCACCTTGACAACAAAGAGAGGTTGCCAGGAGGTGCTGCTGCTGATGCAGATGAGCTCTCAATTCTGGGAAAACAAAAGCAGAGTCGCCTACGATAAAACACACCGGCACAAAAACACCGCTCAAGAGACCTCCAGTTCAACATGTAAGGATACTTTGTGTCTATATGTGTGTGTGACTCAAACCTCTGTCACCTTCACTGGGCAATGAGTCATCCATTTCATTGAAAGACCATAATCGTGAAACCTCGCACCATCTCAGTTACCCAATTAGATTGAGCCGTGTGGCTGCAGGCGCTCCGCACTCTGAACTAGAGACAAACAATCTATTTGTCCATCCATCACCTCGCGTGTGCGTGTGTTTTGATTTGGCCTGTTGGTTAACTTGCCAATTAAATGTTGATAACCTCCATGGTAGATTTATTAGTCTAGCCCTCAACACTAACATTATGACATCCATTGCTGTCAGCTTGCTTTGTCACTTTGGTTTGATATGAACAGTATGTATTGTTGGAGACCAAACAGAGCTAAAAAGACAATAGTCTATCAGATAGATAAACACACCATTCAAAATGAAACCTTAATGTTACTCTGTGTCTAGTTTAGTTAGGTGTGGGGGTGTGGAGAGGATGTCAAATCACAATCTGAATCATCTAATCTAAAACATCTTCCGGTTTCCTCTCTGTTACTTGTCAATTGTTATTTCAGCGTTTCTACTCATTACTACGTTTTGCAGACAATACTGTCTTCTGTTTATGAACTGTGTCACACTTCATGTGTATAAATGTATGTACACAGATTGGCCATAATATTAAAACAGGTGACTGGTTTTAATGTTGCAACTCCACTGTGCAGTAGCGGAAGTCAGTAACAACGGGCCCCAGTCCAGGCTATTATGATGGGCCCTTAGGCTGTATTGTTATATAGTTAAGTAAGTATAGTTAAGCACACACATAGGCACACTTATACCTATATATATGTAGTACCAACCACATGTTGGATCAAGTCAAAGAAAAAGTTGTCAGAACCATGGACAGTGCTGTGAAAAGTGAAAACTCGCAAACTGACAACAAGCACCTAACAACCGCAAACTTATTCAGGCATTTTTAATAGGGGTGATCCCAAATAGTCAACGATTCATTGATTAGATTCAGAGAAGACTGATTCAACTGCCAATCTCATCGTTGAATCATCACAAAATGTGGTTATGAAAAAAGATTGTATCATTCTGACTATATGGAGGTTCTCACTGCTGCTGAACACATGATTTTACATTAAAAAAAGTCTTTGTTTTCAAATAATTCCTGATATATACAGTAGCCTACTTTGAAAAGCCAATGCTTAATTCATCATGAAGAGGTCCAATCCCGCAACACCGAAAAGGCCCTGGGTGTGAAAGGAGCTGGATGGGGAGGGGTCTTAGCCGCCTGTCTCTCTCTCTGTCTCTCCTCACTTCATGTTGTTTCCCTTCAATGGAGAGAAAATTGAATTCCGGCCAAAAGTTTTATTTACAAGATTAAACTGAGTGACACCTTCTCTTTCTATTGATCGCGCAGCACCATACGCACACGCACTTACACCCACTACACACATAAAACAGCGCTGTCCATGGTGCCGTGACACTGATACGAGTGACATCAGGAAAAGGAATACCCTGTTATTGTTACCTTATGCCAACAGAAGAATTTCTTTATTTGGGGGTTTTATCTCTTTTTCCAGAGCAGAAAAAGGAATGAGATGGAATCAGTCATAGATTGGACGATTAGCCAACTAAACGCAAAATCTGACGAATCTGATTTGACTATTAAAATTATTAGTTGGGGACGCCCCTAACTGTCACCACCTGAAACCAACAGTGAATCACAGGCTGGTTAGAAACTTTTAATGGTACGATCTGTACCATGCATAAAAATGAAGTAAGATTGTCCATGAAATAAAATCACAACTTCGTCCACCCCTAGCCTTAGCAGGCCCTTCTTTGCTAACATGCTAACATGATTGGTTTGGTGCATTTGTTTTGAATATTTCCTGCTTCCTTGTGGTCAGTAACAGCCAAATGCAAATTTACACTGACCAGGCTAGAAGAAGTGGACTCTGCACCTGCAGCCTGAGGACTTCCCGTGGCTAAAGTCTGTTGCCTCAGTAACAGCAAAAGGTTGTCTTTTGCCTCTCATGATGTCGTGCATGTTAAGCACTGAGTAAGTAAGCGCTGATTGTGCAGCCATTTTCTGATGAGACCACAGGCTGATGATGATAAAGAGTTCATTTCATGACCAGCCAAGTTTCCACACATCGATTTCCTTATGCACACTCCAGCAGCTTGTTAGTGCTAAGTTGGAGCTAAGGAGCCGTTGACCCTGCAATCAGCTTCCTCAACTCTTAGCAGAATGTGATGGAGTAGAAAAGTGTCCATGCATGTGCACGCGCGTTTGTGTCTGTGTGTGTGTGGGGGGCGTGCGTATGTGTAAAAAGGAGAAACAGAGACAGGAACACAGAAGTCGGGCTTCAGCAAACCACCCACTCGCTGCTAATAGATGATGCTGTTTGGAAGAATAAATCTCTGACAAAAACCGCAGTGTTCCTGAATCACTGTACACAAAATATAATTATTGTGATGATTCATAAACAAGTCACTTCATAAGTAAATATAGATTGTACATTGTATAAAGCATGACCTCACAGCACAGCTTTGTAACGTTCACTGTTCAGATACACAACGTGCAAAAAAGACACAACAGCACAGTCACCGAGACATTACACATATGAAGTCGACAATCCAGAAAAGTACAAGCTCCCTGGTGGGAATCAACACGAGATCTGCAGTGAGGTAGATGACGTCAAACTCTCGTCTGAAATGTTCCTGCCTGACATCAGTGTTATGTTACAGTATAATGTGATCATGTTGTGCAGTGGGTGTCGATCCTTCACTCAGGTTAGCTGTTAGCATCGCTCTCTACCACTGTAGCCGTTCTGGCCCTTAATCACAGTGATTACTTAACCACAGAGGCTCTTAAGTGCTGCTTATCTGAACTCCTCTGGAGAGCAATTACACCATCACTGCTCTCTCCTTCATATCCACCCCCCTCCAAATCTCTTTTTTTATCCTCCAGTTCTCTTACCTTCATCTATTCGCCGTCTCCCGTCTGTAGCCTGCCTCTTACTGCCCTCCTTTCCTCTCATCCTCCTCTTCTCCTCTCTTCTGCCCTATTTTATTCTCAGCTCTGTCCTCCATTTCCATCCCTAGAGCCAGGTGCCTAGAAAATAGACCCCACTGAAAACTATTATTACTAACAATAGGAAAACAGATGAGTTGTCTCTTAAATGTCTGGTTTGGTCCATACACAGTGCAGCGCCATGTGTTATTATTCAGACTCTTGTGCTGAAAAGTCTCCCAAACTTCACCCACAGATGAAGACAGCAGCACTGTTTGATCTCTGAGGAAGACGGAGAACAAGGAGCAAGGATTTGGTGTGTGTGTGTGTGTACTGTATGTCAGTGGTTACAGACATTGTGACTGAACAGGACTGGAAGGTATTTGCATTCAGAGATCTTACACAGAGTTGAACTGAGCAGGATGGCAGGATTCAAGACTTACTAAGCCCACAAACTGCACACAGACAGCAGGTGTCAAAGTCCCCACTACCCAAAAAATGCATTCATCTGTTTGAAGGTGTGTGTGTGTGTGTGTGTGTGTGTGTAAGATTGGCTGGAGAGCAGTAAAAGGAGCTAACCACAGTCATCCTTTTGACTTGAAGGTCGGAGCAAAAACTGCACAGATTATCTTTCCTTTAGGTCAGAAATAGTTCAGTACAAGGGCTGGAGGAGGAAGAGGAGAAGGAGGAGGAGGGGTGGGGGTGAGGAAGAGGAAGAAGAACAGAAAAGAGGACAGATCAAATAAAAGAAAGAGGACCACGAATTGACTTCTTCACAGTGGGTTGAAAGAGAGGGAGGGGAAGAGAAGCCGAGCACAGACAGAGATGAGAAGAAAAAAGAGATTCTACTGATTTTAATATTACAACTGTTGAGCTGAAAGCAGGAATTCTGGAGGAGGAACAGAGGATTCATTGTGCCGACGACGGTTTACTAAAATGACCATTAAGGTTGAAACATTTCCCTGCAGACTTTCGTCTCTGTCCTCGTCTTTCATTGCTCATATGCCTTATATGATTATTTCACAATAATGTAGTGCACACAATATATCTGTCAAAATAAAAGCTTTTTTTTTTTTTTACACACACAAACTGACTGCTCTCCTTAGGCCTTGTCTGCTTCCATTGTGTGAGATTGTCCTTCACAATGAACATGAATCTATCATTTGATTAGGTCAAATTCACTTTATCCTCCACAAAGTTGTATGGATTTGCTTCCGTGCCCTTTCCCACTGTTCCCCTCTGACGTCGGCATTACAGAAAGAAACAGAGGACTTTTACCAGGAAACAATACATCAAAGACAAGACACTGTATAAACTTCACTCTCATGTCCATATACTTAAAGCTGGTGCATTCGCAAAGAGCAGTGCATTTCCTACTCTGGTGCAAAAACGACGAGGTGGTGAAACTACTACTGATGAGCCTCCTCCTTACTGTTACACTTAATGCGTGTTTGTCATTTGTTTCTTCCAGTGAAACATCTCACCACAGCACCATTAAGCAGCAAAATTAGGAGCCAGAAAGTGATCAATACACAACTGCTGGAGCAAAAATAACCTCAGCCAAGGTCTGTTCTCTAGCTTTGAGACGTGTGTTTGTTCTGGAGCAGTCTGAAACCAAACTTTACTGGCAGAAGTCAAAATCTAAGATCTGAAAACTACTTCAACCGTGTTATGCCCACTGCACTGACAATACACAGTTGCAGTGGTTCAGTGACACAAGCAGCTGATTTAGTCATTCCCTCTCATGATTTATTAATCGTCTGTAGACAGGCACACAAGTGGCTGCCATACAGTAACTTCAATGCTGCCAGCTGAGCTCACTCTCTGTCTACTAATGCAATTTGACTTGGTTTTGCAACAAGTTAATGGGAGCAAAAACCAGCCTGCTGGGCGAGGAGTGGAAGTGATGTCAGATATGGAGCACAAGCTGAGTTCAAAGTGAGGGGAAAGAGCAGAGGAGACGTTCATGTACAGCAAGTCCTGACCACGTTTTCTTTTCTTTGATGTCTTCAAACTCCTCTCACAGTTTATTACAGTGAGCATTATGATGTGGCTGTGGAGTGTTTAATCTGAAGCATAAACACTGAGGCAAAGTGTGACTGAATGTTATGAGATGTGAATAAGCTGACATACTGACCTAAAGATCTAACTGCCAGGGGTAATCCTAACATAACCCAAGACAACCACACAGACAGACAGACAGATAGATAGATAGATAGATAGATAGATAGATAGATAGATAGATAGATAGAAAGAAAGAAAGAAAGAAACTGAGAGTAAATGAAGAGCATGTTCTCCACCATGCTGTGCATTCCCCAACTTGCACAAGCTCAGTGGTGTAAGAATGCATGTTATCTCTAGGTAACAACTGAGCTCATTCATGCCTACAACGCTGAACAATGGCTGTGTGTGGCAGGTGACAGTTTCACTCACACTTCCCTCTCTCTGTCTGTGTGTGTGTGTGTGTGTGTGAGAAGGAAGGAGTGAGAAAGAGTGTGTGTGAAGACTCACGTTCAGGTTCCCGGACTCTCCCGCCGTCACCTTCCACCGCAGCGCCTATCCATCCACAGAGGGACCATAAAGTCAGCTGACGTCTCTCGACCTCCGCGATAACAAAAACCTTCGCTCAGCTCATAGAGCTGATTGTAAGAGAGGCTCCAGAGCGCGAGGCGGTGCGAGCAGAGCGACCGCAGCCGACTGACTGAGAGAGAGAGAGAGAGAGAGAGAGAGAGAGGCGGCACTCACCCGGACTGTTACGCCCTCTGTGTGTGTGTGTGCGTGCGTGCGTGTGTGTGTGTGTGTGTGTGTGTGTGTGTGTAACTCAGCCAATCTGATGAGGCTGTGTGTGAAGCAGCTTCATTAACAGCTGGACATTATAATCCTTATGAAGGAACATTCATTTCTATTAGACTGCAATATTACAAAAGGTTGAAGATGCAAACAGGGCAGATCAGCATCTACAGTGACTGTGAACATCCACATCCTCTCTGATTGCACCACACACAATCTACAGCAGCCCATGTACATGGCATGTGTGTCTGCTGACCCTCTGATTATCATTTGAAATAACATGGCCAATGTGAGAAACAAAGAAAAGTGATAGAGCAGAGCAGAGTATCAGCACTGGCTGTTCCAGCAGTGGGTTATCTGGACAGCACATGAAGCTCCGTGGCGACAGTCCTCTTCCTGGCTCGTCTGGGAATCTAGAGGTGGAAGACGACAGCGTGTCGTTCCTGTGGAGAATCACAAACTGATGTGCACGCGTTTCTCAGAATGAGCTCCATGTGTCTCGATTTTGATGTTTGCTCTGTGTGAAAGGTGCTGAAGGAGGCTGGCTCCTCTCTTGCTGCTGAGTCGTCCATCTGTTCAACGGCTTTTAAGTGCCATCACTGAATTTCCTGGTCTATTCAGGCTTCAACAGAGTGAGTCCAGTCTGCTGCCTGAGTGCTGGATGTTGTCCTCTCAGGAAATGTTGTGTTACAGTATTATGACTGTGAGCACCACAGTGTAATAAGCACTGTGCTGTGGGACAAAACTGTTGACAACTGTTGCAGTATTGCAAATATTGTTCACTGCCTCAGAGGGCCTCGGGGTTAGCCAGGGTGAGCCCCCTGAATGAATGTAAGTCAATACAGTGTTTGAGAAAGAGAGAGAGAGAGAGAGAGAATAATGTCTAAACAACTATTAAGTAAAAGCCAGTCTTGCTGGTGTAAAGCGTCTCCCAGCAGTGAACTCATTATCTCCCATTAGGACACATTAAAACACCATCCAGCTCGTTTACTCTGTGTTTATGCAATCTGAGTCTCTGAGTGATTTAGACACAGTGCAGAACAAATGGATTTTATTTCATTTCCGCTTGTTTATGTGGCACAGCCTGCTGCTTGATCTGTCCCCATAAATGTTTTAAAGATATTACCAAGACTTTAATGTGATCTTGTTTTATCAATGAATGAGCGGGGCTTTGTTAATCCACCACAACACAGCTACTCTATAAACACCACATAAGTCACAGCACTGTCAGAGAGCAAGTGTAGTGACACAAGAAAAGAAAGGGAACAGTCATGACTCTCAAGTCAAAGTGCAGGAGACATAAAATATGTCACAAGGAAGTTTTAACATTAAAGACTGTGTCCTTAGCCCCCCAGCCCTCACTGTCTCATTGTCATTAATGTTGCCAAACAGCAACAGTGTCCTCTGTGCTCCTGCTGGTTCTGCTCCATCCCATTTTAGTCCAACATGAAACCATTTCATCTTTTCCCAGCAAATTGCTTCTGACAACCACATTCCTAATGTCAACATCACTGAACTATGACAGATCATTTAAAACTTACTCTCAGTGGACCCCAAAACATTTTGGGAAGTTGCTTTTGATAATCCTGTAGATGTCTCTGTGACATGTTTTCACTGCACACAGGATGAATGACAGTACAAGCCAGTGGGGGATTGAATCATGTAATCTAAAAGCTTCCGTTTCTTTTCTTTCTTTCTTTCTTTCTTTCTTCATTTTCTCAGCTCAACCATGCCAACACTGATTCACTTGCTGGTGCAATTTTGCTCATAGGTTTAGTTCATTGTACATTCATTTAGGTTTGTTTGTTAGATACTTCACTGTCTGCAATGTGAGAGTGCCTTAAAACTTTACTGTCACAGATATATGAGGAGAAAATGTAGGACTTTGAAGAAGCATGTTGGCAGTTTAAGTATTTCCTTTCAACTTCAGTCATATGTTTCTGTCTTTCATGTTGAATGCTCTCCAGTCTGTCTCATGTGCTTCAGCTGTTTCATTGTCCCATGTGTGTGCTTTGTACTGTATTGTCTTAAATAGTGTACTTACCTCGGCATGTGTGTGTCTGTGTGTCTCACACACAGCCACGCCCTGCACCAGCTCTGTTGAGACAGGTGGAGTCTGCCAAACACTGAGTGATTCCAGACAAAACCTGGAGCTCCTGTAGAATCGACACCACGCGGAGATGAAAGACAAACCTTCATCTTCATCGCTTGGCTTCAAACCACATTTTTACACCTTTTTCAGGACAACCAGGTGTAGTCTCTGTGAGGTGGGTGAGCCTGGAACAACACCCACAACTGAAGTATCTACATTTGCAGCTGGATGAGGGTGACTCCAGACCCAGCACACCAACACTAACCAGTTTCTATTTATCTTACTGACTCACATCTCATCTGTCAGCTGCTCACTTTCTGGTTGCCATGGCATTCATGGTCCTCGGAGGATGCATTGCTATGACTTGTCATTGTTCTCACTCACGCAGTGACACATTTCACTTATTGAAGTAACTGCGTGTGCAGCTCTCTGTGACGTTAACAGGCTGCATACAGTTAACTGGAGGAGTTTACTTTGTTGTTATTTCTGTGTTTAGTTTGTTTAGGTTCACGCTGCTCAAGTTCCTGGAGTTCTGACCCGCTGGAGGTCCTTAGAGACGGTCCACTGCCTTCACTAACATATGACATCATATTGACAAACATGTGTTTTCCATCTCCGACGCCTCCTGTGCTTTTGATGTGGAGCAGGAGAGTTCAAAACTAAAGCAACATTGGGTCTCTAGAGTATAAATCTTGCAAATGTGACCTGTACCTGCCTCCATTTCTACAGTCTCTAACACTGCAGTAGCACTGGTGGACAAGTGCTTTCTCACTCTAACATGCTTTTGTAACAGCAGCCAACGGTGTAACAGTGATTCTCATGGCGGTTCCTTTCCCCTCTGCAGGACGAAGAGCAGCTCATTGCTGTTATTCAGCAACGCCCTGTACATCAACACGTAGCTCAACACGCCACCGACAGCAGCTCAGACACCCTGGGGGTACGGAGAATAGACTGTCAGCCACCATCTACATTCTTGACCTTCTCCCTGTGCTGCTCCTTTCCTCCACTCCCTTCTTCTGACTTCTTACCCTGCCCTCTCCTCAGCTGTCTCCATCTTTCTGTCTGTTTTTGTTCTCTCACCGCTCTTCCTCTACTTTCTCACAGGAAAACATATTGTTCATACTAATTATCTGTAAACTCATCGTGCAGAGAGCAGCCACATGGAAAAATGAAGGTCCACGAGGTGCGGCTGGTTGTTGCCTTCAAGCTGTCAGCCACATGATGCAAATTCTACTTCCACAGGATTGCGGCTATATCTATGTTGTTTTTGCTGAAAAAAGAAGAAAGCCAACAGTTAGCGAATGTACATATTTTCTTTCTCCCAAAAAAAAAAAAAAAAGAAAAAAAGAAATGCAACAAATACGTCCGAGTGGAATCAACATCTGGATCTACATTCAGGCAAAGCATGACACGGTATGTAGTTACTGATTCAACCTCAACAAAAGCAGGGTCTGAATGGCATTTTGCTATTATTGAGGCAACGATATTTATAATAATAATAAATAAATGTATTATTACATGTATCATTATCACTAAAGGAGGCAGAGGAAGAACTCAGGATAAGACAAACTATCTAAAGGATCCACACAAACATGTAAGTTTAAGTTTAAGCCCAAAAACCTACGTACAAAACAAGAAAAAACAAAAGAAGTTGAAAAGAAGACAAATGAAAAGATTAAGCTGCTCATATTACAACATTTCAACTAATAGATACACAAATGAATATTTTCAGTGGAACCAGAGTGACTGAATCACTCAACAACCAAGCTGAAAAATGGATCCAACATGTGACACATCAGAAATCCTGTTCAATCTAATGTAATAAGAATGAATGATACAGTATGCACCTGATCCTGAGCCAGAATACCCAGAAACCTACTTCAGAAAAGACTCTCAGTCTGCCTGCTAGAACATGTCCATTTTGATACCCTACAGTTTGAAACTATATTTAAACTTTCAGATGGTCTCAGACTGATCTTGTTATGAAACTGTGTCTGGAATATTAATTGGTGTTTGCATTTTTTCCAAATACAACATCTTGGCAGATGCTGTGTTGTATTCACTGCACTGCAGCATGAGCACAGATGTTAAACCGTGATGCGGTGCAGAGGCTCAGTGTGTGAGGTGCAAATAAACCTCCTACAAATCAGGATAAACTGTAAGACCTGGACTTATGACTCATGAGCAACGTCACTTCACAACAGCTGAATTAAAAATGATTTGTTATTAAAATTGTCTTTGTTTCTTTGACATCATACATGACTATTTGTAGTTAACCAGTGACACAGAAATACGGTCCTTTTGAACTGCATTAAATGAGAGGATTTGCATGATATTCTTGGAACCTACCTTTAACTTTAACCTGCAATCAGTTTGACTTCTCTTGTAATTTACTCACTAGTGTTTGTGCTGTTTACCTGTAAACCAGACCCAGCTGACAGTGTGGAAATAACAACAGCAGAAATATATGCAAAGGTTGGTGTTTTGAAGTAACATCACCCAAGAATTGTTCCCCCTTGTTTATGGCTAGTTTACCTGGAATTTGTAGTAGCAAATTACCTGGAATTTGCTACTGCTAATAAACTCTGGTTTGTTTAGAGCAACCACAGTGCATTAGCAGTAGCAAATTCAGGTAAACAAGCCGACCGTCGCAGAGTGAATGAACCGTGCTGCTGCAACGCAGCACTCAGAGATGACACCATCATCCAGTTCAGAGGTTAGTAGGTCAATCTACATATTGGTGAAATGAACGAGTTTCGCAGCAGATAATGCGTTATTACAGGCTGTATTCTCGGTGCCCTGATCACTCCCACTATATGGATATACATGGCTCTTGAATGGATTTAAATATCGAGTTATACGGGTGAGTTCACGACCATATTTTATGCCAGAAAAAAGGTCCGGGTTGTAAAAAAATGGCACTTGTTCTTTAAATACATAAACTACATGTCTCAGGGTTTACTGTATCTGCAGCACTGTAGAGGAGCCCTTATGATTTCATTAGGAAGTGAAACTGGTCAGCTGTCAGCTGACAGTGTCTGTGGCACTCAACAAGCAAAAAACAGAGATATAGACACAGAACTATTAATCATCTTAAAGGAAGAAAATTGTTGACAAAAAAAACTCCACATGGTACCAACTCATAAGACTCCAGGTTATGATTAGGGTAAGAGATTAGGAAATGCATATGTCAATGACTGAACCCTCACAAGACCAGTGATACAAGTTGTGTGTGTGTGTGTGTGTGTGCCTCAGGGTTGAACATTTTGTGGTTGAGACCCCAGACTGTCAGAATCTTCCATCCTGTGTTATTTGATTAAGTGTCTCTGAGAACAGCTCCACTGCTTTCTGTTCTCACGACTCATCTCCCATCAGAAAACAAAAACACAATCTGCAGGACTTTCGTCTCTCTTAAAGGGATAGTTTGGGTTTTTTGTCTTGACGTGGATTTGTGTCAGGTAGTCTTGCATAGTCAGTATATTTCCTGCAGTAGATCCTGATCACACTACAGTGATGCAGTGGTTGAAAAAATGTAGTGCCAAAGGAATGTGCTGTCACTGGCAATACTCTACACAACGCATATGTTTTAACAAATCCACTACAGTTAATGTACCACCTGTATACAACTGCTTCACACCACATCAGATCAAAAAACCTTCATTGGCAGTCATTCATTTTCTTTTCTGCTGCTTTGTTGCTCCATCAGTCCACTCCCCCTCTGCTGGTTTATGCCAAATATACTGTTACTCTGTCGGTCACAGCTGAGAGAAACTACATTACTCTTCACTAATGTGTGGCTTACTCCATCTCCCTGTTGTCTGTTGGCCATCACACAGTGAAGAAAATGCTAACGAGAGCAGACTGTTCTCCTTCATTGAAGATCAATAAATTACAGCCCACGTCTTGACTGATTTGCATTAAGTCCATTCTCATTGTGGTGCCAAACCTAAAGTCCCCCTCTTCAGTGTTTGGCACAAAAGTCATTTATATTCATTATCAATGAATTGTTTATAATATTCATCAAGCAAACACGTTGAACATTCTCTCTGGCATCTAGATGCATTTACTTTAAAATACATTAAGATTGCTTTCCATAAAGATGCATTCAAAGGTCATATCAGTGAAAATAATCTGGTTTCAAAGTGCAGGACCAGTGCATGCAGAGACCAGTACATTTAATGAACCATCTGTATACAACAAAGATATAGTCAGTGTAATACTTGATTGTCTGATGGAGCACAGTGGCAGGATGCAAACCTACAAACAGTTCCACATGATGTGTTTGTCCCTGAAAACCTCCCACAGACGATCTTTTGTCTGAAAGTCGAGGAGACAATGGAAAGTGCTGCTGCTGCTAAGGCAACTATTCAGTCAGCCCAGCCTCCACCAACCATATACTGTAGGTCCCTTTGATCCAGGTGTACTGTACTGCACCTTGGTTGTCATGGTCACAATAACAAACTTACAGTCTGTACTGCCACTGTTCCTATGAGAAACAGTTTTAGCTTGTTAAACATTCAGAGAAAGACTTGGGTTAAAAATCAGTACCTTTTTCAAATTTGGACAGTCGTTGTTGTCGTGCTTGGTTACAATAATAATGTGGTTAATTTTGTCCAACAGTGGTGGATAATAGAAACAACTTAAACTGCTCCTTTCACATGGGAATCAATCACTGCTCTCCTGTGGCATACCCCTGTGATTTGTTGACCTGTCCATCCACTACTACCTCCTCCTGACACTTTGTCTCTTTGACACTTTGTCTCTTCCTTTTATGGCTGTCATCATAACTACAATCACCAGATGTCACCCAGCAACAAAATGTAGTATTGGTCAAAATAACCTGCTGCACAGTCGGAGCAAAATCACATAATAACCCAAGAACAAATGAGAGATTGTTGTTTTGGATTGGATGAGATAAGGTGGAAGTGTGAAGTTCCCCATTGGGAAACAGTCCTAACAAAACCTGCCTCTGTGCTGTTGAACTAACACTAACACTGTTGAAGAGAGGCACTATACTTAATTCAACCCAAGGTCCTGGAGTGGACACATGGTGCCACCCTGCTCTTTTCCTGTCTGACTAGACTGTCACTAACCACTGAGTGTATAAGCTTTAATGAATCACGTTTTAACCTTTCACATGTTAAGAGTCCTTCCTCATCTTTGCATCAGGTTTGTTTCGGGAATATTCCTTTTATTATGTGCCAATGGAAAACAACATGATGTGACATTCACCAGTCTTCACCTACAATGTACCTCAGTCTCATTGAAGTGCCAGTTTACTGACCACAAATCTGACTTCCTATATTAACACACTGCCAGTGATACTTCCACCAATATTTTTCTCTGACATGCAGTGGAGAGACAAACTGTTGCCCATCCATCAGCCCTCTTCTTATTGGACCTGGTGGCACCCTTTCAACACTCTCTGAGAACAAATTGGTCGATTATCCTTATTATGCTGACTAATGGTAACAGAGGTCGGTCGCAATCAAGTGACGAGAAGCAGAACCCCTGTAAATGCATTCACCTCTTCTGTGTCATGAGTAACATCAACTGTACAGCTACATCACAACTTGGGTCCCACATCACAGAGCCATCACTGAAAGTCTCCAGGCAAGAGAAAAGTTTAAGCATCAACTTTATACCATCTGTGCCCCTCTGAGATTGGTAGCACTGCTGTGATCACCATCAGTATCACTCCTGTGAGCACATCAATCTCCAACTGCCTGCAAATTTGTGGGACATCTGGCTGCTGTGGTTGTAACCCACTAGTGGTGACTCAGTGGTATGGTACCTGTCGAATAGATGTGGTTCAGTAGTAGTCAATATATATCTTGGCAGCTGGTGTAAAACTCATCAAAATCAAAATAATGCATGTCAAAGTAATCTAATTTTAGCAGCATTAGGCTACTTGAATAAATGCATTCTGCACTTACTTGGGTAATCACCTCTCTCTGTGAACTGCCCATGATGAAATAACAATATTTAAACATCAGTCACACACCTTACAGAAGGAAAACGGGAGCAGTACAGATAAAGGAAACATGGGAGGGTAAACATGGCTTTAATGGTTTAAACACTGCTGTGAAATCCCCTGTCAAGGTAAGATAAACCTCATTATACCTCTCAGGAAACTGTATCACTGCTGCTGCACAGAAGAGATAGAAATAAAAACCATCAAGGACGTCAAAGAGACAGATGATATCAATAGAAATAATCATTGTGACTAACACAGGTTTTAACACTTCCTGGAGTGTCTGCTCCGGACTGCATAACTCCAGGTTACTCCCTGCTCTGTGCGTGACCCTGCCTGTTGGGAGAGATTTATGACACACTGCAAATGCCCTCTAAATGCCAACACACTGGTGGCAGGGTTAACTTCCATCTTTGAGAAGTGATGGTGTCTTCTAGGAGGCCTTCAGCCGCCTCCTCCTCCACGTCCCCTGCTTTACCCTTGTCCTAAAGGTCAATGTTTATTGTGTTAAAGTTTAGGGTATCGTATGTCTCACGCTCTTCCTTTGTACTGTATGGGAAGTCCTTTTGTCCTTGTGGTGTTCATGTTGTCCATGCATCCCAGAAGCCACCAAGACAAATTTTCACTTACTATATATAGAGAAAATGATTTGGACCTGGTTAATGGAAGAAATCCAGAAAGCTATAAAGCTACACATGTATAATGGACAATATTAAGTAACAAGGCAACGTCAAAATATTTTGCTTATATCAAGTTTGTCATTAAATATGCATTTGGTTTTTTTTACCTTTTATTTTTATTTTTAAGGGTTAGTTTATCTCATTTAGCTGACAGCAGACAAAAGAAAATTCTCATTATTTGTGTTCTCTAAGTGTGTGTTTGCTTTGTGATCAGTCTGTACACATCAGTCTGGATCAACACAAAATGCACTTCAGTACAAAAACTGAGTGCCTGAAGCTGTGTGTGAACCTTACAGAATCTACAAGCATCTTAAAGGATCATTCAGTCTACAAACCTCCTGACCATCTCTGACGTTCATGTTGTGAGGATGTTTACAGTTGCTCCCTCCTCTTCCAGATTCTCATCTGCACCCAGATGTATTGACAGACAACAGCAGACCAGCATGACCACAACACCAGAGTAACATGACACTGGGTAAATACTGGGGTCCTCCTCCTTCTCTTTGACCTCAGTATCTGCATCTTCTCCTATCATCATACCAGCTACAATGTGTATAATAGCTGTGTTTAGTGCACCTACTGTTTGAATTTGTAATTAGGGTTCTCACCCCGAAGCGATAGAACCCTATTGTTTTTGCTCAGGTTTATTATTTGTTGTCTGCTGCTTGGGCTCAAGTTCCTGGTAGCTGGAACGGGCCAGACACATGAAACTTGGCCCAATGAATGGAAATGATGCACATCAACTTTTCAAGAAATATGAGCCAGATCGGTCAAAAAATATAGCCGCCATCGACCAAAATATCTTTGCAAAGGGTTTAGCTAATAATGGCCAATAATCATAGAATTTCCTTTTTCAAGAAGAGATGATTGCACTGACACACTTACGTATAGTGACATAGAAAGTATACAGTTGCTCAGATTTGTGTTTTCCTGTGGTGCGTTACCATTACGTGTCATGTGCATACATCATGTTTTAGTGAGTGAAAAATTAGCAAAAAAATTAAATGAAATCTGTGTCTAATGAAGTGAGAACTGTGTGTGATTTCACCAAAAGATCATTTGATTCAGGCCACTGAGGATTTATTCATTCGATTTCACAATAAGTATGCAGAAAATATCTGATTATTGGCATTTTCCACTCAATTTCAGCCTATGCTCACCAGGTAAAGAGAAGTAATGTTTTCATTGATCACCATATTGTTATTAGGTCTCAATAACTCCAGGTCAAGAGTATGATGTTGTGAGAAGAGGTAAGAGAAAGTTCTTGTTTACTATCAACTCTCCAGATAAGTGTGTGATGTGTGTATTTGAATCTCTGGCAACAAACTGACTCATCCTCCAACCATCACACACATGTTGACAGTCAATGATTGGATCATACAACTGTCACTGCATCAGCCTGCTTAGTTTCTCTTTTCACTTTTTACAACCAAAGTATTTCTTTCATTATCCAAGACCCAAATGTAATATATGTACATTTACCAGATTTCTATATATAATAATAAAATTATCAGCAATACTATTAAAACTGTTTTTATTGTTGTGGCTGATGGTTGTAAATGTGTATAAACAAACTATTACTACTATACACTACTACACATAACACTGATGTAAATGAAGACACAATAATCTTTATTATATATTTTACTCATTTCTCCCAGGATCATCTCCTGACACCATTATACATCTTACCCCCTTTTCATAGCCAGTTAACAGGGACAAACAGAGCCTCCACTCAGCTGTACTTGGGTAAAAACTTTATTAACAAAACAGAAGAAGGCAAAGCACAGCTCAAGCTCACTTCTACAGCACAGTAGCCAACATTACCCTTCTGTCAATCGCTAAAAGTGCCACAAGAATAATAATAACATCCATCGTTGTTACAGTTAAATATTAAAATAACACAGCCACTCGGATATACTGCATAATATATATTTTTACTCTAGAGACCTTTGCAACATTAACACAATCTACAGGAGGACAGCCTCAGTCATGCTCATTCTCTTGTATTGTAGCGCCATCTAGTGCCTTCTCGGCACAGTTACAGTAGTAGTACAATCAGAAACACAGCAGCCTGGGGGGGGGGGGGGGCAAATGAAACAGCCACTTCGTACCATTTTACAGTCTCTGACAGCAATCTGTGATGATTACAATCTGAATCTTAAGAGTTTAGAAATGGGGTCTGGAAAGTATAAGTATAACAAGGCAATGGGGTTATAGTAAGTATTTTAAAGGGGAAATACCACCTATTTTAGGAATCCTAATACTATCTTCCTCTCCCCAGAGAGAGGTCAGTTACCCCCAAACAGTCACTGTCATAAAGCTAGAAGCTAATGAACAGGGGGATATCACACCTTGACAAGTTTACATTTTGTTTTACTACATCCCTGCGCACCAAATACATGTGCCAAGTGCAGCCATCATGTGAAATCTTACAGGTCTCATTTTGATTTTAACCCATAAGGTATGATTTACACTACAGCACACCATTCAGTGCACTAAGCTGTTGTTTTGTACAAATGTATGTAATTTATTATTATTTGAACAATCCATCCATTATATTTTAATAAATTATTCCGCATTATTTCTCTGATTTGAAAAGATTCAAGGACTTGATGGAAACCAATAGTTAAAGGCAAAATACCCCAAGATATAAATGTAACCCTAACCGTGTGGCATGCATTCAAAAATACTCAAGTGCACATGATTTGCAATAACAGAGCTAAAATTGGCAAACATACTTGTCCTTTAAAATAGGTGGAATTCCTGCTAAAAGGGGTTAAATACAGTTTAGGCACAGTTAGTAGTAATGCTAAAAATAGTAGGTTTACTGTCTGTCACCAGCAGCAGCTTCCTGCTCAGACGGTGTTACAGCAGTTGTTTTGTTTTTTTTTTTTCTTTCTGGGGAACAGTTAGGACTCCTGCATGGCAACAAGTCATTTTCTCTACATTCTATTACAAACATCTGGACGCTAATAATATTCCATTTATTACAATGATACTCATCTTGTCTCATCTGGAGAGGCCTGTGGCCTGGTCAAGTTGTGAGTGTGGTGTTGTAGTTTCCAGTAGGCACAGAGGAGGGGCTGGCTCCTGGTGGCAGGATGGTAAAACAGTGAAGGGGTGACAGAGAGGATGCTGGTCCCCGTCTACAGGGATTAGAGATGAGGGCTGATCGCTTTGCCTAGGCCACCACCCACTGCAGGACGCTGGTGTCTTTCCCGCCGGTGGAGATGAGGTGACTGTCATCGTGCAGGAAGGCAATGTTGGTCACGTGACTGCTGTGGCCACTGCACTCGTGGCTCGGAGCCTGGAAATTTGAGCAGATTTCATAGTAAAGTAATGAAGGTGTCAGATGCTGTAAGGTGAAGGCAGCAACAGGATCAGCTGTTACCCTGCCTACTCATATTCCTGCTTATTCAGCACCTTTTCCATACACACACTCACATGGACACAACAGGGTCATTTTTGGGCTAAGTAACTTGCCCAAGCACAAAGGACAAGTCTGGCAGTCTAGAGGCAGGAATGAACCATAGACAGAGGTCACATTTGGGAAAATGCTAAACTTTACTTATTCTCTTGGTCAAACAATTAAAAATCACATGTAACCGTGTCTATAATCAGGCAGCTGAGAAAGGAGACAGCACATCGAGTCTATTGACTGTAATGGGAGAAGTAAACCTGATCTCAGAAAATGAGATGTTGAGATGTCCAAACTGTTTATCATTAAAATGGTGTTTTTCAGACTCACAGGTCAGTAGAAAGTTAACGTCATTCAAGTCATATCTTTTTCATTTTTTTTTTTTAGATATATTTTTGGGCTTTTAATGCCTTTATTTTGATAGCACATTATGAGAGACAGGACAATAGGGGGGAGAGAGGTGATGACATGCAGCAAAGCATTCGAAGTCTCTGCGATAGAGACTATGCCTACATGGGCTGCACCGTACGGGGTGAGCCATTGCAGCGCCTCATTCAAGACATATATCTGTCTTATCAACAAACTCATGAGATCTTGTCCTCTCTAGATCTAGTTTCACTGATGCACTGCTTCCTGCTCTCCAACCGCATAAATATAAGTTTAGAAATAAACCCTGAATTAAGACTCATGTTTCTTTGCTTACCAATACTACCAGTATTATTATTATGATAAAAAAATATGCTTATTTCACATTTTGTTTCTACTGTAGTGCATCATCTTTCTCACAGAGTATCTTTGTTTTGTTTCATGAGCTGGCTTTTGGGAGCCAATAACAAAGCCTTGGCAGTAGCACATTTTTGTACAAAGTTATGTTTTGTGTTTTTGTGAAGTAAAACTGTGACTTTTTAATTTTAGTCATTAAATGTGTGTAAAACTTTTACAATGAGTTTATTCCAAGATTGTTGAAAACGGTAACAACATGTGTTGCAACACTGTTTGCAGCTGTTGTAACTTTCTGTGCTAATGATAGCCAGCTTGTCTGAATGGACAATTATGTTTACAACTCCACCAGAAACATCTCTGGTTGAAGGATTCCTTTGTTTATGAGCACAAAACAAGCACCTGGTAGAAATTGGGGGTCATTATATGTCTGGTGATGATGCCACACTGAGTCTTGTGGTCGAGCATTTTGTTATTTCTGCTGAGATTTCATTGTGTTAATTTACGCATAATCACAATGTGGTCAGAGAGAAACAGTGTGGCTAGTCAACACTGGAGGAGTAAAAGTTCAGTGTCAGTGCAGCATGGAGCAAACTGTAGGAGCAGTTGAGAGATGAGGTGTCAGTAGAATCAGGACATAAACGTGCCAATACAAAAACCATGTGTGCACAGAAACACACGGCGCTGATGCTGATGTGCTGACTGTAACTGTGAGGGAACACTACTGACCCTTGGCTGGGAGCAGGGGAAGGAGAACAAGTGCACTTTGCCAAAGTCATCAGCAGAGGCCAGCAGGGATCCGTCATGTGACCTGCACACGGCGTTGATGTCTGTGCCGTCTGCTCCATCTGGCCAAATTCCTGAGTGGGACAGACAGAGAGGGAGATAGAGTTGGTAAAAGTTTGAGACAGGCACGCAGTCTACAGCAAAATGCAAATCGCTCTGCAGCAGCTTGATTGAGAGTCAATATTGACAGTTCTCCACCAACAGGAATGACAAGTCAGAAATTAAAACAGTTCTACAAACAGCCATACAGGAGGTGCATGCTCCATCCAGGAAAAGCTGGATCCTTATCAGGTTGGTGAATATTACTGATATTATTATTGATGCAGCTTTTTGCTTTTACTCACAGACAAAATACATCAAGTGTGTGCCATCAACCTACCAAAGGTATTAAAACCCAGAGTGCAGGTGTAAGTGGCCCACTCCAGGTTGCGCACTGTATCCATGTTGGTCACATGTTTACCACTGGATGCCTCCCCTGAAAAAAAAAGTCACTTTAATATTTAATCTGTGTTTTGAACACAAGTGGTTTGAGTTTCTATATTTTAGCATGAATTCATTTGTTTATGATAACATTAAAGGGCAAGCTTCTTTTTTTTTTTGCATGTCATTCAGCCTTAAGTGAGGGCGAACAGAGACGAGAAGGAGAACCTACAGAAGAGGATCTCATAGTCTCCTGAGTTGGTGACCAAATACTGGCTGTCTGTCGACCAGTCCAGGTGAGTGACGAAGCTGGAGTGGCCCTGGGGAAGAAGGAGATGTCAGACTTCTTCATCTAACTTATATTTCATTCAAGTTTAACATAAAAAACAATGCTATTCATCTTTAAACTTTAGTTATGTAATAGAGTTGTGCATACAGATAAAAACTGATGGTCCTTTAAATAAACTATTTTTAGACAGCCAACATACAAATTGTGAAAAAAAAGTTATTATCTTAGGGAAGTAGACTTACAGTGCATTTCCCCGCACGGCTATACTTTCGGCCATTATCAGTCACAGCATAGATGTAAACAAAGTTGTCATGGGAAGCAACAGCCAGGAAGTTACCATCTAAAAGGCACAATGTTACCGGAGTTAGCAGCACTACCAGCAGAGTGAAGACAGTAAAGATAATAATGTTATTGACAGATCTTTTTGGGTTCGCTGATGTGATCAGGTGATGTCTTACCTGGAGAGTACTTGACGTTGGAGATAATCTCATTGCCATCTGTGTGCATAGAAACAAGATCCCGAGTGTCAGTGTCCAGCACCAACCACCTGCAACACACACAGCAGAAATATGTGGAAATGTCCATCACGAGTTCACAGAGCCAGAATGAGTGTTGATCATTTGTCATGTGATGTTTTAATCATTATTTACTTTTAAATGTTCATATATTGCACTAGTTGTAATCAAAGTAGTAGCCAAAACAAAATACGACATACAGTAAGTTGAAGTAGTTCTCTATCATACATTTTTGAATTTGATGACACACGTGTACATTTTATTGTGTTGTAGCTTCACATGATTATTGCTTTATAAAACTGATTTATTGTTGTCTTGTGTAACAGTTGTTCCAGATGTGGTATATGTTGTGTTAGTGTTTGGTTTGTGAATTTTAACTGTGGGAACAAAATGTCTCAGACAGCTGAGAGGCCGGACCTTCCAGTCATGGTCCCTACTGCCAGAACAGCCCCGCTGGGATGGAAACCTACAGACCTCCCTGGATCCTGGAGCAGTGAGTGGAGCAGAGCACCAATTAGTTCAATCACCTCATTACTCTTATCAGTAAAGAGAGAAGAAGTCAGTGCTAATGTCCTGATGTAAAATGATTTGTCCTTCTCCTCACATCAATAGTCTTGCTCCAGAGGGGCTGATGGGAGTTGGTGTCCCAGAGGTGAACCTGTTTGTCCTGAGCGCATGTGGCAAACTGCTCCATGGAGGGATGAACATCCAGCCCCCACAACTCATCTGTGTGACCCTGTAACACATCACACGTGTTGTTGAGCACATGCTGCTGCAGTGTGAACACTGAGCATGTTTGTGTTTATTTATTACCCAATAAATAATGTTAGACATCAGCGTTAGAGCAGTAGGATAGAAACAACTTCGACAAACATCTTTTAGCTGACTTTTGGAGACACTGATATTTGGTGACGTAGGATCAAAAGGAACAGTTTGAGATAAGTTATCATTGTTTGCTCCAGAAAAGGTAAACCGGACTGTTACGCCCTCTGTGAGTGTGTGTGTGTGAGTGTGTGTACCTGTACAACAGGAGTTAATGTATCAGGGAAAGCAGCTCTGATGATGGCATTCTTTGTCGTGCCAACAAACAGCTCTCCTGGTTTTCCTTCAGCCAGAGCTCGAACAGGTCCAAATGACTCACCGACCTGGACACACACACACACACACACACACACAAAAAAAACACAGTCTATAAAACTATAAAGGGACATCCTCTGTCTTGTCTACAGGATAGTTTAGCACCATTACCTCCATCTCAGCCTGTTTCCTGTAGTCATGGTCCCACAGCACCACCTTGCGGTCCTTGCCTCCTCCAGACACCATGGTGCCATCCTTCAGGACACATATCGAGAAAATGCCACCCTCGTGGGCCCCAGACACCACCTGGCTGATGCGGTTACCACCTGTCAGTAGATAAACAGAAGACACTCACTGCTTTTGGATCCTTCATACTTTTCGATATGAAAGAGAAACAACTGAAAACTGCACATTTGGATCACTTGATGATGAACCAAGGGAACCAGTTTAGTCTGTACATGTCTTGAACAAAGGTTTGGGCTCAGTGGGATACATTTAGATTTTACCTTTGGCCCAGATGTAGATGTTTCCACTGGAGTCTCCTGTGATGGCATCACCATTCTCAGCAAATGCCACACACAGCACATACTTTGGTTTCTCGTGTTTCTACAGAGAGAGACAGAGATAGAGAAATGGAGATAGAGTTAGACAGAGAGGGCAGGGGGTGGGGGTTACAGCAAGGCTGTTGCAGTTGTTGTAGCTAGCTGTATTTCATTAATAAGTGACAGTTCATAAGATTAAGTTGAGGCAGGATGTGCGTTATATTTATATTTGTGGAGAATAGAGCAGCTGTTGTCACGGCCATACCTCGAACAGGCCCTGTCTCTTGCTCAGAGTGTTGCCGTCCATGGTCCAGAAGTTGATGTGAGATTTTCCACAGGTGACGATCAGGTTAGCGTCCATGGGATGAAACACAGCGGCCAGCACAGAGTCATTGGAGCACTGCAGAGAGGTATGATGAATCACAAATCTCTGATCTGATTCATTCTGATTATGTTTTGTAATATTACAACTTATTTGACCATTCTGGAGATCCATACTGATCAGATAATGATAGTGCTGTTTGAATGGGATAAAGCTCAGGTGGTCAAAGGTCAAAGTTCAAGATACCTTGACATCAGCCAGTTGCTTCTCCTTCTGCCAGTTCCAGACTGACAGGATGTGATCGTTGGCATCGTCCACAGCACACAGGAAGGTGCCGCCGTTCTGGAAAGATCAAGACTAGGTCAAAATGTAGCATACCTGCAGCACCTATGGTCAAATCCTGTTTCTCTAACCATAACATCAGCTGACACAAACACAACAACATCAAATAAAGCTGTGCCTCCAGCTGCATTGCCTATAAGTTGCCAAAATAAGGAGTTAGGTCATGATAGAGATGTATTTATTAAAACTAGAACTCTGTATATCACATGTCAGTACTTGACTGAACTTTGCACAATGTCACACCCTCATTAAACACCATAGGACATGAAGCTGCTCACCGACTTGGAGAAAGCTACACATGTGACTGCTCTGTCAAACACTCCCATCCCGATCACATGGAGTGTGTTGAGACTCACAGAATCCCAAACACGGACATGAGGAGCCAGTAACTGAGCAAAGCAGAAACAGATCAAATCAGAGTCAAAGACACGTTAAAAAAAAGGAATGTTAAATATTTTTTTTTTTAAATAGTAATAGTTCAATAAATTATTGAACTCCCTACTCCTAATGTTGTGTAAGTTAGCAGTGAACAAAACAGGACAAGTTGTGGTTTTCACTGTACCTTTCCATCTTTAGAGTTTCCAGCCACTTGTCCCGTTGCGATGGTGACCATGTCAGGGTGCACACTCAGGCTAAAAAGAGAAAGTATTACTTTTGACTTAATTTTCATTTCTCCCTGTCCTCTCTGGCTTTCAATGGGCAAAGGGTTCAGATTCAAGCACAAAGCAGGTGAAGGCATCACAGTCAGGATGTAACATTAGCTGCTGTTTACACGACACAGACAAGGTCAAGGAATTTATATTTGAAGATCAGAAGCCTGAAATATCTTTTTGACGGATAATGTGACTCTTTGCACAATTAAGTGGACGGTAAATTTTTACTTGAAATATTATTTTTCTTCTAAATCAAATCATATTGTCTCCATCATGTTGTGTGTTGTGAGATGAAACACAAAATAAAACGACTAGTAGGATCCTTTCACAGCCAAGAGAAGAAGAGGACAAGGAGGACTCAGAGTGACGGCGTGGGAGAGGGGACCACAATTGTTTCCCTGTAGACATGAGTAGCTTTCCCAGCATGGTCCGAGGGGATTCAGTTTGTTTACATCCCAGTGGCTCCAGCCACAGCGCTCATTCAGGATGTCATTAAATAAACCAGAAGTCACATTAATGATAAACATGGTCAGGGTGAAGAAACCTCTGATGAGCCTGTCAGCTGTGAAATATCTGAGCCTCAGTTTTGACAAACGTGTTGTGTACAAAGTCATTCAGTAGATGGATACAGAGGAATTACACTGAGCATTGAGCACATAGAGCAGTATCAGCAACTTGCTGAAAAGCCATCTAGACAAATTTATGTGCTGCACACACAGGATGTGAAGGGGAAATCTTTCAGCAAGGCTTTAGCACAAAGTCAGCATGTGTACATAGAGACTGGTTATGCAGGACATTAGAGAGCATGTTTATATGTGCTCTTACTCTACATCTGCAAATAAAGGAAGCAAACATTTTATCAATACTGTAAATGTAGCAATATTGAATAATATTTTGAAAAATATAGTGCAGGTAGAATCAGTGATTTGGGGACAACCATGATAAGCCTGCTGTCTGCTCACCATTTGACATCATCGTTGTGGCCCAGGTAGTGTCTCTGCTGCTGCTCCTCCGTGTTGTACAGCACCACTACGGAGGCATTGAAGTAGACGATCTCTCCTGTAGGCAGCAGGTAGAGGTTGGAGCGGCAGTCACGACCACGGTAACCGTAGCTGATCCACACTAAAGTTAAGGAAGAAACAGAACCACCAAGCAAGAACTCACAATATTCAGATTTAGAGGTTTAGTGGAAGGTTTTTTTCCAAGATGACTCGCAAAAAACTGAAGCTTACTCTCCTCCTGCAGTTTCTAACTTAACAACAAATCAAAAGCTAATAGTGTTACACAAGATTCAGAACTGCAGAGGAGGCTTTGAGTGGAGAAATAGAAAAACTAAAGCTTTCAAATCAAACTGCATAATAACAACTTTTACTCACTGGAGTCCTACAGTTACTCAGCTTAAAACATTTTAAATGTATCAATCCATTGTTTTTCCTTTTCTCTTAAAATGGAGGATATCTCATTCACTTAGCCCTGATCCATCAAAGACAACAGTTTTTCAGTGAAAAGGATACACCCACTGGAGCTTGAGCTTGTGATCTGGGAGTGCCACCTTGTGGTCGAGGCTGTAGCTCTCCCTCCGCTGGTCTGGGATGTGCATGGTGACAGGACGACCTCTGAGGAACATCCTCACGTAGCCGTCCTCTGGAGGGGAGACAGAGATGGACATTTGAGCAGAGGAAGGAACAGAGAAGACAGAACCAGGAGAGAAGAGTAAATGTGTCTCAAAACTGCCTTTAGTGAAGGTTGTTAGTTTATGAGTTTCAGTTTTCAGACTTAAAATCCATCCAATTTAATCTACTCCTGCATCTTTTTGTTGTGAGATCAAGGGCAGAGAATCCAAACTGTACATGAGAGGTCTCATTTTGAGAAACACCAACAGAAGGCACAATGTCTGCTCCCTTGAATCTTGTGATCACCACAGATTGATCATATCTATGGGCGTACTGTGCTTTGTGAACGTTCCCGTTAATCTCTGGCGTTTGCTCCCGTTTTCTGGAAAATTGCTTGTTAACATCCAAGCTTAAAGCCTCTGTTACTTGTAATGATCAGATAATCTATAAACAGACACAAATTTGGTCTACAAAGCCAGACCATCAATCAATATGGATGTCTCAGTAACATCTGCATTTTTGTGGGATTTTCCAATTAATAATTACATCTTTCTGTTAGAGAGAAGTAATCAATAGATCTAATGAGAAATATCTGACGGTTTAATATATCAACAAACACCCTGCAACAGTGCTTTAATGACTCCTGACGGTTAATACAGTTGCACACATCAGAGGCTGTCATCCTCTTTACAGCAAGTTTAAGCATGACAGTAATGACAGAGTGAGACGTAATAACCAGCAGAGTCTTAAATTAGACTCACAGACTTACAAACACAGAACATCAGAGGTCTTAGAGAGGCAGTCAGAGGCAGTCTTACCTGCATTCAAGGTGCATTCTTTGGATTTGCTGAAAACAGAAAAAGAAAAGAATTAATAACATGCCCCCCAAGAAGTCTGATCTGCAGCATAAGATGATTCAGGCTCTGTCATTCTTAATAAGGATAAAAAAAAAATGTAACAATTTATTTTGCACAAGCAAAAATATCAAACAGCACAGGAGCATACTGTAAATCAGTATTCAGTGAAGCTCCTGAGACTTTGCTCCATAACATCAGGTCTTCATATGAGATTCTGAATTATTTATTCTTTGTTCTACATGCTGTAACCCACACTGCTCATCTTTACAGTGTGTGGAAGAGCTGCACAGCTCAGTCAGCAAGAACACACAGGCCTTGCATCATACTGTAGAATCACAGGCCTGGAAACCAGCTTTGATCCTGTTGCGACTCCCCTGTCTTCATATAAATAATTAATTATTTAATTATACTTATTAAATGTTCAGCATGCTCAAAATTCATGGAATTAAACATTGATAAATTACCTATGTTTTTTTTTGAACATAGGGAGGATATATCCACAGGTTAAATGAAGAACTGTGAAACTTTTTTCTGTGAACAAACAAAATGTCCACATCTTAAAATGCTGTGAATATTATTTCCTTGGGTGATGACAACAACAGGTACTAAAGGCCCTGAAGAAATTAGTCCATCATTTTGTATATCATTACAGATTTGCAGTAATTGCTGTGATTTGATTCATTTCAACTTGGTCACATTAATTAACTTCACTCAGGCTCCGGCATTTTGAGATAATTTACTGAATCTAAAAAAGATTGAACTATATACTCATGAATAATAATTAATCTTCCTTTCTCTAAGCAGTTTACACGGTACTGCTGTGTGTATTGCACAGTATGTGATGTGGTAATGCTGGTGCACCATGACTCACACACAGTGGGTAAAGGGTGGGAGAATCAGTGGTGTTGCCAGATCTCACATGAGAAAGCTCACTGTGTCTTTATGAAAATGTTGGATAACTTTAAATCTAAAAATGAAAACGTGTGATACAGCCACTTCGCTGAAACAGAAAACTGGACCTGTCACTCAGAAGCTGCAGCTGCATCATCAGTTTGCAGCAGCTGACCTGCAGCTGTTCTTGAATCAGCTGTCTGTCCACCAGTCTGAACTGCCTGCTGTGCATTTCAGTTTCATGCTGACCACTCCACCCAACCTGTCAGGATGCTGTCAACCAATCACATTATCATGCCGCCTCAGCTGACAGGTGGATATCACCATGGCAACAGCAGTCAAACCGAGTCAAAGTACAGCTTGAAAAGATACAGGGAAAGTGAGGGCTCAACTCTTCCTGCTCAGCAACAGACAGTGTGGAAAAATGTGTTTGACTTTGTGTTCGAAGCACAACCAGAAGAGCGGTGCAGAGTGAAGAGCACATCAGCAGCAGGGTATACACACTCCTCTTCAAAAATTAAAGGCAGAGGAAAACACAGATGTCTGTTCTGAGGAAAACTGTGACCTGATGTGTCTCAGGTTCTAAAATCTAAAAAAAATAGAAGAGATCACACAGTGGAAAAATCCACAAGATGCAAAAAAAGAAGGCAAAAACGCCCAACAAGTTCTGATAAGAAAGATAAGAAAAGCATGTGCTTCCTCTTGAGAAATAATGCCCCCTGCGCAATGACACAAAGTGAGGAGAGATGCAACTTGATCATTGAGTTTAAAATGCAAAAAACATGGAGGGAGGAAGGAGACTACTGCACGCTACGATTTTAAATATTCCGCTAAATCATTTTTACATAATTGGGGAAGAAAATGAATTCTACATTCACACAAACCTCAGACTATATTCAGTATTGTTGATTGTTCACAAGAGAACTTCACAGCACTTCTTTGAGAACCAGGATAAGCTCTGTGTGTCTACCTTTCCTGACATTTGTTCAACAGGGATTCAACAGGGACAGGCGGGTTACCCACAATAAGTTTAACAGATCACTGGTTAAGAACAAAACAAGACAAGAGATCACAGCAATGTGTGTGTTTCATATCATAACACACAGCATCTGACAGAGATGAAAAGACAAACCACAGAGTAAACAAGCAACTGATCTGAGGACCTGACTGGTGTCTGTTGTGTCTCTGGTCAGCTGGAGGCAACCAGGCAGGGTGTCGACTCTAAAACGACCACATAAAGGCCTGTTTGTCTCTTCAACTGTGTGTGTATCTGTCTGTGTATGTGTGTGTGTGTGTGTTTCGTCTGCCAGGAAGATGAGGCGTGGCCTGGTTCTAGCCAATGAGTGGAGCGGATTGATCCAGAGCCAGTAATTAGTGCAGGGCATGCTGGGTAGCTGGCAGGCGGACAGGGCAAATAACTGTGGATATAAAACCCGTGTGGCTGCAGTCCTAGTCACAGGGCTTCCAGGGAGAGGGAATGCACAAACAGACCACTCATTAACATGGAGCGCTGAGTGTATTGTTGGCATTTTGTGCCTGCAAACACACTGTGAACACAAAGGGCTCTTGTAAGAGCCAGAGGGGACTAATGAGCGGCAAAGACCGGCCATGGTTCCTCCGTGAAATCCTGCATCAGTTACGTTTTGTGGAGGTGTCGGCAAGATCCACTGACTCTTTGAGGCGAAGCTGCCTTGAATCTCAAGCTCAAGAAAAAGTTGCTTCATAATTCAAGGTAACAATATTTGCCTGGGCAAGACCAGTGAGGACAGAGACAGTTCTGTGGGTGATTAGATCAACCTTCAACCAAAAGACAGATAAAGCAACTGATGGTTTCAGCTTGTCTAAAGACATCAACAGCAGCCACTCCTGCAGCTGAGCTTCAAGGCTTTTTAAACTGAAAAAAAGAGAAAACAAAGCAGCTGTTCTTCAACACTGTATAAGAGGTGTCTGTTCAAAATCCAGCTGCTCACTGTCCTTCACTAAACCACTTACGCCTGACTGGTTTCAATACTTTGACTGTCAGAGCACCTCCAGAAAGACAAAGAACTAAGCCATGAATCTTTTATATGATCTCAGGTGTCAGCTTGTTTGTCATATTGTCAATGTTCCCGCCTTATTAAAACATCATTCAGTGCTCTGGGCTTGTGCTCATGTCATATTATGCTCATATTATAAAGGCTGACACTTACTTCACACTGGTCAGTTCATTTTGAACTTTTGTCCAAAATGACATGTTTTGATTAAAAGTGATTCCTGGCCATTGATTCTATCTCATAAGAGGTGAGCCTTAGGGAAGTGCTTCATCCGGCTGGGAGTGACTACAGCGATCAGTGTTATGTAGGCAGAGAAGAGATGGATGCTGTGGTCTGAGTGATGGGCCATGGCCCCCTGAACTGTGGGAGCGGTGGGAACAGCCAATTTCCTGGTCCATTATGACTTAAGTACTGCAGTGGTTCAGTTAATGGACAGAAACACATCTCATTGTCTTTATGTTTTCACTCAGCTCATACAAGAAACACAAAGAGACTGAACTTCAGCCGTTGTTTCATCAGACTGACCCACTTCACATTATTGTGGTAACAGACATCAGACAAAATATATGAGAGAGAGAGAGAGAGAGAGAAAGGAACGAGGGAGGAGGATGAGGATGATTTGATTTAACAAAAGGAAATGATCTCAATCTTTTCATCATGGTCCTGGTCGTTTGATGTTTTCCTTTGTCAGAATTTGCATGGATTCAATCGGACTATTTATGCTGGCTGCTGAAGCTTGTTAACTTCATTCAAGTTTACACTGGGGCCACAATACACTGTATATTATCATGTATGATGATCTATTCACAGGGTGGTTTAATCTTAACATTGTATATTTTGTTTTACAAAACACACTCTCACAACATGTAGCCAGCAGGAGAGAAATACAATGAACATGATAGAAATCTTTTCCCTGTTCCTTGTATTTGCATAAATTTTATTGATAATTAATAAATTAAAACTTAACTGTCCCTCAGACAATGCTCTCTGATTTTAAGGACTAATGCCCTTAAACTTAAAAGAACAATGTAGTCATACCGATGTATTACGGATCTGGAGTTGGTTTTAGTACAAAATGCTTCGTGCCATCAGAATCATGGTCGATGTGTTTGCTGCATGTGAAGCAGGAGGTCCAATCAATGCTATCAGTGTTTGCTGAGCATATGTGCTAATCGTAACATCAGTCCAACAGCTGCCTCAGCAGCCAGTCTGTGGTCATAACACTGCAGCGATCATAAAGAAACCGTGTCTGCACCATTTTGTGTCAACTCTCAGATACGATCTCCTCTTCATGTTCCAGACATTAACACATTCAAGAGAAACTTTTAAAATTCACATTAATCGAAGTACAAATGTGCTCCACCCAAAACTACAGCGGTCGATGTGGTGTAGTTAATGAAGCCGCAGCATGGGTAATATTCCCACTGTGTCATAAAGAGTTTAACAGAACAATCAGTTAAGTGACAGAGCTGCTAAGCACAGTGTGACCGCTCATCTGTCACCTCACATTTGCCCATTACATCCATGTGTGTGTTTCATAACTGAGCACAAACATGACAAGTTTGTCTGTTCCCATCATCAGAAGGACAAAGACAAAAGAGCCACTGATGAGAGGTTAAAGTCATTCAATGTGTGTGACATGATGAGATACAACTGAACTAACACTAAAGAGAAGACTCTAACAACTTCATTATTGTTTCCATCAAATTTTCAAACTTGGAGCAGACTAATCGTAGTTTTAACACAAGGCCTTTCTAGATCAACAGTCCAACTGGCCTTTTGGTTTCTTCTTTCTTATTCTTTACTATTTTGTATTTTCATCACACCTGATTCTGGTCATTTGATATGTGGTCCACAACAATACATGACTCTTAGCTCTGTTGTGTTCATGTTACTGTGGTGCAGCCCCACTCCACAGCCACACACAGCCCTTTAGACACGGAAACCTACTGCATCAAACAGTTTGCGTGACAGCAGAGTTTCATTAAACAGCCCAACTTCCTCAGGCAGTGGTGAAGACAGACTTGTGCGACTGACTACTGACTCAGTTTAGAGTGAAAAAAAAGAAAAAAAAAACTTTGGAAGATGACGCATGAACGCATTTTACTTACAAACCACACTTAAATGTGCCAACTATCTATGTATAGCTAATCAATAATCTATTCAAACATTAGTTAAATAACAAATGATCGTCTGACTGGGTGTGAAACAAAGAAATATCTTTCCCAAATTCATGCAGTTGACTTTAAATGACGTATATGCACTTTAAAAACAGCTATTTTTAAAGATTACAACGATACAACTCTCCTCCCAAAATATAAACATGTACTTCACTGTGCTACTGTTTTTTTGTCAAGAGTGAGTAAGAGCATAAAAGCTTTACCCATAAATCCTCTGTGCTCACAGTCTACTGCCCTCTATTCACTGATTTGTTGTAAAAGCAGCTTTTTACCTGGACGATCGCTTCATGTCTGCAGTCTTTCCGTTAAAGTAACAGTCAACAGTGGAGAGCAGGCAGAGAGACTCCTGTCCTGTTCAAAAGCCACAGCAACACACAAACTTCCTCCTTCACTCAGCAAAGGTTTAGCTCTGCCTGAGCAGGTTCCATAGTCCAATCAAAGCACTCTTCCTGACTGTGCAGACCCACCCCCTCTGCCTGGTGACCACACCTCCCCGTTGGAAATGTGATCCATCAGCAGAAAGCCAGAGGAGAGAGAGAGGGAAAGGAAAGGAAAGGAAAGGAAAGGAAAGAAATGTGAATTTAAAAGAAAGACTGAATGTAATGAAAGAATGTGTAACTATATATAACCACAGATGCTATGAACTTCCTTTGAGTTTGTTTACTGATGACTGGTGACCCACGTGTTGGCTGTGACACGTGGACACTTCTCTGTCCATCAGGCTCACAGCTGTGACACTGGAAAGACCAACTACCTGTTAGCTGTTAGACACAATGCATGGTGACAGCTGAGAGCTCCTGCAGGCTAGCAGGAAGTGCTGATTGTGGAAGTGTGACAGCCACTCGTGACGATGATGATGATGAGGATGATGTGCAGAATCTACCTCTGTGCTGTCACACAGTCTGAATAATTCAAACCTTTAAACATCCTGAGCGAGCTCTAAACTTTAGAACCACTAAACCATCAGTTCTCAGAGCAGCAGCAGTTCCCACACTGACCACTGTTAATGTCAAAAAGTATAAATCAAAATCAGATAGAGATGCTGATAAAGGAGAGGGCAGCTTCACCCCTGGTCCTTTACTTTGTATTTACTTAGCATTGGGTACAGTATTTTAGTTTCTCTGTTAATTCAAGAGGGGCTCAGTGGCTCAGTGTAATACCCAACACTTCTATCACTTCCACTTAAAATGCAGTGAATGCTGTGCATTTATTTCCATTAACGCAGGGGATGATGATAATCACTGATCTTGATCACTGCGATTAGTTTTTATCTCACAAGTATGGACCAATTCCATCTCAAATTAACCACTAATGTTGGTGTTCAGGGCCAGGTATGTCTATCTTTCCATTCCCCACATCCATTTATCAAGTACTTTAGTGCTCTATCTAAAAATCTGATTCAAAAATCTAAACATCATCAACATGTTGACATCACTTTACAGGTGCTCCTTCTCCAAACAAAGAGTTTCACCCAAGCAGTAGTTTTTTCTTTCTGCCACTCATCAGACTGATGTTCCCTCTGTCCACAGACAGACGGTAAGACTGCTCATTACAGCAATCTACGGTAACCCTGTGAGCTCCTCCAGACCTCCAGTGACCTCAGGACACAAACATGGAGCTTGTTATAGAGGTTTTCATGACATCATTGGACACAGTATTATGTTTCCTCTGTTACAAGGCACTGGTCTTTGTGAAAAATACAATAGCTGTTGAGTGTTTCATTTATTTATAGAGTACTGAAAATGTCCCTGGTAGGAGCTGTTCATAGACCTGGAAATATGGTGTATAATTCATGTGAGATGTTCCATCCAAAAGGAGAAATGTGTTACCTTTTGCCACCAGATGAGCTGCTGGAGGAGGTGGTCCGACTCCGACTCTCTGCTCCCATCTCTCTCCTCACCAGGGTGAGACGCTCTGTGGACATACTCTTTCTAGTGTAGAGTAGAGTAGAGTAGAGTAGAATAGAAGAGAGAGGAGAGGAGAGGAGAGGAGAGGAGAGGAGAGGAGAGGAGAGGAGAGGAGAGGAGAGGAGAGGAGAGGAGAGGAGAGGAGAGGAGAGGAGAGGAGAGGCTTTAGCCATCACATCTGTCTAATTCACACAATGAGTAAATGCAGGAATGATAACACCTTAGGGGAGAACAAACAAATCTGTTAGAGGTTTTGTCAAATACCTCTTAATGGACTGCAACACTTCTTTCTTGGGAGATGAAGGGGAGGAAAGGAGGCGTTTCTGTTGAACATAGCCATTACTGAGAGGTCTTGAGGGAAGAGCCTGCAGAAGCTGACGCACTGAAACGCAAAAAAACAGAATTAGTCTTATCAAAAGAGAAATCAACAGAAGATGTGCTGTATAAAGATGAACTTGTTTCTAAATCTATGCCATCAAGGGAAATGCCCACAAAACTTTGACATAATGTCAAACTGAGACATCTGTTTTTGCAACATGTACGGTCCTCAATTCTGATTCTTTCCATTGAGTTTAAAAGTTTTTCAACATTGGTGAGTCATTTTCATTGGTGGAGAGGTGAAATAAATAATAAAAAAAAAGGAATAATGTAAAAAGTTGCTGGAGCACCACAATGTTTTAATTGTCATTCTGATGAAGATATAACAACATCTTTGTAAGGAAATAAAACTAATGTGGATGGAGCCTAAGCTTAGCCTCTTTCTTCATTCCTTGCCTGGAGCCACATTTCCACCAAAGATACCTGTGGTTTAAATCTCATTAACATTTTTCATGGTGCTAAAAGTTTCTCTCAGGATTTTGGTTGGTTGTGATTCCACTGCAGACTTATGACCCTGAAAGACTGGGAGAGTTAGTCAGCTGGCACATGGAAAACCAAAGACTGCATTCCCCTCCAGTCCAGCAGGTGGCAGTAATGAAGAAACTATACATCAGCAATGACATCACATAAAACAGCAAACAGGCAGAATTTGTGCAACACTGCTGCAACGGTAAACATCTATCAACTCAGTATAGCCTGGACACTAACATCGCTTCATGTGTTCAAGCACAAAGAAAACTGTACATGCAGCTACATACTTAAACAACAACATCAACAACAACCACACACACAGAAATGTTTAGTGCCACCTGAACACCCTCAAGGCTCCTATAGTTTTGGAAGAAAGAAAAATCCAAAGTGTAAATGCAGCTTTAGTTACCCTTGGTAGGCGGTGCTGAAGCTGTGGTGGCCAAAGGTCTCCTCCCAGCAGCATGGACGCCTCCTGGCTGCAGCAACAGACTCTGCTCCTCACAGTAGCCCAGTCGGCGAAGGGCGTCAGCCAAAGCAGCCTTTAGCAGCTGGATCTCGTCTTCCTGCAGCTGCAGTCTCTGCTCCAGGTGGGACACCCGGTCCTCCATGTCCATGTTACTGCTGGCTGACACTGTGTCATCTGGACAGGAAGTCAGTGAGGAGACAGGGTTTCATCTGAAAATCTTAGCCTGACTCACAATGCAGTTGAGGAGCAGCCACAATGGGCATCTCGAGGAGCTGTTCTTAATGCCTCTGTTCATTATAAATAAAACACACTGCAATGACTGCTCCAACTGAGCCCTAGTTTAATATTAATCATCATTTTTTAAAAGGGAAATCTGAACTGGCCTCACTTAACAATAATGTTAGCTATTTAACGTAAATGAATAACTTAGCTGCATGTAAATGTCAGAGAGATTATGAATCTCCTGCCTGAACAGTTGAGCATTTGGACCTCATTTGGACATTCACACAAAGAGCTACTTGAGGTCAATGTGATGGATATCTGCAACCACTGACACTGCTGCTTTGTCAAACACTGGTTTCCAGTTTCCCAGGGGGATACGACCACTCTGGAAACATTACTGGTTTTAATAATTTAGACTCCATGTGTGTGTGTGTGGGTGTGTATGTATGACTCAAGAGAGAAAGAAAGAAAACAACACCAGAACAGTGTGGGAGAGGAGGGAAAAGAAAGAGAGATGGAGAAAGAGTTGACAACATCAGACAACCAAAGCCTGCACTTCATTACATTCCTGTGCATCATCATTTAAAGATTCCCTGTGGAGCCTTTAACCATCACTTGTATGAATCGTTTTGATTGGTAAATCCACATTTTGTTTGTATTGTTTGTGCCATGTTATTTGTGTCACTATTTTGGTAACTGCAGAGGGCAGAAAATGCAAATGTAGGAAAAAGGCTGTCCCCTTTGAACAGCACACATTTGTCTAGTGCCAATACTAATACTAGTTTCTATATTAAGCACTCATTGTCCAGAGAAATGTACACAGTCTGTATTCAGAAGCTGAGCCTTAAAACAAGCCATTAGGACTTCTGTAACTTTGTGATGTCACAACAAAGCAGTCACCACCCTGAGCAATGCCCGTCTGTCTTTTGTTTCTCAAATCAATTTCTGGATCTTTTGTGAAATGTCACCACATACTGAAGGATCATCCCTCTCGCTCCCTTTTAACTGGTGCATTTCAACAAGCATTGTGGCCAGAGATAAACTGGTAAATCCAGACAAAAACACATCTTTTTACGTCCTAAATCCTGCTGGTAATTCATTTGTTTGTAAAACATATTCTATCACATGGTATTTGTGACACTGTGGCTGAGCTGCTGCTGATTCAAACTGCCTTTCACACATCCCTCAGTCCTCTGCTGTCACTCCTCTCAACTTGAACTCTTTCCAGCCTAATCGTCCACCATCCTCCCTCCCACCATGATGACATCATTTGGGGCCAGCCAGATAATCCAAGGCAAACTCCCCAGTGCAGATTATTAATCTGAGGCTCACGTTGACAATCTGATAAAGCCAAAAACAAGTTTCTGGTTGTAGAGAACATCACATGTGTCCTAAATTCAAAAGCTTGTCTGCTCCCTGGTATAAAGCTCTGCTACATCATGTCCTAATGATCAGAAATACAGATTTCATGATCTCTCATGTGCTGAGACAGAAGTCTCATCGCTTTCAGCCTTACAAATCAGTGTAGTCAGACTGCAAATAACTTTCTTTCCTAAAATGAAACTGAACTGTTCTTTGTGCGTACACCCTGTCTTCATGAGATGTCTCTCACTACACAGAAAAAAAGACAATCCTCTACACTTCCTTATATTTCCTTATATTCTTCTCACAACTTCAAACAGCAGTAGATCCTAAGTAAATATCAAGGATCAAAGTCACATAAGGGTTCCTCTCTCTAACCTGAACTACAAACACAGCAACCCACAGCGTCTTCGTTCACAAAGCCTGATGTATCTCAGAGTTTTCCATTGCAAAGTTGATGTGGGACACCCAATGAAGTCTCAGTGCTCAATCACCAAATTTGGTGGTTTTAAGGTTCCAGCCAGGAAGTACACGCCGGTTTATCGAAACAGATAGTAGTGATTGTCATTAAATGCTATAGTAGCAGTATCTACTAAAAATATGCAGCCTTCAAATACCTGTTTTAGTAAAACACCAAGTTAAACAAACTCAAACCAAGGTATCAACACTGTTAAACACACAGTATCCTGTGTTGTCAGGGGTCTCTTAATCAAAGCATTAGAAGGAGTTAGGTAAGGTCGTACAGTAACAGGTGATATATGTCTTCACCAGGAGGTTTTTGTGGGCAGTTGTTGTGAGATGTAAAAGGTTTTGTCTTAAAAATGTGGCATAAAGTTAAATTCTTCTGAGCTTCTGCAGGCAACTTCAACACTTAACATAGGTCTAGTCATCTCTAAATAATCTAATGTGAAAAAGTTGCATGTTAAATCTTTACATGACATCTTACCTGGAACAATGACCATGTCTTAGTCTGGACGAGGGATAAAAACATTTTCATCTTTTCAACACAAACACAGTAAAATAATCTAAAAACTAACTAATGGCCACAATGAAGCAGACTCGTAATATGATAATCTACCATAACTTCCTCATTTGTCCTTGTTATTTTTAATGCAAAGGTCACATTCATCATGTGTGGATGATTCAGAGGTTTGAGCTTAAAGTATTAACTTTAAAGAGCAAGACACTTCCAAAAGAGGTTTACAGGTCATACAGCTTTGGCAGGCACTACAGTGCTCCCAGCATGCATCACTTCAGCAGTGCAAACTGAGCTTGAGGACACAGGGTGAACTGTTACTGTTACTGTTACCGTATCACATCTCACAGTCAAATGAGCAAGGAAGGGGCCACAGGGAAATCAAGCTGCAGATTTACATACTGAAATCAAGCTCAGTGGGGATTTGCATGGCAGTCCTGCCCAGTCGACTGACAGTACTATGTTAACAATGCCTAATGTCTTTATCATTCTTTCTCTTCTTTAATTTCTGCTTACAGTCAGTATCCAACATTGTGATTACAGAGGATGTCAGCCTTATGTTTTATCAGTCAGTTTTGTTGTCCATCAAAAACCAGAAATCTCAGATATAAAAAATATATATTCTAAATGAAGCTTTACATTCATTTTTTTTTAAACTTATATTTATTTAATCCTTGTATTCCTGAGTTTCCATTAGATAAAGATGGTTGCCTCCTTTTCATAAATAACTTGCAGTTTATAAAGGCTTTCATTAGTTTTCATTGTGGTCAAAGTGCTGTATCAAAGCCACTGGAAAATTAAGCCTCAAGACAGTGTAAATTAAAGATGGGAAACTAATTCCATTGATTAGAATATACTGGCAAGGATGTTTTGTAAAGAAAAATCCTAATTGATGTTTTATACCTCCCAAAGGGAGATATTACGGAAACAAATTCTCTCCGTAAATGTCTTGTTATTGTCATATGTTAAAATACTCAACATTACTACACTGCAGAGAAACCACTAGTCAGTCATAGTGATTCAAGAGCAATCCAGTGTCTCATCTGTGGCAGAAACCATGTACAAAATGTCTGTGTAATCAAATACAGGGGATGTGAACAATCCCATTGGTGCAAATAATTAAAGCACAAAGTGAATGAGCAGGCAAGACTGAAACAGTCATTAACTGAAGTCGGAGGGAACAGATTGTAGGTGGGAGGAGATAGAGGGTGAGAGGAAGAGACAGGCCTCAACGAGGGAAAAAGGAAAAGAGATGAATGATTAATTTTCAACTGACTACAGCAATAATCTTTTTGTATGTAAAATACCTTGAGCACTGCACTGAACAGAAAAAAAACAAAAAGAATGAGGAAACAGCCACTGGAACCAAAAGAAACACAAAGGAGACTGTTTTACTCTCAAATGACTGTGTCTATAACTTTCAGCTTTCATTATTCTACTACATGACAGACACAGACACTGCAACATGGCAAAAAACTACGCAGAGGACTCAACAAGTCCTCCAACCAACCACCCAAGGTATTTCATCCTAAACATGAATACAACTCAACAACAGGTGTACCAGACTCATTGCCATGGCAACAGTTATAACAAACACAGGGCCCATCCCCATCCAAAACAGACCTTGGTCACTCTTGATCATTACATCACCTCATGCCTTTGTTCCCATCATAATTACTACAGCCACTACAAGTTGTGAACCAGTAGGATTTTAATCAGCAGCATCTATAAACAACTTGCTGGGTCATTTCTATAGGAGCAGCAGTGGACAACAACAAGTTAAAGTTTGTGAGAAGAAGTCACGTTGTTACTTAAACTACTGCTACACTATCATGGTGGATTAGCTGTCATTAGTCTGGTCATTAGCTGGTCTCAGCTGTGCTATAGCCTGTTAACATGCAAATTCATACATATTTGCCACGGTGCTTCCCATTACTGCGTTTCCCCTACATCCGTTCATCCCTGGCTACTAATAATTTTACTTGTGCAGTGTGAGCATTACACACAAAGTTATCTAAAATTGTTTTGAGTCAGAAACACATCAACATTGCGAACTTTTGGTATGTGATATCTGAAACAGGAACATTATCATCCCTGGAGGGGACACTTGCAGAATCACAGGACACACACTGACTTCACAATAATGCACATGAAACATTAGAAAAGGAAACATGATGTAAATCTGGAAAAAATGTTTTTAATGTTAACATATTGCATGTTAAGATGGTGTGTTAAAGTAGCAGGCTGGACTGTCATTTCTAACTCCTAGCTTAGCATGTGAAATGTTACATAGGGAAGAGGCCGAGCAGGAGAGAAGGAGGAGGGGAGAGAGTGAGGGAGTGCAAACATTGGTAAGATCAGCAGGGATCACCTTCATCTCCTCTACTGTCAGGACACCTGTTTAAAAAACACTGCCACGCTGGCTACTTTTTCTATTTGCCCTTGAAAACACACACAAGCAATGGTTACACCTCAGCGACACACACACGCACACACACAATCTCAGCCAAGACATTCTTGTAAAGTGTGATTTAAAACCAGCTTACATGAGGCTGAGTACACATACATGGCTGCAATCAGGAAGCAGCAGTATAGGAGGGATGGAGGGGAGACTGATGTAAAGATGTGGATGATGGGGGGGGGGGGGGGGGGGGGGATGCTGCTGGAGAGAGTCAGCGAGAGGGACAATGGGAGGTCGAAGCGGGGCAATAAGAAAACTGAAGGCTGCTGAAATATTCATGGTGCAGAGAAGTGGTGAGGAAGGTGGAGCTCGTCTCGCCTACCTGCCATCCTGCCACACTGAGTGCCTGGTCACTCCTCCTGTCAATCAACCAGTCAGTCCACAGAGTAAACGCTCAGTCAGGTTGTCCACTTGCTCTCACTCTTCATTCCCTGGAGGCTCTCTGACTCTGGCTCCCCTCCCCTCCCCCGTCTGTGGCCCGTGCTCGATCACTCCCTCTCTCTCTCTCCCTCTCTTTTACACAAACACTGTGTCTCACACACACACACTCTCTCCTCCATTCCCACTTCCTACAAACTCACTTGCTTCCTGTACCACTCCCTCTTCCTCCTTCCATCCCCTCCTCCTTTTTCCTCCATCACTTCCATCCCTCGTCTGCCTCCTCCCCCCGTCTCATCAGTTACAAGCAGAAAGAACCAGCCCAGAATGGGTGGAGCCTGGCTTAGGGCCAGCCACACACACACATACAAACACACACAGACACACACACACACACGCACACACACACACACTGCAGCTATCAGCATCTGTACAGCCAGGCACCACCAGGAAGAGATGCTGCAGAGCCAGACTCTAGGACCAATGGCACACACACATTCTTTCACTCACAAACAAACATAAAGGTGTGACAGACTGTCACACCTTCTTGTACCAACACCTATGTGAAAATCTAACAGCAGTGCTACAGAGCTCTGATGTGTCTTACAAACCAGTACAACATAACATTAAACATTAAAACATACACAGTCACGATTGGGTGGACCACAACGGGACAGCCAGCCATATAATTGCAAATGTCCTGTGACTGACTTGACTGAGTTGGAGGTCCAGCCTGCAGTTTTGTCCAGTAGCTCAGTTGTTGCTAGTTTTAGAGAGATTTTTTTTTCCACACAAACTGGTTATGAACCCAGTATATGCTTGTACTGTGTATGGATACCAACAGTGAGCTTAGGGCTGCACCTGCATTCTTCTCAGCCAAGCCATTTACAGTAATGTAAGCAATTGTTTGTGACACTATCTACCCATACAGCTACACCAATGTATAGGTTGTTTTACTGATTAAAAATGATCAGATTGACATTTGAAAGGAAATGTGGATGAAAAGTTAGTTCAAAGATGTCAAGTGTTTTACTGATGCTGCATTTGATGAGATCCAACTTGTGTGTCATAATTTTGATGCTACATTTAAACAGCAACAACAGTTGCTGTTCAGTAGAGCTTTGATCCTTTGCCCAAATTTGCTGCCATAGGTCGGACTGTAGCCATCATCAACCCATTAACTAATGGAAAAAAAATGAATTGTGCGGTTTATAAATTTATAAATAGAATTTGCTGTTTGTTCTCACATTCTCACACACCTTATAATGCTGTCAATCACATAATCAGTCAAACTTTGCAGGCCGGGCTTGGTCCCAAAACATCTGCTGCGGGTCGGGAAGGAGTTAAATGGTCTGTTTCATTTTAAATCAATCACCCATTTAAACAAAGGCCACCTTCGCTTTTTGAGGAAATGCAGTAGTCAAAAATGTGGATCCCAGACAGAGGCTGCAAGCAGTGTGAATATTTTTGAAGTAAATGAAGCCAAAAACACATTTCAGTCTTTGTCTTTGATTTATACGTTTGGAGATTTTGTCAGCTGGCAACAGAATCAAGATTGTAGCATCAGAGCATTAGCTTAGAAATGTATGGGAAGTTAACAGATAGTCTCAATGGGCTTAATTTCAAGCAAACTTTCTAACTTGCTCAAAAATTATAGTCACATTAAAATGTTCCTACACCACTCTGATCAAAGTGAATCATACAACTGGGCAGTTAAAGGAAAGATATCCAGCCTTTTCCTTTAACTTGCCCTGAAGGACTGAAGAATATCTTGGAGATACAAGTTTTCACCAGAGCAAGACACAAAAGATCACAGATGTCAAAGATGCATTTTTTTTTTAATTCCCAGCAAAGATGGCAAATCACAGGGCTGTGCAGTGTGAGGCCGTACAGCGTCCCATGACTGACAGCTCTTTTTACTGTGAGGCTCAATCATCAGTCATTCTGCAACTGAAAGAACATGCTGTACTCTGCACTGCTAACTGCGCACCATCTCTTTAAACTGTTCATAATGTTAATAATGTTAATGGCTGCACCAGATACAGAGGTGTATAGAGTAAGAAGGAACATGCCAACAACAGCTGAGCCTCTCAACTATGCAGTTTACAAGTGATATGTGTGCAATTCAGAGTTTAGTGTCATTGTGTATTTAAAAATACAGAATTTACATATCTTTTCCATGCTACTCATTGAGACAGGACTGGAAAAATAATATACAAGTGTGTTTATCAAATCCTTGGTGGTTGTCCCAAATGGGTGTTTACCCCAGTGAGATCATTTAGATAAAGTCATGGAGGCTGGCACAGGAAAGGAGCTAAACTAGCTCATTATTGCTCTACATGATACAGAGCAGCAACCCTGCATCTCAGTACAATAAAACTATAAAAACAGTAATGGGTGTGTGTAAACTGGGTTTGGCCCAAGATGTGAGCAGGTGGCCGAGGAGTGCAGATCTGATGAACACGGAGAGTCTGGTTACAGCGGAGGGACAGATGGCAAAGGAAGAGGAAGTGGAAGATGAACTGAAAGGAGAGGAAAGACAGGAGGCTGACGGACAGACGCTAAACTAGACGACACCTTATGAATACAAACAGGACACACACTGCTACTCTGTACTGTCTGCATCAGGTGCAGCATCACACAGTCCAACACCTCGTCACTGTCTCTCTGAATGACTTCATGGTATTCTCAGGTCTTGTTAACACTTCAGAAAGGACTATTTTCAGCATCAATTTCATCACCTATCACAGTCTGAAATGTTTCTTATTCACATACTTACATACTCTCATACTTCAAGATTTGAGAGAACATCTACTAAAGGGATTTCACAGGTTAAAACCCTCTTTTCCAGGCGAGAGTGTGTTAAAATCAGCTGGGTTTGGTTGGATGGTAGGCCTCTTGAGCCTTTATGACACACTAAGGAAAGGAAGTGGGGGGGTCATACTGAGTAGAGAGGCTGAGTTCAGTCTCAAATGCCTTGGGTAAAATGCTGAATCCCTCCAAGCTCCAGAGAGTTTGACCTCTGACCTCTGAATGCAGCGAGGCAAGGAGAAAGACATCCTTTCCTTTGGGCATCAATGTCCGGAAATGTCAGCAAACACATTCAGGCCTGTTTTCCTTCATATGTGAGGACACACCTCAGTTATCTACCACATGTGTCCGAGGAATCAGAGTGGCTGTTTGAGAATCTGTCTCTCACACCTGCTGCATATCTGCAGGTGAAATCTCATTTTAATTTAAGGTCCTTAATGAAATTTCCTTAAAAATTAAACACAGAACCAAAATTAAACAAAAATGGTCTTTACTGATTAATGAGTTTAATATATTGCCAAAGCAAGAGCACGGTTGCAGCTGTCCCTAACCAGCTCTTCCTGTGACTGTCTGAAATATTTCTCTTAACATTTTTATGTTATCTTTTTCCAGGCACATGAGTTCAGCTCCCGTGAAGCTCACTGGCCAGAGCCTGTGTGTCTGTCTCACAGCTTAACTGAAATTGTTGTGACCTGCAGAGCTGCAGGAGGCTTTGGACCACAACACTCACCAAATGGTTTGAATGGCACATGTTACATCTTGGATCACAAACATTACAGCATTGGTAAGACTGCCTTGACCCCTTGCTGTCTCGCCACCTGCCACTCAGTATGGCTGTCTGTGAAGTTAAATGTACTGCAGGGACAGTGAGGTAGACCATGGAGAACTCTCTCAGATAACAACATCAGCTTGTACGTTTACAACTCCTAATAATGTTTAGACTGTATTACACTAAGGGTAACATGGCATCTACTTTGCTTAAAAGAGAATCCATCACTACCTGGTTGAGCTGACAGACAAGGTTTTTTTTTTAGAGAGAGAAATCAGCCACAATGCTGTGCTGTCACTCCTGATATGATCAGGCCTGTATTTGCATCATATTTGTAAAGCAGGATGTGACAGATACAGAGACACAAGGCTGCAGGAGTGAGATGAGATGCAAATGAAACTGCCAAATGACCATCATGGATCATCATGTATTTAAATACAGAAATTGATAATGCTGATGGATTAAATCTGGCAAAAAGGCAACAAGTGAGTAGTACTTTCTAGAGAGCATTTTGTAGCTTTGGCTTGGGAGGAATTTCAGTCACCAGATATCTTAATTAAAAAAAAAAAAAAAAAAAAAAAAAAAAAAAAAGAGGCTGATATAGTTCACTGTCTAACCCAAAAAAACCTGCTCTCAGAACAGAAAAAGACAGGAAAAAGCCCCAAGTTAAAACTCACTTCTACAATAACCTTTGTCATTGATGGAAAATATAAATGTAATTGAATGCTGGAGATAGCCCATTTTAAGCTAGTAGAAGTCAGCCTGTCTATGTCCCATTCAAACACATTTCACAGATATCTTTTTATTTCTAATTCAAGACACAGACTTAGTCTTAAATTTACCAAAACATGACTACGCGTTGTTAGTATGTGTATGCAACTTCCAAAGGTACTGGGAAGCATAAAAGTGGTCGATACGTTTTATAAATGGCGCTCAAATTAGGAAAGACAAAAGATGGAGAGAAAAGAAGAAAAAAAAAGCTGGCGTCCCAAGAATATCTGAGATGACAAAATGGCACTCATAAATGACGCAGCCAATCAGGCTAATTTGCACAGTCACTTAATATTTTAGGAAAATAATATGAATATGTCTCTTTCCGCCGAGTTAATGTCATTTTCAATAGGCTACGCTTATGCCAGTGAATCAACACACTTTCCCTAGTTCGCCTTATCAATAAATTCAAAGTCTTCGTGTGTCGACATTGTGACTGAAATATATGCCCTGGGCTGTCTGGACGAGGCTCTTTTTCCTGTTGTGTCTGACGAAGTGAGATGAGAAGCAGCTCACCGTTGTTGCAGTACTGTAGCAGCAGGTTGGTGCTGTCATACAGACTCCCACACGAAGCTATCCTCTCCGACATCCTTCCCTCTTTGCTTATCCCGTCTCTCTCCCCAGCTCTTCCTCTTCTCTGCCCCGTCCTTTGTCCTCCTTTTACCCCTCTGGGCCTCCTCTTCACGCCGTCACCCCTTTCTTTCTCCCCCACATTCATAAACAGGCAAACATACACACACTCACACACACCTTTACCTGCCTCGGTTCCCTCTCTCCCGCTCTCGTTTCGCTGCTAAGTTACATACTACATAAAAAGATACACTTCCGTTTTCTGCTTTCAAAACAAGAGTATGAAAATGGTTTACCCGGCTGCTGTGCCAAAAAAGCAGTTCATTTAGCCTGACATGTTTATATCAGTTTCGTGCTGTTCTCTCCTCGCATTTGTACACAAACCATTTTGTGGTATACGTGGCCTCCATTTAAATTTTACCATTCAATTTTGAATTTACTATTCAAATGTTGCAGTTTTCTGTTACATTTTTCACTATATATAAATATATTCCCTGTATTCTTCCTCTTCTTCCACATCCTCCGTTATCATTACCGCTACCACTTCTTCTCTCCATTGTTTTGAAATGACAACCCTTTGTTTCCGGTGACAATCTAAGTTATTATTGTTGACTTGACAGACCGTCGTCGCCTGTATCTGCCCTGCATACTGTTGTTACTATAGCAACAGCCTCTCCACCACCTCCGGTCGTGATGATTGGAGGCGGGAGAGAGACAGAAATGAACAAAGTGTCTTTTTGAAAAATTTGAACAACACTGGAACTGAGGGGGGTCGTTTGTAAACAGAGTTCTTATAGTCCGACTCAGGCTTCAGTTTGTGAAAAGGGAAAAGTGATCCCATCTCTAAATATTTAATTGAGAAACGGTGTGTTACACCTGGCGCACGTGTTTGTAATTGACGCCACAGGCACAGACTGTTGAAGCATGAAGCAGGAGACTGAACCCCTTCCTCTGTAAATCGTCATGTGCAGTAAACAGACTGCATCTTAAACTCCAGTGGAGGAATTAGTAAACAAAGCTTAATTTGTGTCAATAGCCCACAAAATATACATATTTTTAACTCAGATTTGTTTTGTTGGTCGTTTCAGTTGTTCATCTTGACATGCTGTATTAACATATTAGCTAAAAACCAAATATAGTTACAGTTATTCTGTAGCTAGCTTTGAAGTAGTAGTAGTTTTGTAAAATGTCGCTTTATATTAAACACACACACACACACACACACACAAACAAATGCTTGATGGAAGTATTTTACAGGCTGAAAATACAAAGGTAAACACAGGTAGTAAATGTGAACCTGTGTTGATTAAATTTGATAAAGTACATTTTACAGCTTTACAGACTTTGAATTAGGTAAGTGTGGATGTTCCTAGTTCAATACATTCAAAGGTAAAACTCAGACATCAAACTATTGACAGCAGAATTCAGATGTCGTCAGTGGTCCCTTGTTTCTTCTGTCACTGATGATCAACAGTGAGACTGGGCAGCATCACAGGACTTGCAATTTAGCTTTGTCCATTAGGTGGCACTGTTGACAGGTCCTGAGATCACTGGCAATGACAACAGAAACATGGCGAGTGCTCCTCTATATGGGAGCTCCATGGTCCATGGGGAGCTCCTGTCTGGTCCGCTCCAAACAGGCGGGACACGAGTTCCAGGGGTGTCTCTTGAGTATTTTGCATTTTCATCTACCTCTGCACCACCCATCACAAGCCATGGCTGGATGGACACCTCCCATTCCCTTCACTTGTAATACACCCATTAACAGCAGCAGGAGTGGAGTGGGCAGCGCAGTGCAACAGTCGCAGGAACCGGTGCTTGTAGAGCCGAGACCACTCTACATGACTGAGACGTGAATGGAGCATGGATGTATTATATGAACTGGATGCCGGATCGAAAATGGCCGCCGTTGATTTCAATTGGAGTTGCTCGCCTGGCGCATACGCCGAAAAAGTTTCTGGCTTCCGGGTTTACTTCCGCATTATGGGCCCACTGAATATGCGCAGTAGAGTCACCCCCATGATGCTTTGGGCCCCTCCCATCATGCCTCTGGGCAATGAGAACGCGCGATCGGCGTTCTGGTTTTGGCGCTGCGCGTTCATGATGCTATGATAGCGGATTTAAAGAACGAGTTTTAAGACTTTTACAAGACTCACACGGGCTTGAAAACAAAGACGGTAGAAAAGTAAGACGGTATGATTATGATCGTTGATATGATCGTTAACTCGTTCTGATTATTATTATTTATTTATCTACGATGTTACACTGAAAACGAGTTGATTCGAACCTGTAGAGCGTAAATCACAATGGGCGATAAATTACAGTCAACTGTCTTTTGTGCATTTTTAATGAGAAATTAATGTTAAACATGACAGGTTAGCTCAGAACACCTCATTATGTTATCATGAGGGCTTTACTCTCTTACCTTTTAATATTGAAGATTATATTTACCCTACACATAATTTCTTTGCTGCACAGATCTACAGTTGTATCTACAGGATGCTGGTTGTGGTGTTATAAACTCAGCCACGTGGTTTGTTTTTGTAAGACATACTGTGTGTTTAAGGAAAATTACAGCTCTTTGAATTTCATTTACTTACAATCAGAAAAAAGCATCTTTCTTGTCTTTACTGCGTGTGTTTATAGGTAGTTTCATCATCATCATTAAGCCTTCAGGTGGCGGTGACTCTTTGTTATTAAACAGTTTAACCGTACAGTATTTCCCCAACACGTAGGACGTCATTGTCCACTCATGCAGCTGTTACACAACCAGGTATTTCAGTATATACATAAATGCCCCGGACATTGCTGCAGATATTGGATTTTGGGGGAAAAAAAGTCACAAGCACTGAACACACACTGACGACGTGGTGAGGAGGAGAGACGATGGTGAGGACGTCCAGGACGGTCCTTCTCCTCAGGCCCGGGTGGAAGACAGGGAGCAGGCAGCACCATCTCAAGCCACAAACACCGACCCATGTAGGCCAAGTCTCAGTTTACATTTTACCACCGAGGAATATTAAGCCGTGAAATAAATTAACGTGGACGTTGTGAACTGAGGAACAGGTGTTGAACATCAGCCGCGATGAGACACTGCTAACACACACATGTGTATGGCTGTGGGGGCTGAGTGTCCGTGTTGGGAGCCGGCGTGGTCAGGTCTGCCCTTAGCCTATTCCGCCGGCCAGCGGCTGTGGGCAGCTATCCCCCCGCCCCTCTGCTTCCTGGTCTGTGTAGCCTGTGTGTGTATGGCTGTGGGGGCTGAGTGTCCGTGTTGGGAGCCGGCGTGGTCAGGTCTGCCCTTAGCCTATACCGCCGGCCACCGGCTGTGGGCAGCTATCCCCCCGCCCCTCTGCTTCCTGGTCTGTGTAGCCTGTGTGTGTATGGCTGTGGGGGCTGAGTGTCCGTGTTTGGAGCCGGCTCGGTCAGCTCTGCCCCATTAGTTTTTACCGCGGCCAGCTGCTGTGGCCAGCTATCCCCCCGCCCCTCGCTTCCTGGTCTGTGTAGCCTGTGTATGTGTATGGGGCTGTTGGGCTGACTGTCTCCGGCTCGGTCAGCTCTGCCCCATTACTTTTTACCGCGGCCAGCGGCTGTGGCCAGCCATCTCCCCGCCCCTCGCTTCCTGGTCTGTGTAGCCTGTGTATGTGTATGGGGCTGTGTGGCTGACTGTCTCCGGCTCGGTCAGCTCTGCCCCATTACTTTTTACCGCGGCCAGCTGCTGTGGCCAGCTATCCCCGCGCCCTTCGCTTCCTGGTCTGTGTAGCCTGTGTATGTGTATGGGGCTCTGGGGCTGACTGTCCCCGCTCGGTCAGCTCTGCCCCATTGGTTTTTACCTATCCCCCCCCCGCCCCTCGCTTCCTGGTCTGTGTAGCCTGTGTATGTGTATGGGGCTGTGTGGCTGACTGTCTCCGGCTCGGTCAGCTCTGCCCCATTACTTTTTTCCCGCGACCAGCTGCTGTGGCCAGCTATCCGCCCGCCCCTCGCTTCCTGGTCTGTGTAGTCTTTGTATGTGTATGGGGCTGTGTGGCTGACTGTCTCCGGCTCGGTCAGCTCTGCCCCATTACTTTTTACCCGCGGCCAGCGATTGTGGCCAGCTATCCCCCCGCCCCTCGCTTCCTGGTCTGTGTAGCCTGTGTATGTGTATGGGGCTGTGTGGCTGACTGTCTCCGGCACGGTCAGCTCTGCCCCATTACTTTTTACCGCGGCCAGCGATTTTGGCTAACCATCCCCCCGAACCTCGCTTCCTGGTCTGTGTAGCCTGTGTATGTGTATGGGGCTGTGGGGCTGACTGTCTCCGGCTCGGTCAGCTCAGCCCCATTAGTTTTTACCGCGGCCAGCTGCTGTGGCCAGCTATCCCCCCGCCCTTCGCTTCCTGGTCTGTGTAGCCTGGGTATGTGTATGGGGCTGTGTGGCTGACTGTCTCCGGCTCGGTCAGCTCTGCCCCATTACTTTTTACCGCGGCCAGCTGCTGTGGCCAGCTATCCCCCCCGCCCCTCGCTTCCTGGTCTGTGTAGCCTGTGTATGTGTATGGGGCTGTGTGGCTGACTGTCTCCTGCCCGGTCAGCTCTGCCCCATTATTTTTTACCGCGGCCAGCTGCTGTGGCCAGCTATCCCCCCGCCCCTCGCTTCCTGGTCTGTGTAGTCTGTGTATGTGTATGGGGTTTTGTGGCTGACTGTCTCCGGCTCGGTCAGCTCTGCCCCATTGGTTTTTACCTACCCCCCCCCCCCCCCCCGCCCCTCGCTTCCTGGTCTGTGTAGCCTATGTATGTGTATGGGGCTGTGTGGCTGACTGTCTCCGGCTCGGTCAGCTCTGCCCCATTACTTTTTACCGCGGCCAGCGATTGTGGCCAGCTATCCCCCCGCACCTCGCTTCCTGGTCTGTGTAGCCTGTGTATGTGTATGGGGCTGTGTGGCTGACTGTCTCCGGCTCGGTCAGCTCTGCCCCATTACTTTTTACCGCGGCCAGCTGCTGTGGCCAGCTATCCGCCCGCCCCTCGCTTCCTGATCTGTGTAGCCTGTGTATGTGTATGGGGCTGTGTGGCTGACTGTCTCCGGCTCGGTCAGCTCTGCTCCATTACTTTTTAACCGCGGCCAGCGGCTGTGGCCAGCGATCTACCCGCCCCTCGCTTCCTGGTCTGTGTAGCCTGTGTATGTGTATGGGGCTGTGTGGCTGACTGTCTCCGGCTCGGTCAGCTCTGCCCCATTACTTTTTACCTATCTCCCCGCCGTCCCTCGCTTCCTGGTCTGTGTAGCCTGTGTATGTGTATGGGGCTGTGTGGCTGACTGTCTCCGGCTCGGTCAGCTCTGCCCCATTACTTTTTACCGCGGCCAGCTGCTGTGGCCAGCTATCCCCCCGCCCCTCGCTTCCTGGTCTGTGTAGCCTTTGTATGTGTATGGGGCTGTGTGGCTGACTGACTCCGGCTCGGTCAACTCTGCCCCATTAGTTTTTCCCGCGGCCAGCTGCTGTGGCCAGCTATCCCCCCGCCCCTCGTTTCCTGGTCTGTGTAGTCTGTGTATGTGTATGTGGTTGTGTGGCTGACTGTCTCCGGCTCGGTCAGCTCTGCCCCATTGGTTTTTACCTATCCCCCCCCCCGCCCCTCGCTTCCTGGTCTGTGTAGCCTGTGTAAGTGTATGGGGCTGTGTGGCTGACTGTCTCCGGCTCGGTCAGCTCTGCCCCATTACTTTTTCCCGCGGCCAGCTGCTGTGGCCAGCTATCCGCCCGCCCCTCGCTTCCTGGTCTGTGTAGCCTTTGTATGTGTATGGGGCTGTGTGGCTGACTGTCTCCGGCTCGGTCAGCTCTGCCCCATTACTTTTTACCGCGGCCAGCGGCTGTGGCCAGCTATCCCCCCGCCCCTCCCCTCGTTCCTGGTCTGTGTAGCCTGTGTATGTGTATGGGGCTGTGTGGCTGACTGTCTCCGGCTCGATCAGCTCTGCCCCATTGGTTTTTACCTATCCCCCCGCCGTCCCTCGCTTCCTGGTCTGTATAGCCTGTGTATGTGTATGGGGCTGTGTGGCTGACTGTCTCCGGCTCGGTCAGCTCTGCCCCATTGGTTTTTACCTATCCCCCCCACCCCGCCCCTCGCTTCCTCGTCTGTGTGGCCTATGTATGTGTATGGGGCTGTGTGGCTGACTGTCTCCGGCTCGGTCAGCTCTGCCCCATTACTTTTTCCCGCGACCAGCTGCTGTGGCCAGCTATCCGCCCGCCCCTCGCTTCCTGGTCTGTGTAGTCTTTGTATGTGTATGGGGCTGTGTGGCTGACTGTCTCCGGCTCGGTCAGCTCTGCCCCATTACTTTTTACCTATCCCCCCCCCCCCCCTCGCTTCCTAGTCTGTGTAGCCTGTGTATGTGTATGGGGCTGTGTGGCTGACTGTCTCCGGCTCGGTCAGCTCTGCCCCATTACTTTTTCCCGCGGCCAGCTGCTGTGGCCAGCTATCCGCCCGCCCCTCGCTTCCTGGTCTGTGTATCCTGTGTATGTGTATGGGGCTGTGGGGCTGACTGTCTCCGGCTCGGTCAGCTCTGCCCCATTACTTTTTACCTATCCCCCCCCCGCCCCTCGCTTCCTAGTCTGTGTAGCCTGTGTATGTGTATGGGGCTGTGTGGCTGACTGTCTCCGGCTCGGTCAGCTCTGCCCCATTACTTTTTACCTATCCCCCCCGCCGTCCCTCGCTTCCTGGTCTGTGTAGCCTGTGTATGTGTATGGGGCTGTGTGGCTGACTGTCTCCGGCTCGGTCAGCTCTGCCCATTACTTTTTTACCGCGGCCAGCGATTTTGGCCAGCCATCCCCCCGAACCTCGCTTCCTGGTCTGTGTAGCCTTTGTATGTGTATGGGGCTGTGGGGCTGACTGTCTCCGGCTCGGTCAGCTCAGCCCCATTAGTTTTTACCCGCGGCCAGCTGCTATGGCCAGCTATCCCCCCGCCCTTCGCTTCCTGGTCTGTGTAGCCTGGGTATGTGTATGGGGCTGTGTGGCTGACTGTCTCCGGCTCGGTCAGCTCTGCCCCATTACTTTGTACCGCGGCCAGCGGCTGTGGCCAGCTATCCCCCCGCCCCTCGCTTCCTGGTCTGTGTAGCCTGTGTATGTGTATGGGGCTGTGTGGCTGACTGTCTCCGGCTCGGTCAGCTCTGCCCCATTACTTTTTACCGCGGCCAGCGGCTGTGGCCAGCTATCCCCCCGCCCCTCGCTTCCTGGTCTGTGTAGCCTGTGTATGTGTATGGGGCTGTGTGGCTGACTGTCTCCGGCTCGGTCAGCTCTGCCCCATTACTTTTTACCGCGGCCAGCGGCTGTGGCCAGCCATCTCCCCGCCCCTCGCTTCCTGGTCTGTGTAGCCTGTGTATGTGTATGGGGCTGTGTGTGACTGTCTGTCTCCGGCTCGGTCAGCTCTGCCCCATTACTTTTTACCGCGGCCAGCGGCTGTGGCCAGCCATCCCCCCGCCCCTCGTTTCCTGGTCTGTGTAGTCTGTGTATGTGTATGTGGTTGTGTGGCTGACTGTCTCCGGCTCGGTCAGCTCTGCCCCATTGGTTTTTACCTATCCCCCCCCCCCCCCCCCCCCCCCGCCCCTCGCTTCCTGATCTGTGTAGCCTGTGTATGTGTATGGGGCTGTGTGGTTGACTGTCTCCGGCTCGGTCAGCTCTGCCCCATTAGTTTTTACCGCGGCCAGGTGCTGTGGCCAGCTATCCCCCCCCCCTCGGTTCCTGGTCTGTGTAGCCTGTGTATGTGTATGGGGCTGTGTGGCTGACTGTCTCCGGCTCGGTCAGCTCTGCCCCATTACTTTTTACCGCGGCCAGCGATTTTGGCCAGCCATCCCCCCGAACCTCGCTTCCTGGTCTGTGTAGCCTTTGTATGTGTATGGGGCTGTGGAGCTGACTGTCTCCGGCTCGGTCAGCTCTGCCCCATTACTTTTTACCGCGGCCAGCTGCTGTGGCCAGCTATCCCCGCGCCCCTCGCTTCCTGGTCTGTGTAGCCTGTGTATGTGTATGGGGCTGTGTGGCTGACTGTCTCCGGCTCGGTCAGCTCAGCCCCATTAGTTTTTACCGCGGCCAGCGGCTGTGGCCAGCTATCCCCCCGCCCCTCGCTTCCTGGTCTGTGTAGCCTGTGTATGTGTATGGGGCTGTGTGGCTGACTGTCTCCGGCTCGGTCAGCTCTGCCCCATTACTTTTTACCTATCCCCCCGCCGTCCCTCGCTTCCTGGTCTGTGTAGCCTGTGTATGTGTATGGGGCTGTGTGGCTGACTGTCTCCGGCTCGGTCAGCTCTGCTCCATTACTTTTTACCTATCCCCCCCCCGCCCCTCGCTTCCTACTCTGTGTAGCCTGTGTATGTGTATGGGGCTGTGTGGCTGACTGTCTCCGGCTCGGTCAGCTCTGCCCCATTACTTTTTTACCGCGGCCAGCGGCTGTGGCGAGCCATCTCCCCGCCCCTCGCTTCCTGGTGTGTGTAGCCTGTGTATGTGTATGGGGCTGTGTGGCTGACTGTCTCCGGCTCGGTCAGCTCTGCCCATTACTTTTTACCGCGGCCAGCTGCTGTGGCCAGCTATCCCCCCGCCCCTCGCTTCCTGGTCTGTGTAGCCTTTGTATGTGTATGGGGCTGTGTGGCTGACTGTCTCCGGCTCGGTCAGCTCTGCCCCATTACTTTTTACCTATCCCCCCCCCCCCCCTCGCTTCCTAGTCTGTGTAGCCTGTGTATGTGTATGGGGCTGTGTGGCTGACTGTCTCCGGCTCGGTCAGCTCTGCCCCATTACTTTTTACCGCGGCCAGCGGCTGTGGCCAGCCATCTCCCCGCCCCTCGCTTCCTGGTCTGTGTAGCCTTTGTATGTGTATGGGGCTGTGGGGCTGACTGTCTCCGGCTCGGTCAGATCTGCCCCATTACTTTTTACCGCGGCCAGCGGCTGTGGCCAGCCATCTCCCCGCCCCTCGCTTCCTGGTCTGTGTAGCCTGTGTATGTGTATGGGGCTGTGTGGCTGACTGTCTCCGGCTCGGTCAGCTCTGCCCCATCAGTTTTTACCGCGGCCAGCTGCTGTGGCCAGCTCCCTCCCCCCGCCCCTCGCTTCCTGGTCTGTGTAGCCTGTATATGTGTATGGGGCTGTGTGGCTGACTGTCTCCGGCTCGGTCAGCTCTGCCCCATTGGTTTTTACCTATCCCCCCCCCGCCCCTCGCTTCCTACTCTGTGTAGCCTGTGTATGTGTATGGGGCTGTGTGGCTGACTGTCTCCGGCTCGGTCAGCTCTGCCCCATTACTTTTTACCTATCCCCCCCCCGCCCCTCGCTTCCTAGTCTGTGTAGCCTGTGTATGTGTATGGGGCTGTGTGGCTGACTGTCTCCGGCTCGGTCAGCTCTGCCCCATTACTTTTTACCTATCCCCCCGCCGTCCCTCGCTTCCTGGTCTGTGTAGCCTGTGTATGTGTATGGGGCTGTGTGGTTGACTGTCTCCGGCTCGGTCAGCTCTGCCCCATTACTTTTTACCGCGGCCAGCGATTTTGGCCAGCCATCCCCCCGAACCTCGCTCGCTCCTGGTCTGTGTAGCCTTTGTATGTGTATGGGGCTGTGGGGCTGACTGTCTCCGGCTCGGTCAGCTCAGCCCCATTAGTTTTTACCGCGGCCAGCTGCTATGGCCAGCTATCCCCCCCCCCTTCGCTTCCTGGTCTGTGTAGCCTGGGTATGTGTATGGGGCTGTGTGGCTGACTGTCTCCGGCTCGGTCAGCTCTGCCCCATTACTTTTTACCTACCCCCCCCCCGCCCCTCGCTTCCTAGTCTGTGTAGCCTGTGTATGTGTATGGGGCTGTGTGGCTGACTGTCTCCGGCTCGGTCAGCTCTGCCCCATTACTTTTTACCGCGGCCAGCGGCTGTGGCCAGCCATCTCCCCGCCCCTCGCTTCCTGGTCTGTGTAGCCTGTGTATGTGTATGGGGCTGTGTGGCTGACTGTCTCCGGCACGGTCAGCTCTGCCCCATTACTTTTTACCGCGGCCAGCGATTTTGGCCAGCCATCCCCCCGAACCTCGCTTCCTGGTCTGTGTAGCCTTTGTATGTGTATGGGGCTGTGGGGCTGACTGTCTCCGGCTCGGTCAGCTCAGCCCCATTACTTTTTACCGCGGCCAGCTGCTGTGGCCAGCTATCCCCGCGCCCCTCGCTTCCTGGTCTGTGTAGCCTGGGTATGTGTATGGGGCTGTGTGGCTGACTGTCTCCGGCTCGGTCAGCTCTGCCCCATTACTTTTTACCGCGGCCAGCGGCTGTGGCCAGCTATCCCCCCGCCCCTCGCTTCCTGGTCTGTGTAGCCCGTGTATGTGTATGGGGCTGTGTGGCTGACTGTCTCCGGCTCGGTCAGCTCTGCCCCATTACTTTTTCCCGCGGCCAGCTGCTGTGGCCAGCTATCCCCCCGCCCCTCGCTTCCTGGTCTGTGTAGTCTGTGTATGTGTATGGGGTTGTGTGGCTGACTGTCTCCGGCTCGGTCAGCTCTGCCCCATTGGTTTTTACCTATCCCCCCCCCCCCCGCCCCTCGCTTCCTGGTCTGTGTAGCCTGTGTATGTGTATGGGGCTGTGTGGCTGACTGTCTCCGGCTCGGTCAGCTCTGCCCCATTACTTTTTCCCGCGGCCAGCTGCTGTGGCCAGCTATCCGCCCGCCCCTCGCTTCCTGGTCTGTGTAGCCTGTGTATGTGTATGGGGCTGTGTGGCTGACTGTCTCCGGCTCGGTCAGCTCTGCCCCATTACTTTTTACCTATCCCCCCGCCGTCCCTCGCTTCCTGGTCTGTGTAGCCTGTGTATGTGTATGGGGCTGTGTGGCTGACTGTCCCGGCACGGTCAGCTCTGCCCCATTACTTTTTACCGCGGCCAGCGATTTTGGCCAGCCATCCCCCCGAACCTCGCTTCCTGGTCTGTGTAGCCTGTGTATGTGTATGGGGCTGTGTGGCTGACTGTCTCCGGCTCGGTCAGCTCTGCCCCATTACTTTTTACCGCGGCCAGCGGCTGTGGCCAGCTATCCCCCCGCCCCTCGCTTCCTGGTCTGTGTAGCCTGTGTATGTGTATGGGGCTGTGTGGCTGACTGTCTCCGGCTCGGTCAGTTCTGCCCCATTACTTTTTACCTATCCCCCCGCCGTCCCTCGCTTCCTGGTCTGTGTAGCCTGTGTATGTGTATGGGGCTGTGTGGCTGACTGTCTCCGGCTCGGTCAGCTCTGCCCCATTACTTTTTACCGCGGCCAGCTGCTGTGGCCAGCTATCCCCCCGCCCCTCGCTTCCTGGTCTGTGTAGCCTGTGTATGTGTATGGGGCTGTGTGGCTGACTGTCTCCGGCTCGGTCAGCTCTGCCCCATTACTTTTTACCTACCCCCCCCCCCCCCCCCCCCCCCCGCCCCTCGCTTCCTAGTCTGTGTAGCCTGTGTATGTGTATGGGGCTGTGTGGCTGACTGTCTCCGGCTCGGTCAGCTCTGCCCCATTACTTTTTACCGCGGGCCAGCTGCTGTGGCCAGCTATCCCCCCGCCCCTCGCTTCCTGGTCTGTGTAGCCTGTGTATGTGTATGGGGCTGTGTGGCTGACTGTCTCCGGCACGGTCAGCTCTGCCCCATTACTTTTTACCGCGGGCAGCGATTTTGGCCAGCCATCCCCCCGAACCTCGCTTCCTGGTCTGTGTAGCCTTTGTATGTGTATGGGGCTGTGGGGCTGACTGTCTCCGGCTCGGTCAGCTCAGCCCCATTAGTTTTTACCGCGGCCAGCTGCTGTGGCCAGCTATCCCCCCGCCCTTCGCTTCCTGGTCTGTGTAGCCTGGGTATGTGTATGGGGCTGTGTGGCTGACTGTCTCCGGCATGGTCAGCTCTGCCCCATTACTTTTTACCGCGGCCAGCTGCTGTGGCCAGCTATCCCCGCGCCCCTCGCTTCCTGGTCTGTGTAGCCTGTGTATGTGTATGGGGCTGTGTGGCTGACTGTCTCCGGCTCGGTCAGCTCTGCCCCATTACTTTTTACCGCGGCCAGCGGCTGTGGCCAGCTATCCCCCCGCCCCTCGCTTCCTGGTCTGTGTAGCCTGTGTATGTGTATGGGGCTGTGTGGCTGACTGTCTCCGGCTCGGTCAGCTCTGCCCCATTACTTTTTACCGCGGCCAGCTGCTGTGGTCAGCCATCCCCCCGCCCCTCGCTTCCTGGTCTGTGTAGCCTGTGTATGTGTATGGGGCTGTGTGGCTGACTGTCTCCGGCTCGGTCAGCTCTGCCCCATTACTTTTCACCCGCGGCCAGCGGCTGTGGCCAGCTATCCGCCCGCCCCTCGCTTCCTGGTCTGTGTAGCCTGTGTATGTGTATGGGGCTGTGTGGCTGACTGTCTCCGGCTCGGTCAGCTCTGCCCCATTGGTTTTTACCTATCCCCCTCCGCCCCTCTCTTCCTGGTCTGTGTAGCCTGTGTGTGTGTATGGCTGTGGGGGCTGAGTGTCCGTGTTGGGAGCCGGCGTGGTCAGGTCTGCCTTTAGCCTATACCGCCGGCCAGCGGCTATGGGCAGCTATCCCCCCGCCCCTCAGCTCTGCCCCATTACTTTTTACCTATCCCCCCCCCGCCCCTCGCTTCCTAGTCTGTGTAGCCTGTGTATGTGTATGGGGCTGTGTGGCTGACTGTCTCCGGCTCGGTCAGCTCTGCCCCATTACTTTTTACCGCGGCCAGCGGCTGTGGCCAGCCATCTCCCCGCCCCTCGCTTCCTGGTCTGTGTAGCCTGTGTATGTGTATGGGGCTGTGTGGCTGACTGTCTCCGGCTCGGTCAGCTCTGCCCCATTGGTTTTTACCTATCCCCCCCCCCCCCCCCCCCCCCCCCGCCCCTCGCTCCTAGTCTGTGTAGCCTGTGTATGTGTATGGGGCTGTGTGCTGACTGTCTCTCGGTCAGATCTGCCCCATTACTTTTTACCGCGGCCAGCGCTGTGGCCAGCCATCTCCCCGCCCCTCGCTTCCTGGTCTATGTAGCCTGTGTATGTGTATGGGGCTGTGTGGCTGACTGTCTCCGGCTCGGTCAGCTCTGCCCCATTAGTTTTTCCCGCGGCCAGCTGCTGTGGCCAGCTATCCCCCCGCCCCTCGCTTCCTGGTCTGTGTAGTCTGTGTATGTGTATGGGGTTGTGTGGCTGACTGTCTCCGGCTCAGTCAGCTCTGCCCCATTGGTTTTTACCTATCCCCCCCCCGCCCCTCGCTTCCTGGTCTGTGTAGCCTGTGTATGTGTATGGGGCTGTGTGGCTGACTGTCTCCGGCTCGGTCAGCTCTGCCCCATTACTTTTTACCTACCCCCCCCCCCCGCCCCTCGCTTCCTAGTCTGTGTAGCCTGTGTATGTGTATGGGGCTGTGTGGCTGACTGTCTCCTGCTCGGTCAGCTCTGCCCCATTAGTTTTTACCGCGGCCAGCTGCTGTGGCCAGCTATCCCCCCGCCCCTCGCTTCCTGGTCTGTGTAGCCTGTGTATGTGTATGGGGCTGTGTGGCTGACTGTCTCCGGCTCGGTCAGCTCTGCCCCATTGGTTTTTACCGCGGCCAGCGGCTGTGGCCAGCCATCTCCCCGCCCCTCGCTTCCTGGTCTGTGTAGCCTTTGTATGTGTATGGGGCTGTGGGGCTGACTGTCTCCGGCTGTCTCCGGCTCGGTCAGCTCTGCCACATTACTTTTTACCGCGGCCAGCGGCTATGGCCAGCCATCTCCCCGCCCCTCGCTTCCTGGTCTGTGTAGCCTGTGTATGTGTATGGGGCTGTGTGGCTGACTGTCTCCGGCTCGGTCAGCTCTGCCCCATTACTTTTCACCGCGGCCAGCGGCTGTGGCCAGCTATCCGCCCGCCCCTCGCTTCCTGGTCTGTGTAGCCTGTGTATGTGTATGGGGCTGTGTGGCTGACTGTCTCCGGCTCGGTCAGCTCTGCCCCATTGGTTTTTACCTATCCCCCTCCGCCCCTCTCTTCCTGGTCTGTGTAGCCTGTGTGTGTGTATGGCTGTGGGGGCTGAGTGTCCGTGTTGGGAGCCGGCGTGGTCAGGTCTGCCTTTAGCCTATACCGCCGGCCAGCGGCTATGGGCAGCTATCCCCCCGCCCCTCTGCTTCCTGTGTCACCATGAGGGCCTGCCTCGCTGTATGTTATGGATGTGTATGTGTGGCTGAGTTTCGTTCAGGCTGGCGTGAGCGTGGTGTATCCATGGATGTATTATATGAACTGGATGCCGAATCGAAAGTGGCCGCCGTTGATTTCAATTGGAGTTGGTCGCCTGGCGCATACGCCGAAAAGGCTTCTGGCTTCCGGGTTTACTTCCGCGTTATGGGCCCACTAAATATGCGCAGTAGAGTCACCCCCCATGATGCTTTGGGCCCCTCCCATCATGCCTCTAGGCAATGAGAACGCGCGATCGGCGTTGTGGTTTTGGCGCTGCGCGTTCATGATGCTATGATAGCGGATTTAAAAAACGAGTTTTAGGACTTTTACAGGACTCACACGGGCTTGAAAACAAAGATAATGGTCGAAAAAGTAAGACGGTATGAGTGTAGGCTGATTATGATCGTTGATATGATCGCTAACTCGTTCTGATTATTATTTATCTACGATGTTACACTGAAAACGAGTTGATTCGAACCTGTAGAGCGTAAATCACAATGGGCGATAAATTACAGTCAACTGTCTTTTGTGCATTTTTAATGAGAAATTAATGTTAAACATGACAGGTTAGCTCAGAACACCTCATTATGTTATCATGAGGGCTTTACTCTCTTACCTTTTAATATTGAAGATTATATTTACCCTACACATAATTTCTTTGCTGCACAGATCTACAGTTGTATCTACAGGATGCTGCTGCTGGTGTTATAAACTCAGCCACGTGGTTTGTTTTTGTAAGCCATACTGTGTGTTTAAGGAAAATTACAGCTCTTTGAATTTCATTTACTTACAAACAGAAAAAGCATATTCCTTGTCTTTACTGTGTGTTTATAGGTAGTTTCATCATCATTTAGCCTTCAGGTGGATGTGACTCTTTGTTATTAAACAGTTTAACCTTACAGTATTTCCACAACACGTAGGACGTCAGTGTCCACTCAGGCAGCTGTTGCACAACCAGGTATTTCAGTATATACATGAATGCCTCAGACATTGCTGCAGATATTGGATTTGGGGGGAAAAAAGTCACAAGCATGTTTTTCAAACAATTTAATAATGAATCTAAGTGAACATTTAGCGTAGCATACTGTACACTGAACACACACTGACGACGTGGTGAGGAGGAGAGACGATGGTGATGACGTCCACCACGGTCCTTCTCAGGCCCGGGTGGAAGACAGGGAGCAGGCTGCACCATCTCAGGCCACAAACACCGACCCATGAAGGCCAAGTCTCAGTTTACATTTTACCACCGAGGAATATTAAGCCGTAAAATAAATTAACGTGGACGTTGTGAACTGAGGAACAAGTGTTGAACATCAGCCGCGATGAGACACTGCTAACACACACATAAACAGACAGCATGAATGACTTACCAAGTTAAAATTGTTGAAAAATTTAGGGTGGGTTAGTGAGTCAACAGTTTAACGACTTTAACAGGAGCAGTCGTGTAAAATCGGCCGATGTCACATTAGTAAATCCAGTTATTACGATGCGATTTTTTCAATTAAAACGTTACGTTTAAGAATACGAGCTGACAAGAGACTGACAACAGATATTAAACATCATGAAGTTAAACTAACTCCATGTGTCCAAATGAAAACTCACATCTGAGTCGTTTTTTTTCACTTTTCTGACTGAGTTTTGTGCCGACCAGAGTCCTCGTTAAGTTTCAGCCATCCTCGTTCCCGAGACACAACACGACCGCGCTTTGGGAGTGCCCGCGCACAACTGTGACGTCGCCATGGGAAAAGAGACTTTTCTGGGGCTTTTCTGGCCTTTTGAAAACTTTTTGATGGATAAAAAGTCCATGACTTAAAAATATTCAATAGAAAGATTAGTAATTAACGGTGGTTACAGCTGGAGGTGTCCTGTGAACAGTTTGACAGCCGTCTCTTTTACTATTGCGGTCTATGGGAAAAATGCTTTTTGGGCCCATGGGGATTTTTTGTTGCAATACCACGAGTAGCCACTGGGAAAATCGGCGTGTCGGCTGAGGGGCGGCGCCGAATCCAGGAATGGAGCAGGAACGTAATGCGTCTCCTACGTAACTTTGTTATTGTCACGTGTTAGATGGCGTGACGCCACGACCTGTTGCCAAGTAATGTAGAGTAGCTTAGAAATGATGAAATATCACGAAATACGCTGAGTGACCCGTGACCAGGGTTTAGTGATAGCGTATATTAGGAAGATTTCAGTCCGTCATCCTTCAGAAGAGAACTCGAGCTGCTGACGGTGTTTAAACTCATACCAAGGCTAGCATTAGCGTTAGCATTAGCCAGAGCGCCACAGAACACGGAAGGGGATTGAGCTCACAAGAGTAAGTTTGAAGCCACTAATGCTGATACATTCGTATTATTGGTATTTCGTTCTTTATTATCAATATCTATTGTTTTACAAATGATACTTAGTTGTGAGACTGTTGACTGTCGTTAAACTAACAGACTTTGGACCAGTGGCTAATTTTCACATTCTCCACAGACGTCAGTATCCGAGATACTGAAACTCCCGGTTAAATGTACTGTTTCCAATGATAAAATGAAAAGAACAATGCCAGATTAGGTGTGTACATAGGCTATATATAATGCTGTATGTGTGAATTAAGTGAACATTTATGGGAGAATCCTACTTGGACGCCTATAAACTCACTCTCAACACTAAAATCCTGATGCCATACGTTCATAAAGTTGAGTCTTGCTGCTGTGATGACTTCTCAGATATTAAAGACGCAACACATACAGCTTTTCAGAACAATGATAGAGGCATATAAAAGCAAGGGAGTGATTACTGTATGTAAAAAAAAAAAACTGTTATAAACTTTGGATTAACGTGTGTTTTAAGTAGCTCATTAAAGACCTGTCTTCCTTCTGATTTTATTAGAGGCTGTTTTGAGGAACACCGGGTGTCAAAGTCATATTTCTGTTTCAGCCTTCACACTGGAACACCAAGAAATCTCTCTGTAAAAAGTGGACTTCCCTACAGTTACCAGAGGGCACAAAATCACCCCCTCTTTACTCCTATTCTTGTAAATTTTTAGTACAACAGGGATGATTAAGTCAAATTGCATTTGTCTCATCGCAGACTCTTTTGAGTATGCGGAATCGACAAAGGGGATCCCACCTGGGATTGCTGCTCCTGGCCTCCCAGCTGTTTCAGGTGGGTCTGGACAACATCCCACCTGTCACCCTGGCTGTCCTGGCTCTCAATGTGTACCTGTACCTGTTTCCTGCAGCTCCACTGATGCAGGTAATGCACTAACACGATAGCAATCACTTGGACCACCATTTAGCCAATGACATGCACTGGTGCCTTGGACTAGGTTAAGGTTATATTATTAGTACTAATTTGAATACCACCATCTATCTGATCCGTAGGCTTGTGTGAGTGTCCAGCAGGCATATTGGTTCAGTGATTGGAGACGTCTTGTGCTATCCCCACTACATCATGCAGATGACTGGCATCTTTATTTCAACATGGTGTCCTTACTCTGGAAAGGAATCAGACTTGAACGACGGGTGGGTGGAGCCTGGTTCGCCTACTTGCTGTCAGTCTTCTCTCTGCTCACTGGATTAGTTTATCTGGCGTTGGAAGGATTGTTAACCGAGCTCACTCAGGACCAGTCCTACAGCATGACCTGTGCTGTTGGCTTCTCAGGTAGAGACTACTATGCAAAACTTGAAGATATAGCTATGGTGTGGGTTAAATGGTATGAAAAGGTCGATTCACGTAATTCCACTGGTACAAAAGGGAATAAACAATAAAAGTTATCGAACAGTATTTCAAAGAAACATGTCCACAAAGAAATATGTCCACACCACACACACCGCAACTTACTACAGGTTTTTGAACCGCAGGATGGCAACATTTTTCTCACTGTACTGTGTCAATGTGACTGTGTTTCTAGGAGTCCTGTTTGCTCTGAAGGTGCTCACTAACCATTACTGCCCTGGAGGTGTGACTTATGTGATGGGTATCCCTGTGGCAAATCAATATGCTAGCTGGGTGGAGCTAGTGCTGATCCACATAACATCACCAGGGTAAGTTTAGCCAACTTTACATAAAACACTCACCAGGATTTATAATCCATTTGCCGATGTACTGTAGAGATTGCAATGTGATGGATGTAGTAGGGTGCTGTTGCCGGGGCCAGCGGTGACCTTTCAACTTGTATATCTTATAATACCTATATATGTGCTATAGAATCATATGCCTGCTGTACACACTTCTGAGGTTCCTAAACTTTTCATCAGGTGCAGGCAGGGGCCACAGCAGCTTAAGTAGGGTTAGTTACAATTAAACACTTTTTTGTTTTGATTTTGGTAGATAACCCTTTGAGCACGAGTGGATTTTAAAGACGGAAGAGACGAAACAGGTTTGCTGCTAAATGTAAAAAAAATATGATTAAATAAGAAGATATTTATAACTTCCTCAGGAAACAGCGATGACAGGGGCTATAGTCATCCATGAGCAGTGTGGTATTAGAAAGTCGTGGCATGCAGGTACTGGCTTTGATCACAATCTGTATTTGCCAGCAGTACAGATGAGAAAACTACCAAGCAAGAGCACCAGTGACATCTGAGGAACCTGAAGGGTAGTCACAACATCATGTACACAGCAGAGAAGGCTACATAATGTTGTCAGTACATATTCAAAGGTCATGGTCATACTTTTGACATATCCTTGAGACAGCCAGTGAATTCCTCTCTGACCCTCCCCCATATGTTTGCCATCTCTGGTCTATATACATGCCCAGGTGTAGAACAAACAGAGGAAGTGCAAACATTTGTTTGTATTTAGTTCTGACCTCTCTCTGAACTTTGGAAACTTCTGGGTCCCACTTCCTGTCAACTTAGTGTTGGTGTTCAGTAGATTGTCCCGATAGTGTGTGCTTTTTATTGCTGTGGATCCAAGTGTCCACATGATGGCAGTGTTTCATTAGAAGTTACCATTTACTCTGTTTCTTCAGGACCTCTTTTGTTGGTCACCTGTCTGGTATCCTGGTGGGTCTGCTCTACACTTCTGGACCACTGAAAACCATCATGAAGAAATGTGCAGGTCTGACTTTATATATTATGTGATATCTTCTCAAAGAGTTGTTCATACAGACACATTCTTTATAGGAGCTTTTATGAAGCTGAACAACAGACACAGAGCTGTCTGGAGAAGCAAGAGTGTGATTTTGTGTGTGTAACTTGTTCTGAAGACCCCTGCAAGATTTAGAAGTCTGAAGATGCAGGTGTCCAAAAAGTGAAAGTGTGTGTGTTTTTATTGGGTTTTTGATGTATAGTGATACTGTTGACCACTTTGAAACAGATCTGTCTGCCTTAGTATTAGTCTGTACTTAAGTTCAGATGCACCTCAGCCGTTTTCTTGAACTGAAATACTCTGTTTATATATTTCTTCACCAGAGCTCATGACATGGAATGGACATTACACCCAGCCCAGTGCGCGCTACTACTCTGCAGGATCTTCAGGTACCAAAGTAATTTTATACACATTATATAAGCTAAAAACCAACACTGAACAGATCCTACTCACAGGTACTGTTTTTGTATCCACTGCCTGATATACTTAATCCCTCTGTGCCATAGGAGCTCCATCGCTGTTCAGACACACTTCACTAATAGGCGACATGTTCATTCATTACCATAAACACACACAAAGTAAATTACTTTTAACACCATCCCTCTGCTGTGGAGTGGGTGGCTGTGGCTCAGGAGGTAGAGCGGCTTGTCCACCGGGTGGTTCAGTCCCAGGCTCCACATGTCAAACCATCCGTGGTCAAGATACTTAATGAAAGTATGTTTGCGCAGTCAGTTAGTGTGCTATATGTAGGTACAGTGTGTGTGAAAGGGGTGAGTGTGGACTGTAGTGGAAAGCGCTTTAAATGGTCATAGAGACAATACAATAACAGTAACCTACACAGCTCTTCTGTTTTAGGAAACTACTGAACCTTTTTTTTTTTTTTTTTTTTTAAACAAATGAAACTATATTTGTCTTCAATTGGAGCCAGTGGACCAGTGGAGTGCCACAGGCAGGAATCAGAAAGTATTGAGAGACTGACTAACACTTTGTTGGTTTTGGTCTTTTCATATGATGAATTGACAATAAGAAGAATGCAAATACAGCAGATTAACCTTCCTTTCTCTTTCTGTACTCTGTGTGTGTGTATGTGTGTAGGCTACAATGGCACCGGTGGAGGATACTCAGGATATAATCAGTATGCACCAGGCTACACCACAAATCCATCAGCATCTTATACAGGTGGACTGACGGAGGAGGAGCAGTTAGAGGCAGCCATCAGAAACAGTCTGAATGACAGAGGTAAGAGAAGAGAGGTAGAGTGTTGAATTACAGGCTAGAGTGACAATGAATCCTAAAATCTTTACCCTGGTTTTAAGTCACCAAAGTGCCTAAAGTGTGTATATATCTAATAATAAGAAATATTTTGTTTTGTAGGACAAAGCAGCAGGAGTAGAGGTCCTCCTCCTTATGGTTTCAACCTCTCAGAGGAGGCGAGAGCTGAGGAAATCAGGTGGAGGAGACTGAGAAGATTTGACAGCTGAGCGGCCAGGCAGCAGGGAGGAAGAGCGTTTAGGTGACTTGAGACACTGACGCCTGGTGCAGACTCTGCTTCCACAGGCTGAGCAGGTGTGCCCTGAAAGAGAAGGTCAAACCATACAGTCAGACACTTTAAGACCTCTTTTACTGTGTGATTCTTTGTATTAACATGCCTCTAAGTGTATATCAAAGAGTTGCTGTTAGCCATTGAAAATTACATTAATGCAACGTTATGAACATTATGCTATGCATATGCTAATGAGCAAGTTGTGTTTGGATGTTGGAGTTGTCCTCTGGCAAGTGCTCTGGCTTCTACAGTTTCTAGTTTGAGAATTAAGGGGAAAGTTATGGGGATATCCATTGTTACATCACTTAAAGTTGTAATACTGGTATAAGCACTTTAAATGTCTTAAAGGTGTTTTGAAATTCAATTCTTAGCTTTAGGGACTTATTTGGAAAACAGGAAAAGGGGCGATATCAATAGGTTTTCTTTCCATTTAGACCGGATAGGACTTTTGTTAAGTCAAAAATCATAGCACATAGACTTGTCAAACAAGCAAACAGGAGGATACAAGGACTAGTCAGAATGAATTATCACATAGGCATCAGTCCTTCATTAGAGTTATTATAGTTACTGATTTTCAGTTGATCCTCCATCCTATCTTCATCCTGGTTGAAGATAAAGCTGTGAAACTGACCCTTTTGTGTTTGCACAAAAGGGTTCATATACATGTTAATACCAGCAAAACCCATGTGATGCTTTTCAGTTTGAGCTGTGGCTTCCTCTATGCTGTTCACAAGAGTTCTACAGCACAGTTTTGTATGGTGCCAAATAGTCATGCTGTCCATTACTATACCATTACTGTTAGTCTCCTATCATAGTGCTGTTTTATAATACTCATCAGAAAGTGCACATCTGGTTTCAAGAAGGCACAAGTTGCTTCTGTAATGTTCCATATGTAATAAATGTTCTTTTGAAATATCACTGCTCATTTTTTTAAGCTGTGCTGTGGTCCCCCTTTAAACACATAGCTTAATTTAATCAATTCAGCGACCACTGACGTAACTGTCCATCAAACATGTCATCGGTAGTATAGAATTTTTTAGAAATTCACAGTTGTCACTGACTGAATGACGACTAACTGACTGTGTGATTTTATCACATGACAGTGCAGTTCTAAGTCAGGATTTGACCATAGGTTGTCCAACCACATTTTAGGTTTTGAACCCCGTCTTATTTAACAACCTCAGCACCGTGCAACTGTAAATTTTCTAAAACGTCCCCATGCAAAGTTACAAAATCAACATCTAAGAAAGTACAGTCTTGGCTGTGATACCACTAATGCCCCGAGGCATGATAGGAAGTAGGACAACTTAAATTAGAGCCAAGAAATGCAGCAAACCACACATCACCACTCATGGGTCTAAAACCATCCCACATGATCAAACTGTACATCCCAGCCCCTAAGGTAGTATCTCAGTAGAGAGAAGGGGAGAAAAGGTTGTCTGTTAAATATCCATACTCAGCGTCTCAGTAGGTGGATATATAACTGTTCTGACATCAGATGCATTTGACAGTTCATGCTGCATGATGAGTGTGGGAGCTGAATGGAGCACAAGGCCCCTACAGAACATGAATGGGGAAAGCTGCAGAGTGACAATACATAGACTTGTCAAACATGGAGCAGGGTAGGAATGATGGGATGGGGACAGGGATGACACACTGCACAGCAGATTCTGCCATTGCAGTCTCACTGTGTCTGTAGCATGATGGCATGTTGGTGGTTTATGTCTTTTTCCTGTGTCTGTACAAGTGAGGGATGTTGCATCTCAGTTTGTCATCTCAAATCACACTTCTTCTCTAAATAGATCGAACTAACTGGCTCTGTGAATAGCTCCACCTGCTGTGACACTGTCACTGAGTATTAGAGATAAAACCATGAGAAACACCCTTTTCCTGGTTTGCACATGAAGGCTGAGTTCGGTGGACCATTTAGAGAAGCAAGAAAGCTCCAAAGAGTCACCCATTAACCAGAAGACTCTGGCTCAAGCCGTACTGACAGACTAAAGATCTAAAACTGGTATCTACTGATGGACTGAAGCCCACCATTAGAGCAAACCATTTGAATTGGTTCACCAGTGCAACAAGAGTTGTCAATTCTTATGCCAGGTGCCATGGCTACAAGAATGAAGTGAGTCTAAGATGCAACAGGATGGAAGGCATCAATACTTACTATCACCTTTTTTAGGTCTCCGTGCTGGCCACAGTCAGTGCCAGAGGCATCATGTGTTTGGGTTGTCCGCCTGTTCCATGCTCATGAACATGTAATATCAGGAACCCCTTGAGGGAATTTCTTCAGATTTGGCAGATAGGCAGATTATATTTTGATATTCAACGTTCAGTGATGGAGGTCACAGTGAACTCATACAATGATTTTTCAATGAGCAAGATCACTCTTGGAGAGCTTGAGTTTATAATTGGTGTCAATTACATGGAGCACTCAGGGCTTCTTGCTCAGTGTTGAGCCAAAAAGGTTAGAACCCGTGAAATGGTGGTGCAGTTCTGTCGCTGACTGTCGTGAGTCGATAAAGAAATATGCCACTGTGTGCCCAGCAGAAATGTTCTCCCCTTTCTTAAAGGCCATGTTAACTGTACAGGGAGCCACAATTTGTCAGACTTGTTAAGGTTACAATCTTTGATTACAATGTCAGCTTTTCAACACAGTAACTCTGAAGCCGCTGGCAACCAAGCACACCATGACATGGCTCTATTTCAGACAGGGACATGTAGGTGGGCTGAAAAAAGATTGACCTAAAATATCCCTCGGCACTCTGACTAAGCCTAGCAGAGACGTGCCACCCTGCTGCCATGGGCTGCATACCCACTGATCCCTTAAAAAAAAAAAAAAAAAAAAAAAAAAAAGACAACCTCCTCTCAATCCAACGTGAAGGTCAATTTGTCTTTGCGTCTGCCAAAGCCAGCTCTGATCACAATAGGCTCCTATGGGACCAATAAATGTACCATTGCGTAAATGAAACAAGCTATTACAAAAAGACAGAGCCAGAGTTTTGGATCACATTTTCTTTACTCCCTGCAGTGTAGTGATTAACTTCATCACACTCAAATCCTGCTCAGCAACTCCTAAAGTCTCATGGAGAATGGTATTAACTTGGGCAGAGGTATAAGCCCAGGGCAAATTTTTAGAACAGTTCTATCACTCGTGTGCCAGAGTTGCATGCTGGCATTGATGACTAAAGAAAGTTGCCACACTATTTATAGGATAATCTCATGAAATCCTCCCATCACTCCCAGCCCCCCCCCCACCCCCACTTATAATTATCCTGCAGACTTTGTTCTCCACTCTGCCTGTTCTTCCCTGCGCTGTAGTTGAAGTTAATGGAACTTCCTGTTGCACAGTCAAAGGCCCTGCACACCCACGTAGGTATTTTAAGCTACTCTGATTGATAAGAGCTCTGTTCTAATCAGCTACAGTAACTAAACTCACTGTGCCAACAACCAACGAGGGTGCAAGTTGTTCTACCTTACAGGTTCAAAGGGATTGCACTATTGAATTTGGATCTTCGCCATCATTTGCAGAATTTACGCACACACACAAAAAAAAGTGTAAACCGTGTGAGGCTGGATCATGATCACAAGGCTTTGGTTTTCACATAGAGAAAACTAGCCATGTTTCACTGAATCCTAAATTCCTACTTTGATCTATAGAGTTAAAATGTTAATTTGAACATTTTATTACAGTGGCTGAATGTTACATCTATGGACCACATATTGCATTGCAGACCATCAGTCATTCTCCTTGATGCTTAACATGTCACTGCAACAAATATTTAGATGTTCAAAATGGTTTATTTTGTGTTTCAGGGTCACAACAAAACTCTGATCCACCTCATCTGTCATCAGAAGCTAACACTGCAACGCTGTCTGAATGGTAGAGAGCGAGAAAAAGGCGTTACCTTTGAAACATCCATCCCTTCAGCCGTCCATCAGCCTCATCACTTACATCAGATATTCCCCCCTCTCCCTTCTCTCTGACTCATATCTCTCTCTCTTTTCCTGGCATTGAGCTGCAACCTATTTTGTGCAATACAAATATTTCTACCATTTCTATTTATTTAATCTCTTCCCTTTTGTGATTGTTACATTCAAATCAGTTCCATTAATACTGGCCAGTGTTACAAATCACAAATGAGCCTCAAGGGCCTTTACAATCTGTAGAGAATACAGTACCCACTGTCTTTAGACTCTCAGTTCAATGTAGATTTAGTGTAGTACATGTAGTACATGTACTCACCATAACAAATGTTTTTTGTCTTTCTTTCTCATTCACTCCTTCACTCAAATAAACATAACCATTGACAGACACACACTTGATTGCATCCCTTAAGCACAGCCAGCGCTCGAGTTTCCAGAGGTGGAATTTAGTTCACCTCACATACTTCAAACATCAGCTGTCCACCGTTGGACTTCCTCCTCTTCAGCAGCTTGAGGGGTTGACAAGAGCACTTAAGATGATCATGTTCGCCCCTTCCACAAATATCAAGCCAAATCTGCTCTAACACATCTTTTTTTACTGGGTTATATCCTGTGCTGCTGTCACACAAACTCTCCCTCCACATTTCTCTTTTATTCTCTGCTGCATCACAGCATGTCTCTCTCTACTGCTTTAGGAATTTTTCTCCCTTTGAATTTTGATTCCTCCCCAGTGTGTGCTCCACTCTCGCTTTTTCTAAAACTCTTCTCCCCTTTCCGCTCTATATCTCTGCCTCCTTGTGCGCGCCTCAGTGATGCGTTCTCTCTTCTTCTCCCTCCTTGATGTTTCGTTCTGTTTGTCTCTTGATTTGTTTTCACACTACCTCGCACCAATTTGATCTCACTCAATATACCTCTATTTTACTCAGTCTTTCTCTCTCTCTCTCTCTCTCTCTCCCTCACACACACATGCACACAAACACACTCACTCTGTCTCTCTCCTTGTGGGTTGCCTGTAGATCCGAGTCGGCATGTCTCTCAGTAAGCTGCAGCTACCAAGCTCCTTGATACATCTCATCTATCTGGGTGACCCATTTCTGCGCAAACTCCAGACATTTCATTGCTGTGATTTGAGGTCTGTACTGTAAAGTGTTTTACAACATCAATTCAACAGAACACCTACACATATATAAATTATTATAAATCAAGCCTTTTCACATTCAAAAATGGAGTATAGAGGCCTTCATGAGGAACAGACTGAAGACACATTTAAATATGTTTTTCTTTTGTCTCTGACACCATGCAATAAAACTCCTGGAGCTCTGTTAACGAGGACATATACTCTGGTGAAATAACAACAAAGTTTATGGCTTGCAGAGGCAAGAAAAGTGACAAGTTGGAGCTTTAAAGAAACAGATGCATCAGTTCTCTCTAAATCCTTTGGTCCAAAGACACACAGCCATCACACACAGATTGCTGCAGTGATCACGATGATCTCTAAATGTATAGGTTCCATTAACAAGAGGCCTATTGAGATGGATCCGCTAACATAATGGATCATTAGGATAGGATCAGAGTTCTTTTTATTATTATTATTATTTTTTATACATATTGGAGCTTTCATGATAAAACTACCATGTGGGCATTTACTTCATAGTGATCACTGATGAGTTCTTTGACTGCCCTCAGATATGAGTTTCTCTTTGTTCTAACTGGGTCACCATTAGTTTTTCTAACTGACCAACTTCAGAGGGATACCATGAACTTTTTATTCACCTTTTCATTCATCTTTCTATTCATCTTAGTTCCTTTGTAAACAGACACACAGGTATACTCTTGCCAAATGTTTAACAATCTCATAAATTATTATGCATCTGAAACTACCCAGCGATATACAGCATGTAAGTTAAGCACCACATGCACTTACAGCATTAAAATGCAGCGTACACCTTAATTCATTAATACCTTTAATTTAACACTTCACGATGGGTTTACATATGTGTTAATACTTACATACAGTGCTGAAATGGAGTATGTTTACATTAGTAACACTGATAAAATAAAATGCTCTTCCAGGAGAAAGAGAAACCACTGGCTGTCATAGATCAAACCTCTCTCTGCAGGTGACTTTGATGACGTTTCAGCAGAGAAGCAACATTCATATTTAAAGATCACATATCTTACCCTTGTTCTGTGGCTTATTTTTATATTTATTTTTATTTATAGTATTGATATTCATGAGAAAATAATTTGTCATTTTGTGTCCAAACTCAGTGTAGTTTTACATCTGCTTTGTAAGGCTCTGATTCTCTCCTCTGATTGGCTGAGTGATCCAATAAAAACATTTCAAGTTCAGACCCTTCAGAGAAATCAGTTCCTACAAGGTTGAATGAGGCTGGAATAAGAGCGTGTGACTGCTTTGTTGTGACATCACAAAGTCACAGGAGCCCAGACAGCTAATTTTAAGATTCAGATTGTGAATACAGGCCGTGTGCATGGACTGAGCACTTTGATACTTCACAGTAAAGAGCCTAAAGCTGCTGTGTAATCAAAGAAGACATGGACAGCTCTTTCTTTTTTTTTTTTTTTTTTTTTTTACACAATATGGGACCTTTAAGCAGAATGGCTTCATTGTCTGTACCTGCTTTTTCTCTTCTCAGTGGGAAAGAAAAACTCTCCTAGTAGCCTAATTCCTATTGGACCCAGGTCCCAAAACAGCAGAACAGCACTGTAAAATATTTGACTGCTCTGCAATTGCAGGTAATTGGATGCTGGGGAGAAGACACCCCACCCACCTCCCCTGACCCACTGTGAAGTGAAACGTCGCCGGGATCCACTCCACGTCTTTCCCCGCCTTCCTGAGGCGCCGTGTGAGCCACGTTATAAGGAGAATAAGAGGAAATTGCAGGGCACAACAAACAAGGGGTGCGTGCGGAAATAACAGGAAAGCGTTGCTGCCAGAATGAGAGAAAGCGTAAAGGGAGACGAACAAGCATCGGGACGTAGGGCTACTCTCTTCCCTGCTGCTGCTGCTGCTGCTGCTGCTGGCGCTGCGTTCCCGGAGCATCTCTACCTTCACCGGAGGACGCTGCATCTGTGAAGCGCTGCTGTCTGTCCATCAGTCTCACTGTGATTATCACAACGCGTGGCGGGGAGGAGGACGGCGTGAGAGCTGCTGGCTTTCTCGGGAGCAGGAAGGTTGGCTGAACGTTTAGGAGGTTTTTCCCTGAGCATCAACGAGGGCTTTTTTTTTCTTCCTGTGCTCACGGCTCCTCTCAGTCGCATCACTGCCGACTTCTGTTAGGCGCAAAGGAAGGGGGGGAATCACAGACTTGATCATCTCCTCTCTGTTCAATTATTTAAGAGTATCTGTTCCTCAAGCTCAACATATGCCGGGGTCTTTGTTTTACATCTGCCGTGCATGATCAGGCTGGAAGTGGCGCTGACACGGATGAAAACCGATGGGCAGGCGCCCCGAAAGGGGGATGCAACCTAAAATAACCCCGGTGCCAAATGGTAAGAGAGTAGATTTGTGACAGGAGATCAGCACAATGTCTGGACATTGCAGTAACATCTCTGTGGCTCTCTGTCTTTAAGGTCAGGTTGCTGAATTATCCCTGCAGCTTTCCGCACATCGCATGCCTATGGGAGCCCTGAATCTGTGACACGTACGGCTTCTCCGGAGATTGCCCCCCACTCCCCCCTCCTCCTCTTCCTCCCCCCCTCCTCCTCCTTCCCCCCCTTCTTGCCCCCCCCACCCCCCTCCCCGCCACCGACACCATCACCACCACCACACCACCACCTTTGAGGCCCCGGACGTCGGTGACTTTTTAATGGCTTTTGTGTTCAGAAGATGGAGGGTCTTACTGGTGCTGAACGTGCTTGCTGTTGCTGGGTTCATGACTTTTTGGGCCAAGTGCAACACACGCAGCGTCCAAGCCGCCGGTCCGGAGGCTCCGGCTGACGGGAAAAGGGCCCGGGGCAACGGGACGGCGCAGGGAGCCAGCATCAGCCATGAGGTGCTGCTGAAGAGGCTCAGCTCGCTGGAGGACGTGGTGTATAGGCAGTTGAACGGTAAAGTGCAGCGTAACATTTAAAATGAAATGACATGTCAACCTGATTTCCCTCAAAGGAATCTGCAAATGAAGGAAAAGTCAATGCTTGTCTGACTTCCCCTTCACTTTCTCCCGGGGCCCTGAGCTGAAAATGTGAGATTGTAGTGATTTAGGCTCCCTTAACGTTGTCTCGTGTCTCACTGCTCCCCAAGAGCCACTCACTCTGTGCAAACACCTGTCTCATTATTTCACTTGGACAGGATAATGCACTGTGCTACAAATCCACTTCACTGGCCCCTGGAGAAACTTGCTAACCTCAAGGAAACAAAGATCAACAATAGAAACTGTCATTAATTTGCATTAAAACACTTTTTTCATAAGGAGATGAAGCTGCCCTTTTTACTGCAGTGTTATTTAAAATCTATGAAAAAAAAGGCATCAGTTTGAATTTGAAGTGGTTGTTCAGTGGTAATTCGATTTGACAGTTCAAAGCACAGAATTCACAATACACATTTTTGTTTCCTTTTTTATCCTCCAGTACTGTGGTACTTTAGGTGCATTGTTTTCCCTGTGTGGAGCTCAGAGGTCAGGGTCGACTACAGATTCAGTGCCTTCAGGACACTTCAGCAGGATGTTTGCCAACACGGAGGCTTGAGCACAGCTTGTCACATTGAAGGATAGTCACTTTAATTACTCTGCCACCCACAAATACGCCAAGTCACACTGAGTAGAATCTTATTTTATCCTTAATTTGAAACGGTGAACGCCTTGAAGCATCATTAACAGCTTGCAGCCTTAAGATGGGAAGTTTTTGACTTTCATCATCAAACAAAGGGTTTCATTCAGCATATTTTTCCTCCTTTGAGTACAGAGGAACCGCTGACCTCATTAAGAGCAGGAAGTCTCCGAATAGGCCTGTTTTACACATCCTTATTTGTAAATTGTATATGTATGACGACTGTGGATATTCTGTGTGCATCTGAGCCATCATTTGTCACAAATTCACAATTTTGACAACCACTGACTACACACTGTGTGTTCATGCAAGGTTGGCACCGTGGTGAAGAGGCAGGCTATGAGCTGTGAGCCACAGAGCGCGTTACTTAGAGGACAGTGACTCAACCAGACGAAAGGATCCTGACATGTAATCTTCCCTTGTTTGCCTCGCCCAGGACTCTCCAAATCTCTGGGCCTGATTGAGGGCTTTGGGGGTCGTGGTAAAGGCGGCCTCCCTGCCACACTGTCTCCAGCTGAGGAGAGCGATGCTAAATTCCTGAGGGAGAAGTATGGTTATAACGCCTACCTCAGCGACAGAATCTCTCTGGACCGGACCATACCAGACCACCGGCCCAGCAAGTGAGTTGAAGAAATTTCACTCTCAAGATTTGTTTATAGCAACTGCACAAAACATATTTCCCATGTAGACCTAATGGCATCTAATCATGCATGTTTTTGAGATGAGATCTGTTTTTGAGTTCTCTGGCAGTACAATGGAGATGAATGGAGTTTTTGTTTTTGTGGTGCCAACAGTGGTCAGAAGGAAGTGTTTTAGCTCTCTTGGGAATGCACAGCAAACAGTCTCCACATTGTGTCACAGTCTGTATATTAACCACACATACCAAGACACTATTATCAACAGAAATGTTGCTGATGAATAATTGAAATGGAGTGAAGTGATGGCTCAGACAAAGCATCAAAGTTCCTTTTATATTAGCTGATTGGCATCAGCCGTTACATTCAGCTCCATGATCACTTGGATCATTCACCGCTGTGGGGTGATCAGTGGACGAGCTCCATCCAGTACAATCATCACAGGTGTAAAACACAACTCTTACAACCTGATGGCTCTGCTCATTCACTGAGGCCATATACTGTATGTGTGTTTGTATAGAGTATGTGTTGTGTATCTTAATGCATGTTGCTCCATAGATGCTCCTTTAAAGAGCCCATCTCTGTCCCTGTTTACTGGTTAAGCATGTAACTGCCCCTCTATTTGAAAATCAGTGATTATGAGAAACCCCTCGACCCATGGCTGCCACCAGCTGTGTGTGTTTATGTGTGTGTGTTTTGGGGGTGGTGGGATGGAGGAATCAGAATCCACTGCTCTCATTTGTCACTCGGGGGGTCTTTTATGTTACTGGGATCAAAGTGGCGTGTGAAGCGTGTTCGGGTGTGATATCCTCAGGCTTAGCAGCAGCAGCATATAAACTGGAGTCTGAGGAGTCTGCTATGTTTGGCTGAAGGTCCCTTTACACTGCAGAGCCGGAGGTGATGGTGAAATGAGAGAAAGGGAGAGCGAGAGACTGAGAGATGAAGAGACACAAAGATCAAATGTTAAACCTCAGCTACAAAGAAGAATCACAGTTGTTTTAAGGGTGTACTCTAAATTTGCTTAAGGTATTTTTAGGAATACATTATTTCGTCCAAGCCAAAACAGTAAGTGGAGACTCCATCGATATATACAACAAACAGAAGTTCTCATGTGCAACAGCTGATAAATAACAAGAAACTGGATTACATACATGCAACAAGAGGCTTTATCTGATGACCCGACTCTTAAGTCAAATTAGTCAACAATGGTGTGACTTGTAATGTGACAAGTTCACACACTCACACCTTGGGATCATTCATGCTGTTCTCTTCTTCATGCTACTGCTGTCGCTGGCTGCCCTGATTTGCCTCCTCCTGTTCTTACTATTACCATAATTGCTGTGGCACCTCTTGCCTTGCACATTATGTACACATATTCCACATTTTACTGAAATAGGCATCTGCTGGTCTCTGCGGACTGAGAAATTTTAAATAAGAAAATATTCACACTGTGGGACAGTTGCTTGGTCCTTCAAACATGGTGCCATTTACTGCAACTGTATCTTCTTTTGCCAGACAAAAAATGCAAATGTCTGTTTGAAATATATTTGTAACATACAAATGATCATCATGATGTTAAAATGAAAATCAGGTGAAAAGTTGGGTTTCCTAAACCTAAGGGTTTCCTATCAAATTGCTTAAAATTGAACTTGAAAATTTAACTTGGTGGCAGACGTCACTGTTCGTCATGTTTAATCCATGAACAGCTATGTTGGCATCTGTTTTCTGGCATAAAAACTAAAACCACATCATATGACCACATGCATTTTCATGAAAATTTTGATTATTCATAGTATTTTCAATAATTAATATTTCATTCTAAATTAAGAAAATTTAAAAAGGAATGTAAGTAAAGGAAGCGTTTCCTCTCCCACTCTTATGAAACTTAGAGCCAGAGACTCAGCCTGCCTCTTTCCTCTTCATCAGAGCTGTTCAAACAACGCTGCAGTAAAAATAGGCCTCCTATCTGCAGCAGACTCTCTGTGAAAAGGCCAATTTGGGGGGGAAAACAATCCATGTGATTATAGTTGAACAGGAAGCAGCGTGAGGTTGTGGCCTTTCAGCCTCATCAAACAAGATGTCAGCAGCTCCATGGAGGCACTTTGGTCTTTGACTGTGATGATGGTGAACAAGTGTAGCACGCAAAACCCCAGAATGCAGGCTTCACAGGTACACATGAAAAGATTTTTATCTTAGCAATGCTGTGTTGTGGTTGCATGTTTCTCTGCAGATGCAGAAAGGTCAGCTACCCGAGGGACCTCCCCCAGATCTCCCTCATCTTCATCTTTGTCAACGAGGCTCTGTCCGTGATCCTGCGCTCTGTCCACTCAGCTGTCAATCACACGCCGGCACACTTGCTTAAAGACATCATCTTGGTGGATGACAACAGTGATGACGGTCAGTAGAGATGAAATGTTTGTTATGTCTGACTTGTTATATCACAAGTAAAATATAGTTTTATCCCAAAGAGCCCAAATGACAAGAGAACAGAGCAGCGAATGAGTGTATGAAAATGCTCCCAGCATGCCTCTGGCTTAGATACATGGCCTGAACTCCCAGTATAATGAAAGAGAAAACTAAAGTAAACCAACACTCTGCTGTCACTGTAATGTTTTACAGTAAGCTAAAATATATTTGCAAAGATTTATTAGATTTTAATTAGATGTGTCAACGTTTAAGTAAAAATGTCCACGTTAACAACAACCAAATGATGAAAATGATTATTTTCATCTCAGATTTGTTACTTTTGGAATCACAGAAAAACCAGAGTGTCCTGTGAAATGAAATGTATTTTATTATATTTGGTGTGATCACAACATTTTATAAAATATATATTAAGATATAGACAGCAACCACTTGTCTGCTAACAATACTTGTCATTTGCTCTGAATGACCCCACAGTCTCAGCACAGATCTTGGTCCGTCTTGGTCAACTCAGTGGTACAAGTTCAGTAGATTTGATTGTGAAGGGTGATGTAGGTTAGATGAGGACTGAAGAGTGGGCAGAGATTGTGGGATGAGATGGAGCCTGCTGGGCTGCTGAGGTGGTGGAGGGTCAGGCAGGGGGGAGTGTCAGAGAGCTGGATTGATTGTGGAGGAAGAGCAGAACATCGCAGTGGCAGGCAGACACAGAGAAAGTGATCCTGAGGCAATGGCAGATTATAATTGGACTCAAGTCAAAAACACAAGAAAGTAAACAAGTATTAATTTGAAGTTAAACTGTATTTGAAGTGCTGTAAGCTGATGGTGGAGTGCAGGTGGAGCAGTCAGGAGGAGGAGTAGTGCAGTGGAGCTGAAGGGAATACCACACCCAGAGACATGTAAGGACAAGGAGAGAGAGAGAGAGAGAGAACATAGCAGAGGGGGAACCTGGAGCCTTGACTGGGAGTCTGGGATCATGACACTTTCAAGTAATCTTCTCTGAGTCTGAATACATAGTCCAAGTCCTTAACCTCTTAGCCCAACCACAGTCACGCATAACCTTGCATCTGTCACACGGTTGTGTAATCAGGCCATACCTGACCCTTGTCTTGGTCCATCCCCATACTTCATAAAGCTCACTACACACACAACATATTAGACACCCCAAACTCAATGCAAAGCCTGAACATAACAATGCTGTTAGCTGTGCATTCCCAAGAGTACTGGGAACATGTCCTTCAGACCTCTGTCAGCACCATAAAGACTAAACTTGATTTCCATTGTACTGGATGGAGTCAGAAATCTCATTGACAGATCTCATCTGGAAACCATACATGATTAGATACCACCAGGGGTGCATGGGAAAATGTGTTTTATGTGGTTGTTATGAACCAGCCTTAAAAGAGAAATTTCAAGACATTCTGTCAGTGAGGCAGGCATTATAGGTGTACTCCTTCCTCAGCAATTTAGCATCACTCCCCTCAGCTGGAGACAGCCATACTTTTCCCTCGACCCCCAAAGTCTTGAAAGTGAAATTCAAAGTGTTGCTAATAGGACAACAGTATCAGACTCTTAAAGTTGCTACATTGGCCTGACAGAGTGACGAGTTTCTCCTTGACAAAAGCCATGGTCATTGCTTTTGAGGAGCAGCATTTGCTAAGGTGACTGATGAGGTGCTGAATTTTCTCAGAGCAGACAGGCAGATAGAGGTGGAGTGCCACAATTGGATGCCACAGGAGAGATGTCCCCGTCTTATTTATTGGGCAGGGCTGCCAAGTCAGGCTGTGTGAGATGAAGGGACCGCAGAGCAGAAAGGTGAGACGAGGTATGGGAGAAATAAAAAGCAAAGGATGTTTGTGTTGGGGTGAAATTTGAAAAAGGGGGGATGAAACTGAGGCGCTGGAGAGGGCCAAAGGGTTTGAAAAAAAGCAAAGTGAAAAAGAGAGAGGAGGATGAAAAGAGAAACAGGGATGAAGATGCATCTGAGGCTGAAAGAGAGAACTAGGCTATTAGAGAAAGTGGCAAAGAGAGAGGGAACGGATGAGAGACAGAGAGGCTTTAAGATAAATAAGGTCGGACAGACAGGAGAGAGAGCGCACTGCAATGGATCTCTGAAAGAGAAAGAGGGAGCTGTCTAATAGAACAGAAAGCAAAGAAAAATAACGAGGAAACAGGATGAGAGAGATGCAATGGAGGATTTAAAGGATAAAGCCCGTTAATATCCTTTTTCTCTCATTGTCAACAAATCCCATGAAAAGACCAAAAGTGTCTGAGCCTGATTTCAGTATTCTCTATCTATTCCACTCAGCCCAAGCCCTCTTGTCTCCACTTAGGACATAAATCTTTAAAATCATGTGATAAATACATGCTTTCATTAAAAAAAAGAAAAGGAAATTAAGACATGGGTGTTTTCAGGAAATAGTGAAGAGCAGATGGTGCATTTCTTTATTTTGGACTAGTTTCAGCCACACTTAAACGAATCAAGGTTTGGGTTTATTACAAGTTGAGTCTCAGTTTTGTGGTTTGGTGATAAAAAATGCACTGCACCAAGTTGATTGCTGAGATCCGGATATGTGATAATGTACCAAAAAGTGCCTCTAAATGGACAAGAAACATGAACATTTTTCACTTTATGGACCTCGTCCTGGTTCTGTGGCAGCCTTTCGAGCCAGAGCAGTGGGTCAACCCAGAGGAGCAGAAGTGGCAGGACTAGAGCTTGCAGTGGACTAACTTAAAATTTTTATTTTCAATATGTGGAGGGGGAGCAAAAAGGCAACTTAAATCTTCCACTTGGCCTCTCCTGATTAGAGAGAGAGAGAAGGTAGGTTCTGCTACTAACTTTGCCGTCCAGTCTTTGCCGTTCTCTCCTCAGACTCCACTCTGTCTGCAGCTCCGGTCAGTCTGCTTCTGTTGAACCTGCAGGGTGAAAGAAGGCTGCTAATTTCCTGATTGCCTCAGTGGCAGTCCTGTTCAGACTTAATCCCATATACCTGGGCACTGTGGAAGTTACCCTGTCACTGATTTGGGGTGTAGTACCGCCCACTCATCACCACAGCTCTCTGATTTAGTTGGCCTGTATGTGGCCCTGTGAGGGACTGAGCACAGACTGGGCTCTCAGTTCAATATTGAAGGAAGATTATTATTAGTGACAGTGGCAGGTGCTCTTAGTTTTACTTTTACCTCCAATAGCGATTTAATCAAAGGTTTCTCTTTAAGGTATATTTCTGCAGCTGAACAGTGCACATGGGACTGGACCAAAATTAACTATACTGGTAATAATAATGAGAAGACTTGACACCGTGTGCAACGTGCAAATGGAATGAAAATGTATCTGTGGAAATAATATTTGAAACCTACTAGAAACTAGAGCAATGTCATAAATATGTCTTGCTCATACAAATATGTATGTTTATTTATATATACTCATATTGTAGACAAAATAAATGATGTATAAGCCTGTCAGTATTTATTGATACTAACTAGTTACTGTAGGATCCAAAGGTGTGACACTAATGTAGACAAAATTAATGACAAACAAAAAAGAAAAAAGCAGTTAAGCATATTTCTTTTCATGTTGTTTTAATAAACCTTCATGTATTAATTAAATATATATCATCAACATATATAATTGTAACATGTTATATAATCTACAAATTCATCAAATATATTTTTGATATATGTACACAAACATTTTTCAGGGTATTTAATATGTTATAAATAAAATATGTTATAAATATTTTCACACATCCAGAGAATGTACGTATGTGACAATACTATACCTTTATACGTGACATGACATCATAACTATATATATGGGGACATGCATGTCACACTGTTGTTAGTAAGTGTAATCATGTATTTTTCGTTGCTTTCATTGGATTTGTTGACAAAGACAAAAGCTATGAAGATTATCTTCTCTTTTAAAATGTGTCTGTGGAACACAGATACAACCAGCAGTGTCTCTCACTTGACAAGGCTGCTTGGCTGAGAGCCAACTATCCATCAGAGAGGGGAAGAGATTGCAGTGGCGCAGAGGAGGAGGCAGCAAACAAATAACACTTGCCACTCTCACTGCCTGCGTGAGAGACCCAGCTCCATGACCTCGCATTGTGCACAGCCGGGTGTGTGCGAATAACGTGGTGTGTGTGTGTGTCTGTGAAAGAGAGAGAGAGAGGACAGCACGGGGAATGAGTTTGTTATCAAGGGTGTGTGCGTGAGTGAATGAGAATGAGGCAGACAGAGAGAAACGGAAAACACAGAGAGCATGAGAGATGTGTTTTTGTTTAAGGGAATTTTTAAGTGCGTGTTGTGTTTGTGATGCAGAGGAAAAAGGGTTGTGAGTGTTTGGGTCCGGGGGAAAAAGGCTGATGAGTTGATTGAGAGATCAAAGGTGGAACAGTCATTGGCACTCAGGAAGCTACAGACTGCCTCTGGTGTGCTTGGAGTTTGTTGGAGCTCAAAACAGCACCACAGGGTACAGAGAGAACACAACTGTGTCCTCTGTCTGTTTCCCTCTGTGTGTATGTGTCATTTATTTTTGTACTAGCTCATCACTGTGTGCTTGTGGTTGAACTTTCTGTGCAGTTGTTAATGAGTGTGTCAGTTCTGGGCCATATGGCAGTGACAGCAGTACATCACAGTGGTGGGCATGTAGAGATCAGTGCCTATACTCACATCATTTGCTAATTACAAAAAAAAACATTCATGTGTTTATTGATCATGTATTATTAATTGACAATTACAAAAAACTAATACCATAATCTGAATGTATTTTTATTTTCTTTGTTTGGTTGTAGTTTTTGTAATGCACCAATTAGCTACTTAAACTGATTATGTATAATGCTTCCAGAGTCTATGGTGCACTTGTGGTCAGCACCTCAGAACCATCACACAGCCCAGTGACTATTTACACCCTGAACTTTGAGTTCAGAGCTAAAATGCTTACTGTGCAAGAACAACCAGAGTAGTTTTATAGTTTAACTTACATTTACAGTGAGGGGAACATGCTGAGGTGTTCTGGGCTGAAGGGCTCCTTTGGGTGAGAAACACATCATTCATTGACACAGAAAGCCAGCAGTGTGCATCCACATGAGGTTGATGAGCTTGTTTCTGTAAGGAAAGGACGTGAATTCATTATTTTAAACTTCTGCAGGCCAGGTTGCAAGTGTGCAACATGTTTTAGCAATGGAGAATAATTAACTCATCCTCAGTTAGATGTAGGGTTGGAGTTCAAGCGTGTCAAAGAGTAAAAATAGGGTGCAGGTTTCCAAAGACATAAATGGCTTTTGTGAAATGAGTTTGAATAAATGAATAAAATGGCAACGCTGTCTTCAGGTTTCATTGACTATTTCTAATCCTTAGTCTGAGTATGACAGGCAGAAACTGTAGAAACATGAATCTTTCTGTTATCCCATTCTTTAGTTGTCAGCAGGAAGGATAATGCTGTGATCTCAGATTTAAGGACATTCTCTCTAACCATCTTTACTCTTGTCGTTTTGTTTGCTCAGTATTCTTTCATTTTTACGGCCTGCAGAGCAGCTGAAGGGCCCGCTGGAGGAATATGTGAACAAGCGCTACCCCGGCCTGGTGAAGATAGTCAGGAACCAGAAGAGAGAGGGTCTGATCCGAGCCAGAATCGAGGGCTGGAAGGTGGCCACTGGTGAGGTGACGGGATTTTTTGACGCCCACGTGGAGTTCACACCATCCTGGTGAGTAAGTCTGGAATCTGGATATTGAAACACACTCTGCCTGGAAGAAACAGATCCTCTGAAAACATCTTTTTCAGTCTTAATTGTATAACACCTACATGATTACAAGTCACGACGACAGCAATAACATTAATAGACTTTACGTATCACTTTCAAAAGGCAGTTTGTGAGGGCCTTTACAGATTCACTGAATGAGAAGGCAAAGGATAGCAGAGGCAGCAGAACATGAACACACAAAAAGCAATTTCACACCTGAGAAGTTTAAGATAAGGAGACAAGGAGAGGGCTAGAGCCTGTAGAATCAGTATTAAAGATGGCGGAGGACATACCCAAATACATTGTTTAATACATCGGCTCAATGCTGGGGAGTCTGTTCACAAAATTACATCTGAGGAATGATCTAAGCGATAAAACTGGATTGGCTGAGTGATTAAACACTTAACACACAATATTTCACCACAACCCACTGACACCTTTTTGTAGGCCCGCTATTCGTTCTCTAGCTCACTGTTTACTCAAGAGTATGTACACAACCCAGTTCACTCAGCATAAATAGACACATGCCCTCCAGAGCTGCACTGAGCGAATCAAATAGAATTAGTAATAAAGTTAGTACAACTTGAGGGACTGTGTAACTGACTGAAGTGAAGTGAGAGAGAGCAGGTCTTAAAAGGAGCCGTTTGTGTATCTCTAAAGTGTGTACATGTGTGTCTTTTGTCAGGGCTGAGCCGGTTCTGGCCAGAATAAAAGAGGACCACAAGAGGATTATTTTGCCTTCTATCGATAACATCAAGCACGACACGTTCGAGGTGGAGCGTTATGAGAATTCAGGCCATGGCTACAACTGGGAACTGTGGTGCATGTACATCAACCCGCCCAAACAGTGGTGGGACGAGGGAGACATGTCTGCTCCCATCAGGCAAGCCAAGTTCACCTGTAAAAATACACACTTACATCAAGGAAAAAAAGGAACTAGGTCTCATATTGCTTTGCCAAAAAGGACAGATGAGGATTTCACACTTCGACAATACAGTTTGGTCGACATACAAATACACAGGCTCCTTTTTGTAGAAATCATTTTTTTAATGAATACAACAATACTGGAAATATTTTGATGGAGCAGACTAGTTTACCCCGTTTTTGTCCCACATCATCAAAAGTTCTTAGGAAAAACAACAAATAAGCCGCTGAGTAACAGACTCCCTCAAAGTGATTATAAAGAATAAACACTAAAAGGACAATGTTTGTGCAGCAGATTGGATTTTTATGATTCATTGTTAAATCTGATTTCCATCAATTTTTTGAAATGAAAAATAAACACCAACAAATGACCTTGTTTTTCTTGAAAAACTGAAATGAAAATAAAAACAAAGTGAAACATGCACTGAATCATTCAGAATCACACACTAAACAAAAAATTCTGAGAGTTCTGAGTTATATTTACCACGCCACAGTCATCATACGTGCCTATGCAGACGCTCACTGTGTCACAGTTCAGATTGTGATGTTTTCCTCATTGCAGGACCCCCGCCATGATTGGCTGCTCCTTTGTGGCCAACCGTGAATACTTTGGCGAGCTCGGGCTTCTTGACTCGGGCATGGACGTCTATGGAGGGGAAAACATTGAACTGGGCATCAGGGTTTGTGTGTCACCCAGTTTCCTCTCCCTTCTGCTCCCTCTTTGCCCCTGTAGGTTTAAGTGGAGCAGTGGCCACCGCAGCTGGCACCGCTGATAAATGAGGCCCCATTAAGAGTCCTGGAGGACCAGGCCTGTGTGTGCAGCTCACAGCAGGGCAATGGAGATAAATAGGTCACATAGAGTAAGAAGGAAGTGAACATTTGGAGAGACTGGAGAGGTTGTTGTTGTTCCACAAGGTAGAACAACAACATTCTGGTCTTGTGTTGTTTTTGCAAAAGACAAAAGAATGGATCTCCAGAAAATCTCTGACTGAACCTGCACATGGTTGATTATATGTTCTGTGTCTGTACAGAGACACTGTCTAGCATCTGTGCTCAAATGATTTCACAAGATTTGGTCCTCACAAGGCAGAATTGAACCTTGAAATGACTGGATAGTCTGCTCTGTTAAACCTGATTAATGTCTGATATAAAACAATGCTGCAGCTCTGTGATAATTAGCTCCTGTGTTTTGGTTTATGATACCAGTGTCTGCTTGTACCCAGCCTGCACACTGAAACAGACAGAGAAAATGGCTATATGGTTAAAAATCTAAAGAGTCAGACATTTTTCTTAAGACTTGGTGGAAAGATCAAACCAGACCAACTAGAGTGAATATTAGTGTCCAGAAAACAATAAATGAACACTAATCTGCTTTTGTCTTTTTAATTAAGACAAAAACACAGAAAGCAGCTTGACTTTAATTCCTCTGTTCTGCCAAAACATCTGCCTGCAGGTGTGGCTGTGTGGGGGGAGTATGGAGGTGCTGCCTTGTTCCAGGGTGGCTCACATTGCACGGATGAAGAAACCCTACCACAGTAACATAGCTTTCCACACACGGCGTAACGCTCTGCGCGTGGCTGAGGTCTGGATGGATGAGTACAAATCCAATGTCTACCTGGCCTGGAACATCCCCATGGAGGTGAGAGGGGGCAACAGCTCCTACAAATGTGATGTTGCTAGTCCTGCTTATAAAGCAAATGATATGCTAGCGATGCTGTATATACCACTGATATTGTTATTTTTATATGTATTGTAATTTATAATGTATAGAGTAACCCACAGCATTTTTACATCAACTGTTTTAACAACAACTGTACAGGCCTTTGGTTGACTCAGTAGTGGGTTATATCAGGGCATTTGTGTCCAGTGACCAACAGTTTCTGGATTGTTATTTGAAGAAAAAATTATGAAAAAGGCAGAGTATGCCCTTAATGACTTCTTGTGCTCATCTAGAACCACGGTATTGACTATGGAGACATCTCTCAGAGAGTTGCCCTGCGGAAGAGTCTACAGTGCAAGAGCTTCGAGTGGTACCTCGACAATGTTTACCCAGAAATGAGGAGGTACAACAACACACTGTTCTACGGAGAGGTGAGTCAGAAGCCAAACTGACATGAAGGAGTATGAGGCCGGAAAGAGAAATCCAAGCTCTGGTGCATATGCACATGTGAAAACACATGAGTGAGAGATAGATGGGAAAAATAAACCCTGAGGGGCTCATGAAACATATCTCAACACAAAAACAAAAAGACAGCTACCAAGCACTTTGTATGCATCCCCCTCCACCCTCTGAAATGTGTGTTTGTTTCTCAGACATTTCTAAAAAGAAGAAAAAAAAAGATTTGGAGCAAATAGTGATACACACACATTTATGGTGATGGGCTGATGCTGGCCATAGATTTTTGGGAATATTAGGACTTTGTACCAAGTGAAAGTGAGAGCATCTGACTGATGCTTTTTTAATTTCAGATCCGTAACTCCAAGGCAAGCCATCTGTGTATGGATCAGGGCATGAAGGAGAACCACACAGCCACCCTGCACCCGTGTCATGGATGGGGTCCTCAGGTACAACACAGAGTGCATCTCTATCCTCCCCTTACTTCCCTCTTGAAAACACAAACAACTCATTAGTGGGTTTCACAAGTGACATGATTTACAGCCCTGCTTCTCTCATGGGCTCAGCTGAAACCCTCTAAGGTGCTAGTTCTGCTGTCAGGATCAAAATTTTATCATCTTGCACTTTTTTGGCTGAAGGCCTGAGTCAGCTGATGTCAGCTCCTCAGCTCTTTGGCCCTCAGGGCATCTTGTTTTAGCTCGCAACATGTGCTTCAAGGCTCAAATGGTAAAATGTTAACATTTAAAAAAGAAAAAGTATAAATAACTTTAAATCTGGTTGTGAGTGGTGCGAAATATCACCTCTACAAATTTATTTATTTATTTGTATTTTAGGGTTTTTTTATTTTGCATCTGACAAAACAGACATTTTTAACTGCGCAACTATTTCTCACTAAACATGCATTTTAAGATTTCTGTAGTGTCTACATGGACTCATCAAACTTTTCTGTTGGTAAATTTCTACTTACTCTGTTAAGAATTTCAGGTGGTACATTTCTGATGATTTGCTTGATTAGTAAGTATGCTGTCAAAGTCTGAATGTAAACAAAAATCATCAAGCTAGTTGATGTTAGTACATGAGATTGTGAACTTCTGACCAGTATAATGTAAGTCACTCACCACATCCTTCATTTATTTCAAATGAGTTAGAAATTCTTTTCAGAATAAAAAAAAGTGGCCGTTGCCTTTCACTGCTGTATTTACCTGTACCTTAGTATATGGAAATCTCAGGAAGTAACAGAAAAGAAACCCTCTGTCAAAAACAATAATTCAAGAGGTGGTTGCAGAAGGCTTGTGAACAGATGTGGTGAACATTTTTCAGTAAAAAGTAAATGTAAGATCTGGTTAGAAAACACTTGTTTTATTAATCAGCAAAAGAATTTTCACAGAAGAATCAGGTTGAGCTGAAGAACAGAGCTCACTCACCAAAGTACTGGTTCAGAGGTCTGACCAAGAGAAATACACAAGCAGACTCTGTCTTGCCATTTATATGCAAATTTTGTTATGTTGCCCTTAAGTTTTAGTTTGTCACTTCTTATGTTTCTCAACCAAACAACACTGGGATTCAACTAATCTGTCGGATCTCAGTAGGCTGGGACTTTGAGATCGACAAGACAACCTGCAGAACAAAGAGATTCTGAGGACAACCTATGGAAAGTTGTTATAGGAGGTGCAATTTTAAACAAATTGCTGCTCAAATTACTTTTTGCCTTTTAGAATGAGCAATGAATGTGAACAAATTGTTGTGTTTTTATTAGATGGGCTGAGAAATGGGACCTGAGTTCAAATACTTACCCAGCTCAGGCCTTGTTTTGTCACATTAGTTCACCAAAATGCTCTCAAATCAATATTAGCTTGTAAAGAATGGAAATCACAACACTACACAACCCACCATGTTTGTGATGTGGTTCAGAGTGTTCTATGTGTTGTGTTCAGTTAGGACGTTACACCAAAGAGGGTCAGCTGTTCCTGGGCCCCCTGGGCAGCACCGGGGAGGACACTCGCTGCGTGGTGGACGATCAGATCAGCAGCTTTCCTCAGCTTCTCAACTGTGACAAGGTGACCAATGTGAAGCAGAAGACGTGGCATTTCTCCCAGGTGAGGAGGAGAGAGAAGACAGTTTGCTTTGAGTGTTAAAGAATTGTAGCTGCTCCTTTCAGTTCTACATGAGGCCTTAAAAGCTCAAAGGTCCCATATCATATAAAGTTAGATGTCTTTTTTGATGATAAAGCAGGTCCAAGTCCTAAATTAACACTGTGAAACTATCAAAACCTCAGGCCACAGAGAAAATGCACACAGCGTGTATTCAAAAACTGAGCTTTAAAATGAGCTGTAGAAAACTGAGATAGCCATTCAGAAGAAAGGCTCAGAGCCTCCTCTCCTCGGATTGGCTCACAGATCTAATGTTACTGGAGCTCCAGAGAGAAGCCTGAGAGAGGAGATATAAAACCAGGCTGAGACAGTCTCTGGTTTGTAAAACTGCGTATTTTGATAAGATCAACACCTCAAATAAAACACAGGAAGAGCTTAGACTATTGGATCTTAGGGGTCAAAGTATGGCAGAAGAGCTCACACAGATAACACAGCAAACCTTCTGCCATATGGGTCCTGTGTCACGCAGCATGGGAAGTAGGAGCAGATGTAATTTCCTGCAGTGGTAGTATGGTAATAGTGTCATTAATAGGGATGCCATGATCATGCTTTTTTGCCCCAAGTACTGATACCAATGATCTATTAATGTGATTGGCTGATCCATGGCCAACCCTGGTCATGCATCACAAATGTTGTACATTATACACTTAGTAAAACTTCAACATTACTGACATGTTTAGTCTTGGGTGGAGGTGACACAGCACCCAGGGCTTCTCTCAGTCACAGAGTAATAACCACAGGTGATCAGTTTTAAAGTGAAGTATTTTAACATGGTAGATTACATTGTTTTACTTTTGGAGTAACAAACAGGTTCTGTGTTCATTATCAATGATTACAACACAATAATTAACATATAAGGAGTACATGAGAGCCATCTGTCCATATCGGGCCTGGCTCTTGTCACATAATACTTATGCCATCTGTAAAACCTGTTCAAACCAGCACACTATCTCTCCTCCTGCCCTGCAGAATGACTCCATCATTAATCGAGCCACAGGACGCTGTGTGGAGGTGGTGCCAGCTAACGTTTATTTCGGCCACCTGCTGGTTCTGCAGCCCTGCTCTGGGCAGAGGTGGACCATCAAGAACACCATGAAGCAATAGCTGATTGGCCAATTTCACTGGGACCAATGACACCAAAGGCCATTTTCAAGAGCTGCCACCTGACATACAGCTTGGCTGAGCCGCAAATGATGAGACAGATGGTCCTCGTCTTCTCAAGAAAAACGGCAAAGGTTTAAAAAAAGATGTGAGCTGTGAGCTCAAAAGATCTCAGTGATAAGAGATTTTGAAAAAAGTTTTTTTTTTTTGTTTGTTGGTTTTTTTTTACAAACTGGACTCTCAAAATGATGCAAGATTTGCATGAGGACTGTTTCTCTCTCCATCTGAATTTGACAAACTTTCAGTGTGAAATTGCTTTAACTCTTGTATGTGCCACTTTTCTCTCATCTTGTTTAAGGATGCAGAACTGACCAGCCACAAATGTGTTCTGTCTTATGTGGGGGGTAAAAAAAAAAAAAAAAGGCATCTGTCGTCATCATCAAAATGTCTCTGATTACTTCATTCAATTACAATATTATGTCTTTCAAGATGTATAAAAGAATAAAACACCTGGAATAAAATTTTCAGTAATCATGCAATGACCAGAATACATTGGTAGGTTGTGTTAGGCTTCATCAGTGGTTCAACTTTTTAGCTTGAAGTGAAGTTGAAGAACTTATGACAGGCATCAGTTTATCACTATTAAATATTGATGCCCAAAAAGTGGTTTTTATTTTCTTCCTACAAGGATCTAGACCCTGTAAATATTTATGATTTAAAGAAAAAAGAACATAAATAATGAATATTACTTGGTGTATCGGGGCCTATGTTTTTGCAGTTTCACCTCAAAATCCACATGGTTGAGGGCTACGGGGGAAAGCCATGGTTTTATATGTCGTTTATGCATTTGTCTTTTATTGTCATTTTTACTTCAAGCAATTTGTAGCAGCAAATGCAGTACATGTTGTAGCATGATTGTAAGTACTGTATACACATGGGGACAAAGTTGAGTTGAGCTTAGTCGATTCATTATGTCACTTGCTGAGTGCCATAACTACTGCAGACGGCCAAAACTAATGGAGCGCTTTTCTGACACAGAAGAAGAAGCTGCAGACTGTGAGAGGAAGACTGAGTCAGGAATGGAAAAATGCACAAATGTATAGATTGTGGAAAAGCTGAAGGCCTTTAAGGCCAGTCATGTTAACATATTGAGATGTATATGATGTCATATTGGATCAATTCAATGTTTTCAGTTAGGTTTTTGCTCCTGAGATTGTCTTCCAATAAACAACTGGTTTCCTGGTTTCTGCATTTTCACTGTTTCTGGGGACAGATTTGCAGGTTTTACAATCTTGATGAATTTATATATTGATATAGACTATCATATATGGTGTGTTAAGAAGCTCTTATGTTGACATTTTTTGTTGTGTATTAACATTTAGTTTCTTTCTGATAAATGAGAAAGTACTACTATTTCTGTAGGCTTGACACTGTAAAAGAGCTTCTGTGCTACTGTGCTTGTGCTACATTAGATTACATATAGTTTAATGACATATCCTTTTAAAAGTGGTACATCAAAACATTACACAGCTTTTGCCTGAGGCAGCCAGTTGGCCCGACCTTAAAATACTACCCTATAAATGGAAAGCCATGGTTTAATTGTGTAGCAGCCATGTCCTGTGTGAAGTGTCCTTGAACCAGACGTTGAACTCCTGCTGCTTACTTTAACTAAGCTGCTCTGGATGAAGCATCAGCTAAATACTTAAGATGTAAATGAAAGAGGAGGAGCCTGCTGGGAGCACAAGGGCCTGTTTCTAGAGGAGTGGTGTGGCTCTGGAGGACAGAGCCTGCATGCTAACACAACGCTGAATGATGATCACACTCGGCAACAGCAGGCCTGCTCATCACTGCCTGCCATGAAACAGGATTAATATATGGTGGTTAAAATCCTGCTTAAATGTCAGTCAACACTTACTGTAAATAACACCGAGGACCAGGGAAGCCAAAAAAAAAACCCAATGATGTTACAGTACTCAGGTGTGATGTGGATCACATAGAGACAAAGATTTTGAGGAATTTTACACAATGATAGAAGTCACTTAAACAAGAATCATTTATAAACATCATGATGGAGATCTTTGCATCTGTGTTAGTGTGTGTGTTAAATTATTTTAAATCCCATGATCTATCACCAGAAGGTTTCACCACAGAACAGAGAAATCAGTCTTTTGAAGTACAATCCTGTCGTCATTTGCACCACATGGCACCATGTTTAGTCATCTGACCACAGGTCAGCGCATCTGCAGCAGACCAGTCGTCTCTGCAGCCTCTCAGCTTATATTGTCTCTCAATAAGGACTTGCAATTATCTATGTAAATGCCAATAGAGACATTATTATTACTGGACAGAAAGTGTCACCCATGGTTACAGCACGACTTCAGCTGTTACTGAAATTGTTGCCATTTCACTCACTGCAGCTTCAATACAAAGACATTATAATGTAATGTAAGAAGAAAATCAAGAGAAGAATCTTGTCAATTTTATTTTTAATGTAGGGAATGGTTTATGAAATAAGACTGGTCTGTTGTCAACACATATCTGATTTTACAGTGTATTGTTATAGTGCCTTTAACTGCATCATCCATGCTTAATGCTACCCCCTTGTGGTCTTGATGTGGGCACAAGCAGAGGAAGCAAAACTAAGGCTTCACATCTCAGAACTCACTAAGCTCTTGCCCAGAGTAACTCACTGTACCTGCAGACAAGTTGTTCACATTTTGTTCAAGGACACGTCCACTGACACACATCGACAGCCACATCACTAAAATAGTGGATCGAACCTCCAGCCAGACAGCACCGAGTGCCAGACAGTCCGACTTTGACCTACAGCAGCATTTCTTCCCTCATTGATCTGTCAGTGCTTTCATAATGACACCTCTACCTCTTCAGCCACAGATCATCTCCCACCCTGACAATGCTTTTACAATGTAGCTCTCCACAACAGAGCTACATAAGAGCTGTGTAAGCTATATAGAGCAACTGTATTTATCAAAGAGGAATGTAAGTTGTAAAATAACTTCTGAGGAATAAGACACACTTATCAGGGCCTCACTCCAACTTGAAGAGAAGCAGGCGGTGTAGAAGGACACACATCAGCCGGCTGATATAATAATCAGTTTGTATGCTAAGTCTAACATGAAACATCTCTGCCAGCAAGTAACCTGCTCCACTCATATCATGTCCATGTGAGAGGAAGGAAGCTCAACAATCAATGAGGCAGAGAAACACACAATAAGGTTTGTCAGTGTTTTAACATTAAACATATATAATTACGTACAGTTGGATGTATTGGACGAGTAAAAAGAAAGCCTCTGAACTTCTACTTTGAGCGGTTAGTAGAGGCTGATGTCTCACCTCACTCTGACCTCAGTATGTTGCCTCAGCTCCCCCCTGTGCACATGTCCTCATTCAGCCCCAGTGCATATACATATAGCTGTATGTTGTCCTGTTTCTGTTTATTAAACCCTCCTGCCTTCACATCAGTTTTCCTGCCTTAAAAGCCTACTTCAGCCATGAGAGGGGGTTAGGTCCATGCTGATTAGGTTTTTAATGGCTTCATTTATTTTTTTATTACACCAGGGTGTAAAATAATAGAGACAAAGAAACAAATACCATAATTTTAAAGCCTAAAGTAGAGATTTCATGAAACATTGCACTTGTTTCTCATTAACTTCATTCAAATGTAAATGTTCATATTCACTTTGAAGTGAAGTGTTTGTTGTGTGGTGTTGGATGGCTTTGAACTTAGACTGTCCTGCAAATCCAGTACAGATGATGAAATAAAACATTCAACGCACTTAAAAAACACAGTTTTATTGCATCAATGCTTAATCCTTTGACTTTTGTACAGATTTCTCTATTTACAATTTTATAATTATTATGCCTCTAATAAATAGTACAACTCAAAGTCTCTCTCTAGTCTACATGTTTAAATATTGCACATGCAAAGTATGTATAGTATGTGCTTGTCTAATAGATACTTATTAGCTTTATACAAAGGTATATTAACAAAAACGTGGGATCCAACCACCATGCTACTGAAGAAACACTGTGCGGTTCTCCTTCAACGTAAAACTCTACTCCAGCCATGCAACCGTTCTGCAGAGGGGGCGAGGACAGTTTGATTACAGTAAACCTGTTACCATGGTCACTGCAACTCAAAACTCTCAAAAGGTAAATTTGAAAGTTCTCAAAGAACAAATAAATGAAGCACGTTTTCCAGTTAACCACTGCGTGACAGCAGTGAGCAGCTGTGGATCTGGTGGGAAATTTCCACCATTTACTGCAAGATTGACAGATTAAAAAAGGAACAAAACAAATTTTAATCAGTGTTACTTTTCAGATTAAAAAAAATATAACCAGTGTGACCTACAAGGTTCTGAAGACTGTTATATTTTATTCAGTCTCCAAAATGTAATGTTGATAAGTCATCTGTGATTTAAACCCTTTACAGGTTCAAAAGGACTTTTTCTGTCATATGCCAGAAATCTATTCCTATAAATAGATTGTGTTTAAATACGTGTTCGCGTACAAGTGCTGCTCTACCCGCAGTGTCGGTAGACCAAAGTCAAACTATACATTATACATAAAAATCCTTGGATTTTAACATTTAATATCAACATTTTCCAGACATTGTGAATATAATGCTGTGAGAGTCCTGTCTGACATCACATTCCTATAGTGCTTCGAGAGTGAGAAGTGCACATACACTGTGTGGTAGGACAAGAGCTTACTTCACCTGTAGATGGCAGTCTTGCACAAACCTACAGCTCTCCTTGTCATTTCATTGGAATGGATGACAGGTACAGTGCAGCAACAATAACAACAACAAGAACAGGAACAAACCAAATCCTACAGGATAAACATATTTCTGCCAAAAAAAATGCCCGTTTGATCTTGTGTTTCCATGTGGGAACAAGGAAAAGCGTCTATATTGAATCGTCTGGTTCACCTCTGTGGAGTTCTATGGCTTTGGCAAGAAGAGTTGAGAGGAAGCAGAAAGGGCTGTCACCGCCTAGAGCCTGATGTGTTTGTGATGAAGCAGCCGCCCCTCCGTCTGCTGAGCCCCCTCCCTGCACCTCTGAACCCGAGTGAGCAGAGAGCACCAAGAGTCATGCACATACAGAGATACTGTACACTTTCGACAGACACTTTAGACATGAGTTACGGTATTTACAGAAGACACGGACTTGACTGCATGCACTATGGGTGTTTCTGGGTTAACATGTTGAGATGAGAGTCAGTGCAGAAGTTCAGAGCCGACCTCTGCAGGAACACATCAAGTCCTTAAATTACTCAGTGCTGTGAGAAATTTTGCACACCCAACAAAATGATTTCAAATGATATGATCTGATTTCTGTGGTTCAGAAAAAACAAATATGGAGACTATGTTTTACCAAATATATTTGTAAGAAACATTTACATGTTGCTCAGATCTCACCTCAGGTTACAGCTACAGTTTAACTGAAAGTATTTCTGTCTTTAATCCCATAATGCTTTTAGAAGCACAATTGTAGGTTCATATTTCAATGACTTGGGACCTTGAACCTACTACACATAAAAGACACTGAAAACAAGCAAATATTCAAAACTGAGATGATACAAACCTGTTGCTCAATGTGCGCCTTAAAAGATTAAAACATGATCAATTTTGATGAATCATTTCAGCTGTATAGCCAACAACAGCTGATAAGGGTTTTTGTGCGGACGATAAGGTGCTTCTTGAGTTTTACCCAGCCCTAATCAGAAATAATTAGATAAAACCCAATGCAAGAGGAAACAATGGTGCACAGACCAAAAACTGTCACAAAATGTAGGTATTTGATGGAAAACTGTCTTCGTTCACAGAAATCTGAAGGGGATCAAATCTTTTCACAACACTGAGGTGTAATTCATTGACTTGATTTAATGAAAAAAAAAAATCCACCCTGAAATACTGATTCACTGTTTAATAAACACCACATTCCTTCATCAGCTTGACTGACAAACACACACAGATGATGCCCCTCATCATTTTCCAACTAGATCTGAATTTGAAGAGGAGATGTTCAAAATGTCTGTTTATTTAAAACATTGATGTCCTGTTAGGTTTTGGAGTCAGTACGTAGCCCAGGATTAAATAGCAAAGGCTTCATTTAGTAACATGCAGGTAGACATGTCTCTGGGAGCCAGACTGCATCACAGATTAAAAGGTGCAATTCAGGTTTTGTCAACTGGAAAACCTCTTTGCTATTTTTCTCATGCATCTTTCCACCTACACATTAACACACAGCTGAGTGCAATGGGCTCACACCTGTTCTCTGGAGGTTGTCCAAAGTCATTTTGGGGAAATGTAGGAAATCAACTGAGGCAAAAGTAGACAGACAGACAGACTGTGAGAAAGTGGGTAGACCAAAAAAAAGTTGAATTAAACCACCTCAAAAAATAACTCCCGGAGAGCACTGAGCACCACAGATAGATGATCTCACAGTGAGAGAGTACTGGAGGGTGGATTTTTTTTTTTTTTAATTAAAAAGACACAGAAACTTTTTCTTTGCACATCCAACAGTGTTCACCCAACAGTACCCATGACAGAGAAGATCCAAAACCAGACCTTTGGAGCCACTGTACTCATTCATGAATATCACAAGGCCTGGATATACCTTTTTATATTTTCATCTCTTGACTGCTCGGTTTGTAGCGATATTGAACCGATACCAGCGCCTCATACCAGCCCCCAGAAGAAGAAAGCTGAAAATAGAAAGTTCGAGAGCTGAAGTATCGTAGCACCACAAGAGCTCCAGGAGCCGTGGTCTGATGCTAATAGATCCTTCTTCTTGAGTGGCGGTAAGCCACTGCCATCATTCATCCCGGAACTATAATAAGAGAGAGAATGCTCCCCCTCCTGCCCTCCCCTGTCAAGGCCCAGACTGCAGCCCTGGTGGCTCGTCAGCCTCCCGGTGGGTGACAGATCTGAAGACACACAAGTCACATCTCACTGAATAAGGAAGCAGCGCTGAACTTCTGCACTAAATGTTTTTTTTCTTCTTCTTTTTTTTTTTTTTTTTTTTTATTGCATCAGGGGAACAGAGACAACAGAGTATTATGTGTAATGTCAGCCCTTGAGTGTCCCTGTCAGAGTAAAGTGGGAGGAGTCCTGCATGACTCCTCATGCTGGCTTCATGGTTTCATTGGATGTCGGGCGGAGAGACGCCACTCGCTCAAAAATAAACAAAAAAACTAAGAGTAATTTTAAAAATGGATCTCGCTGACGATTATTTTTGAGTGTTACTCCTTGTAGTTCTTTTTCCTATCAGCAGGGACATGACCTCACCCACTGGCATGCACATGCAGGCTGGCTTGTTCCCCTGCTCACAGTGAGCACGGCTACTCCATGCCGTTCCTCAGCATCTGATTGGCTGCGATGAGCATGACGCTGATGATGAATGCCATGGCGAAGGCGCAGATGAGGCTCTTCCTCACACACGTCTGACGGTTCTTCTTTGAGGGGTGAACTGGAAGGGAAACGAAAGGGAGACAGACAGGGAGTTGAAGAAAGTAATTTTCAAAAGATGCTACAACTTCTGTCTCTGACATGTCTTTGAATGCATCCTTTTCTGCAGGGAAAGAACATAATGAAGACAAACAGAGACAAGCCTTGGAGTACATTTGCAGTGGCTTATTTGTATTGTGAAGTTTTTACTGCTTTACATTGTTGGTTAACTTCTCTCCCCTCTGCGTGTGCTGCCTTTCAACTTCAATGACAACTTCCTTCTTCAACCTTCTCTCCTCTGTCAAGACATCTCTTCTGTGTTTTGTTAGGAGGAGGAATTACACTACTTTACCCAAGTGCAGAAAATGACCGAAAAAAGCCAAGAGCGTGGCCTGCTACGAGATAGATGTTGACATCTAATGACTGGAAAGCAATAAATTGCAACTGATAAATGGCAGCTGAGGACACACCTTCAGGAAGGTTGAAACCAAAGAAATTTTCATCTATGATATATTAATAGAAAAGCAAAGTGAAGTTACTGTATCTCACTGTCTCTGCCCATATTTTAAAACCTGAGAAAACATCAAGTTTCAAAACCTCGGCCCAGTAAACAAACCACTTAAACTTACATTTCCTGGTCTGCTTCAAAACAGGTTATGATTCACAAAAATATGCTGCACAATGTCCCAGACCGAAGGAAATAACTGGAGGTGTGATCTTACATCAGTGTTGCTGGGCAAAACGGACTGCTCTGCTCTGGATCCCAGCTGAATGAACAGCGGGTTGATGGGAAGTGACCAGCAGAGAGGGACAGTTACAATTCACAGGAGCAGACTGACTGCACAGCATCAGCCAGAAATCTGAACACAACACCCAGTTTGTCTGGCAGCTTTACAGCACACTAGAGCATGGAGGATGTATAAACTATGAAACAACACGCATGAGAATGAACACATTAAAAATTCAGATATCATAACTTTCTGTGTTACTCCGCTAATTCTGATCATAAAGTTCAGCTGCTGTATACGGCTTACTCAACACAACTGCATCACAACAGTACCTCTAAATGGACCACACTTCTATAGCTCAATGTGTTTTAAACCACAATCCACATCACACAGTGCTGTTAATGCAGTCTAATACAACAGCCCTGCAATAAATCCACCCTTCCTCAGCGTTTATAATGTTCACTTATTTTATTGAAAGTGATTCAGAGGTGTTGCTTCAACTTTATGGTCATTTTGGAGGAAGTAGTTTGTGGTGCTGCTGAACTGTTGTTTAATGTTGTGTACACTTTATTTAACTATATAAAAGTTCCCATATTATATAAAGTGATATTTCTGTGTCTATTTTGATTATGAAGTGGGTCTAGATTCTATATTAATACTATGAATTCATGAGCTCAGTACACAGAAAAATGCAAACAGCCTGTAAAATGAACCATCAGGACTTCTCTAAATTTATGATGTCACAGCAAAGGAGCCAGAGCCCTGCCCACTTGAACCTACCATCCAACACTTGCAACACTTTATTTTCTTTTAACTTAGTGCTTACCCAAAGTCTGATCTTTTATGTGATCTCTCAGAAAACAGTCAGCCAATCAGAAGAGAGACACTGAGCCTGCTCTCCTCTGAATGGCTGACTGAGCTGTTGTTACTAGAGCTCCAGGGAAAATCCTGAGAGAAGCGATGTAAAACTACATTTTACCGGTTCTTAAACCGACAACTATAACTTTGCATGGATCAACACTTTAATTAAAAGACAGCAAAAGTGTAAGTGTAAAATATGGAGCTTTAATGAGAGTAGAGGGTAATATTTGATAAGTGTCATTATGTACAAATGGTGGTGAAGCAGTGAGGACATCAAGCTTGTAATACCAATCTTCCTAAAGATGAAGACTATTAATTTGTTCTCCATTATACCCTCTTAAAAGGCAAAAGATATGGGTATGCAAATGAATGACACAATGTCGAACATAACAAAGTGATATACAAATCCAAGCTGATGCACACGTTCAGATAACAGCAGTCCAGCCTCCCTCTAAGAGACAATTTTCTGCTTCAATCAACCTCCGGCACCGTCCGGCAACTCAGCAGCGGGCTGCGAGAAGCTGGGATGATTTTACCGGGCCACGGTAATTAGGGGAGCTGAGCCAATGACCCACAGTCACACAGCTTCGACTCTGACACAGCTCTATTTTTAACTCTTAATTCACGAAGCACTGAAGTCATCAAAAATGCTGCTCCAAAGAAAATTCGATGTGGAAAGTAGGGCAGAAATTGCTACATCTTTTTTTGGCAGAGGTGTTATTAGTTGGCAATCTCCAGCTGAAAAATACTATTCCAGACACTCGTATAATATAAAACATTACATGACATGATCTTGGATCATCTATGAACGAGCATTCAGCCAATTACCAAGGTTATGTAACTCATTGCTCTCCGAATATTGAGATTTTATCTCCGTCACAAACAATATGTTTTTTTCCCTCTACTGCTCTCACACACACACATACACACACATTCACACCTTGACATAGAACCACAGTCTCATCTGTCGAGCATTTGTGCCAGACCAGGAGAAATAAAGGCACAGGTAAAAACTCACTTTCCACTCCACAGTTTTGTCCTGGAAATGTGGAAACTGAAGCAGAAAGCCAACTCTAGTTAGAAACAGTTTCACTCAAGTTTTAACTACACAACTCATTATTCTCAAGCTAACCCCAGCGATTTAAGCCATGAAGTTGGGGTTGCATTATTTCACATATTTTTCAGTATAAATCAGTATTATTGTGGCATTTCCTTGAGTCTAGTGCAGCAAAGTGCCTTATTTTCTTAACAGACACAGACAATCATCTCTAGAAGAATTTGAGGCAATTGCAGGATTGTTTTTGCAGGTCTACTGAAATTTCAAGTATCTATAGTTGTATTAGTAATGGTGAGTTGACCGGGGTGTCGATGGAAAGACCATGTGCTGAGCTGCTGGCTGGACTGCAGGGACGGGAGAGAGTGTGGTCCAGACATTAGTTCTCAGTCCAGTCGCCTGAACCTGCTGTCAGCCTCATAAAACACCTCCTCAGCCGCCTACAGTAACTGCACCGCTGCCAAATACCCACAAAGGGCTTTCTTCAGTTGGACCACTGTGCACATAAAGGTAATGAAGTGTAGGTTGGTCTGCAGACTCTGACTTGTGACTGTCGACATTCACATGTGCTTCTAATGCATTTCATCACATGTTCAGTGAGGACACTTGAGCCAACAACCATGTATGTAACTGTTTATCATGTGATCTATTTTCTGCTGACATCTCTGGTGCCAATATGTAAAGTGGAACTATGCAACTTACTTTTCCGCTGTTTCCGCCCGGCCATTTGCATTTATTTTCAATGAGGCCAGTGAAAAAGCAATCAATAGAGCGGTAGATAACGTTATATGTGTTACGGTGTGTATATTTGTGTAGTTTTATCTGTCATAAACAAGAGACTACCGGTTACGGCACATGTTTGTGTTGGAGGCACTGATCTTGCAAGGTTGGTTTTCAGCCGAGAGACACTAGCTGGAGCCTCCATTCTCCCTGTAACAAGCTACAAGCCATATATTTAACCATCACAATTACTCCAAAGCTGTTTAATTAAGGTAAACATGTAGTTAAGTAAAAATCCTGCATCGTTCCTCTTTAAGTCCAGGTAAGAAATTTGAGAATTTAGGTGAGACACAATTTTCTCCTAATAAATTTGCATTGTTTAAGAGGTAACCATACATATGTCCAGCCACTGGCAGGCACTGCTTCTCATTCTGATGCTGTGTGTGTTTGTTCAGTTGTAAGAAGCAAAACGATCTGAAAAATCACCAGACATTTTAATTGCACTTATTTAGGGAATGGTGTGTGACCTGCTACAAATATAATATGTGTGTTGTAACAGCAAACAGGTATCCAAAAATACATACTATAGACTCTGTGCTCTGTGAGTAATTAATAAACAATATTTAAATCTTATCTCTTTGTTTATTTTTTCCAAGATAAAACTGTGAGTTTCAAACTCTGCAATGCAGGGTAATTAAGCTCGTCCCAAAGGTCCAATATTGTTGGAAGTGAGATGTCCATTTGTTTTTTGATTACAAAGCAGGTCTCAGAGCTACACTGTGTAGTTCACAGACAAACTGTAGGCAGCCTGTGTCCAGAAGCTGTGTCTTAAAACGAGCTGTCAGGACTTCTGAAACTTTGTGATGTCTCAACAAAACAGTCACCACCCTCGGATAACAAAGAAAACCTGGACCCAGTGTCTATCCTTGCCAATTAGAAGAAGAGAGGCTCAGAGACTCTCCTCCTCTGATTGGCTGAACAGCCTGTTGTTGCTAGAGCTCCTGGGAGAAGTCCAAAGGATGAGATGTGAAACTACAATGAGCAATTTTTCAGTATAAAAGCCACAAATATATCTTCTCATGAATAATAACACTTCAAATCACACAAAAACTGTATAAAATGGGACATTTAAGGTGGTAATGTTACATGCATTTTCTCTAGTGATCCAAGATACACAAAGAGGTTATGATAAGAACAAGCAATAGAAAAGTTCATCTTGACATACATGACAAAGTCAATAATTAGCCCTTCAAATGATGCAGGTTCACAACACAGCCAGGTCCACTATGGTCCTTAAATCTACACATCTATATGGTCACAAAGTTGACTTCCACGCTTGTCCCTGGCTGCCAGACACACCCTGAACAGCTGTTCCTTGGCCCCCAAACACTATTGGTGCAATTTGTTCAGCCATGAATCAGTGCCTGGTGAACTTCTATGGATCAGTGGTTACATTCTTTATTCTGTTGTTTTTCAGCTCCACACATATTGATTCAGGAGCGAGGTGAAGCCGGAGGGAAATCAAGTGCCTCTTATGCTACCTCATATATCAGAAAGCTGAAGCAGTAAGAACCAGAGGAGCATGATGAGTGGTACTCAGTATGAATCGTACTGTGACACAGTGTATTGATCTCTCCATGACTGAGCACATTTCGGTGTCCCTCTGTGGCAGGTGGTGCTCATGGGCCTTGGGGCTAACAGATGTGAATGCTGTCTATGATGCTACAGTGGTCAGTCTTCATCATAAAGCCAGCAGTGAACATTATGTTGTCATCACTCCACGGCAGTTTAAAACACACTGATAAAGTGCTGGTGCAATCTGTGTCCATCCTCACTGACACTACAGTCGGCCCAGTAAATCCCCTGTAGGGCAGGTTGTATTCAAAGGCAGGTGGTGTCAAAAGAGGCCTGTGGTATTTGACACATACAATATTATTTATCTTGCAAACAGTGTACACTAAGCAGGTAGGGACCCTGCTTGCCAATGTTGCCTTCAGGATATGTAGGAACTAGTAATATTATGACTCAGCATTTCCTACAAACAAATTCACCAGTATGGTGTCGATGACAAAGTGGACAGCAGTGTGAAAGCCTTCTCTCAGAGCACAGATGGCACCAGTCAAGGCAATGAACTCCCATAATGAAATTTAACATTCAGATATTCACAGTATGATATTTCTCCCTACGCATCTTTGAGCACAGCGATAGTCAGCTTGCCAGTTTATTTTTGTTTTTGCTTTTTGCTTTACTAAGGTATCCTTCAGGACGCATGTGTTGGTACATTTGTAGATATGTGTTTTTTTTGTATAATATACTGATATTATAAATATATTGCAAATAAATATAAATAGTACTGTACATACTGTATGTATATGTAGATGGGGTGGTGGGAAAATGAAGATACTCAGTGCACAATTATGTTTGTACATCTGTAAGATGTGGAAGAAAAGCAGAAAAAAAAGCTCCCTATATCAGCCTCCATAATAACCTGTAAATCTGTTTTTACAGTAAAGACAGTGAAGCCCTCCAGTTGAGGCTCACTGGCTGAGCAGAGAGAGAGTGAGGAGCAGGATGTGCACAGACTTGCCCAGAGGGTTAATAATGTTTATTTGAACACATCTTTTTAGCTGCTGTTTAGCAGCAACAAGCATCTGTTCGGGTACAGCCCAAGAGGTGCTTGTCAACACGGTGCCCTGTGCATATGTTGGTAGTACATAGTAACACATGGACTGCAACCTGAGCACAGTGACACTAGGCTTTCTGTAACATTTTCTCTTCAGCTGTAAATGTTTCATGTAAATCCAGCTGCTTTTTACTCTGGTTATCTGATTAAAAACTTCTCTCCATCGAGATCAAATGCAGAAGACACTCAAACACTGACTGACTCGAAGCCAAACCAGGCGTACACTGTGAAAACAAAAATACTTCAAAATAGAGGCTGTTTGAGAAAGAAAAAAAACAGCATTTGAGAGATTAAAGAAGACCCAGAATACCCTCTGCTGCTCTGATATCCATAAATCTTGGATGGCTAGTTTTGCAGAGCCAGGTCATGTATATTTCATGTGCACCACTTCAGAACAGGTGACCAGCCGACGATCGTCTCCACAAATGCTCTGTATCAATAAATCAGCAGGCATGCTGCGACTCTGTAGGCTGCAGATCCTGATGAGGAAGCTCAAATTCTTCCTGACAGCGTGGATAATTTTCTCTCTCACTGCACACACACACACACACACACACTACAGTATGGATGTCTACGACACACAGACACACACACTTGCATAAGTGCTTGTGTGTGAAGTTAGCTCAGGCACTCTCGCTCACCTCCCTCGAACTCTGTCTGACAGTTCCCAGAGTTTTCCTTCAAGCTCTCTTCCTCGTTGATGATGATGTTCTCGATGTCCTTCATGGTGAGGTGCTCGCGAAAGGCGTAGAACAGGATGTGTTTCAGCTCCTCCAGGGTGATCCTCTGCATGTCGAACTGCAGGAGGAGAGAGATCAGATAAGATGGGATGAGATTATCAGATTTTCAAGAAGTTTTCCTTTCACACAAATAAAATATATGCACAACACCCAAGGTATAAACCAAACAGGTGCTAAAAACAACAACAACAAGACACAGCTCTCCCTCAGTTTCAGGATCAGTGTGCTGGCTCCAATAAAACAAAAGAAAAACCCCAGTCACACTCATGTCAGTCATTGAGATTTTGCTGACCACACCTTACAATAAACAATGCACAGAGAAGTCAAATGTGTAAATCATTATGCATGTTCTAGTAATTCTTTATCATGATGCCCCACTGCCTTTCACAGACGTCACTATAATGCACTTACTTTAATCAAAGCAGCACACAAAGTTGGTGCTCTGATTAAATTAAATGTGCTGGAGTTATGGCCTAAAAGAGATTGATTTGTTGCTCAGTTTGAGCATTTACACAATTCAGTCCAAAGGAAGGCATTCACACACGCACATGCGCGTGCACACACACACACACATACACAGGAGCTTGTTCTTCACGTGCCCTGCTGGAACACAGTTCTTTATTGTTTTCTCTGTAGTAAGATGCTTAAAGCATGGGAACAGCTGAGCCTAAAAGTCACATTTCAATCATTCTAATGGCTTGACACCAGTTTTAAGGGCAGTCTGGGGCATGAAGCCACAGCCAAGCAATCCAGTTACAAAAAATGTGTCTATTTTCCTCCGGCGACCTTGTGCTTCTTGGTCTGGACTGGACAACAGTCTCTTCCAAATTCTGGACTGACCAAGTAAATCTAATCTGTGATATCAAGTCAAATCTTTTAATGCTACTTCAATGAAAAAGATGGAAAATGACAGACCAAGGTGACTGAACCTGCAGCAGACAAACTTAGAGCATCTGTGGATCGCACGGGGATGTAGACTCATTTAATGGTTACCATTTGTTTTGAGATAGATATGTTCAGCGCTGTAAAGGTTCAGATGAAGCAGCTTCAGGTTGTGTCAACATACTGTGAATGAAAGAAATTTCCTTCTTGTGACTGTAGATGGAGTCAATGCCTTGTCATTTTAGATGCCCACAATGACAGTTAGAATAGATCAGATTTTATGATCAATTCATTTGTAAAAAATATTTCACCACATTTTGATCTCAAGTTGCGAATCCTAAACTGCATCCATAAATACATTGTTATCTATCCTCAGAGTGACCTAATATACACACAGACTAATCACACCTCCATAAAGATTAATTATTGAAGCTCATTAAAAGCTGAGGGTCAATATTATAGCTTTTGTTTTCTGGGTCATTAATCAAAGGAGAAAGTAAATGCAAATATTTGCAAGACAAAGGTAAAACAAAACTCATATCATAACAGAGTCATGATTACATTTGGTGACATATAAATTAAGAACAGAAGAAGAGTTTATTCCATATGTAAACATTAGACTGAGAAGTGAAAATCACACCAGTGAGGACTGGGTGTTTGGTTTGGCTGGAAACAGAAATGCTCATTGGTACTTTACAGAGTGAAGCAGGGGACATTCAAACGACATGACGAGCAGTTTGAAAGACTGCAGTCTCATCTACTACAAGCAAAGCTATTACTGCTCTTGTTATTGCTACTCTAGAATTACAACATCTATTGTGCTTGTTACTTCCTCATTTATTCATTTATTGTCATTTAAGTCCCATATACCATACAGATAATTTCCTTCTCTTTTTTTTCTCAGTACAAAGCATGTCTAGGTTCTATATCATTCTGTGAAAGTATCAAAGTCTCAGTCAACAGAGAAATGTAAACAGCCTGGACTCAGAGACTGAGCCTCAAAAATTAGCTCTCAGGACTTCTTAAACTTTGTGATGCCACAACAATGCAGTCACCACTCTAAGCCATGTCCCAGGCCCCGCCCACCTGGGCCCGGTGTCAGGTACAGAACCTCTCACCGACCTGTTATAATATACATGCAGCACTATATCAGGGCTGATGTTATCAACAGCTGAGCTACAAATTAATGGACTGTATTATTGAGAGGTCCTGCATTACTGACTCCACTAATGCCTGTGGGTACTAAAAACACACTTTGTAATTTTCTTCAGCAGAATGATGGATCTGATTAATGGTTGACCACAGCAAATCCAGGGACCTTCCTGTCGTTGTTCATCATCATCATCAAATGCTGATGAGAGCAAAACAAACCTATGTCACAAGATGTCTTATGCCAAAACACTCAGTATTCAAGTGACCGTGTTCTGATGCTAATGAGCTGCTGCACAAACTCTAGCACAAGGTCTTCGCGTGTCTGATTCCGCTCACCTCTCATGTGCGACAGCTTAAAACAGATGTTTTGTTTATTGTTTTAGAAACAGATGACATGTCCTCCAGGCAGCAGAGCTCTGCTCATTTCTCCTCTACATCTCCGTCTGGGGAACAGAGGAAGAATGAAACTCTAACCTGTCCTAAACAGTCACATCCACCTGGAGCCATCCTGCAGTACCTGCCACTTAAAGTTACAGTCTGCTCCACTGTCACCTCTCCACACGGGAGACAGTTCGGTGGCCGGACTGTGTTTACCTGACCTTCGTCCAACCTTGCAGCCTCCTAATGACGCCACCGCTAGGAGACATCAAGAGACTACAGGAGCTTCATTTGCCAGGGAAAAGAGGGGCGAGCCAGGGGATAGATTCATTCACTGAGCACTCCAGCGGCAGATAAGAAAAAGCCATTTTATTTCCTCTTTCCACATCCCACCGACTTGCTCAGACTACATTCACATTCAAGCATGGAGTGACCTTTATGGGAGAATACGTGGAGTAGAAAAGAACGATGCTGCTGCACCCAAGGTGACTCCCACAGAAAAGATTTTTAGTGGGACACCCTGCTTTTTTATACTAAACCCCCATGCACAGAGAGGAAACCTTCAGTCTGAAGTGTTATAATATACCTCAATCACCTTTAAGGAAAACTGGAAAAGTACAAAATGTCACATAGTACTGTGAAGACTGTAAAGACCTGAAAAAGTGTAATGATGGACATTCACAAGATCACTAAAACCTCTAGTCATCACTCTAATGTAAAAGCAGTTTCCATAACAACAACGGACGACAGAAGACCCTAAATATAATCTACAGCATCTGAGACACCACTGGTCTCATTCTGATGAACCTGGATTTACTTGAATTGTGTAAGGGCATATTTAGCATGAGTATGATCAGCACACTGCGTTTTCAAATGACAGATCGCACCTTACACATTGTTTTTGTTCATCTTTAAAATCACAGAATCACAAAAAAGTAATGACGGAATATGGCATTTTTAATTCTGTCTCCTCTGGGGCGCCCCAGTGGTTCACCTGGTTGAGTGCATAGCATGAAGGCTAAGTCTTCACTGCTGACACCTGGGTTTGATTGGAGCTTGAGGCCCTTTGCTGCATGTCATCATCTCTTTCTATCTCAGCTTTCCTATCTCTGTCTACCTGCAACTATAATAAAGGAAAAATGTCCTGATTAACAGGGGGAAAAAAGTAAATGCAGGTGCCATGACATCAGAAATACAGAAAGACATATGTTTTTTTTAGACATCACTGGTGAAGTTGTATAAGCACATATTTTATGTTGATAAGTATCTTTTGTTGAAACTAATACGGCATCCACATAACTAACAGCATGTCAACAGAGTGCACCATGACTAACATGTCAGCATGGCACTGAGAATACAAATGTTCATTGACAGACATGGTTTTCTGTCTTTTTTATCTGTATTTTGTTTTGTTGAAGCCTGAGATGCAAGACGAATTTCCATTTTAGCAGATTATAGAAGTATTATCTTTGAAAAATATTATCAACTATAAAAATCTCTTCAAAATTCAATAAAATGATGATTATGATAAGCGTTATGGTGCATAATGGAGCTCAGTCTAAAGAGAGGCATTGAGGTTGATTTTCCTGCCCGAGCAGGAACACTGCCCTTGGATTAAACCATGACCCTTTTCGATTTTGTCCGATTGAGTGCATGCCTGTTCTTCACACTGCTAAGTGCATTTAGGGTTGAAGATGAGGGAGGAGAGAGACTCAGAAGAGAAAAGCACTGTTCTTCTCTACACTCTGAAATGAGGCGTGTTCAGCAGCTCACACACAGAGGAGGTGAGAAGGTGCCAAGAGCCAGCATCAATCCATCTGCCATCAGCACTTTGCTGTACAGCCAAATCATACAATTACAGATAATGCTCTACCTACAGTACACTTGATAAGAACCAGTTACATTAATTTGCTAAGATACATTTTAACATGATCAACTTTTTTTTTCTTTTAATGGCAGAAACTCCATGGTATCTGAAGCCAAACGCAGACTCATCTGAGAGGGTCACTGGATCCAAATGCAGAACCACGTTATGTAGCCATGGACAGACAGCTACAGACATTTGTGACCTCTGCTCGTGTGATGTGTGAAGTGCTGTTTAGACTCCATCCTGACAGAAAGACAAACAACCACCATCACCAATATTACTACAACTTCTACTAATACTAATACTAATACTTATAAGAATACTATAATACGATAATTTGTGGAAAGTTCTGAGTGTTCACCTGAATTGTGATATTCTGACTGGCGCACTGAGCTCTTAAAAGTTTAAATATATAATAAAATTGAATTGTGTAAAATATGTTGCAATAGTTTAATGAGGTAAACAAAGGTTTGTAAATTAACAACAGAATCCTTCAAAGAAAGACAGTCCTGGTCATCTACTCCAGAAACGTGCTATAGTCTAACAACCACACAGTGTCTTAGATGTGACCCGTGCCTGTATAGCCTTATACAGTTATGTCTTTGTCAAATTGACAGAACATGTTTAAACATGTGGTTGAAAAAAAAGAAAGTTAAAAAGGAAAAAATCTTATTTTATCCATGCAACTGAACGTGACAGTAAGGACCTAAGACCATGACAGGTCGCTGTCGCTGACAGTCGAAGTTGCTGCTGTCAGTTCAACAACTTAAGCATCGCTTCTAAACTCTGTGCAGACCTTGTTTGCATCGTCATCCAGTCTGCAGCTGTACACTCAGCTGCTGAATATTTGCACATTAACTTAAAGACAGGTTCTACCCATCAGCACTGGCAGTGCAATGAAAGTTAACAGGTTGAGACGTTGACAGGCCACTTATTAAGCACTGACCCCATTAGCTGCCATATGTGAGGGAAGTTATAAAGTAATGACTCGTCGACTTGTTTGATTCCATCGAACAATGTCTGAGCAGTAACTTCTCAGAACATCCCTGCTGCAAACCTCTCCAGTTCTCGCCGCTGGTAAAAATTTATTGGCATGACATTTATTATTTACAGAGCAGTTTATATACACTCTTGCATTATTCACAGTCCAGTGTCTGAATCTGCTGTTTTCCCTTAATGCCACTTCTCAATCTGAGGGAATTTCTCATTCTCCTGCTCCTGTCTTAGATTTGTGTCTCTTCCTGTTCCTACATTTAAAGTTTCTTTCCATATAATGGCTTTTAGTGCAACTTATAACTTTAATGTATTCCACACAGCTCCAGGCAAAGTCTTTTGTCTCCACAGTGTACAGATTCGTTCCTGTTAATCTGTGATGTCCTGTTGCTCTCTACACTATGTCATCACAACATACAGTAGCTCATTAAATTATAATTAATTATATCGACATCACTGTCATCTAGTAAGCTCACTGATTCACCTGTTATGTGATTTTTGAGCAGAACTATATTAATGATTTGAAGTTTGGACTTTTGGTCAAACAAAACTGAAACTGTACTTAAAACTGTGACAGATTTACAGGCCTAACTAAATGACCAATCAGTTAATCAAGAATATAATCAGCATGTTAAAGAATTATAGACATGTTGCAACACTAAATATTATTAAGTTACAGTAATTGTTATTTTGATTCTCATCATTTACAACATCTCTACTGACCTCAGTGAAGCTGAACACAAGGTCAATGAGGAAAAACTCTCTTTATGCCTCAACCCTTCAGAGTTCGCTCTCCTTCTCTGAGGTGTTTTTGGTAACCATTCAGATTTCAGCACAATCTCAACCAGCCAATCACGTTGTCATGGTCAAACTTTCTCTGTTCTCCCCTGTTCTGTTGTCAGCTGTCATGGTACTGTTGCTGCAACCTTCCTCCACCCTTTCACCTCCAGCAGCATCCCCCTCTGTTTTTCATAATGATGACATCACAACAGGGGGGTCTAATCTACAAAGACTCTTTTCCCCTCGTGTTCTGCACTGTAAGTTTTCAAATCCCTTTCAAGACCAGACTAATCTTAGTATGTTCATTATATCCTACTCTATGCTTGCTTAATGCCCAGATCCTATGCATACATTGGCTTTCTTGTTAAAATGAGTGGTCAGCATTTTTATCTATCCCTGCTTTTAAACAACCCTACCACCCCGCCCTCCCTTAAAAAGGCCCCGAGCCTTCAGGGGAAATTTATGTCTCCATTACGACTGCGTCATCCAGCCATCAAAGGGCCGAAGATTCATTACAAGAAAAAAAGAGAAACATAACGTGTGCCATGAGAGTCACAACAGGCGGGAAAGTAAATAGGAGGTCGTATCTCAAAGTGGTCACTGGCCTGTTGGAGGTGACAGAAACACCGGCAACGTGGTGCATTAATGAAAATGACTCATTTCGATTCTGATGATTTTACACATTTAGGCCCCGAGGAAATGAGCCAATGCCGAGGTATGTAACCTTTTTGCTCCAATAAATACTTCAGTGTGGCTCAAGCCCTGTGATCAACAAATGTGTTTCTGTGGCCTCAGACAAAGGCAGACAACAGAAAACTCTGTTCAAAGAGAGAAAGATGAATGCTCACAAACACAGGTGTTTAACAGTGTGAAACCCTCTGGGAAATCTATCTGAACCTCAGGACAGAGCACGACACTCTGCTTTCACAAGGTTCACTCACTTTATATTCACTCTTCATTTGCTGTGAGCACGTGGCATGATGTCTTTGCCAGCAGCAAATCAAAAGGACAGCAGACTTTAGATGGCTTAACTCAGAAAAATCTGAAGAAAGTGAGGAAAGAAGGGGATCTGCCTAAAGCCACTGAGTGAGCTATCAATAGCCAATTACTGTTAGTATGATTAATCAAGGAGAAATTACTCCCATTAACCCCTGGAGTGGAGCAGGCTAGAGGAGCTGCCTGAGGGTCATGGCCCTCATTAGTGGGATTCAGAGGATCTATATGTCCTGCCGTGTGCAATTCATTGCCTCTGCTGAGGAAAAACGAGGAACAGAAGAGACAGGAGGCAGGAGGGATGCTGAAAAGAGGAACGAGTCGTGGACAGCGGGTGACATAGAGGGATGAAGAGGTAGAGGGGAAAAGCGGAGGACCACGTTAATTCTAAGCACAATTTCACTTGGAGGTTTAACATTGGACTGCAGCTCAATGCAAACCTGAGAATATTCAGCTCAAGCTTTAATTAAGCCCAGTGGGTGGAAGCAGCCCCTGTCAACAGGAACCAACGATAAACCATATTTCTCATCTCCAAACTTTTTTGTTCTCACTTTGACCAAGATCTAATTAAAACCCAGTCCAACCCAGGAACAGCAGATCCGGTTGGCTCTCAGAACAGGACTCAGGCATCAAATACTGAGCTCCGAGCTCCAAGAGGAGTAGTGACAGCTTAGACTCTTTTTCCATTTTTTTTCTTTTGTTTCCAAGAAAAGTCATAAAAAAGCATTATCCAACTTCGAAGGCAGGGAGATGCATCGATCACCCGCTGACTCTCAGTTCTGAAATTAAAACTGTATCCAGAGAAATGATACATTAACTGCCCTGTTTTATTATGTGGAGAAATATACACAACCAAGGACTCAGAGCCCACACTTAAAAACCGGGGGAAATGTCATATTGTGCCATAATACCAGTTCAGTTCAGAATAGGTAGGAAAAATAAAAGAACTCCAACCGTGTCAGGAAATGCTAACAAACTAAAATGTTAAATGATGAATGATGAGAACGAGACCTAAATCTTTTCAAAACATGCATTCATCCATTCACTATTTATCCTCACTGTCTCCAGCCTTGATGGGACTTTGAGGTGCAGCTTGGAAGAAAATAAATAAATAAATAAATGAGAGGCTTAACCACATCTCAGCCGACGTTAGCACACTGATCTGTGCTGTGAAATGATGAACAATGAGAAGCTGAGCCTATGTCTTTTCAATTGCATTGAGCTGACGAATGATTTTCTCCATACATCTAAAAAGGATTCTGCACTGTGATTACTGACAAGATAAAAATGAAGAAACTCCCCCTGAGGAAATCCAGTGTGTCAGGATAATGCAGTCACAGGCATTTATTTTGATTGACAGATACATCATTAAAATTCTGGGCACTCTGGAGCACAAATGATCTTCCAGTGTGTGTGTGTGTGCGTGTGCGCATATGACTGTGTGTGTCTTAAGTTAAGCGACTGTGCAGTAATGTGTTGCTGACACTTATCAGAGCTGCAGTCTGCATGAGAAAGAGCTGTGATGAAGTGAATCACTGAGGTAGCCAAGCTGACTCACATGTAATTAAAGCTCCACAGAACATAAGGAGGAGGAGGGGTGGGGTAGGGGAGGTGGGGGGGTGAGGAAGTGGCAAAAAAAAAGAAAAAAAAAAAAAAGACACATATGTGAGGAGAAAAAGGCTCTTTTAAAACATGCCGAGAGGCTTCGCGTGATACAGAGAGCAGGCGAAAGGAGGAGACAAAGTCAGATGAGCTTTCACTTCTCAGTAGGCCTGAGGGTGCATGCTACTGCTGCTGCTGCTGCTGCTACTGCTGCTGCTGCTGCTACTGCTTCTCCACGAGCAGCAGAACTTCAAACAGCACCGTCCATGTTTTCTCAGAGCTGGGAGGAGAGTTATCAGCCTGACTCAACACACACGGGCTGATTGGCACAGTAACTCTGTGCTGCCAAGCACTCACCACAGACTCGCTGCATTTATATCCACACTGTATTCTGGATTATAGCTCAAATGGCTGGATAAAGGTTAAGCCTCTTACTGTGTTCTGTCTATATTCTGCTTTATTTGTGTCTAATTAATTCACACATACAGAGGTGCTTCTGTACCCAAAGGTGAAAGCTGTCAGTTTTCAACTGTGACGAACCCTGGGAACAGAATCAGTGTGTGTGACATGCTAGATGCAATTATCAAGTACCCTGCATGTATTGGCATATTTCAGACAGGTGACAAAACAAACAACAAGGCGCTGGGTCACCTCTAGGGGTTTCAGGCTGGCAGGGCTCTGTGCCAGTTCAGGTTCCCGAACCAAGTTTTGAACCGGCCAGCACATTCAGACTGAAGAACTAACAGGTTCGGAACCTGAAAAGTCGGTTCTCAAGGGAACCAAAAAATACTTGGTTCTTCCCTGCGAACTGTGACGTCATCAGTGGGCGTGTCATATTCTAGATTGTGATGACGAGCAGGATGGAGGAGAAAGCAGTGACTGACAACCTGGAGAAAAATAATTTGCAGTGGTCTGCTAAAGAAACAAAATGTTTGGTGGCAAGTTGGGCGTCTAAGAAAAGCTGGAAAGCAGCACAAGAAAGTACAAGTTGTATGAATTTCCCTCTGGGGTTTAATAAAGTAAAGGAATTCTTATCTCTGAACTTACAGAAGAGATGGTCAAGGCTGTTTTCACTCGAACGCCAGACCAAATAATCAATGAACTTAAAAAAACTGAAAAAAGATCACAGAGACAGTAAAAAAAGCAAACATTTTGAGTCATGCAGAGTAACGTACGGCCACTTCGGTTCCACTTAAACTGGTGTGAACGCGGACTGGTTCACCAGAAAGCACCAAGGTTCTGAGACTCCAGAATGGAACCAGAACCAGAGGTTTTGCCTGTCTGAAAGCAACCCTCGTGCATCCAGAGCAGCTCCAGTGCTCCTTGGCATTGTTTCCACAGTGGAGGGATGGACACAATTCAATCAAAACATACTCTCTCAGTTGGTGTTGATGACGGTGGTGGTGAAGAAATGTTGGTCCTAAATCTCTCACAGGTGTTCTGCTGGGTGTGAAAACCACAAGATATGATTCACATCCATCCTCTTGTCCTCTTCCTCCACTAATTCTTCTGCTTTGTCCTCTAATTTGTCTCCTGCAATAATATAATATATGCAATATACAGTAGTATATAATATCCCACTTGCAACCGTATGCTGTGTAACAGCAGTTGAAGTGACATATGATGGTAATACATCAGTGTTTATGTGCACCATATGTACTGCATCAGTTAAAACAGCTGTAATGTCTGTGAAGACCAAGGAGATCCAAGAAGAGGTAAATCGAAGGCAATTGGTTATGGTTGTAGTTTTTTATATATACTGTATATATGTATACAGTCAGTCTACTGGGTTGCCCACACTTTCTACTTGACTTGACTTCATCTCTTGTCCACATTGGATGAAACATCTTCAAGTGTCAACAAACAAGTAAACTTTCCCTTCATTCAACTTTTTTTGGAAAGGCTGCAATGTCTGTTCTGCACAGTTAATACATGTGTGTGTTGTTGTACATGAAAATAAATATGCACTGATCACATGTGCTTTAGATTCAGCTGCCAAAAAAAAGCAAAGAAAAAAAAAAAAGGTAATCGAGATGACAGGTGGGGAGAAAATCTGTCAGCCACTGTGGGAGATTCATCCCACTGATGTACCATTGTTTTCTACCTTCAAAACTTTACCTGAATTTTAATTCCTCAGTAATGCAAATTTAATGAAAACTGGCAGTGTTCAACAAACCTGTTGCCAGAAATGGTTACGATGGAAGTAAAAATGAAGCTAAACCTGGAGTAAAATAAAAAGAGGGGACAACACATGTCTCAGAAAACTAACACTGCATATAGACACCCTGGTCTGGACCAAAGTCAGCACTAGAGGTCAAGATGAAAATATTGCTCTGCCCCACAGTGAGGGTGAAGACTCTGGCAGGGGGATCCGAACAATGCCCCTTTCTGGCACAATAGCACTGTAAGGTTTGACATGATTGAGATGAATGGAATCATTTTCACTTTGATAATCCTCCATAAGTCACCTCCCAACCTCTGTGCTGGAATCTGAGCAGAAGAGGGACATTAGAGGGACGACACTCAAAGTAGACCAGACTGTTTGAAGGAGGGTGATTAGGTATATGGAGGAGACGGAAGGAGGCAGTGTGCATGTATACGTGTGTGCGTGTGCATATGCGTGTGTGGGTGTTGATTAGCGGTCTGTCACGTCATGTCTCTGTGCCACCTTCATTGCTATTCAAGGCCATGCCTGGCAAAGGGAATATGATTTTTCTCCTTCTCTGCCTCCCCAGCAGGGATGTGAATGCCCTTACACTGTGTTTATACACTGCATGGTGGCCTTGAATCCAACACACAGCAGCGGCTTGTCAGACAAGTAACCGGCTCTCCTCACATCACCTGCCTGGAGCTGCACCACTGACAGTCAGCATCACTTCAGGGCACGTGATCAGTTGAATTTAAGCCATTTAACATGGCAGTTTGGGAAATGTGCTATTATGCCTACGCTGATGGTGGAAAAAGATAATAATTGTGGACATTTAATCAAATGTATCACCAGGCATTAAATAGGCATATCCAATGTTTTTTCAGTGTAACCTGGTTTGATCCTACAGGGAGAGTATCTCTGTATGGAAGTTATGTTTGAAGGGTATAAATAAAATCACATTAAGCAGAATGATCTTTAAGAGCAGCTCTTATGACAGATTTTAGGTCCCATATTAAGCTGGGGTAGGCATGATTTGTTTTAAAAACAAAATATTCATTCATTCAGCTATCAGTAAGGAAAGGTCTGTGTGTTTGGGGTGATCACCGTGTTTCTCTGTATGCAGCAGCCTGATAAGCCTACAGCTCCCAGTATCTTTGAAAACAATTTTATTCTGGTCCGAGGGTTCCTGATTGGTTGAAGGGCTGGACCCACTCTGTCCTAACAAATCAGGCAGACAGAGTAGGGCCTCCCCACAGAGTAGAGTCAGCCCCTCCATCAGGAACCCCCACACCAAAATAGATTTGATTGGTCAAAGATACCGGAAGCAAAGATACCCCAGCTTATGTAACTGGGTGTAATGTGTTAGCTCCAAAAAAGCAGAAACTTTGCAATAAAGTGAATTGGTTGTAAATGGTCAGATGACAGTAAGATGTAAGCTCTGTAACAAGAGGGCAACACAATGAACTTTTAATTGAAGTGAATCACTCAGTTTAGGAAAAACAAAGCGAGCCAGAAACCACAGCGGTGAGCAGCACAGCAAGACCTAAACAAGACAAGAAGAGAAACTACAATCTCTTAAATTATCAGCAGTTTCGTTAAAATAAATATGGTACAAAAACAATTATGTGTTTTTTCTACTTTTTGAAAAACTCTTAATGTCCCTCAATCCATAAACTGTCTGTTTTAAAAAGCCACTTTCCTCTGAACCTAGGTTTAATTATCAGCTGTTAGTTGTGACCTGTTTCTCCCTTTATCTTGGAGCCACTCTAATAGGACTTTATTGACCAGGTGGAGAAGTGTCTTGCTCACCGGGACACAAATTCATCATATACTCAACATATTAGGAGTAAATGTGGTACACATTAAGATTTTGACAGCCTTTACAAATGACTTGTCGTTTCCTTGGACATTATAATTTATTTCTGGGATTGAGGGCATTAAATGATATTGCATATATTTGATGTGTATGCCATATAGGCAGCCAAAGCGCAGAAAATTACAGAGCACATGACTCACTCCCGTTTTCCACAGAGTATCAGGCTAACTCTGTAGGGGCCAAAATAAATATAAGCCTGCTCTCACCTCGCTCCAGAAAAATCATTGTGGCCCGTGTATAGAATTCATCATAGATGAGTTGTTTCAAAGTCATTACGAATCCAAAATTGTGCCCTGACACAAAGGACAGAAAAAAAGAAGATTAATGGATCTGATTTATGATGAAAGTTTGCTTTTATAAAGCTTGAAAGAAGCAGCTGTGGGTCTGAATGTTGAGAGCTGGAAACAAAAATACCTGAATGTCTTAAATGCACCAGCCAGACGTCCATCTTTTTTCTGATTATAAAGCAGACAAATGCACACAGTCAGTATTCAGTAACTGGGCCTTCATGAGTTCCGTAACTCAATGAAAAATATTAAATATATCACCTTCCCATTTGAATATAACTTTTTGGACATTTACCAAATGTAAGAATGTCAGCAGTCAACAGACAAGGTACGTTTAATAATGGTTTTCAAACTTAGAGATTTTTGAACCCATCTACCCATTAGCCATACTGCTTGTCTGTGAAGAGTCACAGGCAGCCTGGAGCCAACCCCTGTTTACACTGAGTGAGGGCCAATCAACCTAATGTGCTGGAGAACCTGGAGAGGACCAACACAGGGCACAGGGAGAACATGCAAGCTCCTCATAAAACCTTCTATCTGTGAGGTTCAGTGCAAACCAGTACACCACCGCGAGGCCCAGGTTTTAACCCCAGCAGAATTTCAACCTTTTAGGTGATTTACTCATTATAAAATGGGATGAACTTACTCCAACATGCTTTCTGGGGCAAATAAAATAATAACACTGGTTGTGTTTCGCTGGAGGAGTCAGTGTGAGTGGAGAGAAGTGAATATCTGCTCATTAGACTCTGGGATTTTCACATCTCCTGACATCTTGTCTGCTCCCTGAAACAAATTCCACTGCGGGGAAAGCAACTCCAAAATCTCTGCCCCCTGTTTTCCAATTAGTATTTCTGGGGGAACATTCACTGACATTGATTCAGTGAGAATTATTTTAATTACACTTTGTTAAACCCCTAGAAACTTGTGACAATCAAGGCCAAGCTGCTCTTCTGTTCTTTACAGTTTAAGACAACACAGTATAAGCTTAGCTACACATTTGTCTACTGACTGAACATAAATGAAATGGCCACAAATAACTTGTTGGTCCAAGAGAAACGAGAATAAGAACATGAATAATATATGACTAATGAACTTTCCAACAATGTTGTCATATAAATCTTATGTTATGCAAAGAAGATACACTTTGCATATGGAAAATCCATTTTAGTTTTGTCTGTGCTCTGCATTGCTACTGAAAATGTAGATGGTCTAAACATAACTCTATCACATTAACAATAATTGGATGACATGTTAGTATTTCTTTATCATTTATTGTTTCAGCAGATCGTACTGTATACTCTCTGAAACACAGAAATCCAATAACACTGAGCACATAATAATGTAGATAAATGAAATGTAGCAGAGATAGTTTCCTTTTCACTGCCTAAGGGAACAAAGTGTTGAAAACTTTTCCTTCAATATTTCATAAACATAATTTTCTAGAGGAATTTCAATTTTCCATTGCATTCACAAAAAAAAAAAAAAAAAAAAAACAACAACAAGCAGCTTGAAAATGAAGCCAATGCCAAACTGCAGAAAAGCACAGCTCCTTGAGTGGCCACTTGAGGCTTGAGTCAGTCCCCATAGACTCCCATTATAAAGTGACCAAGATCACAACAGAAATAAAAATGTTTTAGAGCCTGGTACAAAAATCGCATTTTCTCTCCTTCATGACAAGTGCACAGTGGATTAGTCTTTATATGCCTGACCTGTTTACATTTTATTTAGGCTTAAAGCTCAGAATACCTGAAGGTATGTCACTTTGAGTGAGAGGTGGGTGAGCGTATGCCTGCCACAAAACATCTCACTCTGAGCCTCTCCTCAAAACCTGAGGCTACATCTGTCCTTACATGTGGTCTGTGGTGATCATGACCTCCTCAGCATGTGCACTCATCAAATGAATACTGGTAATTAGAGCTATTATTCTTTCAGGCTGTTAAGCTTTGTGTGGTGTTTAGGAAAAAGACACTGGCTGATCCAACAGAAAAGCCAGAGATTAACATAAACAACTTTGCTGCTGCAGGAGGAAATTCATTTCCGCAAATATTCCTCCTCAGGGCCTCCATAACACCTCTTATTTAAGGTGGGCGTAGGGTAAAAAAAGTACAAGATGATTACCAAACAAACAGCTCTAAAATAATCTCAGCGCTGCTGTTTTGGCAAAGAGGTCTAAGACCTGTCATCAGTCATTTCTGCTGGCTGTCAGTTTACCTGTGGGAAACATGACTGTGGACAAATGACAGCAGACATAGTTAACAACAGGCGCATTCATCTTGGCCTAATTTGCTTTACGTTATGTTTATAAGGGGAGGGGAGCAACCTGTAAACAAGTAAGTGATGCTGATCCACTTTGGATCAACTGTGTACTGATTTTTGTTTTGTTTTATGATGTGGTTGAGCAAACAGGAGAAGATGGAGCCAGAAAGGCAGCATTAACACACAAGAGCACTTTGTAGGTTGTGAGAATCAAACTGAAAATCTGAGCTGTTACTCAAAAAGCAAAGCGACTGCAGCCTTGCACTGTGCTCGACTGAAGCTATCAGCAGAAGTTACACTTCCTATTCTGAAAGATGCCCTTTGCTTCTCATGGACTGATATCAAACTACAGTGCTTGTTGTTGCCATTTTACAGATATCTGAGGATGCTCCACTCCCTGTAGATGAACAATATTTTTGGATATCTGGAAACATCCAGAAGCCTTTCACACTCCTTTTCTGCACCTGTCAATCACTGAGTGCTGCATATTCCTCATGAGTGCAGACACACACTGAAAATCTAAGTTTTCTACCCACCAGTCAAAAATAAAAAAAGATACTGCTAACTGCTGTGGTAAACCTCATACTTTTTTTTTTTTTTTTTTTTTTTACAGAGTAACAAACATTTTGAAACCACCACGCCAGCGCAAAGCAGACCTTCAGTGCTCAAACACAAAACAACACTCTACATCTATGAGGTGTCAAAACTCAGACTGAATCATAAACTCTGCCTGTGCCTGTGCTTTTATGAATTTGACATATAAACGTCTAGTTTGCCCCGCCGACGGTGTTTAATGCTTCAGGATTTGTCCACATTTGATAAACTCAAACTTCATGTTTAAGTCATGAGCATCAATTTGCATTTTGTGCTTGTTGAGGAGGAAATTATGAGCCTGTGTTCAAGAGATTATTCTTTAAACTGCTGAGAGCAGAGCGAAGGCTAATACTGAATAGGTTCATGGTTTTAATTCAGATACAGAAAGTTCACTGAGGTTTACTTACAAACACACTCTTGTAGTTGTGATATCATGGAGTAATTGGCATGAATAACTGAACACTGTACACCGAGTCAGGCAAAAGGATGAAGGTGGTCATGAATTATAGAGCAGCAGAAAAAACAAGCTTCAATTCATTTCAGTCACAGAATTTGCAAGTGAACACACAAGATTACACTTTCAGCATTTAAATAATTATATAATAATGTATAATCATCAAGCCAGAGCTAAAACCTAAAAGTTTAAAAAGAGCCTCAACAAAGCTTAAAAGGCTGCTTCTAAAAACTGTCAGAAAGCAGGTTTTTCCCTGGATGCTGCCTCACACATTAGTTCAGCTTGGGATGCTCACATGTTTCTGTCTGAACCTCAACCCTGGAACACTTTGGCCCTGCTCATACCTGATAGCAACCCACATCTTCAGTGATCTGGTCACAAGCTCTACTTGGCTGTTCACGCCGGCTTTTAAAGGTGTCTCTACATGCACATTTCACTGCACATTACACTGCTTTATATGCAAATAAACAGGTATTTATTTATTTAGATGGTTCCGGTGTCAGTGGACCTGTGTGTGGGTGTGGGGGCAAGGAAAACAATGACATGCACACAGCTCTGCAATGAAATACAATTTTATCCATTTGAAAAGTAAAATATCTCTAGTTTATGATGAAAATGTGTTGGGAGTAGTTAAACTGTGGCAGAGGATGTCAGGAGAGCAGTGGGTCCTTCAGTACTGTATGTGGACACAAAACACATGCATCTTGGGTTTGTATCTGAACTCAGATGTGAACAAATCCTCCAAGACACACATGTTAATACCAAGTCTGAAGTGTAGTATAAGCTGGATGAGTGAGTTTGTGTTTGCCTGTAAAGAGTGGTTGTTACCATGGTCACATCTGGCCTGTATACCCTGTTGGCACCCTGTAAATAACAAGGCACTATTCTATGAACATACATACATTTTATAAAGTCATCAGCAGTTACAATCACATAGCTCATCCTAATTAGTAGTTCAGAAGTCAAATCTTCACCCGACTTACAACCACATACCTGCCTCTAACTGCACATGATCGGCCTCCTGAGGCTCATCTGACTACAATAAGAAGATAACACAATATTTCCTTACATTGCCTTCATCCTCAAAATTCTCTTATAGTTACTGATATTCATCATAGGTTCACAGACTTTTCACTTTGTTCCCCTCTGGAGGTTCTGCTGCTACTGCTGGAGTTTTCTTTAGTTTAATGCACTTTCAGTGGCCTCACTTCTCCACAGGTATCATGTCAGTCTGATGTAATGTAATACTGTATTTTGCAAAAAAAATTATAAAATAATATAACAATTATATAAATGGTATAAAAACTGTAAAGTCATGCTAGAGAGGGCATCAGAAGGAGAAGGTATTCTAAAGTAATTTCATTTTCAATTTGATTTTTTTCAAGTTGGTTCGACTCTGAGCTGAATGACAATATCAAACCTGTTAGACATGTGACTCTGTAGCTGACATTCTATAATACAAAATAAAACCTTGGCAGATGCTGCAGGTTAGGACATTTAGCTGTATCCACCAATATTGTGATGGAATGAGGGAATTTCTTCATTTGTTTTGAAATGTGAAACAAGTTGGAAAACAACAACAATGCTGTCAGGTCTGGAGACTGCGAGGGTCTGGAGCAAATTTCATAATGATATTCCTCACTAAAAACTGCCTGCATGTTTTACAACAGATTTAGGAAAATTACCATTAGCTTCTCTGGCTTGATAACAAAAAGAAAAAGAACCAAAAAATAAAAATTGGAACAGTATTTTCTGGACAACCTCCTTGAAATATTTCTGTTTTGGACACAGTCCTCAAACAAATTATGTTCAACAAGAAAAGCTGAAAAGAGAAAACAACATACTGACATCGTATTCAAGTGCGGGAAAGAGAGAGAATACTCAGGCCATATGTGAATAACAACCCAGGAGCCAACATCACCATTAACACACCGCAGCTCACTGTGTGCTCCAACACTGAAATCATGTGATAAATCTCAAGCAGACAGAGGTAAATACACACAGTGTTTGACGAGTCATGACTTATGACTTTTAACACAACGGCTTACGAGTTTTCACAACTTTTGAATTATGACAGCAGCACGTCATGCGATCTGCGTTTCCTCCACCCACATCCAGGGCTGCTGTGTACCTCGCTGTACTCAGGTCAGTGGAATAAATCACCATCTCAATGATGAGACGCATCGCGGCTCGGGGATTAATTAGTTCAACGTGAGGGTCAATGACCTGTAATTAAAAGTGCAGAGGAGCCTTGATCTTTTAAAATATGTAAATGTATAATATATTCCATAGCCTTCAGTAATGATCACACATGTGACATGTTGAAAACCTTATTAAGGTCAATCTATCCTGGAAATGAAAAATAAATGACAGACATTATCTAATGTAAATGTAATCTGTGTAAAAGCCATGTGTTAAGAGATTAAACACAGAAGTTGTACACACACCTTTATCTGTCAGTCCAACATTATTCATGGAAGTCTGTTTTTGTAAACTGTCCTGAAGACGATTAGCTAAACAGAAGAAAAGAAAATGTTTGTGGTTGTTCAATTACAAACTCATAATTATCCTGACGGGATAATTAGATGCGATACGAGTGAGTAGGAAGGTGAATGTGTGACAGTGGGTGAATCATTATCCCGTCACTCCAGCTGGTGAGGATGTGACACTTTGCCCGACATTAGTGGAATGAGAAAGTCTCTGAGCTGAAACGGCAACCGAGCTGCTCCCATGGTTAAAAAAGACTGAACCAGAGCATTAACAGGAGGTCGATGTGAGTTAGCCGAGGTCTGCCTGTGTCACGCTCCTGCTCTGACAGAGACTAACTCTGACAACCTTGGTTGCGGAAAATAAATACTTGATTGTAAAATCCAACAAAATGCCAGATGGAGGGAAATTCATGCGAGATGCTGTGATCGCTGTGGATTTTAATGAGGATAACACAAAAGCCCTCCAGCTAAATACTTTCAGTGTTGCACCGTAATGATTCATGTTTATAGAAACGGTGTGGTGTTCAAAATGACTCAGATTTTACTGTAAAGAGTCTTGATCAGTCACAAGCTTCTGAGATTTGTGGTTTTATAAAACTCCTTGAAGCTCTTTGTTCTTACTCTTCAGTGTCTACTTGGCCTCTCTGTTGAACATTTAAGTTACTACGGCTCTGAAACTCAAGAAAAATAACAGTTACTGCCTCAATGTCTCATATTCTAATAACTCCACAACGCACTGTGGCCGACTGAGTCAATCAAGATGAGTTTAATGGGTTTCCAATCTTCAAAGGCAGATCATTAAAATGAGATGGGTTCAATGAATGTTCTCCAGTAAAGCTGAAAGAAGATTTAAAGAGGAAGTTAAGCGGATATTGACTCTCTTCCTTTACAAAAAGTTCTGCAGACCATCTCACTATTATTATAGAGCTGTGATTAAAAAGAAAAAAACTGCTTTCCTTAAAGAGTACTATTTATTTTCCTGGCAGGTGAAGGATATATACACTGCTGCACTGAAAGCCTTGTGTTGGAAGAGAAGAAAATAACTTGAAAAGCTTGAAAGTTGTTTGAAAGAACTTAATAATCATCAAGTGAAGGGTGAGAACACGGTGAGATTTGGCCAGTCACTTGCAAACTGTCAAAATCTCTCCAATCAAGCCTTCTTCTCATGAAGACGTTCCTGTCCTTGAGCCCCATTTGTTTTCACAACCACCAATGTCTTGGCTCAACTTACTCTTGTAGACCTCTTCCAATAGTGATCTACTTCCTGCTCTGCTCTAGGCGTCAACATTTGATGCTTCCGTTCACAGTAAATATCATTTTACTTTAAATTTTTCATACACTTTTGTTCTGTTCATTAGTCTCTGCTGACTTTTTGTGAGATAAGAATCTGTGATTATTTTTTGGAATCAGTGGCTCTGATCTAAAATGACATTCCCCAATACTTTTCCAGCCCTTTGGCACCATCCTGAGTATATTATCACCTGCTTGTTATGCCCAGCATGCAAATAAGAAAGCAATAGATACCAAGCAATATTAGCATAATTCTGAAACCTCCCTTCCCACTGATAACTAAGAACTGAGAAAAATAGTTGAGTCTTGGGCAAATGTTTAACTTTTCTGTCAGGTGTTTTGCTAAAAACAGCTGGTGCCACTGTTGGAAATGAGTGGTTAGATTAAGGCTAAAAAACACCTGCAGAGCTGGGTGATCATCATCATTATTATTATTTTAACATTAGACATAAGCTGTGTCCCTATTTGACTAGCGATCGCATCTCAGTGTCATGACGTAGATTCATCACCGACTGATGATGTAAACAATAAAGCAGCACTGACAACACTGACAGAGAGCATGAGGATTATACTTTTAAAAGCTGGACCTGGGGTCCAGCTCAGTTCAGCCTCTAATAGAACAACTTTTAAATCCACAGATCAAGTTACCTGTTGTCATGGTTGTGACAGTAGGTGACAGGAGCCGTGTTTTGCCACGCAACAGTAAGCACAGGAATCCTCTATAAGCCTGACGCTCTCGTCTCAGTTCAGCCTTCGGTGATGAAAGGCCACAACACAACACGGACCACATGCTGAAGACACCGCTACAGACACTATTATATATTTTGTGTTGATTTAACAGTGAAAAGACACAAAGGGAAAGTTGTTTTATGAGCATAACAACAAGCTGACTGACAGTCCAGCTTAGTGAGCCAGCAGCATGTCGCCCCAGTTGAGGCTTTATTCAGTGTTTGCGGAACTGTTGGGTGATGGTGCTCTTCTTCTTCTTCATGTATTTTTACTGCTCAGACATTTTTTCTTCTTTTATTATTTGGCAAAAGGTCAAATACACTTAGAACAGATATAATGTTATACGTCTTTGTCGTGTTTTTTTGTCGTGTTTTAAAGATGGTTGAGCTGGTTTTAGGACAGGAGAGCTACATACTGCCCACCTACCAGGATGTAAGGTCAAACACACTGAAGACTTAAAAACGCTTTCACTCAACAAATATTCAAGCAGGATGACTGAGCACAAAATGAATACGTAAGAACGAGTGTGAGTCACACACCACAGTCCATTAACAAACTAAACTAAGCACAAAACTGTAATACCTCAAGCAAGTAATTGTCTATGAGACGTGTGGAGAAATAATCATGATAAATCAACACTGGCAGTGCATTTTTCCCCCTGAATATGCTCCTCACATCAGATGAGGTATTTGCTGCCAATTCAGGCTTTTAGGCATTAATTCATCAGAGAAGAAAAGTGGGTTCATATGTGTAGAAGTAACCAACCACAACTGAGCCAACCCACAACACATCAGTCGTTTGAGGCCAGCGGCTCTTCTGCACAAGCCAAGGTCATTGCAGCAGTCAAATCGGGATGGCAGCACGTTTGCCCAGCCTGCACTCCTCCCTCTGAGGAGTCATGTCCTCATGGTGTAAACCACAAGCCCCACCCCACCCCCACCACCCCGAGAAAAAGGCCAGGTCGGGCCGATGATTACATTGAGAGTGCACAGGCTTGCCAAGTGTTACTATCTGTGCCAAACGTTGGGTTCTTTCCCTCACACCTGCTCGATTCGTCATCATTCCCATCATGCTCTCACTCTTTCTATTGTCCGCACATTCATCACTCTCTGTCAGGGGCGGTCTACTTCACTCTTGTACTCTGACATTTTCTCTCCTCTTCATCTCTTATGCCACCTATTCCTCTCTCACTCCGATTCTCCTCAGATTCTTGAAGCCTGTACAGCTGTCCAACGGCACATCTGTCAGGGTCATGTATTACCATCATCAGTCACAATATCACTCAGAGGACATCAGACACTGTGCATTAAGCATTTGTTTTGCACTGCCCTTCAAAAGGGCACAGAAACAATGTGAGTGGAAACTGAGTTAAATGAAGTAGATGGTATTTCCCATATGTGATTTATAGATCACATTAGCACAGAGAAGTGGAGAAGACTCGCTGGGATTGTCAAACTTTGATTGAACACTTGAATCAAACCCCAAGATAGTTTCTTAGTTTGAGCAAAAATGTTCTTCTCCAGAACCATAAAATACTGTAATCACTGATTTGATTGCACAAAAGCATCACTCATCTGTGACACATGCTGCTTTATACAAGAAGTGGAGAAAATGAAATAAGCTTCATCTGTCTTAAAAAATAGTTAATCAACCCCTTGTGTTTCCATATTTTTGTTCCACTTTTTAAGTGGACACCATAACTTTTGATGATGTTTTACTTCATATGAACATAGAAATGCATTGTTGCACACTTGGATTAAAAATAGGACATCTGGTGGCACAGGAGTGTGAATAATTCAGTTCCCCTTCTTCATTTCTTTTCTTTTGAAATATCAAAAAATACAAGTACATCAGCATGACATGTCTGTGCACAGCAGCTTGTCTGGGTCTAATGATGTGTCCTCAACACTCACGAACACCCTGTAGGTTTCGCCAAACATCCACTCTGCTACACAACTCTCAAAATATACTCACACTGATAAAATCTAAGCTGCCCAATGTCCCTGAGAGACTTTTACTCCTTATAACTATAAATTAATCTGCTCACATAATGAAGCCGTTACTACAGAATGAACATACATCAGTTTAACACAGAGATTATAGAATAATAATGTGGTGGGTGTCTACAGTTTATTGATATGCACTATATGTATATGTATGTATTATTATCATAGGACCCACACATTTAACCAAGCACATTTTCATTTTTCAGTTTTCACATCTGGTTCAGGAAACCGGAACAAGTGAACATGACCACATTATCATGTACAGCAGACCAAGGACTGCGTCTTTGAACCACTGCCAAAAAAAACAAGACCTTTCATTTGAAAAAGAAAAAAAAGAAAAAGGCTTTCTGAAATTTAGGGCCTTGGTTTCCAAAGAAAAAAAAAAAAAACGATGGCTGGAGAATGAAAATAATTGTCATGACTCCTTGCCTGCACTACTTTGCAGTAATTATATTTCAACGGAGACTTCAATTTATATCCAGTTAAATTCATGACTCATGGTGCAGCAAAGTGAAACAAAGCAGATGCATGAAGAGAATAAAGTTTAGTTTTACCTGCCAGAAGATGGTATCTATTGTGCTTCCCAGGAAGCCTTCTCTCGTCTCAGACGACAGGAGCTTGGGTCCGAGGATCGTCATGAACTCATCGAAGTCCACCTGTCCATCACCTGACACCAGGAAGCACAGCAAGTTAGGAACAGCTGATGATGTACTGATGCACTCATATGCATTGTTTGCAGCCACTGTCATACTGGTTGCTGGTTATGAATCACATTTTGATTCAAACTATGTTGATCTCAGAGCCCAACACACTGCAACTGAAGGACATGTACAAACATACAAAACACAAGCAAATCTTCAAACAGGCACACAACACAATCACATAGAGTAATGTACTGCAAGTAGTACAGGCAACAGCAGAAAAAGAGAAAACCCCAATGAAACACACTTGTGTGGATGTATTATGCTACATTACATGTGCACTTATTGATCAATGCTTTTTCAAAAGTCACAAAGTGTTGAGCAGCTGCCAGCTTCAGTTCATCTTCTGTTGTCAGAGTGTGTTTCTGCACTTATTTGTGTGTTGTGTTGTATGTGCAGCACCCGTGTTGTCACAGTCGATGAAGATGTGAAAGTTGGTTGTGTTTTGTCTGTGTGCGAGTGGTTCTGCTCTCAGGGCCACTGTCCCAAACCCATCCTCAGCCTCCATAAATAAACTTCATCCCTACTCCTCCCTTCTCCGTATCCATTAATCTGATGGATGCTTCTTCTATGAAGTCCAGAGAGCCATCCATGCTGTTGAAGGGAAATCCAACCATTATTTCAGTTTCTACGTGTTCAGGCAGCTCTCTCATCTTTATCGTGATCTTAACTTCACCATCTCATACAGGGAAAATCATTCAGACAGCAAGAACAGTCTCACTCATATTCCTTCATTGGTTTGGAACGAGCAGAGTGAATGACAAATGATGTTCCTGTCCTGTACAGCTATGGTGTATGTGTCCCTGAGCAGTGCACCCAGTAGCTAACAGCCTGTGGCTAAATGTGTGTGACTGCGTAAAAGTCAAGCCAGGTGCTGAGGGAAAACAAGGACAGAGCAATGAACTTTTCCTGGATTAAAGGATTGTAAAGCACAAAGCTGAAAATGATTTCCGCACTTTTCTTTTTTTCCCCCATCATGTTTGTGTGGAGGCTCACTTATTACACTCAGTGTTTGTGCTTAAAGAGAGATATGGATGCTGTCTGTGGACACTTCAAATCGCACAGTTCTTTCATTTCACTATTTACTACTGAGACAAGAGATAAAAAAACACTGAGCTCTGACTTACTCTGTAATAGTGGATATGAAGCAGATCAAAGTTTACAGCTAGACTACATTCACAACATGGAGTTCCTGCAGTGCATATTGATTCCTGCAGTACTGATCTGGGCGCCTGCTGATAGCCTGGAAGCTGAAGCTGCTGCCAGAATAAAAGCATCAAAACTCCAGGGAACAGATTGTGAATTCATGTGTTTAAACATCCATGAAACATTTTAACCTTTACTCTAGATTTGTCTGAATTAATTAATGCCTGTATCTTTAGAAAACGGATGAAAGATTCAACTAGTCAGTAATTCTACAGCTTAACGCAGAATCATTTGCTGTCTTTCAAAGTCTCCAAGCAGAGTTTGTTCACTCTTTCATTTTTCTTGTTTCAAGTCTCCCATGACCCTGTAGTAAACTCTTTTTTACCTCACTGTTCATCACACCTGCTCCTCCTGTATCTGCAGATGAGGCCAGGACCTTGTCAGTGGAAAGTTACGATGCAGGACGACTCAATCTGCCCCGCAACTGCAATAACTCCTGCTCCTTCGCCAAATGTGGCTGTATCCTGCCACTGTAACATTTGATACCACTGACTGCACTTGCATTTATGCATATTCAGTAGGGAAAAAGCAGGGCTGCCTGCCAGATGTAGCAGTGTTGAGGCCCACGGGTGTCAGGACAGGATGACAGATAGATGACGGTAGAGAATAAGGTGGACAAGGTGAGCAGGTTTAAGGTTCAAGACAGCACCACACAGCAGGCAAGGTTATCCACTAGTCTGTAAAGACAGAGCCTGAAAACTTTCTGAGGGGTGGGTGGAAACCAGAGCACAACTACGACAGGATGATCATGGGGCGGTGTTGGCTGTCAACAGGCAGCAGTTTGTTCACAGGTTGGACTTTCATCGATGTGTTTCTGCCTGGGAGATGGTCAAAACTTATTTATTACAACTTAGTTTTCATTAAGAAAAATGTCTGTTATCATTATTAGTTCTTCACCAGCTTTCTACCAACAAATATCACTGGTCTTATTGTAACATCCTGGCAGTTCTGTGTGAGAATGAAAAACTGTATGACTGACTGACTGAAATAACATGTTCATGGTCATCCTTGCATACTCCCTGCTCTGGGTAATATGAAGAATGAAGACATTCATCACACAGCGTGATAATGACTTAATAATATGTAGTTTTACTAATATATCAAAATCTCACCTCATCAGTCCACAGCGTGTGTATGTGTGTGACTCCTGTAGAACTGTCTGACAGTCAAATGGCATTTTTACACTCACTCGTTACATAGATACAGTGCACAATGGGACAGTGCATAAAAAATATATATAATATCATAATACTATTGACCCTAAAAAGCCTGTGTGCTTTTCCTAGAACATAATGTTTGCATACCAGCTCTTATTCTGATGAATCTGCAGTTTGTGACAGCTCAACATTATGCATATTGTCACTGAGTCACTTTCTGAGCCTGTCATAGGCCGAGCCACCTGCTTTTGACTTGTCCCTTCCTGTGTTATGTCACAACCAAGCATCCTGTTCCTGCTCCTGACAGAGCACTAAATTATTGAAGAATGATGCAAAATCATGTTCCTGTTAGTCAAAGACAAACAAACAAAAGCACGTGTCTTCACAGACCCAAACTCAGAGTTCAAGTTAACGTTCGAGTTACATTTTGTCAAGGTCACCTCAGAAGAAAAAGTGAAGCATGTGTGATCTACACTGAAGAACAAAGGCGGCTGCAGGGCTGTGATCTGGAAGAAAGACGAGGAGTCACACCTCTCAATGAAGGACATACAGAGCTCAATAACAATCACATGGATTGGTCTGACAGCAGAGATGAGCGAGGCAGATAACCTATCAGTATCTTCTAAAGATCAGCTGGACTTGGCCGCTGGGCTCAGAATTGATGGCTGTGAACGAGGGTCCAGTCCTCACAGCTGCCCACTTGGCTGAGATACAATCACTGTCGTCCATTCTCATTCATCAGCTAACGCCTGCCCACCCCCCTCAGTACCCCGTCCCTTTGATCACTGGCTCTTTATCAATTGTGTCTACACACATATGGACGAGAGGATAATACCACCAACTGTTTTGTTAATAACCAAAAATCCACCAGACACTGTTGGTGTTTTATCTTAACAGTAAACTGATATTCACCATGTTAATTCTGTTACTTAATCACACACTTTCTGTGTGCCTGAAAGTCTATTGAGTGTCATAAAGTCAGCGTATGGGCCTTTCTCTTCATTTGTTTGTCTAAACCTGCTGGATCATGTCTCTGTGAGCAGTTTGGCAAATTAACAAGCACAAACAAACAGCCCTCGCTAGACAACCAGACGATCATCAGATTCAATAAAGTCTAAGACAAAACTTCGAGTATTTTTCTAATGACATGAATAGGAAAGAGTTTTTTCAAAGCACTCCAACAAACTCAGATTCAATTCACACAGAGGATGATGAGAAGGGAGTGAATAAATAAATAAACAGCAGCAGTACACTTCACAGACTTCCTGAGACAAAAGCCGCTGTGACCTTCATCAGCTCCTGAAGTAACCTCGCCTGCATCTTGGAGCTGCAGCAGAAGATGCAACGAGAGCTGGCCCTGAGGCACAAAAGGCAGCTCCGTTCTCCTGAGATCCTGGAGCGGATGAGTCAGATGAGGAGTAGGAGCAGTAACTTCTCATACTTTAATATTCAGCCTTGAACATTTACAGTATTTCTCTCTCCACAGTGAAACCGAAAAGCACTTATCAAAGGCTGTGATAGCAGCATGAAGAATTTGAATATTTTCCCACTGATCTGACATTTGCATATTGCATTTCCGCCTCCCCGCCTCATACAATTTTAAGAGACTACCCTTTTATAAAATGTCAATCACAATTACTGCAGGAGACTTTGCTGTCTGTGAGAAACGGGACAGAGTTTGTCTATGTGAGCGTATTTTTATCTCTGAGGACAAGGGGTCAAAGGTCACAGGTGAGGAACCATAAACACTCGATGTACTGTTAAACCACAATTTTGTGACACGGCCATTGCAGTGAGTACATCAATGAAGTTTGATTCTGTCCCAGCTGTAAAACTGACATAAAAACCTACTTTGTTCTATGGTAAGCACACCTCTGTCATGTGTGCATACATTTTTACTAATCTCACATATCTCTTTATTTCGGATGTTCTCTCACAGCGCGGGTTTCACATTGTTACTTTCATGTGTCAAGTGGAAACAGTGAGTGGTTGAGATTGAAACGAGTACACACTCAAGCATGCATGAATAAATGTTTTATGCATGACACAGAGGAATATGTAATCTGTACAGGCGAGTGTGAGTAGAAAAACACTGTGGCTTCCTGTAAATCTTTGCCAAGTTGCCTGTTGATGAAATCATATACCTCAAGGTGTTTACATTTGTTTATGGTGGGTGAAGATTTTTTTTTTTTGAATGTCCGTACATATGTGCAGAGTAACCCTGCATTGCTCAATACATTTTTACACCTCTGTGTTTGTGTGTGCCTGTGTGTGTGTGTGTGTGACTCACCATCCATGTCTAGTCTCTGCATGATGATGGCCAGCTCCACCTCGCTAGGCATGTAACCCAGAGAGCGCATGGCCATACCCAGCTCCTGTTTGGAAATGAACCCGTTTCCGTCACGATCCAGCACCTTAAACGCCTCTCGGATCTCTGCCAAGATAAACAGGAAATCGACTCAGATTCTGTAATCCGTCCTGTGCTTCCAAGACGCAAAGATATAAACACTTATATTTGCTCATTTACAGGACTGTGTGCACTGGTCTGCCAAACAACCGTCTTCTTATTTCTTCACGCTACACTCTGTATTTTGGGGATTTCTTTCTTTGGCAGTGATACGCTTCTCACAACTTGCAATTCATTTTTCATTTAATGAAGTCGGTTGGCATTTCACCCTTCCTCCTCGTTCATCATCATTTGCACACCTCTCCTCCCCACCCTTCCCCCGTCTGACCCAGCTTTGAGCTGCACGTTATACAATTGGTTTTGCACCACTGCCTCAAGTTAACAAGATCAATTCCACCCATCGATTCATTTTTTCCACCTGCTGTCACAGCCGCTGTCACCTCCACTACTTTTCACGTTCTTCTCCTTCACGTGTGTTACTTAATTCTCTTTGTCTTTACTACCTCTTACATATTTTACAGTATATTCTTTGTCTTTCACTTAGATCCCCACCAAAATCACATTCACACAGTTAACAGGTAAGAGGTGGACTGTGGTCTGCTGAAGGCATCTTATCCATTGCCAGGGTTAAAGCAACACTATGTACTTTCTCGGCCTTAAAATGTTTCTAAACTCATTTAAGTGGTAGAAAAAGCAGGGTCACGCTGAGCCGGTGTGGCTGCCGTTACCGGTGCAGTCGCCTGTACCAGTGCCGCTGCCATTGCCAGTGCTTAGCAAAGTGGGTTTGTGTGTCGCTGGAGCTATGGAGGGGAGGCTGGCTGGCCATACGGCCCAGCACAGGGCGCTTGTGTGTGTGTGAGAGGAGCAGGGAGACCGGGCTTGAGCTCGGTCTCTGGAGCTTGGCAGAGCTGTGGTGTACCAGGACCACACTGACACTGTGTTCCTACCCACACAGGAAAGTTACAGAGTGCAGTTGGAGCCAGCGCGACCCTGCTCAGGCTGCAGCGGCAGCACGACTCATCCTATTAACCATTTTTCGACCACTTGAATGAGTTTAGAAACATTATTTTAAGGTCAAAAAACCACAGTGTTGCTTTGAAACTAGAATATTATTCAAAATGAAGCTGTTTGATGCATAAATAGTTAACAGGCATTGGGAAAATCTCAGTTCTCAATGTTGTTGATCACACCTGGATGAATGGTTTAGTTATCACAGAGGAAATTTATCATGACAGGTTCTGATGGAGGTATAACTCCAGGCCCAGCTTCCTGACTTTCAGACATTTGGGGTCAACGTCTCCCCCATCTTTGGTTTTTACCAGGATTAACAGCTTTTGTTGGAGAGTCTTTACTGCACTTAATGTAACGAGGTGTCAACCTGACTCTGCTCTGTGTGAAGGGAGGGGCTAAGACTCATACACGCGGCGACACAGGAAGTAGAGGAGAGAAAAACCCCAGCAGAGACTGAGCAAATAAATTCAAAACAAAAATAGATTATTTCTGTCTGTTATCAGACCCCCTGGGTAAGGCATGATAATTCAGTATCTCTTCAAAAATAGCAAGTCAAGTCAATTTTGTTTATAGAGCACAAAGCCAAGATTCGCCTCAGAGTAGCGGCAAAGGTTGGAGAACCATTTTCTGTCTTCACTGGCCTGTTAAACATGTTGTGACCCCTCAGATTTACAGAGTGTGATCTCCACTGCAGTTTCATCTTTACTTGATGATATTACTTTGTCTTTGGCAGCAGTGTGAGGAAATATTGCTGTGGTTTTCAATATTCTCACTTTTGTGGTGACTAATAGTACAGCAGCATGGAAGACGAACCAGATCAAAATAATAAAAGACCTTATAGCCTGATAAAAAACACTAATCTGCTGAGGCTCACACACTCTGCTCAGTTTCCATTCAGTCTCACAGCCATGGTCATTATGGAGGGTGGAGTTTATGGTGCAGATTTTCATCACCACTGGTCCTGTTTGTTTGTTTTTGAGCCAAAAAACAGATCTATTCAAAAAAAAAAAAAAAAAAAAAAAAAAAAATTAGAAAGTCGTCAAATATTCATTTAGAGAGAGTTAACAAGAGTTTCTCAGTCAAGGTAGTCACCAGTGGGAACAATCATTTTTGAATGAGAGTAAAATATACACAGACATGATAATGATGACGTGATTGCTGTTGGAGCTTCTACCAAACAAATACATTCCTTTATATCTTGAGGGCATGCGTCATCCTCTCTGATGTGGATATTGGACATTATTACCATATTGCGATTCATTTCAATTATGGCAACATTAATTTTGAAGCTGAAATAAGAAAAATGACATCTGATTGTGGCCTCTTTTATAATGATAATGATATTTTCATAGCACTGCTCAAGCTTGAGCTCTAAGTGCTCTCCAAGAAGGAAGGGAGGATTTACAGAGAGTAAAAATAAAATGTCTGAGCCACCGTGGTGAGACATGCAAAGTTTAGGAGCACATATTGTATATGAAACAGTACTGAGCCCAGACATTGACAGAATGTTTAACCCTTTTGAACTGTTTCTTGTAATAAGCACATAGCACGTCTACATCGTGGCCAACCTTAACCATGGGGCAAACATGTTGAGCTGCTGAAACAATGTTTTACTGAGCTGACTCACTCCCACAGCAGAGACAAGAACACCTCACTCGTACACAGTTGAGTCAGCAGCTGGTTCACTAGCTGCTTGATGTGTGATCAAATCGTCAGCAGGCTCCGCTGTGCTTTAATAAATGCATATTCCAGAAGTGTGCCTACAGCCAGGAGAGGGTGTGTGGCACAAAAAAGAGAGACCGACAGTCACCCGGTGATTTTAAACAGAGGTTGAATGCTGCTTCTCTGAAGAGCACTGTGACTGCACGACATGCATGAGCACACCGCTGGGCACTGGATGATTCCAGGCTGGAAATTGGAATAGATGTTTTAACACCATCCTTCTTGGAAACCACAGGGGGAAAGTCTTTTCAGGGTTGTAGAGCGGTGCATCTCTCTGCACACATTTGCAGAGAATGTGTTGTAGTACGCATAGTCCTAGTACTCAACATAATACATGAAACAGAATTTAGGTACAAATGTCAATCATATACATCTTAGCTCAGTGGAAATGTATTAATACAGATGAATATAGTGTTTTTATGATGCTTTTTTTCAGGGAACAAACCAGCTGCAATAGTATTTCCTGTCTGCCTGAGCCAAGAAGCGGTCATTACGAAATGAGCCCATCACTCATCATATTATCTGCTATACCGCTGCATTTCTGAACCAGTCTGCTGGCAAATGATTTGGAACAACAAAGCATAAATGCTACGTAAATTACGAATTGTCTCATAAAATTGAGAATGGTGTTTTGACCGTGTTAAGTACCTACAACAGACAATGAGAGGTCGCAGTCTCCGACCTGCATCCAAACAACATGTTACTGGTTCCGCAAACAGCTGCTGCTGAACAAATAGAGCCCCATCATCATTTGGAACAATGCAAAGCCTTGTTTTACAGATAACATTTTCCAGGACATGCACGCAGAAATGTTAACAAGTGCACATCAAAGGCATACAGGCTCTTCTCCCTCTGCATTGAAATGAGCGTTTCATGAAAAAATCCATCAGTGATTCAGGCTCTTATTGACTACTTTGCTGTGTTCTGAATGGTCAGCACAGAATGACAACACACAGGCTAGGTTTGTATATTCAAATCACTCAGTCTATTTCATGCACAAATGCTCCTATCCATCAAGGGTCCAACACACAGGGAATTCAGAGACGCTCTCCAACACAAGGTCTGACATTTGTTGGAGAAATATTTCTACCAAAGGGACAGAAGTGACGAGAGATGTCATGGGAAGCTCTGACTGGAATCGAAACAGAATCTTAAGATGGTTGAGTTTGTTAATTTTGTATGCAAATAATGCTCATGCAGTGTCACAATGTTAATCAGGGTGACTGTGTGACTGTTTGCGCTTGACTGACTGGTGCCTGTTGACTTGCAGTATGTAATGTGCAGTATGTAACATGCTCCCTCTCCCATTCTGCCTGACCTTTCAGACACAGCAGTGATGGCAGCAGCAGACACACACACAGCTGGCTCATGTGCTAGTGTTGTCACCACAACTTTAGGAACATAACTGACAGCTGTCAGCTCTAAGAGCTGCACCCAAATATGCCAAATATAATTTTCTAACAAGAGAAATGTAGAGGTCTACGAACTGTTCTTTTATATTAGAATAGTGTATTATTGTTCCCTATATTATGTTTATATATATTTATAGTATGTTTTTGCATTCTCTGAAAAAACCACACCATGAAAGTTGCTGTCAAGTCCTGGCTTCGAAACCAAACCTGCACACTCTATAACAAGGCAGTGTTTTATACCAGCACCAGGGAAGCAAATAAGATTTTGAGCTGTTTTTTTTTGTTTGTTTTTTTTGTTTTTTTTGACATTGATTGACCTGACAGTTTTTATACAACTTGGTCCAGAGCTTTGCTTATAAAATGTCAGGAAATAATCACTGTCCTCAGTTCTCAAATCTGAAGGTACAATGTCAAATTATGTTTAATCTTCCATGAAATATGACTTCAAAAGACGAATAGGTTATCCAAAATATAAGGAAACAACAAAAGTGAGATGATCGACTTTGAAAAGTTTTGCCTGAAAAACGTCTGAAACAAAATGTAAATTCACAAAATACTTGCTGATTAATTCTATGTTGATTGGCTGATCAATTAATTAACTATAATAGGGCTATTAGAAGATAATTATAAAAGCTTATATTTATGTTACAGCTCAGCAGACATTTCTATTGTGTTGTATCTACTGGGGATTTATTGAGTAGGTGGATGCACTCATAGACTGACAGAGGGGGTTTGATGTTTGGTTGATACTGTGTCAGATCTGACGACAAATCTGTCCCAGATTTGGCTCCTGCCACTGCAGTGTTATCAACGACTGTATGTGACGCGTCCCAGTGAGACTGAGGAGAGGGAGGAAACAGTCAGAACCATGGACAGCTCCTGCAAACACAAGTTGTCTGTTTCAATACGACTCTGGCCCTGTCCCATTGACGGGCTTAGTCTAAGTTCACAAGTGTGTTCCATTTCTTCAACGACCAAAATTCCCTTGTGCTTGATTTGAACTTCACCCACATTTATGGTAAAACTGAGTGGTATTTGGCCAAGTACAGTATAAATCCCACGATTCACCAGCTGGTGAGGTGAATGTCATTAAATCGCCTAAATTTGACTTTCTATCTCATAATTATAAATTTTTAATTGCAAATTTTATATTCTTTTATCTCATATTCTGCGAGTTGGGCTTCCACATTTATAATTTGAATCTTGTGCATAGGGACACTTTGGAGTGTCACAACTCAACTAGGACTTGGACCCAAATGCCTGACTCAGGAGACAGTTGGAAGTATGAGTAAAAAAACTTTTAGTAAAAAAAGTGCAAAGGAAAATCACTCAAGTGGAAAAACACGAGCTTAAAAACTAAAGAACTACTGAGAAAGAAAAGGCTTGACAAAGTATAAAAATAATCCAAACCTGACAAGACAAGAGCATGGCATGAAAACCCAAACAAAACACAGACAAACCAACCAATACATATAAACATATATTAAAGGAGCTCATCTGCAGAGACTCTTCATAGACTCTGCTCAAAGCCTGGACATGTCAGGTTCTGAATTAAAAACTTAGGTTCGTGCCTGCATCCCATAGCAGTTCAGCTGTGTTGACAAGAAGATGTCGACCTTCAAACATGCTATATAATTTAGCAAATCCTCACCATAACTTTCTAACTGTCAATAGATTTTGCAAACTATGAATGTTATATTTTCTCATTTGGAGAAAAGTCAGAGTTGGAGTTGCATTCCAGTGTTCACAATGGCATTCAAACAAAAGGCTGCACTCTTCAAGTATGTCCCAGTTGCTTTTAAATCCCCTTGTGCTTGGCCACGTAATACATGCTTGCACAGTATAGGCAAATGTACGTTTCACGTGGCAAAATGCCACCAAAGTGTGTACATGACCAAGCGCACTCAGCCAAGTGTGACTGAAATGGGACAGACCGCATATGTCTGCATGCTGCTGGCACACAGTGCACTCAGTACACCTGGTTCCAGTCTCACAACCAGTAGCTTCACTGCCAGCACCAGTCCTGCAGGTAGCCAAGTCTGTCAGACACTTGCTAAGTTTGGAAACGCAGAATCTACATAGCGCAAAACTGCCAAGTGGGAACTGCTGTTTATGTGCCCATGGAGTTTGAAACAAGCTGCCTAATGCTGTTGCCCGTCAGCCTCCCTCATCCTTCTCTCTCTCTCCTTCAAGGAAAGATCAACACTGGTGGGCTGAACAGACACAAGCCTCCCCGCAGGCTTCCTGCCGTCTGGTCTCGCTCAGTACGCTTAGTGGAGGAAGAGTCTGAGTGCCGACTAGGAGGGATTTCTTCTGCTGCCCTTTCACTAAACCTTTAATAAAACAGCCCGTTTTAGTTTTTGCTGTAAAGCCTATCTCCAGGATTTCTTTATTGTCAAATCTTTCTGAAATTCACCCCAGAAAACCACTGGGGGCTCAGCTCAGCATGTGGTGGAGCGTCTAGATACCAAACACTCCGGTGCACTATATACACTTTACACACTACACCCTCTGAAAATAACACTGGGTGAATCTGCAGCTGCAAAAATCAGTGGATGAAGTTCCCAGTCAAAAAAAAAAATCCCAAAAATGCATTGCTGTCATACTGTTCCTTATTGGGAACTAATTTAAATTCTAGCTAATGGCCCGAGGTCATAGAAAATGTAGTTAACATTTGATTTGCATAAAACTGAAAGAAAACACATTTCCCTAAATGCACAAATGAAACCAAAGGTCCCAGGCCTCATGCAGCTCTTGGCCTGTTGTACACTACCAACCTCAGCAACAGCACATCACTGCACTGAACACACACTAACCTCCTTATGTCCATTATATTATGTAAAGCACATTTTAATGTGTTTATCATAAGTTAATTATAGGAAGAGGTTTTCAACTGCATTGCATGTAATGTTGTTGCTTATGAAATGTGGCATTAGAGCCTCTGCACAAACAGCTCAGTTTAACTCCAGTAAGTCTGGTGTTAGTAATGTAATGGAAAGTAGAAAGGTGAGTCTTTGTCCTTGTGCTGAACCAAGAGCAGTGGATACTCTGTCTTGCTGCTCCAGTGTAACTCAATTTGCAAAAATGTGTTAATAAATGAAACAAAAAACCCCCTCTGCTCTTAAAATAACAATGGAGCTACAACAAATGTACAAATAGCTCTAAGAGAGCACAAGGGAGGCATTCAAGCTGTGAAGCAAGGACAGTGCATCTGTAGAACAGAGCATCCAGTGTGGCATTAACCGCGTTACACATTCAGATGTATAAATGACAATGAAGATGTGAGCAGTGGCCATCGTCATAAATTTGGTTCATTACTTCCAGAGGGAATGGCGGACGTTATCACTGAGTGTTAATGAAGACACACTAGATTAACTCTAACGGACATTTGGATGTACAAAGCTCAAATGTAGTCTATAAAGCTAGTCTTCATCTGAGTGACAGCAGAGCTCCTGGTTCTGGCCTCTGATGGAAGAGAGCTCAGCTTGGCAGGAAGTGCAGAGTACGTTCACATACCTTGATTTAAAATCACTGGGATCAATGAAGCATCTTGTAAACTGTTTTAATAAATTTCATGCAACCCTTCATCCTGTGTGATATTTATAGCTCCTGCGCTGGTTTAACAGTGACTACAGCTGACTGCTGTAATGACTCCACAGGATGCACATGGAACAGAAACACAGGTCAGGGAAAGAAAAAATGCACTTTACTGATTCAAAGATTTGTGCCCTAAAAGCAAAAATCAGGTATACTGAGATAAACACAGCAGCTCCTTCATAATGACTGACTTACATAAAGCAAGAAAGACCTGAGAGTCAGTTGTTCTATGTATAAATCCTTACAAACAGCAGCAGCTTCTCCTGAGAGATGAAACATTAACAAAAACATTTCAGCTGAGTGATGCCACACTGCTGGCCATGTGACAGCTCAGTCTGCCGCTGCAAGCTTTTTAATGGCCCCAGACAAATACGGTAAATTGGCTCTTTAAATATTGTGAAGCAGAAGTGTTGAATGTGCAGAATGTGGGGGCTGTGCGAGCTGCACCAGGGAAAAGAAATCAGTGGGAGACACAGAGGTGTTGCTGATGATGGCTGACAGACAGGTAAGGCTGTTCTTCATGGTGAAAACCGTGTGTGTCCAGATTGTCTGTCTCAGATAAATAACTTCCTGCACAGAGATTGCAAACAAAAACTGGACAAAATTGCACAAATCTTCTAGCCGTGATCACATCATGTACCTGCTGGGCAATGGATGGTTTACTCTCTGTACTCTGTACTTTTTACAGATTCAAGCCACAGTTGTCACATGTGCTGCCACTGTGCTGTCAAAATGCACTGAAAAGAAAAAGGACACATTAATGTTGTTGCTCAGATGGTTTTCATTTTTCTTATTCTAATCTTTATGGTATTGTTGGACCACAGAGGTGTATGGTTGCCATGGTGCTATAGGACCTGAGTCCCATGTTCCAGTCGCTTTCATATTTGGGCTCAAAGCTGCTCTGCATTAGCACCCACCAGTTCTGTTTGTACTCAAACCAGTTACATTTACATCGATGACTTTTACGGATGATTTTGAGGATGAATCTAATGTTAAATTGAGCTTCATTTTACATGATTCCTCAGTGGATCATTGAAACTTAACGAAGACATCACACACATACAGGGAGAGAGTCACTTGTGTGCATACCAGCATCATCAGGGCTCTGGTTTGTAATCCATTTTGGTTTCCCCACTCAACATGTAGTGTATAATACATCCTAATACAGTAATTACAGGGCTAATAGGCTATAGTTTGTGTTCGTTGACCTTATGGGGACCCTGTGCTCACAAACCATTTCTTATTCAGCAAATAATATGAACCAATGAAATGGGGAATGAGAAATCCACACATTGCAAATATCTCCATGCATATTAAAACTCCACCCTGACAGAGTATCTGGCGATTACTGTGTGCTGTGCAGCCAATTTTCCAGGCGGCAGCTTAATGTTGCATCAATGGATTAATATTTTGTGGGTCTAGTTCATTTGTGGTGAGGCTGCCACTGCTGATTCCGGCAGACTGTTATTGATCAGGTTTGTGTTCTACAGGCCTGGGTGATTACTCTCAGACAGATTCCAAAACAAAGGGTTCATAAACACAGCCTCAGCTACAGCACAAACCTGAAGTCAGACACAGGAGCCAGCAGACCATGAATGCTCCAGGTTAGATAAGCTACATGGGGAATAATGCATGTCTATGCTTTGTTAGCTCAGATGAGGAGGATGCTGCTGGTCCTGTACCACATTTTTGTTTTTCAAAGCATTACTGACTATAAAAAGGATCCCTGCGACTTGGAACAGCATCTGTCCTTCAAAACAAAACGTCACGAGTCCTTATGCTAGTGACTCTATGGTATACCACCGTCATCAAACGCAGATCTGTTGAGCAACCACAAATGTTTCCTTAAAACAAAGCTCCATATGGGTTTAGGATTCAGCAGCATGTTCAGGCTCAGTGCCCAAAACAGTCATTTTTACGCAGTGGGCTCCCACTGTGCAAGCGTCTGATCCACCTTAAAAAAATCACACGAGTGGCTGTGCCTCTCTTTTATGTTTTTCACCACACACAGTCAATGAAATTTTCAAAATCCTCTACATCTCTAATGTTTTTCTGCTGCTGTCAGTGTTGTTCCTTAACTTTTGAAACTGTTTCACTTGCTTCTGTTTTTGCACCCCCCTCAAACTGGCATGAAGTTGAACTAAACATAAAGCTGCAAGGAGTTCATTATCATTTGTATGCAGCCCCATATTCCAGGTACAACTAACGCAATCAATGCTATGCTTAATTGCTGAATTGGTTAAATTCTATATAATGATACAACTTGAAAAGTTCAAGTATGTTTTTTCTGGTTACAATGACAACATGCTGTAGATGTTAAAGTATAATCTGCTCTTCTTAATTTGTAGTCAAACTGATGCTAGTGGCAGTGGAAGGCAGAAAACGTCCATGTAGTATCAAAGTAGATGTCTCTGTGCTTTGTGATTATTAATCAGGTCCAGGTTCTACATTAACACTGTGAGAATATCAAAGCCTTGGTCTGTAGAGAAAAGCACACAGTCTGTACTGAGCATTTTAAATGAGCCATCAGGATTAGTGTAAATTTGTGATGTCACAACAAAGCATTCACCACCCTCACCCAGACTCCAAGCCCCACCCATGTGGACCCAGCATGCATGAAGCTTGCAGGATTCAGTGTGTCTAAGTGTTTTAAATGAAATTTGCTATATTTTTATTCAATCAACTCAAAACCCAACTCAAAAAACAGTCTGCCAATCAGAGGAGATGCTCAGAGCCTCCTCTCTTCTGACTGGCTGGCTGACCTGTTGTTACTAGAGCTCCAGAGAAGAGCCTGAGAGAGGAAATGGTAAAACTACTCCGAGATGCTTTCTGTTTGTTAGTACCACAGATATATCTTCTTATCAACACTACAAATACAAATACAACACCAGTAAAGTGTAAAATATGGAAACTTAAAATGGGCATTAAGAAAAACAGCCAATCAGTGAGGAGCCTTACCGTCAAGCTCCTCCACAGAGATGCTGGCCAGCACATCGCTGTCACTGTCTGACAGCGAGCGGCTCAGGTAGTTCCCCTTGTAGAGCAGTCCTGCCGTCACATGGTGGAACGGCATCTTCTCCCTGAGAGACACCAGAGGAAAACATTTAGACAGCAGTGCAGGCAGGGAAGAGGAGCTGAGGAGGAGATTTCTCCCTTGTGGTTTTTTGGAAGCTACATTCTGAACACAAACACCAGTTAAAAGCTTCACACCTTACACATGTGTCTGAACAATGTTTATCAACTGGGGGAACTCCCACATGTGCAATACTTCATGGTCATTGCATTCAAATTAGCCAAAAAATAAAGTTTAATTGACCTGTACAGCTCACAGGGAAAAAAACCCTTTACAAACAAACTCAAAATAAAATGTGAACCCATAAACTGCTACAGGGAGCTGCTCCGGTCATTTGTGCTATTGGTGAAGCTAAAACAAATTAACTTTCATGGGCCACAGCATAAACAAGCTCTATAAAGGAAACAGGGCTCATTCACTAAATGGGAAGTCACACAGTGAAGGAGGCTGGAAGTAAATGTGTTGAAAGAGTGAGTATGTGTGGCTGTGTGAGAGCTTCCGCATGTATACTGTATGTGCAAATGTGACAGAGGCAATTAATTATTCAATAAATCGAAGCCCAAGGGCACAGGAGGAAACACAGAGAGCAGAGAGATTTGGGCAACTACTTCCTTCTCTCTAATTGGATTTTGTCTGGATGAGCACTTTAAGAAGGAGCTTCTGAGACAGAGCGAGGAGTTCAAAAATGGGATGAGATATTACAGAGAGAGCAACACTGAACTTCTCCGAAGCACTGATCTTTTCAGTGTGTTTGTCTCTTTCATCACTTGAATCTTACACCAGACTTCTTCAGAGGCAACGCCATACAATTACAAAAACATGCAACCTTTAACATGTGGCAAAGACAAGATGATATTGTTGTTATTTTCAACCACTAAAACAGTTTATGGTGAGTGAAGGAATTAAAGTTGATGCAGTCACAACACTTCCTCTTGAACACGTGTTAATGCTGACACACTGTTAGTCTCTTATGCAGTAGCCAAGCATACAAATCAGTTCTTTACAATCACCCCAAAGGATGGAGGTAAGTTTATAGCACTACTCTGGCTCAAACACAATTTCTGCCATAAAAGAAAAGTAAGAGAGGTGTAGCACATCATCACAATCTAAAGGGCAGTTTGCCGTTTAGCCTCTTTATACTAAGAAACACAGAACCTCTGTAATTCACTTCAATAACTTTCTAAATAGTGACTGAACCTCCTTATCAAAGGCGTAATACTGAAATGCAAAGCACTGTTAAAATATTCATAGGTTATGAATAAAGCAGATATGAATAACCAAGACAGACAAATATCGAAAATACAGTGGATTCTTTGACAAGACTGGCATCAGATGCACATGGTGCCAGAGGCAAAATGAAACCCTGCTCTGACTTTAACATTTTCCAGCAAAGAAAGTAAATTATATTGCAACTTGAAGTTTTGTTTTTCTACCATGTCTGGTACCTGCCAGAGCCAGTGCTTCAGTGGTGGGAGCTGCCAGCCATCCATCGCCACACAAATGGAAAACTGCTCCCTGCATCTTTCTTGTTTGTCACTTTTATTAAGCATGCATATTAAGACGTCTCTGCCGAAAGCCCTTTCTCCGACCAGCTTTCTTCACACATAATGTCAGGATTTTTCACTTCCTAATTCATCAATTATTCAGTCATCTCTCAGCTGTCATTTTGAATATTACAATCATCCTTCTTGCATTTTTTTTCTTCACTCTTGGCACCAGGCAACCCACTTATTGTCAGCTCTCTGACACAGGTGTACACCATCCTTGGTTTGTGCTGCTGTGGCCAACGTGAAGACATATTGATCAGAATGATTTACGATGCAAGTGCAGAATATATATACAGTTCATTACAGTGACTCTGCAGTTGGTAATGGTTGGATTGTAAAAATTTGAATTGTTTTGAAAATGTTTTAAGAGCTGAGACAAAAAAACAATAATGTTGTGCAGCTCAAGCTTTTGGCTTTACAATAGCAAAAGTCTGTGTGTGTGTGTGTGTGTTTTATGTGTCCTGTGTGTGTATGCTATGAGGAGCATGAAGGGCAATTGCTTTGATTGTAAGTTTGCTCACACTCCTGACACCTTCGGCTCTGCATCCTTAAGTAATCTGTTTATCCAGCTAAAAGCTCACACTAAGCGGCACCAGGCAGTGAGGACCAGCCTGCCTTTTAGCAACAGGGACTGTGATTCTGTTGATGTTGTTTTCCACTGTTGTTTAATCACATGCTCAATGCCCTCCCTTACCTGCAATCACCCGTCATCCTATTAACCACATGCAGGAAGTTATCCTCATCTCTCTAGTCTACACAGCCCTTTCCCTCCAGACCACAATAATGAAGAGAACCACTGTGCACTGTGGGTTGAAGAATGAACTATTAAAACCCTTATTTGGATAATACTATAGCAGTTATTTGATTAGCATTTTATTGTTTATTGATTTTGAATGTTTACTTGTATTATGTTATATTAGATTCCAATGTGTAATAACCTGAGGGTGAGGAGAACACAGAGATAGTGGATGCAGAAATGATCTTGAGCTTGATTTACTTTATTGTATCACTGTTACTGCTGACATTTGTAGATATGTAATTGTATAAACTGTGTATCATAAAAAATCACCCTACGATTCATCCAAGTGACCACCTACCGAAGTGTACAACTTTTAGATTGTGTGTTTACATGTGTGGTATTAAATTATGTAGCAGAGTGTAGCACAAAGTCTGGAGTCTGGTAACAGAGGTGGAGAGTAGTAAAGCATTTTCAGCACTAAAGAAATACTTGTCGCATTTCAGAGAGAAACGTTGGGTTTGCTCCATTTATCTGATGGTTGTATCAACCAGCTCCTTTACAATTAGTGTGGCTTCACAAGCGGAATAGGCTCCATAAAATGTGACAGACTATTGGATTTTAAACACCTGCAACAATATTGAGAATTTTGCTGAAACAATAAATTGACTGAAAATTACTCGACTGAGGTAGTTGGCTAGATGATCTCACCGCAAGCTCCATTTAGGAGCCGCTCTGCTCTAAATGGACCATGTGATGATAACACTGTCTTCTCAGCTCTCAGTCACTTAAGTTATATTATAAAGCCTGTATTACTGCTAGCAGCTCCTCGCATGTGACAGATTTCTCCTTTTCTTGGTTTAAGACCATTGTAATTTTAATATCTTTGGGTTTTGGACTGTTGATTTGGCTCACAAGCCATTTCAATATAGAATCGATGCATTAAATGAGGCATAGCGTTGGTTCAGGCAGAGCACTGAAGTCGCATTTGTCGTGGCTCATACAGTATAAGCATATATGGCTATAAGTGTTTCATATAAGCCTCACAATCGTTCATTCACCGCTGTGTCGATAGTAAATCCAGTCATATTCATGCAGGTGTACGGCAGTTGTATTTATTAAAGGGGGGATTAGTTCTCCCAGGAGAATCATCATTCAGACTGTTTGAGCACTGCCAGCTTCTTCACCCACCATCCTAACTGCACTGTATAAGCAATGTCTGCTCTGGAGCTTTGACAGCCACACAGGGATCTATGTGGATGACCTAACCTCTCAGCCTCTATGACACAAAACCCTCCTCTGCATCACTGAACAACTCCAATTAAATGTCCGGACATGTTCGCACTGAGGAGAACAAAATGTGACACCGCTGACAAACAAGGAATAAGACATGTCAAAGGACATGGAGCAGAGATTTTACTACCACACTTCACTCACAAGGGCATTGTGTTTATCAATGCAGATGATGAAGAGTGAGATAATGTGCTGAAACTGTAAAACACCTGATCTTGAAGCCCTCAGGAAGACAGCGCGGACCAGAGCTGTTCAGAGCCTTCACAATCATTATACTTGATTAAATTGATCAAGGTCCCAGCTGAACAAGCTAATGTGCCCTTCAGGAGCAGAGCAAAGTACAGTAATCACTTAAATCAGCAAGTGATCACCACAGCCTCAACCAAGACCACATCTATTTTTTTTCTGCCCCCCCCCCATCAAATAGTGATTCCTCCACAATATCATGATATATCAGTTCAATAGAAAAGAGGCGAGGATTTGGGGTTTAATACTCTGATTCAGCTGGTGATAAAAATGATCCATAGAAATGACTTAAAGATAAAATCTGAGGATGGTACCTCTGCATTTTACTGAGCTGGATGCTTTGGCAAATTCTTAATCTCCAACTCTTTGAGGAGACACAGAGATACCTTTTAACCCATTACACTACTGTCACAACTGTTTTTTACTGTCAGTTTATTGTAGGACTGATCACATGTTTTTGTGTAAAATGCAACATCAACATAACAGAGACAGCAGATGAAACCTGCCCTTGTTTTATGAGATTTATGAGAAATTTTGCATCGCACTGATGTCAATGGCTGTTGCTGTCGTCCAAAGTGACTTTCAGCGAGCGAGTGAGTTGAGAGTCAGTGTCTGGCTCAAGGACATGTTAAACTGACAAGACACATGGACACCGCTGGCGGCTGCACCAGCAGAGATTGGACCTGTGGCATTTAATCGCAGGGATGACCTGTCACTCTGCTGTTTCCTGAGCTCCAAAGTTAAGCCCAAATATGATTCCACACCAGGATCAACCTGTCAACAGCCTCTTCATTTCTCAGAGCTGATGCACCGGGCGATTGTTGAGTTTTACGTCTGAGGAAAGAGATTCTTTAATAATAAGTTGTTATCAGCAACAGCTTCATCTGAAATCCACCAGTTTCCCTTCATTTTCCCTCCAAATGCTCCATATGATCTGATCCATCTGACACCAACAGTGTGGACAAGAGTCAAAGATCAAAGAATACAGGTAGAAAGTATTTTACAAATGAGCAGCAATCTGAGTGAGATTTTTAAACAGAGATGATCTGATAAGAAACAATATACATTGAACAAAAGGTCAATTGTCTTCATTTAGTGGCCTGGTGTGTAGTTGATATACACTGCTAACTGGTCTAGTTGCAGTTTACATCCATATCTATCCAACCTCAGATAACAAATGTAGTCAAGACTTTAACAAAGGGTATTTAATGTATTTTATCATACATATGCATATACATATGAAGCTATGGCCAAAAACTTGCTTTGTATGGTCTTGATGACCTTGACCTTTAACCTTTGACCACTAAATTCCAATTAGTTTATAAGAAAGTATAAAGAAATTTCCTGAAGACGTTCCTGAGATATCCGGTTCATGAGAATGAAACGGAGGTGCCACATGTAAAGTAAAAGTCTTGGCCGTGACACTGCTGTACACACAACAGAAGCAGACATCACTGCATCTGCAACGTTTAAATGCTGCTGCTGATGATGTCAGAACAGGAAATGGTATAAAAAGAGTATCTAGAGTGCATTCAGTGTATTCCTCTTTTCTTTCAAACTGTGTTTCCAGTTGCCCACAATAAAAGTATTTCAAGGCAGCCTGACAGTAGACAAACTATTACTGCACTATTATTGTCCTTTTAAGTCTTTCCACTGTTGTTAAGACCAGGTCACAGCAGAACTGAACCCAATTACGGCACAGACATAAATAAAACCACCTCCACTAAACTTGTGTGCATGCCTTACAGGGAGAGCACTACTTGTGCTGACACTTAAAGGAAGAGACAAAGATGATATGACTAATCAGAACACTTTGACACTGAAGGAGGAAGCAGGAGGCTGCGATTGCCACTGCCATTAAAATGCTGCACACATGTCCCCAAAGAACCGGTGGGAGGGGCTGGAGAAGTTATCCCTCTCTGCAAATTTGTGTCCAGGAGCTGCTCATCAGAGGTCAGTGACACACCTTTGTTTACAACGTGGAGACGTGGTTAAGAGATCAGGGTCACGACAATAAGATGTTGATACAAATGTCAAAACCTAAATTTCCAATAGTGCAAAACAGAACAACTGTGAAGACTCATACCTAAAAATGACTTAAGCATTTATTTTATTATCAAGATTATTGTCTGTATTTCTTTTTCTGTGACTTAAATCATTGATTGGTCATCTTTACACTACATTTCAAACATTGTGCACATCCTTATAAAGGTGTGATTACCTGAGCATCTGAGAACTGTCAAAGACAATTACTCCAACTCTTGATATTTTACACAGGGTTACACAAATACAGTGGAACAATATAAACCTAACTACATCTCCAGATGACTGAATCTTGATGATCATTCAATGATTTTGTTTTATTCCAACACATTGACCTCCTCCTCCGTATTAAAACTTTGTCATGTCACTAAATGGCAGTCCTTTGAACCAAACCTCTCTCTCTCTCTCTCTCTAACCATCAACCACAGCCAACACCACAATACTAGACTGTTCCTCACAGCTCAGAGTCTTGACTCTTTGAAGAGAGCACAACCTGATGAAAAGAGCACAGCTTTTATTTGAAGCCCGGTGCATGACAAGGAGGCCAGATGGCAATTTTTCACATCAGACCCCGCAGCCAATAGCGACAGGGCGATACTGAGGGGGACTCAAGCAGAACACTGTGTACCAGCTGCAGACCCTCCGGCCACAAGATCAACTTTGTAAAGAGGACTGTGACACTGTTTATGTTATGATTAGGTCTAAAAGTCTGTGTTGTGAAAGCACACCAGGCCCAACTGAAATACACCAAGTTATCAGCAGGATGCAATTCCCCTTTAAAGATGACGCCATTTCCATAACGCTGATGAACTGGCGGTCCTTCTCATCACACAGTGCTCTGCTCTGTGTTGGTTCGAATTTCTATTTTTCGCTCGCACCCTTCATCAGAGCAAAACCAAAGAAAAACATCAGCTGTGACATTACAGATTGAGGCACGGTCACATCACTGGAATAACTACAAAGTTTCCGCAGAGGCAAGTGTAGAGTTACCAGTTTCACTGTTTCCCATCACTGCCAGAGAAACACAGGAACAGGCAGCTGCTCATGAAAGCAGCCTGTTGAGGACGTGACAGCAGAGCCAAGAAGACGACATGTGCAGAATCTATGAACTTTCGTTCAAGTCAGAAGTGAGGTATTCTGGTCACACTTCAGTCTTACCGACAACACACTGTGGCTCCATGTAGCGAGGCAGCTTGGTGTCAACTGATGACTGTCTACTCATGTCAACCTTCACTTTGATAATATAATACTGCAGCAGCTAACACACACACACACACACACAATCATCAGAGTGGATCATTATTCAGACTTTAATTACCAACTGCTTTTGATCACCCAGCTCTAGCAGATCCCAAGTTATGCAACACCAAAACAAACATCTGGCCAAATCTGCCCCAGTTAAGTAAATAATGAGGTGAAAAATATTACTATGGATCAATGACATGCCTGAACCTTCTGAAAGAGAAATCATTGGTTTAATTACTGTGCAGAGCAATGGACTGTGCAACAGTGCTTGAAAACGCAGTCAACTGGGTGCAAAGACAATCCATCAAACCATCACTGCAAACCGAGATTCAAATGTTCTCCAAACTGAGAGGAGAGATGGAAGCGTCCCACAGAAGTGCCACCTCTCTGCACACATTCCCAGCTGCTTCCTGCACCAACAGACCCTTTCCCTGTCTCTCTGTCTCTCCCATGCTGATTCTTACCCATACTGGTGGCTGTGATTGTACTCAGCAGGATACTGCAGCACAACAGGCTCCCTCACTGGACTCTCCATCACGTCCACCGTCCCGTCCCTCAGGTATGGGTTCCCTGGCAAGTCTCCGTTTACCTCCGAGTGCGTCCCCGGCGGCAGCATGCCAGAGGGCTCCACCGTCTGAGGACTGGACTCCGCCGTCTGGGGATCGGGCTCTGTGACCTCCTCCTCCATCACGCTCTTAGATGCAGTGGTGCCTCCAGCAGCAGCAGCAGACAGCCTGTCCACAAACCACTGAGCCCGGCTGCCTCCACAGTTTGGGCTTGTCCCAGAGCAGCAGCATCGGTTCCCAGAAACCCCTTGTTTAATATTTGAGCAGTGAGAGCAGCAGGTACGACAGCTCCTCTCACGCTCCACTCCTTGGCTCCTCACTCCCTCCCTCTCTCTCTCTGTCTCTCCCTCACTCCCTCCCTCTCACTCTCTCTCTCTGACTCCCTCTCTCCCCCTTTGCTCTCTCACTCACTCTCCAGTGCAAACATTCCTCCACATGGGGAGACAGAGTGGAGGGCTCATTAGTGAGTCCCAATGACAGACTCAGCCCTGCCTGCCTGCAGCTGTGCTCACAAAATACACAAGGAGAGGCTGGAGAGAGAGAGAGAGGGAGGGATAGAGCGAGACAAAGAGAGAGAGAGAGAGAGGGGCAGAGACTCCAGGACAGGATGAGTAAAAGAGAGACAGTGTGGACGGACGAAAAAGGAGTGAGAGACAACAGATGCTGATTGCAGGAGCCTTGGTCCAACAGCCACCGCTGGAAACACCAAACAAAGGAGTGATTGGAATTGCTATTACACTGGTAAAGAAAAAGACAGAGAGAAAGAGTGACAGCCAGGGTGAAAGAACAAGAGACTGACTGCGATTGTGTGTGCAGCAGGAACACACACACACACGCGCGCGTCGCCTTCATATCCCTGTGGATTATGCTTACAGTGCGCTCTGCAGGTCAACACGGGGATGCTCAAAAGGCTCGTCATACACAGAGCGACACATCTCCGAGAGAGCGCGCCGTGCCGTGACAGCGTGCGCCACCATGTGGAGCAAAGAGCGCGCGTTGGATGGGGAGCAAACGACAGAATGGTGATGGTGAAGATGATGGTGGGCGGGTAGGTGGGGGGCGGCATCCCGGCGGGGGTCCACAGTGAGAGCTCTGCTGAGCGCTCGTCACAGCTCCAGTGCATCACCAAGACACACACACACACACACACACACACACACACACACACATGCACACACTTCCTGCGAACTACGTGTGACAGACGCTACATTCATGCAACAGCCATCATCACCATCATCCTCATCATCATCATCATCATCACCACCAACAACAGGCGTTAGTGTTCACACTCACAGACAGTCTGCCCCTGATCCTCTGCCTCTCCTCACTGACAAATGTGGTTTTAAAACAAACACAGGTTCACATCTGACTCTAGAAACAACAGCTCCGGTAGAAAATGTGCCACTTCGAGGCTCGTTACACAAAAGCAAAGTAAAAAAAATATAAATATATATTAATTTTAAGTCTTATTCTCAAGCTCATTTCTCGCACATTCTCCACCACCACAACCATCACTAAGACACGGTGGACCGTGCAGCAGATGTTAACACACTGTCCTGTGAGTGGACCTCCGCAGGTCCTGACCGATCCACACAACAGGTGTGGGCTTGCGGGGAGAAAAACAACAACACACCGGCTGTGCTCAGCTCCAGCCTGCTCGTTACTCACCTGAGGGTAATTTATAGTCTCATTTCTCCAACTCACCTCTGAAGGTGTTGGGCGTCTGGGTGTGCGATCAGTCAAATCCGTTGATCGATGCCCGCAGTAGGATCCAGTTTAGAGACTTGAGGTGGACTCAATCAGCCTCGTTGATCGATCCGCGTCGCCCTGTGCGTAATCGGTGAATTATTCCTTTACTTTGAAGCGCACTCGTTTCTTCCCATCGCATGTACAAGATTAAAAAAGGTCACACTGGTTGGTGGGTTGTTGTTCTCCTGGTATGAATGTGAGTCCAGCAGCAGCAGCAGCAGCAGCAGCACCGCGCGTCAGACGAGTTGCACTTTTCGCCAAACTCTCGTCAATGTTTTAGTTTCTTCTCTGGCTCCGCGTCGCATCCGGTGATATTCACGCACGTCGAAGCCAAGTCAGCTCAGTTGATTCAAAGTATATATATATATATATATAAAAAATAAATAATCCACGGACTGTAGATCACACACGCACGCACGCACGCACGCACACACACACATACAGATGCCGAGCGACGGTAAGATTGATGAAAGCAGTCCAGTGTCCAAAGGAGACGCTCCAACCCAAATCAATACGCAATCGAGCAGGAGAGCGATGATTGGCTGCTTTTACTCCAGTTTGCCTTCATCCATCCAGTGTCCTTTCTTCAAGATACCTGTGTCCTTCAGCATCATTCACCTGGACAGATGTGCTCCATAACTGTTATTAGCTGCTTTTCTTCCTCAGCTGCAAATTTGAGAAGGAAGACTGTGTCAAGCCAGCCAAAGTAAGACTTCATCTTCCGGTGATAACTTTCAAAATAATGCCTTCATTGCCGAAAAAACAAAAGCACAACATTTAATTATTGGTTTTATAATGAAAGTTTCTCATTTTTATCGATCTAAACGTCATTATCACACGTTTTTCTTTAATTCAGTTTCTCCTTATTCTCACCGAGTTCTGGTTTTGCGTTTTTATTTTCAAAGTTGAATCCTCCAGTTTCCGGTTTTCTCCTTACATCTACGTGATTGACGAAACTATACTTTTTCCAGTGGCACTGTTTGAGATCTTTCAGCTGCAACAATGTTTAAATATCCTTTCTGCTTTAAATCAACCTGATAACTTTTAGGATTCATGGGGGAAAAAAACATGTATATCGATGTGTCTGTTTCACATTTTCGTTTCAGATTCTAGTGGCAAAGACGTGTAGACCTCCACAGTATCTAAATGACTCCTGCCTGGTTGTGTCAAAAACACATGGGTGTGAGTTGAAGTGAGGGGGAAACAAATGAAACGGTCCTCACTGACCACCACATTATTTCAGCTGAAAACTGTCTTGACCCATATCCCAGATCAGCCTCTATAGTGAACACTGACTGTCGTTTCCCACAGGCAGAAACAAGAGCATTGAGTGGGAGCGGCCACCTGCTCTGTGATGAATGACTGGATAAATCAGAGAGGTTTGCTCTAACAGTCTGCAGGTACCTGATTCCCTCAGGATAAAAGGGCTTCTTTTGGTACAACAAGAGATGAGTTATATTCAAAGGAGTGCTGAGTCAGGATGCTGCATCTTTTCCTCACAAAAATGAAAAGTTGTTGGTTTGGAGACAGTGAAGAATACAGCTGACAAAATGATGGCTGCTTTGTTGCAGTCTTTGAGTGCAGTTGTGAATAAAACATGCAGCTGGTTTCTCAGGCAGACTGTGCACTATATATGCATTAACAAGGCTCAGTTAATGAGGCTTTGGCCTGTGGACAATCCTACATATAGTGGAAACTGGGGACTGAGGTGGAAACACTGTCTGCATTTCTCACAGTTACTCAAAGCCGATGTGGACGAGACCAACCAAACCTTTAAATAATGGACATGCATCTGTCTGCTAATTACCAGTGGCATCTACAGATGATTGCATGTCAATCATTCACAGTGTGTATTTGAATGGAACAGCTCAGATGTTGCAAATGTCTCCGAACAGTTGCATTTACGACACAGATCAGGGATGCTTTCTCTTTTTGTGTATATGAGCAAAATGTTCTGAAATATTGCTTTACAATAATATACTGTACCATTATTTATTTTATAATAAGCAATATTATATATTCATATAATCCAGTTTTACAAGAACAATTATTTAGCTATATTTTTACCTAGGATACAGGACTAGGTCTGCCTTGAGGAAAAATAGGCTCAATTTATATTGCGTTGCTTATGATAAATGGCACAGACAAATGATTTTTAAGAAAATATATAACAAAGTAATTCTACAAATGACTTGTTTGTGTTGTATTCTGATGCTAAATCAAACAAATGGATCGACAGCTGATTCTGCTCTTGCCAATAAGCATATCACACAGGTCCTTTTGTTTAACATTTACTGAGCGTGCTCCTGGAATTTATGGCGCCACGCTGAAGATCAGGTTGACACTGTTCTTATTCTGTAAATAAAATGCTCTTTAGCACAGAGATCCATTTAACAGATAATGAAATGTTTTACACTGAACAACTGACCAGTGAGAAAATGTCTATGTGGGGAGAAACTGAGAAATTCAGTCCATTTCAGTGACTTTATTTCAGTTTTTATTAACGTCGGGCTTCGGTTAAACACTGTTAAAATGCAGTTTTATTAATCATTAAAAAGGAGCAAAACACTAAGAAATGTTCACTTTTCAATCAGCGACACTGAGAGATTCTTTGACCTGCTAATCAACTCTGAAACACTCAGAGGACTGACTGCTTATCACAGAGGGTGCAGCCAAAATGTAGAAAATGCACCAGGCTTGAATGGCCAGTGTTAAAACTAAGCAAAGAGTAGCCTGTGAAAGAGTTCTGCAGGCTAAATACATGTTAGAAGTCGGTGGTTGATTTCTTCTGAAGGCTAAAAGGTTGATGTCAGAACACTTTTCTGCACACCCACTCTCCTGTATTATTCCTGTTCCTGTCAGATTTATCAAGATGAATGCATAGTGTACGTCTAACAGGGCATTGTAAGTTCAACAATGGTAATCTAGATTCATGGGTCTGTGCCCACTAACAATGCTAGAATATTTAAAAATGACAACCACACTGTTACTGTCATGGTTACAACCATTATTTTTCACATTTAAAGGCATTTTGAGGGTTCTCAACCAGTGTGACCCAGTGTGAGTCAGCAGGTAGGAGTCAGATGTCACAGGCATGGATGTGTATGTGGTTATGACCCTCTGCTTATTGTATAGTCTCTGAGATGCAGGAGACTCTGTATACCAAATCTTCAATAAGCAACAAACTGAGATGACACTTACTGTAAATGTGTTATTTTTCTCTGAGCTTTACAGCACAGGTGTCTCCTGGGGTCAGTGTAGGTGTTTTTCAAAGCAGTCTGAAGTGGTAGTTTATAGGAAATATATAACATATCACATAATAGTAAATGCAATGGAAAACAACATCAACTAATACAGACCTGTCAAGCCTGGGAGGTATAATGCATAAAACAGGCATGAGAAAAAGAAATCCATGCTCCATTTCTTTTGCTTTGCGTACTATAAACCAATCATCTGCATCATGTTGTCTTCCTGTTTATATAACAGTCACATTTTTACAGTGCAATGTTGGCTGTAATCAGAGCGTACAGCAGAAAAAAAGCACTGACGCACCTGATTGAAGGTTCCAATCACCCAGGCCTATTATTTACATCCTGATTGATATGGTCATGTGCCCCTCATGCTATTATAAGTGCATACATGTTTCTAGCAGAAACAGCCTTTGACTTTCCAGTTTCTGCTCTACAAATCATTTGATGCCAACATTAGCGAGAGCCAGCACTTCATTCATTTACGTCAGTCTGCAGAACAGGACAGGACTAGACTTTATAAAGATTGAGTAATAAATGAATGAACAAATAAATAAGCTTAGTGAGTTAAGGAGACAACAGTTTGAAAACCCTGCAATAAGTATTCGGCAAATAATTACTCAAGCAAGTCAGAGAGAGAAACAAGTGCAGCCTTAGCAATTTTATCAGGTTTCTGTTCATTATGGTGCTCATGCAGGGAACACTGTGAGCTATTCTGATGTTCTCCTTTTATTCTGCTGCACACATACAAACACACACATGCAGCACACACCATGCATCACAGATCCAATCTGTGCTCGGTTCCTAGACCAGTTCAGCCTTGGAGAGCTCATTGCCATGAGGTGTGTGTATGTGCATGTGTGACTGCAAGTCTCAGTGTCTATATAGTGTATATGTGTGTGTATGTGTGTGTGTGTGTGTGTTCTTGATGGAATGAGTCACATTGTCTCTTTTCCTGCTGTTGCTTCGTCTAACTTTTTCAAAGGGGAATCTAATGAGTCAATACGTCTGTTCTAGATTCGCTGCAGTAAAACTAATGTCCTGACTGATGCTGCTGACGACCACAGCTCTGCTGAAGGACCTGAGCCATCACCTCTGTGACACATTCGCACACAATGAACACTGAATGTTTATTGTCAAAGCTGTGATCTGGATGCCACTTTAATGAGATGAAGCCCCTCTGTTGCTCATGTTGCTGAGAATCATGAATCATGCATAGAAGAGAAAAGTGGAGACGATTATACTTATATAATTATAGAGCTCTGACAATGCATTATATTCATGCATAAAACTTGCATCTGCACTTGGGCACAATTGTTCTTAATGTTTGGCTTTTAAAATTAATTTATCCTCTCTTTCTAAAAAAAAGATAAAACAAATCAAGAAAAAATATCTGCAACACCATTAAGAACAGCCATCACCAGACTAGTGATATTTGAAGTATATATGTTGTGTCTGTTATGATGACCATGATGATTCAGTGTCCTTGTCTTCCTACTGCAACCCTCCAGGCTGAATGAAATGATATTCTATGACACCTTTAAAGAAGAAAACTGTCAGAAGCCTGTATCTTTACCTACATCTATACTAATGAATAGATTCAGATATGTGATTCCTGGACAACAGACACAGAGTCTTCGCACACTGCTTTGTAGCTGCAGCTGTCTTTCAAAGTAAATCCAGAAGCCAGAGTAAAAGATCTGCCAGTGCTGCAGAAAAGAAAAGACCCCCCTCAGGCAGTCAAGGACCCATCTAGCTGCTCCCACTGGCTCAGTGACAAAAAAGCTCTCCTTTACTTTAACCCAAGGATTTTTGTTGTTTGTTTCAACTGTCACCTACTCACAAACAAAGAATAAGAGTAGGTGCAGAAATGTAACCAAAAGCCTCTTCATACACAACTGTATTCTTTTTGTGCCAAAGATTTTAGAGAGAGCAGGACAAACCCTGGAGCTCTGCTGTGCACCCAGAGAGGGACACATCTTGTCAACAAGGTGACACAGATCTCCTGGTTTGCAGGATTTTGAGCTTGTTGAGGGCAGATGAGCCACTGAGGACTGGTTATGATACTTCTACTTCACACGCTGCATAAAATACAATCAATCAATGAATAGCTTTCAAAGAGAAGAATTGTTATTAATGTAAGTTATATGAATCTAAACAACATTCATCAATCAACAATCATTTAATAGGAATAAAGAACTTTGCCTTTAATCAGACAGTGTGCTAAAATTTTGTTGAATCTTAATCAGACTCATACCTGTGTTATACCTGTGTTATAACTGTGTTGAGTGCTAACTCCTATTGTTTCTACTGTCCTGACTGACTGATGTAAAGAATGAAATGCTTTCAGTAAAAAAGATACAATGTGGTGCTTCCTCCTGCAATCAGCTCAGTCACTTCTCACAGAGGCTTTGTATTTCATTCGGCGCGATAACACGTTGACCTGCACTGCCTACAGGAGTGGTATTTCTCTAGATTGGCATCAGCCTTTCAACCTGTTTCAGGAGCTCAGTGTGAGTTTGGCAGAAAATGTCAGCGACTTTGTCCATATGTTCCAACAATCACGATCCAAGCCGAGGCATTTCTGGAGAAGGTGGGATTGAATCTTCGTCGTCAGGCGACCGTCAGTAGCCTCAACTACGCTGACATTTCCTTTACGTTCCTCACACCTGGTGAACTGTGCTCATAATCACATACACAGCCCTTCCCGCTCCTATATTTGGCTCATCACATTTCTGCCAAGCTTGCTGCTGCTCACAGACTTGGTGCATGCATTACACACAGACAACAACTGAAGGCATCTGTGTTGTGTGTTTGCTAATGTGTGTAACACTGTGTCCATGTGCAGAGACAAGAGCCACAGTGTTAGGGACACAAGCTCTACACACATAACACACACATACACACACACACAGAAGCTCTCATGACCACTCTGGCAATCCTTTCCTTTAACAGAACCACTCCAGCCGTCTCATAGCTTAATAATAAATCACAGCATGCTATATGACGTGTTGCTGGCCTAGCGGATGATAAACTACTAAACCTACTGTGGCAGTGTCAGAGCCACTCATTTAGGAAACAAAACGATGACATTCATCTCACTGATCCCAGAGGAAACTTCATCACAGCAGGAACAGAGCTGAGGATGCAGGTGAATTAGCAGCACAGCTCACTGAAGATTAAAGACTTGTCAGCTTCATTATATTAACACTCTGCTCCTGCTAGATTGAAATTAATGTTCTCATGCAGACTAATGACTGTTTGCATAATAACAAATGCTGTCTGTTTACAGATGTGCATGGTAGTGGAAGAGTTTTTACATATAATATAAATATTCATCACTGGCTGGTGAATGATTCTTTACCAAAGATGCACATACAGTATCTGACCAGGACCAGGCCTGGGTCTGAACCACAGGAAGCATCTTTCAGGTGGTGGTCCATGTGTTTTCCTCACACATAATCCTGTTAAGGCCCTGAGTGTTTTTTTTCTTCCAGTCTGAATAAAACCCTCTGGGCTGTAGACAATCTATAGAAAAAAGCAAATACAGACCTCAGCATCTTTCAGATGAGTTCAGGAAAAGGTTCGCTAGAGCACAGGTAATCCCCACGTGCAGCCTTCTCCCATCATCCAAAGCATAATGTGCTCAAACATGTATGTTGCAGTGACTGTTATATTGCATAACAGTTGCATTTCTGATGCAAAAAGCTATAATACGACTTTCGAGCATCGTGCCACTAACATATTTTCCACCTTTCTGGCTTCAACAGTTGCATCAAATTTCAGTAAATTATGAAAAGATGGCATTCGTGTCCCTCAAGTGTTGCCGAGTCACTTGTGACGGGAAATCTTTCTTCATTGTGTTATTTTATGAACTGATCAGCAGAGAGTGATTCAGCTCTCAGACCCGACTTTTTGCTTGGCCACCTGCCTTAAATCCATATACTCAACCACGTAACACAGGCTGTGTGCCAAACTACAGGCAGCCGTGGAAGATTAATGTCAGGGATGAATAGGATTCAGCCCAAATGTTCATGACTTTTTGCAGCGTGAATTTTGGGGTAATTTTGGGCACGTTCCACTGGGAGGAGACTCCAGAGCATACACAGAACCAACATATCCCATCATACATAGATAGATAGGTAGATAGATAGATAGATAGATAGATAGATAGATAGATAGATAGATAGATAGATAGATAGATAGATAGATAGATAGAAAAAAGGTTAAAAGTGCATGTACAGGGTGCAGAGTGAATCCGAGGGAGGAATTGTACAGCTGTATTGCGGTGGGTTTTTGTAGTGCTCACTTGAACAGTGGGGGAGTCTGTACTGAATGTGCTCTGGGGTCTGTCCAGTGTTTTATAGAGGGGATGGCTGGTATTGTCCATGATCCTGTGTTTAGTTTAGATTCTGTCTACAGCCACCACATCGTGGCTTGTGTGGGAACCCAGGAGGAGGCGGAAAAGGACAAGAGGGTTAGGGGTTGGGGCAGGGCTAATCTGCTGTAACTGACACCTGGATGGATGCTTTCTGCATGCTCATGTGGGCTGAGATTGAAGTTATAGATTAGATTAGATTTGATTGATTTTAATCTAAAAAAAAAGTATTCATTAATCCCTGAGGGGAAATTTAAAATATTTAACAGTTGTTGTACAGCTGTGTTCATCACTGTGCTCTAACTGACAACAAGCAGCAGGAAGACGAATAATTTAGTGTAATCTGGCCTGCTGATGCAGAGTGGTGTGTAAATGCTGCACTCCTGACCCACCTGATGTAACTATTTCCCTCAAATTAACCTTTAATCCATTTTGGCTCCTCAGAAGAAGGAAAATGTCAGAAAACATTAATTTATATAAGGCTTGACAAATGATCGTTACTGTTATAGTACCCGTTTACACCTCCAGCCGGTACAGAGGAACGTTAACATTCCTTTGAGGTTGCTCGCGTCCATCAGATGGATGTTATGTCCTTTAGCTCTAGTTTGACCTTTATCAGCACCTGAGGAAAATGTCTGGGTTCTGCAGCTGAATGTGCTCACCAGCTAGCTCTTGCTTTAAGCCATAAGCAGTTTGTTTAAAGCAATTGAAAACAGCTCCCACTGCTGCTGGAAAGAGGTCTGATGAAAACCATGGGACTCAACCAGTACAGTAAATGTACTGCATGATAATAATAATAAAAAACAAAACAAACCAAAGAGCTAAATGTGACCACAAGTTATGATGAACTGTAGTGACCCTCTTTAAACTGATCAAATTTTACTTTTCTCAACTTTTATCACTGGAACCAGAACACGTTGGAGCAAATGTGGCTAAAATGTGAAGTATGTGTGTCATTTCATTTCCCTGTGACTGATCAACACCAGGAAGCTGCTTTGATCACTGGTGTGTGGCTAAAAATGTACAGAACAAACAGTTCCTGTCGCAGCAAGCCTTCATCAGTGGCATGTCAGGGTCACACATGCAGACTGCCTGTGGAACAAAGTGTTACAGTTGTATTTTATAAAAGAGGTAAGTGCAGCAAAAAAAAAAACAGTTGTTTCTTACACAAACTATGTTATACACAAGTGGCATCAATAGCCTTCAGGTTCAGGGTCAATAAAAAAAGCTCTCAGTTAGAGCTGATTCAAGTGTCACAGGTCTTTATTTCAGTCCTTGTGTGTGATGGATAATAATCAGCTCGGTGTGATTCAGCTCACAGGCCGAGCTGACTTTTCGCCTGCCAACCCGCCTGTGGTTCATTCATCAATCAGACTCTCTAGGCTCCACAGCGCACCGCAGACCACAGGACGTAAAGGTTACAAGAAAATATGTTCCACCTGATACCCACCAGTGATCGCTGTCACACATGTGCACACATGCCCTCTCTCTGTGGGACAGGTTCATCCTCAGGTGTCCTGTGAAGGGGACAGGAGTGTTTCATTCATCATCTGTCTGGATTTCATTCACTTCTTGGGTTTTTTGTTTGTTTTGGTGTCATCCAAGCTTCATATTCATGTTTTCTCCCTCTGTCTAAATGTTTTATATGGCAAATCAGTATAATGCTTCTCATTCTGGTGCTTACTACACCTACATTTAATTTCATCATCTGAAAAAGATGCACGACACTTAAAGCTCTGGGGCTGATGGAAACTTTATGTTGTGGTTCAGATTGCAGGGGTATAACCTTCCTGATTATGATTTGGGTATATATATCCTTCATAGCTGTAATTGTAAATATTACAGTATAGTCTCCATATTTATGCCTGGAAGCATTTTGTAATACAATTTTATACTCCCCCTAAAGTGGACTACACCATTTCTAAACCTTGACTCAACTGAAAGTCTCATCTGCCTGCCTCACTCCATTAGTGGCTCGTGTCCCCAAGTCTCCGCTCTCACGTATCACACAGACAGGGGGGTAATGTGGGTAATATAACGTTAACAACCAGCTTCCAGACTTCACTTTGAGTTTCTGAAGAAGACTGTGCCAAGTATCTATGGATGAACTCTAATATTAGCTAGTTTATAATTCAAGCCTTACGTTATAGTTTGCTATCTGCTAGTATCTGCTATCTTTCATTTCTAGTGTCAACTTGTTGTTTCATTACTTATAGAAAATGTCATGATATAATGTTAACAAACACTTGTGCTCAGTCATGAACAGTGACACAAATGAGGATTAGTCATGGAGATACATTTTGACACAAATAGTTATTTATTCTGTGTGTGTGTGTGTGTGTGTGTGTGTGTGTGTGTGTGTGTGTGGCTGTGGTGGTTTGTTTCCACTCTGGCATCCAGTTTTACCTTGTTGTCTGCAGTGACATATACAGTACGCCTGCTGTAGAGTAAGTAATTGTATTAGCGGTGTTGGAAAGTAATTAATAACATCTACTCTGTATTTAATACACAGTTTTAAGGTACTTGACCTTATTCTTAACAGGAAACAACAACCAGTCAATTTCATTTCCTGTGCAAATCTGCCTAACTGGACATGTGTGGACTGAAATAGTGGTTATGGGTTTTTAATGCAGACTGATTATCAGTGCTGCTGCAATATGTCACTCCCCTTATGGGTAGATTATGGTTTGAATGGGCTCATTATTTGTTTACTTTGTTTTGGCCTTTGTAAATTCTATCTCTGTGCAAATGAGGCAACATTGAAAACACATATCTCCTTTTTTTCAGCATATATACACAGAAAAGTTAATTGCCACTTTCATGTTGGCTGCCGGCGGACATCTTGTTAATACTTTAATGCAAGATTTACTGTAAAAACACAGCAAATCCTCAAAGACAAACTGGCCGCAAGCAAATAGAATCAGGACAGAGCTCTGTCACTCAATTTTACATCGAGCCTGCTACATGTGTGATGATGACGCACAACCTCACAGCCCATACAAAAATGGAACAAATGACATATATCTTGCTATATCAAGAGTGAAGTTGTCATAGCTACATGTGACCTATTATTAGATGTATTATTATTATTACAAATATACATTCTCTGGATATACTGTATGAAGATGAGTGTATGTGACATATCTTCAACACATGAAGGTTTGTTTGTTTTTGTTTACATGGTATCATATGTGTTGACAGCATACATTTAATTTATATGTGCAAGTTTATACGGACAACATATTCATTCATTATATATGTACATATATGTTTATCTTATTAGTGTCATTTTAATTTCTATCCTCCCATTCCCAACATATATTGGCATGCTTAAATACATAGATTATGCCTACAATTTTGTATGGGCTGGACATATATGTCAATATATTACATGTTCCAATTTCTATTTCTAAGAAGCATATATATTTTGTTTTGCATTTGTTTTATTATGTAAATTTGATATATGAAAATGTGTTTATAGCACTACATGAGCAATAACCTTGTTTTTCTGTCCAAACAAATTTTTTAAACTACATTTATGAATCCGTCAACAGTAAACTTTATTATTTGAGAGATGATACAGTGGATAGAGAAGGCTTTAACCTTTGAAGTGCTCCTTTCGTTGCTTTTTTGGAGCAAAACTTTTGTGTGGACTGCTCTCTTTATTTGATGAGCTGTGAAACAGACCATATGACAGCTGAGCCTGAGGAAAGAGAGATTGATCCAGGACCAGGACACACAGCAGGCAATTAGCACATATCTCTCCTAATCACTCCACACCCCACATGAATTTCAGAACTCGTTATTGAGACAGATTTTCTATGATTCATCGCACTGCTGTGGTTTACCACCAGTCAGTTGTCAGGCGAGAATTCATTACGCCATTCGAATGCAAATCCTCCCTCGAAAATAGAGCATCAATATGCAAAACGATGCCTTCATTAGACGGTCATTTGGTTAATTGATTCACTTTGTTTAAAGAGGGGATTAGCATATGAGCTAATCAAGGTCACTACCCATTACATCTGGCTCACACACAGAGGAAACAATGATGCAGGTTCTCACTTCTGGGGCCAAAGGTCAGCTTTGGGCTAAATGCATTTTTGAGTGACACACAACAACAGATGATGAATGATGAAAATTCACTGAGTGAGCTCCCACAACAAAAGAGTTCAGGTGTGTTTGTCTGTTGACTGGACATTCATGCTGCTGGCTTGTGATCACAGCTGAGCTTTGCTTCAAGTGAGGTGAAAAATGGATTTAGTTCGAGAAAGAGGCATCAATACAGCTGGAGCAGAAATATTCAGATCACAAACACATTCTCGCACAGACTGAGCTTTTCCTGTTGTAACAGTCAGATGTGATCTCATTACACTATTCAATAATTACCTAACTAGAATGAGAGATGTTAAGTTGTAAACTACAATACAATATAATATAATATAATGTAATATAATACATATTTTTGTTGTTTATTTTCTTTCTTTTTTTAATGATTATTTTTAGTATGACTTTTATTAATTTCAGTGGAAGTTTTCTTTTGTAATACACATACTTTTTGTTTGTTTTCTGTTTTTGTAGTTGCGTGAAATTAAGTCAATGATAATGACCATTGTGATTATTGTGCTCTAATTTGTTTTTTTGTTTTATAATTTTCAGTAACTTCCTGTTTGGCAGAGGGCAGCTGCACATTTGGCCCCAGCTGCCCTCAAATCTGTTGCTTTGACAGAGAGCCGACAATCTCATTCCCACATGTCTGAATGAATTCCTGTATGGACACACACAAACAAACACACACACACACACTGCTTACATTACAAGGTTTGACTCCCATTCAGCAGAAATGATTAAATCACAATACTAACAAGACTTTCTGTTGTATTAAATGGTATGATATTAAAGGTCACATGTGGTAGATGTTTTTTTTTTTTTTATTATAAAACAGGTTTATGTTCCATATCAGCTCCTTGAAAGTATCAAAGTCTACGCCCAAAGAGAAATCTACACGGCCTGTATTCAGAAACTGAGCTTTAAAAAGAGCTGTCAATACTTCTGAATCTTTGTGACATCAAAACAAAGCGATCACCATTCTCATCCTGAAGTCTAATCTTCGTTCGATTATTCCTAAAACAATCAGCCAATCAGAAGAGAGGACCAATCAAAAATTAATCCAATTGATACAAATCAATATTGAAATAACTAAGTAACTAATCGCAAGAAATTTGAACATCTGAATTTTGTAAAATGACAGCACAGTATCACTGTATTGTCACTTGCCAGTGAACAATAATGCTGAATCAGCACTCGGACATTTGCCTACAACCATGATCCTGCCCTGGAGAAGGTTATGGAAACTACCCACATCAGCCAGGAGGGATGCTGGGCAACAGACGGACCCAGGCAGGGCGAGCTGAGGAATGATAGATCGTTTTGAGCCCAGGTTCTCTGGACATCTGTCCCACACAGGATTCACAAATAACACACACAGATGCACATGAACAGTACACACATGCCAACATAAGCTTAGGAGATAGAGGGACATGAGTAATGGTTCAGGCCTTTCTTTACACCATATCTTTATCTGACATAAACAAACCCACACAGATAACATCCTACAGCAATATACAGATTATCAGCAAGTTTGAGTGGAGGCTGACAGGCAGAAAGACACAGGGACTGTATACAGCCTCGCCATCACACTCTGCCTCTGAGCCACTTAAAAATGGATGAGGAAGCCTCTGAGACAAAAGCACAGGAAAACATCACCACCTAAAGCTATTGTTCAACTGTCTCTGCAGGGGCAGGGAGGGTTTTTGTGCAGAGTGGACATCCTGCTGAAACCAAGCAAGCTGACCTCTGCTCACAGATTAGATGAACCTGTGAGAATATGAGGCTTAGTTTGTGGGAACATGTTCTACCTTTAATGGATATCATGGCTTACACTGTAGACCTCTAGAGACTCCACCCTTGTAAACAAACACACCTCAAAGTAAAGAGATTCAATTTTATAAATGCTAGGAGAAAAAAAATCCCTTGCACTGGGGCCTTGCTTTCAAATAACACCTGACAGAGCACAGAAACACAGTGAAGGACCTGCACCACAAAGCATATTGGATGAAATAAAGGCATTTAACACTCCATCTGTCATTGCTTTGGCACAGCCAAGTGTGTGTTTGTGTTTTAAGCTTCACATATGTTTCAGCTAAATGCTTATTTAGAGGGTTTGGGGTCTGGGATCCAGTCCTTGTGGTGTGGGATTGGAAAACTTGGAAAAGGAAAAGGGAATTGAAAAAAAAAATCTGTGTGTGATTCGTAGTTGTTTGAGAGCAATCACAAATATATGGACAACACCAAAATCTTCCTTTTGTTTGTCACAGAGTCCTCCTGCAAAGCAGACTCCCTCTGTGTGTGAGAAACAATCACTGTAATCTCTTCTGTTTTTGTTGGTCTCAATTATTAATTATGTCTTTCTGGTGTTAAAAGATGAGTGCTGGCGGATGATAAAACCAAATCCAAAAATTATCACTGCATGTATTCCCTTTAAAAAAAAAAAAAAGAAAAGAAAAAGTTGTTATACTTCTGGGGATAGTGGTCTGCACCCAGAATATATTTGGATAATAAAGCTGTAGTGAGTAACAGTGTAGCGCCTGTAAAAGTCAAGTTGATTTTATTCATATAGTGCCAAATAACAACAGAAATAATCTTGGGGCACTTTTCAAATAGAGGAGGTTCAGACTGACTATAATATTATTTACAGAGACCCAACAATTCCCATCTTGAACTGCACTTGGCAACATCAACAAGCAGAAACTTCCTCGCAAGAGGAAAAGAAACTTCGAGCAGAACCAGATGGCCATTTGCCTCTGAGTTCAAGAAATAACTAGAGAGAGGCAGCAGAGGGAAAGATCGACATGCCACGGTGTTCATAAAAGTGACAATAAAGACTATAGGCTCTGAACCTGACATGTGAATCTGGATTATTACATCCTGTTGAAGTAATATAATGATATCTGGAGCATAGAGCCTCTAGCTTGTGTGCACATTTAAACACAAGGATTCAAGAGGATTCTTCTGAACAACATGGATGAGGAGAGTTGGTCAGTGAGCGGATGGATTAACAGGTGAATGAATGGATGAGTTTCTGTACAATAAACAAACAAAAGTCAGTACACTGCCACGCAAACCATAAAAAAACAATACATGCTACATAGTTTAGGGTAAAGGGTACGAAAGGTTACATCCTTTCAGGTAAAGAAGCAATCTTTAAAGTCTCCATCTATAAAATACATGAATACAGAATAAAAAATTATATAACAACTTTCTCCTCTGATGAAAACAACTTTCCTTAAGTACAAAGCTTGATTTATCTCTAAGGAAAATATACTTAGTATCTCAATCGTTGCAGGACAGATTTCTGCCTCACATGCAGGTATCAGAGAGCTCCAAACAATGTTTCAGGATGTGTCAGATACACACTCATTCATACATATCATACTCCTATCATGCAAACGTAATTTAAAGAAGAGAAACAAGAAGTCTCTTTCAAGAGATTCACAGGTGTGACAGTATAGACTGCGAAAAACACACCTGGTCCTTCTATAACCTCCTCTCCTCCCCTGTGTTCTGACAGGTGACACTCTGTTGAATCAGGTGAAGAACATGTGATGCTAGACAGATGCAGTGTTCTAATGTCTGACTCCCATTTCCCCTTTTTAACTTGTTTTTACTTTGTTTTTATGATGTCAGAGTTTTTATTCTTGTTCAAACAGACCTTTGTTTTTGCACCTCGCTCCAGGACAAATTTTTGGTCCCAAGACTTTCTTTGACCAGGTCAAAGAGACATATTTAATGAATGCTAATGGAAACTGTTTCATAACTGTAAATGATTTGATCAGACATTTCTAATGGTTCAGCTGCAGCAGGAAAACAAGCTCCAGAATAGTAAGATCAGATAAACATGGAGATATACTTCTAACTTCTACTGGGGATGAAGTTGTACAGAATCCATTTATCATTTACTGGAAATGGCCATTTACAGTCCATTTACAACATTGTTCATTATCCATTCTTCATTTAGCTTAAATGAATGGACCGAAACAATCACTTAAACCGTGGCTGACTTCTGTTTTAACAGCACAGCAAACTGAAAAACAGCTCAGACATCAGCGTCACGAGACAATTTGGATCCTTGACCGATTTTGCTCATCCACTGTGGACCAAATGTCATTCAACATAAGGACGGCTGACAAACTCAATAAACTTTCCAAAACACTTCCAGTTCTTCCCTGCTCTATGGAAGTGAATGTTATCTCTCCACAGTAGTGTGCAGATGATGTCTGTGAGCAGCAGAACAACAGACCTCAGACCCTGCGTGGAAGGTGAGGATGCACCTGTGAGAATATTCTTCACAGCTTGAGTGGGTAGGGAGGATCACAGGTGTCAAGAGTCAGGATCAAAGCAGTCCTAATGTAACACCTAAAACTCTAATCGAGTATTAGAAGTAAAAAGTAACATGTTGATTTCCAAACCTATGTGCATGAAAAAAGTATGTAATGATATGGGACTGCGCACCGAGTGATGTTTTTGATACAAAACTGATACAAACTGTTTCACGCTGTATACAGACTTTATAATGTGCAATATGATAGACTGTGTAGTTATGTGTTTCTGAAGTGAGACTTCAACACCTAAGGCTGCAGAGGGATGCTCATATAGCTCTGCAACAACTAGTTTCCCAGCACCAGAGCCATTTCCCATCACCCCCTTGGGTCCTGTCATCATCTCTAGGCAGGTTTTGTGTCCTGGGACGGGCAATCTGCTCCTGTCGCTTATCTCACGACACAAGCTGGCACGTGTATGATGAGACAAATGCAGCAGAAAACAGTGTTTGCATGAACAAACTGTAGCAGCGTCGATTCAGAGAGAGCCCTATTCAACCTGTATTCATTCAGTGAGTGCTTGTTTGCTTGCTTGTTTTGTTTTTTGTTGTTTGTTTTCCAGGCAGTTACAGGACGAGACTGTTTTACTCATCAACTTATAAGAGCAGCTGCCATGATGCTGCATATTTATACTCACACGACTTCACACCCAGCAGCTTATCATGGACAGCTCACCCTCTAAGGAGTCTGTTGTCTTCTGTGTATCTCCATGTGTGATAACTGAGTGAGGGACACTTTGTATCTGTATCTATACTCAGGTTTGACGGCTGTTATGTTGTGAAATTTGCTTTATTTTAAGACACTGGTGCATAGAGGATAGTGGTACATTTTGTCTCCATGTCCTTACAGTTCACTTTTTAAAGCAGCAACAAGAGTAAGATTGACCGAGCGTTTAAAGCTATTAGAGAAGAAGTAAAAGTTTGGTATGATGGAACTGGGAGAGGAACATTTCATTAGCTGCAAAGTGAGAATTGTTCCCATTTGTGCAGCTCAGAGAGTCAGTTTATTTTTGTGTATCTACAGAGGTGAACATCAAGTCACTCATCAACAAAGTTTTACTTCCCCCAAACTAACTAAAGCCTCAAAACTAAATCAAACTACAATCCTTAGATCAACAGATGCTGGATATTTTGGTCTGGACATTTTCTACTGAGGACTTGGCAGAATTTCAGTTGTTGAATTTGACAGGTTTGAGTCACATGACCTAAACACCCAATTTTATTTAAACTGGCCATGTTGGTTTGTGTCTCCACAGCTGTGCACCTGCCTGGCTGTGTGTGCTGTCTGAATTTGTGATGTAGAGGAACAAGTGAAACCTTTGTCAGGTTTCCAGGAGCAGTGAGATGCTGAAGAGAGACAGACATGGAGTTTGGAAATAATAATAAATTAATAAATAATAAAATAATATTTTTTAGCAGCCTTAGACTGTTATGATGTTACTGTTGAATTGTATTCTATTAGAAAGCATGCATGTGTTGTGGACAGACATGTAATTCTGCACACCAAAGAAAGAAAAATGAATTTACCTAATGCTAGTAACTTACTGCATTTAAAAATATATAGTAGAACAGCAGCAACAAGCATCTGAGTAAACTTAAAAAGGAATAAGAGGAGCTGCTGTTCTGTTGTATCACTCCTGAACTCCTGCTCTATCCCTGTTCAATTAGAGCTCTCCTGTTGGCCTCAGAGTGCAGCACAGAAAGCTTTCACCACACTCAGTATGTTTTAAAATGTCAACTTCCCACTTTGTCACCAGTAGAAAAAAAAAGACAACACCATATCAGCCAGAGATACAGTGTGACAAATGTGCCTTAATGTGCCTGTGTGTTTGTGTGTGTGTGCTGCATGCGAACATTAGAAACGACGGACAGGATTATTCCAAACACATTTATTACAGTGACGTATCTGCATACCTACATTTTTTCCAGCAGAGAGGCACTGCAAAGTTACAAACCTGACAAAAACAAATCTAACAAATCTAAATGAAATGTTCACATCTGGATTTACATTCAGTTACAACAAATTAAAATGGACTTCATTTTGTACATCTGGACTTACTAACACTTAAAAAGGCTTTTTCTCTGACACACTGGACTTGAGGAGGAATTTCATGTGAGTTATTAGACCAGTGTGTGTGAGCTAAGGTAGATCAGCCATGATGCTCATTCGCACCTTGTCCTGGATAATGTCTGAATGTAGATCAGATCAGTATTAACATTTTTAATGGTGTGTACATGGACAGCTTGTGTATCTTTGTGCCCAGTGTTTTGTCTATTTAACTAAGAGTTGAGAGATGAACTGACATGTGATATGAGATGTGTGTCAAACACTTCTGAGTTTTAATGCTCCTGTCTGTTTCACTGTATCAGACCTACTGAGACTAAATCTGTCCCTAGTGAAGCTAAAAAATGTTGTCATGTTTTCCTAAGCCAAATAAATTAATTATGATGTTTAGTTTTCTTAAACACTTCCCATTTCTTTACTAAGCTAATCAGTGGTGGAAAGCTGCAATATGTTCTGATCTCCAGGCAAAGCTGACACTGTGTGAACGTGCAACAGAGCAACGTTAGTGCCGGAAAAAAAAGAGAAGACAGAGAGCAATAAGAAGCATGTGCTGTGAAGAGACTCTCCCAGTGGAGACGCAGCCTCGATGCTCTTCTCTCACTGCCAAGTAAACACAGCCACTGTCCTAATGAGTGGGTGGAAGAGCAAAAGGTGTCTGGGAAAGATGTGTAACTCCCACAGAGGATGTGAGGAGAAGTAAAGGAGCGGTTCCTTACATGCTAATCATGTCCTGCGCTGCCTCACTGGAACACGGGTTATAAAATATGTTAGAAATGAGGCTGATGATGAAACTACTGCCAGGTTCAACTCTAACAGTGTAAAATCTTCCCGAGTGCTGCCAGACGATTATAAAGATCAAAGCCAAAGACATTTATGATAATGGCCGTCTCATAGACAAAAAAAAGGAGGAAATATAAAAGATCTATTTATATATACGAAGCAAAAAGAAGCACTTAAAGTGGTTGTGAAGGGGAATGTCTAGAAAATAAGTGTGAAAGAATTGATTCTGGCTGGTTCTGGCTGATCATGGGGGGCACGCCAGTAAAATTAAAGACCCAAATTGAAGAAAAATGAAAAGACGAAGTTCACATGAGAAGGAGGGCTGCAAAAAGCCGACTAACTGCTCATTTAAAGTGTCTGGGGATATAAACATGGAACCCTACTTCCTTTCTTATTTTTTGCTAAAGGTATCAGTACTCGCTCTGTCTGCACTACCTCTCTCTCTGTCATCTATCAGCATCCTGAGATGTCTTTAGTTTTGTTGCGTCGTAGGAAGCGTGTGTCAGCAGGGTCAAAACCTTGTTCACAGGCTCCGAACAGAGCCCAGCTGGGGGTCTTGGCCATGTAGTCCAAGGCTGAGAAGCTCTGCTCCCCCCCACTCTCCTCGTGAACCTTGACCAACTCCTGGAAGCGCTCGTAGTCGATCCATGTCCACCACTCACCATCCACCTTGAACTGAGAGCACAAGGAAAAGGCAGAGTGAGAGAGGCTGTTTAGCATAATCTGCTGGTTTCTAAAATCTTTTTAAGGCATTCATAGTGAGCCTGGAATTCAAAGACCTGGAGGTGGATGCACAAAGCACCCTAAGATTTTCCTTAAAGTCTGAGTTGTATGAAACTCCTGTATGTCTTCTCCTACAGGTTTCCTTCAAATCTTCACGTAAGTATTTAATGTTTTCTCCTCATCCTTTTCTTACACCTTAAGAATTAGTCAGTGCACAAATATAGAAACTGAACACACCCTAAGAAACGTGCTCATGTGATCTCTGTGGTCAGGTATAGTGGAGATACATCCAGTTTTTTCCATAAAATTGCTTTCACTGGTTCAAATACTTCAACTTCAATCCTTTTCAGAGAAAACCTTTTCAGAGATTCTCGGTGATACTGTTAGGTAACTCCCTCACCCAGGGAGAAAAAAACTCAAGCAGAAAACCTGAGGTGCTCTGTGCAACTGGACCCTGTTTCATAAAAAAGGTATAGAAATATGGGAAAATTGTATTTTCAGGGACAAGAAGAGATCACTGACGGCAGTAATGAGCACAAGCACAAGCTGGTACAAGGCAGCAATTGAGAATTATTTTAAAATTGACAAGAAAGTAACACACACTGTATGTAATCAAAGGGACCCACACTGATTACAGTGAGTCTTGCTCCGCTACTGCCACTTAGGTTTGCCTTTTTTTAGTAGTCGTGGTTTCACCAACCCCACCTCCACCTTTCTCCCTACATCTCTTCTTTTATCAATCACTGCTTCTTAGTCATTTGCCCAAGTCGCCATCCATTTTGGCGAAGAGATAAAAACGAGGAGATAAATGGACAGAAGGAGAGCAAGGAGCTGAAGGAGTACGCGTGTGCATGCGCGTGCGTGTGTGTTTATTTGTGAGAGGCACACTGTTGACTAGCAGAGAGAGAAAGAAGAGCTTATGTGCTCGGCAGTGAGAGAAAAAACCTCCAACATCATTCTGCCTCTTTAATCCTGCTTATTTTCCCAAACCGGCACAGAGGGGTGAAGAGCATGACCTCTGCTTTCCCAGCTCACAACAATGCTCTCCAGCTGATACACCACCACATTTCCCTTGAGGTGTGCAGAGGTGGGAAACAGCGGGAGCAAACAAAACATACAACACAATCTCTTGTTTGAAGATTAATGCTGTTTGTGGCAGTGTGTAGTAAAGTCTGATCTTAAACACAGCCCGTGTTGACTTGAAGTCGCTTGTGGGTATTGTTTGGATGTTTTGATAAGCTTCGACTGGATGCAAAATGGCACAAAGCTGTCACTGGGGATGGCTGCTGTGCTTTTAAGCTCTTAGCATTTACCATTTAAAAAGCTCTTTCAGGTTCATCGCTGCTTTAGCAGGACCCCCCTTCTGAGCACTGGTCTTGCTTTTCAAAAAAAAACCAGACCAAACAGCTTCTACTACCATAATTCACACAACAGGAGGGAAACAGCTAGTGTTACATCACTGATGGTCTTACAAAAGACACCAACTCAATATGACAAAATGTCCTCATGAAGCACTAACATTTATTTGGCTGGTTTAAAGATTTTGCTGCTGGAGATGATGGCCCACCGAGAGAGGAATAACATTTAGCGTTTGAGCGTTAGCCTTTAGATGCCTTACGCCTGCTTCAGCCATTAGAGACACGCTGCCCGCTGCATTGCTAATGAGGCCTGAGAGAGGAGGGGATTAAAGCAGCGTCTATTGTTAATGTTTCTGGTAATGAGAGGGGATGATATTTATTCAGCCGGCATCTTGGCAAACAATTTCAGTCTCTGTGCAACAAAGCGAAGCTGGTGCTACACGAGAACAGAGTGAGACGGCGACTTCTCTGTGGATGCTGAGGATGCTGAGGACAACTACTTCACTGAGCAGCACCACAGGAGGTGCCTTCATGAGTGAGCAGTACACGCCAGTGAGCTGCGTAGTACTTACACACCAATGTCTTGTGCATTCTTTAGAGAGAAATAAGAAGTAATTGAAAGGGAGAATGATGCACGTCCTTTCTGTCTGTATAGCCAATAAAGTAAATTACAAGTATTGTTGTCTGAGGATTTTTTGGGCCAACAGCCATAAGTCTTGGCCTCCAGAATTATTTCCCTCTCAGTAGAAAGTGGTCTCAGATCTCTGGACCCTACTGTATATTTGTGTGTGTTAGTGAAGCACCATATTGTACAGATAAGAGGCTGAATGCAGCTTGTTGTAGAGGCAATATCTGTGACTTTGTGGACAAAGAAGCCCAAACTTTGAAAAATTACAGAACTGTCAGCAAAGTGGCTGTAGAACCATGTGGTACAGATCCATACACTCAAACTGGTTGGTTTCATGTGTCAAAAAAACCCCACTGTAATAACTGCGTGCAATCTGAAAATAAAAAAAATGCTAACTAAAGCTACAGGTTTCACTGGTTCTGAAGATAAAACTAATGATAGCATAAGGCTTGAACATCTCTCTCCCTGCTCAGCCATTCACCAACATCCACTGTCTCATGTTAATGTCATCAGGAGGTTGTTGTCAACAACAACATCAACAGTGTTTTCTCAGCAGCTAAATCTACCTTGGAGCCTTCATGAGTAGCCGACCAGAAGCACACTGACATACTGATCAACAGCCACAAGCTTGCACCCCTGACTCCTGCCTTCTCTCATTGTTTAAAAGAGTCAATCTCAGTCAAATAAATAAAAGGGCTGTGTGTGTGTGTGTGTGTGTGTGTGTGTGTGTGTGTGGGGGGGGTCCTATTTTCTCATAACATGTTGTTTACCCAGTCTTTGCCCCACTCTGCCGACATGGTGAAAATGCAGGAAAGGTTACAGGTCGGTCAGTTAAGAGGCTGAATAGTGTGGTAACACGTGCTGCCCTCGGCTTGTCAACTACAGTTACCAACTAAAAAAGGTGCATGTGCACAGACTTAGCAGCCAGGCTAACACCAGCCCCGCACTTGGCTGCATGAGACAGTGTTGTTCTCGACAGTAACAAAGATCAATCCATTTGACATGATGACTGCAAAAACAGATGGCTTCTCATGCAACTTTGAAACACACAGGTTTATTGATAGATGTTATCTGGAATCACACTTCTTACTCCAGAATTACCCACTTAACCTATTTCTGGTTTAACAGCACGGTGCTGGGCAGGTGACAGGTGTGTGTACAGTGTTGTTGCTCTCAAAGACGTTACAGCACAGAAAAGGTCGTTAAAATTAGCAGGTCCACCCAGGTGTCACGTGTTTTTCTCTCGAAACTGTCCTGTGAGAGAAAGGACGTCATAGAAGACGGTGGAAAATGAAAGGGAAAAGACGAGGGAATGGAAAGGAGAAGTGAAGAAAAGGGAGAGATGAAAGAGAGAAACGACTGAGAGTATAGAAGGAAAGAGAGAAATGCCTATCAATGGGAGGATCCCAGGGACTGAAAATGAACTAATGATGATGGTGTGTCAGTGCAGAAGGATCTATCACTACACACACACAGCTCTGATGTCTTTTAAAGGACTACATCAAACACTGATATCATCCAACTGGAACTCTAAGATCTGAGGAGTGTGCAGTAAGCAAGCACACGACTGATGTGCTTCCCTGTGATGTGTTTCAAACTCTGCTATTATGCAAGTTAACATTAAAACCTGGAGGACCTAATATTCTGGACTCTCTTCCGGCTGAGACTGTGCCACACAAAGACATTCACTCAACAGAATAACATCAGACTCTCTGTTCACATGAGAAACCTCAAAATGCCTCCAGTTCCAAAACGCTGCTGGATTATTGATGACTGCACAAAGACAGCAGCGTGCCGGCATCTGTAAACATTGACACAGGCCAGGGAGGTGCTCATGTTGAGGGTCCCAGTTTTTGATTAAGTTTAATTTTCATCTTATTGTCAATTTCCCTTCCTCTTCCACCAATTCTAAAGATGCTCTCCAGACACAAACTTGAATACAATATATATATATATATAATCACATGTGACTTGGTGATCTTCAGTCAAGATGTTCACACTCTTTGTGGTTTTTTCAATATATTCCTTACATCATGCTTTTATTTATTTATTTATTTATTTTTATCTTCTTTAACAAGTGTTAATAGCCTGTTTTTTGTAGCAAGTTGCAGTAGATTAAACAAAAGGCCTCACTGGACATTTCATGGTCATTAATGGTCAAATTCACATCACCCTGCTTTAGATGTTCATTCAACAAGTGTTTGGACTTGGACATGAACAAGTGCCACACGCTGTTAATGGCCATCATCGTAACTACTCAGGAGAGATTGGAAAATCATCTTTTGAATACTGAGTAATTCAACATTCGTCAAATTACACAATAAACTCATCAGTATTTGTTTTAGTTGGAATAGTCAGGATGAACAAAATCAAGGAAACACAAAGGGTAAAAATCTGCAGTGACTTTTCATTCTGAAAGCAGAATTAGTGTACTTTTAAAAGATGTTTAAATGTAGCTGTGTTAAAGCTTTCTCTAAGTTTATGCATACCTCTACCATTTTATAATTTTTATTTCTTTATGTTGAATTATGATCAATGTGATACTTTCTCAGTGTACATTCCTGTCAGAAGTTTAATATTGATATAAAGCAACAGATACACAGTGTAGGAAAATAAACATAATTGTCCAGTGAGTGTGTTTCTACTGATGCTTCTCTCATCTGTTTCTTCTTGAAAAAACCTTTACAGATGCTTAAAAAGCCTCAGTAGACACACAGAGTGCCAAACGCTGTTCATTCTTCTCACGGTGGCTCAGCCTCAGCTATTAGTTAACACACAGACAGATCAAGCACCAGTACTTCTGTATCTGTATGGCTGAGGCAGGAAGTGGAAAAAGATTGAGAGAATGTGTGTGAGAGTGAGTATATTAAGAAATACTGATGGTTGTAGGCGAGAAGGTGCAAATACATTAAGGTGTCTATAATGTATACTGCACAAATGGCTTTTTAATGCCTTTTTGTCTCAGTGTGTGTGTGAGTGAGTGTCATCAACAGGAAGGTCGGATAGTGATGATAATGATCTTTGAGGTTATACATAGGTCTGCATGGGTCAGTTTATCTGAATAAACCAGAACAGCTGAGTGTGTGTGCATCTTTTTTTTTTTTTTTTTAAACAAGTGGGCAGCTTTACTATAGCTCACGTTTAGGAGGTATCATGTGTGCCACGTTCACCATCTAAGATTTGCATATTACTCATGCTAATATCTGTTAATTAGCAAAAAACACAAAGTGCAGCTGCAGCTAATTTTCCCACTGGAACCACACAGCTATTAAATAAACATTAAACACCAAACATATCTCTGTTTAAACTTACAGGAACAAGAAGCTACTGGACTGTGACTTTCAAACCGCTGATTTGCCAGCAAAATAAATTGTGCAGCATTTACATGAAAACCTGGAGTAAACACTGCACTGTGCAGTAGGAAACTTGTCTAATAAATGATAAACATCATGTCTCTGCCTTGTTATCCCTTCAGGCACTGGGGAGCCCATGGAGAGCCTGAGGAGACCACAGAGGTAAATCTGAGTCGTCCAACGAAAACAAGATGCAGTAAATAAAAACAAAGGAGTCTGTGTCCTTAAATAAACTGGGATAATTAATCAAGCCCATATTTCCTTCTTCGTTCTGTATTTGTGTGTGTGATAGGGTTTGGGTGCCTGGCTGACTGGCTTGAAATTCTACTCTGTCAGAGAGAGCAAAGACAGCAATTAATAATCATTCATTAATTATTGATGGACAGTTGCCTTGGCAGAACCCACCACTAACTGATGCTTCCTGGGGTGGTGAGCCTCTGCCAGTGTAAACCACCGTGGTGGTTGAATATTTCCAAAGGGGGCAGACAGGAGAATAAATTATATAAATAATACAGAAAGACAAAAATCAAAACACCCATTTGAAAACTAGGAATGTGCGGTGAGTTTATGAGCTGTCTGGAAACCAACTATGAAAGAAAATGGAGATAAAGTATGTGTGTGTTTGTGCCTGGAAGGAACTGCTCCAGAATCTCAACAGATGCAAAGAAGATCACCAGTTTAACATTATTCATTATTATGTGTGCAGGCATGCTGATGCAGTACCCACTGTCTAGGTCCACTGATAACGCTGATAACTTAAAAATGCTAATATGCAAAACAGCAGTAGCCAGTCAGATCCACCTGATAAACATCCAGCAGACTGTGATGCCTAATGAGTACTATGTGACAACAATAAATTATACACTCTGACTTCTACTTCTTCTTCTACAGTAAAACTTAGTATATGTGGAGGCTATGTATGAGGCCTTAAACACCCAATAGAAGAAAGTTAGTTTGAACTATTTCAGTTTCAGTAGGTGCAAGTGCTAAAATCGCCATATATAATGCTACATGCTGCAGATGTGGGGTGTGATGAGGTTATGCATGACCCTCTCTGAGGCTGAGCTCTTACCTTTGTGTGTGCAATGAGCAAACAGTTGGAGTGCTCATGCTCACAGGCGATCTCATACTGAGGCAACATGGCAGCCAGCTGCTGGACAAAGGCGACCACTTCCTGGTGCCAGGGGACGTTAGCCATGGTCAGGCTGCTGGCAGAGCTTTCCCCACAGTATGTCACACCCTGCACAAGCAAGCACACAATCAGAACCAAAGTATAGAAAAGACACAGATTTACAATGTATACTCCAGCAATATGTAACATAACATTTGTGTGTGCATGTGTGTGTATATATGTATGTGTATATATATATATATATATATATATATATATATGTGTGTGTGTATTAAATACACAGACTCATTCAAACCAAAAAAACTGTTTGTGAAGAGAATGTTTCTTGTATCTGCAAACCAATAGCAATGTAATTTGTTTTGTAAAAATCCAGCCAACACTGTCAGCATTTAAAAGTAATCAATAATTCTCCACCAGCATCACAAACAATTTCTGGACTCAGAAGAAAGGATATAAATCAGGGGAGCCAAGGTATCCAATCTTTACTTTGTAGACTAATGTTAGAAATTTTTAGTGTTTGAATGACTTTATTGTCCACCTTAACACAATCTACTTAACACATTACACCATTAAAAGCATGGAACATGTACAATACACAAATGTATAAAGAGTTACTGCTTGACTTTTTTCAATTAAAAGTCTTTTTTTTTTCCAGACACTGACAGGTGAGAAAAAAACAAAAAAACAGCCTGATCTCAACCCCTATCCTCAAACCAATAACAGAGCTCTAGAGGTTCCTTCTTGGTCACAATGGTGGTCCTTAGTCACAATCAGTTGAAAACCTCTGATTCAAAGGAATAAATTGTGCCATTTTCAAAGTACTCTGAAAAAAAAAGTCTCCTGTTGTTTTCACAGCTGGAGTTTGTACATTAAGCCAAAGCGGGGCCTAGTAGTCTGACAAATGGCTCATGACAAATAGGTTGTTGATTGATGTCACACTAATATTGGAAAGAAAACGAGACAGCCTCCCCTTGTGTGACCTTCTTTCAACAGCATCCGGAAAATGACTGACAATTCCTCAACTTCCTTTACAAAGCTTTACAGCTCACTTGTTTAATTGATAATGGCACTAAAATATTAGATACGTTTGAATTGGATAGCATCATGATGTCATTTGGTGCCGACTACTTGGTGTTTTAAATTGTGGTTTTTGTAGCATTGAGCCTTGATTGCTCAATGGTACCAGAGCAACAGCAATAACTTCAAAACTTTTACATTTCTTGGATGACTATTATTATGCCTGGTAGGTAGCAACGGGGGAAAAAAACAAAAAAAAAAAAAAACATTTCACTTAAGGCTCTGTGCAAACCAACTAATCACAAAGTCACAAACCAAAGAACAACTCATTGAGACAAAATCGCATCACTGGTGCTGATTTCTTGCTGGTGGACAAGAACAGCTCACAACTTGGTAAATCATGGTCTTAAGTTGGGCAGCATACAACCTGAGAGCAGGCATCCTGCATTGCAATTTGATATAAAAATCAGCAGATGAAGCAGAGAGATGCATTCATCACAAATCATTCGATCAGGTCAACTGCTCTCATTTGACAAAAACAATACACACGAATAAAAACAAATAGGTCCCTGTTGTTTTTATTCTAGAGGGCAGAGATGGCAAAAAGCTTCATACAACAACAACTGCTGATTGACAGCAGTAAACTTGTCAGCTGGCACATAATTTCCCATTCGATTGTTGAGAGAAATGGGGTAGAAAGTGGAAAAACCATCAAGATCTGGCCACAAAAATCAATGGAAATAGTGAACACTGTGTGAACACGGTTGTGCTCTGATCAATAGTGGCAAATCTGTGATGTGGTTACAAGTGATAAGGTGGGAGTAGCACAGAGAGAGCTACAGCTCCCTCTGGCAGAGACGAACTATTGATGAGTTTGGCTGAGAGCAGGAAGGTGTGAGGGAGTCATGGAGGGAGTACATTTTGTATGAACTGAAGGAATCTGCTGCAGGCTCCAAACCACTACCCTCCATTGCAAGACCTGTATCAGCAATCACAGTTATCTTTATTGATGAGCTTTTAATGTAGATTCACCAACATATGGACTTCCAAGTTTCTGTTCCTACTCATACATAGTTGTTATTAGCACCATGGGTCTAATGCTCTGAGGCACTACTGTTATCCTTTTTCTACTTTTTCTTATTGTCAGCTGGCACATAATTTCCCATTCGATTGTTGAGAGAAATGGGGTAGAAAGTGGAAAAACCATCAAGATCTGGCCACAAAAATCAATGGAAATAGTGAACACTGTGTGAACACGGTTGTGCTCTGATCAATAGTGGCAAATCTGTGATGTGGTTACAAGTGATTCTGTAGCAAATTTCAATTCGCTATTCCTCCTAAAGCTTTGAAACCCATTTCAATTAATGGGGGGAGGCAAAAAAAGACTAATTATTGGACTCAAACATCTAATGCTCTGGCATACTTTCTCCAAGAGGCTCCATTTAGGCTTGAAAACATAGACACAAGTCTCGTCTTAATGATGTATCATTTCACGTTTTGAAAGGAATTATAGTTTTTGATCAATCACTGTTCAATGACCATGACCGTTTTTGGAGAAATTTAGAGATTATAATAGGTGTGTAGGACGTAGGATGTTTGGGCTAGAGTGAGTGACATCATCACCCAGTCTAGAGTGGGACAAGTTATCTGACATTGTCTGAAATTTTCTCTTCACTCCGAGCCACAAATTACACTCTACAGACATGATTTTTTCCACAGTTGTAGAAAAACTTGTCCTCTCTCTCACAACATGTTCAAAAAAGCAGAGAGATTTACAGAATTTAAACCGTAAGCGCGGCCAGGTCCCTTCCTGCTGCACATTGACTCCAATACAAAGATTTCTGGAGACAAGCAGAACCCCAAATGCCCCTGCCCCCTTTTTAACTCGCACGAGTTTCCAAAATATTTACTCTTGAAACACCAATTCATATCTACGTGTTCGGGAAGTCCTCTGGATGCTCGTGGTCTGCTTTTGTTTCTGATAGGAGCTACCGTTTTGTCACAATGAGCCCAAATGTGAGACCAGCGGCGAGGCAGAAAATCGCCCTCTTTCTCTGCGTTTTGGTCTGTAGTGGCAACCCCCTCAAATTGCCATGGCAACCTCTGAGCCTCAGACAGGAGCCACAGCTGAGACCGATTCATTAGGGACTCCTCTGACTGACATCTCTGCAGTTAATCAACTTCTGACCCCCATCTCCCATACATTTTTATGACACAACCACACTCTCACACACGCACAATTTCTGCAAGGGAGTTTTCTAGTTGTTTACTGTATTTCAATGTCATCCTGTCAGAGTGATATGACAGTGACCTTTGAGTAAATAAATCGTTGTCATAGGTGAAGCACCTGAGTTTCACAACAAAAATATAGTAGAGGAAGCAAATATGACTGATTCAAAATCTACTGCATTTCATTTTGCGTACGTCTGTGGGAATCAACACAGAATCAGCCTCTCAGTCTTTTTAACTAGGGGAGGAGAGAGACTGGGAAAGACAGGCAGTCAGCAGGTGTAGCTACAGAGCCAGAGCCATGGAACCAGCTAAAAGCCTGAATGTATAGTAAACCATAAGAAATCTCTCCACAGAGCAAAGTGTTGGATGATCATATTACTCTGCTAAAGAGAAGTTTCATATTGATGAAATACAGCAGTAAACTAAAACTCTCATTCTGAAGAATTACTCATGTCTTTAGGTGTTTGAGTTTATTAAAAAATACAATTATGTGAAATGGATTGCACTTTTCTAGAGCACTCAAAGCTCTTTAGAACATTCACCCACTCACAGACATGAATCACCCATACACTGATAAAACAACTATTAGGGGCCATTTGTGATTCAGTATCTTGCCCTAAGACACTCCTTGGAGCAGCTGGGAATCGAACCACTCTGATAAGTGGAAGACTTGCTCTGCCTCCTCAGCCACAGCTGTCCCAGGTATAATGCTTACAGTACTGCTTTTTGCAATGTGCACCACTTAGGTGGGTGATAGCTTGCATTCTTTGGGCTGCACAAAAGTTGCTCAACATAACAGTAATATGGTGTGTGCTTAGTCGAGGCAGGATTGCTTGTTTGGGATTCCTGTAGTGACAATGGGCTGCTACGCCCTGTCGGTGTAAACACGCTGTATTTAATCAAAGTTGGTTCCCTCGCTTCAGTATTTCTTCCAAAGTTTTAATCTGTATATATACACAAATGCACACATACACACACAAACACAGAGGCCACCTGTGTGGCAGCGAGCTGTAACAGAGCCAAGGCAGCAGCTGTGCCACCGCAATGCTGTTGGCCAGAAACACTGTCTGATCCTCACCCAGGTATCTCATAGGGGAAACACAGGAATTGGAGAGCATGTTAAAAATGAAGTCCAGCATCTATCCATTTGCCCTCTGTTCCTGTGGTAACAGCATACACCCCATAAACAGCAGTGAACAACCAGTTTAATGCTGTAAATATAAACATACTTGAATAAGGCCATTGTTACAGCCAGCCAGACATCCATGGTCACCTCCTACTGTATGTCTTTGTATGTCAAATTGTTCCTGTCATGACCAGTTACTCTCAAAAAACTGCAGTTTTACATCTCTCTCTCAAGCTCAAGGAGACTCTGAGAAACCAAATCCTGCAAGCTTGGTTGGTCGGTCCATGTGGGCAGGGCATGGTGGCTGCATTGTTGTGGTATCAGAAAGTTTCAGAAGTCTTGACAGCTTGTTTTAAGACTCGCTTTGTCAATACAGGCTATGTGCATTTCTCTGCAGACTAAGGCTTTGATATTTTCACAGCATTCAGAACCTAGACCTAATCTATAATCAAAGAAGACAAGGACATCCACCTTTACAATTGAGACTTTTAAAATAAGTTAAATTCCACTTCATGATTTATTTGCCTCTTTTTATTCTTTAGGCTGAAGTGATGAAAAAGCCCATTGTGAGTCTGACTCTGAAATCTGGTGACAACTGAAAAATAAATGACACGCCCAAGGAAGATGACAAAAAAACAGATGTTTCATTATTTCACAGGAGCCATAACCTAAATCCAAGTAGAACTTATGCCAATGAAAAGGGTAATTTTTCCCAGGACAGAGAAAACTCCCTCCTCCTTTTGGAGTATTTACTCGCTGTCCTCTGAGGCAGACTATACAAGACATCCTTACAACTAATCTGTCTCGGAGTGACCAGGCTATTTCAAGGCTGCCATTCATATCCATTCAAGCCTGTCCACTCCACAGCCGCAGGGGATCGCTGGCTCCAGTTGTGAACTGCACCCATTTCTTCGGTAATTTGACCACATACGTCTTGAAGGGCTACTTGAGAATTCACCTCACAAAAGAAATCTAATACAACTTTTTACTCGTTGGGGTTGTGTGTGGAGAGAGAGAAAGAGGGTGCGGCTGGGGCTAAGAGACAGTAGAGATGCTGGACAGAATTTATGAGGGGCCTTGGTGTTATCAGCCTTGCCTGGAGGCCTACTGAATAAAGATCAACTATCCAGGACCCAGTATAAATCATCAGGAATGGGCAAAGCAGGGGGGAGGGAGGAAGAGGAGGAGATGGGAAAAGATCTTTGAGATATACAGAGGGAATGAATGTACTGGAGGAGGTGATGAGAGTGTGGGAGAGATGGAGGTAATGAGGAAGAAGCCCTCACCTGCTCACACATAATTATGTCTTTTGCCTTTAATGGAATCTATAAATGCTGATCCAGAGGGCCCCTCTCTCCAGCCACAACATACAGCTGTGTGCGCTGGTCCAAATTTATCTCTGCATTTACCCTGATGGCCGATTCCCTCACTTGCTCTCCTTTAGTGATCCATTTTCTTCCTGGGTGAGTGAGGGACCAGTAGCAGGTAAGTAGTATTGATGCCGCACTGAGATGATAAATAACACACTGGACAACAATTGGACAGCGGATGGTAAATTGTGCAGGCAGAATGTGTTGTGCCACATAAGATGATGGACTAATAATTAATGGGTCAATAACGAGGGCCTTGCTGCTGGTGAAAGTGGACATGTGAATACCCTGCAATATATCATTTTTACACATCCACACTTCATCTTGATCTAATGCATGGACAACACCCATGCATACGGGTGAAAAATGAAAACATGGGTCTGAATAAACGAGGGAAAGACATAAATTAAAGATGCTCCTGTAGAAATGAGGAGTGTTTTGTTGATGTGGTCCACATGTCCCCACAGAGAGAAGGGTCCCTGCGAATCAATGACCAGTTATTCCGAGTGATTATCTCTGTACTCCCATGAAACAGTTCAACTCTGTAAAAAGGTCTGAGTATGACTCTCCAGAGGGCAGGGGGCCTCCCTGAATAGTTTAATGAGTGTGAAAATAATGTGAATCGTGCTGTAGCTTCCACAGTCACTTGGGCTCAACCCAATTAAACACCTGTGGGAGTGTTAGAGAGACAAGAGCTCTCTCTCATCCCCATCATCCAAACAATAAATGAGGGAATATCTTTTGGCAGAATGGTGTTTATCCCTCGAGTAGAGTCCAGAGCACTGAAGCTCTTCCTCTGGTAGCGCATGCTGGCCTGAGCATCTTACCAAGACGCCTTCTGTTGGCTTCTTTATATCTGTCATCTATCTTTAAAAAATATATTTTTCCTACTTCCTCATAGATTATTGTCCCTGGTCTCCCACCTATAACCTCTCCCTAGGTCCTACAGTTAAACTAAAGTTACACCTAAGACCAGAGTGTCTGCAATCATCTAATCTTAAACCACGACTTGACCAAATCAGTGGGTATGAACAGGTTTATTTAAAAGTGGAGGGGCGCTGTATAGCTCAGTGGGTTGAGTAGGCACTGGTTCAAATCCCGAATCCAGTGGCCCTTTGCTGTGTGTCATTCCCCCTCTCTCTGCCTCCCCATTTTCTGTCTTTCTCAACTATAGTATTAAATAAAGGCAACCCCCCCCCCCCCCCCCCCCCCCCCCCCCCCCCCCCCCCCAAAACAAACAAACAAACAAACAAATAAAAGTGGGTAAATGAGACACACAACATCAGAGAGTAGCGTCACACGCTGCCACAGGACACACACACACAGACGCAGGTGCAGGGAAGACGGACTGAGCTGTTGGCTGTCCCTCACAGACATCACTGCCAATCGGAGGCAGAGCTGATAAATACCTGCGTCCAGAGTCATTCGACCCAGGTGTGAACGCTGATTGTTGCTTTTTCCATGGCACACCACAGCCAGAGGTTGGCAGGTTTTTGTGGACAGGGGCTTTATATCACACATCTTAGCTAAACAACTATAGAAACCATTTTACAATGGGATCACACCCCCAACACACATGTTGACGCTCCAACCATGAGTATAATTAGTCGTTTATCACTACATTATTACATGAGTAGTTAGCACATTCAGTCACCAGAAAGTTTCATGGCTGTATCTTGCACAACTATGATACTACTCTGTGCTCAGAGCCTCATCAGTGGTAGTTCGTCTGCAGTGGGCGTCATATTTTACCGTGATGACACTCACAAGGAGAACACCAGCAAAACTGCAGTTCTGGCTGGTAAAAATACAAGTTAAGTTACTGTGAAGGCCATTTCATAGACCAAGTGCTAATGGCTCGGTCCGCCATCAGTCAGCAGTGAGGGCTAATTTGAGAGCTGGTGTAATGAAAAAGCAACTCGCTCGGTCATACTGTCACCAGTCCATCCTGGGTCCATTACTGGGCTCATGATGCTGAAGTCGATAGCTTGCCCAAAGCTCAGCAGCCAGTGTGGTTCATCTGTTCAGTAAAGGACAATATACTGCTCATGGGCAGGAGGAAGGGAGGCGGGAGGCCAAGAGACAAGAGAGAGACGGAGGAGATAAGGAGATAATTTATAGTGTAGAGAAAGGGATGAGTGTGCTCATCCTGATGGTGACCCTTCACTGTGACAGAGCCCATTAAATATATTTTTTAGACTGTTTTACTGTGATCTCCAGTGTCCTGAGCATCAAACTTTGAGAAAGTGAAATACTTAAAGAGGAGGACATTAATCATCACCCACTGTAGATCAGGATTGTGTACAAATGCCTGGCCAGAGATGGGTGACAGACAGAGGCTAATGTCATTAATGTTATTAATCATTTTTTATCACTCATTTTATGAAATGGCAAATAATATTAAGTGACTTTCATTACCATCCAAATCTACAAGATATTCATACTCTTTACGCTGATGTAGAAACAGTGAAGCATCAAATCAGACAATGATTGTTTCTAATAACTGATTTGTAGTTCATAATTATAATAATGGTGTGGAATCTGTGGATGAATCTATTGTCTGTGTGTGTGTGCACGCATGTGAGTGCTTATTGATGTTAAACTTCATCCCTTTAAACAGAAGACTGAGTTATATTGAAAATGATGTTTTGGTTTGTCTCTTGCTTCTCTCTATGTGATAAAAACCTCCAAAGGAAGTTATGCTTAAACAAACAAAGAGGAAAATGTGTGTGGCTTAATTATATTAACATCTCAGTTCCTGTGTCATATTTGACGGGGACCTCGGAACACCTGTCCAGTCCAGTGCTCCCTGCTGTCTTGTTAGTGCTGCACTCTCTCCAGTATAATGAAATGTCATGTAGTGGTGGATCAATACACACTCCTACATGAAATGTTTAATAGAAAAGCTAGCCAAGTCTCAGGGGACAGCTTAGATCCAGAGGTGTGGCTTTTCCACCCATTAAAAACTAGGCCTGCTTGAAGCGAGCTGTTGATTACTTATGTAGCAATATAACACAACATGTAAGTAGGTAACATCAACTTAATGTAGAGCAAAGTGAGAGTATCATTAAACTGGCATACAGCTGGCCCAATTCATCTTTGCACAGATGGCAAAAAATTACTTTGACATTTACAGCACACAGTGAAAGATCAGATTTGAACAATGGACTGAATCTGAAAGACAGAAAGAAGATGAGTAAACGGAGATGAGTTTAAGTTGGATGCCTCATTACAGTGTACAGTGGAGTCATGAGAGACAAGGACCAGGTCCCATATATTAAAACAGAAAGCAGCTGCTATGATTTCCATGCTCTGTGTGCTTATATGCTGACTACTCACTCTCCTTTACAACACTAAAGTCTTTCCTGTTACGGTTATTTTTTAAAGAGGAACTATGCAGGATTTTTACTGTAGCTGTGCTACATTTTTACCTTAATTAATCAGCTTCAGAGTGATTGTGATGTTAAATACATGGCTTGTAGCTTGTTACAGGGAGAATGGAGGCTCTCTGCCTTCCACCTAGTGTCTCTTGGCTGAAAACCAACCTTGCAAGATCACTGCATTACTTGGCCACCGACCCAGTGTCCCAGCTCCCGTCTTTGCGCACCTTGACACAAACGTGCTCCATAAACTGTAATCTTTTTCTTGTGACAGTTAAGGCTACATGTGTATATTATATAACATTATACACCAGTCCATGGATTGCTTTTTTGCCAGCTATGTTAAAAACAAATGCACATGGCCCGGAGGAGGGTTAGCAAAACAGCTGAAAATCAAACAGACTTGCATAGTTCCCTTTTAACTCTCAACTTACCTAAACTGTGACAGCCAACCAGTTCCTAACACACTCCTGTATCAGTTTTTTTTTCATCCCATCACAACCTCAATATCACAAAACAGGGAGCAGATGTTCAGTCACCAGTGTCTGTGCCAGAGTCTGACATTTGATCATTTTAGTCTGCCCTCCTGGCCACCCGCCATCACCTCAGCAGGATTTATGCTTGTCCAGGGTGCTTGTGGGTAAAACTGCCTCTGCATAGGTTTGTGAAGAGATTTATATCAATTTCTCCCGAAGCACAACTTCCATGTTTTGTGGGACAGGTGAGACATGAATGGATGCAAAGATGCCTCAGTGGACAGACAATGGAGCAAAGGAACAAGACAAACACAGTGCATCACTGTACACATAAGAAACACAGGGGAGGATGATTAATAAGAGTGTGAGCTTGTTAGTTTAGTTAGTTTTAAAATGGGAACATACTGCCAAGCCAGCAAGACTGCCAAAAACACTTCATTAGGGGGAAAATGAAAAACACCTTCACACACACCAAACCAAACAAACCCACTCACACACAAACACACTCTCCTTCTGCTTCTTGGCCCTTCAGAAAGTTTTGTTTCCACCCTTGGACTGCAAAGATCCCTCATTACAGTACCGGCTCCCTCATCTCATTATTTTGCAACTTTTTTAGTATGAATATGGTCGTCAGTTTCTGTCTGCACTATGCTGAACTGCATATTTTGTTTTGTTTGTGTGCCTTTAGGCCAAACTTTTGTTATGTGATTAGCCAAATGAAGGTTGCATTTACTTTTACAGCACAAACATAGGATGTACCATTCAAAATCCTCCACTTGTTTTCGTTTGTTTTTTTTTGTTTGTTTTTTTTTTGATTAGGGGAAATATTTCAAAATGTATCATCTGCATGTGGAGATTTTATCATGCAAGTAAGTGCAAAAAACCAAATGCAACAATCAATTTTTCAATGTTGAGCAGTTCACAGAATAAAAATGAAAGAAAAAGCTAAACTCCAGTGCTTTTGTAAATATTCTGGCTGAACTACAACATTACTGCATATTAACGCAAAAGTATCTTACTAACTGATTGCAAAGTACACTCACTCTCACTCCATCTTCAATTAGTGTTTACAGGCAGTGTTGTCATCTTAGTACAGGCATGTCCAAACTATTCCACAAAGGACTGAGTGGCTGCAGGTTTTCTTTCCAACCAAGCAGCAGCACACCATCATTTAATCAACCGATCTCACTCTTCAGACACACGGCCCTTTGTGGAATAGTCTGGACATGCCTGGCTTAGTATCTTTGCTGCTGTAGGTGTGCTGACTTTTCAGACCATCTCTCAGCCTCTCACTCACCTGATTGCATGGCAGCTGACATAGATGTGAATGGGCCTCCTACTTTCTGTGTGAATGATCATTTTGCCTGTAAATGCAGCTGAAATCACAGAGCTCGCCTTAAATCTATGTGTGTGGTGATATTGTCAGATGAGGTTCTGCCTATAAAATCAGGATTTTAGCAGCAGAACAGCAGCTGCTGGTTAATGTAATGCAGTCGTGTGTTCACCTGATTCAGGTGAATTCACATTGAAGCTGCTCTAATTTAGGTGATTTTCTATTTATAACAGTGAATATTGTGAATACTGTGAAATGATGTGATGTGATGACATTATGAATATGATAATTAGTATGTTATGTAATCTAGTGTTTTCACAGTGTTTCCAGTTGTTTACAGTGACTACACACAGTTACATCCTCAGTATCACACACTGGCAATACTTTGGAGACACATACTCTTGATCTAGTCTTGTATCAGTTTTAACTGTGGACATCACTAGCTTGATGTGAGTGTGTTTTATCTTCACTGGTCAGCCGTCCTGTTTACACTGCTGCAGTGGTGGATAACTGATAACCTGCAGATAGTTCTACAGTGCCTAATGTGCACAACTAAATCAACGGGCTGCTCAGCGCTGCAACATTATTACTTCCAGTCACCGCTAGACTTGCATGCACCTGCACATTTTCAACACGACAAGGTGGGTCATAACTAGACCTGATGTGGGTGGTGTGCTCTTATTTCTGCAGCATCAGCACCAGGAAGCAGCACCGGAGGAAAAGAACATAGAAAAGGAGATGACAAGTTGCTACTGGGTATGACTCTCATTCTCCTTCTGTCTTTCTAAGAGAGGATGACACATCGTCCACTGCAGATGTTAACGTTACACGCTTAGACAACACAACAGGCATGTTTTACTTGCTTTCGTACGCTATTGACAGTTCTGCTTAGTTAAGTTATCTAGAGCTACAGGAAATCGGCACCGAATGTACCTTGTCAGGAAGGCAGAGGTTCGAACAAGGCATACTCTGGGGCTATCCAATCTCTCAGGTGCAGACATCAGCATTTGAAAGTTAAAAATATCCCATTTAAATATTTAAAAGCATAAACATATTAATATGAATGTATATTTTTGATTAGGGATCCTTACGGCAGGGTTATGGCATTTCTCTACAGAGGTTTCTTGTATGAACCAAAATAAAATCTTATAGCACTATACAGATGGTTGATCAGGAAAAACATGAAGGTGCCAACAATTTAAAAAACTTGACAAATGTTAACACTTCTGCACAACAAAGTGCACAACAGTCTTCACAATCACATTTTAATAAAACTTAGAGGTTTTAGATTGATATATCAGAAAGTGCTTCCCACCACAACTATCACCACAGTTAACAACTAATGACCACGACTATCCATCTTAATATGTTTTGTTAAATTTGTCACAGATGTGTGTCTGAAGCAAGCCGACACTGGCTGATAATATGAACCTCACACATACACATGCATCATTTACTGCTCTCCCTCATTACCCACTGTTGCAGCGTCCTTGAGTCGGGCACTTGACCTCCCTGTGCTCCCATCTGCTGCTTGCCAACAGGTACAATTGTGCTTGTACTGGGCAGTTCCCAGGTGTGATTCTGTGTAACTGAACAGGCTGCTGCTGTAAAAGACCACACAGCTCAGTAAACATAGCCTGGATAAATGAAGGTTAAACAGAGTAGCTGCAGTGGAGGCGGTGGGATCCCAGTGGTAACTAGCCATTGGTGGTACTCTATGGCCAGGTAGTACAGGAACAAGATGTGCTCTGGATTATGAATGAGAAAGTGTTCAGAGGGATTCCCACGTGGGACCTCCATGTGAAGAAAAGTACGTCATATATGCTTACTCTGTGTGTGGGAAGCCTTTCACTTGTTCATTTGCCTTTACAGCAGGATGCTTAGGATGGGGAGCCTGTGTAGTGGTACATACAAGGGGTTGGGTGAGGTGTGCGTATTCATGTGAAAGAGGGGAGTTGGGATGAAGCCTGAGAATTGAGCAGATCACCTTTCCAAACCAATTAGTTTGCACCCCTGCAGCGCAATGAAAATAGAATACAACTGAACCTCCACGTTGGCTGACTTCCAAGGTCAGGCATCTCTCTCATCTCTGCCATCTCAGGTAGAGACGATTAATCGTGCTGGCCTAATTTTAACTGCGTCTAGGCACTGGTTAAAATGAAGAGAGGAGAAACTGCATCACACAGCAGATTCCTCTACAGTTTACTCTAAGGAGGCAGAATACATAATCAAAACAAAGAACTGTGGTATAGTGTGCGTCCCTGTGGATACAGTGTTTCATGCTGAAAGGCAACATACACAACTAACTAGAATTACTACTGCATACAGGACATCATAGTGCCACAGTGAAGTTGAACTTTGACTGTTTGTTTACAAAATGCCATTGTGTCATCACTTGTGTATGTTATCTGAGGTCACAGTGACCTTTGACCTCCAAGATCGAATCAGTTCATCCCAGTGTGTCCAGCTGTACAAAATGTGAGGAGATTCACCAAGAGTGTTACTGGGGACATAGTCACAAGACTGGATGGAGAATCTGAAAACATGACACAACTGATGCTGGGACAGAGGCGGAAGGAGGAGGATTTTGTGCATTACATTATATAGTGCATTATATACAGTAATAAAGAACAATATCCTGAACAAAGGTAGCAAAGTGCTGTAGTCCATATATCAGGCTCAGCAGCTACTGTATAAGAAACGCACCACTGAGTCCCTTAATGCTCACAGCACATTTAGACGAGCTCACTGTAATTGAAAAACCATGTCAGCCCCGTCACAAACAAATTAATAATCTTACTACAGCATCATGAGATCTGTGAAATTGAATAGATTGAAACAGTGAATCCATACAACGCAGCAGTCACACCAGGCAGAGAGGCAAACATTGTCCATTATTTTCAATATGAAGCCACTGCAGTGCAGGTGCTTAAATTGCATTTCTTTGTGTTTTAGGGAATCTATTTCATGTAACACACACACACACACTGGTAAATAAGTCATGTGTGAGGAGCAAGGAGAAATGAATGTAGACCAAGCCTTTTGTTACACAGTTGCTGCTATGGATAATTCTGCTCCGCTGTTTTCATGTGTCGTACCAGTTCTGCCGTTTTCTTGTGCAACTACTGTGTAATTTAAATCCTCAAAACCCTTTTTGCCCTTTTAAGAGAAAATGGCAGGTTTTGAACCCTGGGATAAATGAATATTCGGTGAGAGTGTGAGAAGGAAATAAATAAAAGGAGGCTTGTTGAACATCTCAGTGTATTTGGTATTCTCACAATTAGGCAGGGAAACCTGTTAGCAGCTCTTACTACTGCAACTGCTTGTGCTGCTGATGCCACCAGTGGCTTCCTCCCCATACTATTAATATCTTCTCCGCCAAATGACCGGATGAGGTCAGTGGCATGGTCAGTGATACGCAACCCACAGTTCCAGTGAATTATCCCACTTATCTACTGACTTATATACGGGCACAGATTCAGGTTACATAAAAATCCACAGGGTGCTAGAATAACAGCAGTGTGAGTAGGTGTAGGTACACTGTTCTCGAGTAGGGGTAAAAAAGTTCACTTAACAATTAATAAGCTCAAAGACTTAGAAACTAAGTCCCACACCAATAAAGACCCCCAGACTCACTAAAGACCCTGAAGCTTTTACATCGTAAAAGCTGTGGAAGAAGTGTTGGCTCTTGGTCAGAGGATTCACAGTATGTGTGGTGCAGTTTGTTGTGGTTTTATATTTCTAAATAAAACAAAAATGACATTATGTACTTGACCAACATTATATTTATACTTGTTTCAAGGATAAATATCATTGTTTGTTCAGCATTTTCACGTAATGCATAAACTGATAAACCATCACATTAAACCAAGTGCCTGGTTTTATTGTTGCGGCATAATTAGCTGTACATAATATCTGTAGCCCATTTTTATGAGTTCATTATGATCATTAGTGATTTGATTTGTGACTTCCTCTTTAGTTTCAATTATTTTTCAAGGGCTACATGGCTTCAATCACCCAGAAAAATACACAGATCAGTCACAATATTAAAACCAGTCCAGAGACAAGCAAGCTGAAGTTGATGATTTCCTTTCTTTGGATATATTTATACTATTTCTGTTGAACTGTTTAACAAAATCAAGATAACGACTTTTATTCTACTTGACAGATATACAGAGATACTACTGCTTTGTATACTGAAAGGCCGCATGATGTGTATGTGGTAGGTCATATCTTGTTTTAAGATTTCTTTAACAGGAACTACTACACTAACAACCGGCCTGGTAGCCAGTGTTACAGGCTCATTTGCTTTTAAAAAGCTCATTAAAAAAAGGAGCAAATGTGACAGGCTTTGATTTTGGGAGGGTTTACTCCAGGCACACATCAAAGCGCAGCATAGATAAATAAAACGGAGAGCCAGACAGGGAAATACAAAAAAGAAATCAAATGCAAAGATGGTGAGGATTATTACACTGTGACAACAAACTGAAAAATAACTGAGCAGTGAAGGAGGAATAACAAGCTGATAAAATGCACATATTGAAACCTACCTTAACTTCTATGAAGTCCGGTTGGCCCAGGGCAATGAGCTCTGAGTATGCCTGCATTTCCTCCACGTTCCAGGACTTCACCAGTGTCAGTCTGTACACCGTCCTCTGTCTCTGGACGGACACACAGGGGTTGGAGGATGGAAGAGGTCAGTGAGGGCATGACGATGGTACTGCTGTCGTAGCGATATGTTACATATTTAATGTGTTACAGGTCTACTTTTTTGTTTGATACTGCTAAAAAAGACTCTGAGACAGCAACACTTCCTGTGACATATCCATATAGATATTATGAGAAAATGTAAACCTCTTCATTTTGTAATTGAATTCACACAATTTCTTGGCTACTGTTATAAACCAGAATTAGATTAGGTGTTATAACACTGTACGCTGGCATAAATGAGATGCTCCGATAATCATCTCAACTGTAAACAAAACTCACATAACTCAACTGATTAAAGCTCAAACTATAGTTTTATAAAGAAGTAAAAATGTCAGTTTGACCTCTGTGAGATAAACATTACTGATTTCATCTCATCAGCAAAGACAAACATGTCACTTTCCTCTGGCACACATTGGTATAAAATCACTTGTTGTTGCCTCGGGAGAATTTTGCTCACTTTGGTTATGTTCTTTAATTATTTAAAGCCCAAACTCTAAATTTCTCTACTTATACTCTTGTTGTTTTTATATATCATGGCAGTTTGTTGCTACAAACATCCGTCCTCCACTGGCAGCAACACAGCGGTGCACAGTTCTCCTGTCGACCACCTACTTTCTTTGTGAATAATAACAGAGCAGTTTGGGGAAGGTTTGTGTGTTTACTAATGATCTGACAGCAAAACTGCATATGTTCAGTGTTCCCATGCCGGTCAAGTAGTATCTATTATACAACACCTTTTCCAATTTCTACTTCCAATAGTTTCTTTAATCCATGCACACAAGCTGTTATAGAAGATATACAGTATTATGCTGTTCCATATTTTAGAACATCCTTACAATGTTATAATGTCCTAAGTCCATGCTGAACCTCTGCAAAGTTGCACAACATGAGCTATAAGGGTTCTGCCGAAATCCACCAACGAGATTTCACATGGTTTCCAGTCTCTCTGAACACTCGGTAACTATCTCTGCGAGATTTGTGCAAAACCTGACATCAGGTTTTTTCAAGGTAAACAAGAACACATGGGCCTCCACTGAGCAAGCCAATCAGAGGAAAGAAGGGGGGGGGGGCAGCCAAAATAAAGCTTTTCATGAAGTGGCTGCATAGCAGTTGAAATTGGGATTTTTCTTGACATCCTTATGAGACAACTGAGGGGTTTTGGAGCTGAAAATCTACTCTTTAGGTGTTCAAAACTGACACAATGGTAAGCAAAAAGCAGTAAAATATTCATAATATGTCTCCTTTAATGATGTTTCATTGTGCGTCCACAGAGCACAGGAACTCAGCACACAGCAGTGTAAGTGGGCAAACATGGAGGGAACTGATGACTGCAAAAATATATGTAGAGCAACCGTCAGCCGTTATTCAAGTAAGAATGCATAAGCAAACCACCTGAGATGGGTTTGCAGATCCTGATTGAGAAAAGAATGTCACCCCCCTATAAGTTCTGCTTTTAGAGTTGAAAACTGCATTTAAAGTTAAGTTTTTCTTTCCAAATAATCCTATCCTCTTTACTGCCACAATAGAGCCACAGTGGCAAACATTATGGGACTCTAGACTTTATTTTCTCTATATTAATATATACAGGTTTCGATTGAGATCAAGGCCAAGTCTAGCCATCTCTCTTAAATATGCTCAGCGAACTTTTCCTGGGGTAAATAAAAGAGCTGAAAAAAGCTGTGCTTACAGTTCAGTGGTGTAGATTCAAGCTATTGTTGTGGCTATACAGAAGAAGAAAGAGGATTATTGAAGATGTGATGGAGAGGAAGACAGGCAAGAAAAGACAAGTGGAAGAGACGAAAGGGAATGGAGAGGACAGAGGACATAAGAAATGAATAATACAAAGAAACCAGTAACTGACAATGGAAGAAGGGAGCAAAATCTTTCCCTCATTTGTTCTCTCTCCCTCTCTCTTTGGAAGGTTATCTATAACACTAGGTCCTTTCAGCCCAGTAGGGTAGGAGATAATTGGCCAGGAAGCAGGGAGGTGAGGTATTTCGAGCTGCATCTATTCCAAATCCGATGGTGAAGCACAACTCTATCAGTCCCACAGTGCACTGGCACAGGGGCCAGGTGGAGGAGAGCTGTCAAAAGCAGAACAGAAAGGGATAAGCGCTTAGGAAGGATGGAGATATAGAGCCCACCATGAAATGGTGACTTGGGAGTATGGAGTTGTGAAAGGCAGGCAGGAGGTGATGCGAACAGAGAGTTTATTTTTGGAAACTGGGAAGTTACACACAGCCAAGCCATATTGTCAGAGTAAAGTGGACACGTGCACACACACAAGTAGTGTGGTCCACGTAGTCCCACTGCTGAAAGTATGAGTTAATGTTTTAAACCATGTACACTTGGATGCACAAAACATTGTGTCATAAAACTTTGTTATGCAAAGGATGCTTTACGGCAGAACATTCAAAACATTCATAAAATATACACAAGCAAACAAACTCACTACTCCCCTTTTCATTTTACCTGTGACAACATCTGGAGGCAGACGTATGACCTTAACCTTTCTTTTAAAATTACCAAATTTTGATGTTTTCATTTTAACTGGTGCAGCTTTTTTTGCCTTTACAGCACTGATCACATGATGCTAACCCTCAGCTGTTCAATGCAGTGAGTGAGTGAATGAGTGAGTGGGTGAGTGAGTTACAAGTTACAGTTACAGGTAGAGACGATGTCAGAGAACTAAATGGGGAAAGTGGGATCAAAAGGCTAAGAGAATAGGAGGTGTTAAGGCTGTTTATTATGAAAATGGTTGAGACTCTCAGTTAACTGTTGGAGAGATGGAAAATGGAAAGTAAAAGCTATACTTTTAATTGCGTTTTGTAAAATGAAGCATGTGATCATAATTAAGAAAAGCCTTCTGATGTGTAGTTATTCCCTATTGCAGCCATTATGGCTGAAACAATAAATTAACATATAGTTAGAGATATTGTCGTTTTTCTATTAATTGATTCAGACTAAAACCTCCAGGCCATGATTTAGCCCGTCCATAGCAGTGAAATTTCCTGTAACCTCAGGGCAGGGTAACTGTAAGCTTCTGCAGTTCCTTTAAAATGTCATACATGTTTTTTGTTTGTTTTTTTTACATAAATCATAAAACAAATCTTACACTGGTGTAATTAAATGAACAGTGCTGCTAAAGGGCCAGCTGTGGTGTAATCCAACAACTCAATTCACAGTGCTTCCTAACATTTGAAAAATAATTTACACAAATTGTTTTAACATTGAAAACAACTCATATACACCGGTAGACTTCCTGATTTGAAAAGTTAGGGATAGGTAAAACTACTTATAAAATGTGATATTTGAACTAAACTGCTCGAAGACCACAGGTGACCCCTGCAGGTGACTCCTGCTGCTTCATCGTAATGAACATAAAAATGACTTGACATAAATCAAACAGCTTAATTTCACAGCGGCTAATGTTTATTGCAAAGTTGTACGATTCGTTTAGCCCTAAGTTACTCTTGGTATTGTGCCCACAACCCCTGCAGCTACCTCACACTGATGTTTGCTTGTTGGCGTGTGGTGAAAATGGTGATCTGGACACAATTAGAGAGCAATGATCCGTCGCCTGCGATTTGCCTCGAGCTGCGCAGTCACCAACCTCTCAAGCTGAGTGGTAATGAATTTGTCTGTTGTTTGCTATAGCATTAAACAAGAGGAAGTGGACCCATTACAGATAGGTGTAACCGATGCTCCCTCTGAGAGACTTCATTGTCCGCATCCTTCTCAAGGTCGTCTGGCGGGTTACCTAAGCGCCGTTCTTTCCCTCACTTTAGCTTATTAGGAAACACAGGAACAGAGAGAATCGATTTACACAAGTGGAGTAGTGGCTGGATACAGGCTGCAATAATGGACTTTCTCTCTACTCACAAATGATGAGAAGGACTGCAGGGTTATTGAATGCACTTTTTTTCTGGTGCAGTGGTATGTGAGGACACAGATCCCACACCTAATAGCCATGTACACACTTGGACGTTTTCATTCTTGTAGTGGTAGTAGTGGCATTATCAATGCCAATGAAACCAAGATCTTACAGCTTTCAAGATTCAATGAAAAACCACCGTTCTCCACTTGAGTAAAGTGGTGAAGTGGTCTCTCACATTTATTGGTATCTTGCTGGAATCGCAATGGAGTTTGGTAAACACACACTACAGCTTAGTCCATGAAGACTCAATCAGGGTTGCAGCTTTCATGAGCTGCTCTGATTCACTCCCTAAAAAAAGATGAGTCTGCACAGTGGGTAAGAACTGGGCGCATCCAACAATCTGTCACAGAGCTGGAGATAAGAGATTGCTTGTGAGGTGAGACAGGCCAAGTGGATAGGAACATAGATCTATTTTCTATTCATAGGTGTAATATAATCAGTAACATTCCCCAAATCCAGAGATGTGGAGAAAAAAAAATGAAACAATAATTGCCTATTTTTTGTTTGCTTTCATCAGATCCAAGGACACTTCATACAATCTCTTTAATAAGTTACTGCGGTGGTGAGGATCATCCCTCATCGGCTTATCAACAACCATATATACAATCTCTCAAGTCAAGCCCATGCCAGGCAGAGGCCTGAGCTTTGTTCTGAGAGAGCATGAAACCGAGACAAACAGGCCATTTCGTGCAGAAAATCCATAAAACATCATGGTAATGCTTCCTATTAATGGCTGATACATACAGCAAAATATCAATCGCAAATTGATATTTCACAGACACACAATTATGGAATCAGACATATTACAAACAATATATTAGAAAGCTTTCCTCTCTCAGATGATAATTTAGCACTAATGGTGAGATGATGAGGAAAATACCCAGTTAGGAATTTAATACAAGTAATTAAGCAGGCCAACATTTCCAAGGAAGACTTAGCTCTACTTTTAATTACACATTCAGAAAATATTCCAGTCATTCAGTGCAATTTGTGTACTCGTGATGCAAACTTACTAAGCTGAGATAATTAAATTGACTTGATTCAGCTTGGGGTAATAACAAACTATTCTACGATGGGAGAGCACAGTATTGAGAGTTTTATTGGCTGTGGAACAATAACAGAAGTCTTACTTTCAGTGATGCTCGAGTTACTTTAATTGCATATATTGTAAATCTGGGACAACCTTCATTACTGTTACTTTTGATATGGTATTAAAGTGCCTATTATCATCGCAAAAGTGTTTAACATTGAAATATCTGACAAAAAGGATCTAAGATCTTTCAGACTGTCAGCTTTGAAAAATTATTCTCAAAGTCCTTCACAATTGAGGGAGTGAAAGGTGGGTGTGTGTATACTTGCCACAAAGTGGCATGCACCAAAGTCTTACCTACACACATGTCCCACCTCTTTGTGCATTTTTGGATGAGTCAGGAGTTTAGCGGAGTCAGGCGCTGTCGAGATGAAACTCTGCGCCACGACACCACCCTTCAGAAACCTTAGTGTCTTAGAGGTTGCATCTATGACTTCAGATGTCAACAATGTAGTTTTAACCTACTGTGCCTATTGCACCATACTTTAAAGTAAAGTACAGTTCAATCTCTGGTTCTCAAGCTCACTTTGCTAACCTACTGAGTCTAAACTAAACCTTGCTCAGTAGACAGCTTACCTTCTCTCCCAGGGCCTTGAGGCTGTCCAGGAAGCGTGGCCAGAAGTCCTTGAAAAGTGGCCGGTCAATCTTTTTCAGACTGTCTTTGGTACTTGCGTCCACACTCACATACAACTGGGTAACTGGCACCAGGTTCCTAGAAATTGCAGAAATGTGGAGGAGAAGAAATGAGAAGAACGTTCTAGTCTGAGGAGTGTAGTTCAAACCCTCGAGACACTGATAAAAAAAAGTCTTACCAAGTGTAATCAAACATTTACGTACTTATACTACATACAAAGCATTGGAATATCTGTCAGAAGCATGGATCAGCTTCAATGATATTATTCATCAATAACAAGTCAAACACACGTTGTGCTACATGGTTTAGACTCACTGTAGAGACAGATGGAAGGGAGGCAACAGGAAGTTTTGAAAGACTAATGTGTGCATCTGTCTTTCATTACAATAAATAAATAAAAGCATTAATCTATCTATGAGGGAGGAGAACACAGCCGAGTAGTAAACAGGAACCAGAAAACTGTAAAAGATTCCCACAACTGAAATGAGAGGAGCACTTTAGATGGAGATAAAATATCTGCTGTACAAGAGAGGCACTTATGTAAAGATGCAAAAATAACCAATTAGCTAAATGAGTAATGAGACAGAAAGTCAGGAAATTGAGTTCAAGAAATTTCCATTTTCAAGGCAGTGCCGAGATAGAGACTCAGTCAACTGGAGCAGCTCATCGCCAGCCAGGTGGCTCCATCAGACAGGACAAAAAAAAAAAACATAATGACTGATGTCTGCTGTCCTTGCCTTCAACCTGCTTGATGAGTGTATGATAAGTCAGCCTCTGACAGGCTAGTTAGCCGATACATCACATATGTCACTGTATGTCTTCATGACAAGGCCTCAAGACAGAGTGGTATTGCGAGACATAAGGGGTAAAGGGCACCGACGGAAATCAGCACAAACATCTGGAAACGTTATTAGTATAATGTCTGCCCAAACATCATAAGTCAGTGATCATTTCCAGGTCTAGAGGTCAGAGCAGGTCAGGTTAGATTAGGTTACTTTCTTTGTACATTGTGTAAATTTGGTTTGCAGAAAAAATCGTCATCACTCTCACACACACATTAACACACAGTGCAGGCAACAGCAAATGCATAAAGTAGGTAAAAATTAAGACATGAATTAAACACTGCTCCTATGCAGCGTTACTACTGTACAATTTATTTATTTATTTATTTCAAACACATGCACTTTTTCACTTTTCATGAACTAGCTGTCCTGTCAACACAGTATGTTGCCCTGGTGAAGCTGTCTATCCATGTTACTGTTATGCTGGTGATATGTGGTGCGCTGGATGGTTGTCTGCTTGTGTTATTGTCATTTTGCTTTGCAATTTTTCACTCTTACCTTATCTTTTTTATATGAGTGCTGCTCTCTTTATACCGTTTTATTCAGCGCTTTGGGACTATGAACTGTCATCCCAGAAAGAGAAGCTATCCTGTAACTGTTAGTGGTACAGGGATGTTAGTTTAAGCTGCGATTCACCAGTTAGCTTACTGGACCATTTAACAATTTGGGAGAATCCCTGCTCTTTAAGGATAGATTTCCAAACCATGACACCAGAGAGAAAGATGAATCATTTCGGCAAAAGCACAGTTGAATAATGTCATCATGGTCGTGTCAGTGTAGAGATAAGACAATTTCCTGGGTGGGTGTAGTTCAGTTTTGTGTCAAGAATCTCCTGACTCTTAAAGCATGTGTAGAAAGCATGTGTGTATGTGCTGCACATAAATCTGATATTGTATCTTCTTTCATGAAGTATCACACAGTTTACTGTAGGCACACAAGACACGTTCCTCAAGGACCTGTGTCTGTCTCTTGTGCCTGAGTTACGAATTGCAGTGCAGCATTTCAGACAAGTGAGACTGAGCACCATTAAACTCACAGATAGCAAAGCAAAAAAAAGAAAAAGGCTTCCCATTGAGACCCGAACAACATGTGAAAAAAGGATTTTTTCTTTTGAAAGGAGTTGGGAGATTTCCGCTGATTTCAGTCCAGTCAGAGTGTCTGTGGAGGAGCGACCAGTAAGTGGTGATTACAGTGAATGAATGTTTTTTCTGTCTAACACAGGCTTCAACATTCAGCAACAACAATCTGAAGAAGCTTTTCTAAGGGAGTGAGAGCCCTCGTGGTAAGAGAGTCATCTGCTAAAGAAGTAGCCAAGTATAAGGGTGTAGTGTATTATGTAAACTCTATGCAAATTCAGACATAATTATTTGAATTGGTTGTTTTGTCTCACATCAAAAATAGTCAGTGTGACACATGAAGCTTATAGTCAGATATACTAAAATATAATATTCATTATATCTGGTCAGCTGTACTGCTGTTGTGTTTGATGACATCTGGCCAGTGCTCATATGTGTATAATAATTTTGGTGCTACACAATATAACACCACCTGTTGCTGTATAGTGTTTAAGGTGAAGTGGCCGTTAACTTAAATTTCTGCCCCAGTGACAGTCTTCCACGCAAACTCACCACAGTGAACTACTATCAAAATAGCGTGCCCTATTGGTTTTGTGGAGTTAGGTGGTCCCCAAGTTTTTCCTTCATGTGTGCTTACGCGGACATTGGTCTTAAAAAGTTTTGAGACACACTGGTTTAAAGTAACAGTTCATCCAAATTATAAAGAAAAGATTTCATATCTCCCTGGCTTCATTTCATGTACAGTGAATGAACAGTTTGAATTGATGTGCCAAGTTTTTTCTATGTCCTCTGAAAACTCTGATGTCACCCAACAAAACGTTAATGGAGTTTTGTTTGTGTTGCTCAAAGCACACAAACTGGGTCCCCTCCTTGTTAAAGGACACCATGCACTTATAGTTGCAGAGACTGAGCCTTTGATCCTTCCTGCCAGGCAACAATGTGACTGCAAAGACACACTCATGCTCTTCACTTTCAAATTCATCCCCCAGACTTCAAAGAGAAAGGCTTGTGAAGACAGGGGATAAAAATATACTATGAAAAAATTATCCAAAATAAATTGATTCAAATGCTTATTTTGAGAGTCAGAGAGAAACATGAACTCCCCCGGTAACGTGGTTTGCATGTCCATTTTTTGCCTACCTGATTTCCTGTGGGAACTGTGCATTGGTGACCAGGAAGCTGGAGATCTGGTGGGAGTGGAGGAGGCGGAGGAAGGTGTTGATTTCGGGGTACATGATCGGTTCACCCACCAGGGAGAGGGCACAGTGTTTGACTGCCAAGCCCTCCTCGTACCGCTCTGGCTTCACTCCAGGAACACCTGAGGGGAGAAAGGTCAGTGGCTGAGTAGATGATAGTTTTGAATTCAATTTCACCTCTAACATAATCTTTGTCTCCCAACAATTAAATGGCGGTCCCCACATGCAGAGGCATAAATCAGAGAACAACCCATAGAAAGTTAAAACTAAGGTCAAACTGAGTCATTACACACAAGCAAATAAAAAATGTTTGCTGCTCATGAAAAATAAAGAGGGGATGGGAGGGGAAGGAGGAGAAGAGACAGGATATTAAGAATGAGCTTTGGGAGTTCTGCCCAGAGCCCAGTTCACCTCTCTTCCACTCTCTCTCCCTCTTTTCACTAGGTGGTCTTGACCTCTCGCATCCACAAACCACAGGATGCTGTAAAAGTGTGCTCAGCATTGGTTCAAACGGGAAGGGTAGGTACAAGGACAAGGGTATGAGGGATGATTGCTATCAAGTTTAATTGACTATTGCTATTAACATTTATGATTATCATGTAAAAAAGAAAACCACTTATTATTCATAAGAGGTGAATAGATGGGGATTTAATGTTACGTTGCTGGAGATACAGCAGATGTCATTTAATTTAGAGTACATGCACTGACTCTTAATTAAATCAAATTTTGGACTGTTGCCTTTATATGCTTTATAAAACTGTCTATGAATTATTGATAAGTGCAACATTTTGTATGGTTGAACCACAAAAAGCAACTGTGACTGCGCTGCCTTTCAAGGACAAATTACATCTCACAACAGAAGCGAAGGCATCAAAAAGCAAGCTGTCCCACAGGAGAGATCACACTGTTCATAAAAGCAAGCTGAGGGTGATGAAGCGTGCGTGACTTAAGTGTCTGAAATCTCATTAAATCTATATATTGTACGGTTTAGTAATGTGAAATTCCATTAAATCCTAACATGGTTCACTCTCTTGGGGGTGAAGTGGGATCAAGTCGATCACTCAGATAGAATTTAGTCCATCAGCAGGGGCACAGGACCTTATTACGGAATGTGTAATAATGGTACTGAAACAGAGCCCATAGCTTTGATTCAAGAAATGACAGTTATTACAATGGATTTCCTCTGGACTTGACCTGCCTCGCTTTGGTATGACACCAACACACATACAGTCGAGGAAGGTCAACAAATCACCGTCCTCTGATTTGCAGATTACTTCTCCCTTGTAACGGGTTATTGTGTGTGAGTGTGATTTAAGAAACACACTCAAACACTTCCCAGTGGAACGGCTCATGAATTCTGTTAGTAAAATCAAACAAGTAGATGGTCGCTTGGACGAAAGGGTGCAGCACAGAGTAACAGTCAGGAGTGAGTCATGCATTCTAAAAGTGCTGTGTTGTTGTAGATCAGAAAATGACGCGACAAAATATTTAATTCATGCTTTGACTTTGCTGAGAAACTTAAAACATCACCGAGCCTCCTCCTGTTATGCAAATGTTCTGCACAGTGGCGTAAAGGGGGCTCACACAAAATTCATCAAAAGCCTAGAGCTCCTCACACTCTTGCAGGAATATTTCAGCTACAGATGAGTGCTAAATGCATTTATGTATGTGTGCATAAAATGAAAAAATAAACTACCAGTCAAAAACTCAACAAGCCACAACATATTATTATTAGTCTATTACGGGGTATCCAAATATCTAAAATCATACTCAGAATCCCACTGAAAGAGTTTGAAACTTTGTTTACAGTTGGAAATGTTCCTTATGAGTGTTAACTACAAGTGACCAGAGTTTTATTTGAAGTGTGTTTGAAGTAATGTAATAAAAACATAGCAGATTTCAGGTTGAACATACATAGAAAACAAATCCTGCGAGCTTGGATGGTGGATGCAGGTGGGTAGGGTTTTGTGACTGATTTGTTGTGCCATCACAAAGTTACAGAAGTCATTTTAAGGCTGAGTTTCTGAATACAGGCCATGTGCATTCCTCTGTGCACTGAGGCTTTGATACTTTCACAGTGCTAATGTAGAACCCAGACACCTACCCACTCTACTTTTATACTATAGGGGACCTGTAAATCACTCAAAGGAAGATACTGTTTGGGTATAAATCAGCACAAGAAGATATCACACCACACAAAAACTTTTCCAGAGAGAAGAGCCTGACAAACACAACATGTGTGACAACTGGTAGGGTAATATAAATAGCAGGTTTTTTAGGGTCAACAACAACAAAACTTTTAATTAAAAATGGTCACATGACATTTGAAGCTGCTATTTGAAGAGCTCTTTCAGACACAGATTATCAGGTGGTCAGGGCAGAAATCAATCTGTTTTATCACACAGGGAGTTTTCAGCAGCATTGTCTAGATCTTGTAAAATGTATCACAGTCGATGGTAAATGGCGATGAGGACCGGCTAATTTAATTTTATAGTGCAACTGGAAAGAACATTAGAGATGATAATGGCCATATAGGGTTGCATGTTGCTCAAGTATGCTTGTGATTAGAATTATGAAGTTTTTCTTTCTAAAAGCATTTGAAAATGCACTTTTTAATTTCTGTGCATAACATCACAACTGTAATCCTTTTAGTGACAAATGTGTTTTTCCCATTCTAATCAAAATTGAAAACCAGTTTTCTGTCAACATATCCTTATGTCCACCATTGTTCCATTATAATCACACCAGGAAATTACATTTTCAATAACGGCCTGCATTATACTACCTTATGAATGGCTGCTCTGAGAACAATATTACCTATAAAGTGGGCCTTTGAAGAGGATATGTCTCAGAAGTTTTTAGTATTTGACACTGACATCTGTATCGTTTGCTGAGTACAATGGCCCTACTGTTTTATAATGGGATCAGCAGCGGCTTTGAGGTTAGGGACACAGCCATCTGACTGTTAGGTCGAAGGATCAAACAATAAAAGAGCGTGCTGGCTTTCCGTTTTATACAAGATATTTACGTACATCTTTGGCTTTTCGAACAGCTAGTCAGACAAAACACACAATGTGTTTCTGAGAAACTCTGCTGTCTTTATATTTTGTGGGTTAAATACATTACCATTGGATTCTTTTTAAAGAATAATGTACAGTTAATGCTGTAGCTGCTGTTTAAGTACAAAATCTGATCAGGTGATAATCTTGTTTTAGATCTTTGATTCCATGTGGACCACAAGCAATTTTCCAGTCGCTGTTTGCTTTAATAAATGTTTTGTTTTGACAGTATTTCTCAAAGAAAATCTGCTCAGCAGATACTCACGGGATGATCACTAAATTCTGTTTTGACTAAGCTTTGGGCATCCAAACAGTTGTCCTCAGCCAATGCTGCAAGCAGCCAGGAAAACAAGTCCCACAAGCCAGTACTGTTAGTACAAGTAGTAGAAATGGAGCCCAAAAAGGTAGGCACAGACAGGGTTAATTATTTATAACAAACCATTACATAGCATCACTCCAGTCTGTCTGGAAATCTACTGAATCCCCAGAGAGGTTACAGCACACATGTTGATCAGTTTTGGGCAAATAAAGAGAGAGAAGTTGTTACAAACAAGACGCTGTGAATGTGCCAGATGGGGAAATTAAATTGTGTGTGCGCATGTGTGTATGTGTTGAGAAGTGATTGATGAGATACTATTGTAAGGGTGTGATGAAACAGCAGACAAACCATCAGCATTTTAATCTTCACTCTGCTTCATTACACAAAGTGTTACAAGAGGTCGTTATCAGTTAGGTGAAGCAGACAGCGTGCATGACAAAGATGTTGTGCTGTGTGTGCTGCTCTGTCCATGTCATTGCACTCAGGAGGGTAACTGATGGATAGATAAACAGATAGCCAGACATGGTGCTGGAGAAGCTGACTTACAGATTTACAAAGACATGGAGCAGGAGCGAACAGATGCATTTGGAGAAGCACCAACCTCTGAACTGTCGAATCATGTTCTGGTGCTTCTCTAAAGCGTCCTGTAGGATTTTCTCTGCAGGGTCCATCTTCCAGCGCCACTCCGTGCCCACAGGGTTGGTGTGATGTCTGTTAGTGGGGCAGACAGACACCAGCAGATAAGGAAAACCAGCAGACATACTGTAACCACTCAGTCAGAAATGCTACCATTCCACCGCTGAAGCACTCAGTGTCAACTGACATCCAGTACAGCTCCTAGACAGATTTGGGACATTAGATAAACACAGTCAAATACATTTTTTAAGAGGAGCATCCTTCTTGTAAGGTAAAAACATATTAGTTTAACCTCAAACTGAAGGTGAATTATGTTGATCATGTGATGATGTGTCAACCTAAAAACATATTACGTACCTCCTGCAGGCATTAATGACACCTTCTCACCAAGTGTGATGTATAGATGCAACAATGAATCGTGAGACATGGCAGTCTGTTGCATCAGACGGTCTGTTGCATGCATGTGCACACACTCTCACCACACATACAGACCTTGCCCATCAAATCTAATCCCACCTGTTACGACACAGAGGTGGATGGTGAGGGCAGCTGCAACAATACTGCTGTGCCCTGAAATTGCTTACTTGCTGTCATCCCACATAGCTGCCTTAAGAAGAGACTGGCATATATGCGGTGACAGGAAAGCAGTTCACCACAGCAGCACATTCTGACAGCGACCTTTCACTGCTCAACACACTTGCCTTTTCAAAAAGGAACTTGAGGGGAGCAGAAGGCCTGGTCTCTCGCCAGTGTCATCATGAATCAGTGTCTACCTTTAGGCTTCACAGTTATGCTTGCCATTAGTCTTCTTCTGCACATAAATCATTAACTTGTTTGCCACAGTAAGATAATTGCTCAATGACAAGGAGTGGTCTTGACTAATGAGGTAAACAACTTGGTTTTGAACAAGGAAGAAACTAAAGACACAGGAAATAATCCCCAAACAGATTCTGTATACAGCTGTGGAAGATACAAGTGTTTTCTAAAAGGGTGGATAAAGGTTTAAACAATAATACAGCAGCTGTACTGCTATTGTATTTTTTATGTAAAGATGTATAGACAAGTAACAGCATTCTGTGCAGGGAACAAAATCACATCTCTGTATATGCTCTCATCTGAGTTTCTCTGTTCTTTGTTTCGGTAGCCTGCCATGTTACTGCATGTTTGTGGGCAGGTTGGTGCTCATGAATCCCTCCAGTTAAACTCTCCTCCACATATACTAAACATGGAGTCACCGTTCACAGGTGAGACTAGACAATGCAGTACACAATGTTCAGGTGAAGGTGACCTCCACTCAAGAAAACAGGCGGTTGTTTTCACCTCAGACAAAGACAGAGATAAACAAAGACAGCAGTGCTGAAGACTAGCTGAAATCCTGGTTGGCCACTGGTTCTAACTGTTTTTAAACGGTTTTACTTTTACTAACGCCCGCCTTGCTCTCATGTTGTGTGCCCAGGGACTGCAGATGAAAATAATTTTACAACTAAATCTGGCACAAAACAACAAATATGTTGCTAATGCTAACTGGCTAATTGTTGGTACTACTGTAGAGCATAGCACGGCAATGCTACCGGCCGGCTAATGGCTGTGGCTGGGCTGTTTTTGTTGGCTTTTGTGTGTACACAGTAACTTTATACAGTTGAGCCTCTTGTGTGCTGAGCGGCTGCTTTTGCTTCATTAACACCTTGCGGACTGAGAATGTGAAAGGAGGGAAGGTGTGGCTTATGAAGGATTTATTTTGCTCTGAGAGACTAGTGTGACATCTAGTGGCAACGCTGGTCATCCATCGGAACTTTTAAGACCTGAACGATGCAGTGGCTTTTTTTGTCAGGTACATACCTCCAACAGAAGACACACTTGTTAGCACAGGCAAGGCTGGGTGTAGTTTCCATGCACCGGTGGGACTCAATGCCATAGAAGGTGTGCTTGTAACAGCCTCCTCTCCCCCGCAACATAGACTAACCGACAGAAACAACACCTTTAATGCATTTCATGCATTCACTTTGTCAAACAATCTAATGCACTACTTAGAAGAGAAAATTCGATTACCTTGGTCCATCGACATAGCTTCACTCCTGAATGGCTTCCAATTAGTTTGTACCCTGCACAGAAAGATAAAGAAACGTGAGAAGAATAAGGTTCTCACTCTGCAAACATCTCTTCCACTCACATCCACATAGGTGAATACTTCATACAGAGGAACGTGGAGATTTCATTTTCTTTGAGTGGTGCATCAGTGAGGCCATGCTCCTCAGCATTCACAATGTTATATTCGCTCACAGGCCTCTGATAAGGCCTGCTGAATGTCTCGTACGGACGACTGCTGTCTGCTTCAGGACACTTCAGTGGCAGGATGGAGAGGAGAGCATTTCTAATTCTTTTTCTGAACAAAAGGAGCATAAAGTGTTTCAAATTCACTTTTCTTATGCATCTCTGTGGCGGCCTCACACCACTAGATACAAACCGGTTCAGTCCTTGCAGACTTACATCTTTCTCTGTGGTGTCTGTCAAAGAGAATACTTTTATCTGTATCACTTCATCTGCTCAAGAAATGCCAAAATATGATATTTGGGTTGCTTTAGGGGAGGTAGGAATGGCTCACTTTTAAAGTCTCAGTGTTTAAAGACACTTTCTACAGAAGCCATAGAGCAGCTGTAGAGCCCAATGACGTATTCAGGTGGGAGCTCTTTATTTTTGAAATCTTTTATGTGTTTTAGCTCCTATGAAACCTTTAAACATGATATAATTAAAACACAGCAGGAAATTTATGTGAGTGGATATGAGCTCAGATCTCAGATTTGATGCTAGATCAATAAAATACAAGCCTATTCATCAAGCCTATTCGTGCCTAATACTCCCTGCCTAAGACTCAATTGATTTACCACCTATATTAAACAGCTTGACACTTACGATATAAGTAAACATACATAATTCTGTCTCTTTGTTTTGTTTGGTTGCTCAAACATCAGTTACTGCGATTTCATCACCAAATATACCTTAATAGCACATGTCTTCCTCTAGCATCACTCACTAGCAATTGCAAGACACATACCAACCTTGCAGGCCAACAAAACCTGGACCTGGTCTGCTCACAGTTGGCAATTTATAACAATAACTATTAATAATCTTCAAGTGAGCACAATTTCCTCTCGTGTGAGTTATGGACGTGGGTTTCAAATGCCTCAATGTCCTTTTGTGTCAGAGAAGAAGCCTTAGCCAAAGTGAAGGGAGAGTAGATGGAGAGAACAAATGTTTACTCTTTGTCCTGTCTCTGTTAATCCTGGGAGCCAATTCTGCTCAAATATGTGCTATGACCAATACTTGGATGTCTAAGGTGAAAGTAGTGGAGAGAAAGTGGAAAATGACCCAAAGATTCACGAGGAAGCATTTTAACAGCAACGGTAAGTTCATGACAACAAGCCCAAACATAAATCATAATAAAAGTGTGTGATGCTGTGCGATGACTGAGAGGGAAATAAATAATGTGATGAGACAGCATCATTCTGGATGGAAATTTAAAAATTAAATCTAAATTAAAACTAAAATAAACAGATTGAATCCTGTTACTCAAACATCTGTTTGCATGATCACATTATTGACCACCTGCTTCTCACTCAGCTCTTTAAAGAGGACTTAAATTTGGCACCACAGCTAATGGACTGAAGCCTTTCAAAAAGTCTGTTGCTGTAAATAGTCTTTAGCCATAAGGCTTTTAATCTGTATAGTGCACAAAAATCAGTGATCGTCTCTCTAGTGAGAAACTGAGGGTTTAAGAAACTTGAAATGAAAGCTCTTTGGGTAAAACGCTAATGGCAGCTCTGCAAACAATGTATACTTTGTTCTGTGATCTGAAGGACATGAAATAATAAAGGGAGGAGACTTATTTCATCAAAGAGCTGGAAAAAATCCATCAAACCTGTTTGGAGGGGGATGCAGCTTCCTTTTCAGGATCTTGCAGGTACTAGTCCTTTATGGAGTAATGAAAAAAAGGGCTTTTTAATACTGCAGCTGCACTCATGAATATTCTAGTCAGAAATATTTTTCCAGAGTTTAGCTCCATGCTCTCTTGTGAAAGAGCATTTCACTTGACTTAAATCTCTGCAACAGTGTCAAACAGGACTTGATACAACACAACTCTGACCGTTAACTCACTGCTGTTGCAGTAAACACGTTCCATTGTAGCTGAAGATCACCACAAACAAATGACACACACTAGATGTGCAAGTTCCTGAAATTACTACAGTTCTTAACACTGATTACAGCTGATGACACGGAGCCTTGTTCATGGCAAATGCTTTACTCAAATATGGAACTGTGTGTTAAAACTTTCTTGGACTTTCAATAGAGTGTGACTTTTGCATCCATGTCATGCCAGGAAAGGGCTATAGAGGAAGCGCAGCCAACCAAGACTCGGTATCATTAAAACAAAGCCAAAACTTTCATCCTTCATCCTTTCATTTCAAAATGAAACAAACTGTCCACCAGGACCGACCGTTGCCAACATCAACACCATGAAATAGGTCAACATTTGGTCAAATGAAGTGAAGTCTTGCTCACAGGGTCCTATTTATAGAGTGTTGTGTAAGCTTACAGTGGGGGGTATTTGCCTCGAAATTGCTGGCCTGTGCTATACTAGTGAATGAACTAAATAGTAGAAGAGTAGAATAGTAAAATGTTTCAGAGCTACAACGAAGACAACAACGAAGAACCTCTGTGGCTTTATTTAATGCCAGTTGACTGAAGCACCGGGTGCAATATCAGAATATGAATTTTGAACTACACTCAGTTTCAAACAATCGGACAATTGAATGTTTAATCAGAGATGTTAATTTTGTTAGGTTTTTCAAATAAAATGAAAAACGTGAAAAAACAGAAAACACATGACGTGAGAGAGTATGTAAGTTAAACAACATGGTCTGGACACTGAACTTTAAGAAGAGAGGACTTTGGACAGTACAGTGAGGACAGGAGAAGGCACGGAGGTTAATTAGACCGCACTGCAACACTCAACTGCCATTAGAAAAAACACACACACACACTCTTCAGCTCTATGCATCTCCTCACGTTGCACCTATTACCAGCTTTAACTTACCAATTTCTCCATCAGGATGTTTAAAAAAAGACTGGATCGGGATGCAATTTCAACAGCTAATTAACTTTAACATAATCCAAACTGAGCTTCCAACATATTACTTCTTTCAGCATGGTGAGCCAAAGTAATTAGCATTTTAGCCCAGTGGATGCTTGATGATTTACAGGAAACATAACTAAGTACCTGAAGCCAGGTGACTTTGAGTACACAAACACCCCCTCAGTGGCTTTCATCATGAGCAGCAGCATTTAAGTGAGAGAGAAAAAACTAAAGCTTGTCTCAACTTCTCTGCCGGCAGTTTGTGTTTCTGTTAGATTTGCTGCTTGCATTTGAAAAAAATGGCATGGCTCATAATTTATGTTCTGAGGTAAATTACAACTTTGCTGCCCTTGTGGAATCAGCAAGGTTAAGGATATGCTGACAAGCAGCTGGTGCACTAGTTCTGTAAAGTGATGTTTTTCTTGCCAAGTAATGCAGCTAGATAATATGAATATATTACCCATCGTCACAAGTGACACACGGCAGATGTTCTTTAGAGACTGGCTCTGTATTTTACACAGACGAGTCAAAGATTCATAAAACTATACCAGTATCTGAAGCGGTGTCCTTTTTGAAACCAAACTGATGTGCTCTTCTTCATCTCTGTTTCCAATTCAATTTGAGTTCTCGAATGTATAACTTGTCCGAATCCTCTCGTTCTTTACCTTGCTTTGTCAGTGCTTCTCTGAGGGCGGGTGTGATCATCTCTCGTTTGTCTTCATCATTCTCTATTTTCTTCACACCGTTCATCTTGGAGACCTTCACCATCTGGCTGTCTCCTCGACCCTCCTCTTTGCTCTGCAGGAGACACTCAGAGTCAGTAGTTGTTTATAACCATGATGTGCAGCATGTTTAACCATCGGGCTGTGCTGCTGGGCTGTGTCTGACATCTGTCACAGATCGGCAGAATATAATATTAAAAATTTCATGTTTCATTAAGGAAAAAATTCCCAGTGGAAAGAATAAACACTAAAAGTCTCTAATCTTTAAGACAACAATAAACACAAAATCGTACGTCAACCAGAAGCCATTAATTTGAAATGACACTCACATGATTTCAAAAGGGACACAATACTTGTAGACAACCTGCTTTCAGTCTGTGAGATAGATTAGAACGATTCACTGATTTACCTGACAGTCTTCGTCGACCTTGGTGTCAGATAAACATTTTAGAGTCAATTGTTCACAAATGTGCTCTAACAACTTCCCACAGCATTTAGTTATTACGGAGTGAACCACTGTCATCGCCTGTCTCCACTCTGTATCCAGCTGATACAGTTTGATAAGGGCAGACCTGCTGGCAGAGCAATTCACTGTTCCTGTGCTATCATGGTTGAGAACCATGTTTATAGTAATGAGTCACTGATTAAAGGGATTTCAGGTTCCCTGCTGAAGAGCACTGACAAATGGAGGGATGTGTTAGGACATTGCTCTGCAACATACTCATTAATCATATGCATTATCGCAATAAACATGGAGCCCTGTGTGTCTGATACAGATATAATCACTGCAGTATCCAGGATCCGGGTGCTGAAATGTTAAAGCAGCACTGTTTTTTTAAACCAGACTCTGACTCTGAGCCAGAGCTTATAAAACCATCTCAAATCGGTGGGAGCTAGGTGCCATAAGATTTGATGGGGAACACCTTTAAGGAAGTTAAAAGCAAGACAGTCCAACAAGCTCCTCTACAATGTTTGATGTTTGGCAGGACTAAAGATCAAGGCTTGTGATTCTGCATGCATTGTAACTTTGTAAGTGACATAACCATTTGGCCATGCAGGGCACGAGTATTTATGAACAAAGAGACATTGTCTGGTCCAGTCAACACAGGTAAAGTTTAGGTTTGAGACCCTTTAGCTGTCAGTGAAATGCAACAAAAAAAAAGTATACAGCTTAAAAAGACAATTGCTAGACTTATTAGCACGTCAGCTTTTTTGATGCTAGAGCAGCTGGAGTCTATTTGTCTTAAAGATGAAAGACCTCCTTCAGGCTAGGATTACATTATCACAGTGTACAGCATTTGTATGTAAATTTAAATATCTCAGAGATATGTTGTTTACATGGAGATTGATTAAGTCCTGCTAGGAAATTTGCCCAGGGCATGAGAGAACTGGTATTACTTTTCAGAAAGGCGTGATGGACGAGCTGCCTTTGAAATTAACCAAGTTAAGCACCAGCTCCACCCAATTACCGTGCTGCTGCCACTGCTTCAGATTGTCTACAGGGATCTATGTGTCGCCTTCTCAGTGGAGCGGCACTCACAGGAGGCTAATACACCGTCAGCAACACTGACAAATGTTAATGTGTGTGGATTCGTGAAAAAACGGGGCATTTCAAAGGTTCCTGCTGTGCACCCAACTGTAGGGCACTAAAATCTTGTTTATTGATCGCACGCTTTAAAATGTTATATATGCCACTGAGTCTCAGTAATGCCTCCGAGAGCAGTGGGCAAATATGCTCTATGGACACTATATAAGCTGGTCTGATCACTGTTCGATTTAAATTAGTGCAAACATCATCCATATTTACTCTACTGCTTTGTCTTATAGTCATAACTCTCATCATTTCCAAACTGCTTTCTATCGATTGGTGTGTTTGCAGGCAGTTATCTCCAGAGCATCCTGACTTCACCTGAACAAGCCTCAGTCATACACATACACTGTACACAGGCAGGGCTGGAGCATTCATGGCAATGGTACACCGCCACACGCTTCACATAAACAGGCATCAGTCATACACAGTCTGTACAGAGACGGGGCTGCAGCATTCGTGGCACTGGTACACCGCCACACACTACACCTGAACAAGCCTGAGACATACACACTCCTGTAAGGGACGGGGCTGGATCGTTCGTGGCCATGGTACACCACCACACACACAGGTATTCTGGTATTATGAAAGTTACGTAAAAAAAATAATGGGGACCCTGTTAACTGTTGCCTCCAACATTTATGTATGAGTCACATGATGGATGTAAGTCCACAATTCACCTTCGTTTTCATCCCAGCTCTAACTGAACCACTGAATCATTAAATCACCAACCGTGTTTGCTGTTTGGTTGAAATCACCAGTCTGATGCACTGAAAGCAATGAGAATGAACTAAAACAGTGGAGTTGCAGTTTCCATGTGGTTTTCCAATTGTCATGCAAGACACTGCTCTTAGAATAATTAAATCATACCAATTAAAGCCAAGAATTTAGACTTCATTATATTAGTGCTCTGAATTCATGGTCAAATTGAAGTCACAGACAAGTGGGAGGATTTGTACTGTTTTATATGACTAATGACATTTCTTGGGGCTGTTCACATAGAAAGGATTATGAAAACTTCTGGCTGTTGCAGTGGGTGTTTCACATCATTTTCTTATGGGTAAAAGGTTAAAGAGATTGATTGAGACTGTCAGCGAAACTGATAATGACCATAATCATTATTTACAGCCCTAATCTGCATGGACCTTATCAAAATATCTGATAAGAAACATACAAAATTAAAATTAATTGTAAAACAAACAAAAAAAAAGTCCTTTATCTGCTTTGTAATAAAGAAGACTAAACATCACCTCTAACAGAGCAGGCTTTCACACCATGTAGCTGAGGCCAGACTCAACACCCCTGACAGCAGCAGTGGACCCTCAGATCCTTGGTCAACAGGTAATGTGCGAATGAGCTGGTAATGTGTGAATGAGCTGAGCAAGCCAAGCTGGAGGTATTGTGCTGGATCTGAAATCTCATTTATCTCTCTTGAAATTGTGTGCTGCTTCCCTCTGAGTGGTGTAAATGATACTGTAGGTGCTGCTTTATTCCAGTTTCCAGTGCAATTACTGTACATGGTAATCCACACAAACAGTCAGTTGGGGACAGCCTGCCACTCCGTCAGCTGTTAAGGTTCACAAGATCTCTCAACCAGAAGAAAATTCTGTAACCTGCGCTTTAAACCCAATAATGGGAGAAGACTAATTCACCACACTCAGGCAGCACAAACGTCCACCTTCACATACGGCATCCTTGACATGCAAATTTCTGAAGGCACACGCAACATGTAACCAACAGCGCTGCAATCTGTCCCTGTGGTGTTTGCGTGCAGCCCTAGTGATTCATCTGGCCCTGATCTCTGGTTCCCACTGCTTGGCTTTCACCCTTGCTCGAGAGCTTGCAGACATCCAGTCATGCCCGAGCCTGTCTGGACTAACAGAACTGGGACATCTCACAGCATCGTGTTGTGCTCTGGAACCATGACACAACATGGGACTGATGCCGACGGACAGTGCAGCAGTAACACGCAGAGCAAGCAGGAAAACAAAAAGGTACATGAGTGAGCAGAGGCACACAAAAAAGAGAGGGGCTGAGTCGAAAAGAGGGAGAAGACTTGGGAACTAAATAAATCAACACCAACATTCAAGATGATAAACATGAATTCTTCATTAAATTAGCCTAACAGTATAAAGTGGGACTGTTATCCATGTCCCAGTACAGCATAATAATCACTGTTATCATTACACTTAAGATAACGCAAAAGACTAATTCTGCACATGTTTATGTTTCACTGTACAAAAATCACCACAAAACTGACTCAGCTGAAGTAATGTCTCAATAGGAACATTTAAAGTAAGATCATACTTGCCAAGGAGTGGTTGTATTACATTAGATAAGTTGATCACTCCTGTCATTTTAAATGGCACCTACACTAAGTTTGCAAGTTCATAGTTGGGTGTAGGTCATATGAGCATCCTCTCCTCTGCTTCTTTCCTCTGGAGACTTAGCCCCGAAAGCCATGCAGCCGCTCAGGTTAATGATCTATTCCACACTAACTCCTCTCTGGCAGCAGTCCCACAGTATGAAATCGGCCGCTGTGGCGGAAACAGAAGCCTCTTAGGACAAAGTTGAGAAGGTGCAAAATCAATCAGGGCAACAGTGGAAACAAAGCTTACTGGCACATAGCACAAACAGAAACACAGCCAAAGACTGATATGGAATAAAATTGGGCAATATGAGCTCTGCAATCTGGCAGCCAATCACATCCTTCCTGCCTGCCAGTCTATCATTGAGCACATATGAAGAAAAACTATTGTGGGAAGCATGTACTCATGATCAAGTTCAGCAGTGATCCAATCATCCTCAATCCTGCCTGGGCACAAGCACCACTGACATCGACACAGACAAACCCATCTGTGCCATATTTAGCTCTACGGCATTCTGCTGTACATGGCATGGGTTAGGTAACTTGCTTATTCAATTGAGAGATGATTCGTGAAGAACACAGATGGTTTAACTCACTAAACGTGATCCAAGACATCAATCTAAGGGTGTGAGAGCGTGTATGCCACAACCAATGCATCTCACCATGAGAGAAAACAGCACTTGTCTATAGACAGCTCAGTTCTACAAAAACACTGCGTGATTAATACTGTGTTAAAAATCTCTTTTTTTCAGTAAAGGAAAACTGTGAACAGAGTCTTGAATATAAGAACCTCCAAATCCTTCCTCTGTTAAATAACCTAATGACATTTCTGCCATTATGCAACATGATGGACTGGTTTTTAAAGAGAATCAGACTCAGACACAATCCATAAAGAGAGGATTGAGATTGGCCATTTAGAGTTATTGAACAAATTAGCCAGACTGGTGCAGTTTTCGTATGGCCAATCTCAATGTTTGAGTTTAAAATGATGACACATTGGCTGATATTTTGTCACAAAATCTAGAATATATTTTTGACAGACGCAACCAAGAAATGTACTGAGCAGGAAATTTTACTCTTGAAATATAAAACATGTGACATATATTATCTCAAGGCACTCTAAAGGGTAAGATCAAACCTCACAACATTACAGAGAAACCAAACAGGCCCCAGCCCAGAAAAGGCAGTGCTTGGTGAAAGTGTGGAGAGAAAAAAGGAGAAAACTTGCCACAGAAGCAGATTCAGGTTGGGCAGCTGTCTCCACTGGTGGACAAGCCGTCGAATGGTGACACGGTTTCAAAAACTATCTTTGGTATTTCTGTAGTTCAATTTCTTGTCACTTAATGGGTGACAGTGGTTGATATACAACAACACCATTATGCCGACAACAGCTGATATACTGGCCTGGTTGACCTATCAGTCTGGCTCTAATAAAAATATATTCATGATATCAGTGGTGGAAGGAAAATGTGATTAAGTTTACTGCAGGGTCATGTCTTGTGCATTCCTCTGGGCTTGCATAGCTAAACATCGCCATGATCAATAAGATGCTGTGGTAGCTTATAAAATAGAGAGTGTGGAAACTGACCTGTCTCCATTTTGCCTTGAAGGCGGCCACAGAAGAAAGAACTAAATACTTAATACTAACCAACAGTGAAGTAAAAACCAGTCATTTATACTATGGCGACATAAACACAACAAGTTTTCACTGAACCTTTTGACCGATGTGAGTTGATGACTCCAATAGCTAAAATACAGCCTCAGATTATAAGAGTGGTTCATTTGCAAGAAGAGTAAGAATGAAAAAAATCTGTTAAGGGTCTGTCTTGCTGATGAGCCATAAGAATCCACACAACTGGCTCTGGAAGTGAATTAACAGTATGGTGTTAAATATCAGGTGTTGCAGCTCTGTCAAACACTAGTGGTTCACTCAGACACTGAGCTTGAGCTGACTGCAAACAGAGAGTCTCTGCCATCACCTAGTGGTCAAACCACTGAGCTTCCATCTGCAGGTTAGTTAAATGGTACACGGCAACACTGAATACATTTAATTCAGCTTTTACAACCTGAGACATCTATCTATCTATCTATCTATCTATCTATCCATCCATCCATCCATCCATCCATCCATCCATCCATCCATCCATCCATCCATCCATCCATCCATCCATCCATCCATTTTTAGAAGACTAAACAATGTATTTAGCAGTGTAGCATATTAACAGGGGGTCACAAAAAATTAAGGGAGTCTCCTTGTTCACACTTAATTTGTAACTCGGTTAAATTCTTGTCGTCTCATGGCAATAGCAAATGTTTGAAGTGTAAAAATACTAATTACATCTCACACTGCTTGCTCTGTGTGACCGAATTATACAAACACAACACTAATTTGTCACCGCAGACACACAGCAAGTGATCTAAGTCTGATGATCCAAGTCACAGCAGCAAATAAATGTAATTACACTTGAATGTTACATGATAAGTTTGACTAAATAGTATTAAAAATATACATGCAGTGAGTGAAATAGAAGTATAGAGGCCAGTGGGAATGACAACAAGGACTGATGGCTTCCTCAAAGAAACACTAAATGAAATTCTTAAAGACAAATCTATCTGACTCTTCCCGGACATGACAGTCATGAAAAATACTAAACTTCCCGGGCAACGCATGTGATTAAATGATGTCTCTTGAACTGTCACCAGCCATCGTGTAGAAACACATTCATGACTGGGTCTGTCCAAACCTCTCACGGATTACACTGTACACTAATATTAATGTGACAAAAGATGGGACCAGCCTGGGAGAGTATGTTCCTTGAGATGCTCTCCAGCACTGCTGGCACAACAATAACTTCAAATAATATTAAGGAACCAGAATTGTGCCTCTGGGCCACAGTCAAATAAAATGTATTGTCTTTGGTGTTCCCTTCACTTACTGAATAACAGATCATAATAATTTTATACCTGTCAAAGAAAAACAGAAGAGAAAATATTCCCTTATTTGTTTCCCTGGAGAAAAAAAGTGGCAACACCTCCTCAAAGTCTGATTTCACTTGCCAAGAGCTGCTCACGTTCCTTGTTGGAGCCACAATAAGTGGCATGATCTTTGTTAGTTAGTTAGTTTTTCTATCTTACTACGACCTAATATTCCCAGCAGAAAGAGCAGAGTTTGGAGTTGGACAGAATGAGGACAGGGATTATTATTGTGGAAAACGGTCTAAAGTAATGTGACACTCCTAACATCCATCAGGGACACAGAGAGTGCAGATTGCTTAAATGTATACCCCACACAAAGTTTATACCTTCTGCTTGTAAATACTGTCTGGGTCCTTCTACAACAGCTTATAATGAGAGGACAGATAATGTCTCTTCCTTCTCTTTTTTTCCTGCTTTTCTTGAGTCACTCATTCCTCACAAGTCTGTGATGTGGGCGTCCTCGCTATTTCGCAAGCCTCCGCTTCTCGCCTGCCGGGGTCTGGTGTCTACCAACCCATCTGCCATTTCTCCTTCAGTGACACACCTTTTTTTCTTCTTACTCGCCAAACTCAGACTGGTCGACAGTGGAAGAAGCTGAATACCGTGACAGCACCGGTTTGCAGACCTTGACGCGACAACACTGAAAACAAACCTGCTGGACGACAACACTGGAACCCCAGAACTGTAACGATGAAGTGGGCAGGTAAGTACTGTACATCCAGTAGAAATACACAGGATGCCTATGAATGCTTAGTTGCATAAGTGTTTCTGTGACTCCTTTTGCAGAAGTGATTTTCTGAGGCTAAGGAGAGGTGGCATGAAGTCTGTAAGTCTCCATTTGTAAGATTAGTAGTAACAAGGTGACTTGGGTAATGTGTATGAGAAATAAACATATGCATTAGTAGCAGTGTGGATGAAGTCTGAACCTTGGCTTTCTTGACGCTGTTCATGATGTTGCCCAGATCCTCCATGTCCACCACTGAACGTGATTTCTTTTCGTCTTGCAGACTGGACTCATCGTCATCACTGCTGGACTCGATCAGAGCATCCTGATACAACAAACAACATGGTTAGACAAAAAAAAAAGAGATCAAGTATACAGTGACACAATTAAATGGAAAATGTAAGTGATTCCCTAAAGTACACAGATCACATATGTTCCAGCCAATAACCAATTACAAAGTTGTCCGTGCTTGAGCAGTGGAGCGCATATGGACAGCATTTATTTCACAACATTATTGCACATCATTATCTCCTCTTGGGGTGCCTGATTGAATAAGAAAGCCATATGCATGTTTATGGTGTTTCAGAGGATTTATCACAATGTGCGCACAGTGTCGGAGCTTCTGCCCACGTGTGCGGCAGCAGGATAAAAATGCACAAGCTGTTCTCTGGGTAGATAAATCACCGATGATGGTCCCCTCGCCACAGTCCTCAGCTGCTCTCGGTTCCGGTTGAATGTCACCTCTGCTGAGTGAACTGAGTGCTGCAGACAGAGGGGACGGAGTCTCGGCTAGAGTTGGCTCTGAGGTGCCCGCTGCCATGACAACTGGTCATCTGTGTGTGCTGTGATGCGTGCGAAAGCTGTTACTGTGCGAGAGTGTATATATTATATGTCTGTGTTTGTACTTGCCTTCTTGTGAAATCTCTAATTTCAGGGATGAGTTAAAAATAACAAGTGTATTTTCATATTTTAATGTGACTGACAGCATTGACAGATGACAAATTACATGTAAGTCGTGTGGAGCATTTTCCTGAGACCTGCTCAGCATCTGTGTCTGCAGGATTTAGAGTCCTTATCTGATTTTAACCACATTGCTAGGGGTGTAACACGAGGCCGTTAGCTCGCCCAGTGCATGTTCTATGATAAGAGCTGCTTGGATATCTAAAGTGCCCCTCTGATTTAAAGCCATCATCATAAGCCAGAGGACACTCTCCTAATTAGATATCAGCTACACGCTTCTCAGACTTTCTTCCTCTTCTTGTATTCACAAGGGGGACGAGCCTGTAGTCTGTAACTATCAGTGCACTGGGCAGTAGTGAGGCTGTGTTTTTATATCTTTCAAGAACAAGGCAACGGATTCTTGTCATAGCCATAGTGAGTGGGAAATGAACTGAACAATTACTTTTGCTCAAATCCTGATGAATATAGTTTTGTTTCATGGCGGCTTATTGCTGCTGCTGAGAGGCTAATATATCCCTTCTATTAAAACTTTTTTTTAATGTGTTTAGTATACAGGATATTCTAATTTAATGGTACTAGAACATGCTGAAAGCACTGTTATTAAAAATTAGTGAGAATTTTAAATCTTAACAACTTGGGGCAGAGATCAGGAGTAATACAGGTTTTCTGTCTGTTTGTGATACGAGTTGGGAAACAGACACAAAAGATACTAAACAAAGAACCACCAGCAGACAGACCTTTGCTGACGTCTGTCATCTTTTCCTACCATTCAGTGACACAGGCAGCTCTTGGAAAAGCAATGCAAAACTTTTTGTTCAGTGACACTTCAGCAGGTCAAATACTTGCCAACAAAAGTGGCTGAATGTTAGTTACTTAATTTGAAAGGGTCCTTTTCACCAACCAATCAACACATTGCCCCCCCCAAAAAAAACATGTAAACAGAATAGTGACCTGAATTTGCTTTCTCTGCATTTACCTCTGAGTTGGCATTCTGCGGAGCTCCCTTTTCCTCCTCCTCTGCCTCCACATGTACGCCTTTCCTCTTATTCTTACAGGAGCCTCCAGTTTTACAGTTCCCACTGCAGCTCTTCTTCTCACCCTTGGCCAGGGCCTGCAGGCGCTTCAGGAACTTGACCTTCCAGGCCTGGAAATCTGCCTGAATGCTGCCATTACGGCTCTTCACTACATTACAGTCGCCCTCTCCCCTGGTCATGACTCGTGTGCCACTCAACATCCAAAGCCACTTGTCCACATTTTTACCCACCTGCAGAAGAAAAAGAGAAATGGGTTTAAAATAAATGAAGTGTGGTCATGCTTGGGCTTAGTAAGAGTTACTGAATGCTGCATGAGCTGCATGTGAAATCATGTTTCACACTGCCAAGCTCCAGCTGTCAAACTTGTAGCTGGGAACATTATTCAACTGAAGAATAAAACAAAGCAGTATTATTATTCTGACAGGACTTAGTATGGAAACTATTTCTCACCGTGTTATAGTGGCCAACATAGACAGAGTTCCCAAGACCAAACACTGCATATCTGAGGCCTTTGAGGTAGGTCTTCCCATATCTGAAGTCAGTAGATGCCTCCTCCAGCCACTTACAGAACCACTCAGCGTTCTCTGTGGGCTGTCCATCAGTGTACGTCGCCACGAGGAACACACAGACTGACTTGCTGGTGCACTGAATGAAAACATGAAAACAGTGGACAACGGTGAAACTGTGAAGTGAGAGCATCTCAGTGTAGAGTTTCTTGATCTCAGACTTTTTATCTTGGATGGACTCAATAACAATAGAAAGGCCAAACATTAATTTGTGTGAATTTGTGATTTGACTCAATATCTGGCAGAAACAGACCAAAAAAAAAAAACTGAAAAAAAAAACTTGGAAAAAAGTTCATGCCAAAGTTTAGCCAAGGAGAAGTCTTGCAATGCACTAGAGCACTAATAATAAAATGAAAAAAAGAAAATCTGCTGACTGGACCCCAAAACTAACATTTCGTGCAAAAGTAAAGAAAAAAATCTTCATGAAATTTAAAGTAGGTATACACTGTATTGCTGAGCCTGTGGAAATTCTCAGAAATATTCAGAGTGAGACAGCTGCCTTGTCTTCTGTCTAACATAGTGTACACTGCCAAACAAATAGTGACTTCTTGATAATAAAAATAATGGCTTGGATTTATATAGTGCTTTTGAGGAAGAGCTGCACCATGGTCAATTCTATTGTGGAGATCTTCCATCACAGTGAAAATTGTATCACTGTCCTGTAGACCAAACAGCTACTTGCTCTGCTATGGTGTGCCAGCCATCCAATCTCCTATTCTCCTCTCAATGCACTACACAGAGCCCATGCCCACAAAGTAAAAACGGAACACTAATGAAAATAATCCATCTTTCTACAGCTGAGCAGGATTAGTATGACATATCTGCCGCCTGTGCCAGCCATCTGAAGAATCGAATCAGTGAAAAATGAAAGGCTGAGCTGCAACAGGACTGCAGGATTAATGTACAGTTTGTTGTCAGGGTTTCAATAAATAACAGTTATGATTTATTATACTTTGATTAAATCTGTTTTAACTAGGCCTTGCCTTGCATGCATTGCAAAGTCCTATGGGCTTAAAGGTACATTGTGGAGTGTTAATTAACAGTCCAGAGAAAATTCAGACTATGTATACAGTACAGTTGCTGCAACAAAAAAACAGCTGCATAAATTAGTCAAGTAATTTATACGATGCCAATGCTAAGGCTTCAGGAGCAGCTGTAAATTTTGCATTGTTTTAGGGTCCTGCTTAAGAATATATTATGTTTGTCTGGCATCCTCAAGTTGAGGATCACAGAAGCATCATCTCTTTAGACATGGCTTACCTCATCAGCAAGTTGATCGTCTGGATCATAGTCTTTCATGTCAGTCACTTCAGCTGCTACCCCAAATTCTTCACCTCCTCTGACAGCTCCATTGCAAAGCCCTGAGTAAGTGAAGAGTCCCAGTTAATGCTTACCAAACAAGTCAAAACAGTGAGTTCACAATGTATGAGATGGTAGTTCTGAACCAATCAACCATGACAGGAATTTCACTTTTGGGTTACAAAGGTTTACTAGTTTCACCTGCACAGACCTGAGTTTAAACCACACCTTTGTGGAACTTATGATGAGTATATTCTGTTGTCATTTTGGAGACCACATGTATTTGTTGTGTTACGCTAATTATAATACTTTATTTCTAATATTTTGTTTTCACTTGTCTACGAAAATGTGTAGAATATCAAAAACACAGTCTGTATCACTGAAATTGACAAACTATAGCATTATGTTGTGGATATATTTATCATGAGCCAGTATTCAGTAAACAGCATCCACACCTTTGCTGTTCCAGTTTGTGAGCCGTAGAAGATTTTAACTCCTGACACATGAACCACAGTGTCTCTGTCAGAGCGGTCATTGTTCTTCACAGCTTTGTAGACCCAGGGCCGATGTCTTTGGAGAAGCTTTTCTGTAAGAATGCAGCGGAGAACATGCACCTGACATTTTGGAAACAGGAGCACTGTCTATACACTTCAACTGAATACCAGGAGCTCTGGTGTCATACAGAAATCTGCACTTTCAAAAAAGACCAAAAGACAGCACACATGACTAAAGGGTGGATATCAGCAGGAGACAGTTCACCTTCTTTAGTGCCATCTTCAGGGAGAACCAGATCCCGAAGACCAGAGCAGCAGCTGAATACAGGTACAGCCTGTTGTGCCATATCGACATGAAATAGCTCTCAGTGGGGCTGTTTTCATTCTGAGAGACTGGGGGATGACAGGACAGAGGGAAGTTATCAAACTGGGAGGTAAGACAACCTCTGCATCATCTGTAAGTAAAACTCGTTAGCATCGCTTTGATTACAAACGCAACGCAGCCATAGTTATACCAGACAGCGGTTAATCCTACAGCAGCAACAAGCGACAAGACAAGAGGGTCTGACCCCAAACTTAGGTCACCTGCAGCAGGCGAAAGGCGGGTGACAGGCTAGCAATAGAAGCTAGCTAGCAGTGTTAATACCATTTGTTAAACAGCAGGTAAACCTGAAGTTCTGTCAAAAACACACCCAGGCTCACCTTTAGTATCTGAGGTAGATACATGTCTTACGAAAAGCAGAACAAGTAGGAGGAAATTTAGCATCGCTGCAAAATTATATACACAGTCCTCAGCAGTTGGTGTTGTGTGCCACCATGTTGTTTGGCCACTGAGCATGCTGGGAAGTGTAGTCCTCTGTACTGTACTACTAGCAGACTACGCAACATTCAAAGCAGACCAGTGGCAAACAAACAACAAATGTACTTTCGGGATGTCTTTCGGCTTCTGAAAAATTGAGACGTTTTCTTTTGTGTTAATGAAGTCGTTTTTCAAACAATTTCTTGCATTTTCTAATGACCACCTGTTACTAACGGGAACTGTGGTTTGACGTTGTTGTTTCACAGGGAGCGCTCATTGGGAGCGCACTCGGATATTTCTCGACAGGAGCAGCCCGGACAGAGTTACCTGTCTTACTACTCAGAAGTATGTCTATATTTACGCCAACAAATCAAATACGGCTCACAAATGTGGCCGTGGTGAGGATGAAAAAAGGAGGGAAGCGGTTTGAAATCGCCTGCTACAAGAATAAGGTTATGAACTGGAGATCGGGAGCGTGAGTACAGTTAAATGTCACCACCAGCAATTATTTAATCGTAGAGGTAGTAAAACACACAGTTTGTTATTTATTGGATTAAACCCTTGGTTTTATAAATAACTAAAATCATCCAGTCTGTCAGTTTAATGCGTATTGGTGTCCCGTTAAGTTAAAGAAGCGAGAACCAACATGTCTGAATGTCCAAACGTGTTTGTTTGTTTGTTTTCCTCCAGAGAGAAAGACCTGGATGAGGTTCTGCAGACACACTCTGTTTTCGTCAATGTGTCCAAGGGTCAGGTGGCAAAGAAGGACGATTTGACCAAAGCTTTTGGGACAGACGATCTGACAGAAATCTGTAAACAGGTCATAACTGTACCTTAACGTTTCCCTGGTGACGTTTTATTGCCATCAATGTTATGTATAATACCCATTGTCACCTCCTGACCTTTTATCTGGACAGATCCTGGCCAAAGGAGAGCTCCAGGTGTCAGACAAGGAGAGGCAGACTCAGATTGAGACCATGTTCAGGGACATTGCGACTACTGTGGCGGAGAAATGTGTCAACCCTGAGACCAAGAGGCCGTACACAGTCAGTCTCATTGAGCGGGCCATGAAGGACATCCACTACTCTGTCAAGACCAATAAGAGCACTAAACAGCAGGTCAGCAGACAATGATGTCTTGCCTGAATTAGCTGCTTTGACCACCTCAGACACACTTTCAGATACCACAAAAAACAAACAGATACAGGGAGTCCTTAGTGTGATTTTTCTACCCAGGTAGTAAGCTTTGAAGAGAGACCTTTTGCTAGTTTACTTACCGGTAATTAAATATGATTGGGTACATGATTGGTGTCTGAACCTGAAAAAAGAAATGGTGAGGTGTCTCCTGTTACAATTACAGTTGGCAGTGATACAGTGCTCTTGAGAGTGGTTTTATTATTGTTGACATAGTCAGGTTTTGGCTCTGTGGGGCAATCAGACTGTGAGGGTTTGTGTTTCTTCCTTCACTTTGTTCAGTCCTTCATTACAGGCAGTGATGATCCATTTGTCCTTTTGTTCTGCTCCCAGGCTCTGGAAGTGATCCGGCAGCTGAAGGAGACCATGGAGATCCAGAGAGCCCACATGAGGCTGCGGTTGGTGCTGCCAGCCAAAGAGGCTAAGAGGCTGAAAGAGAAGCTGAAGCCGCTCCTGCAGGTTGTTGAGAGTGAGGACTTTGATGAGAATCTTGAAATGGTGAGAAACAAGGTGGTATTTGTGTTTTGTTTTATTTTAGAGTCCTGTGCGTACTACTTTAATTTCCCTGCTTTTTGTTTTGCAAGATTTTCACTTTGTTAACTGAGGACTTTCTCCTCCACCTCCTTTCTTCATCTCACTCTCAGGTGTGTCTGGTGGATCCCGGCTGCTTCAGAGAGATCGATGAGCTGATCCGCTGTGAGACTAAAGGCCGAGGCTGTCTTGAGGTGCTCAGTCTGAAAGATGTGGAGGAGGGAGACGAGAAGCTATAGTAACAATCAAGCCAACCAGTCAGGACTCTGCACCTTATCCACACTAATATGCTTTTCCTGTGGCACAAAATTCATTCAAGGGATGGTAGATTCTTCCTAATTTCAGATGTTCCCCATTACCAGTTTAAAAGATTTATTTGACTATAAAAATGTTAGTTCTATCTGTATTCTGGGGGAAATGTGTTTTAAAGACATCTCTGAACATTTATACTTAAACTTGTAGGTCAGTAAATAAATCTGACGGCCTGCACTGATTTATTTATTTAAGGTTTTTATGCTAGTACTCCAAGGCTATTCTTGTTTCTGCCATCAGACTTTGTGTGCCATGCAGCCATGCTCTTTATCACAACTTTCTGATATATATTTTTTCAATTTAATGATTCATATTTTCTCATAATGAATGAGTTTGCTCTGTTGCAAATAAATATCAAACAATAAATGTGCATATAATATATAAATTCAACATGTGATTTTTGTTTATGCTCAGTGATTTTCCTTCATATGCATACAGTTGTTTTAAAAACAGAAAAGCCTAATGGTCAAACCAGGAACATATGAAGCATCTCCAAGTTATTTAATGGGCAAACTTTGACTTCCAATGTAAAACTGGGCTGGTCAAAGGGAAACGACACTAAAAAGTGATGGACCCACCTAGGACTTGTTGTTTAGTGCCCAGTTTTGACTTTTAAAGTTAAAAACCTTGGATAGTAAGTGTGTCCCAGCAGGTTCATCACTTTTTTAAAAGAGAGAGAGACAGAGAGGAAAGTCGTGGAGAGAACAGCCACAGGTTGGACAGACTCCTAACTGTGCACTGAGCTCTCAGGGCCATAATATATTTTATTACCCCCCTCAAGCGCTCTGTGCCAAAACATCACAGTGAATGGCTAAAGTCATATAACAAATATTCCTGAATCATTCTCAAAGCTTTATTCCACAGACACAGCCTCATTTCAGATGTGAACATTTCTGCTGCTCAACAAACCAAACAAATGTGAAACTGCATCACTCTAATAAATAAAGTGCAACATGGGTACAGTATTTAGTTGTAGGGTCAGTATGAGCTCATTCACATTAAACTACAGACATTACAATGAATTAGAAGAATCGGGGGCAGTGTTATAGGAACCGGACCAGTATCAATTATTGCATCAAGAGGAATCATGTTACATATCAAACTGACAAAAGAGGATTGAATGTAAAACAATGCTATGCAGTGTAAACAGTCTGTTAGTTTCAACAAAGGCACACCTCAGTTTCTTGCTAGTCTGACCCAAACCTCTATCAGTACAACCAGTTAAATGACACGTTTCTCACCTTTCTAATGCTATATTCTTCCAGCTTTGTTTAAAAACCAGTGCATCATTACTCAATATGTGCAGTCAGGATTCTCTCACACTCAGTCCCCTCAAATGGGCTGTGACCTGCGTTCATACTGGCTCTGCGTGAACGTAGTCCTGTTGATCCTGCTCAGTGGGTGGCTTGCTTCCTCCTCTGGGTACCTACTCCCTTCAGGCTGCGGTGCCTGCCTCTCGCTGTTCGGGCATCTGGTGGTGAGAAACACCCCTCCAGCCAGCATCAAGGCAAAGGAGATCCATCCGAGGTACAGAGCAGGCCCCCAGTCTCTTCTCAGCAGCACAGCACCCCCAGTGGCTGACTGGTGTGATGACATGTCCAGGCTGTGGGAACCAGCAGCAGGATCCCAGACAAAACAAAGAGAGCACCAGAAAACACTTTGATCTGGCCACGCAATGGGAACCACAGTGCCCCCACTGCTGCAATGACCACAGCAAAAGCCCCAGCTCCAATAGCAGCCATGATGAGGGCTCTCCACGTCCGAAAACTTCCTGAAAGAGTCATGAGAGACTGGTAGAAGGAGCAGTGCAGGCTGCCATCATGGGCCAAGTCCCAGTGATCCCATTCCAGCCACACCCCATCCCAGTAGGCAGGCAGAGTAGCCGTGATGTTGTCCAGGGTGCCGCTCACCTTCCACAGGGCCAGGCAGCGTGTTAGAATGGCACAAAGCCACCCTGTGAAGGCCAGACCGAGGGCAGCGAGCTCCAGCTGCCGCTCCATGACTCCTCCTCACTGCAGGCCCGACTGCCTAACCAGAAACAGCTGGCAGCAGAGCGCACTGGGGTGGGGTGTTATTTTAACGTGTGTGTGCATCGCTGAGGCTCAGACAATTTGCCTATGTGTGTGCGTGTGCCTGTGCCTGTGCCTGTCTATTCTGCATGTCTGTCCAGTAAGGACAAACCAGTTCTTTGGAATTCATGAAAAGAAGGCACGGCATGGCTTTAGGTGGGCGGAGGAGGGAAGTCCCTCTGTTTGCCATGGTTTCAAAACAATCCCTTTCTCCCAGAGAAAAACAAAGATTCTTCTGTGCTGCACTTTTTCAGCCACTGGGCTGTGTTTCTTCAAGAAAATTTGATTTAAAGATCCCCAGGTTCACACTGACATAAAGATGTATGTTCTCACAGAGTAATATTTGTAACACACATCATTTCCTCGACAGTGTTTATTATGAAACTTAAGATGGAAATCATAAACACGCTAGCTTTTACAGTGGCAAATTGTGGACTGTTAATGATTTCACAAAAGAGATGATGGCTAAGACATGAATAACTGAAGTGAATATTCATCTACAGATTTACAGTGCTCAGTAGTTTTCTTTGTGAATGGAATAAATTCATACTTCATGAAGCCAGGAAGAATGACCTGATGAGTCACTGGACGGGCTGTAGCTATTTCAGAAGTTGCCAGTTAACCATTGTAACTGTATGAGATAAACAATGACACATATTTCCCCTATGTGGACATCTCATACATAACTGTACATGTCATTACAAACATATTCACATGGCCGGTATGGACAGTAAGTATAACATACAAGTAACTGTATTGATAATAGTCTTTCAATCCATATGCCCCACCCTGCATGAAAATGAAAACATATTGAAACGCATTCTAAAGCATGGCTTTACAGTCTTTTTTATATGAAATATATATTAAACGTCCCATGAAGTGTTGATCATAAGAACATGTGTGGTTTTAAGAACCAGAAAACATTTCAGTGTTGTTTTCTCTCTGGAGCTCTAAAAAACAACAGATCAGTGAGTCAGTCTGTAGAAGAAGATCATCCGTTGTCATTAAAATTATGTAATACAGATGCTGAACTTGTACACACATGTTCAATACTAATTTTCACTTTGGATTATGCTCTCTTTGTCACTGTGTTTCTCCCACATTGTTGCTGTCTTTCTTTAACAAACTCCAAACACACTTACACATTGCCCTAAACCCTCCACCTTAATGCTAATGCTTAACCAGTAACTCAATGCACTGTACAGACTTGATAATGAATACAAACACATTCATTCACAACCTCAACAAGGAGTCATTTCACATTCACATCACTAAGTAACAGATGCTGCATTTATCAAACCAATGACTTACTTTTATGCTGCATAATGCTGGTGGTAACATGGTATCTGTTAAAAACAGAGCCAAACTCACACGCATAACCACAACAGTTTAGAAAGTATTTGGCCTCCCCACACTAAACCTAACAGATCTAAACAACAGGGTCATCATACACTGCAACTTTTATAGAACAGGATATCACACACCCACCTCACCCCACTTCCCTCAGGACGCAGATACAGTACAGGGCGCTGAGGTGCAACAGGGCCCACTTTGGCAAAAGCCTCATCCAGGCTGTCACAGCAACTCTGAACAAAAGGCCCCACTGAACAGGCCAGAGTGTGGACTTTTTTGTCTGTCATATGTGGACACTTCATTCTATATGTTGTATAATGTGTGTTGCCCCCATTTGTTATTTTCCTGCTCTGCCCCGTGGTGGAATGTGAAATGAAGAGGTTCTGTGAAAAAGAATTTCCCTAAAAGGACAAAAAAAGTCTAAAGTCATACACAAATACTATGTATACTTCCCTATTGTTTAACTTCACCTAAAACTCCATAATCGCACTCTCCATTGTTGCTGGGTTAGAGGTAATCTCCTGTAATTTCAAAGTCAATGGCGTTAAAAATGGCGTTGAAAACAGAGGGCAGCTGCTTTGTTGTGACATAATGTTGTGACATTCTTCTATAGTATTATTACAGAACTGAGAGCTTATTTATGATTTAAAAGCCTGTACCATGTTGGGCCTTTAATATGTCACTCCAGTGTGTGTTTATAGCCATTTGCATTGCATCATGTAGTTTAAGCTGTGTACGTTTTCGCTTCAGTCCTGATTTCACACATAGTTCTTGATGGCATAGCTGCTGTGTGTGGGGATCCTGGCCCCTGTGTACCCACTGGAGTGGTACCTGGCCCTCTGTGGGGGGCAGCTTGTGCACAGAATGGCTCCCCCACAGAACAGCAGTCCAGAAGTCACGAAGCCTATATATATAGCTGCTCCCAGCTCCCTCTTCAGAACCTCGGGAACACGTGGATTGTGGAAGTCACTGATGATGGAGTTGGCCGTCCAGGAAACAGCAACTACAGTAGTGAGGGACGCTAAGCAGAAGATGGCCCCTGAGCTCAGCACCACCCGAGCCTTTATACTCGGGTGGCTCAGGCAGTTGGTGCATCGAGCTCCCAGGAGGAAGATCAGGAATCCCAAACATCCCAGAACCAGACTAATGCAGATGAGGCCTCTGGCTGCCTGGAGGTCTGGTGACAGGTCCAGCAGGGCGTCGTAAAGTTTACACTGGAGCTGACCTGTGTATTCACTGACACAGGTCATCCACAGGCCTTCCCAGAACACCTGCATGACCACCAGGTGGGTGCCAATGAATGCCGTCACCTTCCACATGGGCAGGGCACAGATCAGGATGGTCCCAGCAACACCTATCATGGAGAGGCTGATGCCCAGCTCCTGCAGAGCCATGGGACAGCGGGCAGAGTCTTGCACAACCTGGAAGGGAAACAGACTGACTTTTTTATTCAGAAGGGACATGATCTGGATGTGATCTCACCTTTTATCATATCCTGACACTTTTCTGAAGCAAGTGATTAGTCAACAGGATTTTTCTGTGATCATTCCTTATTACACAAAAATGTGGATACCATTTCATGTGTGGAAACAAAAGATTCATACCTTCATCTATTAACACAAAAGATACACATCTACCCTAATGAGATCCTGAGCCCACTTGTTTTGCCATTCATCTTCCATTACTATCCCTTCATGTTGCAGCATGATGTTCATGATGCCTGGAAGCTTAACATTTTACATGTCCTGCATAGTCACCAGATATGTCAGTTATTGTGCATGTTTGGGATACTGCTGACCTGTGGGTACGACAATGTGATCAACTTTCTGCCAATATCGAGCAACTTCACACAGACATTTAAGAGCAGAAGTTCAAATGTCACAGCCTGTAATCAACAGCAATGTGTTGTACTGCATGAGGCAAGAGAGGGTTACATCAGATACTGACTGGCTGCTGCTCTCTGATCCACAGCTCCACCACCACGACCACCACCCCAAAAGTAGACTTACACACAACCCAATACCTAATAAATGGGGGGATTTCATTACATCTGACAGAAATATTCTCTTGGACTCAGAGATGAATTAATTGGATTTTTAGTTTTCACAGGTCAAAGGTCACTGTGACTTCACAAAGCATGTTTTTTGGCCACAAATAATGGACTCATACACTAATTGTGGCACAGTTCAAGACAAAATCTATAAGGTAACAATAAAGTTTCAACATTTCATATCAAAAAGACCAGAGGTCACCAAAAACATTTTGGCATTTATTTAGTTCGGTTGAAAGGCCAGAATGTGATCATGGCTCCTGTAACTTGGCCAGTTGACAGAGGCAAACAACCGCAAGGCAGTAAATCTACTTTCAAAGTAACACTACCCATTTTAAGCAGCTTTTCTTCAGACCAGCCCAAGGCACACCTGGGTGATTATCATGCTGTGTAATCAGCCTGATGTGCCACACCTGTCAGGTGGACAGATTCTCTTGACAGAAGAAAATTGCTCCCTGACACTGACTAGATTTTTCACTTCAACTAAAATGGTGGGAAAAAAACAGGGCTGCGTTTTTATTTTTGTTGACTGTACAACGACAGTTGTCTGTTCCTGTGCATTACATCAATATAATGTTAGTCTTTTTATTTATCTTTTTTTTGTTTATCTTTAACACAAAGGATTATGGGAGGTTTTCTATGAAGCCAAAGGGCCTCTAGGTGGCAGTGTAACACCAATGATCAAAACAATGATAAGGTGTAATTCACCACAATTACAGTGCATAAAAAAGTCAAGTCATAAACAGCTGAAGGTGAAGGATCTGATAATAGGAGATGAACGGAGTCAATCATTTGGAACCACTTAAGTTTAGATCTACATCCACACATAATGATTTTGTGTTAAGTGCCACTGCAGATTTACTGTTTATTTTCAAACGATACACCATCGTCCTATCAAAGGTGTTTTCCAGGCTACACGGGGAATTTAAACGGAAAATTTGGAAAGACTTTCACTGTTCCACTAACACCATGAAAAGGTGAGACTGATGACATCCAAGTCAGACAGCGGCTAAGTTCAGTAAATAATGTGACATTATTAGGCCAAACCTGGAAGGTTTGTGTCAGTGGGTTACTGGTTGGAGGAATGAGAGCAGAGCTTGATTATCCTTATCAACATCTGTCATTATTCCATTGTTGTGCTCATACCGTATCATACTGCTATTGAAAATAACCGGAGAAAATGAATGACGTGAGAAACAAGCAGGAATGTTTTCAAGCTCTTCTTGTAAAGACTGTTCCTGTGACATCTGAGCCATACCCCCACCACCCCCACCCCATCCTCAGCTCTTATCTGCAGCCTGATAACATGAATGACACTCCCATGAAGTAGGCTGTGTTCACATTTCTCAAAAAAACAAACAAAAAAGAAAGCCAACTCTTTCATTTGACATTTTGTTTAACTTCGACACTCCCTATGGGAGTCCCCCTTTTTAATTAGTCAATTTCCTTCCTCTATAGCAGAACATTGGTGCAGCAGTGTCATGAACAAGAGACGATGTCATGCTCGAATAAACACCCCAGCCGGCAACATTCCCTGAGTCACCGTGTTTGTTCCCTGAGGACCTGACAAACAGGTTCTGTCACTGTCTGGGTTGAATAACCACTGGTGCATTTTTTAAATGTACATAAACAAGAAGCAGGAGAGAGAGAGAAAAATGAGTCAATTTTGAGAAAAAAATTTAATCACAAATATCATTTTCTTGGAACAGATCATTTCCCTCAAAGTTTCTATAGTTAAGACAATCCTGACTGTCCACGACTGAGGCTTACATTTAAAACAATCTTCATACATCCAAAGTGTGATTCCTTCATGAGTACCATATGTATATTTCCTTCATTGTGAGTTGTTGGTGTGTTTCCCCTCTCTTACTTCATGAAGACACAATGAGACAGTCATTAACCAGACTCACATTCACCTCCTCACAGGACTCAAATGTACGTCTTTGTTGGTGTAGAAGCTTGGAACGAGCTGTCTCTGCTGTGGTGGTGTGCCAGATATTCTACAGGTTGGCTTCTGTCTTCCTTGTGGGGACAGTTGGCACAGAGAAGCGCTCCTCCCACGATCAACAGTGCACTGGCCCCCCAGCCGATATAAAGAGAGGTCCCAAGCTCTTTTTTCTGGGTGTCCACAAGAACAGGGTTGTAGAAGTTCGTTACAATAACGCTGGCCGTCCAGGAAACTGGGATGAGGCAGAGGAGCCCACTAATGATCAGCATCACACCTGCAGCCACTAAGGCCCTCGCCTTGGCCCTCTCCCCTGATATAAAGTTGGTGCACTTTCCCCCGGCGAAAGCTACAAGGAGTCCCACGATGCCTGTGATGATGGAAACCACTGTCAGTGCACGGGCCGCCTGGAGGTCTGTGTTCAGAGACAGCAAGGAGTCATACACCTTACATTGGAGCTGGCCTGTGCTCTGGGAAACACAGTTCATCCAGATGCCTTCCCATATGACCTGCGATGTCACTATGTTGCTTCCAATGAAGGCAGAGACCCGCCACATGGGTGAGGCGCAGGCAATGATCACTCCAATCCAGCCAAACAGGGCCATAATGCAGCCCGCCATCTGCATCCCCATGGAAGCCATTGTCTTCTCTCTCTGAGTGTCTCCAAGAGAATATTAGGAGCTGATCAGGTGTTAATGTGCATCTGAATGAGAATGAGAATGAGAATGAGAATGAAGCACAAGAGGCGTGAAAAGCCAACTATTAAAGACATATTAAAGGCCCAGCCAAAGAATACCAGCTACACTGGATTCTTTGTGTGTAAGGACAAAGAAAGGTTGGGGTTTCAATTATTTTTCTGCGTGGACATGAAGCTTGGAGTTCACAGGGTTTTACTGGTGCTGTCATTGAAGAAAAAGATGTACGTGACTGAAAAGACACAAAATTGCAAAAGGAAGCAGCTTGAATGAGGGAGAGCTCAGGGAGTGATTACAGAAAAGACAAAGCCACAAGCCTGGGGATACTGGGGATAAATCACTGCTGGTTGCAAATCATACTGTTGATATTCTTTTTTTTTTTTGGGGGGGGGGGGGGGGGGGGGGCAGAGAGAGGGGGAATGACATGAATAAATGGCCGCCCGATGCAGGATTTGAACCAGGGCCGAGGCAGCAAAGACTGTAGTCTCTGTATGTGGGACGCCTGCTCTATCCACTGCGCCCATATTCTAAGAGGAATCAACTGCTACAGACTTACTGATCTAATGCCAGGGACAAATACATGGGCACGTTGACGCTTTACATGCACATATATATTTACATAAATCATGTCAGCAGAAGGGAATCCTAACCTGTTGCTCTGTGGCAACTATTCCCTATAAGTGCTAGAGGAGGGACTGACCTATCTCATACTAAACATTCAGTATATATTACATTTGCATATAGTACTAATACAACACTGTGAAAATACCCATAAAGGGAAAATTGATCATCAAGTTTATCAGAAAATTGTATATTCATTCATTACATCTGGGGACTGAAATATAATTTTCTCTAGATGTGAAGAAAAGCAACAATAGTGTGCTTCTTGAATATCAAGTACAGTAGCATCGATAATGTACTTAGTTAGTGAACCACTGTACATTTTACTTTCTACATCTTGGAGTCAGCATTTTCTCTCTGTGCCTGGTTAGGTTCTCCAGCATCCTTCCACAGTCTGAAGACATGCACACCAGGTTCTTTGGTAACTAAAAGTGTCCATAGGTATGAATGTATTGTTTGTGTCTATGTCCCAGCCCTGTGATAGACCGATGACCTTTCCAGGAGCATCCTGCCCTTGCCCTGTGTCAGCAGAAGCTTCCAGTCCAACTCAGCGCAGATAAGTGAAATAGATAATGTATGGATCTTTCATCTAAGTTTTCTTGTAAATATAGGTAAATATATCCTTAAATATGCTTTTAGATATACATGTGTGTACAAGCCTTTAAAATATTACTGATCAAGCAGAAAAGGATTTTACATACACTGAAAGTAGAAAATAGTTGATTAATGATTCACTGAAAACCAGTTTTTCCCTCTTTGTTTGGTTGGTGGTGAACTAGACTGGTGAGTTTTTCCACTGCAGAGTCTGACAACACAGATTAAATTGTGTGTAACTGCACCGGCAGCTCAGGAATGTGATACCAGGGTAAAATTAGACAGAGAACAGGGTGTGTTCAACTCCAGATAAACAACCTGTGATACTGTGCTGACATCATGATGTGATTCATGATGGAAATGTGTAGGTCGTTTCACAGATGTGAAACCATAAGTACTGTAAAGTAACCATAAACAGCTCCTCCAAAGGAGAAGATACAAACACAGACACTCATCAGGTTCCACTGAAGTTCAAACAACAGAAGATTTTCTCTGGAGCCTCTCAGCACCATTTCATATCACTGTTTGATTTAATCATGTTAAAATACTCCGGTTGGTTAAGTTTAGAGGACCTTAGTCATGGTGAAGATAATAATAATGACAACCATGTGAACTAAGGCAACTTCCTGCTTCCTTCAAGGTGTTGTTTGAATTCAGGAATATGTCATTCTGTCATCCACCATTTTCTGTGTAACTTCTTTGTTTGGTACAGTGGATTGGCATGAAACAGCGAGGATGACACCTCAATGAGACTCAATCAGCAAACACAAAAAACTGAAGAAAACTGAAAATAGTCCCAAAGAACTTTATTTATGTTTGAGTAGATTTGAAAAAGACGACAGCTGACCACAGCATTATTTATTTTTTTCATGGTTCTAAAAAAATCTTGAACCTCTCTTCTGCGTAGCTGATTGTTTTATAAATGACCAAACAAAAACATAGCAGATTTTCGGGTAAACACTCAAAGACCAAATCGTGCAGGGCTGGATGGTGGGTCTGGGTGGGCGGGGCTGCTTTGCAGTGACATCATTAAGTTACAGAAGCACTAATGGTTCATTTTAAGGCTGTGTGCATTTCTCTGTGGCCTTGGGCTCTGATACTTTGACAATATAAACCCTTTCATGCACAACATATGCACACCCCTTCTAATGCACAACATGGGTCAAAAATGACCCACAGTCATTTTCAATGTGATTTCATGCTGAGTGAGACACAGCAAAGAATGTTTCTTTGCTGTGTCTTTTGAAATCAATTGATTTTATGATTGAATCTTCCGAGTATTATTTGAATATCTTGTTTTTAATTAGTACAGGGTATTATTTCCATTTTCCTTTCTTATTTTATGAACAAAAGAAGAAAATGTCTCAGTGAGTGGACCATTAGCTAGCTAGCTGTCGACATGTTCTAGCTGTTGGCTACAACAGAATAATATTCTGTTGTAGTCAACAGCTGGAACATGTCATTATGTCAACAGTTAGCTAGCTAGCTAATGTTAACATATTTCCCTTTCTGACAAGCAATGTAGCTACTTATTCAAGGTCATTTAAACCTCATGAATTATGCACAGTTATGTTTAACAAGTCATCCAATGTTTCTTTAGGTAAACCTTGAATATTTGTAAAACAAGTAAATATGATTATGTGCTAAAAAAGAGGAATATTTACTGAAGTTAATGAGAAAATACATTGATTTCAAAGATATGGCATTGAAAATGAATGTGGGTCACCCATGTCGTGCATTAGAGGGGTAGTGATACAAAATGTGTCTTTATTCAAAAAGTAAAAAAGTAAAAAATAAAATAAGGATGTTTTATGATCAAAAATGAGTTAATTGAGGGATTCCTGGAATACTATATGATCTAATTAATTTTTTTGCAAAGATATAGCACATAAAAACTCAGTCGGGTTACTTTTGAACCATGTTGTGCAATAAAGGGTATAGAACCTCGGCCTGCATTACAATCACACCACACATTGACAACTGACTTACACTTACTATATGGGACCATGAAACACCATCCAGCCCAACCACCGGCTGGCAAGGGTGAACAGTAATGAAGTACTTGTACTCATGTATTTGCACTTGAACTCAGTCTCCTTTAATTTATTGATTGTTGATTCAGCTGTGTTTTATTACTTTCAATAAGCTTTGTGGCATATTCTACAAGATTTCTCAGTCAGTTGTTTCAGCTCTATGAACACGCCCTATAATTATGCAGTAATGTATTACCTGGAAAGGACGTACTGTGGGACTTTAACTTACGTAAATTTTGACTGAAAACCTTCACTTATATCAGACTAATATCTGACTAAATAATGGATCTGTGCAGTTTGTCCGTTGCTGCTCCTGGCAACAATACAAATACGTTTCCTGTGAGCATAATTCAGTCAGTAATTACATTTGGTACAAAACATCTTGCTGTTTGGAGCCTTGTTGATTAAAATCATATTACTGATACTGAGAGATACACATTGGGAGACTGGATCTCTATGGGAGAGGTAAATGTTGTATTAGATTAGTTTGTTAATGCTGGTCAGCAACTACAGGGACTGTCTGCTGATCTATCTCTTTCATTCACTTTTCCCAGTGCAAATCCAAGCCAATGCTGTTTTCAATTCAAATGCTGGTGGTTGGTGTGTGTGCATGGAGCTCCTCCCAGGTTTACTGAGACTAAACAAACTGTTGCGAGTAGTGAGAAGAGTTTTGACAGGCAGACCGCACCGCACAACTGGTCGAACCAGTTTAACAACTGCATAATGAGCTCATCCCATATGGAAAATATGTAGGTAAGTTTGTATCTCCTTTGTCTGAAACATGTATGTAAAGCACACGACAATGAAACCAAAGTTATATATTTTTTAAGTAAGTTTCTTCTATTTCTTTTCCATATGGGATATAACCTCGATTTTAAAAACACTCTGTTGTTACACTGTAATTAAATGAGTAAAACTGTTCCTCAAATGAGCTCAACCAGTCAGTTTCTCATTTCTCTTATGAATTTCTATGAATGACTTTATGTCTATATCTTGCTTTCCTGCTGCATTCATTTGAAGTGGATCTTGTGAATATAAACAACAGAAAAGGACAGACCAACACCCTTTTGAACATAACTGAATGAACCAAAAGACACATTCATAACAATTAAAGTTTTTTTTTTAATTAAAAATCTGTGATTTCAATAAACAAAAGTATTCAGTTGATATTGCAATGAAACAAAGGTATTTGTAGTATGATACATCTTATACAGTAAATTCACAATATATTAGTGGCACTGTACATATTCTCTTAGCACAGCTGAGATTTGCCAAACATTCGAAGGAAAATTAGGTTTGTTACAAGCTTAATACAAAATACCTCTCACTCAGTCACCCTGCTGCTGGGAGTATTTCTCGCCAGTACAGTCGTTTCACTTCCACACTTTGTGAAGGGATTCTCATTCTTTGAGAAACGCTCCCTCACGCCTTCACTTGAGAATTCTGACTTTCTCAGAAATTTGCTCTGTCTCACTTTAAAAAGTGGGACATAACTTTTGGTGCTTTCACAAACTCACAACAATGGAGGATTACTCAAGAAAGTAAAATAGTTTGCAGTTTTTCTCAACAAGAGTGAAGCTCTCAGACGTAGGCTCGGCTGGTGGCCACGGACCTGGCAGGACCGTACTTGACTGGATACTCTGGGCTTTCCTTGGGTGGACAGGAGCTGCAGAGAAGGGCTCCACCCAGGATGAGAATTGCCGCTGTGCCCCAGCCGATGTAGAGTGCAGCTCCTAGTTCTCTCCTCTGGGCATTGATGATTACAGGGTTGTAGAAATCCCTGATGATGGTGTTGGCAGACCAGCAGACGGGGATGAGGACGAGGACGCCGGCACAAATGAAAACAATTCCAGCAGCGATGGCCACCTTGGCTTTGGAGCTTTTGTCCTCCACAAAGTTGGTACACTTTCCTCCAGCGATACCCAGGAGGATCCCAAGGGCTGCAGCAATGATAGCGACAACAGTGAGGGCTCTGGCAGCTTGAAGGTCCTGAGGGAGAGCCAGGAGGGAATCATAGATCTTGCACTGCATCTGGCCCGTGCTCTGCATTACACAGTTCATCCATAAGCCATCCCAGATCACCTGTGCCGTCACAATATTGGCTCCAATAAAGGCTGTGACCTTCCACATAGGCAGGAGACACACAATGATGGTCCCCAAGAAGCCAATGATGGACAAGGCAAAGCCCAGCATCTGTCGTCCCATAGACACCATGATGAGATCTTGTTTGAATCACTTGAGGTTTCAGAAGAAGTCAGTTTAGCTCAAGTTGTAAAGCTGAATAAAGACCATGGCACACTTTCATCAGTTATAAGGATATTGTCCTTGAAGGTGGAGCCAGAAGGTCCTTCCCTCTGACTTGAAACCATTGTGTTCAACGACTTTCCCGTCCAACCAGATTCTTCACTTAATCTCTGTTTGACAGGGACTAGTATCGATGAGATGAACATCAGTCCAGAATGACTCTATGTAAATGAGGCTGTGCATTCCTCATTCAAACAGTGCTTCACCAACGGCTGGCCGGGTTACTGGAAGATCAGGTCTGGTCACTGGCTATAGATTCAAAAAACAGCACCAATATGGGCAGTGGAGTTTCACCGAAAGTGTTGACAGAGGACGCCATCACAGCTTTCGTTATCACTTCTGTTTGATCATCACCATATACCGTACGAGAAAGCTATTCCAGGAAATCTTTTTTTCCTCCCAGTCAGTAGTAGTCATAGTGTTTAATGTTGCAGGTGACTGGATCATTATAGAGATTTTAGCAGTTTATAGTCACATCTGAGACCATAATTGAGATTATATGTGAGATTATTTTAGATAATCCTGCATTATAGTCATGAATTTATGAAATAAACTTTGTATACCATTTATCTCCTTCTCACACACTGGCACACAAATGGGCTCTGCTGTGCCTGTGCTCATCTTCACAGGTAATAGTTCACAATATTGCATAAAATGTGTTGTGTAGGGATTCCACAGACAGACAAGTGAATACGTTACAAATGTTTTATTGAAAGTATTTAGAATGATTTTAAAAAAATACAGGTGCATCTACAGAAAACAAGCACGTCAGAAATCATCACTATTTACAAAACATGCTCTGTATGACAAGGAAATAAATATATTCACAGAGACTTCCTCATGAGAAGCAATGCAGCCTCCACTGCACAGTCACGACACAACATTCCTCAAGACTCAAATCAATAAATCAACCAAAAGAGAAAACATTTTATGAAAGACTCTCAATAAGCAATGACCACAGTGATTGTTTGAGCGAATTAGTTTTACATTGTAGTAATTTCTTGGAATACATACCATCCTCTACTCACATAATGTGTATCTTGGTGCAATTTTGTTTTCTACTGACATAACAAGGTCCTGAAGACATCACGGCAGAAATCTCAGTCTTTATCCCATCTGTACCATAAGTCTCTATAGGTACTGTGCAGGGGAATATGCAACAGGTGCTGCATATGGCTTGTTGGGGATATATGTCCCTGTCCCTGTGTATGGTTGGCTGGATGGGGGAGCATACACAGGGCCATACATTGCTCGGTTTGGCACCGGGTACACTGGCGGTGGAGCATAGCCCGGGTATCCATACATTGGTTTTTGAGGAGGACACGACGTGGTTAAGATGATTCCACCAACCAGAAGAATTAGAGCAGAGGCCCAGCCAATGTAGATGGATGCGCCGATCTCCCTCCTCTGTGTCTCGACTGTCAGGGGGTTCTGGAAGTCTGTGATGGTGATGGCTGCAGACCAGCAAACGGGAATCAAGACCAGGATGGCGGCAAAAATGATGAGACAGCCACCTATGATCACCACCTTGGCCTTTGATGAGTCTCTTTTCAGGCAGCTGGTGCATTTGGCTCCTATGAAGGTGATGAGGAAGCCGATGAAACCAAAGACAAGGGAGATAATGACCAGAGCTCGAGCGGCTTGCAGATCACGAGACAGCCTCATCACAGACTCATTCAGCTTGCATTGCATCTGTCCCGTACTCTGCATTATACAGTTCATCCACAGGCCATCCCACACTATCTGTCCAGTTACGATGTTGGCTCCAATGTAAGAGGTCACTCTCCACATTGGGATCCCACAGGTCACCGCCACCCCAATCAGGCCTATGAAACTGATGACCTGACCTGCTGTTTCCTTGCCAATCCTCCCCATGGTGAAGAGGCTTTGTCAACGGCAGAAGAGTGGATTACAGCGCAGAGGTCTGTTTTTGCCTTCAGAGTGAAACAGCTCTCAGAATTGTTTGTCGGAGAACATACAGGACGTGGGCTGGAACATCGTCAGGTGAGTCCTTCTGGTCAAACAAGATTCCTGTGGAGCTGGAGGAGTGGCATCCATTTAAACACAGTCTTCCCTTTGCAGTTTTTTCTGCATGAGGATGATGTGATTGGATGCAAGAAACAACAAAACAGTGACATCAAAGCCCCGGAAACATCCTGAGAGTGGTAAATGATCAAATTACACTAATTGCTGTGCTTATTTGAAATGGGAGTATTGGTGGAAGATTTCAAGATTACAGTGAAACTCAGCACACTATTGATGAGCATGGGGATAATAAGATTATTATTTCACAGTGAAGTTCATGCTCTTATTCTGAAAGTGACAAGACAGGAAATTGTAAGCTTCCCTGTTCTTTTCTTCTCTTTAGTTTATAAGTTTATACAACGTATATAATACAATCAGATCAGAGTCTTTTGAAACACTAGGTCCATGCGAGTGTGGTTGTAGGTCCACCCCTTTCCTATTGTTGTTGTCAGTCAGACACTCTATTTCAGAGCATGTTGGAGTAATAAAAGAATAAATGTATTCTTGCTGGCCTTGCTGCAGCATAGGAAATTATTAGCTATGAGGTGGAAACACCCCAACAAGGTATCAGTGAACAACTGGATTCTCACATTTCTTGATATAATTTACTTGGAGTTGTCCACTGCTCGTGTGATTGGAGTCAAGGAATCCAAGATTGATCTATGGGTTTCGGCGGCTGCAAAACTAAAGGAGGGGATCTAGTCACCTATTCTGCTTGTAGCATTTGGTTTTGGGGTGCCCTGGGACGGTGGTAGGGAGTGGGGTTTTATGTTGTGGGTTTTTTCTTATTTTTGTTTGCTGTTGTTGTTCTCATCTTCTCATTTTTATGTCTGCCACTATGTGTTATAGAGGTTATCCATATGTATTGCCTTTATCAAAGTTTGAATAAAAATTTGATCACAAAAAAATAAAAGAGTGAATGTTAGTCTGTATCAGTGTGTAAAAATGTGGATTAAAACATGGGTGGGGGGTGTTACAGTCATGCAAATTATTATTATTTTGATTGTACATAGGAAGCCAGTTGCATAAAATGCATGTTGCATTTCAAACAGGACTATGGTCAAATCCCAACTTTACAACCACCACATCATCAAATAAGGCAACAAAGCCAAAATTAGCTTCTTTTAAGGATTGCATTTCTTACACCAAAATCTGTACTGCACTCAGTTGCACCATTAGCAAGACACCTGCCAAGTATGCAGTAATTTGGGTGAACTATTCAAGAGCTCTGCTCTTAACAGACAGACACACACAGAGACAGCTGGTGAGAGAGAGAGATGTCATGTAGCATATGACCACAGGCAGGCCTCGACCACTGGGTCTGTGGGTCAAGGATGAACAGATCAACTGGAAAGTGCTGAACCACAGAGGGGTCTGCTTAGGGCAAATTATCTCTCTTAATTTGTCTATTACACCAGCTTCTGTCTGGGATCCACAGTAGTGTTGCTTATATTTACCTCTAAGACAGTGAAACACAGCCCCCATATTTCCTCAAGCCTGACCCCAAGCAAAGGAGCACCACAAGGATGTGTGCTCAACCCCTCCCTCTACTCCCTATATACATACAGGGAATAGAGGTCACCTACGCACCCACAAATACAATCATAAAATTTGCTGACAATACATCAGTGGTAGGACCTATCTCCAACAGTGATAAGCCAGCCTGCAGAGATGAGGTCTGCAAACTAACTGAGTGGTGTGCAGTTAACCACCTGTCGTTAAACATCAAAAACAAAAAGCAGGTCCTCACTGATTTCAGACAGCAATGAGAGGAGCACCTGCTACTCAAGAAAGGTGAGGAGGTGGAGAAAGTCATCAGTTTCAAATTCTTGCAAATCCATATTAGTGAGGAGCTCAAATGGACTATAAACTCCATCGCTCTAGTGAAAAAGGCTGAGCAAAGATTGTACTTCCTCGGAACACTGAGAAGGACTAGTGCTTGGTGGAGAGCATCTTGACCTACTGCATCACGGCCTGGTTTGGAAACTGCTCAGCCGCAGACAGAGCCGCTCTCCAGAGGGTGGTCAACACTGCACAGACACTGCACAGAAAGTGCACCCCACCCCTTTTACTATCTGTTCACACTACTGCCCTCTGGGAGATGCTACAGGGCTCAGAAATGCTGCATGTTCAGGCTGAGGAACAGTCTTTATCCCTCAGCCATACAGGAGCTGAGCACTGTCCACCCACAACACAGCAATCTTAAGACACAGACTGTGCAATAACCGCTGCTTCACATATGTGCAATAAACTCTGTGCAGCACTTGTCGTGTATACTATATTTTATGATTTTAATGTGACTGTATGTGTGTGTTGTGCAGAGTGAATGGATACAGTTTCTTTTTTTCTGCAAAATGTCATTGTATGTTGATCGTGCATTGACAAAAAAGGCATTCTGGTTCTGATGGAGTTGAGATGACTTCTCTCTCTCCTGTACTCTCTGCTCACCTAACCTAAGCCTAACCCTAACCCTATCTCATTTGTAAATATTCATTTGTCTGACACATAACTAAAGTAGTTTATTTGCTATAATAGAGGCAAGACTCAGAGTACTGGAAGAGCTCTTCCTCTTCCCTGCAGTCCCCATGCAGCCAGGAAACCAGTGCAGCTTGGTGAACAACAGCCTAGCAGTGACCAATGTTGGCAGTATAGTCAGTCAGTGAGTGACATTTGTTGGTCCCACCGTTGCTGTCCTTCCATAAACACTTCCTGCATCCTATGATAAACACCTCTGTTGTGGAAACAGCCTGTTGACACTTTCACATGCCTTAGTCAGTAAGAAAAAGTCACCTGATACTGTGCCAACAACCATTTCCACAATCAGGTCTAGTGAGTTTGTTTGTGAAATCTGATAATGACAGGGCAAAACTCAGGATTGATGCTTGTTACTACACCATTTAAAGATGTTCAAAGATCAGATTTAAAGCTTAAAGTACATTTTAATTCACTAATTTTAATGTTTTCCTGTTTTGAAAACTAGAGCTGCCCACAAGCAGCAAACAGCAGTTACATTAAATTTGATGTCCTGTGAAATGATGGCTTTTAAAATTATTAACTTCTATTTGTGCTGAGGTGATTAGAATGACATGAAGCAAACGTTTACCATCCATTACAAATACACTTTATTTACAGTGATAGAAAAGTACAACCTTCACAAGCAAACAGAAAAATCAAGGATTCAAAGGTTCATAGACCTAAATATGGAATTTACAAAAGCTGTATTTATTCTGACACAATTTGTGAAGATGTGAAGTGAAAATCAAGATAGACTGACTAGACATTGATATATGCATTTATACCCTATGCATGTGTTGTTATTTATGCTGTGTGTTAAATCTGTATGTGTAAGACTGATGATTCTGTAACTGCAAACCAAATTTACCTACAGGTGCAAATAAAGTAACCAAGCTATGTACATGTCCAACCTGCCACAAATACAACATTACTGCAAAGTTTCAAAAGGCTAATTCATATTTTCATTTCAAATGCTGAAATAAAACACAAGCCAAGTTCCTTTTTTAGTGTTGAAGTAGAAAGCAGGAACATCACAGCGATGGCATCAGTGATGATTTGTTCCTTTTAGGGTTAGGGTACTCACAGTCCAGTGGCGTTCTGGGCACGTTGCCCGTGCTCTTAGTTTATGTTGATTTAAAAGACCAAATGTGAAAAATAAATAGGCTACACAAACTTGAAAAGAGCCTCGTGGGTTTAGCATCATCATCTCATATTTACATCAGTAGTGACTGTGACCTCAAGAGTCCATGTAGAAGGGCAAAGCACCTTATACGTATGCTCTTGATGTGGAGGCAGTCTTCGCAGGTGTGAATGTGGGTACATAGCGGGGATGATCATGTTTGGGTGGGCAATTCCAACACAGCAGCCCCCCTCCCATCAGTAGCAGGGCAGCAGCCGCCCAGCCAATATACAGTGCCGCTCCTAACTCATACCGCTGGGCTGCGATCAGCAATGGGTCGTAGAAATTGGTGATGATGGTGTTGGCTGTCCAGGAGACTGGAATGAGACAGAGCAACCCAGAGATGATGAACAAAATTCCCGCCAGGATGCAAGCCTTTGACTTGGATCGCTCCTCCTCGATGCAGTTAGTGCATTTCCCACCAGCGATGGACATCAACACTCCACAGATTCCAGTCAGGATGGAGATGATGATCATAGCACGAGCGGCCTGAAGGTCCTGAGGCAGAGCCAGCACAGATTCATACACCTTGCACTGCATCTGGCCTGTGCTCTGCACCACACAGTTCATCCACATGCCCTGCCAGATGGTCTGAGCAGTGATGATGTTGGCACCAACAAAAGCAGTGACCTTCCACATGGGCAAGGCGCACACCACGATGACCATGAACCAACCAATGAAAGCCATTGATATGCCAGTCATCTGAATCCCCTGAGAAACCATCTTGACGGCTGTGTCCTCACACGTTTGAATAGAGAGAGAAGAGACAGGCAGAACAGTGTGAGCTCATATTTATAGGCTGTTGTGTGAGAAGAAGGGACAGAGACTTGATGGTTTGTGATAACACAGCCCTCAGCTCCAGTTGGCTGGAAGGAGTTTACACACAAACAGAGAACCAGTGACCTTTAGTTGTGCTGACCATCCAGAAATCCAAAGCTTCAAGGTCAGATTCAACAAAACCAGTGGCTCCTTCGACCTGAACTGACCCACGTTTTCCAAAGCAAACAGACAAACAATAGTTTACTATCAAAAGAAAAGGGAGAGTACTGAGAAACAAACAAACAACTTTTAATATCTCGGTCCACTGCCACTGAACAATAACAATGTGGTGAATATTTATTAAAGAGTAAAATAACTACTGTATTATGGATTATTAATAGTTTTAATGGAAGCATAGTATGAAGGGTATAGGCATTATATTTTGATTAGCTCTATTATTAAAAAAGCCAAATCATCGTGTGTGTGTGTGTGTGTGTGTGCTCTCCCATGCCATCACATGTGGGGACAAAAAGGAGTTAGCCCACCAATCTCATGGGGACCACTTCACTTGTGGGCTCCAAAATTCGGGTCCCACAAGTTTTTTTATTTGAATCAACTCAGGAGCACCTCCAGAGTGCTCCAGCTAAATTTCAGAGGGGGGTCCATATGTCACGATTTGGCAGATTTGTGTGTGTGTGAGTGTGTGTGTGAGAATGTCTTTTTACCAGCAGGCGGCAGTGTTGGGCAGGACATTACTTAGACTTACTAAGACGGTACTTTACTGTACAAAATTGCTCAGACCACTGAAGTTGCCATTCTAGAGTAGTGAATGAGATCTAATAAGATGTTGGACATACAGTACATGGTTGCACAGAAAGTTGAAATAAGATCTTCTTTTTTTTTACTTCTTCTCATTAAATGACTGAAGATTGTCATTGTGACAATTGTTGACAGATGAATTGTATCTTCTCAAAACTTTATTGATCAGTCTCTTCCAAACATATCACTGTGGAAATGAAACCACAATTAACCTTTATAATAGGAATAAAGCAGGGAATGTGTCTGAAAACAAAATCATTCCAACTTCATGGGCAACCGTGTATATACACAAAGTAACCTCCTAAGTAATTGTGTTAAATGATGGTCTTTTCTGAATCAGTCCACATCACAATAGCTAACTGGTGTGTTTGTGCCCTCTCATAAGTGACAAGGATTATAGTCAAATTTTATATATAGTAGTATTATATTATCTTATTGTCTCTGTAACCCTTTTAGACCTGAAACATTAAAAGAAAGAGAGAATCCACAGCTTTGTCACAAATTATTTATGATTATCTGATTATATGTATTATGTGATTCCGATGTTAATCCTCTAAATGTATATATGTGGGTTGTGCATATCAGCATCAAACTCATTTTTTTCTTTCTGAGGACTCAAGATTAAGATGAACAAACCACACAAACAGGATGATTCACAGTTGATTAAAAAAACAACTTTATTTACAGCTTCAGACAGTCAAGTATAAAACACATTTTAAAATAAAATGATGCCACAAAATGCTTACAACAAAGGAAAATAAAATTACTACTAAAGTAATTCTGAATATACTATATATGTACGTTTTATATTATAATATAATTAAATGTTGGTCTCTCCTAACTTGGTCCACAAGAGAACTTGTCTGGGTGTGGCACACACCTCTTTTTCTTGGCACTGATGTAACAAATCCAGAAGTGCTGTAACTCAACGTGACAGTATCAAACCAAACTGTGAGCATTTAAACATCAGCGTGAAAATCAAATCGTACTTAATGTGGCAATATGGATCAATATCATGGCCCACAATGCCTTCAACTCAAGTCCAATTTTCAGTCTCTCTGGCTTCTCTCTCCTCAGACGTAGTCCTTGGGTCCAGTAGAGCGGGCAGCGGAATACTTGGCAGAGTAGTTATCCTTGGCAGGGCAGTTGGCACAGAGGAACCCACCTCCCAGGATCAGGAGGGCGGCCGCCCCCCAGCCGATAAAGAGTGAAGGTCCCAGCTCCCTCTTCTGAGCCTGAGGCACCAGCGGGTTGTTAAAGTTTGATATGACGGCGTGTGCTGTCCAGCACACTGGGATGAGGCACAAAACACCAGCAATAATAAAGGCCACACCGGAAGCTATGCCAATTTTAGTTTTGGTGTTCTCATCCTCCACACAGTTGGTGCACTTGCCCCCTGCCAAAGACAGGAGGATGCCGACGAGGCCAATCAGGGCAGCAATGACAATGAGGGCACGAGCAGCCTGGAGGTCCTGAGAAAGGGCCAGCATGGAGTCATAAATCTTGCACTGCATCTGGCCTGTGCTCTGACTCACACAGTTCATCCAGATGCCTTCCCAAGTGGTTTGAGCAGTGACAATACTTTGGCCGATGAAGGCTGTCACTTTCCACTGGGGCAGAGCACAGGTAACAATTACCCCAATCCAGCCAATAATGGCCAGGGCAGCACCCAACATCTGACATGCGGCCGACACCATGTCTCCTAAGAGAACTTCTTGCTCAGATGTAAAAAAAAAAAAAAGGTCCAAAAGTTGTGTCTCTGTCTGGATGTCAGTAGAAATCTTTCTTGATCGATTCCCAGGAGTAAATGTTTTGGCAGGGTTGGAGCAGGTCTTTTATACACTTAATTTGGGAGGGGCTTGGGACACAGACACACACACTCTGTCACATAGAGCTTTGACACGATGACTACCCTCACCACCCCCACTCTCGGGTCTGAGCATGTTTCATCACGTCATTGTGTCAGTTTTTGTCTCAGTCAGGTAATCGTTGCAGGTGGATCAGTCACGCAGTGACTAACAGGTAGATTTTCAAAAATACCATCAGCCACACCTTGAAAATCACTTTAGTGGCCATTAGAGCTTATTTGTGTTTTCCTACATGTCTTCTGGCAGCACAGTGACTAAAAACATGACATTCCTGGCATGCCCGCAGAAGATCATGTATATGTTGAATCTTTTTGGGAACCATGTAGAACCTTTTGGTTTGAGGAAATTACTTTGCATGTTTTAGTTCCTTTAAAATGTTTCCTGAATGCGCAGTTTGTACTTCCAACTAAAATGAGTGACCAACAACATCAAGTTGTTTTACACTCTCTCTAATTTCTATCACTGTCAAAAAAGCTGTTCATAAAACACACAGAAGTTTCAAGTTTCAATTTTTTAGAGACAAATAAGTTACCTGAGATTTTCTCCTGATGTTGTGCTTTGACATTTGACCCTTGGCCTCTGATCCTTACAGCTGAGAGGCTTTCAGGTTGCAACAGAGCAAACACTTTACCCAGTTTACACAGTAAATATTGTGCGAGTGAAAATATGTGCATGAGAGAAAAGTGTAGTGTGTTTATTCATCTAAATGTGCATCTAAGTGCATAACAATACCAGTCTCACCCTATCGGTCTCTTGGTTTTAGAATGAACTGCTTTCTACAGTGAATTTTATCAGGCTCACTGCTACGAAAGAGGATAAACCTCAATTCTTGGGTTCCAGTGCAATTACTTGAAATTATCATAATCATGTCAACCCACACAAAGCACGTCATTCAAGTTTTTGCGTTGTCCTCAATAAATAAGTGACTTTAAAAAGTGCATCAAACCATTCTGGTATTTAGTGCCTGTAACTTCAGGTATTTATAACGGAGGACTCTTTAAATCCTGCTCTGACTGCACTGATTTAAACAGGCCTATCATAACAGAATAGCATCAGTGACACACCCATGAAAATGTTTTTATAACATAAATAGACAACAAATCTTGCAAGATTCTTAACAATGACTCTATTAGAAAGGAAAACATTTTTATAAAGCCTGCGTTTGTCTGCCGATATCATTAAAATAAATAAATAAATAAAGAGGTCACTGTAAACAGATGCAGAGTAAAGAAAAAGGGGGAAAAGCAAACTGACCTTATAGCGATGTCAGTCCTGTCTGAAGCTTTTGCAGCCTTCTCTTGTCTTTGGACAACAATGTGCGCTCTGCAGCCAGGTCCCACTTGAATTATGAGCAGTTTTCCACAGCACTGAGAAGACATGAGCAGGGAGATGTAGGAGAAAAGGCAAACACCATGCCAAGTGATTCCATTTGACAAACAGTTGCAAAAAAGAGGGAACAGTGAGAGGGGGCAAAGAGAGGTAGAGAGAGAATCAGATTGTTTCAGAAATGAATGGAGGCAGTGTTTAAGGGCCAAAACTGCTGTTAGGACTATAATGCCTCTATTTTATCCTAGGTAAGATCATTAAAGCTACTTCAGCCGGGCTATGGAGATTGGGTTCCACACACAAGGAAGCAGGGAGGAATTTTCACAATTAAGACTCTGAGGAGAGATGGTTTCAGGCAGAGATTAGTCCTGATGTGAAGGTCTTGATCAGCCTCAGACAGACACAAGCTTTGAAGAAAGAGCTGCTTATGCACATGCAGCCTCTCCTGTAGTCTTACACTGCACCATATCAGATACTGAATAATAAAACAATAGTCATGCTCACTGTAAACGAGGATGTTTATTGGTTTTAAAGTCAGTCATAGTGTCTTAGCTGCACCAGTGCAACTTTGCAAAAGGTAACAGTGGAAATTTCACAGCAACAGGAAAACTACTTGACTCCAACCGCCATGAGAAAATGCCAGAGGGAGGAGAGGTGACAAGTGTTGGCAGGTCTGAAGCAAGCCTAGACTCCACAGTAACGGCTGTCTTTCTCTCAGGTGTCCAACCCTGCAGTACAGTGAGCTGGATCACTACGTCTATCAAAGTAAAAAATGCGTTCGAGTAATCCACCTGCTGGGTGTCTCCGGCACATCAGTAAATTAAGTTCCTTATGGTTAAGATTATATGAGGTTCGGGATGACGTTTAGCTCAGTGGGTTGAGCAGGCTGAATCTGGTGGCCCTTTGCTGCATGTCAGTCCTCCTCTCTCTGCCTCCCCATTTCCTGTCTCTCTCTACTGTACTATCAATTAAAGGCAAAAAAGCCCCTATATATATATGAAGTTGGGGTGTTTGGTGGTTTAGTGCTTTAAGTTGAGGCTCATATAAGCAGACTCTGCCCCACAGCCGGATCAACTCTTGACCAAGATGATCTTTACTGCATGTCAGTTCCCCAGTATCTCTCCCTGCTCTCCTGTCTCTCGTTCTGTCAAATAAAAGCTCAATACAATTATATGAATGAAGTTAATCAATATATGAATGAAATGTGTGTGTGTGTATACTGTACATTCATGCAGATACACAAGTTATTTTGGATGTTCAAGGAGGGAAACTACAAAGTATAACAGGTTTGTGTTTTGTTGATTAATTCCAGAGAGCAGTCATTGCAGCATCCTTTTTTAAAACCTCAATGATCCGCCTCCACATCTCAGTGATAATAGTCATATTATGTGATGAAAACTGTCCTTTGTTTCATTGTTAGTTTTTTCCAGAAGGTGAGAGAAACAAACAGCAGTTTCATGCATCAAGGAAGTATGTGTGTCTGTGTGATGTCCTCACTGTGAGCCCCGCAGCCATTGTTCTGGCACAGTCACAGTTTCGGTGGGAAATGTAGGCACAAAATATTTACTGGATCCTCAGTGACTCATGTTTGGGCATGGCACATTGTCACATGACATAAACAGGAACTTGAACCAGAGTCCGCAGAAGTGACGAAAGAGGGTTTCAGAGATCTTACAGAAAAATGGAACAGAAAATATAATCACATCTCACCACCACACAAGTCGGCACTTGCAGTCTCATTTTTCGCTTTTTTCATCATTTAAAAAAACACAGAAGCAACTTTTGCTTCCTTCTTATTTAATGCCTTACTACTTCCTAATTCGTGCTGTTATTCATCATTGGACTTCCTTCTATGAACTTGATTTTTTTTTTTTTTTTAATATCAATGGGGAAAGAATTACAATGACAAAATCTCTCAAAATAGAGGTAAAGGTTGAATTAAATGAAGACACAACTGATCAAAGAGAGCAGGTTTACTCTGGTTAGGACTCTGACTGTAAACAACAACCCACAGCAGTCACCATTGATAAAAACTGGTCTGACTCGTTCCCGCTCCCAGAAAATGAAAGGTGGATATTTGCATGGTGCTCTGCAAGGTGCTCTGCAAGTGGCTACATGTATCTGCAGGTAAAGGGCACAGGTGCATCTGCAGTTAGTGTGGTGAACTCCCTCAGTAGAAGTCATGCTTGGTGTGCATTTGCAACTCCAGCAAACAACACATATAAGGTGACAGAACATGGGCATGCATGACTTGCCGTAATTATAACATAGACTGATGTTCATGGTGGTTAACTCAACCTTATTTTGCATAATTTGTTTTCTAAATTTTCATAAAAAACATAAAAAAGTCATAAGAAGGTCTATACAAATTACACTAAGGAGCCTCCGATACATTTTACCGCAGGTAAGTCTAGTGTCATAAAAGCTGTATGAACATCCTGACAGACAACAACGAAATGATAATAAAGCTTAAAAGTCCAATCTTACAGCCACACAAAGTGCATATCAAATCCAGGTGTAATATTTCATGTTTGTGTGGGAAGTCTAATAGTGACATGCGTAGAGAGGTTCAGCTTTAAACTGAATCACTCTGTGATCAGATAAAGATTTTATTTGACTTTCAGTCAAAAGAGTAAGTGTGAGGTTATCAGTGTCTTTCAAATCCGTTGCAACATCCAAACTTGTGAGCTCAGGTGCAAATCTGTGTTGTTTTTGACACTATTTGAAACTAACAACGCACTTTACTTGTTTTGCATGTCTTACCATTCACAGCATGATTATATTTGCTTTTCCATTCCTATTTATTTAAGTAGCAGAAAACATGCTATCAGGGTGAGAAAATACATGTTCAGTTCACCACTCCTGCATAAGGGTTAGAAAACAACGCATGCTTGGAGAAACACTCAGTCACTCAAGTGGATTCAAGTTTTACTTGTTTTTTTGTTTTCTTCTGTTTTTATCTGGTTGTCCATAGAGTTGCACCATGCTCCACCGGGCGGGCCACCAAATATTTTCCCTTGAAAGCAGTACTCCCTAACACTGACGCTTGCACTCCTTGTACAGGGACTGCTGCCAAGTGCAAATTATAGGCAAAGGCAGAAAACAACATTTAATTTATTTCACAAATTACTGAATTACTGAAATAGAACTTGGAAAACAGAAGCCTGGTATGGGTGAAAATGATATCTCCTTAAGTGTCAGTTGTCATTAACTATATGATGATATTAGACATTATAGATTTATCAGTTAAGCACTTTTCAACATCACAAAACTGAACTAATAATCAAACAATTGTAGTAATTTTTGTAAAAATCTGACCAATGATAACAAATATGTGATGCAATTGTGGCTCCCCCTGCCTGTAAAAACATACATTTACTTTATGACGCGCACATGAACAGCGGCACCATCTAAGGACCACTAAAGTCTAACGCAGAGTGTTTCTAAGCAGATGTGTAAATCGTATCTTTCCACTTCTTCACCTTAGCTCAAACAGTATTTGGATGAGTCCTGGATATGTTTTTTTTTTTTTTCATTGGTTGAATCTAACATTGAATTTTTTCTTCAGACAATCCTCATCGGGGATTTACATAAAATCTATTCTGCGGCATACACAACAATGTCAAAGTAACTGTCTTTGTGGTCTCATCTATACTGAACCTAAAGAAATTATTTAAATCAATTGAAGAACATTTGTTATATCTTTATTATTGTTCAAACTGAAACTAGTCAGCATCATGTCATTTGCAACTAAAGGATCCATGATGCTTCATTTCCTGTCGTGTGTGTTTGTGTATCTGCATTTGTGTGAGGACAAGTGTGTCTGTGGAGGGGGTCTGCCACAAGATAGTGGGGATGTTCACTCTGACCGCTGACCCCAGGTGACCTCTGTTAATTAGAGAAAAGCCTGCAATGACAGTGAGTTCACTTCAATGGGCTTGCTGTCTAAAAAGAGCTATTCCCACCTGCTGAGGCATCTCTTTGATTCATCAAGCTGTCATCATGAAAAAAGACCACTATGGATGCAGACACAGACACAGACTGAACAGTGTGATATGCCACTATGGGAAGGCTGAAGAGACAATGCACACATACTTTTTTAATAGAGCTGCTCTGTGGTTAAGTTTTCAGTTAAGTTTTTTAATTGACCCATTCAGAAAGAACTGTTTTAGCCTAAATCTAAATGTGCTCTTACAGTCCCACAATAACTGATCATACACCAACAGGATATTCACTGAAGGAATTAGCTCCTCACATGACACACCATTAAGTCACAGGCTATTTTTGGTTTAATGTTGGCCACAGTGGTTCTTGTGGAGATTCAAAAGAATATTATCTGCTCATGCTAGGCCATAAACTACTGACTGATATTTTCAGTGTTTTTAGCTTTTTGAATAAATAAATGTATACTCAGTTTTCAGAAAAACTCCTCAAGCACGCAGACTGATAAGGAGTCCTGTTAACTCATACCCAGTGTTTCTTTTTCCCCTCCCAGGTATATGTAGCTGACCACCAAAAACAAGGCCTGTCATTGTTGCCTTTTCTTCCTGAATGGAGATCTCATTCAGATGGTGATTCAGCATTCCACCACCCCCACCCCCCCACCCCCCCCGCCAGTGTTGTCACGTGTCACAGATACACAGATACATACTTTCTCAAATTCAAAGGACATGAAAGGGATGCTGCTAGTGATTATAATCAGAATTGAATATATTGATGATTTTTGTGAGCATTATACTGGTGAGTGTGGTTCGGATTAAGCACATCGGTTTTCTTTTTAAAAACCAAATTCACTTAAGAGTTTTACTGCTGTCTAAAGCTCGACAGGAACTTGACAAATCATTTTCAGCAAAAAAAAAAAAAAAAAAGTGTTTTTCAGGAATTTTCCATCTGACTCCATTTCATTTGTAATGCATTTTGCTGAAAAGAAAAGTCCCCATATGCAGGAGTCATTTGAAGGTAAACATGATGCCACTTTAAACTGACTCCACCTTCAGTCGTCTAAGCTCTATAAAGAAGGTAGAATCCGTTTCCCCCTCTCTCTTTCTCTCTCACTAAAAGTCTTACACAGGACTTTTGAGTCAACGAGATCCGATATCACCTTCATCTCAGGAGGGTTGAGCCTGCGGATACAGAAGGCCTTCTATCCACACAGAGTCTTGCTCAGCTCCCTCTTCATCCCCTGCACCAGCTATGTACTCTGCAGGTGTGGAGATCCTTGGGATGATCCTGGCCGTGGCTGGATGGCTGGGGGTGATGGTGGCCTGCGGCCTCCCCATGTGGCGAGTGGCTGCCTACATCGGTCAGAACATTGTCATCTCCCAGGTGATCTGGGAAGGCTTGTGGATGAACTGTTCGGTGCAGAGCACGGTCAAATGCACTGCAAGGTGCACGACTCCATGCTGGGGCTACCAGTAGACCTGCAGGCGGCTCGTGCCTTGGTCATCATCTCCATGGTGCTGTGCATCGTGGGCATCGGTCTGTCAGTGGCTGGTGCAAAGTGCACCAACTGCAGCCGGGATGTGAGCAGTAAGCCACGGCTGGTGGTGGCTGCTGGAGTGACCTTCGTGGTGGCTGGTCTGCTGCTGCTGGTGGCTGTGTCCTGGACGGCTCACGCCATCGTCCTGGGCTTCTACGACCCGATGCTGGAGGAGACAGGGAAGAGGGAGTTTGGTAATGCTCTGTATTTTGGCTGGGCTGCCTCTTGTCTACTGATTCTAGGGGGACTCCTGCTCTGTTGCTCCTGTCCCCCAAAATCAGCTGCAGCACCCTCTGGCTCTGTGCCACACCGGGCCGACTACTCAGTTGTCAAAACCATGTCAGTCAATGGATACAGCAGGAGAGACTATGTATGAACATGTGACATGTGAGTGTGGATGAAGATACACAGACCAGCATTAATAAATGTGTGGTCAGAGGATGACATGGATTTACCCCAGCACACTGGACTTGTACATTGAGTATGCATGCTTATAATGATGAGTTTTTACTATGACTGTGTTTCTGTAGTGATGGACATGTTGCTTTTAATGTTTCATTTCATTGATTGTTACATTTTATTTGTAGATTTAGGGTTTTTGTAAATTAAGATGTATTTGGTGTTCAGAAATTCACAGTCAATCCAAATTGAAGAACATTTTTAAATAAAATAAAAAAAACAAACATTTTTAAAGCCTTCTTTGTGGTGGAAATGTAGTTTGTAACTCAGCCCTTCAGTGCCACAGTGTCAGAAACTGATGCATTAATTAAATGTAACACAACCACCATGTCTGTTCAAGCCCTTCAGTATGCAGAAACAGGGGCGTAAGCCAGCTGTAGGGCTTAGCAGAGTCTGACCAATAAGAGCTGTACTGGTGCTCACTGAAATTAGGTATTTTATTTCAATGTGAGGGGAGGATGGGAACAATGGGGGGCTTGTTTTAGAAGAGCACCTTATGCTTCCCCTCCATTGTAGCCTTCCCTCCATTTGAGAGAGTGAAACTGAGTCAGAGATAAAGGACTGTCTGCAAAGGGATGTAATCTGGACTGGAACTGAGTCCAAACTGAGACACAATGACCCTGTTAAATAGGCTGGTTTGTGACTGTTTACTTTGCTTCCCAAACAGGATTCACCAGAGAACGTGTTTCAAAATGCTTTAAGAGTTACTGCAGAATCTACACAAAGGTACCAAGAAAAAGTGTGTCATAAAAATGATAAAGGTTTGTTAGACGCCTGTGCTATTCATCATGCCATGATTTAATGTCAACATTTTGTCAGTCTGGCTTGACTGTATTTTAGCAACGTAGTTACACAACACTGATAATGACAAAAAGGAGTCTGTTCAAGACTTCTTGAAATGTTTTGTTTGGCTACAAACCATTCTACCAGGTGCAACCACTTCCACATCGGACCTAAGCTCTAACATATTCAACTTCATGTGAGTATGTGTGATACTGTTGTTGTGCACAGGGCTTCAGTTTGTCTGCCCTACAAGGGGGAGTTTAACAAACTCATAGCAGCACTGTTAAATATTACAGTCTTTGGGGTTTGTAGGGTTTTTATCCTAAAAGGTCCACATCATGACTTTGAGGAACTATCAGAAACTCAGGAGGAAATGTTGAGTTATTTGTACCATCAAATGATTACAGGCTAATTCGAATGTGTGACTACATTCCCCGTATGATGTTGTTAAAGTAAAGTCCTGTGCAGATGCTGTGGACGATTCAAAATGTGAAAATAGAAAGAGGGAATCTGGTTCAGCTGCAGGAGGCCAACGTGTATATTTAGTGGCATCTTTTTTCCTGCGGCACGTGCAACAGTAAGCTAAGGTTGAAACCCTTGATGCACTATGTGACCTTCAGAACAAGGACACTGATAAGACACCAACCCCGACCTCATCCCTCCACTATCCATGTGTATATACACACTCAGACAATTGTTCCAGCTTCCAACACACAGGCCCACCCTCGCTTTGTGTGTGTGACTGGGTTGTTAGAGATATACCCGTTTCCTGAATGAATGAATGAAAAATACATACTGTATGTTATCTGTCCTGTGTACCTTCCACATATTTCAAGGGGTTTGTGTTATTTGCTTTTGCAGTTTCTGCTTGTAGTCTGGCTATATAACCTCCCATGGTAACCAGAGAGATGAATCAACTGAAAATACTGTGGAGGCAGTGGAGTGAAGCTGTTTGTCATCCCAGACCAGCACACACTCCAACGTTCTGACATAATATGTCATCATGTATGTTGCTCGAAGATCTTCACCATCTGTTTGGCCTAAGACGGGAAAAAAAAACGTTTCACTGGAAACTGGCTCTATTTAATGTCCAGTACAGCTTTTTTTTTCTTTTTTTTTTCAAAAAGGCAAATGCTGAAACGTTTGGTCAAGAATACTGAAAACATCTTGGGCATAACTGCTTATCTGGAAGAAATTCTCTGTAACTCTTCATCATTAACATTTCTCCTACAAATCTGCAGTTTGACCAAATCGTTGGAAGGATACAGAGGTTCATACAGAACAGATATGACTACAGCACTCCCACTGATTTCTGAAGAGCTTTCACCCTTTCACCAATCACCATGCGCTCTCTCCCCTCAGCCTCAGCTTCAGTGAATGTAGTTCATATAAACAAGGTATAATTAAAGCACAATATGATTCACAGCCGTTTAATTTTACACTCTGCTCCTCTGTCAGACACAAGCACAATGAGAAAGCTGCAGCAGTTGACACAGTGTCGTCCACTTTCATCATTCATCTACAGATCTTTACCATGTCTGTTATCCTTTAACTACTCCAGACCTAAGATACAGACCCCCTGTTTACTCTCCCCTCACCCAAACAGGTGGGAGTGCTACCGGGGCCAGGGCAAGTTGAATGATTAATCTGAGGCCGTTTGCATGCCAAGGCTGGGTTTTGGTCATTCAAACGAGGTGGGATAGAAGATGATTTGAACACCTCTGTAACCAAGTAACTCCACCTCCTGCTCTCGATAAATGCGCTGTATAAATATAAGCAATCACCAAGCTCACCAGTGCACACTCACTCAATCAGCTTCCATCTAGAGAGGACGTCTGCACTCACGGACACATACAAAGCTCAGTCATGCCTTCAGCGGGACTGGAGATACTTGGAATGATTCTGGCTGTTCTGGGATGGATCTCGGCCTTTGTGTCCTGTGCCTTGCCCATGTGGAAAGTGTCAGCTTTCATTGGGGTGAACATAGTGACAGCAGAGACCACCTGGGAGGGCATTTGGATGAGCTGTGTGGTCCGGAGCACAGGTCAGATACAGTGCAAAATCTATGACTCTATGTTGGCTCTAACTGCTGACATTCAGGCAGCACGGGCCCTCACCATCATCACCATTGTGTTGGGCATTGTGGGAGTCCTGGTGGCTATCATGGGGGCAAAGTGTACCAACTGCGTGGACGAAGAGACGGCTAAGGCTCGGGTGATGATAGCCGCTGGGTTGGCCTTTATCTTGGCTTCTCTGACCCAGCTGATTCCTATCTCATGGTCTGCCCATACTATCATCATGGAGTTCTACAATCCAAGCATCCCTCAGGCACAGAAGAGGGAGATTGGTGGAGCTCTATACCTGGGCTGGGCTGCAGCAGCATTTCTGCTCATTGGTGGGTGCATCCTCTGTTCCAGTTGCCCCCCACAACCTGAGAAAAGGTACAGACCTCCGTCAAAGATGATGTACTCACCAACCAGGTCAACTGCCCCAAGTGGCTACAACCAGAGAGACTATGTCTGAACTCGCACCTGTTGTTTTCTCACACCCTCTGCCACCCTGGGAAAGACTGATCAAAGAGAACAGGAGACAATAGTCATTTCTTGAGAACTTATACACATGTTGTCACCATGTTGAGGTGGAAAGGCTGATATTCATGCCACCATGTTCTTTTAACACATAGCCTACATTAAGCTTCATTTGTTATTTTTATTGTGTACAACTTTGATATTGTTGGAAGACCTGAGCTGTATAACTGTATATTAGTCATATGTTGCTACCTTTACATTTTATACCAAACCAAATTATTTGTATAACAAGTGATTCTGCAACATGTACTTTTTTGTAAGTTGATTGTGTATGTGTTTCATAAAGAACCTTCATATTTGATTAAGAGGTTTACCACATTTTTTTATCAATGCATTTGATGTTGATTTTTGACCAAAGTTGTCCATTTGTAAATTATTTATAGCTGAGAGGCTGAAATATTCAGCATTTCAAATTTGGCAAAAATCATATTAGAGCCACTTTTTAGATCTGTATATACAGGCTACATAATAGTGCCTACACTGCACGCACAATTATTATTAAGTGAGCATTTTGAACACTTTTAGCCACACCCTCCCTCATTACACAAATACGCATCACCTCATCCTGTTTAAATCCAACAAACATTCAAGTTTATATAGCTTAGAGTTGGAAAATATGTGTAAAAATGATGATCTGGTCAAAATACTCACTTGCCTAATAATTGTGCATGCAGTGTATATAGGAAACTTCATATTGTTGCTCCACACTGTATGTGTTAAAGCGGGTCAGATTTTCATAACAAAACAGACGCCCATGGAGAAATCGGCACGACACAAACAAAAACACACCTACAACGATGTTTGACCTTCATATGAACAGGACAGTGGAACATGTCTGGATACCCTACATACCCAGCCATTAGTGTGAGACAACTGGAGCGTCTATTCACCTGGCTGTCTCCCATATGTCTGTTGGGGCTATGATAACAAGAACCACTGCTTTGTCAGCTTCCCCACATTCAACTATCTGCACTGCGTTCTCAAACAATGGGCCCATTTCATGTCAGAGGGGGAGACTGGGTGGTGTGAGTGGTGGGGTGGGGTGTCAACACTGGGGCCACAGAATGCTGAAGGAGGCAGGGGCATTTCAAGGGAGACAGTCCCAGCCTCAAAGAATTTCAAGGGCATTCTGCAGACAGAGTCATTAGGGCCTATCAGTGTGTAACAGGTCAGGTGTCTGCTGCGAGACTTATAACCCCATATTATTACTTTTAGTCTGACTCCATGAAGAGAAGCTGGAGATGCAATGTTTGCAAGTCAATCATCAGAGCTGCAGACAGAGGCCTGAGCTCATTATGAGGGAGTGAATGAATAACTGCACCACAGGTTACTTTACCTTTTCAGTGATTAATACATCCTGGCTCTGATGAGGAGATTCCATCTCCAGTTTAATCAGCAGGACAAACAGGACAAACAAAACAGTTTATGAACAAAGATCAAACATGAACACAACACCCATGTTTTTAATCACACAATAAGAGAATTGCTGGTTTTGATACAACAACACATGCAGAGCTCGGTGCCCCTTCAGCCGTACAGGGCCTCTTTGTGGCCGGGCCCATTGTGAAGCTGACCATGTAAGCTGATAGCAGAGACCTCAGAGAGTGTCCTGGTCCTTCCTCCCCTGTGGTGATGTCAGCTCCTTCAAGGACTCCACCCCCACACCTGATCTGCCTTATAAAGCATAGTGGTGAAGTCCAGGCAACAGATCATCACACTCTCACAGGCACAAAGCCTGAAATTAACTCAATTAGCAGTCTCTGGTTGACTCTTCCTCTCAGCAGATTTCATTCAGTGACCTCCTCACGGGTCTGACACACATTCAGCAGCAGAGGAGGAAGACGTGTCAGTATGTCTATAGGGCTGGAGTTAATAGGCATCTCTCTGTGCATTTTGGGATGGATTATTGCTATCGTGGCATGCGCCCTCCCCATGTGGAGGGTGACGGCCTTCATCGGGAGCAACATCGTGACAGCTCAGATCATCTGGGAGGGTCTGTGGATGAACTGCGTGGTCCAGAGCACAGGCCAGATGCAGTGTAAGGTCTACGATTCCATGCTTGCTCTCTCCCAGGACCTCCAGGCTGCCCGCGCCCTCACTGTCATCTCCATCCTGCTAGCCATTCTGGCCGTACTCATTGCCATTGCCGGGGCCAAGTGCACCAACTGTATCGATGACGAGGCATCCAAGGCCAAAGTGGTGATCATCTCTGGGGTTTTCTTCATTGTATCTGGGGTCATGCAGCTCATTCCTGCCTCCTGGTCAGCCAACACCATAATCAGGGACTTCTACAACCCTTTACTTCCTGACGCCCAACGAAGAGAGCTGGGGGCCGCGCTTTACATCGGCTGGGCAGCTGCAGCTCTTCTGGTCCTCGGTGGCGGACTCCTCTGCTGTTCCTGTCCTCCACGTGAGACAAGATACAACCCTTCAAGAATGGCTTACTCTGCCCCGCGGTCTGCAGGTGGGCCAGGGTTAGAAAGGAAAGACTATGTATGATCGAAGAGTGAAAGACAATTACTGAATCTCAAATCTGCTCTCTACACCAAACTGAAGGTGAACTGAGGAAAACTTGAGACTCCACAATGAAGGATGTGTTTGAATTTTCCTTTAATGTTAAGTATCTCTGAATTAGGCTCCTTGCTTTATGGAGACTGAAAAAGACATTTGGCATTTGAGTGGATTTTTTTTTTTTATTATTGTTTGTTTCGTAACAAAAAAAAAAACAAAAAATGTCCTCAGTGCTTTGACTTTTTTTTTTTTTTTAGATTGACATACCAAGTGTTATGGTCATTGTACAATCATATTTTTATACAGTCACTGCTTCTCAATGTTTACGACTTATAAAACCACCACTGCTCCCTGTGCCACCTTCATGATAAGGCACTTCTGTGTACAAAATGAAAGAAGCAATATGTTAAATGGAACAACAGCATTACCAATAGGTCTATGTTGTAAATACTGTACTTAATATCGGTGATCACTTTTCACAGTCATGACAGATAGTAACCATATCCAACGCAGCTTTTAGTGCAGTGTGTTAAGGAGCGGTGGTGAAGTGGTAGTGTGTGTGCTGAGGAAGCACAACAGTGATAATCTTTGTGTCTTATATACAACTGCTGTACATGTATTTCACAAGTGTTTTTAATAAACATTTTTTAAAGATACTGCATTACCTTGTTTTTTTCTTTTCACCTGTATATACCCCTGCTTTAAGATGATGGTCTGACCACAGTTTTGTAACAGTGTAGTCACCACAGAATGAGTCAGTAAACCAGTAACAAAAGTGACGGAGTGTGTTCTACTCAGGTGCCTTTGTAAGATTACCCTGACATTTAAGCCTGAGGGCTATGTTACCTCCAACTGGCAATTTAGCCACACATGCGCTGAACAATTAGCCACAGGATCGGTTAGCAGGCAGAGGTGAGAAGTGTGAGGGGCTAGGAGTAGAAGTCCTGCCAGGAAGTTACATGGTTTATCAGTATTTATAGCCTTCAGACTTTGGTTATCATGGCATGCTTGGCTTGAGCTTGCGTGCTTCTTTCTAACACCCTGCCACATACAGTATTTATACAATTACAGACATTCATTTGCAGGAGCTCCTCTATATCAACACACATCCTGCTGTTGACTGGGAAGGATGTGCTAGTAATGATCCCAGCCCAAAGCCTCCTGGCATATTCCCAGATGTAAAGTCCCTCTACTTATCTACTGTCCCATTTTATATATTTCCTTTAATGAGCAGATGCAGCCAGGCAGCACACGGTTATGTAGAATATTAAAAAAAAAAAAAAAAAAAAAAGCCAGAGTTTCCATGACAGACGTGAGTCAGACTTTTCAGCCTTGTTTCAAAAACACATGCAGTCACACCTGACGAAGGCAGCGACTTAAAAAATTCATGACCATCTCATAGTAAATATGGGTGAGGTCCCTCGGCGCTGTATCACATTACTTTCCAACAGTTGTCTCTTACTCCAATATCAGTGTCGTCTCTCACAAAGGACAAGGAACTGCTTGACATCTGGTAATGATTACTGTAACTACAGAGCAGAGCTCATTTTAAATTGCCATAAGCATTCAACAAGTTTACGTTTTGAGATTTTTTTTTTTTTTTTTAAACTACTACTTCATATATTGCCGAGACTTACAGGACATGGACATTTAAGACCATATCACAATTGAGGACACATTTCCAAATTTGGACATTTGACAAAACCCATGTTAGATTCATGTTCAGGTGAAGCTAAAATGTATGCCATGGTGATGCTGAGAGATGAAGGATAAAATGAATGAAATTACAGCATCCTTTGAATGTATTGCTAGTCTACAACGGCAATTATTTACCAACTGATTGAAATGCAACTTTACTAACATGATATATGGGAATGAATCAGTGTTTCAATCCAAATGTTGTTGTTCTGTTGTCTGTGTTGGGAGCGTTTTAAGTGAGAGAGGTTGAGATTTTCGTGTTTTGAAAAGTATTGTCAATCATGTACCAACAAAACTATTAAGTAAACTTGAAGTCCCTGAGGCTACAATGAAACTCAATCTCATCAAATACCTAAACCTGGGTGACTGAGGAAAGAGGCTTTCTGTGAGTCTCTCTGGTCATGCTCCGCTGGTTTTGGCCAACTCTGGTCACATGACCGATACTGGGGAATGTGAAGGGCAGAGAGGTTGGCTGGCACCTGAAGTCAGAAAGAAAAAGCCCTTACTCCCCTCCTCTCCCCACCTCCCTGAAAATAACACAGGCTCACTGTTTTCACTCAGTGGGAACTGAGGGTTCTTACCTGTGACGGCAAGAAACCTGAATCCAAATCTAAACAGATACAAAGACGACCTGATCCAACGAATTCAACAAGAATGCTTCTGCAACCATGATATTTTACATGGTTACACACACACACACACACACACACACACATATCACTCAAATTGTTCTCTGAAAATACCACATCTTTATTTATCTATTTAAGTTGTTTGGTGGAATATATTTAATTCTACATTCAATAATAAAAAGAATACAATTGTTTGTGAAACAGACAGGATAGTCAGATTATCAAATCAGTATGTTTTTTTAGTCATTTTAACACAAAGACAATATAACACTGAAAATTAAGATGTCTTTCTCTAGAGCTTCAAAATGCATAACTTCAAAGTGGAAGCTCATTAAACATCCTAAGTAACCATGATTAGACTCCAGGGAGTCCAGGGAGCTGTGTGCCATAGCATTAGGTCAGGTTGTACTGGAAAATCCCTGTGTGTGTGTGTGTGTGTGTGTCTGTGTGTGTGTGTGTGTGCCTGTGTGTGTCAGCCTATTACCTCTTTGGTGAGGCAGAAGAGAGCGAATGTACTTACTAATAAATGCAGCTCCCTCCCTTACATACCATCAGAGTGTTTGTCCAGCTGTGCAGAGATAAGAAAGACTCACTCTCACCACTGCTCAGGTTTGTGGGCAGTTAATAAGGTTACAGCTTGTTTGGTGAGGCAGTAGCTTAACAAGAAAACAGGTGAATGTACAAGGTTGTTGGTTGAAAAGCCAACTCTACCATAGCACAATCAGAGAGAGATCAATACAAGAAACACTCTTCATCCACTTTACTTTGCTTTAAGAGGATTTGAGTGAGGTACCTGAAAATGAAATTTGTGTTATGATGATATCGCATCAAAAGATGAACATGATTCAAATGTTACACACTTCAATCTATGGAGGTTTATCAAAAAAGTCCTCTTCTGTCAGATTTAAAGGTGATTGGGTTAAAATTCAAAGGAGCAACATTTGATCATGTTCGTCTTACTTGTAAAATGATCAAAACAGGAGATGTAAAATAACACCTACACCTGTCATAGTAATGCACGTGAGAGATGTTTGCCCAGAGAAACAGAAATATATTCTGCTGCCCTCAAGTGGTTTCACTTAAGAACTGCAGCAGGACTCAATGTACCAAGCATGACGCATCAGGGATACAAAGCTGACACAGTCATGTCCATCTTGGTAAATCAAACTTATTAGCTCATAGTTCTGTTTTCATGTGTTGAAGAGTCTTCATAGATTATGTTGACACAGTTGGAAATACTGAACACTTGACATCAAATGTGAAGGTCATGATATGGCAATATAGTAAGGAAAACAGCTGTATGTTCACATTACGTCATGTTAGGCAGTAATACACTTGCAGGATCTGCTTTACTGTACTACATCTTAATTTCTGATTCACTGTTTCTTTAGATTCACTATTTCTTAATTTCCTGTAACTAAAAAAATTGTTGTTTTTTAATCAAGAGTGTCAGGGATTTGCAGGAACTGGGCCCAAATGCAGACTCCAACAAGGACAGGGATGGTGGAGTAATGAAAAATATTTACTGATTTACAGAAGAAACACAGGAACATGGAAGAAACAGGAACACGCAGGACGAACACAGAGCAAGAGCACAGTCAAACCATAAAAGGGCAAAGGAAAAACACTGAGGTAAGGGAGAAACAAAACAGAGGTGGGGCAATCAAACACAGGATGAGACACATGAGATAATCACAGGAGGGTGAGCACAGGAAAGTAAGACATGGGACTTCAAAATAAAATAAAACAGGACATGAACAGGGAACACAGCGTGAAAAATGAAGGGTTAATTAGGTAGTGTTTCTTTATATTTAATCAATAATCAATACACATTCATTATATATTAAATACAATGAATATACTAGAAATAGATATTGCACAATACAACAACTTGATGCATCAGCCTATCATCACCCAGGTAGGAGACGATTTACTGTATCATCAATCAACCTTGTTCTGCCTGTCTCTGGCTCACCCTCACGCACGTCAGTAGAAGTCATGGCAACAGTGTGACACGCCTGACCGAGGTGATGTCAGAGCTGCAGACCCGTGCAGTTTCTCTGTATGTATACAGTATGTTCTCACTAACCATTTATCATTGCCTCTGGGACTACTAGGTGACTCTGAGACAGAGAGTGACATATGGTGATTATAGTCTTGTCCTGTTATCACATGAGATTTCCCGGGTGACGCAGCCGCTTTTCCTGCCACTCAGTGGAGAAACAGAGAGACCACCGTTAGAGAAAAGGCATCTGATGTAAGGAATCAAGAAGCATGTGTAATCCGGAAAATTTAGCTGAGTCCAGAAGCACCTCAGCACATGCAAATGAACATGGAAATTTGGTCTTTGACCTCAAAGCCATTCTTACTAATTTAATTTGATTTCCTGGAACAAAAGAAATACTGGAGCTAGCTGTACCACTATGCAGATTGCATCATTGCTGAAATTCCTCAGCACACAATGAACCTGTTTGATGAGCATTAATCTGTACTGACAGCTGCACTGAAATTGTCTCCACCCTGACGCTGTTGAACCAAACCATTATGCCCAAATGATGATGTATTTACCTTCACTACAAAGTTAGGACTGTTTGAAAACTACAAGTTGTCAGCAATTAAACCAAACTGTTTCTCATGCACCTGTGCTTGGTTGTATTATCTTTTCTTATATATAATAACTATAGCAGAAAAAGAAATGAGGCACAAACCTAAGAGATTATTTAAAAGTTTTTTTTTTTAATTTGGTATGTTCATTATCACAAACAAAAATACTTTGATAAGTCAAACATAAACTGGAAGAGGCATTACCCTTACAAAACACATTCAACTTTTGTCCCACATAAGTGCAAAGCCAAAAACAGATCCAAAAATTTCATACAGAGATCTCATTTTGTTCAGAGAAAACTAAAAAAAAAAGCAAAACAAACACAGATACAGACACACAATTAGGTAGCACTTTGTTTTCAATAGTGTTGGCCACGTCATTTCATTTTTGGCACATAGGCAGCAGACAGGCAGAGGTGGCGTGTCCACAGTCACCTGGGCTTCACAGCTTTTCCTCTGCGTCATTCAGTGGAGTGTACAAGTACGCAGCATCGTCCTCCTCATAGATGATGGCCACAGTCTCACCAGCGTCTGTCACCGCTGCGCTCGTCTGTATGTAGGCCTACAGTAAGGGAAGGGGTTGATGAACAGAGATTCTGATGTTATTCAATGTGTCCAGTGAAATGATAGAATTCAGCTACAGCTAAAAAGAGCATTTTATTTTGAAATAACTCTTCATGTCAGTACCCTCTCGAGCAGTTGCAGTCGCTCTTCATTCAGCAGGTTGCTTTGCCTCAGCTGGCTAACTGTGTTCTCCAGACCCAGAAGCTTCTCCAGGTGTCGACGGTGTCGCTGCTGCAGCACCTTGACCTTCTTCTGCAGCTCGGCCACGATCGCCTCCAGCTGCTCCTTACTCAGGCTGTTCTTATGGTAGCTGTTCATGCAAACAAGGTAAAGACAGTGTCAAAGGGGTGACACAGTGAGACAGATAAGAGTCAATATTTCAACTGTTCTTCAGCAAAAATTTCAATCTTTCAATTTTTAGTGGAGGTTTAGCTGTGACCCTACACCACGTCACGCCATCAACAAAAAAGACAATTTGGGTAAAATCTTTGTGAAGTTCCCCTGCATGAAAATACAGTCACAGCCATGAAACTGAGAGTCAGTGCTCACCAGTGCTCCTCCAGCTGGTGATCCGGCCGCTCAAGACTATCCTCGTCCGACTTGCTGTCGTCCAACTCTCCATCTGTGTCCAGTCTTTCCACAGTGAGAACCAGTGAAGTCTGGGTAGGTGGCACGTGTTTGGACACTATAGGAAGTGTAGATGGGATGGGCTTGGAGCTCAGAGCAGATGACAGCACTGTATCTGGGGAGAAGGTGAACTGGGTGGAGGTTTCACAGGGGAAAACGTTTGGTATCGTCTCAAAGTAGGCGATGACTTGAGTTTCCTGGCCTTCATGGACATCTAGGAACTCCTCTGTGGTACAATTCACATCTTCAACACGAGGGAGGCAACAACCTCATCTGTGCAGCCGAGTGTGGACTCATTAGCGACCAGCCCGTGGCCCTGAGTTAAAATGGCAGCAGCGATTCCATTGACAAACTCATCTTGGCTTTCACCGGAGGTGCACTCGGACATCACTACCACCTCTGTATCCTCTCCACCGTTACTTAGATCATCCACTGTCTGGAATAAAGTTAAAGGGAAATTTGCCCCTGTTTCAAATCCGTCCACTGACGCCAGCGCAGTCACATCTGTCCTGAGGGAAGAATCGGAATCTACAACGTCACTCGACTCCACCAGACTGGTGTCACCCTGCTGCAGCGGGTCAACGGTGATCTCAAACAAGTGTACCATGTGCAATGTACTCTCCATCTCGACCGTCCTATCATCTGATGTCATTATGTTGTGATTAATGTTAGCGCGAAGGCGTTTTGGCTTCTTCTCGCTTTGATCCGTGGCTTTCCGTTTCTAGAAAGAAGCAGACGTGTGTGTTTATCAAAAGCAACATGATAGTGTTTATGGTGTCAAGTGGAGCGACGCTTTCCTTCAGGCTTCAGAGATGTTCACCTGAATCTCTTAAAGGGTTAGTCTTTGTAAACTGCAGATAATCACTTCAGTTAATACATGTAAATATCCTTCTATGTGCTGAGTAGTAAATACACCTGACAACAGGCAGCCAATTTACTGATATTTTTTCCATGTTGCATTGAAGCTCACCCCATTGTCTGAACTGAATTAGGTAAAATGTCCTTCTCTTATAATGCACCACACACTTGGAATAAACTGCAATAGCTCTTAAAATCTGAATTTTTACCACCACTGCAGCTCTTCAAAAGTCTGACATTGTCTTATTTGATTGTAATTGTTTTTACCTCCACTACAACTGTCTGTTTTATTCATGGTTTTATTTTTTTCCTAATATTTTCTCGTAACTATTTCTTGTTTTAACTGATATTGTTTTATGTTTTGTTGTGTTGCTGTGAATTTGCTTGACGCCATTGTAAATGAGGACTCCTTCTCAGTGGTCTTTCGAGATAAAATAAAGGTGCTGATCCTCTCACCAATAAATTAAACTTTAAAAAAAAACCAAAAAAAAAACGTATTCATTCAGCATAATAACAGAAACATAATTACTTGCAAACATGGTAGTGCCCTAATATTTCACTGTAAGACTCTGTGTTTTACCTGAGCCTCTTGAAAGACGGTGGGCACAGCATCGCCCTCCAGGTAACGAATCCCCCATCGCACTTTAAAGCATGAAGGTGCAAAGTGTTCGTGGCAAATGTACTGATGTCGAGAGGGAGTCCAGTTCTCACGTCCCATGTTCCTCAGCCACTGCTGCAGTCGGACCGGGTCCTGTAGAGGGAACCTCGAGTATGATAAAGACAACATAATGTGATACACTGGTCCCACTTTAGCTCCTTCCACTGAAATATGGTCAAGTGTTTAGAAACTGAGTACTACAGCTGATGTTGTGATCAGGAAACTGACTGACTCTGTGGACTCATCGCATTTTGGCTTGTGATATTACACCACAGCGTGTAATACAATCTACCAAATAGAACAAAGTCACAGTGTCTGTAGTTCATGCACTACATTGCTTTTTTCCCCTATATGTTTGTTAAAGTCCATGTTGTCCTGCTGACAAGATTACTGCGAACTTTCTGATGAGCACGCTATCTCTGTGACCCTCCCACAATAAAATGAGTATCTGTAAATCCACTGTTTGTACAACTGACTCTGTTCTGTGCACACAACATCTAGTAAGTGTCTATCCTGTCCTGGATCGCTCCCCCTGAGGTTTCCTCCATTGACACATGTGTTTCACTTGTGGCCAATTTGTGATATTAGCCTTTATACGTACATTTGACCTGGTTTTATTTGACTCTACAGGGCTCTATTCCATTGGTCACTTTAGAGTTATTTCAGTGATCAGGAATAAAACCTTTTTTTTTTTTTTTTTTTTTTTTGTGGCCTTACTTCCAGCTCCTGCCAGCTCTAGGATTTAACCTTCCCTACTGATAACTGGTGTGGACAACAATAATAAATTGTACTTGAAGGTAATTGGACTTTCACTTCAAGAAGTTTCGTCGCATTGGAGAGGTGAAAACAAGTCGAGCTGCCTTTTAAACTTTAACACCCACTGACTCCCATGACTGAGAAACTACACAGGTAAAAAGATAAATCCCTGCAACGCAGACTGCAGTCTGCAAAATAAGCATGAAGCAGAACCAACACATCTCTAAAGCAGTTTAAAAAAATAACTGATTATAATGTGGAGATAACACTAGCAACCTGACGAACTGCCAACCAAAGCGTTTTTATCTACAGGTGAACTACCTGTCACCAAGTCGTGATTCAATCAAGACTCTCAAAGACCTAAACCTGAGAGATATCCATGCGATCACAAACCTCCCCTCACTACAATGACTCAGATCTCCATTTCAACCAGCGGACATATTGTCCGGGATGACGCTGTGACAGTTTCTTAAAGTTAGATGACACGTCCAGCGACAGCACCTGAGCAGCGGAGTTAGCTGTAGCTCCAACACGCGTCTTTTTATTTCTTTTTCTTTTTTTTTTTTTTTTTTTTAACTGAGTGATCTTACTTGTAGAAGCTCCTCCTGTCGCCGCCGCCGCTCCCGGAGTCATTCTTACAGTTTGGCACCGAACAATATTTCGGCATCTCAGGTCGGTGTGGCTCCGTGTCCAGCTGGGTTCACAACAAGGTGAAACTCGTGCTGTGTTGTCAACTCGTGGCGCATGGTTGACGACTGGCGATCAGCTGTTCAGACCCGTGACGTCAAACGAATGCGACTAAAAGCAACGCGGTTCTAGCAGTTTCAACAAATGTGCTGTAAAATATCACATAGCATTTTAACATCAGCATTTTCGTTTAAGGTAAAAACACCAAAACGCAAAGGCGACACAAAGAAAGAACTCATCGTATTTCTAAAATCACAGGACTTGTTTTTTTAATTCAATAATTTTCTCCAAACATTACACGGAATCTTTAAATGATACAGTATATATATACATACACATAAGTGTATTTTTTTTTTTTTTTATCTAAAAAGTTGAGGGCCGTTGGACAATGCAGCTGTGCGTTTCAAGACGGGTTGCATTTTGGACGTTTGTGTACTGACGACATCCACGGGGGTGGGCTGGGGTGGGGTGGGGCGGGGCGGGGCGGGGGGGTTAAGTCACCAGTAATCAAGTGCCATCAGTGTTTGCCTTACACCAAAGCTAGTTTGGAGAGTAGACTGTGCGGGAGCTGCCGGGTAAGTGGCACAATGACGGTCAAGGATGAAAACATGGAGAGCAGCAGCATCTTCCTCGACAGGAAGCAGTGCAGCAGTGCAAAGTAAATGTTACCAGCTACATGAATGAACCAGCTAAATACACCACTAATGGCAAACAGCACCTTTCAGGAGTGTACCCAGAGACAATCCGCCTCTTTTTTTGGACCGGGGTCATAACATGTAATCATATTTTGTATTCTTGTAAAATGAACAAGTCGACTGATACTGTATACTAGGATGGTTTGAGAAACACTGGTAGACATGCTGCTCTTAACCCAGTTAACAATGCTCTTAGCTGTGTACACAAGCCAACAGTACAATGCTAGGTTTCAGAGTCACAAGATGCAACTTGTAAAAACTGAACAATCATTTTCATCACAGATCTTTGGTACATACCATCTGCTGAGTATAACAAACATTTAAAAAACCAAGCAGCTCCAAAGAGACTTGTCTGAAATTCTCAGGGTTGGTTTCTTTACCCAGTGATGGAACACATGAGTGGGCAACAGGAGAATAGAAATGTTTTTTTTTTCCAGTTTTAACTGATAATATGGAAGGATGTGTCCAGTTTTGAACTGGGCTGGTCTGGTCTAAGTGATCTCTTCCCATTTGAACTACACCACCCATTTTCTGCATACAGCTAGTGGAAGTTGGTTGGGAGAGGGATCCCTTAGGGTAAGCATGAATGAAAGCATGTCCGAGCGCTGGAGGGAGTGAGGTGGCGGGATGGTTCAGGTCAGATGGGAGGTCATCAGTGTCAGATTAGCGTGGCCTCTACATCATCCCCAACTGCATGAGCGTGTTGGCATATGCCATGGGCTTGACATTCGGATGAGGCTGTAAAAATGAATGAGGGAAAGAGAAACATTAGATCACACCTCAACATGCCTTTTAAAGATGTATTGGGCACGCCCATGTTTCAAATATGTACAATGAAGCTCTGGGATAAATCTGACACAAATTATACAAAGGGTTAGGGTTTTAGGGGTAAAGGTAGCAAAGGTAGTTTTCAAATTAGAAATTTCAAAAGGCCAAACATTGTGCACTTGAATGAGAAGAGCATACTGACCACAGCAGTGAACTGGTGAAATTCTGGCTTGAGGTCTGATGCCCTGAGGTGAATATACGCTCCTTTGTTTCCCATCTGATCACTGGGGGGAGGCAGAACACAGCACACAACAGTTACAATGAATAGCCACAGCAACAGCTGGCTCAGCACTTTAAGTTTGCAGGCATGATCACATACCAGTAGTTGGGTGCTGAGAACACGGTGATACACTTCCCTGAGTGAGTGACCTCGTAGCCCTCAGCTTTGACCTCATGACTACGCACGATGAAGTCCAGCTTGTTCTGTTCCAGGAAGCGCTCCGTCACGTCTGGCCCGAACTGACAACTCACGCCACGCTTGCTGATCGACCGGCCGTTCTGCATGAGGGATAGAGAAGTGAAGGAGTGAAAACAAGATGTAGGTGGACTGAGTGTTTGTCTAACATAAACTACTGGACACTCTCAATCACATCTAAGACCAAAATATATATTGGGTGGGTTGAGAACTGACCTGAGGCTGTGGATCTGACCAGAGAAGGTCACACATGGGACCTGAGAAAAAGTGGACAAAGATGTTGAACTGTGCCTGTTTTCCTTTCTGGAAATGATTTCCTTATGTTTTGTACTAAATGATGCATTTAGAGTCTGGTCCTACCTGAGTCAGGAGGCTGTCTGTTCCTGTCAATCTTCCTGAGGTCCTCCAACGTGACACCATCTTCACTGAACAGCCCCCCGTGCATAATCTGAAATGAATATTTCAATAGGATCATGTGTGCAACAGAAAACATCAAAAGAAAATGACAGCCTCAGGTAAACTATGGCCATTTGTCCATTATACAAAGAGTACCTCACACTGAAATTTATTTAAAGTTAACTGTAAGAGAAGATAAGACTGGTTAGTCTCCATCTTTACTACAACAAAGCACTTGTTGTATAAGTTGTACTACAACATTAGGTAATTAATTTGTGATCTTTATTGCAACAAATCACAGTGACATTGCTTACCAGTACTTTGTTATTAATACACTGTGCAAGAGGCAGCCACTGGAAGACCTCACTGAACAGCTGGAACATCTGGGCTGTGTACTTGGCTTTGACCTCTCCTTCAAATCCATACATCTGGTTCATGTTGTCTGTCTCATGGTTACCTGCAGGGAAAAGCTTGGTTGTAAATCACATAGTCTTGTTTAAACAATTTAGTTAATACAGTAATCTGTATGTAATCGGAAGAAACAAATAGCTAACAAATCAATAACAGTATTGTTCTTAGTGACTGCACCAGTGTATATAGTGTCACACATTATGACACACACGGCAACATCTGCAGATACTACACATGCCTTCACAGAGTCATACACAGGCACACAGTGAATGTTCTCACCCCTCAGCAAGTGGAAGTTTTCGGGGTAGAGCAGCTTGAAGCCAAAGAGGGTAAGGATGACTTCAACAGAGAACGAGCCGCGATCCACAAAGTCACCATTGAAGAGCTGAATTCTGTGGTTAAGTACTATGACGCACAAGTTCTCCATTTGAGGCTTTTGGCTGTTGTTGTTGTCGCATTAGAAACAGAAAAGCTCAAACAAGTGGGGTAACAACATTCAGCACAGAGTTAAAACCTGATGTGTGACCAAGGAGAAAGGATACATAAGGGTTGGTGTCTGAGGGCAAGCCGTTCAACTTGAAGATGTTGAGGAGATCGTAGTACTGCCCATGGGTGTCACCACAAATTGTTATTTTTTCTGTCTGTGGCAAAGAAAGGCAGAAGACATTAAGTTCAGCTCAAGCTAAGGATAACTGAAAAATAACTTAACAGGGATGTTCTGCTTTATTCACTGCTGTTCAGTGTCTCTATAGTCCTATTAGAGACTGAACTCTATGTAATCAAGTAGAACTACTACTGCAGTGAATGTTCATGAGATAACATAAACTTTCATTCACTTCACTAGTGATGAAGTCCTCACCTCTTTTAATGTGATCTCAACAAGACTTGGTAGTTTTGATAGAACATCTTTGACTTGCACCAAAATCTGAAAAAGTACAGTAACACAACTGATTACAGATACAAGCCGGTTTCCCACAGTGAGGGTGCTGTGTTTCACACATGTTTGAACATGTTTACCTGATAAGCACACTTTCTGTGCAGCTTCTTCTGGTCTTTGAACCAATCCATCATCTCATTCATGAACTTCAATGTGACCTTTCCATCTTCAAGTTTGGGGCCTACGTAGTCATCCTCAATCGCTGCAATACAAAATTAGCTTTTTATGAGATGCATTATCACAACGTAAAGAATCAACTGGTACACATCAATGCACTTTGTTATCCTTAGCTACTTTTTTCATTACAGGTGGCAAATTATTTATAAATTTGCCCAGTAACAAATTCAACTCACTCATGTTTTCAATGTCCAGTGAGTCAACAACAGATTTTTTTATCTCATCGCTGGCGATGGCTCTCTCAAAAGCCTTTTGTTTCACAATCTTGTTACATTCTTGATATTTCATGCGTGCATCCTTGTCATTTGGTCGAACTCTTACTACCTATTACCAGAGCAGAGAAGAGACAAGAAAGATAAAAGACATTGGTTCATTATAAACAGGCTTTCAAGCAGACATGAAGACATTCACTCAGTGCGGAGAACGAAATGTTAATGGTAACAAAACTAAATCAAGCATTTAACTACCGTAATTAATTATGTAAACTGTTTCCTCTGGTTGAGAAATAATTTGCTCTGAGTTGTACTGTCACTGTGCAACATTTAAACTATCCACAGTCACACACTGTTATTTCCTGTACATTTAAGAACATATGGAATCTATATTGCATTTTTAATTTCAGTAACAGTCTCTAAATATATATCTAGTTCTAACCTCTTACAGCTTCATGAGGATTAACACTCTATTGTCATGGTGCTCTGTCTACTTTGTACAATAAATTGCTGTGAGTATGACTGAGCTTTAGATGTCTTTGTTGTCACAGCCCTGGTATATTTACACTGCTTGTTAAGAGAACAGCAAGAACAACAATAGGCACTAAATTAGCAGCGTCTTTATACTGGATCTAATTGGCATCATGACTGGATTAAAGGCTAATCCCTATTTTGGGCTGTTAAGGTAACAGGAAGAGCCTAACTCAAGGTGACAGATAAACAGATGGAACTAGAGAGCTTTTTCTTTTGAGAAAATTTAGGGAAAAAACAGTTATATATAATGTGAACATGTCCTGTATGCTCAGTTCAGATTGCAAGGCAGCTGAAAGTCTGCTCCCAGCAGTCAAAGATGCTCCTTACCGTCTCATAGTCCTTAAGTGCAGCCTTGAATTTACCCAGTGCCATGTTGGAGGTGGCACGGCGATAATACCCTTTAATGTAGTTTTTGTCTATCTCCAGGGCCTTCGTGGCATCTGCCAGGGCATAGCCATAGCACTCTGTGCGTAGGTATGCCAGGCTTCGGTTGCTGAAGTAGATGGCATTGGATGGGTTGAGCTCCAGGGCCTCTGTGTAGTACTTGATAGCATTTTCATAGTCTTTCTCTGAAAAACAAATGTCACATCTTCAGTGGACAAACACTGAGTTTGTGGCTCCATAAAGTTCCAGTAAAAAATGTCACACTGAATAAATTACAGGTTTTTACTCCCTTTACCACCGGAGTGATAATACTGCTGAACAAAAGTGTCAAAATAAAACTGGTCCTGAAACAATTCGTCAAATTATGACCAACACATAATTTAAAGCACAGACATTCAGGCTATCAATTGTTCAATGACTCTATATTTGCTTTCTTTTTTTCTAGCTTTTCAACTACAGTTTGGGTGGGTTGGGTTTTGGTAAATGACACAAAAAGACAGTTTGTGCTCTGGTCATTTGTGTCTAGTATTCTGTGTTTGATCATGTATGTATAAGTTTTTGATTTTACTCATTCCAATAATTGTATACATAGAAAGACAAGAGTGAAGATAAACACATGCTATTCTTATTCCCAATGAGTATCGAGGACAACTCCATGGCAAACGTAATTGGTAAACATAACATTTGCTCTTGTGCACATGATTCAGAATGAGACTTTTCTTGGATCAAGAGCATGTTTGTAAAGTCAGCACAAGGCTAATATGATACAGCACTTATCTCAGTGAAGTGCCAGTGTTTGAAATGCATTTACAACGCTTGTTTGATTATACTTGTTAATTTAATTTTACTACAATAACTTTACAGACTGGTAATACACCTGTCTTTAACAATAGACAACACACTACATCAGGTTTTGCATTAATATTTGAAAATGAGCAGGCACCACGTGACTGGCACATTTTTTTTTTTTAGCTTGACACGATAATCTGGAGGTTAATAGGTTTTATGATGGGATGTGTAATAGCACACAATCTGTAATACATCGGCGTGATTATGACTTCATATCTAACTTGGTCCCGTTTATTATTTTATGAAATGGACGGAAAGCAATAATCGCGCCCATATCCTACAACAGACAGCCTTTCCACTACATCTGCTCTGACTCATCACGATGTCAGCCCTGGTTGTACCCGGGCCTCTAGAAACCGCAAACTTCGCCGTAGGAAGTTTGCGCTGTCAAAAAAGCAGACGGTATAACATAACACGGACTGGAGTCTCCAGTACACTGCCTTAAGGACGACGGATGGATAATAGTTGAGTGACAGAGCACAAACGACAGAAGTTGACTTTCATTATCGATGCTACTCCGTCAAACTTAACTGTTTATTGTCCCACCACCAGACTCCATCGTAACTATTAGTATTTTGTACCTACTCTAATTGAACTAAAGATAAATAATGCTAAATTCAAACGTTCTTGGTTGAAATAGATTTTTCTTTAAAGCAACACTTCCAACGCTGCGAGCCTTGCGTCTGCTGCTGCTGCTGCTCACATGGGTTGGTGGCGGACAGAAAATTCTAGTTGTTGTTTCTGAATCTCCTATAAAACTACATAACAATCCAACACAGCTGGATGAATACAAGGCGGCCATTATCCTGCACAACAGGGAAGATAACAAATCTCAGCATGTGCACAAGTGTTAGACACGGGTGCTACCATCGGTGCTTTAGCGTTAGCAGAACCGGCTAATCCAATGAATGGGGTTTACAACTAGCATGCTTTCTGAGCGATGTTAGCTTAGCTTAACATTAGCTACCGGCTCCGCTTGGAGCGTACTGCAACACAATGATGTCTCCCTGTTTTTAGTAGTTACATCTTTATCTGTTACAAACCGCACACAGCAGGCGCTGACTTGACAGGTCTGTCAAATTACCTTTGAAGTACTTATTCGCCTTCTCCTTGAGTAGCTCTGCATCATTACCTCCCTCCGCCATCTTCTTCTCACTGCCGTAAACTGATTCGTTCGCCATTGAGTCAACAGTCGCAAAGGTCGCGAACTGTGAGTTACCTTACCGAATAAAAACATGTCTCTGCTGGACGAAACCCCATTTATGATGAACACAAAGGTAGATTTCTCATCCTTAAGAACATTGTATGTTAAATGTAATAACATCATGTCGTTGCACTGCTGGTATAGTGACAAATAATGTTCATTCATTCATTTTAAGCTTAAACGGTGAATATTGTTAAAACTTTTATTGCTTTTAAAAAATACAACTTTTGGTGGGTGAAGACACATTCATTTTAATACGAGGACAACTGACTGTTTTTCACTGAGTAAGCATTTTGCAAATCTACAGTAAAATACACCAGGTTAAATTACATCTTCCTGTTTTTATCTTGTGCCTTTGATGAATCTGGTGTGTTTTAAGGGGTTTTCCATATTGACTGTGACTATATTTTATCCAATATTTATTTTATTTCGTGCTTCATTCAGATAATATTATATATTAGAGAGAAACTGACATCTGAAAACTAAAGGTAAAGCAGATTACTAAATCCCCATTTGAATTAGGCTATCTCAATTAATCAACCAGCAGGGGTCAGTATATACCTTTACTGAGGTACCCATGGCTAAAGAGACCGGGCAGCATATCCATTTGGATTTGTAAGCAACAATGAGGCTGTTGATAGAGGGATCTGTGTCTCATGTTAAGTTAACCAAAAATATGCAGATTGTGTGAGTGATGAGGGACAAATTAATCATTTGTTGAAGATTAGAGAAACCACCCAGGAGGCCAAAGTTGTGGCTTGTATGGAATCACGATTTTAATTTTTAGAAAGAGGCTGTCCTCAAGTCTCTGCCTCTATCACTCAGCAGAAATAAATTTCCATAAAATTAAAATGTTGGCTTGTCTGACAGAAACCTACAGATTCTTGTTGGTCCTTCTCCAGATGCCTCCAGGCAAGTTTCCTGCCATCTGAGAAAAGCAATGTCGGCCTCCGGAAAACCACAGCTACAGCAGTGAAGGGACAAATGTGGCACAGGTGCACATCTCCACAACTTTACTCACTCACACATGGCATCTGACGCACCCCAGCCTCACATAACTGGTTTGCAAAAACATCACGCAACCCTAAGCGAAAACATCCAAGCTGAAACACCTTTCCTGTACTGGAGACTCCACACTGTCTGTGGTCAAAAGGGGCAGTAAGGAGAGTCAACCCTTTGAGAAATTGGTTTGTGGCTTGGTCTGTTTGGGTTTTTAGATGGTTAGGGTTAGAAGTTCATCAGAATAAGAGACACTCAAGGGAAGCATGTGACATGGAGGATACAGCCCAGTCCAGTCTGCTGCCCTGACTCACAAACGACATCCCGCAGTGAAGAGTAAGAGGCCAAACAGCCGGGTGACTCACCATGACCCCTGTCGAGCACTTACTAACCCCAGAGTGTGAGTTCACTTTCTCTTAGCAAGATTACCTATGACTCGCCTCTTTGTCTGCACCGTAACACGTCTTCCTCCTGATGGTTTTAGTAGTGCTAGTGGGAAGGGGGGGGGGGGCACTATGAGATTGACTGAGAATGAGCTGACGTTACAGCCTCAGCCCCACATGAGAGTAAACGCAGACAGTGAGTGGGAGAGACAGTGTAGGAGGGAGAGAGGCAGAGAAAATCTGGCTGGCTCGGAGGACGGAGGAGGGAAATTGCTGTCCTCTTGGGTGTACGATGCATGAGCGTGGGCTCTGAAGGGGTCCTGAGAAAGTTAAAACAAACACAAATGGAGGAGCGCAGAGATATACGAGCAACCAGAGAAAGAGACAGATGAAGGTCAGGGAGAATGTGAGTGACATTCCAGGGCCGCGAGCCAATGAATGATGAGGCCTCAGCGTGAGTGGAGTATATGTTACATAGGCCTGATCCAGACCCTCTTACTATTTATCATCCTGTAGCATGTAAGACTATTGCATAGTGATTTGAACATCCCCTCTTCGTCTTTCCCTCCACCCCTTTAACTGTCATGCTAGTGTTTTGTGAACGCTGAAATTGCAGCAGAGTCTCGTTTCCCCTCCCCTCCTCTGCTCTGTCCAAATAATTCACTAATGAGAACTTGACTTCAGGGGGTCTGTGGGGGTCGCACTTATTTGAACCACATGTTTTTCTAGTGGGCAGGGCAAAGGACTTCAAGCAAAATCAAAGATAAATTGAGAAAAAAAAAACTCATCCACTCGAGCTCCACCCTTCCTCCTTTTTTCTTATTCCCCTCTATCTCGCTCGTTCCCTGTTTAGATATCTGCTTCCAAGGGGTGTAAGCTGGCATTTTCCTTCTGATTGTCCTTGAGTCATGTACAAATCGAAAGGATTGCTCACATTATATGGCAGCATTTCAAAGCCTTTCCTCTGCATCCCAGTGAAACCTCCCATTGATCAGTATAGCCATCTGCCAGTGTGTAAATCAACAGCCTGAAATGACACATCACATGTTCACTGAAGTTATTTGCACTACAGGGAAATGAGGGTTCGGAAATTTCATGTAAATGGAAAAAGAAATGTGATGCATACCTGCTTAAAATGTCTGCTGCTGGATTTACCTTTCCACATTAAAAACCCCTGTTTGTTTCCTCTTGTGTTTCTTGGACTTGTAACCAGGGTGGTAATGGGTGGAGACTGGAGGAGGGTATAGAAAGCAATTGTGTTTATATTTTGCTGAGCGTCTGTTTACATTTCTCATAGGGCTGCTTCAAGTTTAAAGCAAGGCTGTTAACGCAGTGCCTTCCCTGAAAAGTGAAAGTCCTGATGAGCAGATTTGATGTATTAGACTTCAGGTAGACAAAATGTAATTTTTCATTAGCTTTTTAAATTTTTTTTCTCAGTTTTTAATTTACACATACATTTAAGACAACCATGAAGTTATTCAGTACGACCCTAAATGACCCTGCCCACCATTAAAGAAGACTATTTATCAGTGAGTGCCAATGTTCTGTTTGTTCTAAGATAAAAACCTGACACATTGCTGGAATATAATCTTTGTGCACGCTGCCACTGTCTGAATAATAAGGCCTCAATATAATGACAAAAACACAAGTTTTGCTGGTACTTATCTACTGCTTGATAAAACAGTTGCTGTTGCGGAGGGCCTGTTTCTCCTGTAAAAACAGGAAAACATGATCCTTGCTTTTATAAAGACAAACTTGATTGTTTATTCCACTCGTAAAAAGCTTTTGGCAATTAACAATGGAGCAAATGTGTACTTTTTAATTACCTGTCTTAAATGACTCCCATCATTATTAATCCTGCCCTTTATTTGTAGCACAGTAACTTCGATAACCAAAAGCAGTGTTTGCCTTTTTGCCACATTTGCTGCTAGACCCGTGCACACTGTGAGTGCGCACTGGCATAATGGCTTATTTTTAGAGGATTTTCCAATCAAACAGGAAGTTTTGACTCATGAACTAATACAATAAGAATAGTCACATTAGCCACTGAAACGACGGCTCCATACCTGAGTGCGAGCCCATGCACAGCATGAGTGGAGTCAATTGTTGACGTTGGAAATATGAGACAGACTATGGGTTGTTGTGATTTTGTTTATGGCACATACCAAGCAGCCCCCTCCTGATCAACTGGCACCACAGCCTTGTTAAAGGGAATTTAGAAAATGACTGACTAAACAGATAATTAGAATAAATAAAAAGGAATTGCTACGGGAAGTGCAAAAAGCCCAGATAACTAACTTGAATAAGATTAGGGGGAAAAACGATCTTGCAGTATGAACTCAGTGTTTGGCACGAGTGTGGCCTTATTTGGCCCTATCTGTGGACATTATTATAATTAACCACTTTGTATTTCCTACTTCTTTTTCCTCTGATTTTCACTGTCATTAGTCAGGACTTTCCCTTCCACTGTCCTCCCATGTTCAGCCTGACTGTCCCCCCACACACCTTTATCCCATTCGTGTCTTCTTTTCCCATCATTCATTCCCTCAGTTGTACGCTTCTCTGTGCATCCTCCTGTCTGTCTCCATTTCTCATTTTGAGCAGCGCGAGTGTTTGATGTCTGCTGGGCACGAGAACAAGGGATCGGATACACACCCCAAACAGGAAATGAGAAATTCAAGCAAATAGACCCATGTCTGTGTGCCTCAGAGAGAAAGACAGAAACTTGCAGGGAAGAATGTGAATAGATAGAGCAGGGCAGACGGTGGAGGATGTCAAATAGACACAGTGTCTGTAAAATTTCAAGGTGAAAAGGTTGTTTCATGCTATATGTGAGCAGGAGGGAAGAGAGAGGAGGAGTACCCCGGGTATGATATTTATAGACAGTGACCACCCTAGACAGTGCCCTACATCACCCTATGACATCAGCCATCCTAATGAACCACCTAGAGTGACAAACACTTCCATTTGTGTGATTCATCGTATTTATTTATTTTTCAGCTACACCTTTTCAGTGCTAATTTCAGGCTGGGGAGGACACTTGGAGTCACACAGTGCAGCATTTGTTTTCTCATCCGGTGACACCATTGTGACAGATAGGTTCGACATCAGAGCCAATGTGCACGGCAGAAGCCAAGACGGAGAAGAAGGAACCCCGAGACTATCTATCAAAGTGACTCTGGTGCACAAACACAGCAGCTGTGTGAGCTGCTGCAGCCCTTTCATCTGGCTGTGTGGTTGTTGTTTTCACACTAGTTAACGGTAGCGACGACATGTTTTGGCGGCTAGTTTATTTTACATCACAGTCTACACTCCTACTGTTTATGAGCAATGAGCAACCGAGCACCAGCGACACATGGTCAAGATTTCCCACAGAGAGGAACCCGCATCATGAGTGACTCAGGATGTCTGGGTGCACACACTCTGACCATGACATGACTATAGGACTTGAAAGGGAAGTCAGACTTGAATAGGACTCGCAAATAAGGTTGAAAAGACAGACAGCCTGTTCAGAAAACTGGCCCGGCTTCTTCTAGCCGCGCTGAATTATCTCGAGCAGCTTGGATAGCTGAGATTTGATGTGGCAAGACAACAATAACAAACAAGCAAAGCAGCAGACAGACAGTCATGTGTGTGTTCAAGACAAACTGTAAATATCTGTCACTGTTACAACATTTCTTTCCCAACCACTGCATAGTAGATGGATACAGACAAGCTGGAACACAGATGCTTCTTAATGTTTCTGATTAGACACTAAAACTTTGCCATGTTAGTACCAGCTGTGGAGCATAGATACAGACTCAGATACCCTGTACAGAGTCTGAAAATATCCAGTCACATATAGGCAGGCCATCCAGGATGTTGTGGGGGAGAGTTTCCTCATCCTGTTGCTCTTACTGTTGGACTTTCCTGTCAGTTAGCATTAACTACTGACAGACCTTTGGGTGCCTTCCAGACTCATCTCCGAGTCTTTTTTATATATCTCTAGGGAGTAAAAATTCCTTACTGTAAAGTATTAGTTCACATCCTGTACACTTGGGTGGCCAGGCAGAAGAGGCAGCGTCAGATCTAGGTGCTCTGTGGAGCAGCCAGCCTATTTGCACCTCTTTGCAGTGCAGACACCAGAGGGTATATCTATGAGAAGAAAATTAGGACCACACTCTGCAGCGAAGTCACATGTGTTCATCAGGTGGTGTGAACCAGAAAGCAGATATACCGACCTCCAAACTCTCACTGGAGCTCAGTGGAAGGTGGTAGACTTTTTCTTATCACCGCTGTGGTCACAAAAATTGACTGAGAAACTGAATGAGATCGCTCAGATGCCTTTAGGGAAAGCCGCTGTCTGTGGAGCTCCCTGCAGTTCCACTCTGATGGACTAAAGCCTTTGTTATGTAGCAGCGTCAGTGGCATGGACTGTGCTACAGATGCTAAGATAGCCTGCCTTGACTTACTGCCCAGTTTTGAAGTCTGATTTCTCACTCTTATACTCATCCGCCACTTTCCTTTTTTGTCCACATTGAGCATATGCTACCGTTTATAAGTGTGTGTATGCATGAGTGCATTTGCCAAGTCTAATTTATTTATTTGGCACCTTAAAACAGAAAAGGCAGGGGGTGCAGGAAGAGAAGCGGAGACGTCAGGATTACAAGCAGTGCTGGAAAAGGTATTTGGATGTTAAAGTAGCAATACCACAAAGCCAGAGTACTCCCATTACCAATGTAGAAATTAATTTACTGTCAAAATCTTAGTTATTATACTGTGTATACTGAGATAGTATTTCTCACTATATACACTGTTTTACAGTGTAAAATCTTCAAACTTTCCTTTAGTTTACATCATACATACAGTATATGAAGTATATTTGTGCTAAAGTGTAGATACCTCAGCAATGTACTACATAATATGAAATAACTTATTGGGTGAAGCGCCAAAGTGTTGAGCGATGGCAGAGTTTGACAATCCACTCCAAGCTCATATTGTCCCCCCCTTCAAATGAATAGGTGTCATTATAGGTATGAGCTCATGTATATGTATGATCATGTGTGTGCATATATAAACTGAACATTTATGTGAGAGTGTGTTTGAATCGTGGGTGTACATGTATAATGTGATAGCGTGTGAGAGTGCACTGAATGGGAGGAGAAATGAGGAAGCATTGCATAAACCAAACACATAATTTCACAGTGCTGCCCACTCCCAAAGTGCCCCGATCACAGGAAATGGGTGTAAAGGAATGACTCAGCTGGCTTTGACCTCCACCAACCCCCCGGCTCCCTAACACCCCCACCCTCTCCTTCAGGGCTGCTTTAATTAGAAAAGCAACTTATTTGTTTTTCTTTGTCTCAACACCAAGTCTAGCCCCTCTCGATCTCTGCCTTTTAAAATGAGCGCATCCCAAGTTTGGTGATGACTCATAGCTTTCTCCTCCACCCATCGCTCTCATGCTCTCTGCCTGTCTCTGCGTAATTCGATTGGCCTAGATTCCACCCTTGGTGCAGAGATGTGAAAAACAGCTGTCACACAGATGTATGGCCTTATCATACCTGTTCAGGTGCATCTAATCTCCAGTGTGCTCACAACACACACACACACACACACACACCAACTTTGACAGTGTCATACTGAAGTGTTTATGTATTCACCATGGCTCAGTTGCTCAAGGCCAATACTCACACACACATTTGTGCAATCTTGCACACACACACATATACAACACTCACCATGCTGCTTCAAAGGATGGCGTGTCATAAACAGAGGGACTGGGGAGGAGGAATGTGTTGTTCATTGGGGAATTCAGAGCCAGTGGGGAGAGGGAGGAGGGGTGGGGGCACGCTGACCTAATGTCCCTCTTCAGTGGAGGCAATGAAGGAACTGGCTGCCGAGTGTTTCTCTCTGCTGTCATAACCCTTGTACGGCCATCAATACAGCTGAGAGCCCCACTGACACAAGAGGCCACAGATCATGGCTGACTAATCTGAAACAGACCCAGTACCTAGCTACCCTTGAAAACTTAACACCTCCCTAACCTCCCATTCATCCAGGAAGAAGAGTCAGGTTACCATGTGATACAGGCGGTGTGTGTGCGTGTGTGTTTTGGGAATAGGAAGATGATATTTCTTTCTGTCCACTGTGTCAGTTTAACACTGGTGTGTGTGTGTGATTTGTGACTTTAGTCACACTTCTCTTAATTTGAGTCAGCAGCCTTGCCTCTGTTTTTTTGCTATGTTTGTGTGTGTGTGTGTGTGTGTGCACAAATGTGGCTGTGGCATGAGTAATAAAGTGTGATTGAACTTAAGATTCAGTTCAGTTCAGCTAATCTCAGTAAGGGGTTTACAGAGCTGAAGCCCCGCCCCCTTTCCCAGAGGCTCCTGTAACTCCACGGCTGTGTCCAAAACAATTCACCAGCTGCATTCTGCACTATACAGTGTACAGTAGTTCACTGTGTATCCCATTATACTCTGGGTAAAATGTGATTGAATGAATGACTTTCCTACATTTGGGGTTCAGTATCATGGACACTTTGACATGGAGAGGCCGGGATCGAACCCACTCTGCCTGCTGAGCCACAGCTAAATAGTGTGATATTACAACACAGAGCCAGCAGGATAGTAAATGTTAAACTTGTTAGGCTTTAAAACAAGTACTGATATATAACAGTAGGTAGACATGGACATACAACCCTACAAAAGATATATACAGAGTCCATAAACAGCAAGAAACTCTCATTGAGTTACAAATGTTAATGTAACACAGAGCAGCAAGGGTCTGTATAGGGCAACCACTCTTTAACCTCAACCCCTACCAATCCTCCCCTCCCACCGTCAGCATCATCCACTGGGGTATGTTCCCATGGGATTAAATGGCTATTTTGGGGTTGACTCTCCTCTGGGCGTATAGGTCCTGTGGAGGTTGTTGTCTTTTCAGACCCAAGAGTAAGATCTATCCCTCTGTTTATTACCAAGGGAGATAGTGGCTGTTTATAGTGGTAAATTTGTCCCTGTGCATCCAGAGAGAGAGAGAGAGAGAGAGAGAGGGAGAGAGAGAGAGAGAGAGAGAGAGAGAGAGTCTAAGAAGGAAGGAAATGGAGGGGCGGGACTGTGAGAAGGAGCCAGTCCAGAGATGTAATTGGTACCTTTCCTTTTTTAGAAAACATTTCTTACTTACTGAGGTCCAGCAAATGAGTCAGGGCGCAGCATGCTTTATAGCCACACTCAGTCTCTCTCACATGGTTTATCATACTTTCCCTTTGTAGTCTTCTCTTTGAAGAGGGTTTGAGTTTCCCCTCTGTCTTTGATCCTCTGTGTATTACTCTATGATGTTAGCTACTGGTTATGCGTATGACAATAGAGCACATCTGGTGAACAGGAAAAAAAAGATTCACACTTGTAAATTTCTTGTTTTTCCCAAGTCGATTTTTTATTTAGGAGAAATGTATGCCAAAACGTTTTTATCTGAATGCCTAACAAACAGAGGTGTGTGGTCTTTTCTTCTCCCTCTCCCTCATTCATTCACTCGCTCAGGCACATCAATTTTCTTCCCCTATCACATGCCACGTTGTTTAGTTCAGGTGATACCTCAAAACGACCAGAGGAGTCTTCAAAGAGCTGACAGGGGCTAACAAAAAGATGAGAGAGGAAATGAGAGAAAAGAGGCTGAGTCAGACTGCGATAACCATCTTGGCTTGACATGCAGGTGTGAAGCACGAGAGATGGCAGTAAAGACAGGACAGGTGGAGAGAGGGGAACCTGTCAACTCACCACCAACCCTTTGTGTATTCAGCAGCGCTGCCTTCCTGAAATCATTTGGGTTCATCTGCACATGCTGCACTGAACCTCTCTGACCTTCACAGTGAAGATATTTTCACTGCTCCTCGGCCTTCATAGTGTCTGAGTGTTAGAATCGAAGACCACAATTGATTTTACTTTTCAATAGGCTCCCAGGCTCACTTAAACAAATTCAGATTTAAATAATACAAGGTCAGTCTAAATAATTAAATGCAATAACAGCTAAGGAGCTATTTGTAAGTTATCAGGTTCAAAAAGGATAGCATGTTATCTCAGGTGGGAGAAAAGGAGTGTTCGAAATAGAAACAGCTCTTGGTGAGTAAACAAATAAAGTTTGATTGTGAAGTTGCACCATTGGTTGTACAGGGTAGTGACCACATACTGTAATAATGTAAAATAGTGAAGATGCGATTAAAGAAAAGTTTCTAATTGAAATAATGAAACAAGCCACTTGATGTAAGGTGAAATGACAGCGTTTCATCAAAATTTAAATGAAGACGAAAACAATAAAATCAAAACACTGTCATAGCTGGGAGTAGGAAGGCATGTTTGTTGATGTGTGTGTATTTGTGTGTGCATGTTCACACACAGATTCGGCACCTGGAGCAACAATGGCTTTGAGCAGCTGTGTGTTTGTGGAACAGAGCTGAGCAGCAGCAGGACACCAGGGTGTGTTATTAAGGTCATAGTCAGCTCCGTCTGAGTCCACAAGAATTACACCAGGCCGCTTCACTGCCCCACTTTTAATGACCAGTTGTGGCAAAAGATCAGTGGACGTATAATTGCAAATGTCATAGATGTTGTAATAAGACAGGACCCAAAATAACTTTTCTAGACCGACGTCGTGGCAAATCAGTTCACATCCAGCACATCCATCAGTTTTCGCTGTGAACTTGTAAAAGTGCCACATAGAGAAGAATGTACATGAAAGAGGGGGCCTTTCATTTTTGCAGATGAAAGACGATGAAGCACAGCACATGGCTGCAATTAAAGGGCCAATTATGTTAAAATTGAATGACTTACATGCTCTGATAAAGTGCAACAGCAGAGCAATTTTCTGGTTACTCATGCAGTATCGTATTGGCGGCACGTGGGTTGCATTAGTGGTAAAGAACACCTGCTTGACCTGGAAATGCTGCAGGCATCCATCTTTAAGCTTTCTCTTGTATAACACTCACACATGAATTCAAGTGCCCCCTGTTTTGTTTTGTTTTTTTCTCTCTGTGGATGGAGCGTTTCTCGGATGTGCTCCGGTCTGTGGCAGGAGGTGTCAGCAGTTTGTTTCAGTCCCGTAAAAAGCCCGAGGGCTTGAGAGGAAGCAGCTGCTGAGAAATGAACATTGGTTAGAAGGACAAGCCTACTTGAGTTTGACTTCCCTCTGGGACTGTTCCATTAACACCATGATAGATTTATGGGCCTCTTGACATTCATACCCTTTCTTTGGTCATTACAGGGAAAGTAAAACAGGTGGAAGTGCTGGCATTTTAGAAACACATTTTAATGATCTTGTCTCCTCCAACAAACCTCATGTTTTGCTTGTTTAGGTTCAGTAATGGTTGTTTTTTCTTGGAGATAAAAAACCTTTTAACATTCCAATTATATTTGCACTGCCAAGATAACACAGTACGTATTGTGCTTGAGCACCATTAAAAATGAAGACCTGGCACAAGATCTGTCTGAATCATTTTGAGAGGTGAGACAAAGGGGGATTTAATTATGCTGATCATGTTTCATTTCACTTTGTTTATGTGCCTTTGATGAGCACTTCTCAAACAAACATTCTCTGTGTTGGCTTGCAGGAGAAAAATTCCTGCACTTTCCGAAGGAACCCTTGGTAACACGACCAGCTTTGGAACAAGACAGCACAGATCACTGTCACCTTGTTAGCAGCACAAGCATCCCCCACACTACTCTCAAGCACAAAGCTTATGTAAGGCATTTGACGTTGATGTGCGAGCCATGGCTGTGTGTCAGTGGGTTCAGTGTTTTCATGTGCATGTGTACAGTATGTGTGTTTAATTTTCCATGTAGTCACTGCCCTTAAGTCTGGGACTTACCAACGGGTCTGGACCTGCTCTCCTCATTCCCAATTCAGCCTCATGGGCTGCCAGTAATCCCCTGAGTACTGAAGGAGAGAGGTGTGGCTGACAGAGTGGGGGTGGATGAGGTGCACGCAGATAGTAAAAAAACATGATGTGCATCCCTTCAGGTGAAGGCAGTACCACGACGGGGCCGTGCGTCCCGGATTTCTGGTGTTGGCTCACCCATCTGTGATGCCCAGCAGGGTTTGCTACTCGTCTTCAGTCAGTCTACAGTCGTCCAGTGTAAACAGGCATCCAGTGGTTGCCCAGAAATAGACCACACGCACCTGGCATACACCACGCTTTTCCACTGGTAGGTCTCTTCTCTGACGCTGGACAGTCACTGCTAACGTCTAACAACCTGCTTTTGTAAAATGTAGCATCATGTGTGTTCTGTGCATGTTGGAAGAGATATCTCAGTAGAACAGTGACCTTTTACTGAAAAAGTGGAAGAGAGGGGGATGTGCGCAGGTGGGGGCCCCACTCTGCAGCAAAGGCCAGTGTAGGCTGAACAACAGCCTACACTGGCCAACTCTCGGTTTCCATGTCTCATGCTCATGTCTCAATTTTACACAAATTAAAGTTACATTTGAGCAAAGGGTTTTTACCTAAGCTAACCATAATGCACCGTAAACCAGTTTCCGGTACTATTCACAATTTTATGTGTGTGCTCAGTTCATCAAATGACAACAACACACACATATGCATGTACAGACAAGTGCAATACACACACACATACTTACACAACACAGCCCTCCAACAAGTGGAAACATAGCTTGCGGTTTTATATTGCTCACAGAATCTTCCACTCTGACATGATAATTTAACATCAATGTTTATTTCAGATTTTGAAAATATTTACAGTTACAAATTTCAAAAGGTAAGTGCACTATAAAATACGGTAAACTGAAAAATGGGTTGGTTTCATCGCTAAAACAAATCAGGCTAAATTCATTTGTTGTGCAAAAAGCATTACACTTCTGATAAAAGTAAAAATTTGTCCTGAAATAAAAGGCACTAGACTGCCCCTAATTCACTATGGTAAAAAAACAAACAAACGAAAAAGAACAGCAAACATGTGTAAAACCAACACCACAACCACATCCCCTGACCCTCACCATCTAAAGGCTGGCTGTAAATCCCAAGAGGGAAAAAAACATGGTGTCATCGCTTTTACAACCACTAATATTACTCATGGCTTTAACAGCCCGAGGACAAGCTGACATTCAATTATGATGAACACAAACACAGGCATTGTAAAATATCGTGTGGGTTGAACAAACAAACAAAGCAAGTGAAACTGATGGACGGTTCCTGTGATATGTTCGTCAGCTGGAGGGCAGTTCCAGCCTCAACGTCAGAGGGAATTTCCCAGGGTTGGACTGTCCCTGTGATTTTCTGCTGTCCTTACAGGTGGAGCTCTCTCCAAAAACACCTGCAGCATTATTGTCCAGGAAAACCCCACAGCCTCTGTTTTCCATACCTGGGATTTAGCACCGTTGACTATGACCTCTCTAGGAAGATGATGTGGTGAGCAGAAATGTCCCAGACAGTCATCTGTAAAAACACATATGCTCTTCCATCGAGGTCATTTTGGTCCTCATGTCCTTTTCCATTGTCAAACTGACACACTTTTACATGTGGATCGCCTCTTTAGAAATCTGTCCATCCAACAAATAAATTAATTCATTTCAAGACAGATTTTAGTACAGTAAGAAAAAAGTATATACACATAAAAATATTATCTGTCTATATAAAGAAGTCAATGGTTGGATGTGCCTCCAACATGATAATGGCAGAGTTCACAGGGGGAAAGCTTGACCATAAAGATCATAAAAACGTTGAATATTTTGTTCCCCTCGTCCACATTATTGTCGTCCTCTTTATCTCTGTCAAACGCTCTTCTCTGTGATCTCAAATAGGACTTCTTCCATCTCTGTGCATGTTTGAGGGGAGGCAGACCGGAGTGCCATGTTGTATCTTTAGCTACACTTGCAGGACTTCACAATCATATTGGACAGCTGCTCCACCTGAAAGTAGAAATCAACATCTGTGAGTGTTGCCTTCACATAAAATGGTGTATAAACATTTCACCTCATGATAGAGGTTACTTGGCTGCAGTGTAAGTACCTTGTGTTGTCTGCCCACGTAGTAGAGGATTGGCAGTGACTCCAGTACCTCAGGGACACAGCAGGGTTGGGCAGAGGCTCCTGGATTGTGATGCTTGTACAGCGCCAAAATCTGTAAACCATTACAATGAAGGGAAATACAAGGAAATAAAGAAATTAGCTCAGAATTTCAACATCAACATGACATATGCCAGAGCAACTGTAGGCCACAAGTTTGCTAGAAGTCTGGATGATAGCCATTTCACTTATTTAATTGATTATTAACACTGTTAAAACTAACATGCAGACTGTTTACCAGAGTTTCTGTTACAGATGAATAGTTTGATGAACAGTTTTGCTATACTTAAGAGGCCATTCCACTACAAAAAGACCAGCAATCCAAGATAAACATTTATTCCAGCAAAAGTGTCACATGGTCAGGCACATGTCACTCACACTACATGATATTAATGTATGATTTCAACTGAACAAACCACCAACTTTACTCTGTGAGGCTGTACATCCACACAGCAGTGCTTTGAGCTAAATTCAGTTGGTGCCGATATTTCTCTGGTACATTTATCATGTTAATTCATTTTGTTAGCAAGCTAACAGCTGATAAATACTGGTTAGTGCAGCTGAGGCTGCTGAGAATTTCATTAGCTGTGCAGGTTTTGGTCATAATCCAAAGTGATAGGAAAGTTAACATGAGAGTTAACAAAGACCTGATCGTGGTAATGAAACAAAAAATTCAGGGGCTCATCAAGGTGATTATAATTATCCCTGAGGGGACATAACTGTTTAATATTACAGTAATCCATCCATTCTTGATGCTAGTGTTGCTACAAACTGTAATTGGTCTGAAACCAATTGTGTCATTGATACTAACTATGCCATTATTGTGATATTTTTCTTGTATAATCAATTATTTCATCAATTAAGTTCCGGGCAACTGAAAAACTCTAATCTCAGTTCCCAAGAGCCCAAGGTCTTCCAGTCGTGACCGACTAACTGATGCTTCAGTACTAGTTTAAATTTATTTAACAAGCCCTCACTCTCATTCAACACAGTCTTGACCATTTGATGTGTTCCAACTACTGAAGTGTAAATCAAAACAGTCAGTTCAGTGAGCAGAGAACCGGAACAAATCAATTTGAGAGGGGGCTGTTGATCTGAGCTAACAAACCACTCTTTTTATCGAACCATTTCATCAGATGTAGATCATTGCATGCTGCAATGAGGTGTTGCACTTTACCTGAGAGTATTTGTTTTCAGCATTCCAGATGTAGGTGCAGGATCCCATGCAGTAGTTGGCAAGGTATCCTGTGGGCTTATGTATCCACTTCCAACCCAGATCTTTCCTGAAGTCAATGTACAAGCGCCGCACACAGCAGGTCTCCTGGTTGCTGTAGAAGGTGCAATTTTGAAATCATGTTTCAGTATTGATGATAATTTTTATGTATGAATTCACATAACCCTGCACTTGGAAAGTCTTCCCATCCTACACAAGGCTGATGAGAGTTAGGTATCCACCTAGATAAAAGTTTGTTTGACAGCAGCCACCTCTTTGCCTGAGGAAAAGTGACAGATCGAACATTTAAGTGTCAGTCCAGAGCTGGTGCTCCAGTGCAGCTGTGGCTCAGAAGGTAGACAGTGTGGAGTTTAAACCCCTGTTCCTCCTGTCCTGTCCATTTGAGTGTCTTTGAGCAAGATCCTTATGGCCTGGTCATCTGCTTTGCATTGCATCTTTGGTTCGTGCTGGTGTGTGGATGACTGAGAGGCCAATTGCAAGTGTTTTGTCCCACTAAGATTGAAAAACTCTGTACAAATTCATTTCATTTACTATGTGGTTTTTTTAATTATTGCAGATTGAAAGATGGATAAACTCGAATAGATTTACTTGATACTGCCAATGACTGGTGGATGCCAATGAGTTTTGTTGCCTAAAAAATATCAGTGAAACAAAATGCTACAGAACAATATGGTGTGGTATGGTGTAGGATCCTTACGCTGTACACGTGTCCGTCGTCAGGGAGCGTCTTTTGCGTGTGTGGTGGTGGCTGCTGATGTTCTGAGGGATGGACATGGTCAGGATGTAGGGTGGCTGCTGCGACATAGATTTTAGCAATGCGTCATCTCCCCTGCCATTTTGGAACCCAGAGATTTCAAAACTGAAGCCGGTGTCACCACTTGGTTCATTCTCGCTGCATCCACAGAACAGACGCAGTTGGAAACCCTGTTCATCCTCTGAGGAGACAGAAACATACAACTTATGTGCTTGGCTCCTTTACATGTGAAGGTATATCATCAGGATTGGGGATGGTCTTAAGTAAATATGTCATCATTGCTCACCAGTCCCTTGAAGCCAGTTCTGCAGGGTCTCAGTGACATCGAAGGACAACCACTTGTCTTTCAACTTGTTTGTAACAAAGCGAGAAGCGAGGTAACGGGCCGAGGTCCCCAGCCCCTGGTACAGCTCCACCCGCTGCTCAGAAGGTATCGCGGTTTTCTTGATGAGCATCCGCAGCTCTGCACTGGTCAGCAGGCGGTAATCCCCCACTTTCTGCCGTATCTCAGAGATGTTGAAGGGCATGGTTTTGCTTTTGGTATTCTTGTTTTTGTCTGTGCTATTTTTCACTGTGTGAGGAAAAAACACAGCTATTTTAGACAAGCGTGTTGTATAAACACATCAAGGAGAGACACATGGAAAACATACTTGTACTATGAGCTGAACTGCTTGTTAATTAAAATGTTATACCTAATCAATTTCTGGTCATTTGTGTATTCCAGACCAGCCATCAATCCATTTTCTCAAACCAACCAGAAGATGGGGAACCACTTTCAGGGGGGAATTGTGATTCAAATGTTCGTTTTAGTGTGAACATTTTGGTCTGTCCAGTGTTTCAGAATTCCTTGTTTTGTTCTAAGCTGCAGAAACAGAAAACCACTGAGCACTGTCCTGCTACATTATGTCAGAAAATAAAGATACTGGATCAGGACTCTACATGTTACACTCAAACAAACTACACTTGATACCTGACTGTGCTGTTTCTCTCCTCTCCCTCTATTCTCTAGTTTCCTGAAAACAACATCAGAGGGAGAGGAGAGCAGCACTGAAATTTTTTTGTGGTCATAGAAGGGCGGTGGATCTTGTGATCATGGAGCTCTGGTGTGTTTTTGATGGAGTTGGAAAACCACAATTATGGTAAACTTACCCTTCACACTAAAACATACTGCAATGTCTCTTGGCAAAGAGAGTATGACTTTTTTTAACTAATGAAACAGAGTCTTATAACTACCATATTTCTATTACACATACTTATAGCCTTTATGTACTTGGTACACACACAACACCATAATTTACTGCACCATGTACTATGTTTTTGATAAGTACACTACATGAGAAGTTCTTTCAGACTTGATTTTTTTTATACTGCATTACACTGCATACACATCAATGAAATGGAACAGCCATGTTCACAGGGTTACTCAATAATCCCAACTGCAGCCAAACATTCATGTATTCCAGCTGCTGTAAAGTTGACCATAGAGAGTGTTTTGTGTTCTTTCAGTATTGCTGCCCATATTTGCAACTTTTATTCCTCAGCCTGCCCATATCAAGACAGCAGGAACATTCCCCGCACAGAGCTCGACAGAAAACAGAGCTGAGCTACTGAAGGCTTTAACACCATAAATCTAGCAGCGCTACATTACAAAGGATTAAGTCAGGCGGAGACGTGCAGAGATAAGCACAGGAAGGCAGATGATCGAGAGTGAAACACTCTGTAGGAAGGGCGACTGAGAGAGGGTGGGGGATGTAACGGGGCAAATGCAAAGAAAACAGCAAAGTGAATATAACTTGCAGTTGTGAGAGGTGGAAGTGGAAGAGCCAGAGTGAGCAGGGGGGTGCAAAGAAATTGGAGATGTGTATCAACAGAGCCTGGGGTCTACTGACAGTCTACTGTGACTGAGCCTGCCAAAGCTACTCTCAAATCCAGGAATTACTCTTTGACAGCAGCTACAACCCTGCCTCACATACTTGTGCAGTATAGAGGATCCAGGCTGTGTCAGGAGGATCCTCCATGTCATGGCTGCTTGTGTATCATTTACCACTATGACCATCTGTGTTGTTGCTTAGGTAGTGTTTCACCCCTTGTATTGAAGCCAAAGTGAAACTGAAAAGAGCTGGCGTGGAGTGCAAAGGGAAATGAGATGACATTTTAGTGGTCCCACCCTGAGCAGAGTCAAATGTGTGGTTGTAAGAGCATGAATGGAAACACAGAGAGTCACAAACGTGTATAGTATGTGGAGAAGGGTGAACTGGCACTGATGCACCAAGCAACGCCAAGCACGGAAAGTCACCGTGTCCAGCTAGTTTAAGTAAACTGAGATAAATGTGTGAAGGGTTAGAGAAGTGTTTACGAAACAGGAAATTATGTCACTTCCCCTAAGAAGCATATTGGCTGCAGCACCACAATTACTCTGAAGCTTTATCCTCACATCTACTTTCCAATTAAGACATCTTGTATCGCCTCTGGCAGATTATCTCTGAACTGTTCATGTGGCTGTATGACAAAAAAGTGAGAAGATATCTACTAACGAAGATAAGATCTCCCTCTTCTCAGACAGGGGTAAAGGTAGCACCCTAGTTTTGGTGTACTAACATGGGTGTGGGTCGGATTTGTGTGTTGAATCAGGGCCTATCTGCAGGTAAGCTGGGGACAGCTGTTGTGACAGGTAGAGATACAGCCCTGTAATTACCAGTGGGAGGAACCAGATTCCAGCAACAGGCTAAATACCTGCCTCCTTCATATGCTCGGCTCCACCTTCCAACATCCCACTTGTCGATGTCTTGTTTCCCCACCTCACCCTGTTTTACACATGGTCTCTGACCCCTGAGACTTCCCTCTCTAAATGAAGCTAAACCGTTTTTAATGCAAGAGGTGAATCTGTGTGGGCTTTACTGCTAACCAACTGCAGGAATTTAGCCTAATGCCCCACACAATTACCACCATGGAGACTAAAACTATTAAGGTATAAATGCTCTGCACACAAATATGCATCCCCGTAGGCTATAGAGGGGAATCAGCAAAGTCTCAGTCATGCAGTAAAAAGAACCACAAACTAAAACGATGAGTAGGACTGTTAATGAATATTGAAAAAAAACATTTAATGACTTTGTTCAAACATGGAGCAGAAGCTCAGTTGTCTCACACACACCCTTACATGAGTGTGTTTGAAAACAGTTTGAGTCTAGGCTAGGTCTCCACTTGTCCACTTGACATTCACCCTCCCCAGTGTGTGCTGGTTGGCCCTGTTGTAAGGGGCTACGCCATGGGTTAAGACAGTGGATGGGTGTTCTCTGGCATACCACAGAGGTAGGAAACACATGCTCCCCATGGGCATCGCTTGCACCGGACCTGAGTCACTCAAGATCTCAGTGGCCATCAGTCTGTCTTCCTTCCTGCCAAGCTGCCCTGTCACAAACACGCTGCAAACACACTGATAATAGGCTCAGGAAGCCCAGCAGAGAGAAGCAAGAGGGGAGGAGAGAGAGAGCATGAGAGAGACAGACAGACAGACAGAGGTAATCAAGGGGAGAGAGACATGAAAACTAAATGGAAAACGATGAGGACGAAAGAGACAGAAAAATCATGGAGAACAGGTGACAGCATAAGCAAAGGGAGAACCCAGTGCTCAAGTTACATGAAACCACCAGTCACCGTGGGACAGAGAGAGATAGATAGATAGAGAGAAAAAGAGAGAGGGAAATAGAAAATGAAGGAGAGAAGGAGACAGGGTGAGGGGTGAAGGAGTACTCTTCATGTCTTCATGAGTTGAAGTTGTTCATGTCTTCTCTAATCTCATTTTTCTGTTTCCTCCCCTGTTCTTTGGTTTTCATCTAAGCAGAACAAAATCATGCCCTTCATCCCCAAAACTCTTTTGTTCTCCCTGTGCTGTTGCAGTCTCCTGAGCAGGGTCCATCCACTTCTTTTGAAGTGTGGGATAAAAGAGGGATAGTGTGGATGCCTGCCTGATGCGGTGAGGAGTATGGGCATGTAGAGAACAATGGAGTAAAGAAACAAAACCAAAAAAATATGTCTATCATAATAGAGAGTCATTTCATAATTAAAGCCAAAACACTATTTGGCTGAACATGCAGCATTTGCACGCAAGCCAAACAAACAGTGCTAATAAAGCAGTAAAAATGCCGTAGATACCACGAAAGCAACATGGAGTATTAGACCAGATGCAAATCACAGTGCTGCTAACTTGTAACGCCTGTGATCTCTGAACTCTCAAGCTGCCTGAAGATGTTGGGTGGAGATCAGAAGACGTACACATGTTCAGGGAATTTATGGACAAGATTGGAATTGACACCAGCCATCGGGCACATGGTGATTAATTTGGGCTGGAGCCACCAGGTTGGTGCGTATCAGTGACTATTTTAAGGCTGACTTATGGAAAATATGGGCCAACAAAATCATGTGTCACAAAGTGGATTAACATAACACGATCTCAGATGTTTGGATTTTGATGCAATTATGTCTTAGAGTTCTCATTCAAAAGGGTGTGTGTGTGTGTGTGTGTCTTGAGCACTGTGCCTGATGTGCCTGTAGATGTAGGAGCATAAATCACATTATTACTTGACATTCTTAGTGCTGTAGTAAAGCCATCAGCAACTGCCTCTGTTCTTGATAGTGAGTGTTCATGTGTGCACAGTGCATGACTTATTGCCGCTCTGAGTCTAAGTCTGGTACTCACTGGTGAACTTGTGCAGCACCTTGGCGAAGTACTCCTCCTCCTCCTGCTCTGTGATGATGTCGGTCTGGACCTCAGTCTGCTGTTCCTTCAGCATCTCCTTGGTGCTGTTGTAGAGGGACAACAGAGTGGAAGGGATGTCCTCGTCCTCCCCAGACTGATCAGGCTGAGGCTCTTTTGGCAAGCGCAGTTTGCTGAGGATCTGGCTCCTGATCGCCTCAATACGCTTTTTCTTCACCATCTCCAAGTCCACTGTCTTACATGTAGACATGCCACTTACGTTGCCCACCAGGTACACAACCGTGAGCATCAGCAGTGCCAGCTTCATGGTACCGAACTGACTGTAACCACTTCTGTGCTTTGGTTTTTGGCAAATCTTCCCTCAGTTTGGCTTTCACTGCCTGCCTCCAGCCAGGGATGCTTAGCAAATAATGATTCACTCGGAAGAGTTTTGACTAATGCAAAGTATTAACACACCACAGCACAATTAAGGCAATGTGGAAAGTCCTGAAGCTTTGGGAATATGTGTGCCACTGCTGTTGCTACTGCTGTGAAAACCACCTACGACTTCTGACTTGCTTACATAGAAGCAGGTGGAGAGACAAACAGTGGGCAGACAGACATCGAGTGATGAACCAGCCTCTGACTCAGCCACACAGGTAACACAATGTCGTCTCAGACACTGAAGTGAGTCCAGAGCAGAGCTGTCAAATCCTCATCCAAACCTGCACACAGACAGCACCCCCAAAACTCAGAAGACCTCTTCGGCACCCATCAGTGCAAAACAAGCTACCAACAGTAATACAACAATACTACACTTCTGTACTTCTGTATTCAAAGACCCACTTGTTATTGATATTTACCAACCTCTACTTGCAATACTGACATCAATCCAGTCTAACTGTATGCAAGTACACCTCAACGTATCAGCTCAGCGCTGTACTGGCCACCAGGCAGTCTCTCTTTACATGTCCCCTGAGACAAGATAATCTGAACCAAGTTGTTCAACAGTAAATAAATGAGTGGTGTTGGAAACTTGCTTACATCCGAAACGTAAGCTTTACAACGGACACAGCTTCCTGTCCTCTTTGACCCACAAGGTCTCGTCAAAGATCTCTCAGGACTATTCTGTATATAGTGTCTAATGCCTCTGTTAATGCCTCTAGGGAAGACACGTTAGCAATTATATGTCCTATGCTGAAAGTGTAAAAATGGCCTTCCTATTTCTCTGTTTCTGAAGTTTGATCAGATGACCTCGGGCTTCTTTTACAGCTCAGATAAAACTCCCAGGGGCTTTGAGTGAACTCAGCACTCATCAACTATCCACAGCGAAGGGAAAAAAGTATAATGTACTATTTAAACCTCTTACATACATTAACTTTGTACAGCAGTTAATCTATATAGCCAAGCCATTAAAATAATTCCCTACGGAAAAACATTTAACAAACTTGTATCGCTCTCCTCTCTGACTACCTCTTTTTAGCACTAATAGCATGTGATCTGTGTACAGCTGCAGCTCACCAGAAATTGCTTTCAACGCCTCCGACTCATGCCTACTTCACAGAAAGAGCAGCTGTCTCTGTAACTATGTCTTCACTCTCAAACAAAATAATACAACAGTGTAACCGCTACTGTGAGATGAAACAGCAAAATTTTCTGCCTGTCAGTGAAAAACTGTCCTCCTGTAACAAGATTAAGTTTGACAAACCTTCTCTGTACCATCCAGACACAGCAGCAGTACCGACAGCAGTAGCAAGAGCAACAGTCCTTCTAAGCTCACGCTGTTTTGGGAATCAGATTGCTGTCTCGTCTGCCTCTCTCCTCTCTATCCATCCATCCATCGGTATCACCTCGTTTATGCCCTCTACAGCTCCTTCACACCTCCCCTCTCGAGCCTCCTCTGACACAACTCCCTATTCACACCTTCGTATAACTCCCTGCCTCTCTCCTTGTGAGCTCCCTCTTTCCTAGTGCTTGTCAGAGCTTGCTGGTGACAAAGTGATTTGTGGGAGCTCTGAGCTCAGCTAACTTTTCTCCGTCACTCTGCCTCTCTCTCTCGCTCTCTCTCTCCCTCTAACTCTTCTTTTTTCAGGTTCCTGTTACTCGTCTATTAGAGCGAGCAGCTCTCCGCCCAGGAAATGAGGGTAACGGCCGCAGTGTAAAACATCTGCTGTTTAACAGAGTTGTGTTGCCTGCCTCTTGTCCACATCAGGAAGCCATGAACTGAACACGTTGAATTACTGATTCTAGAGGGACCAGCTCTCTCACACACTCTCTGGCCTGTCTGAGATCGAGGCAATGATGACTGACAATGTCAACAAGCCCTGCATGGCACTAGTGTCTCGCCAACTGACCGCCACATTTACCTGGTGGCTGTGAAGGTGAATGTCTGCCAGGCCGAAGAACTGAGGCACTTATGGGACTAGCTGGTCTAAAAGTAGAAGGGTGAATTTCAAGGGATGGAAAGCCAACAGGGCAGGACCGTGTGGTGCACTGCCCTTGGTCTGAATGCTTTTTAGAGGTTGAATTGTGTATTTTCAAAAGGAAGGCAGACTAAAACAAACCGCTGATGGTTTCAATCATCTTGTTTCTGTCTGAAGGATGATTCAAAGGGAGGAAATATAGATAGTAAATTGCCATTGTTGTTTTTGGTCTTGAATTTTTTTTTTTTTTTTAAAGATATTCCCCAGATCTCTTTCCCCTATTGTCCTCTTTTCACTGGCATAGTTATAAAGAATGAGCTATTCATTTACCAATGGAAATTCATGGTGACATTTGACATAAGGAAACGCAAGGCAAAAATCCCCTAAAACACCAGCTAACCTGTAATAACAAACAGAAAACAATGTACTGTTCAACTGTGAGAACTGCACTTTATCTCTGATTACCACCATGATATAATATTGACAGTAAGATGAGGGTAGCTATCAAATGTCAACAGCCAGCACTGTAGCTTGACTTGTTGTAGGCTCTATAGGAGCTTTGATGGGTAAGTACTGCCACCTAATGGTCAAAAATGGTATGTTATTTATAGAAGCACAAATGATTTACCTTTTGTGGTTGACGTCTGTCTTCAACCTCAAGATGTACGTTGAAATATTTTGTTTATTTTTTTATGTTTGTATTTCCATCTATATGTTTTTTTTTTTTCTTACATAAACATAAATGTGTGCTATCACTGTAACAGGAGTATTGTTGGGGTACAGAACTATCATAACAAATATTGCAGATCTTCTCCTTGTATGATATTATCTGAGAAATAACTAGTAAAAAAAAAAAAAGAAAAGTGTTGAAAACACCCAGGATCAAAGCTACCTAGCATTAAAACCAGTGAACTGTTAAGTTCTGTTTTAACAATGTACTCCAAGTACATAGTCTGACCCCATTTTCTCTATTCTCCACTGGTCTTTTAACAGCAGTCTCTGAACATAACAACCACCATGCCTTACTGACTCTGTACAACCAACAGGTCTCACCAGTCTGCCATGGGGCATTTCATACCCTTCACCACAAGGCCTTGATGCCAGCACCTCGAGGTGTCTGTGTGTCTCCGAGCACAAGAGTGCAACAAGGGCTGCTTTCCCATCATTCACTGTGAAGTCCTAAATGTGTGATTCTGCAGAGGATCCCACAGAGCTGTGGCAAACCCCAAAGTCTTGGAGCCAGACGGGCCGAGGGAGGATGCTGGGAGAAAAAATATTCACAGTCAACACAAAGATCAGTAACAGTCTATAACTCCTGTCACCACATCACAGCAGAACCACCACATATTTCACATCTAAGTAAAAGCAGAAATACATTAATGTAAAAATAACTTCTAAATTGAAAAGTGTATAAAAGTAAAAGTGCAGATCAGCTAAACTGTTATCAGTGGTATAATATTATTATATACGGTAATCTTAAATTATTTTTGCTTTACTTCACGCTGACTCGTAGTAGCTAGCTAGCATTAGTAGTAGTAGGCTAATGGTGTTTGCTACTTCTAGTAATGTACTTCTAGCTAACTTTTAGCTAATGTTAGCTACTTTTGCTCTAGGAAGTAAAATAATAACACCAGGGTTAACCCAGACCGACCCAATAATAATAACAGTAGTAAAGCAGATTCACCTGCCGTTTGGGACTACCGGGTGAACTTGTGTATGCATCGGTACCTGTCCTCTCAGGTGTCTTGAGAATCAAACAAATCACGCGCTCCTTGCGGTCCTTTTTGTCCCCTTTTTGCTACTGTAACACAGCTAACGTCACTGTAGCAAACAATTGACTGAAAAATAAGTTTTTACACATACAATACTACCACTGTGTAATTTCTAACAGAGTCTGTCATTTATGTTACTGCACGTACTACACTATTTAGTCGGAAAACGGTCGGACCGTTTCACCACCTCACCTGTCGGTCACCTCACCTGTCTCCATGGATACCACGCACCGTGTACTCGCCTGCGTGTTTTAACAAACGTAGCCAGCTCTGTGAATTGGTGTCCTGCGCCGCGTTGTGTTGTTGTTGCCCTTTTCTGTCCAGTATCTAAGGGGTAAGTTAAACAGCGGAGGATTGTTTTTGTTTTTGTAAATGTAGGAGACAGACTCAGACCAGAAGTAAGATAGAAACAGTTAGAGTGAGTTAAGTGGACATTGCTGAAGGTACGGACTGAGGAGTCGGCGTTGCTAAGGGAGTGACGACGCACACGACGAGGACACAGCCGAGGGAGTGAGTAAAAACAGTAGCAGAGACAGTGTGAGGGACCTCAGTAACTATAATCCACACTGACGTTATTTGGCTGTAGCTATGCGGACTTTGGGTGGACTTAAATCATCCGCAGACTCGCTGCTGACTTGTCCATGAAGACCGTGTCAGTTTCTGGACAGGTGAGTGAGGTTGTGGTTGTGGACCACAAAAGAAAACTGCTCCTGTATATTTTGTGTATAACAACACACGTTCTTTGGACTGTGGAATTACATTAAAGCTGTCACAGGTTAGGATCTTTCTAAAAACCATAAAAACCCTTGACTCACTTTTGGAAGGTGAAGGAAATACCACAGATGTGCATGATGTTACTCTATTTGGGTAGTGATGCAAAGCAACAGAGAAACCTCCCGCTCATTGTCTTCACTTGTATCAGGTTTATTGGGTTTACCTTGGAGTAGTGATGAAAAGAAACGTTATAACTTTGGATTAAAGTGCTGATTCTGGGAAAAACATATGCCTTTTGACAGGTGACAAATGCTGATTGCCCAATGGAGAAATATGAAAAGCAGGGCAAAATTGGTGAGGGCTCCTATGGCGTGGTGTTCAAATGCAGACACAGAGATACTGGCCAGATCGTGGCCATCAAGAAGTTTGTGGAATCTGAAGACGACCCGGTCATCAAGAAGATAGCACTGAGAGAAATACGTATGCTGAAGGTGAGAAGAGATTAGGATCACCCAGTAGTATCAAGTTTAATCAGAGTGCAGGTAGATTTGCACAGGCACACCTGCACTGAATAAGTTATAATATGTATATTTTAAAAGGAAATTGTGATTAAAGACATATAAAAGCCATAAATACTACAAGTTCTGTCTAATTAAACATTTGATTAAAGAATGTGTTCATAGTTTTGACTGTGAAATGCTGACACTTCTCTCCATATTCTGTGTTTGTCCTGCAGCAGCTGAAACATGTAAATTTGGTCAACCTGCTGGAGGTCTTCAGGAGGAAAAGACGGCTCCACTTGGTGTTTGAGTTCTGTGAGCAGACGGTCCTCAATGAGCTGGACAAACACCCTCGAGGGTACGTGGCTCAGACATACAACCATCTCTCTTCAGAGGTTTTTTATGTAACTTCTTTTAGGATCCATGACAAAATTGCGGAGGTGGAGAGTAAGTAAGCGTATTTCCTCTAGGTCTATAGTAAGGTAAATTTTGGAGGTATTTATAATTCACTTAGGCACCTTTTCCCCTCCTTCCTGTAATCATTCCTAGTTAGTTAGTTTGTTTAGTTGTTCCTTTGACATTGTGGTTTGGTCACTTGCTTACACTACATCAAGGATCTAAAAATTCCTGCAAAAGTTGGGCCTCTAGTTTTAAGAAAACATTTGTTTATCCTGCAGTTTGGTTTATAACACATGGTGTGTATTTTTTTTTTTTTATAAAGAGCACTGCTTTTAGAGAGTTAAGGCAGAAAGGAGCAGGATGAATTACAAAGAGGGAGTGAATACTGTTGCCAAGAGATTTCAAAGACGTAGAACTGCCAGCAGCAGAGTCTGGGAGGAGTAGCTGAGACTAAAGCAAAAGATTAAACTACTTAGGGTTCTTCCCTTTTCTTTGTGCTTTGAGCACTCCTCATTCCATCTATAGCCACAACATAAAATTTAGGTTTCATTTTTATCACGTCTAAGTTTAAGCTACAATGGCTAGCTGCTGTCTGACCATTTCTCCTTTTCTCACAAGGCTGTGCAGCAGAAACTCTAGCTGCTCCAGAAAACAAAGGCACTGTTGCTGTAGAGACAGGCCTAAAGTTACCTGGGTGACAAGAGGGCCATGTAAAGCACCTCGTCTTTTCTAAAATTGTGTGAAGTAATAGATGAGGAAACTTGTGTTTTGTCTCTCTGCAACAATCAGTTTTCCTTTGTCTGTTGCTCTCTGCAGGGTGCCTGAAGCTCAGTTGAAAAGTATAGTGTGGCAGACTCTGCAGGCTGTTAACTTCTGCCACAAACACAATGTCAGTATATATTTCATTTAATATTCTGTGTAGTTTTCACGTTCTTTCTTTCAATGTTTGTGTAGTAAAGGATTAGATTCAATGTTTTCAGGAGGACTAATGATACTTTAATGCCATTTGTGCAGTATATTGACATGAACAGCCTCTGCAATCACTTCCTCCTCTCCATGCTGTTATAAAGTTAACCATTCCTAGCGTGACCACAGGGTAAAAGAAAGGGGACAAAGTCCACACCTTCAAGTTAGCTCATGCTGATTTTAAAATGCATCCATAATAAAACACAGACTGTTTTGTCCTATGTATTTTACAGATCAGTTGATCATATGGCATCTGATTATTGTTTTACAATAGAATCTACTTGTCAGCTGAATCAATGTTAATAGTAATATTAATATTCGTACGGAAAGCTTCTGAGAACTGATTGAAGCTGTCCATAGGTTTCAGCAGTACAATTTGATAGCTTTATGATCTCTTGCTACTGTTCCTCCTAATTCCTATTCTGTCGGTCTTGATATAAGCCTCTTTCTGTGTCATTAAGAGTCTGTGTATCATGTTGCCTAAATCCCTGATCCGTGTGCGTTTATGTTGCAGTGCATCCACCGTGATGTGAAGCCAGAGAACATCCTCCTGACCAAAACCGGAGTCATCAAGCTCTGCGACTTTGGCTTCGCCCGCATTCTGAGTACGTCATCCAGACAACCAATGCTTTTATATGCATTTAGTGTCACTGCACCTCTACTGACTTATTCAGTACCAAAGCTTTATCATCTCCTGCTCGACTCCTCTTCACTTTCAGTTTTTCAATAAATGCATTGCAAAGGGAGAGCATCCAGCCAGTTAGTTCGTCTTTGTGTACTGTGTCTCTGTTTACCCTTCCTGCCTAAGGTTTCAGTGTCAAGTTACCATACATTAACATGCAGTCAATCAGCATGCCTTGTAATCCCTGCCTCTACAATGTACGTGTTATTTAGTGTTCATTATTCAGTATCTTAAGTGTGTGTCTGTTCAAGTCATCTACATCTGTGTGTGTGTGTGTTGCTACTACACTCAGCGGGACCAGAGGATGACTACACGGACTACGTAGCAACCCGCTGGTACCGGGCCCCCGAACTGCTTGTTGGAGATACTCAGTATGGGCCTCCTGTGGACGTGTGGGCTCTGGGCTGTGTCTTCGCTGAACTGCTCCATGGGAATCCACTCTGGCCAGGGAAGTCTGACGTTGACCAGCTCTACCTCATCCGAAAAACTCTAGGTACACTGTGAAAAGGCCATATCAACAGATGCCTGCCAAACCATTTACCAAGTGGATGAAGACTGATGATTATCTTGTTTCTGCTCTTAGGTGACCTGATCCCTCGTCACCAGCAGGTCTTCCGCTCTAACGTTTTCTTCAGTGGAGTCAGTATTCCTGAACCTGACACAATGGTACAAACCGCACTGTTACCATGTGGAAGGCATTTGTTGTTGATGTGATGGCGGTGAAGGTGTAGTTATTCACCATTTACGGTTCTTGTGCTCCTAGGAGCCCTTGGAAAAGCGCTTCCATGGAGTGTCCCCTCATGCCCTCCAGGTTATGAAGGTATGTTCATTGGTATCCATTAGGATACTGTATGTTGGCCAATGAGTAACAAGCACAGAAATGCTACAACATGTTTGAGGTAGTTCATAAACATTGCTCCCATCACTCACTGTCCGTCATAATTCTTTAATCAACCAAATGAAGGTATCCTTTTTGAAAAGTAAAGTAATAATTTTAGACTGATAAATGAATATCTGAATATTGTATCTGTTAATTCTCCATGCTACCTCCGAACATCTCTGTGTGAGCAGTCATGCCTGGTGATGGACCCTTCTCTCCGGCTGTCCTGTGAAGAGCTGCTTGAGCTGCCCTACTTCCAGGAAGAAGGAGGAGTCAACTGGGGCCGCGAGAGTGAGCGCCCAGGAAGACGACATGATAAAGGGGCCCGACGGAGACAGGCAGGGGTAAGTATGAACCACAGTGGCTTATGGTGGAATAAATTCTATCTCTGATCTTGAAAGAAATCATTCCCATAACCCTGAACATCTGACTGTGCTACCCTGCTACAGCCAAGCACCTAACCTCCACCTCCTGTAAACCTGGACCATCCAGTTACAGTCCAGTCCACCAAAACTGTGTCAGCACTAATTATATATTTTTGGTGATCATAAAATATTCACCTTTGTTAGGCATGGAAGATGCTACTGAGAGTTAGTGCCTGCATCTCGACGCTCATCGTGCTCCAAACTGGTAGAATATGATACAGAGCGTCTATTTTCCTGTTATATGAGGGCTGCTTCCAACAAGCTTCTTCTTTACTATTACCATAGATTGTCACTTGTATGAATTCAGAATGACCACAGCTGCTGATTTCCAGAGGAATAAACTAGGGGTGCACCGATCAATTGGCCGGCCGATCAATCGGCGCCACTTTCCTTAATTTTGCAGGATCGGCAATTCTTTTATGTGAAACCAATCTTATGTACCAATCTTATCTACCTCTGCAAAGGTCTGAAAGTCAGCCACCGTCCCCCTCTGCTCTGCCGTAAGAGAGGGCTGACTGACAGGCCGGCCCACCAGGTTACGTCTGCACATGCCCGTGCGTCTGCAAGTTTTAAGATGTGAAAAATGAAAGACTAAAGGAACTGATATAATTTAGTAGGTTGGACAGAAATGCTCTATTGTTTTCATTTATATTTGAGAGAACTACCTCATGTGCAATTAAAACAACAAGTTTGTATTGTTTTTCAATAAAATGTGATCTGAACATTGAAGGTGTATGCTTTCAGTTATATAAAAATCAGTATTGGCCAAAATCAGAATCGGCAGGTCAGGCTTTTTAAATATCAGTGATCAGCCAGAAAATTGCAATCGGTGCACCCCTAGAATAAACTAGCATTTTTAAACACCCACAAGGACAAAGACAGTCCCTCTTACTGTCTTTACACCATGAGCCACCCTGTTGAAGCATCATCTTAATAATTAAAATGTGTGAGATGTGTGATCTCTCTCTGTCTCTCTCTCACTAGGCACAGTACCTGCCTCAGTTACCAAACAGCAACATATCACCAGCACCAGATGTCAAGAAACAGGTGAAGCATAAATATCACCTGCCCAACATTTAGCAAAGCCACAAACTGCTTCATAGGTTTGTGGCTGAACTGGGAAACATGGACCATGTGCAATTATCTGAATACAGTACAATGTTCAAATATGTGCATTCTTGGTGTGAGTGAGAAAGACTATTTTTTACTTCTGTGGTCTCAGACATTATCACTGAATTCTTTGTTGATTAGGGCATTTGTACGCAGTTTAGGCAGCACACCTAGTACCATCACCAAAGAATGCACACTCCATGTGTCAATGCTGATGACACTTTGCACACAATGGGCACTGCATTTTAATAGTTCTATAAAATCATATTAAATGACTTACTAGAATCAATGGTGTGCCATCATCACTTGGACATAAGTACCAAGGCTTTCTTGTTTTCTCTTCTAAGTTTCTCATGCAGGGTCATACTGGCCATTAAAAATTACTAATACTACACATTGGATGAATCTATTTAACGAGTGAGTCAATAAAGCAGCATTCAGTTGTATTTATATTCTGATATATTTTATTAGAAAAATACAATTATGAAATTCATTTAGCTTTTGGTTCATGAAACATGTTGTACATTTTGTATTATAAAACACCCCGATGTGTAATTTCCTGACTCAGTCTTATTAAGGTTTAATCTGCCAAAAGTTGCCAGGACAGCTGATATCCTCAGTCATTGAATTGGTTCTTCACATATTGCAGCCTGAGTCTTTGACAACGATCCCCAAAGTCTGACCAGGACCTTCACTCTGTTTCTCAGACACAGGACAGTGATACACTGAAACGTGCATTAACACAGTGACAGCCTGACATACTGCTTGACTGATCACCTGACCTTGAACTTATCAAATTACTGACCCAACTCCTTGTTAAGGGGCTGCAAACCAGCAGGTTAAGAGCCCTACAACTGGTCTCAGCATAATCTATAGAATTTAAATAAAGCATGAAGTATTTCCTCTTTAAAATAAATAACTAACTACTAGAGTTATCTGTATGTTTATTTTAATAGCAATTCAGGAACTAACTATAACTAGTCCATGAGTACTGTGTGTTCTGGGGGGTGTAATTAAACAGAACAGTTGGGAAAAAAAAGAGAACTGCCCTTGTGACATTCAAGGTTATGCAAGGTGCTATGTTAAGCAACCTTTGTAAAAAAAAAAAAAAAAAATCTTTGGTAAAGCATTTTAATAATACAACATGGTCATATGAGACCATTTTGGCGAAGTCTCTGCAAATGTGAACGTAACAGGCACAGAAGAAAGAAATGTTTGCTGTCTCTGCTGGCATGGAATTAGGTCACTTGTTAGATGATACACTTTTTAGAGGTTGAAGGTCAGTTGAAAGGACATCGAGGCGTGGCAATGATGTTGTACCTACGAGGCAAATTGGCAAAGCCGCTGCACTCAGGAGTGATGTCCACACTGTCCGGCCCTCCGGGACAAGAAAAGGTGAAACGCTGCAGAAGTGATACCATAAAGAGGAAGACCTCCATGCGAGCAAGGGATTCTCCAACACAAGATCTCTTTCCTGAGAGAGGAGTATAAACACATGTTCCCAAGATGAATTAAAAATAACTGCCAGAACAGGGTTTATAATTGGCCTTTTAAGCTCAGAAAGGAGCATGACACCACTAAAACATGTCAAGCAAGATGGTCCAGTGTCCAAATAAAAATCCAATAACATTTACTTGAGAATTTACCTGCTGAAAATGGGAGAAATGCAGGATTTTTCTTAAAATTGCCATTTTGGTCGAGGAAGTGCTGGGGGTTGAAGGACCAGGGGGTTTCCCACTGTTTTTCCTCTTTGAGGACAGAGTGCAGCAAGGCAATAATCACTGTATCCTGTTGAGACAAGACATTATATCAGATGGAACATTTTGTATTTGCCAATAACACTAGTGATTAAACCAGAATACCTTGGGAATTGTGTAACCCCTGAAAGAGATGTCCTGAAGGGTGTAGCGAGGGGCACCCAAGGGGACAATATCCATTAGACGCTGAATTTCATGGAGAACTGCATCTGTAAAGGGGAGGGACTTCCTGTCCTCCATAAAAGGATAACGCTCCCCCCCAATCACAGTGTCAATCTCCTGCTGCATGTCCTCTTAAGAAAGAGAAAACCACATCTATAACCACATCAGTGGTGCATACAGAAAAAGATGTACTGGTTCCAGCTTTTAGATTTTACTCATGCTTGAGATTCATTTCTAACGTACAGTGAAATCAGCATTATCAACATTACCAATTGCAACCAGTGATGAGGCACCAGGAAGGAGCTATAGTGCCCTGAGTCTATATATAATATTGTATAATCCAGATGTGAGCAAAAGAAATGCATTTAATGTATTAGACCAGTCTGTAGATTTTCTTTTAGGCAGGTTTCCACTGGTTGAGACTTACCCTGTATTTTGGGATATTTGACCAGTACAGTGAGTGCAAATCTGATGGTGGAGCTGCTGGTTTCTGTTCCTGCCATGAACAAATTCAGCACTGTGGACACCAAGTTGTCATAGTGGAACTCGGTTGTGGGAATGTGCTTTTCCTGTGAGGACAAAACAACTCACTGTTCCAACAGTACAATCTGCAGGATCGAATTCATGATGTCAAAAGACACTTGAGTTCACCTGTGTATCTAGTGGTCTGAAGTTCTTAGCCCTTGCAAAATTTTACGTTACATGGACTCAAAATAAGTTAGCATCCTAAACATGGTCAGACTTTATCATACCTGACTGAGTCTCATGAGGAAACAGTCAATGTAATCTCTGGGTGAGCTGGGGTCCAGTGTGTCCTCGTGTTCTTGGATCTTTTTCATGATAAACTCTCTCACCTCTTCAGTTCTGGCAAACACCTTGTGATGTCGACCCGGCACCCATTCCATCAGCCGAGGGAAGATATTATACATCTGTGATGGGGAGGGGGTGGAGAGGACTTAGTGAGTAATGTGTTGGCTGAGAAAAAGTACCTGCCAGCCTTTGGTATTTGAGGTGTTAGACAGATATGCACTGACCCTCACTGCATGCAAACCTCAACTTATTCCCTATAGGGCTAACTGAAAATACATCTACACTAAAAAGAAAGGATAGTTTCTGAATGATGGCAACTGCACTTTTACAGGAGAAAATAAACTTAACAAGGGGTCAAAGGAACACGACAGAACACGACCAAATGAAGCAAAGATCCTATGCTGGGCGCAGGACCTATGTGCGTAATAATATCTGAATCATTTATGAATATTCATTGCATGTCTGTCAAATAGTTGCACATTTGAGCTTCATTCTGCATGTTCTCTTCCACTGCAACAACAGAGAAGTGAACAGTAGATAAATTCAAACAGATTCACATAGAGATCATTTATTGCTCATATCGTGGACGATCATGCGCAAAAGCCTCCAGCTGAGCAACGACTTCTCCCTCATCAACCACCCACGCTGCTTCACACTCTGCACCTCCTCCACTTACCTGACCCCAGGGAGTGCTGACAAATTTCAGGAGTTCTGAGATTGTCTGCAGAAGGTAGAGGAAGTGGTCATCATCATAACTGAAGCGCTGACCAAACACCAAGCAGCAGATCACATTGGACACGGTACAGCCCAAAAAGTAGGTTGGGTCAAAAGGAGTGGCTGAGGAGAAGAGAAAAAGGAGGATGTGCTCACTGAATTTTCACTTGTGACTTTATAAGATTAGAAAAGAGCATAATCTAAGTCATTTTACTGCTGTGAACAAATTTTTAAATCAATATCATATTGTTAACATAGCAGATATGATACACTTAATGTTATGAATACTGACAGCGAAAATTACTCTTACTCCAAATTATAAAAAAATTTCACAGCTAATTGACACATATTGAATATGTGCATGTGTTGTACACACTTTCTGTTGGAATGTCACATGCCACTATAAAATCAGGATCCCAGAATGAATAACGTGTGTTTCACTTTAGAGTTTAATGATATCAGTTTGAAAAGCAGTGGAATCAACCATCAAAATGCTGAAAGCTATGGGACTGACACTAAATGGACTTTGATGAGATTGTCAAAAATGAAATTTCAGTCCCAACTAAATCAAAGTTCCTGTCAATACAAAATTTTGAAAATACAACAGTTTTGTGTGACTCAGCATCTATCAGTATAGCCCAATTCACCTCGCCTTATCACACACCATGCAGGTCCGTTCAGATTTCTGTTGGCTCTTCAGTACAATGGAAGTGAATGGGGTGTTGTGTCTTTTTAAAACAAACCTCCTTCATTCAAAGGATAATGCACCAACCTCTTGGTGAGCAGCTTTTACTTTGAATTACTTTTTTTTTTTTACTTTGAAGTTCACGGAGTTTGAGCAACATGAGCTTGTTCACAGTTCAGTTTGAAAATAGAGAGATATCAGTGCTTGCATTTTAAAATCTAGATTTCCAGGTTAGAAAAAATAAAAACAGGCAAGCACATGAGGCATGCACTCTTGTCATTCTCACACATTCATATAGCACATACCGTTGGTACTGTTTATCTGGGCTACCAGATGTTTGCTTTCTTCCTGGATCCACTTTTCCGTCCCCTTACGGCCCATTCCAAAATCTCTAAGGGTTGTGAGGGTGAAACGTCTCAGCTGCTGCCAGCGCTCTCCATTACTGATTGCCAAACCTTTGAAATATTTAAAACTTATTCTAAATTTGGCCTCCACCTCCACGAGAAACAAGACTGACGTTTCTGAGGTGCGCTAAAACAACAAAGTGAAAAGTTTTTCGTGTCAAAAAAAGGGAAGAAAAAACTGGGAGTTAAAACATGGCTTACAGACAAAAAAAAGTGCAGGAGATATTGTAGATAAATTCACAGAAGCATTTGTTTATGTTTCAATAGTTAAATACACTGTCTGCTCTGATATACAGACACTAACATTGGCCAGAGATCAAAGATTTGAAGCTTGGTGTTAATGACAGTGAACATCCTACTCTAACACATTGCACCTAACATAACAGAAATCCCATATTACCATAGCCCTTGGTGATTCTGATCAGGAAGGGAAGAGGTACTCTGCCAATGAAGTCATCTGCCTGATCCACCAGTGTTTCCTTCACAGCATCATAGCCCACCAGGACCACAGCACGCTGTGGTCCCAGGTACACAGTCATCACGGGGCCATAGGTTTTACTGAGCTGGAGATAAACAAAGCAATAGACATGGGCTACACTGTTGACCAGACATGTCAGGACAAAGACACACCCAAAGAACACTGCAGTGAGCAAAAGTTTTAATGAACACAAAAACACTGACACATTGAGAATTGAAGTAACATATGCAGTCAGGGCAATGCATCTGCATACAGTGGCCAGAATAAACATACAGGAACATACTCAGACCAAACCTGGGGCAAAAAAGCTTGGCATTACAATGTGCAGTGCAGACAAATGGGTCAGAGCACAGTGCAAAAAGAGTTACTGTCAAGTTGCTCTCACCTTCAGCAGAGTTTTGAACGGAGCGCTTTTGTCCAGCTGTGGCAGGTTTCCTATGACAGGCAGGCCTGAGGGTCCAGGAGGTAAACACAGCTGTCTGCGGCTCTTCAGGCTCAGCAGCCACAGCAAAGCAATGATCAGCCCCGCTAAGAGCAATGTGCCTGCAGACAGCTCCATAATATTCCTCACAGGCTGTGTCCCAACACAGGAAGCTCTGACTTGTTGTGGAGATCAACACATTGCATAACTGCTGCTGCCGCTGCCAAACCTTTGACCTCAATTTATGAAAAGCAGCAGGAAATACGATAGATAAGTTTTTTTTTTTTGAAAACTTTATTTACACAATAGAACTACTAACAGGTTTACAGTACCATTCCAGCAACAAACTAAAATGCAGATCATTGTATATAAGAAATATTTCAAAAGAAAAGCAACAACAATCATTAAGTGAAATCATAGAACATAAAAATCAAATTCATTACGCCGTCATTCTCACTTTGTTAATGTTCTTTAGTGTGTTCAGAAACGTGCACCTGTTTACACTTAGAAGTTTTTCAAACTTAAATTTTGGAAATTTGAAGTTATTTCCATTAGCCGTTTCACTTTCTGCCATGTTAATGTTTCATTTACCCTTAAGGTTATTAATCGTAAAAACATAGGGAGGCTCAGTGTAGTAGAGTGTATGATGGCAGTCCCATGAATGGACAAATACAGATAACACTACTGGAAGATAGGTGAACACACTGGCACATTTAAACAGCTGCCAGGGACTGATATACAGTGGGTGCTGGCTAGGATAATTAGAAACTTAGACGTGTCTAAATGCACAGTGAAGCTCAGGGTCCATATTCACAATGATTTTTGAGGTCATCTTACAGAGCTCCTAACTCAGCCTTAAAAAAAATTCTTAGCATAAGAACGTTTTAGGAAGTTGTTGACAGAAACCTTTATCTTAGTTAAGTGTGGTTGACCCGTTGTGAGGTATGATTCTCGATTCTTTTTAAAACCTGTTTTAAAAAAGTTGGCAGAATCACCAAACCAGCAATGCACAGAAAGAAAGAAAACCCAATAGGATAGAGGAAGAGAGTTTACTCTCAGCGCAGTAGAAGAGGAGCATCAAACAGTTTTGAGGGAAATATATCACTCTGTTACAGCGAAAGCCAAGAGGAAGACTGGAAAACACCACACAGCGATACATCGTTCCCCTTTCTTGTCCATCAGTTACACCAAGAGCACAGGGCCACCATCAGTTTCGGTTGTGTAGAAAATGAACCAACTATGCTTAAATACGAGGCTGTGAAAAGCGCTGTTATTGATCACTGTGCTGACTGTAGGTTGTGACAGACATCACTGCCATCATAGAATTTTTCCAGGTGCTAAATGTGATCACCTTCATTTCTACTGTTATAGCAGTAATTCACTAAGGAGAAGTAAACTCATCTTTTATCAGGTCAACCACAAACATTTTCCCTGCACGGTCTATCTGTCACATTTCATTAAATCACTCTCCTTCAGTGTTTGGAGAATATCTCTCTGACTTCTCTCTCTCTCTGTCATTTCCTTCTCTCCTTAAGAAACTCTTAGGCCTCTTAAAAGTCCTCCTCCCCCCTCCTAACAGTTTGTCACCCGTGGAGCTCTCTTAAGGGCTAAGATGCTTTGTGAAAAACTTGTGGTTCCACTCTTAACTTTAAGGAGACACTCTGAGATTTTTTGTAGGAATCTTTGTGAATACAGGCCCATGTGATTAGGAAAATGGGTTAATAGGTGAGCAAGAGGATGTAGAGACAGGCAGAAGTATGACATCTGGTGGGCAAATGGAGTATGACAGGTCACTATACTAGCAGGAAACAAAGTAACAACACTACATCTTATAGAAGTAATGGTTTTATTTTGTTGTGTAATAAAGCATGTGAGAAATCAGTACAGACACCAAGAACTGAAGAAATATTTACAAAAAAGAAAAAAAAACAACACCTTTCAAAATTCAGCTTGAGAAAATGACGTACTTTACGTTCTAAGACTGTTATATCACAGACACCTACAAATATTGACAGCACATTATGTATCTGTATCACAGTTGTGTGTGGTAGAAAGATTCCTATATGAACAACTCAGGGTGCATTAAGCATTGATAGATGCTCTCCTCTTTTCACCGTGGCGTGGCGATTATCTTGTACCTGCGAGGCACATTGGCGAAGCTGCTGTACTCTGGCATGAGGTTTATACTGTCCGGGCCCTCAGAGCAGGACAAGGTGAAATGCTGCAGCACTGACACTATGAAGATAAAGAGCTCCATACGAGCCAGAGACTCACCAACACAGGCTCTCTTCCCTGTGAAGACACAGTCAGAAAGAGCTGTCTATAAAAAAAATGGTTCCTTGTGATTGTGAAGGATCAGTGAGTAAAACACTGTATGCAGCACAACTAGGTTAACATGGTTGTTAACATGCTTGATCAGTGAGTTGACTGGTATTTTATCAGCAAACTGTGTTTTACCTGCAGCAAATGGCAGGAATGCAGGATTTTTCTTGAAGTTGCCATTCTGGTCCAAGAAGTGCTGGGGGTTAAAGGACCAGGGAGTTGCCCACTGCTTTTTCTCTTTCAGCACGGAGTGCAACAAGGGAATGATCACAGTGTCCTGTAAAGACAAGATATCATCTATTCTGCATCATGTTCATCCATGCTGCGCCGCAGGATATAGACTCTAATGAATGTGATGCCTTACCTTGGGAATGGTGTAACCCCTTAAGGAGATGTCGTGGAGTGCATAGTGAGGGAGGCTGAAGGGGACGATGTCCAGAAAACGCTGCACCTCATGGATGACAGCATCTGTGAAAGGGAGAGACTTCCTGTCCTCCATGTTGGGGCAGCGGGCTCTTCCAATCACATTCTCAATCTCCTGCTGCATTTTCTCTGGACATAGCAAAGCAAACGTGTGTGTGTGATCTCTGCTTTAGTGTTACAAATGCTATCAGATAGATTTTGAGGAGGTTTATTCAGTTCCTGACCACAGTGTATTTACTGTTAGGATAAGAGCGGACCTACCCTGTATTCTGGGATATTTAATCAGCACACTCATGGCATATCTGATGGTGGAGCTGGTGGTTTCTGTTCCTGCCAGGAACAGATTCATCACTGTTGACACCAAGTTGTCGTAGATGAACTCACTTGTGGGAAGGTGCTTTTCCTGGGAGGACAAAGTGGCAACAGTGTTACAAGCCAAAGTTGAAAAAACTAAAACAGCCAGCAACAGAAACCCACTTGACCTTTTGTTTTCTTTAAATTGGATGATTTGAATAATTAAACAGTGAAATCAGTCACAGCTACACCAAGAAAACTAATGTTAGTGCCCAAGATAATACCAATGGATACAGAGCTGGAAGTGATTTTGCTCAACAAAACAAATGATCTTCAAGTTCTTTCCAACCTGATCCATTCGGATGAGGAAGCAGTCGATGAAGTCTCGTGGAGAGCTTGGGTCCAGTGTTTCCTTGTGCTCCTGGATCTTAGTCTTTATAAACTCCCTCACCTCCTCAATCTGAGCAAAAACAGTGTGCTGGTGGCCGGGCAGGTGCTCCATTAGCCAGGGAAAGATGTTGTACATCTGTGAAAGGGAAGTCCACAGCACACTTCAGCTTTGTTTCTCGGGAAATAATAATGTAAGATGCATTGGCCTTAACTCATTTTCATTTTGGAAAGTATCAAAGAACGCTCTACTAATATATTTAATAAAGATGCCATATGAAGACTAGAATCAAAACACTGGGTTTGGAGGACCATCAACTGCTTACCTGACCCAGAGGGCTACTACCAAACTTTAAAATTTCAGATATGATGTGGAGGAGGTGCAGGAACTGCTTGTCTTCATAACTGAAGCGTTGGCCGAACACCAGGCAACAGATCACATTGGACACAGTCCGGCTCAACAAAAATGTTGGGTCAAATGGTGTGGCTGGTGGGGGGTAGAGGTAGATAATTCAATGAAAGCATCATGGATATGTTTTTCAAATGCTAAAGAGGCTTATAGTAAACTCTGTTTTTGCAGCATAGCTTTGCCATGTCAAAGTCTCTCAACAGCCTGAAACATTGCACTTGAAATCACAAGAACTGGCCTTGTATTATCTGGCACAAGGTCTTCTGACTGCTCGTGACACTGCTTGCTCTGTGGCTGCCTTTCAGTTTTTACGTATTTCATTCAGTCATTCAGTCATCATAATCAATATTAAACGCCAAATCAAAAACATCAATATAGTGTGTAAACTCACACTAGTGAGACAATTCACCACATGTCCCTGTTTGTTGTCTTTGTAAATCAAGGCTTTGACTCAAGCCTCAGTGGTTTAGCTGGTTATGTAACATACTCAGTGCTTACTTTGCTCCCAGGCAGAGATCAGGATTAAAGAGCGCAGAGAGAAAAATACTCAGGGCAGCCCAAAAAAGCTTCCACACTCTCCGTTGTTGACCAATTATTTAATGTGTCATCTACTTAGTTTTTGTCTGTTTCAGCTTTTCAGTAGATCTAGTTTTTGCCAATAAAAGTTTGTTTGTTTTCTTTAGCAGAGTTCATTCATAAACTCTTTTTTCATTTGCGTTGCCACTTAGACTTCAGATGTAGGAGTTAGGGCTGTGCAAAGCACATTGTGCTTGATAGATTATACAGTAATCCTCCTTCCAATCAATTCTGTGTGAAATGTTTGCTCTTGCACCAACAGCTGAACACACACCTTTGAATGTTTCTATGCGAGATGTCATGTGTTTGCTCTCCTCCTGGATCCACTCCTCCATGCCCTTGCGTCCCATCCCAAAATCTCTCAGGGTTGTCAGTGTGAAACGGCGCAGCTGGCGCCAACGCTCCCCATTACTGATCCCCAAACCTGACAGAAGGAAATGTGTTTGATGACCAACTGGAACCATGACAGTGACATGCAGGCATTAAAGCTGGGGTTGGTAAACCTGTTCAGAAACATGTTTGTTATACTGGGTGAAATGGTCCTTCTACCTTCTGAGTAATCAATACATTGTGTATTCAGAAAATGGAACGAAAATGATCAGTCCTCTGTGGCAGCTGCAGGACTGACAAAACTCCGACCAATCCACGCTCCTCGATGCGAGGAGCAAAAACCAATCAGATGCCTTCATGTCTAGTTCTGTATCCGCCCCCCTCGATCCCTGTCTCAGACGCGTGTGCACAATCTTCACGTGTCGCTGTTGCCGGAAGAAATCAGCGTACAGAGTTACAGCAGAACGGATTTCATGCTCATTTATGAGCAATAGCTGAAAAATGCAGCCCCAGTTACTACTTCCACCGTTACTTGTAACGGCTCGCCCCGAGAAAAAGGCAAGGAAGAGAAAGCCGGAGGCTGAAAAGGCTGCTAACAAAAAGGCTCTGGATAAAGCCAGACGTCAAACCAGAGCAAACATCGGTGTTGCTTTTGAGCGGTGGAGACAACTGAGGGATTTGAAGGGCCTGAAAAGTGATGCTGAGGTTGCACTCTTTCTGTTGGACAGGTAATTATATGCTTTGCTTCGGGTAGGATTTGTTATTTTTATGAAATGTGTAACTTTTGCTAACGTAGCTACTTTTGTAGCTTGTATTAGCCTAATGCTAATATTAGCTTCTCTGTGGGTTTAAAACAGGTCGGTGACGCTAGTATTGAATCGATTATAGTATATTTATATATATATATAGTACTCCTCCTGCCGCTTCTCATTTTCGTGCAGTGCGCGTTCCAGTTTGTGGGGGCGTGGCTTGGACGTACACACTGACGGGGGGGGGGGGACTCAGAGGAGGCGCTATTTTCAAATCTTGCTAGCTCTCTTGCTAGTTGTCCAGGATTACCAACCCCAGCTTTAAACCAGTCTGGACAGAGACAACAGATCTGAATACACTCGATCAGATTTTCTCAGACCATGTCTCTCAAGAAAAACCAGTCTCACGGTTCACAAGAACATGTACCACAGCCACCATGCAGAAATATAAAGATGCCATTTTCAAGGCCAAAACAGATTACTACGCCACTGTTATCGAGACTGTTCAAGGTAGCACACGCACTTTGTTTGCCACACTCAACAATATGTTACAGCCCCCTGAAACTCTTGCCTCTCAACTGTACTCTACTACTGCAATAAATTTTTGGACTTTCTCACTGGTAAAATAGTTAATATTCATAATCAACTACCTCCTCCATGCAAAAGCACTGACTGTAAATACTGCTTTATTCCTGCTCCACCTCTTATATCCTCACTCTCGAACTTTGGTCTTCCAACCACTACTGAATTATCTACCATCCTACAGAAAACTAAGTGCTCCACCTGTAGTCTCGACCCTCAGCCTACACCTACAAACCTTGTTAAACTCTGTCTCCCTTCCCTTCTCCCATTCATTACCGACATCATACACACCTCCCTCTCCTCTGGCTCAATTCCAGCCCCCCTCAAAGCATCAATTACCACTCCAATACTCAAAAAACCTGGCTTGGACCCCAGTGACCTCAATAATTTCCGACGAATTTCAAACCTTCCTTTTTTATTATTTAAAGGCATCTTGAAAGGCGCCTACAAAGAAAATGCATTATTATTATTATTATTATTATTAAGTGTATTGTGTTACCGTAGCCCCTGGTGGCTTTGACCAGAAATGGCAGTGGCCCCCTGCCTGTGAATTCATCAGCCTGGTCCACCAGAGCCTCCTTCACCGCATCATATCCTACCAGTACAACTGTGCGCTGCCAGCCCAGGTACAGTGTCATCACAGGACCATATGTTTCACTGAACTAGAAAAAGATGTGATTTGTGAGGTCAATAAACACTGATTCAAACTGATTCTTGCAAGTCAAAAGTCAGATTCATAAGGGTAAATAATTACTCACCATCTGCTCTGTTATTCAATGTGAACAAAGTGAAGAAAGTTGCTTCACTCACCTTGAGAAAGGTTTTAAAAGGAGCATGTTTGTCCAGCTGTGGCAGGTTTCCTATGAGAGGAAGAGCAGTGGGTCCTGGAGGCAAATGGTGCTTTCTACTGTTTTTTACACTAACAATCCACAGTAGAGCTAAAATCAGCCCTGCCAGTATCAGTGTTGAAGTCCAGTCCATAATGCTCCTGCTGGTCCTTTCAGTTCAGCAGATTTCCTACTCTGCCACTCTGTGACTGTCTCTGCTGAATGTTTGTCTTTATACTCGACAGGAAGCTGGGAGGGATCCTGCCTTAGGCCACAGGTGAAACATGTGACTCTCCTGTGTACCTTAGTACACTTTCACCTGGTTGTTGTTTTTCACTGGCTTAAAGCCAGCGTGCAGGGAACCTGACAAAGTGGAGAGTTTCAACATTTGACCTATGATTACCCAGAAGCATGAAGTTGTCATGCTGACATTATTTCAGAAATGAGAAACTTGCAAACAAGACTTAACACACACACACACACACACACACAGAAACTAGATGTCTGCACGTTCTCCTGGTTCTGTTCCCCCATCATTACATCTAGCGACTGCACTGGGCCAATTCCATCTCTTCTCAGAGAGATATTGTTCCTATAACCTGTTCTGCAAAAGCAGATGTGTGTGCAGTGGGTTGCACTGTTGGCTGTTGCAAAGAGATTAGCCTTCTGCTAACTAAAGCCAAAAGCTCACGCCTGCAGCTGTGCTGCTTGTGGCTGCACGTGCATGTGCACGTGAGGTATGAGCTGTAGGAGAGTGGCTGTATTTTCAAATCCTGGAATTTTTTTGTTTGTTTTATTTTTGTTTTGTTTGTTTTTGCTTGTTTGTTGTTTGTTTAGATATCTGCCTGCCCCATCTTTAGATAGTTATGTAATATAATCTAGGTTTTTCTTGCCTGCATTGTTATCAGGAAGACATATGAGACAAAGATTACCATCTGTGGTTCTTAGAGAGTGGGATAAATGCACTCAACATCGCAACATCATCTTAGGTTTAGACAGTAGCCTACCATTTATTTTATGCATAATTAAACGTGGGCAAAGTTCAAGGATTTTCAATAATAAATGAAATCATCCCTTTGAATGTGCGTGTGCTCCATAACGTGCTTGTTCTGGAGCAAGTGCAGGTTATTATTATCATTATTACACAACCCTTTCTCAGTGATGTGTTGAAGTGCTTGTAAGTGACAGTGAATTGTTACAGAACCCCATATAATTAACCACCATATAAATGGTGGTTAATTAACAGCTGAACTCCAATTGCTTTTTGGAGAGTTTTTTTTTTCTTTTTCTTTTTTTGTAAATATTGCCAACAACCACAATAAAGCTAAGATCACTCCTCCTCACTCCTGCCACATCACTGGTAATTACAGGAAATTCTTGCTCTCCATGCACTACATGTGCTCTTGTGCTCTCCTATCAGTCTGGCCTTTGTTTATATTTAACAGGAAATTAGCAGGAGCACAGTATTTTGTGGTGAGAGGTGAACTGAGGTGTGAAATAGTAACAGCGCATGTCTTTTAATTTGATATTAAACTTTAAACTTATGAACTCTAAAAAAGCTTAAAAAAAGCTGCATTTTAACTTTTACACCTAATAGCTGATACTGTGCTCTAGTAGAAGTGCATTTATATACACATGTTATTAACTATTAACTGGCACAACTTTCTCCTGCCAGGGGCAGGGCACCAGAGTCATTGACTGTTTGCTCTGGTTGGCAGTCATGCCAATATTGAGCAGCAAGGGTTTGAGATATTGTACAATTGCATTGCATAATAAGAAAAAAATGTGCTGTTTGTGGTTGAAAGAAAGAAAGAAAGAAAGAAAGACTGCGTATGGTCTAAAAATAACCAGAAAAATATAAAGTAGATGTGTGAACCCTAACCCATACCTCTACATGTTTGTCCAAATCAATATTAACCTTTGACTTGTAGAAGTCCCTCTTATATGTGACAAAGGAAACATATGCTGTTGTTCCATAAGGCTTTCTGGTGCTAGATCTTGATCTCAGCACATAGAGCCCATCCTATAGTGCAAACACACACACAGGCCACATCCAGCTTATGAGCTTATTTTTGCTGCGAGACAGAATCTCAGATAAGCACACACGGCCATGCACACTCAGCATTTTCCCCATCATCTGTAAATCTGCTCCTTCCCCTCCTTTCCAAACCTTGGCCTGCTGTCTGCACTGCTGCTCCATGCCAGCCGACAAACAGCAGCTGGATCTAGAGAGAAATACGCACAGTCATGGTGACAGCAGGATTTATTTTAGAGTTCACCTTTGGACTGCATTTCACCTACGATGTTGGTGTGTCCAGATGTTTGATGATGGGGCAATTTCTGGAAGCAGGGAAAAATGAAATCAAGCAACAAGTGACATGGAGACAATATGGATGGGGAGAAAATATTCACAGAGATCAACGTTTTAAAAAAGTATAAAATGATGAGACAAACAGAGAAGTCCTATTGTCATAATTTAGAGACATATTTCCTTAATGTCTGCATGACTGTGTGGAACTATTATACTGCTCACCCCTCACAAGCCCAAGCTGTCCTGTGGCATGATACAACATAGAGTGATCAGAGGAGTCAGGATCATGAATGATTTACCTGAGGAGCATGGGCATAAAGCCAGGAAGAACACCTTCATTCATTTATAAATTAGACGTATAGACAGCCCAACAAGTGAATACTTAATAAGAATGTCTTTATATTATAAAGGAGTAGGACTAGTAGGATTAGAATAAAACATCTGTATCAGTTTCTTGTCACAACTAAAAAGCAAATCCCCCACAGTCAAACGCATCGAAGTCAGAGTCTCCTTCAAAGTCGAAGCTGTTGAAGTGTGGAGAGTCCACATCCTGGCTGCAGGCGTGGAAGGAGCCTCCTGCAGAAAGCTCGGAGAAGCCTCCTGTGCCGTGGGCGATCTCTGGGGCTCTGCTGGCCAGAGGAGAGGAGGGGGAACAGGAGCTAAGGTAGCCCAGGGCGGAGGAGGCAGCTGCCCCTCCCATCAGCAGGCACACCGCCCTCACCGCCCGGGCATCGCTGCTGTTGCCGTGGCGGAGACAATCTGAGACCCGATGAGGGGGTGCCACAGAAGCACTACGCAGAGGCTGGCGTTGTCCACTGGCTGCAGAGGTCATAACAGTATAAACAATATGCAACAATATAGGATGATATTATATCATACATAACATTTAAAATGTATTATTTAGGATAGGAGCCAGTTACATTTAGCATCTATGTTAATTTGTTTAAAACTCCACTGACCAATATTTTCAATAAAACCACTGAATGTATTTAATGATAGTTTGTACAGCAGTTTGTGTGCTGTGTGTGTGGGTGTGTGTGTGTGTGTGAGAGCAGACAGCTGCTTGCTAATACGTTTATATCCAGCCTTGATTCTGGGTCTTTATACTCATCATCTCACTACACTCAAACCTTATGACAACACAAACAAGATTAAGTGAGTGCAGTGTACTGTGATCTACATCTCACTAATTAGGGCAAAGGAGCACTGCACAAGAACCTGGAAATCACCATGTGTCCTCAAAACCAAAGCTGATTTCCCATGGCATGATGGTTTGTTGTCCCTGCTCTCAGCCATCATACTAGCCTATATTCCCTGACACTGTTCAGCTTGGGACTTGCTACATCCATCACATAACTACAGATGACCTGATAGCAGACCTTGGTTTTGGCCTCTGTCTCTGAAGGAGCCTCCCCGTTCAATGGCTTGAGGCAAAGGAGGAGTGCCCTCACTGACCCTGGGTGACCCTGGGTCTTTGTCACTGGAGGAATCGGGCAGGGGGTCTCTGTCGGTGATGCAGGGAGTGATGCTGCGCTGTCTCTGAAGGGTCAGGGGTGACATAACGCCCTAGATAATGAGACAAGGATATCACAGAGGTTAAATACTGTTATATATTTTTTTATGTTTGCAGATATTATCTGGCATCTACAAGATCAGGACATGGAAGCAGGCCCGAATAAATCCACAGCACAACCAGACTGACTCACCTCTCTCACTTTTCTGATCAACTTCAGCCAAAGACTGAAAGATAAACATGACAAGGGATTATTATTTGACAGATGCAGACTTGTACGCACCTAAAATAACATGAAAAAAAAGCACAGTAGGCTGTCCAAATCTGATTCTCTAAAAACTGGTTACTGTAAACAAGCCTGATAGTATGTGGGACAAAGGCGACCTAAATTCACCATGTGTAGTGAACATCTGATAAAGAGTGGGCTAAAAGACATTTGAAACCCAGTGCGTGCATGTGTGCGTGTGCATGTGTGAGAGATAGAGAGAGAGAGAGGTGCACCTGCAGTCATCAGGATTGTCTGTCAGTAACAGCAGGAACTTGTTCTGGGGTAGAATGAGGGCAAAGCAGCAGTCCCTCCTGCCCCCTGGAGGTAACTTGGGTAGGTCAAGGATTTCTCTCCCCTCTACAACGGACTCGCAGTTGGTCTGTAGTGCTACCACCTGATCTGGAGGGGACTCTGCATCACGACACACCAGCAGGCTTCCCTCCATGGTCAGCACAAGGTACTTCTCCTTCCACTGTTTGAACATGAAGCCCCCTACAGACACACAGAGGGATGTAGGTAGGAGGTGGTCCTGTGGTTCATCTATAGTTTTTATAAGAATAACTTATCTGGAGAACATTGGGTAACCACTAGTAAAAGATATGAGACCGCATGAATCGCAAATTGAGAAAATATGGACAAGAGTTTTTTTTTTGTTTGTTTGTTTGTTTTTTTTATAATACCAACAATGTTTGAAATGATTTTACATCAGTCTGCATTCTCTCAGCACAGTGGAGAGTTAGTGACTGTTTGCACTTCACACTGAATGTGAAGCTTGTCACCCTTTCTGCTCTATTAATATTTAAATCCACTGTGTCATTTCCCATTAATTATCACTGTGAAGTGACCAAAAAAAAGACATGTTGAAATGCTAAGTCCCCCTTTAACAACACTCCACTGAAATGTGTTTTCATTTCAGTGTTGTGTCCGACTTGGTGATATAATTGATTAATATAATCATAAAATGTTATTACAAACATACCAAGTGCATCAGTGCAATGTAATTCACTACATCAGCAACAAACTGCAGCCTTGAGAAATTACTTCTCTGTCAACTACAATAAGGGATACACACTGCAAGTGTAATATATAGCAGCTGGACTGAATGTTGAATCACACTGCTCAAGAGGAAATCTCTCCCAGCAAACCAGCAGTACTTGAACATGTTTCTTGAAATGTCAGTCCTAATGCATGTCCCTTCATAACAGGCTGTCATATAAACTAAGGGCTGCACTGAACTTGTGTATAAAAATAAAACAATGCTAACAACAGCAGGCAAACAGGGGATACAATTACGTATGGTCTAAAAATAACCAGAAAAATATAAAGTAGATGTGTGAACCCTAACCCATTCCTCTACATGTTTGTCCAAATCAATATTAACCTTTGACGTATAGAAACAAAAGCAAATGCTGCTGTTTGTGGAGCAAACTCAGAGTTTTTCAGGACAGGTCACGCATGACAGCCCTAGACTGTAAGTGTCCCAGACAGCCGTCCATTGTGTGATAATGATAATAGATGCAGATCACATGTTGATGGATGGTGAAGACTTGCTCTATTTCTCCATACAGAGGATTAAAGATGATCAGGTGGATTTTGCAGTGGAGAGAGAGAAAGAGAGAGGGAGAGAGAGGTATGGCAGTTTAGATGAACTACCTGGTCATGGGAGCATGAATGTGTTCATAACTGTACAGACTGAACTAATATAGCACCAGTGTAAAGACATTAACTGTTCTTAGTTCACACAGTCAGGAAAGAAACTAAAACAGCAATTGGATGTGATGTGCTGACACTGCTAGTTAATGGTGTCCTCTGCCTCAGTCCCATGGGCCACTATCAAATAAAATCGAGGGAGATACAAAACAGATGTAACATAAGCACAAAGACATGAGACATTGGCTGAGTCCTCAGAGATGGCTTGGCAAGTGGAAAGTGAACATCTCATCATTCTGTATAAACACATCTGGCTACAATTATATCACACAGAGCGACTCTGAGTCTGATGTCACTCATCTTGGAGATGGATTGCCGATCTCTGCAGCTTTAGCAGTGCTGCTGCTCTTAGAGGAATAAATGTTCAGACTTTATCATATCACAGACAGGAGGGCATCACTTGGTAAATCAAGTGCAGATGATTTGCTCCCATTCTGACTTTTCACTCATTTTCAAAACATTTTTGCTTTTCACAGCTTGAATGGTCCGAATTCTTCACATGGACTAAAAAATGACAGCAACTCTGCTCATCAGATGGTTGAACGAAAGAAAGCACACAAACAGCATGGCACACACAGGGTACACTGCAAAACAAAACACACACAGATGGATAGGGAGAGCGTTTAAAAGAACAATGCATCAACAACCTACACTTGATGCAAAGAAATCTCCATTATGCCCTCACATAAACTATGACCATGGCCCCTGATTTATTCACAGAAATAAATGCAGATATGATATACTGATGAGGAAATCCAAGCAGGCTTACCATATTTCCTGAGGAAGCCTCGGTGAATGCCTGCAGTGCTCATGCCTGTGGTCATCACAGCAACAGGGACTGAAATGAGAAGTAGAGTGTCTGATGCAGAAAAATAGGGTAAGAGAGATTGATAGAGAGAGAGAGAGAGAGAGAGAGAGATTGATAGAGAGGGAGAGAGAGAGAGAGAGAGAGAGAGAGAGAGAGAGAATAATCCGCACTATTTAGGCCTTCCTTCCTTAAACCCGTGCTGTCATGAGTGGAATTGGAGCCTAGTCGCTGCTTATATGCACAGAAACATCATATGAGCATAAGAGGCCCAAATAATCATAACAGTGAAGAATAAATCCCACCAGAGAGATCCTATGATTTTCATCACGACCATCACCAGATATCATACTGGACTTTCCCATACTGCTACTCTCCTGGGAACATGTACACAGATTTAAGCCTCTATGTGCAGTCCTGCACACAGCATATGGGTAATTCATAATAGCTTATCATTAAACTGTCATCAAACCAGTTCCTCAGTCTATCTCTGTGCCCTTGGATGGCCCACGAGCCAGGGCTTGGATCACCTCCCGCTCATGCAGATTAAAACAGAGGGATTATTATTCTTGCACAGCTGGAAGCCTGTTGATGTAGTGCTGTATAGGCCCAACCAAGATTTCAATCTGCACAGACCTGGGATACCCCACCCCCACCCCCACCCCCCCCACCCCATCCTTTCTCAAAGCAACAACCTCCAAGATATTATCTGTTTTTCAATGTCATATATCCTTGCAGGATTAAACACCAGCCATTGTCCCACCAGAGCTAGCTTATCACAATTACACCAACATTATATAACAGGATGGATCTCTGACACAGCCGGACCAAATAAACACATCCCATATACGGTACACAGAGATAGTGACAGCCTGAAAGACAGAGAGTGTCAAGTACAGGAGTATTCAGCGGGGGACTTGCTTTAGAAAACTTCTGATGGTTTAATATCTGTCAACATGGGGCTCAAATCTGCAACCTGGGCATGTAATGTAGCTGAGGCTGAGGAAAGTTTTGGTTTTCTTTTCAGCACCCATATCAACAGGTTGAAGCAGATACACTGGCTGCATGACCCACACATTTCACACCTTGCAACTGCATTGTGTGATCTAGAGATTCAGCATCTCACCTAATTTTCACACTAGGCAGAGAAAAGACCTGCTGATGTCATATTAACATCACACCAAACTGAACCAACACCCTTCACCGTGGGTGTGGCTGAATCTGAGAGAAAATTTATTTTTTTAACCACTTTTGCAGCGACATTTGGAGGCGGTGACATTTTTCAGTTAAAAATGAACAAGAAGTAAATTTATAGTGACAAGAAATCCAACTTCTGGCAGTAGCAAAGATGCAGCTGGTGTCAATACACACGTGTGCAACAGCAACACCGCACACACTACCACAGACAGGGCGTTCCCAGTGCTAGGTTAGGGCTGGCGGTGTAGGCAAAGCCTTCAGTTTCACGCTATGGGACGGGCTCTTACCACCACTGTTAAACATAACAACTGAGTCAATTCTGGACAATTCAGGAATGGAAAATGTCTTGGAGGAAAGGTTTCTGAAAAACATGCTAACATCCCATAATAAGCCTCTGTGCTCTGTGCTTTATCACTGCACTTTCAAACAGGTCATCTGTTGGACAGAGTGGTCACTCTGACTCAGCATATTGGGCTCTGCACCATCACTTGAAGAAACACAGTTCAGTGTGCCAGGATGGGAAAGTGAGGTGGTGGAGCTTTAACGGTGGAGCAGAGAGTCACAAGAGTTGCTCTGCACTTGCGACTGTGACACGAGAGATGACAGGTTTCATCTGCATAAACACCAGGGTCTTCGCCTCAGGAAGACTCTCCAAGACCACATTCAATGTTGATTTGGAGGAATATTAGTGGGGCAAGGCTGAAAAAACAATTCTCTGATTCAAATAAGTCTTTATTTGAATAATGTGATATTAGTTCATAAAATCCCATCTTTCAATATGTCTTTTACAGGCCCCCACTGATGTTTCAAGCTGTAACCTTGTCAGTCTTCCATGACCGGCCCTCTCATGCAACGAGATCTCATTAAGTGAGAGACAAATAGAGGACAGACTCATCTCATGGTACCAGCAGATTAGAGGCAGATGTGTTGTTGCATTTCAAATTATGAAGAGAGCTGGACTAAAACAAAGCTACAGGAGAGAGGATGACTGAAGAAGACAACTTGTGTACCTCTCATACACACTGTAGTCAGTGCACTGGAGTCCTTTAGCAACTTATGTTACTTACTGACCTATTATGTCTTGAGATATGTGTTCAAACTACTTATCATGTTAGATAAGAAGTGTATTAATGTGCTTTCATGTCCATTTTTAATGATGGTTAGAGGTTTTCTATACTTGCCAGTGCATTATGAATGTAAAATGGCATTTGGACATAATAATTTTAATTCCCAGAGGAACATTATTTTGGTTAAGTTAGTCTGAAGGTCTTTTCTTCATGCGTCATCCCATATAGATTTTAAATGTATGCATCATTATTTCTATGAGAATCTCAGTCATTAAATCCAAATTGGTATTATGATTGAAATATTTCTAACATCATTTATATTATGAGAACCTGGGAATTAGATCAAATATGAACCCTGTCAATCAGAATTTGATCAGTGGCAATACTCAGCCCTACAAAGAACATCTTTCACCTTCTGACACACTGGTTGCCATCTTCATAGAATATGGTTATCTGGGATGTCAAGGTTCTCTGCTGGCTTGATGCCAGTGAGAGTCCTTGAACAAACATGCAGATAAAAATGCTTGAGGCCGGACTGAGTGTCTGTTGTTCAGAAGATGCCAGCAGGTGTCGGAGACTCAGAAAAATCTGACCTAGAAATATACTGCTGTGAATATCAGTCCTGGTATAAGGACCAGGGTGGACACTGTGGACACTGGTCTGTTAATAAGGGAAGTTTGTTCGAAAAGTTCTGGGCTGTGACTGACACCATGTCAGTTGATGTAAATCAACAGATGGTGGGCAGCACCAGAGGGATTAACTGTGGGACAGTCAGGGATTTAGGTTTAACAGGTGGACAATGAGCCATAAAGAGTCATTTTAGGACACAAATGTGTGCCGCTGTATCCACCTCTGTGTCACACTGGTTGCTGAGTGTTGTACACAATCCTGATGCCCAATTGTGACTTTTAAACACTTCCTGGGCCACAGGACCTTTTGTGATTTAACTATGACAATGGTGGAACAACTTGTTTTCCTGTATCACTTTATATACCTGGCTACACAGTCTGTAAGAACAACCATGATTTTCCATGAGTGTGCAGTACAGGTCCTTTTTAATGGCCCATGAACACCCTCAAGATATTTGTGGTGAATCAAAACAAAATATAAAAATTTCCAAGGGGGCTTTGCCTTAAGCAACAGTGACTCGGATCCTATGGTATTTGTTTACGCAGCACAGCTTATATTTATGAATATCTGGTGTATATTTGTGCATAATTAGAAAGAATCTAAAAAATGATAATGTGCAGCAGGAGACATTGTTGTCGGCTTGTCCTTGTGGAGAACATGTCTAGCGTAGCTGCTACTCAGTGTTGACTGTTTGTCCATGTGGATAACATTAATGTTAATTCTTGAACTCTGCATATTTTCCCCTTAATCCTGTTGAATATTGAAAAAATGTTTTTTCAAAGACTCAAAAGGGCAACCAATTCAAGTTGCCCTCAGTTCAACTTCTCTAAGTAAGGGCTTGTCCTGATGAGGCACAAAGACCGACTGGGCACGCAGAAACATACACACGCTCAGCAACAGTCTGACCAGTGTGATTATCCAAAAGCATTTGTTTAGAATATTTCCAAGCTACAACCTGAGCTGGTCCATCAACTGATGAGGGGGATGTTGAAGAGGAGGAGGGGGAGGAGAGAGACTGACAGAAAAGTCTGAGATAGAGTTGTTTTTTTTTTGTTTTTTTTGGTTCTTACCAATTAATAGATTTTCAGAGTGTGTGTGGATGAGAGGCCAGTTTACAAATTGTTGTCCTCTTGTCCATTTACATTCATTTCCTTCGACTTATACACTACGCATGACTCAGTTGCTTTCAATCTAATATCTTACCATAACACTCTGCATTTACTTTAAATTAAATTACTGACATTTCTAAACAAGATGCACAGTATTTGTTCCCAATATCAGATTGAGGTCATTGCAATAACTACCAGCAGGAGGCAGTAGAGTCTATGCAAACTTAAAGCAGTCACGTGTTACTCTGCCCCTTGTGATGTATGGTCAGGTTGAGGGAAGCACTTTATCTTTGGCTGCATCCAGGCTGAAGAAAGAGGATGAACTAGTAGAAGAGAAAGAAAAGGCTAGCTCAGCCCTGGTTGGCCCTGTAGCTAGCCAAGCAGTAGGAAGGTGTTTCCCATGTGTTGCAGCCAATAAGCACTCTCCTTTGAAACAGGAGCCCAGTGAGGATATGAGTGTAGTGGTGGTGGTGGTGTAGTGAATGCCTTTGTTAGGGAACATAATAACTGGTATCCATGTAACTTATTTTGCTTGTGCAAGTGGCTTTGGAGCTGCAAGTATGTGCTTTCATCTCTGTTAATCCGCTTCATCTAACAGTCGCTAAATCTATAAGTCTTGGTGTTTTGTGAATCAGGTTTGCAGGATTTTGGTGTTGCTTAAACCCAAACACAGAGTCCTGGACCTAATGCCCACCCCCTAAGAAACTAAACATTCACTCCTTCCAGGTCCATCCAGCCCCCAAACCTTGTGTTTTTGAGTAGAACACCCCTCTTTCTTGTACAGGACCCCCTCAGTGACCCTCCACCCTCCCCTCCCTGCCTCTCTCTCTGTGCTTCTATCTGGGAGCAGTGAGAGCACCATTGCTCAAGCTCCTATTGAAAAGAGAGCATATACAATGGGGTCTTTCTCAGTCCCTCTCTGTCTCCATTAAAGACCCTGGGAACACAACACTGTCCACAGAGCCACTCTTAAAGGGCCAGTGGGACCCAGGTCTTCGCAACCTGAGTCCCAGCACCTCCCATCATTTTCATGGGAAAAGAAAAAAAGAAGAAATCTATGCAGGAAATCAATTCTTCATGAATGGTATGTGAACTCTGCAGGGCCGTGTCTCAGGCAGAGAGCACCAGCATCACCTCTCCAAATGCACACTCCACCTCCGAGGCTGCAGTCTACAACAACACAATAAAGCCGCTCTGAAGCACCCCCGTATGTCTGATGAGAATCAGGGACAGCAGCATTTGTTTAGACTGCAGCTGATGATGCTTCGGCCTGTTTTGGCTGAAACGGTATGTTCAAGCAAATTCCCAGACCCAGACACTCTGATGACATAACCCTGGCTATGTGGCGTAGAAATAGACACACAAACACAACAATAAACACTCAATGTTATTACTGTTGCTTTGCTACATTTTTATCCTCATGGCCGGTTGTCATTGTAAATGTGACTTTGATATCCCTGGTTATAAATAACTGAAACACTGAGCAGCAAGCTGATGAAATTCACATTGTAATGTGACCAGTGACAAATCTCATTGGAGGGTCTTTTAAGAAGATTTGTTTTCATTTTTAAGGCTTAATGTTTACACAGAGAATGAATAGAAATGAGTGACCTGTAGTGTTAATGGGGCTCTGTGATTGAAACTTTGCTGGCCTAAGATTTTGTGAACAGTAACACAAAATGCAAAACCATTTGTGAGTATCAAGATAAAAAAAAAAAAAAAAAATCAAACGTGTTTACACACACTACCATGTATGAGAGCAGGCAGTGTGCCAGTCCTGCAGGCTTTAAAGCAGCTGTAGATATGAGAACAAGTATAACACTGACGTCACGTATTGGAACTGATGTGAAAACTGATTTGATAACCAAACAAAGCAAAGGAAGTTACAGCTGAGCTCTTCTACAACACCGAAGACATGTTTGAATCCCCTGTGTCACATGTATCTATAAGTAAACACGCTGCTCATCTATGCGCGCTGCACAGCTCCGGTCTGTTGTTCGCCACAGACTGACAGTGTTTCAAGCGGGAAACGGATCATTTACTGGGCTATTTACAACTTCTGCTGATGGGTGTGTAATTAAAAAGCGAATGGGGGATTGTGTTAAGACAATCAGCATGCCGCAGGGTTTCTCACATCCTCTGAGAAAAGGAGGGAGAGGGAGGAGGAGGCGGAGGAGGAGGAGGAGGAGGAGGAGGGTGGAAAAAAGTTGAGTTGAGGAATTTGAATCCTGTTTGAAGGGGGAGAGAGGGAGAAGAAAAAGCAGTGGGGGGAATGTCTGAGTGAGTCTGAGGGAACCGGTGGGCAGGAGGGAGACTTTGGACGACAAGCTACAGGAAACACTGGAGTAAAAATAATCCCTCTGTCTCTAGAAATAGACTCTGCTTTGGACAACTTCATCAGCTGCGTAAAAGTCCGGAGCGGCTTTTAGCTGTGCGCTCTCTCTGTGACTCAAAAGTTTCGCGGCCACCTCTCTGTGTTGGGATCGACCATAACAACAGCACAAGAGGAAAAGCAACAAGAGGTTTTTTTTTTCTTCACGGTCTGTCTCCTCAAAAAAGGGGGAACTGAAACGATCGGATTCACTTTGCTTTGGTCCCATCTGCGGATAATCCCATTTTCACTGTATCTGCTGGAGTCAAAGCGCAACTTTTTTTCCCCCAGTGCACAACAACTTTGGATGTGTGAGCAGCTGAGATGCGGTGATGGAGTCCGGTGATGTTTCCGAGATGACTGCTCCTCTCATGAAGCTGGTTCTCAGAGGTGATCTCAGTTCAACATCAGCCATGAGTGGCTTTAAATGGTCACTTGTGCTGCTCGCCGTGGTTTTCTCTGCGTGGAGGCCGGTGACCGCCGGCACGCTCACAGGTAAGACCCACAGGCACCGAGAAGCAGCGGCTGGTTAATCCAATCTCACTGTTGTTTGCCAACTTCACTGCGAGGAAAACATCGTAATGAGCAATTAGCCCAGTCAGCTCTCTGCTTCTAACTCATTACATCAATTTGCTCTGGAGGGGAGAGTGTAACCACAGCTGCAAGTGCCTCCAACATCTGGCCAGCATGAAGGAATTCATTACACTCATAAAAAAAAGGCCTTTTAAAAGAAGGTTATCAAAGAAAACAAATAAAAGAGCACTTTAATGGCCTCTATCAGACTGAGGATTTTAGTACTGGGGATTAAAATTCTGCTGATGGGCAGACAGACAGTGACAGCAGGTAAACTGTGCTGGAGGCCTGACAGAGCTGTTTTCCTACACTGGCATTCAAGAGTTAGGAATTATCATGTTTTGAGATCAGGTGCAGCAGCAACAAGAACAACAACACCAACAACCTTTCTGCTAGTTCCTTCTCCAAAGCAGATATCCAGACTAGGATCAGCAGCAGTCATGGTCATTTTAGAAAAGTGGGAGATGGTGGTGATGATACCAGGCAGGGAAAGAGTGAAGCCATCAATAACTCCTATCAGGAAGGGAGAGAAAATCAATTAAAGCATATTTAGTAAAGGAGAAAGAGAAATCGTTCAGGGATTGTTATCTGTTGTTTCTGACTCCATTAGCTACTGCAGCCAGTGGATGAAAACGTGGGAGTCCCTGCAGTGGCCTCCACCTGTCAGCTCATGTGTTTTGACCATTATGGTCACGCTGTCTCTCTGGGAGCTGTTACCTCTGGCCTCAGTAGATGTATGAGCAGGAGGGACAGAAATTACTAGACGCTGCTGTGATTTATAAGCTCAGACTGATGGTTTCAAAGGAGAATTTTTCCCGATGTCTCAGTTCCTATTTGGATGTAGGTATGGCTGGGGCCCAGGAGTAAGGGGATGTGAGGGATGAGGAGGGGTTCAAGGGGCCGAATGCTTTGGTTGGTGAGTCAGAGCCCAGTCTGACTCAGACTCCAGCAGTGGAATGATGGATGGGGTAAGGGGGCAAGAGTGGAGGAGAAAGAGTTTGGAGGGGAGGTGGCAAAATGTGTAGCGATGAATCCAAAGAATGGCATGAAAAGGAGGCTAAATGAGAGAAGGGCAGAGGCGCAGCAGTGAATGGAGGGGCTGAATTATGTAGCGTTAAAAAGGCAGAAAGATAAAGGGGGGAGTGAGAAGGAGGATAAATGCTGGGACTGTGTTGGGTATTTTTGGTATGTGCATGTCCACTGACATTTAACATCTCAGTGCTTTCTAGAGAGAGAGTAGGAGTAGACACAGTGTGGAACAGAGGCAGATAATGAAAGGCAAAAAGTATGGGACCCCGAGCGAATTTAGGGGGAAAAAGGGAGGAGATAAGGACAAATGAATCCGTGGAGACAGGCCACACACACGGGACACAGTTTGACCGTGGCCTGCTCTCTCTGTCTACCTCTGTGTCCTCATAAAAGGTTTACGAGGGTATTATTTCATGAATGCAGCACAAAGAGACAGAGAAAGAAAGTAGGGCTGTTTTTGTCCAATATGACACTTAAAAAAAAACAAGTCAAGGCCATGTAGATTCTTGAAAAGGTTCAGCCAAGCTTAAAAATAAAGGGAGGGATGACTTTTAACGCCAAAAAGCACACAGAGACAGAGAGGCAGTGGAGCAGAGACTCAGCGGGGCCCTTCCTTTATTGCACACTCCCAGAACATGCTACTTGAGTGCTATGTTGTGTTTGTGTGTAGATCACGGCACATACGTTCAAAGAATCAAGGGCATGTTCTACATAGGAGTAAAATCAGAGCTGCCAGTTTGAGCCTCTTGACTTTACAGACGTGTTTTCAGTAGCTGAATGATGTGCGTTGTGTGAGGGGTTGCGGTGGAGTCCTCTGGGGTCACAGCGAAGGGGTCAAAGGTTGAAGGTTTGCCATGAAGTAGACGAGGAGGGTGGGTTGACAAGCTTGAGAAAATCTTTACATGCATCACTCAGTGAAACAAGTGTGATTTATTCTTGAGTCCTGAGACTCAACAACCCAGGCCGAGTTGGAACGTTCTCCAATGATTTCATCCTTTATCTGTTTTATCAAGTGCAGGAGGGAGCACTCCCGTCTCGCCATGGCCTGCTCCATGCATGGTTAGAATTTTTATTTGATGCCTCAGAAGAAAGAAAAGGAATCCATATGCCCACTGCATGCCTGCGTCCTCGCCAGCTTTGTGTTTTAACGGAGCTCAAGGTTGTGAGCGTCCTCCTATCTTAACACGACTTTCCTTTAGCATCATCAGGAGTCGTCATCTCATGTCTGTTGAATGTCTTGAAAGGAAGAAAAGCCAGAGCCGGGCCAGAGAAGTTTATAATCATCATATTTATGGTGATTCTCCCCATGTCACTTTTCTGGATGTTGAACAGATTCAGAGAGATCTTGGCAGACTGACTGCAGGCCTATCAGTGCAGTTTGAGAGAAACCCTGAATATGTCTAATGTTTGTGTTGAGCTCCCTGTGCTCTGTCGGAGCGGCCGTCCTCGAACAAGGACTCTTTTGTCCCAGTATCGGCTCTGTCCTTCTCAGGTCAACTCATCTATCAGTGAGAGACACAAGATAAGCAGACTGACTGAGAAGCCGGTGCAGTGGTGGAGAAGCCCTGACTTTACCTGCTAATGATCATATCTCACCATTGGCAACATCAAGCACATCCAGCATAAAGGAACATATTCATCAGAGCCAGTTCAGGCCAAATTAAGCGGCAATTTTAGTGGTGAAGAGATTAGCTGATTAATTAATATGTCTTTTGTAATTAAGCGTTTAAGCAATTGATTAAACCAAACATTGCTGTTTTTTTAATCCTTTGATTATTTCAATAATGAAAGTAATCATAAGGAGTAATAAATCATAATAGGGCTGCAGGTAGATAAGTAATTTACCAAATAGTTGCTCAACTTTTCTTTATTTGCCTTTATGTAATTACACTCTCAGTGTTTGTTGAGTTTACAAGAACAGTGTGGAAAATTAATGTTTTTAAGAGTCATTTCTATTCCTGTTTTTAAATATGGAGAAAATAACCAATTACAAAAATTGTTTATCATTAGGAAAGAAGAAATGATTAATGATTTTTGTCGTTAGTCACTTTGACCTTTAAAGGTTGCATGTGTTATGTTTTCCTGTTTTACTTGAATCTGATGTGATGCTCTCTTCTGATTGGCTGCCTGTTCTCTGAGTGATCCAATAAAAATATAGCAGATTTCAGATATACACCAAGTGATACCAATTGCAGCTGTGTTGGTTGAGCCCAGGGGACGTGTAAGGGTGGTAACAAATTTTTGTGACATTACAAAGTTACAGAGGTTCTGACTGCTGGTTTTAGGGCTCAGTTTCTGAATACAGTCTGTGTGCATTTCTCTGTGGACTGAAGCTTTCACAGCATTGATATAGAACCTAAATCTGATTAAAATCAAAAAGACACAAGGCTCTCATGTTACACAATGAGAGACTTGAAAGATGTAAACCATTTTAAAGTTAGAATGATGTATACTTGATTCATTTTCTTGAATTTCATTTCTATTCATGATCATAGTATAATCTCAGACCGAGCAGCGTAAAAACTTTAGAAAGCATAACCCAGAGAAGCTTGTAGCTGGAGGATAAATGTTCAGTTTTCTTGATGTGAAAAACTTTATTGTGTTGTAAATGTGTGTTAAATGTTAAATGTGATAGAAACACTGACTTTTGGTTCCTCCCTCACTTAATCAAAGATTTGGAGTTTGAGCGGAGTCCTGCCAATATCATCTCCTCCCTGGGCAAACCTGTTACGATGCACTGCGCCCTGAAGGGCACAGGGGGCGAGGAGGAGGATCCCCCTGATGTGCTGTGGCTGAAAGACGGTGTGCCTCAGGACGCCGACACCAACCAGTTCCAGGTTCACACTGGCAGCAACAGTTGGACGATTATGAGCACGCTGAGGTAAGCTGCAGTCTTTTCTGTGACACATATTAGTTGGTTTCGTTGAGTTAATGCACGAGATTTAAGGACAATAATGAAGAATGCTGTGAGGCGGCCACACCTGGCATAGAAATGTCAGTTGTGGTTACATGTATTTCCTTGTTATCCACCTCATCCTCTCACCTAGCTTAACCAGTTCTGTTGCTGTATTACATCACCATGTTTACTCTCAGCCACAGTGGAGCACTTTGAAATTAAGTTCTGAAATAAATGATATAGCCCAAGCAAAATCCCAGGTGCTTCTCCTGCTGTAGCTCAATGTGTTTAATCCCACAATGATTGGATGGCAAAACCTGGAGGGAAAGAGATCAGGTGTTTGTCTGTCTGCCGCTCTGTCTCTGTCTCTATTTGTTTATCTTTGCTTGATCTTTATAAATCTTATCATTTCATGCACAACAGTATCGAGAAGGTCCAGCTTCAAGACATGGGCTCCTATCGATGTGCTGTTCTATCAGAGAGGCACCAGGTTTTGTCAGATGAGGGGAGCATTCAGCTGGAGGGTGAGTGCATCTCTAGCTCCCTGACACACCGAAAAATAAGCACACTTCACTTGAGATCTACAGTCTGTTTTGGTGGGGTTTGTAAAAGAGCCGAGGGTCTGATTGAGCTGATCTTTTCTCAGGCCTTCCTCATTTCTCTGTGGAGCCCCATCACATGTCTGTAGTGGCCAACGAGTCCCTGAGCCTGAGCTGTGTGGCCCATGGACCTCCAGAGCCAGTCAAGGTCATCTGGCTGCAGGATGGTGTGCCTCTCAACAAACTGACCGACCCAGTGGCCCTGTCACCCTCCACACTCAACCTCACAGGTATCATCTATGATGAAAACTTAGTGACACCTTTCATCCTTAACCTCATACGTGACCGGTATTAGTGGGTTTTGACCACTCAGACAAAATCACCAAACACATGGTGTAAGTTAGAGACAAACAACGTGCAGTGATTTCAGCTGAGTTTAGTGTAGAACGGTCACTGAGAGAGAAAGTTAGAAACAACAGAATATCTTTCTTCTTCAGCCTCTGTCTGGTGCTCCACCTATCTGTCACTTAGTGAACAGAGTAGGCGCCAGAGAGAGGGCATTACTGGGGACTCTCTGCTAAGTAGCCAAGGTTTGTCCAAAGAATATGTCACTCGATGTGTCACTTGGTGTTTTTTAAATCTAAATCAAGTGACAAATGTGCTAAGTTGGAAACACCACAGTGTAAAGACCTCAAAACCTGTTAGCGCCAGGCTCTGTGGAATAGAAACGGTCAGGGGATAAATCCAATTCAGTCACTTGGCATTTGATTGACCAATGGTGGAACTATGACCACTCAACTCTATTACTCAGTCAGTCAGTCAAGGACATAGAGCTGTTGTAGTCCAGCCAAAAAAATAGCAACTCCTCTCATTTGAAAAGCCTGAAACCAGAAAATCCCTGGCGTCGCTGACCAGCTTACTGTTAAATCAACTTTTTCCTCACTCTTCAGCTCTGTATTAGTCAAGGAGGAAGCTGCTTTCAGTTTGTGACTCAAGTAGCAAAGTTTTAAATTGCTATAAACAAGACAATTAAAAAATCCTTGGTTTTCATTTAAACCATTTAGATTGATTATAGCGCACTCCTTCCAAAGCTGCACAGCAGTCGTCTTCTATAGTTTCAAAGACTTCCCAATCCCCCCCTTCATGGCTTAAACAAAACCACCAAATAACCACCCTCCCCAGTGAGAGCAGGCTTCCTGGCAAGGTGCCAGCGGACCCATTGAGGATGTACTGTCCCTTGTGGTTGTGTGGTTGATGGGTAGAGGCATAGCAGCATGCACAAGATGGACTACTGGGAGATGGAAAATAAATGGGCAGAGGGCACAGAGAGATAAAAGAAACGAGTATAAAAAGGAGGAGGGGCCTGTTACTGCCTGAATTCAAACCACAGCTGCATGCCAGATAGCTGGCCTGTATTAAGGCCGGTAGTAGGAGGACAGGCTGAGTCAGACTGAAGGAGGGAGAGGCAGGCAACAGTGGCCGGTTGAAAGGATCTGGTTTGAATCATCAGAGCAGACAGCTTGGTGCTGACCAGCACCCGTTTGACGGTAACCTACACTCACCTCTCTGGAATGGACAGCTGCATTGGCAGACCGCAGGTCCGAACCATGGAGAGCACAAATAATCTTTCAAATAGGCCCATAAAGAGAAGTGGCATGAACCAGTGAGGAATCAAGAACAACACTCGTCCCTGTAACTTCAAGTTTGAGTTTCTCTCCTTATCTGATGGACAGGGTAGGAAAACCACTTTTATTCCTAGTTCCAGTTTTAGGGCGGGAAGTTATGGACACAAACCTAAAGAGAGTCGTCATAAACTCTTTCATATTTTTTCCTTTTGGCCGCAAAATCCCAGAGATCCAGTTTGACTGTACGTTTACGATCACTGTCCTACTGAAGTCAGCACTTTTAACCTCATAGTTTCATTTCAAGTCCAATGAGTGCTGAAATGTTTGCGTCACCCGTCAAGCAGAATGTGGAAACATTCACTCACTCCTTCTCTTATCAGACGATTTGATGCATGTCTCTTCTCATGTCTTTGCAAACTCAATATCTTTGCAAGGATGAAAACATAACCTCCTGAAAATGAATTTATCATAAAATTGGCACTTCAATGAAAACAAACTTAAATCCACTGGAACACATAAACATCTATGAAACACAAAGGCCTAATACCTTCTGATGGTGCATGTGAGCCAAGGAGAGAAAGCAGTAGAACAGTACTGTGTCGCAGTAACGGTGTTGGTCGGTGTTGTGACGCCCATGAGCTCAGGAGTTCTTCCTGGTGACCGACATTTTCAGCCCGTCAGGGGATGTGGTGTTGCAGTTTGCCGATGGGGAAGGAAAGAGACAGAAGGGTGAGTGGCGCAATCTCGAGATGGCCTGATGAGCAGTTCATTCACCCAACACAGCCAGCGATCATCCCTCACCCCTCCCTCCCTCCTTTTCCTTCTCTCACAACTCCCTCCTTCACCCGGCGAGGATCGTACCCCCTGTTCTTTTTCCGGCCGCAGCACAATGGAAGCATGGTGCCGTCAGTGCAGGGCAACACACTGCGTGATTCTGTGTTTGTGGCTGACGGACAATGTTGGGGTGTTAGATAACAGTGATAAAACTTGAATGTCACATGTTTCAGTGTGAGTGTGTGTGTGTAAGCCCGTGTTGTCCTGTGGAAAGACTTGAGTGTGTGAGCACACTGTGAGTCACTCTGTGTGAGGACTCATTCACTGTTGAATGTCAGAATGTGTCACAGTGTTTTGCACCTTTCAGAGGAGCCTCGGCCTCTTGAAGGCAGCAGCTCCGCCTTTTACGCCTGGACCTCCACAGGTGTAAAAGATTTTTCTTCTGCGTCAGTATCAAGACAACTTACCTACTTAACTATTACCTCAGTATGTGTCTGTTATATTTAAAGATTCGCCCCAGCTGGAAAAACTTACATGTATGGTTTGTGTTTGACAAGGAGCTGTAATCAAAAGTCAAGTGTGATAAGACTTGACATGCTGAGGGGAATTTTAACAAGATGAGCTTGTGTTGGATGGACTGGCACTGAACTTTACCTTTATATGGCCACAGCTGCTCGGCCGATTTTGATGAAAAGTAGCAGAAAGATGGTTGACACTGATTGTCCAGAAGCTTTTGGTCTCATTTCTCTGAGACTCATTTTATCTCTTTGGCAAAAATGATGATTTTCACTCAACAAGCACACACAAAAACAAATCATGATGCTGTTGACAACGAGATCACGTTACCTTATGGAAACCATTACCCGCACACTGTTCTCACTTCAGTATGAACTCTCACAACATTTCACACATCAACATTATATCCCAGTCAGCATGCTTGGTTTCAGAAGACCTCAAAAGTTCCTGCTTCACACATGCATGTGGTTCCTTTTGTCTTCCCAGGTCTGAACAGGACCAGCACCTTTTCCTGTGAGGCTCACAACCGCAAAGGTGTGGCCACGTCCGGATCTGGTACCATCACAGGTAGGCGTCACATTTTTACAAACAGCCTTCGTCATTCAATTTGGATGTACTGTTCCTGTTTAAAAAATGCATTCATCCTGCCTTTTTTCTGTCTTTCTTTGTTGTCTTTAGTTCTTCCATCACAGCCTTACAATCTGAGCGCTGTGGAGATCACTCAGACCAGTCTGCGTTTATCATGGCGGCCTGGTTTCGGAGGTGACTACCCAATAATCCGCTGCTCTGTTCAGGTGAGACAATGTTAGATACACGTGAGAGGAGATTATCACAGCTAGCTGAGAAAGCTGGCCTGGAAAACTCTCTGCAACAGCTTGACCTGCATGTTAAACAAACCTACCACTCACTCTCTGTTTGTGGGACTAGTGTGAAGAACAGTTTTACCTTTCCTAAGCCTGATTTAAAAGAAAGGAGAACTTGCTTTTCCTTTCTTCTCTTAACTCATCCTCTGCCCCTCCCTGCGTTATTCATGCACCCATGGATCAGGTTTCACTCTGGGAAAGTGGCCTCCTGGACCAATCTTATGTAGCACCACTCCCTCTCTCTCTTTCTCTCTCTCTGTCAGTGCCTCTCTACCACTACCCTGCTCTGTGGCCATTACAGCTCGAAGCTGAGAGGAGGAACATTTTCTCCTGGAGAAGGGAGCAGTGCAGCACCACCCCTAAACGTCTGGTTCTAATAAAGCTGCCCCTCATACCTCTTGCTGTTCTTGCCCCCACCCCTCCCCTCAGTCCTCCCTCACCCCCCTCACCCTCACAAGGGAACAAGGCGAGGGGCCGGCCTCGGCAGAATGGGGCAAAAATCTGAATTCAGCGGTTAATTTGTGTGGGGAAGAGAAACATGAAAACGGAGCTACAGTGTAGAGAGCAGAAAGAAAACAAAGAAAGAAAGAACAGGAAAGAAATACAGTATAAAGTCAGCTAAAGAAAACAGAAAGAGGCAGTGACAGCAGGTATGTGTGTGTGAGCCATGCGAGGAGAACGTAGGCTGCAGTGTGACTCAGGGCTGAGTCGTACAATTAGTTTGAATACACTTGTTTACAGGCTGGACGGTGATTCATGGTGACAGCATTGACTCTCTCTCTCTGACTCACTCCCAAGCATTTACACACTTCTCATTCATACCACTTCATATTCCTCATATTCCTTGAAATCAAACCACCAAACCTATACTATGAGGAAAACTAACCCACCCAGATTCTTAGCTTCTTCTTCTAAGAAATCTGAAAACTCCTCTTGTTTTTAAACCCAGAAATTCATAACAGTGCCTCCACACACATGCACATCCGATCTTTTTAGCAACTCATCTAATTGTTATTTTCAGTATTCACGCATCTTCAGCCCTGACTGTACAGTTCGCTGTCTGAACTGCAGCCTGTAGCCTGCAGGAGTCACTTGATAATGAGCAACACAGTGGAGAACAATGGTCCAGAGGAGCAACTTTAATGTGGTTTTAAAGATTGCTGCAATGAAGGATTTTTCTGCCTTGTGTTCCTCTTTAAATTTGTTTACCACAGTGGGTTTGCAGAGACAGCAGGTTTCTGCCTGTGATTTTTGGTTAATGACTTCTGCTTTCAGTGCACCTTGCTCTGGTCACATTCAAAAACACCAATGAAGCTCATTTTGTACCATTTTTGACGATTTGCACATGATGATCCACCCACCAGCACCACCACCACCATCCACAGACTCTAACCTCCTGACTTCTTTTACACAATACCCCAACCAACTCTGACATTTACTGTTTACTGACAGAGATATAACAGTAGAAAAACAACTTCACAAATATAACTCTGCTGTAAAAACTTAAATGACTTCTATTAAGAAGCTGTAACATAAATTATAACAGAAAAATCACTCAAAGTAACAGAATGTGATTTTAACTCTTTATTCTCCCTCTTGTGTTGTTAATAGTTACTTCGGGGTGGTATGCCTATAAACAGAATATTCCTCATGTGCTGTCTATCACGAGACCTGGCTGCTTGTTTTTAGCTGTATCTGAAATTATGAATGTTAGAGGCGACTTCTCCATCAGGTTTTCGGTTCTTCTTCCATATTGCAAAAAAAAAAACGACTTTGGCTTTTGTTGTGTTTGCAGTGGTGGAGCAGCGTCCTCTTCCTGTTTGTGCCATAAAACACACAGGTCTACCCAGACAACTGGAAATCCACTGTAAAAGCACGAAAAAGCACAAGGATGTAGCAAATTAAAGTCTGGTATCTTTATGTTCCAGGCCAAACATTCAGGAGAGCCCTTCACAGGTGGCCCAGACAAAATGATCCACAACCAGAATGTGAACATCCCACCAGCCACACACCTCATCGGGGACCTGGAGCCCCACAGCCTCTACACTGTGAGGGTGGCCTGTCACAGCAGCCAGGGCCCATCTGACTGGTCGCCCTGGGTGGAGCTGCGCACCAAAGAAGGAGGTGAGTCTTTCAAGTGAGGAGATGTTTGTTTTCACCGTGTCTTGTGTGTGGGGTCGCCTCCTCTGAAGTGAGTCGAGGTCAGGGCCATGTTATCTGGCTACTGACTGAGGTTCAAGTCCAAGTCTCCTCCCATTCCCGCTGTGCACTGTAGCAGTGCATAACAAAGTCTACACAACAAGCAGTCACAGCTGAGCCACAGATTAAGGTGTGGATTATTTAAAATGTCTCAAACCAACCGAGTCAGGACAAGTCCAAGTCATGTCAAAAGTTTGTCAGGACACTGACAGTCGGAATGATGCAGCTTTGATCACTTTAAGATAAGATTAATATAATTACAGGTTTGATATTTGATATGAACTATTTTTGCTCAGGATATGTAATGTCTGTGTGTGCGTGTGTATAAGAGAGAGTTGTGTTCTGGTGTCATGGTTTGGGTCGTCCCCTGAGGGACTGAGCAGTAGGTTAGACAGTTTAATGAAAGGTGAAATGTTTAAAGGGATACTCTTAATTATCAGAGTAACTTGGAGCCACAGTAAAAGCATGTTCACCCCATGACACATTCGTTTGAGCTTGTTTTTATATGCATTTAATTCACTGCAGGTCTGCTCACTATTCTGTTTTATTCTGAGTGAGTCAAGATGGGGAACATAATGTATGATAACAAGGAGTCAGAGAATCAAGTTACTGTGGACTGTTAGTCATAATATTCCTTCCTGTGCCCCTCTAACTGAGTCTGTGTTTATGAAGAACAGCAGACTCGAGGCCCTGCACCTCTGTGAACCCTGCTCCAAATGTAAACTCTTGAGGTAGGAGGCAGACTGGTATTGAAGCGACAGAGTAGGTGGGGACGGAGACGGTGGAAAAGGGAGGGAGGCTGGACGTTAAATTCTGCTGAAAGGCTTCAGTTAGGATCGCAGCGATCCGTCCAGACTGTAATGTTAGGCTGGTGTGTGTCTATGTGTGTGTGTTTGAGTTTAAACGGAGGTGGGATTTTCCATGCCAGCTCATGCTGCCTCTATCCCTGCATGAAAAGGAGTGGAAATAGCACACACTAGGAGGAGAGATATGCCACAGGAGGAATGATGGGGGCTTTCCATGATGGAAGCTGCTCACAGTCTGAAAAACCTTAAGTGCAGCATTTCTCACGAACACAAGAAGAGAGAAGTAGCACTCTGTGAAACACCACAGTAATGGAGAAGGATGAAAAGTGTTTTTCAGATGCCTTCATTGGATTCTAAAGTTTCATTTCTTCATTAAACTGAGTTTAAGTCTTTGTTTCGTTTCAGTGGAAAAATCCTCTGTTTTGCCAAATTATATCATTTCCCTTTGGACAAAATCTTTCTTTTTCTCTCTCTACACGCCTCAAGAGTCAGGGCATGAAAAAAAACAGAACAGGATTCAGCTGGTGGTCAAATATAGTCCAGTAAGGCAGCACAGGTCAATGAGTGTGAATGAAGGGGAGAGGTAGACTGCTCTGTGACAAATTTCCCAAGAAGCTTTGTTGTTGTTGAGTCTCTCTCTTCCATTTGTTTCTCATTAATAAGTTGTGCAAATACAGTATGTGTAACACAATGTCATGTGTCATCCTGCCACATATGCTCCCACACGCTGCTGCCCTGCCTCCTCATTCACTCTTACATTTTTCAGCTCGTTGCAGACTCTCCACCTTCTCCTCCAGCACTGAGCGAACTTTGTTACATTTCTCTTTTCCTGTCTCAAATCTTACAAACACTGAGGAATTTATTTCCTGCATTTCAACCAAGCCAAACGAGTTTTTCCTCTCCGATTCCAGTCTTTCGGCTTCTCTCCTTCATCTCTCATTTCCCCCTTGTTTTGACCTTAGATGACCTGTGACTTCTCTCTGCAATAGGGCACAGCTAGGCACTGTGGGAAAAATCTAAAAAAAAAAAAAAAAGTGGGTTGATGATGGGAGTAGGGAAGGGATGGATGGAAGAGCAGGGAAACAGGGGAAGGGGGCGCTTTGAGAAAACACTCATTTTGCTATTTTCCCAAAGCCCACTTTTTTCCCCGGAGGATGAGAGCACAGAGAGAGAGAGAGGGGGGAGGAGATTGGTCGGTGGGAGAGGAAGCAAGGCGACCCATGTCACCCTCCTAAACCTAAAGCTGCAATGAGATTATGTTTTACATCCATTCTGTAAACACATTTTCCTTGTGCTTCCTCCAGAAATGCATCTCACCCCCCAATAACAAGTAAAGTTACTATGACTGAGCATAACAATGAGGTTTTAAAATACATACAAAGTTGTTGTTGTTACAAAGTTCAGTAAAATTAAAAGCAGCAGAGGTATGAGACACCAAAACTAGTCGAGGTGAGTACTGATGGTATGGCACAGTACATACAGGTGCATCACTACTTCTGTTTAATTAAAAATGCAACATCAATCATTAGATGTCTATTTTTTGAAGTTTTTATTTCCTTAAAAAGTTAGACACCAAGCTCTGAGCCTCTGCCCTGATTGGCTGGCTGTTTGTTAAATAAAAATACATCAGATTTCAGGGAAACACTCAGAGAAACTGAACCCTGAAAGGTTGCGCAGTAGGTGTAGGTGCTCAGGTTCTGCTTTGTTGTGACATCAACAAGTTACATTAGTCCTGGTGGCTTGTTCCACAGCACAGTCTGTTCCACTAGACCCTAGATCTGCTTGATAATAAAAAATCTACCTGTCTATAATATTGGAGCAACAGCCTTTTCCTCCTCAAAAACCGACATGAGGCAGATGTCATTAAAAGTTGTGATGTTTCTGATGACACAAACATTTGTCTGGGAAACATGTTTCCTGTGAAGAGCTGTGTTTGTTTTCATTTATGGGGAACAGACTCCAGATCCCAGGGTTGTGAGTCAGTTTTTGGCTGGAGGATGACCCCTTTCCATACACATGTTGACCCATGCGGAGGCTGAGCAGACTGACGGGGACAAGATGTAGCAGAGTAACAGCCGTGCCCCTTTGATTATCCAACACTACCTCTCCAATAACAGCGTGCAGCACAGTGTGAAACGGTAGTCTGCCATGGGCACAGATGTGAACCTTTACTGTTGTGAACTAATTGTGGCTCAGAAGTGTTTGTTTCTCAGCCTATTGCCGAGCCAGGGCTGCTTTCATGTGGAAAACAAAGAAACAACACCAGGCATTTTTTCTCAGTTGTGTAGTTTCAGCATTTCAGAAAACAACACCAGCTCACAGCTGCTTTTATTCCTTCCGAGGCTTTCCAAATTCAGCAACTAGCGTTATTTTTTTCAACTGAGGCTATTTTTTTTCCCCCAGAAAGTTTTACGTCAACAATTAACATCTCTGTTCACTTGAACTTAAAAAAAAAGAGAGGCATTACCACAGAGAGGGCAATGAGGGAGAAGAAAACTTGGAAAGAAGGAGATGGAATCATGTTGGACGGGAGACAGGGAGAGAGAAAGAACTGATGAGGGGGGAGGGGAGAAAAAGATGAGTGGGTAGGCAACAAAGAGGTGGAGAAGGAGGCAGAGAAGATGACGGAGCATAGGTGGAGACGGAGTGCTGGAACAAAGTTGACTCGAAGGTTGTTTTTGTTGCCGCTGGAAGGCAGAACAGGGACCACATGTGGAAACAATCACCCGCCAAACGCTTCCTGATAACATCATCCATAGGCCGGGCCATGTTTCCCAAACTCACACTGACTTGGTGCATGAGTCTGTGTGTGTGTGTGTGCTAGTGTGGGTGTGTGTGGGTGTCCAGGCACTTTGTGTGACTGTAAGCCTGAAGACTGAGTGAGAAACAAAGACAAAGAACCTCAGTTTAGTCACCAACAAAGAAAATAAGCACCGTTGCCTCCTAGTGAAAAGGTCTTTCGATTTCTGTGCTATCAAGAGCATCACACACACACGTATGTGCACAAATTCCTCATACTATTTCTAGCATGTTATTCAGCTAGGTTTTCTCTCCACTGGGTATTTCTTTTTCGCTCTGTGCTTCAGAGAGCCAGGAAAGAAAAAGACAGGCGAGAAGGAACAAAGCAGAAACTTGGATGGAGTCGGGACAGCATGAAGGAGGGAGACACAGGTCTCAGCATGTGTTCATCTGAGTCCGTCCGACCATGCTGATATGGAGAGAGCACACTGGCTTCTGAACACAGCTAATCGCCCCTGCCCGTGGTGCCCTTAGCCTTTTTTGTCCTAATAAAGCTGAATTCTCCACACTCTCTGACATCTTCTCCTTCCAGCTGTTGTAGTCATCCACACCCTAGAGGCTCAAGCCTGTCAAAACAACACACGCCTGGCTAACCCCCAGCCTATGCTGAGCCCGCAGTTGCAACGTTGTGACTCCTCATTCATACCCCGCCAAAAATCTTGTGATACCCGCACCAGTGCTCTCCAATCCTCACAACCTTTCTGCAGATAAGGATGTAACTGTGTGAAGAGTGAAACAAGTTTTCATGTCCGGCTTTGTTTTGGGTTTCAGTGCCAGAAAACCCACCTGTGAACGTGACGGCGGTGCTCAACGGGACAGAGGTGCTGATGATGTGGGAGGGGCCTGTGGGGAAGCTGAATGGAGACCTACAGGGCTATATGGTGGAGTACAGCACCCCTGCCAGCCAGCAGGTCAGTCAGGGACACACACACTGTGATACTGGCAGATACAGAAGAAAACCTGCTTCACCACACTGACACTGTCCCTCTTCTTCTGTTGACAGTTGGTGGTGGACACTGGATTGGACAATGAGCTTTTGATCAATCTGTCTGTCCCACTGTCCAATGTGTCGTTTCGAGTGTGTGCCTACACAGGGGCAGGGCAAGGACCATGGACCCCCACACAGACCCTGACGCTTATTGCTCCTGGTGAGTGAAACTCATAACTCCTTATCTATGTGTGTGTGTGTATATATATATATGTATATATAAATATACATATTACTATTTAAACAATGTATCTAACTAAGATTACATTTCACCTATAAACCTCTGGCAGGTTGTAAGAAATAGTTTTCTTCAGGACAATTTCATGATAATCCCAAACCATCTTTACAAAGAGTCTCATATGTTCCTAAATAAAGAAATTCTTTAAGCAGAACCATGTGTTATTTTCAGGTTTATGGAACAAATGGGGATGTTTTTCTCCTGAAAGCCAAAATATTGACACAGACTCTGTTGTTTTTTTGTTCCCGCAGAAATGGAGGAATTCAGAGGTGAGTAATGAGCAGCTTTACACATGCAAACCTATCGGCACGCTCTTGTGTGACCTCTCGCAGTGGCACGTAATGACACAGTGACTGTAGAAGTGAGCTCATGGTGTTTGTTCTGCCACTGCACTTCTCTCTCTCTCTCATTCTCTGTCACTGGGTTCCTTCATCGCAGTTCCTTCCTGTGAGTTTCAGAAAAAAAGGAAGGAAGAGAAAAAAAGGAGAAGAGAGGATCTCAGAGGGATGGGAAAGGGGAAGAGGGGTGTTGGGAGGGGGGTGAATGGGGAGACGCATCATAAATATTTATAACAGGCAGGAACAGTGTAGCATCTCTGTTTGCTTAGTCTAATAGAGCCAGACAGACAATTCAAACAACAAGAATGGCAGATAAAAAAAGAGGAGAAGGAGGCAGGGAAAGTTGGGGGAGGATGAGTGTGAATGGGAGGAAAAGCTGAAAACAGTGGGAGGGTGGAGGTTGGGAGTATTTGCAGGGAGGCTGGGAGTGAATTTCATGTGAGAGATGGGACAGAAAGACTGAAGAACTCATATTGTGTAAGAGAATAAATATTTAGCTTTAGCTCAACAAATACAGAGGCAGGACTGAGGTGAAACATATTTTTACCCATAATACTGCTGCATATGTTTGGGTATGAACTTTCACTATGGAAAAATGGAAAAGAAAAAGCTATGGAAAAGCAGAGGAATTTAATACCATAACTGTACATTTGTATGTATGTATGATTAAATTATACACAGCATCTCCAGTAGATCCTGAAACACACCCTGAGCAGTAATGAGCTGTCTGGCCAGTGTAACTACAGCTGACATGGACTAAAACTAAATGACTCCATAATTCTAAATGTTCACTTCACGGTAGAAGACTCACATTAGTGAACTCTCCTCTGTCTCTGTCCACACCCCTTCCCTCAGGTCCGTCGTCGCCCCCGGCCTTTTCTTGGCACTGGTGGTATGTGGTGATGGCCATTGCCGGCGCCGTGTCCATAGCTGTGCTCATGGCTGTTTACGTGGCCAAGCTGCGGCGCAAGGAGACGCGCTTTGGGTGCGTAGGTTCATGGGCAGGAGGGAGGAACTTGGTAGCTTTGCCAAAACCAAAAAGTTTTTTTTTTTTTTTCCCCACTGTCTTGGCCTGGTTAAGCCACTTGTGCATGTATTCTAAAGCATTTGGATGGAGTAGAAGACATCTGTTAAAAAAATAAAAACAGCCATTCTCAGTGTGTTATGGAGCCATGCCAGGGTTTCAGCTGTGTTTACGTATCCGCTGCACTGACCTCTCATTGTGTTTTGCTCTGTGTTTTGTGTTTGCATGTACAGAGAGGCATTTGAACCCATGATGGAGAGCGGGGAGCTGGTGGTCAGGTACCGTGCCCGCCGCACCTACAGCCGCAGGACCACTGAAGCAACATGTGAGTTTGTCTCTCTGCCCGCGCAGGCCCCCCAACAAAGACAACACTTGACTTTACACTGTACCTATGCAGTAGCAGGAGGGGATGCTGTAAATAGCATGCCCAAACCCGCCTCTGTCCTCAGGATAGATAACAACACCCAATATAGCATAATAGCACCTCCCCTCATGTCCTGGGCCAGAAATCCTCAGCTGTCAAGACACACTGCCATTCTCAGGAATCACTTCCTTGGTTTGCTTGGTTGATAAAAGGCAGAACAGCGAATGAGAAAGGGTTATTGAAACAACCCAAGGAGAGATCAGTCAGCTGATAGAGCCCACAGCAGCACTTTGTCCCTTATACTACTTAATGCAATCTTTTTGTAATAGTATTGATTAGATGTGCAGCAAATCTACTTGTCAAGTCATTCCCTGTGCAATTGCATAAACAGCAGAAAGACTTGACTTCATTTTAGTCATTTAAGTGAAAAGGCAAAGGGGAAGTGACATGGAAGGTGACACTTAAAGATACAGCGTATTGGAGAAGTGAAAGATGTAGGGAAGGGGAATACGGTTTCATCAGGAAATGAGTGGCTCGATGTACCTCTGCAGTGACTTCAGAGTTCAGGCTGAAGCAGTCCATAAACAGCTGATGAGGTGTCACACAAAAGCTGACACATGAGGAGGATTTTGCTTTAGGCAAGTATATATATAAGTGTTTGGAGTCTCATCCAGGCGTAGTGACGACCTCGTAGTGGAGGAACACAAAGCGGTGGTTTGCAGTTTCCTCTGAGTGGAAGCCTCTGTGCGTCCTCGTGATTACAGACGCAGATACGTACCTGTAAACACAGCATACGGACTCAAATTTCACACAGCTGGGTCTCATTCAAACCTTACATTGTCCCTGGCGTACGCACAGTATTTGTGTAGAGTTCATACACGAGTCTCAGCTTGCCACATGCACAAAGAGGCCAGAGGAAAGGTGCAGAGCCAAAAAAATGGATTCAGTGAGTAAAATGAGAGGAGCCAAGAGAAAGAGATGTGGAGATAATGTGCGCTGAGTGAATGGTGGAACGCGTTATGGGAATAAAAGAAGGGGTCAGATTGGAAGGATTTGGGCGGGATTTACGTCGCTGATGTTGACTTGTAATTTTGGCCAATTCTCAGGACACAGTCAAACCCCGGGGCTGTGGATCTTGCATGCATTGGCTAATAGATGGTCACAGCAGCATGTGTTGCAACATGCCTGTGGACTGAGCACATTGTTGTCTGACGGAGACAGCAGATTGATAGTGTAGCAGCAGCTGGAGGGGGATCTCTGAGCGTGTCGTAGCCTTGTCGTATCCTGGCCCAGATGTGAAAGCGGAGCTAACGTCTGTGGTACAGTCTGCTCGCTAGCCAACACCTTGGTGACAGCCAGCTGGTCGAAGGGACTCAGAAAGGCTAAAACCAGCTTAAATCCTCTGACCTCATCTTCTCACTCCAACCTGATCCCTGCAGGATCACATGGTTCTACCTGAAAAAATGGCCTGAGAGGACACAGAGTATCAGATTGTTTCTGCATGGTGGGCTGCACTCTAGTTTTGTTTTTGTACATAAAACCTTTCCTTTTTGTAAAACACTAAATTCTTTCAACTGTTCAGGTATTTCAGAGGCAGATGGGCCGTTTTCACGATCAGACATGTGGAACAATGGTTTTTGTGTATAAGAACAGATCCCAAATATTTATTGCATGAATACAACTTTAACATGTAACATTAAGGTCACTGAGAATTGGTTCTTTTTGGATTAATGAACAGATTTAATGTCCTTTTTTACGAGTTTTGCACGTAGGCAGGGTTGTTTTAGTTCAGTTTCAGTCAAACACTCTTTATTAACACTTTGTTTTTGGCTCAGTGTTGTTAATTGTGGTTTCAGAAAGGGGAGGCTGCTCGGTACAATCTGCCTGTTTTTCTCTTTACTGGTCATTAAAGTGCTTTAGGCTCCAACCACTATTAAAATGCCATGTTTTTTCCTCCTCAGTGAACAGCCTGGGCATCAGCGACGAGCTGAAGCAGAAGCTCCAGGATGTGATGGTGGACAGACATAAACTGACCCTGGGGAAAACCCTGGGAGAAGGTACTGCTCTGTTTTCTTCTGTCTTTTCTTATTTCTAGGACAGCCTGGTGTTAATATTCACATGGGGAGTGCGTGACAAGCAGCAAGGTGAAAAGGGCATCTGCAAACACTTTCCTATCAGGGCTGGTACACAGTACAAAGACACTTATCTGCCACAGCACCACTGCTTGTTGGTCACTTATCTCCAGACATCCCCTGTGACACGAATGAGTTTTGACCCAGGGTATATTACAGCAGTTTGCAGTTCAGTTCACTGAATGCTCAGGAAAATCTCCGCTCTTCACTGCTGAATAGGACGTAATGTTTTTGCAGCGAGAACTGCATCTGAACCAGGCATTTGTTTGTGTTGTAATTTCTTTCTTCAGGGGAGTTTGGCTCGGTGATGGAGGGCTGCTGACTCAGGAGGAGTCTGTTCTCAAAGTTGCTGTCAAGACTATGAAGAGTGAGTAGACAGTAAAAGTACTCAGCTATCACCACAATGAATCCCTTCATGTCGGGAACACAGGCCATTTGATCGACAGTCCAGCCCCCGGGTTAAAAAGTTGTGTTGGATGCAAAAAATCTCACTTTTTGATCAGAAAATGGACAAAGACACAGTTTGTAAAAGATATTGGCAGAAGATAGAGTTGACCCCAAATGTACTGTAGTGCCAAAGTAAAGACAATTGTATGAAAGCTCCAAAGTTGAAAAGGAAAAGATGAATTTGGACCGACTAAGAATTAGGGGGGAAAACAGAACTACCCTTTTCTGCCAGATTTCTGTTTCAAAATGTGGTGAAGAAGTTCAAACAAACTTAGTGGTAAAAACTGCTACCATACATAAATTCAGAGTTCAATAAACCCATGAGCCAAAACGTCTTCTTACACTGGCATCGTCTCAACCTGACAGTGTCAGTGCTGTGTCTTTCCCACTTAACTACACAAAACTACTTTGTCTCACCTCTGTACTGTCTCCTCTCCAGTTGCCATCTGTACCCGCTCAGAGATGGAAGATTTTCTCCGTGAGGCTGCCTGCATGAAGGAGTTTGACCACCCCAATGTCATGAGGCTTCTAGGTGAGGGTCAGCCTGTTGAGTTTACCAAAAAGTCCTTTGTCTCTTACTCCTTACTCATGAGTTTCCTATGAGATAGAAACAGTAGAGGTGAATAAATGCAAGATTAGACACTGTATTTAAACAATCAAACAGCACAGTTCAAGTATATTAGGAAAATCATCAAATCATTTTTCATTAGAATACTTTCTACCAAACAAACAGTTCCTGCATTCCCTGATAAAACTAGATGTTTTTGTGTTGAAGATAGAAATCTTTAAGTCTAATGTCTCAAAACAAACGAAGCTATAACTATTTCCATGTCTGAATAACACTAAAACTAAGTGAGGAAAAAAAAGTCATCACTGAGCTTTGAGGAGATATTGTACGTATGCTGTTCAGTACATTCAACATGCACGCAGTCTATGTGTTTAATACTGAGCCGAGGTGTTTTCACAGGTGTGTGTCTGCAGACTGTGGAGAGTGAAGGCTACCCCTCCCCTGTGGTTATCCTGCCCTATATGAAACACGGGGATCTGCACAGCTATCTGCTGTACTCCAGGCTGGGAGATTGTCCGGTGGTTAGTATGACTGCAGAAAATGAAATCATCGAGTCAGGCACTCCATGTGCACACATTTTAACAGCTTGATGGGTTCAAGGTTAACAAGTTCACATGAGTGTCTGTCAGCAAAACGTGATCCAAAGTTCAGCAGAGATTTGAAATAACTCAGTCCCCACCCACACTGCATTGGCAGCATGTAGATTCTGAGATCATGAAAACACAAGATAAGAGTCAATCGCTTTTCTGTGCAGTTTTATTTATTAATGGATGAAGTGGTTTTTGGATCCGATGACTGAATACGCAGTAAGTCCCTGTAGATCATCAGGAGCCTAATCAAAACAAGATTGTGACAGAATGTTGAAACATCCATGAGTTCAGCAAACACTCAGAAAACAGTGGTGCCTAATTCTTTTTTGTCAGAGGAGGCTGTTAGTATGTGGAGCAGGGAGCACTCAGTTCAGACCGATCTCACGTCCTTAAAGAGATGAACTCTACTGCCCCCTACTGTGCATAGAATAAACATCGCCTTAGTTGGATGTGTGAGTCAAACTGTTGATCCCCCTCTGTGTTTGTGTCCTGCAGTACCTCCCGTCTCAGATGCTGGTGAAGTTCATGACTGACATTGCCCGAGGGATGGAGTACCTCAGCAGCAAGAACTTCATCCACAGAGACCTCGCCGCTCGCAACTGCATGTAAGCACAATCTCTGCTTCTGTTTTTTACTCTCTCAGTTCCTGTATGTGTCCTCCTTCCTCCTGCGTCCATCCGTTCACTTTCCTTTTTTAACCTGCGTGCAACGCTCAGGACAATCTGTAAGAAGAACTAAGAGTAGACCAGAAGGTTGTTTGGGAGAGGGGAAGCCCAAAATATGCACAAGAGTAAAAAAAACAGGTCAACATGATGCAGGAAAAGCATGACACATACAGAAACAACTGAAAAATCAAGACACATTGCGTCTCAGTCTCTGAGATTATTGTTTGCTTTGCATGAAAAATGTAATTAAAAAAAATAATAAGTTAAGTAGATGTGCCTGTGAACTATACAACATTAATGCTCCCTTCTCCAAAAAAAACTACACAGCACAGTAACACTATTTCTGTGCCTCAGGCTCAATGAGAACATGAACGTGTGTGTTGCTGACTTCGGCCTCTCCAAGAAGATCTACAATGGCGACTACTACAGACAGGGCCGGATCTCAAAGATGCCGGTCAAATGGATCGCCATCGAAAGCTTGGCGGACCGGGTGTACACCACAAAGAGCGACGTGGTAAGTGCACTTATCTGGTCATCTTTGTGGGGACTCTCCTTTCATCCAGGGGCAAAACAGTGGTCTCCAGTATTTTAAGGTTAAGACTTGCCTGCTGGAACAGAAGCTTTTGCTTCAGAATAAATAACCCACCAGAATCTGTCTTTCAGAAAGCAAGACACTTAAAAAGACACTGAAGTATTGTAACTTCAACAGAAACTTTTTGCAGCAGTATAATCCTGAATGTTTTTATTCGCATTAATTAAGTTTTATGATAAATAAGTTTTAATGGATTGACCTACATGTCTAATACAGTTTGTCATATCAGTGATGTGCATTCTGTAGTAACCTGTCCATGAAGTTTTCCAGGGAGAAGTAACAATCACTGTGTGACCTCCATAGATAAGAACACACATCCATGTTTGAGCAGTGTGTGGCCAGGTGTGTGAGACCTGAAGGAATTCATGTAACACTCCCCCCCCCCCCCCCCCCCCCCCCCCCCCCCCCCCTTCTCTTTCTCTCTCTCTTTCAGTGGTCATTTGGGGTCACCATGTGGGAGATCGCCACGCGGGGCCAAACTCCGTACCCTGGGGTTGAAAACAGTGAGATTTATGATTACTTGAGGCAGGGAAACCGTCTCAAACAGCCTCCAGACTGTCTGGACAGCATGTGAGTGTCGCCTCCTTCGCTGCACATTCCTCACAAAACACACTCAGCTGATGATCAAGTACCTATTGAAACCTTTTCCCTCCTGATTGCAAATGCCTGTTTTCCATAAAGCAATCAGGACTCGATGCTAAAAACAGTTTCAGTCTATCAGCTTTTCAAGAAGCACAGTTCATGCTTTGAACCTCTTCCATGTTTCTTGAAGAGTCCCTGATTAACACATTATCAATGACCCATTTTGTTCCACGATTTAAAAATCCCCAATTTGTAAAGCTGGCTCACATCCTGGTGTGTATTTTTAGGTCTTCTCATTACACTTGTTTGCTCTCTCCAGCTATTCCCTGATGTTCTCCTGCTGGCTGCTGAGCCCCAAGGATCGTCCGTCCTTTGAGTCCCTGCGCTGTGAGCTGGAAAAAGCCCTTGAGGACCTGCCAGACCCCCAGGATCCCGACGAGATCCTGTACGTCAATATGGACGAGTCCTCAATGGAGCTCGGAGCCGTCGGAGGTCGTGACCCCATTGGGGGGCCGTCTCCTCTGTGCCTGAAGGGCCTGGACTCTGTGACCACAGTGGAGGTCCATCACCCCAACCGCTATGTCCTCTGTCCCCAACATGAGACAAACCGAGCCCTCTCTGACTCCCTGGAGAGCCTGGACATGCCGGTGTCTTCTTCCACAGCCACGTTGCCTCTACAGCCGTCCTGCCACTCCACTCCCAACCCCACTCCGGCTCCCACACCAACTGTGGAGCTGCTGGAGGACAGGGAAGCGTCCAGAAAAATGCCCTGGCAGTGATGGCTTCACTCTAAATAGACTCGTCACTGCCATAGTGTGCCATCCTTTTAGCCCAGTCCAAAAAACTTATGTGGCCCTACATATACGTTTTGCACAAATACACACAGCCTAAGGCATTCCAAGGAAGTCCAGGATCGGGATTATTTCCTTTGCTGACTCCCCCTCTTTTCCAAAATGAGCACAATTCCAAGTGAGTGCAAACATTCAACGTGTGATCGCTGAGGAACGCTGTTAACACCAGTAAACAGTGGGTGAACAAGTTCAGAGCACATGTTACTGCCTGCACGCACTGCAGCACAATCAGAGAAATTCATTCACAGGAAACACAGCAATAAAAGACCAGACCTACACAACTACCTGTACAGAGCAGAGTGATCTCCTCCACCTGATTAAGCTAAAAAAAAAAAAAAAAAAAAAGATCAAGCGTCTCCATGAAACCAGCTCAGACACTGCCAGACTGAATCTACAACTGAACCCACTCAGGAGCTTCAACTTTCCAGCTAGTAAGCACCAACATGGAGGACTCGCACCAACCTGAGAAAACTGTTCCTCTGATGGAGAAAAACCTCAGCCATTCCTGCTCCTGAGGAGGATCAGAGGGGAACAGAGGAGGCAGCCTGACTCTCACTCATCTACTGTCTGCTTTAAGGTTATATCAAGAGTTTTAGCTTCAAATCAGCAACAGTGTTGTTGTGGAGTGAAACTGTGTTCGATGGACATCCCAGGTTCACGTGTCACAGCTCACACATGATGACTCTTACCCAGCAGCAACAAATATGAGTTTGAAAAAATCAAATTTGAAAAAAGAGAAAATGAATTCCACTGTGTTCTTTAGAGACTTGTATGTGAAGCTGCATCTTATACACCAGAAAACCTGCAGTAGTTTGTATCGCAGCCTAATGTAGCGCTCTAACAAACCCCTGCTTCTTCTCACAGGGTTTTACTGCTAGTTGTGCACTGTGAGCCGTGTGTAGTTCACACTCCCTCCTCACTGACAAGGCCTGATTCAACTCGTCTACACATCTATGTCATAACTCAGGAACCTGAGACGTGGCTCTACAGGGACAGAGGTACTAGTCAAATCAAGAGGGAACAGACAATAAAATGAGGGTGGACTGAGGGTAGGTACGGACATGGTGGAGATACCCGAGGCAAATGGCAGGATAAGCTCCTCACCTTTGCTTTAGGCACAAGCACAGTGTTATTACACATTGTTTTTTACTTTTTGATGCTGATCTTTGTTTTTCTACAACTTTGCACTAATGTTTTTGTATCTATGTATGTTCATGATTTGTATATCTTTAAGCTTTTTTTATTTCAATTACTTTTTGTATATTCTCAGTCCTTCTGTAGATACTTCTCATCCATTCTCTTCACATAACAACCTGAGGGCAGAGGAGAGGCCCTGTGAAAGCGTTACAGTGTTGGACTCCATTAGAGGAGTCGTTTTCTGTAAATGAGCACAGACTGGGAAACATGACTAACCTCGTCATCTGACATCACGCTGCCTCTCTTTTATTTGGGGGTATTTTTAGTTCTCGAGGTTTAGCACTGTAAATAGGAGTCTGTTACCAGCAGGGAGGAGGAGGAGGAGACAGAAAGCAGCAGCTCAGAACTGAATGGAAGTGAAGATCTCATCCAAACCTCTGCTTTGAAGACGTTCAGCTGCAACTTGGCATCATGCATGCACTTATTTTTATACGCTTTAGTCCATTATTCTGTCAGTGGAGCAGACTTGACCATATTCCAACACACATTTTGGGAGAACAGTCAAAGGTACTTATATATGGGACAGTATACAGCGGTATCTATACCTGTAGCATTACTGAACTCCTTGAGAAAGTGTACATTTCTTGTGTATATTTCCTTTGGTACTGTATACGTAGTGAGCAATAGTCCTACTTTGTTTGTGAAGCAGAGAAAGTACTGAGAGTGCTGAGACTGAGGCGCTGGTCTGTATGAATATTTCACCAATTTGAACGCAGGTACACCCACTGTTTTGAAAATGTCTGTGGACAGAAAGAAAAAGGATGGGTTTAGGTAACTTAAACTCCTGCTTCGTGATCACACACTTTACCGAGTGCCTTCACAGAGCCAGTATTTGCATTTCTGTGTGGATTGTGATTCTCCTGGTGTGTTGAATTGGGAGAAGACTGTACTATAATTGCCTTTATTTTGTCACTGTCATGATTTGTTAACAAATTTTTATACAGTACATACAGTATTTTGTATAAGAAATAAATGTGTCCATTTATGAATGTTGTTGTCGTTAATCGCTTTCACATCAAAAGTGAGTGACATGCTTATTAAATCATTTGACAGTACAGCAGACGATGAGGTAACGTTGTCTTATTAAGATTTATTGCCATACAGCAGTAAATGATGGGATGAGCAACACGATGGCTCATGTGTCCAGCAGTTGAGAGAAAGATTTACTCATGAAGTGCTAAAAGTTGAAGGCAGCTGTACTTCTTTCCTGTTCTTAAAGATTTTTCGCCTCTCTTCTTCAGACCTGGCTTCTTCAGTCCAGGTCATGACTACCGTGACCTGGATCACTGAGAACCTACACAGACATCAGTGTGTGGGCTCAGAAGTGGATGTAGGAGATCTGCACATCGCCATCGATCTCCAGCTTGTCAATCTCACTGAAGGACTGCATGCGGTGGAAGAAGTCGAACAAGTGCTGCCCGTTCACAAACACCTTAAACCTCTGGTTCCCACAGCGAATGGACATCTGAGGAAGACAGACCAAGACACAGCTGAGAATCACATCAAACACAATTAAATCACATTATTATGAGGGCTTGTTATACAGAATAAACAATAGACACTACTTACATCAAAGTACTGTCCCTCCATGAAGGGGTTCAGGCTGAGCTCTCTTTCCTCCTTGCCCCAGCTACCTCCGATCATGCTGTTTCGAACCACAATCCCCTCCCTCACTCTGGGGTTCATGTGGAAAGCGATGTCCCGGGATCTGCTCGCCACAAAGTTGATGCAAATGCTGCAGCACGCAGAGCCAGGGGCAGAATTAGTGTCTACAGACATTCACACAGTACACTGTTGTCACATATTCTGGCTTCTTCATGTACACTCATAAACACACACCTTTTTGCTCCATAGGGCACCATGCCTCTGATGATGATGGTCCTCTTAGGAAACATCCCTCCTGGGAGCATGTTGGAGAAGGGCACGGGCTTGTAACACAACAAGTGTTAGTGGTGGTGTAGGGTTTCATGTTGTTTTATAACAATATCTACATTTTAATACATCCTAATGACTATGCTGTCTTTATTCATACATCTAAAGATTCTGAACAGCATTAGCCACTGTATCTATCTCAGTAAGGAGTGCAGGGTCTGACCATGACCACTGAGGATCAATTGTCACAATTGTGTTCAAATTTGTAGGTGGCTCACATCAGAGTGGAAAAAACAAGTGACCAGTGCAGGCAAAGTCTCATTATATCACATCCAGAAGCTGCTTCGGTCTGAGTGTAAAACTCACAAGAGTGAAATTAGTTGTACTTACAGGGTTGTAGACTGGCTGCCCACCCATACTCTACAATCAGATGAACAGACACATCGTTTTAATGTGACATTACATTAACATTACAACAAAAGTAAGAAAATGTACCAATAAAGGACATGGTGACTTAATGATGCAGTGTTCTTACCGGCAGGTGTGATCCAGGATGTCCTCCCTGACACAAGGAAAAGGTCACTAAATGCACTTGTTTACAATAAATCAAAGACATGTGAAAATGATACTAAAGGAAAACATAATATATTATGATATGATTCTTTCATACCCCCATACCACCACCCATGCCTCCTGGGTATCCACCCTGTGTAAAAACACAGAACATTTGTTCTGTGATTGACAGACACAACATGCATCCATTCATTTCAATGTGAGGATTGATGATCATTATAAATCATAGCATTTATTCACCCCCATGCCACCTCCTGGGTATCCTCCCTGCTGAAAAGAATATGAAACTGTTCAGTGCCGCTGTATTTAGTTACACCAGTTCACAAAAATTACCATCATCCTATCTCAAATAAAGGCCTAAATAAACATACTTACATCCACACATCCACCCATTCCTCCTCCTGCTCCTCCTGGATATCCACCCTATATCCATCAATAAGAAGAGGCAAAGGTTAATGAAATTATGTTTATCATTTCACCATATATACTGTAGCCTATACAATATTAATAATAATAATGATAATAAAAACATACTCCCATGCCACCTCCTGGATATCCTCCCTGTTGAGATGGCAACATGTTAAATACTGTATAATGTTGAACTTAATTTTTACACTTTATTAGTGACCAGGCACTTACTCCCATGCTTCCACCCATGCCTCCACCCATGCCTCCAGCCATTCCTCCCTGAAAGACCAATGAAAATGTAAAACTGAGCAGGCAACAAACAATTATTTAATATGTGCTACACAAACTGCGCAGTGAGTGTTGTATTAAGGACACCAGTCATTTACCATAGCAGATGGTGTTGTTTATATAAACTCAGTACAATCATTGCTAATACCACTACTTAATGTTCCACGACTGGTAGCAGCGCAGTGTATTTGTTAAAACATTGCGTAAAAGATGTATAACAATAATGTCTCAATTGATAATATATGTGTAATAATGGGGAACCAACAGGTTATCCAGCAGTAACACGAAGACATGCTTGGAGACAATTAAGGGAAATTAAAAATCTGTTACTTTGCTTTATCTCATAAAAAAAACAAAAACACACACAAAAAAAAAACAGACAAAGCAAGAGCCAGCAATTTCTACATGCAATATAACATTTACTGTTTTACTCACTCCCATTCCTCCAGGATACCTATTCATTCCGCTTCCAGCACCCTGACACAGAAGCAGAGGGCATAAGCTGCTCATGATTTATTATTTAAAATTCTCTATAATTTATTTGCCCCGGCAAAGCCCAAAGCATTAAGCTGAAAGCCTCAGGGACTGGAGGTCTCACCCCTATGACATTAATCGTCTGGATAGAAACATCTCCTGCAATCTGCATCGCACGCACTCTCTCCACAGGCATACGGTGCTCGAAGGTGTGGAAGTCGTTCCCATTCACTTTGATCTGCAACACAAAAAAGGCCAGTGTCACATCATCACATATGTCATTATGGTAATAAATGATGAATCTTGTGCAATCTTCTATGGCTGCTTATCACATTTGCACTACCTACTGTAACCACTGCACCTGCTCTGGTTGTGGTTTGTTTTATAGTGTCTTACTTGTATTTATTATCTAATTATATCTATAGCTGAGTCTTTTTTATTTATTTTAGAAATATGTTAATTGATTTTCAAAAGAATGAGGTAGGAAAAAAAATACACAACAAGATCACCTAATATACAGAACATAGCACATCTTTGGTTACAGTAGTAGTCCATTGTTAAGATGGGTACCATAAAGAAAAACATCTAAGAGAGGAAAATGAATGAATATAATAGGCACACAGAAGCACATACTCATATGCACAGTGAGGTTTTAAGGTAACTCAGTACCAGGTCCCATGTTCTATCCAGCACATCTTCTCTGTCTTCGTCATAATCTCAGTCTCTCCAGATGAAACATGTGAGACAATTCTCCCAACCACAAATTACATGTAGATACAAAGTCCATTTTCCACACACATAAAATCACCTTTTTTGCAATCACCATTCCAAATTGAATACCCTTCCTTTCATATTTATTTATAATAATTGTGGTCTGGGCAGTCAGGCAGTCATGTTGTGACAGGCCTAGTAGTGTCATGAATTATCCTCCATACATACCTGCCTTCAGTAGTTTCCGCTCACCACTCCCCTGCTCACCCCATCTGCCAGCCACACCCACCTCGTCAGTCACTCCATTCACCTGTTCATTCAGCTGCAGCTCTTCAGCAATCAAGCCTGGTGAAAAGCTCCACTCTCCTCCACACTCACTGCCAGATTGTTCTTTGTTGCAAGACTTTCCAGCGTTTACCCTTCGTCTGATCTCCCGGTTCCGACCCTGCCTGCTCCTGACCTACCCGCCTTGTCTCTGCCCTGGTAAATACATCAGCTTCCACCACTTCCTGGTCTTTGTCTGCCTGTGCTCAGGGCTGCTTTGAGTCCTCCACCTCTACTGCTGCAGCGTGTTATTTCTCTTCGTTCCCCCATTGATCATCGCTGGGACAGTGTCATCATTTCAACCATCCTTCATTCTGGGCCCGGATTTCCCCCAAGCCCCTCATAGACTGCTATTCCCCCTTTGAACTGAACTGTGCTTATTCACCTGCTTCTGCTGACAATAAAAGTCATTACCAATTCATCTGGTCTAGTTGGTGCTGCTTTTGGGTCCAAACCTCACCCATTACAAGTAGTGCTTCTAAATGCTGAATACATGCGATTAAAGAAGTGTGGGTGGCCTTCTACCTGGTAGCCTTGTGAAGTGACCATGATGACCATCTCAAAGGACTGACCCTTGCTGAAGGGCATACTACGAATCTTCTCCTCCGACTGCCAGGAGCCATTCTGACAGGTGTTGAAGACCACTTTGTCCCAGCCATCAAATCGAGGGTTGAAGTGCAGAGCAATGTCACTGGACTCAGACTCTCCACAGAACAGGTTCACAAAGAATCTGCCAAAAGCACCAGCCAAGAGTCATAAGACACATCACAGAGTGACTGTTAACTGTTTAGTGAAGGGAAACAGAAGAAGGTGGGGCAGGCTGAAGAAAAAAGCATCTCCCCTCACAAAGGAGCTACGGGTGTCATAGCACACTCAGGTATGTGCAGTGTTTACTCTGCCTGCTAATGGGCTGTAAAGGCTCCATTGATAAGTCATATATTACTATTTTGAAATGGGGAGGGAGACATGATAAAAGTGGAGCTGTGAGTGTCAGACGTATCCTTTGATATCCCACAATGCAAAGAAACCTGCTCCACCCATCGGACTGTGATTCCACACAGTCTGATGGGTGAAGGACTCCCTCAGTTTGTGTTTGAGTTTGAAAGAGCGTCACAGTGGGTGTAACACAGCTGCCTACTTGGAAACTTGTTATGCAGTATGAATTGATCCTTAACCCAAGGATTTCACTTATAGACACTGATATATGTTCTTCAAGATCAACAATCATTAGAGACGTTACAGATTCATGTTTTCTGAAGTCACCTGGTAATGTTGTCAGGAATGGACCCCTGGAGGTAGATGGACGACCCCTCCCTCAGGCCTCCATAGATGGGCCCCAGGTAGGGGATTCTCTGTCCAGTGCACAAAAAACACTCAACATCCTCAAGGGCTGGTCACATCATATAGTAAACATCATTCAGCAAATGTTGCAGCCTCCATAAAAACAGTGAAGCAATGTGTTTTGTTGTGTGTAGATGGAATGGAAAGTGTTGTACTATAGGTGCTATACCAGCACCTATAGGACTTTTTCTTTTTTTTACATTTATTTGACAGGTGTAGTTAGTTGGTATCTGTCACTGATTTAACCAATATTAAACTTTCTGACTGTGTCTTGTTTGGTCATGCTTTAAATATCTTTTGTTCTGATTTCTAAACTTCTCTCACAGTCTTGTTTTTAACTCACAATACATGCAAGCAGGAAAGAAACTTGAATTGAAAACGAATTCATTTTTGTTTGTTAAACTAGTATAACCTATTAGTTCTACATCAGGCACTGATGCATCATTGTTAGCAGCATGTAACCAATGACAAAATATCTCAAAGGTTAGTTTTCTGTGTCCCTTTCATACTTTTAATATATTTAGCTGATTATAATTATTGTATAATTCTGTTTTTTGTTTGTTTTTATTAATGTACCTTTAAAATATCATAAAATATCATCCTCTTCTTCCCTTACTGATAGGATGTTGTTATATTAAGAAAACATTCATAATGGCTCATATAATAAGCTGCCCTGACATCATATTGAGACTCCTATGGGCGAAAGAAAGAAAGAAAGAAAGAAAGAAAGAAAGAAAGAAAGAAAGAAAGAAAGAAAGAAAGAAAGAAAGAAAGAAAGGACAATTTCCTAACATAACACAAGATGTAAATTAAGACATAACCCACAGTCCAGTCCAAAATCTTGAAATACAAAGAAACATGAAACACACACATACTCTTGTCCAGTCTGTAAAATATTATAATTAAGGACATATGTCACACTCACATACCTTTTTAGCATAGGTGGTTCTACTGGATATTAAAGGCCAATCCACTTAGTGCACTGCATAATGCACGAAGGGACACATACACACAGGGAAAGTCATTCCTTAACAGTTGAGCAGCAGCCAGTGTAGATACTTACAGGACTATAGATGGGCTGATAGCCAGGAGGAGCCATAAACGTCATGGCAGCAGTCAGTGAGGAGGACAGGCAGATGGAAACAAGAGAGTTTTGCCAGAAACCGATCCGTGTTGAAAGCCTGGTTTTATACATGTGATGAGGGAGGGGCAGAGCAGGGTACCAAACCCAGGCCTGCATCACCATGTTTACTTTGCACATGAACCTTCGACCGAGCCAAGGAGTGGTTCATTATAACAAAAGAAAAAACAGTGTGAGCAGTATGTCTAATAATAAGGAGAAAAAACACAAATGAAAAATGTAGATGCATTTTAAAGCTACAAATACCTATATTCTACAGAGAGGAGGGGCAGAGACTCAGGTTCTTCATGTAAAAGTAGAAATTGCTGCAAGACAAAGGAAAGAAACAAACCCTGCAGACAAAATCATTTCAGAACAAAAAAAAAGCATCTTTCACTTTTATATCACTGGATTGTTGTTGCTGATATATTCGAGAGTAAGAAGCATTATATGATTTTGTTAATTTTATATAATTCAATATTTAAAGTTTTAAATCTGTTAAATAAATGTAGTGCAATAACAAAGGCATAATACTTATGTGTGTTATCATGAGCTTCCACATCTTAAACAGTGAACACAACTGCTGTGTTACAACATTAAAATGACAAATGACATTTTTTGTCCTTTTTGTTTCTAGAAAACACAGCAAAGTCAAAATTTACATCATGATCTTAGTTCAGCACATAACAGTTTTTATAAGTTTTATATCACTAGAGATTTGAAGAAACGAGGGTGTGTGCATGATTCAACATTTTCAGACAAACCTGTCTGCCAAAGGCAAACAGAAACACAACTACCTCTTATCTACCACTCTGCTCACCTGTCATAACTTCTCATTTATAGTGTATTTCATTCAGGCAAGAGGTTTTTCCAGCAATCACTTTACAATGTAAACATACAAGCTGCCCACATACACATAACAGTGTGCAGACACACAGAGAACAAAAGCTGTTATAGTGATACATGGGTGTTTCCAGAAAAGTCTAACGTGCAACCATGACATTTTAGTTATCTGATCTGAGCTGAGCCGAGCTGAAAGCCACCATGAAACTCAAACACAGTCACTCAAGACGGAAACTTTATTTCATAAAACTAGAAAGTAAACAGTACGAGTTCCAACAAAGAATGAAGCCCATAAAATCCCAATAATCAACTAAATGTGTAATAGTAATAATCCTGATACAGGAGTTAAAAAGACAAGGTAATACAAGTCCTTGTGCCACTTGTATTAATGGTCAGAAAAGCTAGCATGGAGCAAATAATGAGGACACGAGTCAGAGGGTTGACAAACAGCTTTCATAGATTCATACAAAGGCAGTTACTAATTCAAATATGTATTCAAATCCATGTTAAAGGCAAACTAATGCTGATGTCCATATATCTGCCTGCAACAATATTACCCATAGGATTTATACATATACTCACAATTTAAGTTATTTTTTGAAGTATGTACTATGCCTTCATTTGACAAGGGAAGAGGACAGAGACATGAAACCCTGGAAGTCCAGCTGGCTTGGAGTCGAACCACCACAATCTGCTTAGAGCTCATTATGCGTCATGCATCATAACCGCTCAGCTGGGTCACATCAAACTGTATCTAACCACAGAGTCCCAGTTTCCAACACGAGTCACATGTCACCATGAGCTCCATGACAAAAGGAGTATAGGTTGTTTCATCAAATTAAAAAAAAAAAGGTATTACATAGAATTGTGCAGCAAGGCATCAAAATCAAATCAGATCAAAGACTCCATACGGGATGATTCTTCTATGAATCATGAAGTTGTGTTCACAAGTCACAGACACCAGTATGATGACATGATGTCCAACACAAACAGTCCTCACAGCATGCACGCACACACACACACACATTAAGGTGACTGCATGTAAATGAGGATACAGATTCGAGTTCTCCTTAAAATAATCTGTTTATTCTGTATTGAAACACAGGGTTCAGTCAGAGGACACTCAGTCCAGTGGAAAGTAGTGATCTCCATTCAGCTCCATACCATCAACCGCCTCACTGAGGACCACAGCAGCAAATGCACACATCAGAGTCGTCAGCAAACAAAACACTGCTCTGTCTCTGACAAGGTGAGTTATAACATTGAACACAAGATGGAGAGATTGTGAGTTGGTACGTGTTCTGAAAGAGGCGAAGTGATACCGAACTGTCTGAGATCAACGCATCACACATGACTTTGTTTGATTGAGAAAAATAACTGATATGCTGGATTCCTAAAAATATCTATCATAAAAACCTAACTAGCAAAAACAAAAGCTGATTGTTCTCTTCTAACTGGAAACTGGGTGTTTACTCCAGTGTGAGACACATTCTCTTCACCATCGTGAATTTCACAAACAGGACGCATGACAATGTTCATGTCCAACAAAGTAGCATGGATTGTTGAAATTCTTCAAAGCCCTAAAGAAAAATAAATATATGTATCTATGATTTATGTAAAATATGTCTCTTCATCAAAAGGCCTTTATCCTAGTCCTTACTCAGTTATACAGATGTCACTTTGGCCAAAATGTATACATTAAATACATTCATTACTTATTTTAATGCACTGACAAAAACTTATTTGTGCATAAAGTGTCATAAAACAGACTGTTGGCCAGAAATACAGACGGGCTAAAACGGTCGTCTTCAGAAGATTTGATCTGCATATAAACAATAAATAAATACCCTTGGCATCCTCTAATATTGTATGTGAGTGTACATCATCACTACCATATATGGCACAGAGACACCAGTGGAGATATGGGACCACATACATCTCAGGGACGCATTGTAAGACTTCAGAGTGCAAACTGTGTTTGTGTATGCAGCTGATTCACACTGGTAGGTTGTCACATACGCAGATGATAACCTGCTTATTACCTTGACGAGTCAGTTCAACAAGAGTTTCCGTACATGATCGCTTGTTTGAAGTCAAGTCTGTGAGTCTTAAGAGAGGAGGAAAAGGAGAGAGGGGGTGGGGGTGTGGGGGGCTAAAATGTTCACAGCTCCCTCAGGGATCTCAGAGGTACGACTGAGCTGCTGAATCATTTCTTTCCAACACGCTCTCTCACTGAAACACCAGAAACCTGAAATCAAATACTAGATGGCAGCGGCCACATACAAAAAAAATCCTCAACCTTACAAACAATATAAATAAAACATATACACTCTAACTGTTAAAGCTAAAAATCTAAACTATTTGATCGCTAAAGCAGTGACATTGGTATAGGCACTGTAATGTTTACAGCAGTAGCGACTGAAACAGCCCATTGTGTATATTCTACACAAAAAAAGGCCATGTAGTGTATTCATAGCAGAATAAAAAGGCCCCTGGCTTCTTGTGTCTTTTTATGCCTCTCTGATATAATTATTCTGATTTTCACAAATCTAACCCATCAACATTCTGCAGGTGGTACATTAGTGCAGTCAAAGTGTGCATAGCTTCAACGGAGGAGAGAAATGTGCAGATAAAGGACAAAACTAAGACATAGACGTGTTCGATCTCTCTAATCTTTCCTCACTCTGAATTTCCCTCTCCTCTTTTTCTCCATCAGATGCGCGTTGCACAATGCAGGAAGTTATCCGAGCTGATCCTCATACTGCTTCCTGAAGCAGTCTCCAGCAGGGAAGAAGTCCCAGCATCGCTCTTGGTACATCTTCCACACGTATGACTCCTGACAGACAGAAGAGATGAAGACACAGGATGGTTATAGAAGAACCACTTTGGATATAAATGAAGACAAAAAGGCCATTTTATGTTGTATGTGTCTTTAGACACCGAGTCATGACATTAAAACCAACTACTACTGACCTGTCCAGTGTGTTCTGTTTCATCTTTATTGATGAGATACATCAGGAAGAACCTAAATGAGAAGAGGGAATTAGAGTGGGAAAAATGAAACCACACAAAAACATCTTACTCACAACTTACTACAATATTTAAGGATAAGAAAAGTCATTCTTCCTAATTACACTGCTTAGATAAATAATCAAATGAAAGCTTAATGATAACAGCACAGATATCTGGGATGAGAGGTGAAACACTCAATGATGATAATCAATATGAGCATAATGGAACAATCATGACAAATGAGCACTTAGTGTCTCTAAAGAAATGTCACATCTATGCTTTAAAATGTCACTCACATATAGTTGGCTAAGTTATGTTCTTCTAAGGTGTGCGTCTCAAAGCCATGCGGCGTCGTGTCAAAGTAATCACTTCCTATTCCACAGATGAAGCATTTTGTCTAGAGGGAGGAAGGACAGTTCAGATTAAACATGTTCCTGTCTTGGGAGTGAAGGAGAAATGAAGGTGGATTACGTAAAGTGTCCGGTTAAATCTCTTAGAAACTCATTATCTTACCTCCATGTCCTCTCTGACCTGCTCCTGCTGGTCTCTCAGCTCTCCAAAGGCATCAATGATCAAACCTGAAACACAGCCACAGCATTATTTTCTCACTAGACTGAAGCCCAGAGCGATTCACAACAGAGTTACTGTTGGTTGAGGAAGTTAAAGGTGATTTCTTTGACAGCTTTTCCCAGCTGGTCTAGAATTCAAAGCTGCAACCTTTTCTTTTCTGACCTTTAAAATGCCTTCCTCTATTATTCCTATCTCCCTTTTGTTCTCTCAAGTGTTTACCCACTTAATTACTCACATAATTCTATACAGTGTTGTATTTGTATCATCACTGCATTGCTGTATAATTAGCTGCCACATTTGTGCTGCGTAGTGCCAGACATAAAATTACCACTTTAAATTAGGAGCAGTTCTCTCACTTGTATTTACTGCCATTTTTACACCATGCATGTGCATAGTAATGGTCTGATGTTGGTTGTTTAGTGATCTACAGACTACACCTTTGTTTCAGAAAATATCACTGACAGGACTGTTCATACCCTGGATGATAGCCAACAGGATGACAATGACAAAGAAGAAGAAGGTGATGTCAAAGACCACTCTGTAGAGTTCATATTCATCCCCGGCTGGGTCCTCAATTTCATCTCCTATACCACCACCAGCACGCACGCCGACGTACATGTGGAACAGGTAACACTGCGGGTGGAGGTGGGCAGAGGTCAGCTTAGAATAGTATGTTTTACCACACATCAGACTAATCATCCCAAAGGAAAGTTGCTCCATAACTGTGGACACGTATTTGCCCTCCACTCACAGTCATCATGTCATCACACTTCATATCTGGCTCGTCCTCATCCTCACTCTTGTTGTAAAACTTGCGGAAGAAGTTGAAGGCCACCACGGTGTACAGGTACACCACTACAGCCAGCAATCCCACTGTCATCACCAGCTGCAAGGGACAGATAGGTGGGTCATTGGTACAAGGTCAGGTTTGAAGAAACAGGTGTGCTGAAAGACTTGTGATACATCACTGATGTGGAAATGTGCAGACCTGTTTGCCGTTGTGAGTAACGGAGGACAGGATAGTGCGCAGGGTTTTGACACCCATGGCAATGTCCAGGAGATGAGCAGCAAAGAAGAAGTTGTTGTAGTGTCCGAGCAGAGACATTAACATGTACCAAACCAGATAGAGGAAGGTCTAAAAGATGAAACACTGCTGTTAATAACACCATACACAGATTCTTTTACTATGAAAATGATAACACAAACTGATTCCTTGACTCACATTGTCAGTGAACACAACACCAAACTTCCAGATCTGGTACTTGATGTCAATAGATGTTATCCTACAGACAGAAGGACAAGTTTGTTATGGAGTATTGCGGATAACGAACCTCTTAATTTTTGCCGATGTAAAGAATAAATAGCTGCATACCAGCTGAACATTGAGGTGTCTGGTTCAGGCTTCTTTTCATGCGTCATTGCACTGACATCTAGAGAAGCCAAGTCCATACCGAGCAACTCTGCAATCCTCTCTCTGCCATAGATGTCACCGTACTTATCCAGCACCTGGATATCGCAAACAGATGTCATTTTACTGCGAGATACATTAAACATGGCTAACATTTTGAACCAAAGCTGCCTGAATAACTTACCTTTCTTTTCACAAACTTGTCCCAGTAATTGTTGGGGAAAGTGCTGTATTAAAAGAGGAACAATTCACCGACAGTTATTCTTCATTTCTCACACTATATATTAGAGGTCTGCAGTATGATTCAGAAGTTCAAGCCTCATTCTCATATGAATACTGTGGGTTATAGGGTCAGGGTTATATCTAACATTAAATATTCAATTGATATCAATATTCAAATGATGAAGATTTTAATTATGAATAGATAAGACGTACCATTTGCACCAGTCTGACACACATGCCACAGGATTTATTCCAAAAGGTCACGGTTTGTCACTAAGAACTCTGTGGCTACATAGCTAACATTGGCATAACATTAGAAATCTAGAGGAAAAGTTGCAAGTTCAGCATCAAACTTCATTCCTTTACTTGTTAAGAGCTATCTTCATGAGTGGAAGGCAACAACAATGTTGTCCTATATTTTGCTTCTGTTGCTATCACCTTGATTTTTTTCTAATCACGTTAGCATGCTAAGTATCTAGCTCTGGCCAGGTTCAGCAATGAAACAATGGATTTACAGGCCTGTTCCATTCGTCTCTCTGATAATGTAACAAGAGGCTTACGGAGTGTTGAGCACCAGTCTGTCCCACTGGCCCTTGATGTCGTCATCCTCTGGCTGCTCAGTGACATAGACTCCATCAAACTCCAGCTTTCGGGCCAGTTCCTTCTCCCTCTTGAAGATAACCAGAGGGACCTGAAAATACAGGAGAGCAGCCAAATACATCAATTACATCAGAGGACAATTAGCATGAACCATTTTTTTGTGCAGCAAAGCACAGCAAACACCACATACCTTGAGGCAGTTGTAGCCGATGATACAAAGGAAGGAGATGATGGTGTGGACGATACCGAGGAAAGCCATGGCTGGTTCCATGTAACCTGTGCTCTCCTCCAAGAAGTAGTACATTGGACCCTCCTCATCATCATCTTCTCCTCCGTCGTCTAATCCAGACCCATCCTCCTCAGCACCAGAGCCTTCAAATAAGCCAGAGCCCTCAAACAGTCCAGAACCTTCAAACTCCTCCTCACCTGGAGGACTGTCAGACACCTGGACACATCAGACACAGAATAAATCCTGAGAACCTTGTTCCGCCCTTCGTGAAAAGTTTATTAGTGAGGCATGAAACCAAATTTCAAAACTGCAAAACAGTGTTGGAAAAAAATGATTTGTTATTATACACTGAAAAAAATCAGACAGTTAAACTTATTATGGTCTGTGTATGTGGATGTGTTATCAAAGGGTACAAATGCACAAACCTTGTAGAAGAGCAGGATGAAATTGAGAGCGAAGGCGATGAACAGGGCCAAGAAACGAAGGTTGTAGAAGTTACGAGAAAGGTAGTTCTGGTAGGTAGGAAATAGAAAGGTCAGTACAGCTTGAGAATCACTGCAGCAAAGTACAAAAGCCACATTTTACAGCTTCATTCATCTGAAATTGATTAAGTAAGTAACTGTGCTAAGCAGATGTAGATTATGTTTCTTGCTGCCATGAAGTTTCCAAATGTCGTGCAAGTATGCTGGGATAAGGCTGTTGTAACAGAAAATTTTACAACAACAGTGCTGCATGTAACACACACTCTTCCCAACTAACATACATTCATTAATATGTGCTGTAACAGGCAACTGCTTACCATGAATTTAATCCTCTGAACCTCCAGCTCATTCCACAGCTCGAAGCCCTCCTCAGCAGGTTTCTTTTCCTTCTTTGCCTTGGCCTTTACCTTCTTTTCCTCCAACTCCTCCACCTCTTCCTCGATTGCCTCGGGCTCAGGTTCAGCTTTTTCTGCCTTCTCTGCTTTCTCTCCATTCTCGGCACTGGAAAAGACAGAAATGGAGAGAAACTTGTGCATTATCTCTTTGTGAATATAAAAACATTCTCTGGACTGTCACTGTAATCAGCCATGAAATATATAAACACAACACAAAAAAATGATGATTCATAATCACTTACGTGTAAATGCTAAATTTATATCTACTTGTAAATTTGATGTAAATGAGCCTAACTGTAGATCTTTTGAGCTAAGAGGGGTCCACTATTAGACTTGAGGACAATTCAGCTTTGTCAGAGGCTGCTCAGTTTTGATCCCAAAGGGCAGACAACTTACTCTGCTTTCTCAGTCTCCTGGGGGGGCTCTTCTTCAGGTTCAACAGTTTCTTCCTCCCTTGTCCTCCCACTGCAGCTGCCAACTGTTTCGATGACAGTTTGCAGTTAACTAACTTATGAATGGAGAGCATGTTACACAACAATGAAACACTATGAAATAAACATCTCACCAGTTTCCTCTTCAGCAGTGGCGTGCCCTCTGGAGTTGGAGGCTCTTCAGGTGTTGTCTCACCAAAGTCTCCAAGGCCCCCAGGAGTATTGAAACCAGGCAGTCGTCCACCTTCCCTCTCTTCACCGTCCTCCTCTTCCTCCTCTCCACCGGCGGCATCTAAATGTTCTGCTGATCCATCTGCATCTTGAACCTCTCGAGCTCCCGGTTCAGGTGGCAAGTCCCCGTGAACTTCATCTTGTGTTGGATCTGGCATACTTGCAAGGATCTCTGTCACTGTCATCTTCTTGGCACCCTCCACTAAGCCTCCACCAAACAGCACCTTCCATATGAATGTGAAGAAGCCCTTACATATGCTATAGACAAACATCAGGATACCCATTACGACAGTGTATATAAATGTAGCTAGGCCGACCACCATCTCCTTAATTGTCATTTTTCTTAGTTTGCGGTAGCGCCGCCGCAAGTTACGGAAGGTGAACATGTTGAAGAAGTTAAGCACACTCTTCAGGAAGTCTGCAAAGGCTGAGGTTGACTCTGGAGCTTCGCCCTCTCCATTACCCTCCTCACCTTCTCCAGATTCTCCCTCGTCTCCTCCACCCTCCTCTTCTTCCTCATCGTCTTCCTCTTCTCCACCATCTCCCTCAGGCTCAGAGATAGAAGCAGCAATGTTCATCTCAAAGATGGTGTCCTCACAGAAGTTCACAAACAACTCCATCTTCTCACTTTCTCCACCCTCATTGACCACATCAAAGATGAACTGCCGTTTGGACTCCCTAACTTGAGGCATTTCCCACTGGTTGCGGTTCTCCTCACTGATTTCAAAGTAAATGCGCTCAATCTTCCGGCTGGCTCCCATGATCTCAATGCGGCCAAGGAAAGGGCGGAAGTAGTTGAGCACACTCTCGGCCTGCTCCAGGAAGTTCTGCAGGCGAGTATCATGAGGTACATGCTCTGACAGGTTTGTGAGGAGAACAGCAATATTGAAACCGATGTCTTTGGCGGGCTCCTGGAAACGATTAGCAAATTCCTCAAAATTGATCATCTCATTCTCATCAGCCTCTGAGCAGGAGAGGAGGAATTGGATTTCGGAGGGGTTGTATTGCTTCTGGCTGTCCATGGCCTTGGAGAAGTCTTTCTTGGAGATAAGCCCACGGGGGTCTGTCACATAATCTCGGAAGGCATCAGATGCCACAATGTCCTTAAGCTTGAGGAACATATCAAAGAACTTGAGGATCATCTCCACGTTACTGGAGGACTCCACTAGCATGTCAACCATCTGCCTAGCAATAGTACCGTTCACCACATTGCCTAGAGAAGAACAAAGTGATGGGGGTGAGGACAATATAGAAAGTATGTGACCGGAAAAGCTGGACATGACTGGACTGGGGAGGAAATCATACCTTCAAGCAGAGACAGAAGCATCACCACCATGTCTTTCTGTAGATCCAACAGTTCCTTCAATAGTCCAATTTGACTGGAGTCCTGCAACAAGACCAAATACAGCAAGACACAAACAAACAGTAGAGAAAACAATATTCTTAAGATGTGTGCTGACAAATTTTCAAATTTATAATATCACAGTTAAATTTGAGAGGATATTTACTTCTTTCTAAGACATAAAACATGGGAGACGCTACCTCAGAGTGTGCTCTACTCCAAAAATGATCCTGGGTTTGCATTTTTAAATAAAGAATATGCACTTTTAACATCAGAAATAGTACACTCAGTTTGATGGAAAGCAAGACAGACACTGGGAGACAGGTATAAGAGAAACACCGCCTTTCCCCTTTATCTGAGAGAGTGGCTGCAGCATGGGAGCAAGAAAGACATAGTATTTAAATACACTGCTCTTAGCATTCCTGAAGACCTGCACCAGCAGATAACAAGAGTCGCAAATATTCTAGACTGTCTAGAAGTGGTTGTCAGGCTGGTGGAGATCGAGAGGAAAAGGATGTCAGGAGAGGCAAACACCAACCACCAGTGAAATCACAGTTGTACCTTATAATAGTTCTACAAAATAAGAAAAAACAAATACACAAAACACAGCTAAACAAACAAAAGCAAAGCAAGATGTTCAGATGTGTTAGGGGATAACATAAAAAAAAAAAAATCAATAAATGATCTTTTGTGTGAAAGAACATTCTTAATATAAACTAAGAGCAGGTCAAGTCTAGCAGTTCGACTGCATTAAATTTTCAGATATATATTCACAGAGGACTTCTGATCTATTTGATAGGAGTCAAAAATTAATTTTTTTTCACAGTTAATAGAAGAATAAAAACTGTAGGAAATTGAGGAAAATGTCACAAAATTCTGCAGTTTCATACTCAAATGATCTTTTTCTTGTCAGAAATGAGTTAAAAGCTCTGAACAGACAGGAGGTGTCTGTCCCAGCTCTACACTGTCCCTGTAGTCAAGGACAACGTAGAGCTTGTTAGAAAATCTCAACAAGAAAAAAGCTGGTACCACAAAAGAAAAACATTAATTGCTGCAGATGGAATTACACAAAGAGCAGAATGACGCATGTTGTTAAACGCATAATAAAAAAAAATGTGGTGAAGCATGGGATCTTTAAAAAAGCATGGAGGGGCGAGAATATGAGATGGCATTCGCAGAGAGACACAGATTCTTACGCCATTTCGTTGTCCGGGATCAGGGTGCATCTAACAGGGTTACATGGAAATAAAAATGTTATCCATCAACATTTTTACTTCATTTTTGTATCTGTTTTGTACTTGCGGTGAATATTACTTGAATAATTCAAGTCTAAGCTACAGCTCCTGCTGTAAATTCTAATAATATATACCTACCTTAAAATGTTTTTCTTTTAAGCTTTTTGAATTTTAGAGTTGGTAAATTAGCACTGATTTTTATCATCCAGTAGATAGAAGATAGATATTTTAAAAGCATATATTAAATTCAATTCTTTGTGTAAACATAGGGTGTCTGGAAGCCTACATGTGACCATAATGTATCTGTAAGTACTACTGCAAAATCTATCCTGTCTTGCTTTGTTTAAAAAGATTAAAAAAAAAACCTGATCATCCCTGATAACATAAAAAAGATATTTTATTGTATAGAAATACAAAAATGCATTTTAAACAGCAGCGTCAGTAACACTCAACACTGTCACACAGAATTAGGCTGGGTAGGAAACACTGCAGCTCCTTGTTAGCTCAAAGCAGACACACATTATTCAAAGCAGACACACACAGGTTTGTCTAAAGCACAATCAAACTCTAAGCACTGGTCAGTATGAAATGAATAAATACTCAGATTAGACGGGGTGGATTAATTGTATTATACAGAAATCAGCAAATGGAAAGAGAGAGAGAACATCAAAGGAAGAGTCAATGGAAGAGTCAAAAGTCAAAGGAACAGTCTGTTCTCAAATTATTTCTGCCATCTTTACTTAGGCTCATGTTGACAAACTGCACTCAAACTCAACTGTAAATTGACTCAATTAGCTTTCGTGCTACTGTGTAGCAGTAATCAAAACCTTTTAAGACCTCTCTGAATGTTGTCTGGGAATCTGAAGTCAAAACAGATTATTTCAATGTTATTATGTAATTATATTAAGCATTTTGTATTAATATGAATTTATGTGTATTTATTAATGACCCTGTGTCTACCAATGATAAATTATATAACTCTATTATGAATCACTTGATAATAACTGTAAGATTGAATTGAAATGTGAAACATAGTAGAATTGAAATGTGGATAACAAAGTAACATAACGAATAGACAGTCACAGGATATCTAAACTTTATGTTGTACAACCTATCATGATCTTTGTAAAACTGAATACTGTAAACCCCGGTACTGTAAAATGGCTCAGTAAAGATGCGGAAACAATCTGACAGAGAAAGTGGGGGAAAGCTGGTTAAGATTGAAGAACAGTTTGATTAACAAAAGAATAATCAAATAAAATACATACTTTACTCTGCAGGAACCATGAGAGAGACAGTTCACAAAATTAGTAAACTTAAAATGAACATTTTTTTTCAGTGGTTCATTTTATTTCAAAATTGTATTGATATTTTTGGCCAACTGCACAAAAACACTGAGAAATGGTTTAATTAAAATGACAGTTTTCTATGTTCTCCACAGAAATGATCCCTGACATCAAATAAGCAAGTAGATACTTGGTAAATACTTGGGAAAATAAATACTTGGTATTGGCTAGAAAATTGATAAAAATTAATATATGGATGAGGATGCCTCTTACCTGAGCAAGCTTCATCATCATATGAGCAAAGACGTGCAGGAAGCCAACAACAGCATCCCACAATCTGCTGTGGGCCAGAGACTGCTGGTTACCAGTACAGGGACCCTGACAGAGACACAAAGAGGAAAATTACAATACACAGCCAACAGAAATCAAGCCTTGTCTTCAAGATACGAAAATTCACATTTAGTCTGTCTTTAGGCTTTCTTACCTGGATGTACTCTGTCAAGCTGTTGAAAACCTGCTTGGCCACAGTCATTGCTTTGGAGAAATTCCTCTTACCAGGCTCATCAATGATGTCTTTTCCTGAGTAGTACCAGTAAAAGTCACTGATTGACTCCTGCAAACAGAGAGGAGGTGATTAGGTGAAACACTATTATGTTATCGTAATGTCTTTCTCCCATTGTGCTGTCACATTGCCTCAAGTAAAAGATTTTAAATTTTAGCGTATGGTCTTATATCTATGACCTCTGTTCTTCTTCATGTAATTTCAAACATGAACGACCTTAGTATATTTAACCATAAACGTTTAAGTTTCTGAACAAATGTTATGTGTGATGGTTGACTTAACCAAAAAAATTCACACCATTGTTTGAAGACTATTTCAACTCAACAAAATCTATGCAGAGAGTGCAATAGGGTCTGGGGTCAGTGTGGAAAAGACCAGAGTGACAGGATCAGTAAATAAGAGAGACCTGGAGACGAAGCAGATAGTCCACAGTGCAGATGATGATGTTGATGGTGGTGGTGCTGCCTGTCTGAGTTCTCAGGTAGTTCTGAAAATCTGAACAACAACAGCAAGTTAGAGTTTTAATGTGGTTTTTGACCTCTGAAATACCACAGATTCCTCAAATTTAGTACTCAAATAACACAATGTCCCAAAAAAAAGTATATCATTTGGCAAACCAGGTAGAGGATAATGCATGTGGTGTCTGTAGCTCATTAGCTACAGACACAGACAGTACATTTACAGAAAAAAGGACTGAGCTGACATTTTTATGTACAGTGTAATAATAGTGAAGACAGCGGTTCGTTGCAGTCAGCAGTACATTGTAAAAGGGTGAATGAGCACAGTCATTGCAGGAGGTCCACTTTAGACCAGCCTGATGTTTGGAGAAGACACAGTTCTTCATTGACTCACCGTTATTATGGCCCTCACAAAGGAGCTGCAGGAAGCGGAAGAGGTCACACGTAAACTCATCGTCTGCCATCACTTTCTCATCTAGGCAGAAGAACAAAAGAAATACAAATGAATCTGTTTCAACATCCCAGTGCACAAAATATGTCGACTCATTAATTTGGCAGTGTTACTTTATTAGAACTGGGAATGGATTAAATGTATTACAGGAAAATACCAGTGTATTTTTAAGACGACTCTTCATTCCATTCCTATTTAACATTTTTATTTTCTCTTGGACAATGGTACTCATGAAATCAGAGTGTTGGTTTCCTTATTATCATGGAAGATAAGACTTAATTTATTCATCTATATTAACTAACATTACCTTGTAGGAACTAATTATCATTTACAATTCCTGCATATGGAATAAAATACACTGGTATTATCTTAACAAGTCATCAATCTATTTTTAGGCCCTAAAAAAAGAACTGTTTGACCTGTCTCATTTCAGGCAGGTCACATTTAACTTATGAAAATATGGACTCCCTAAAATAAAAACTCTTTTCACATGTGAAAAGTGGAATTTTCCCAGACTTTTCTCTTCTCCTGTCTAAATCTGTAAGATCAATGACTTGTTAAGAAAGACTGAGCAAATAAAGTCATCAAATTAGATTTTTAATTTATCGCAGTTCATCAACTGTAATTAATAAGAAGTATTGGTGAAATAGTGATTATGATAATTCAGTCTTACATTACACACTTGATACTAACACAGCTAACACAGTAAACACTGCAAAATGCTCCTGTGCAGAGCCAGATTTAGTGGTAAATATAAATGATGACCAAAGATGTGCAGATTAGAGTGAAGCGCAGTGTGTGTGTGTGTGTGTGTGTGTGTGTGTGTGGTGTTGTTGTATTATTGTATGTATGCTATTTGAGCATGTCCACATGAAAAGTCCAAACAGAGTAAGTGATAGTTAGTACAGTCACCTCATACCACTCTCCTGCTATCATTAGAACATGTTAGTGAAAACCACAAACACCTCTGAGTCCCTGTCCGTTTGCCTGCAGGACGGGGAGGCTGAGGCTTCCACACTGACTCCACTCCAGTTTGATTTTTTCAAACTTTACCTCTGTCTAGTTCTTCAAATACATTGAAACATGTGTTCAATAAAACTCAAACAGGCTTCAGGTCAAATTCATATGGGCATGAAACACATGGATAAATGAAGACAGGATACCATCAAACAACAGATACATTCAAACACAACTGAGGAAACACTTGTGACACAACTGTGAGAGTGAACACAGAAATAAAGCGACAACTTCACGGCACACTGTCATGCAGGACAGATCTACTGAACTCTGCAAACTCCAATAGACTATGAGTATGAATGTTGTGGGGGGGTCGACACTCAATCCACATCAATGTACATCTTATGCTGGAAAGTTAGTTAGTGCCTGTAGTTTTCAAACTGGAGCTAATCTTCTCACAGGAAGCTTCTCCCACTTTGTTACATTTTGAATCCCAACCACTACAAAATGCAAAGTTCATATATGTTTATTAGCATTCCATCAGAAAGTGGCTACTTTAAACACATGGCTTTCTCATAGGCAAATTGCACAAGCATGCTCAAATTTAATCAGGGCGGTACATAAACAAGAAAGGAAACAGGACTGAGGGTGAAAACTGTAACCATAGTGGCAACTGTTAAATAATCCCATACCTGTGGCAAGCAAAGGGGTGGGATCACATAGAACAGAGCTGACAAGTTATGAGTACAGAATACATAGTTACAGTGTAAGTGATTTAGCAAAAGTTATTGCTGGAAAAGCTTGTGATTTCATTAGACTGTGAACAATTTGCTCTACCATGTCGCACATTATGAGAAGTCAGGGAACATTTTACAGAATGTCAGGATTTATGTGCAGTGGCTTTCCAGATGGTGTCAGTGAGTGGATCGATCACTTAACGGTTGCGAATAGGAGACATGATACAGAGCTGAGAGAGTTCCAGCTCCTGCTGCAATTCATTTCAGGGTTTCTAGGACACAGGGTCAGCACGATTCTCTATGATCTACTTGAGCAAAATAAGTGGGAGAGGAAAAAGGAGGTTATTGCCTTTCCTTCCCATCGGTCAGTCACAAGACTGAGCTGTCAGAGTTACAGTAGATCTGTGGTAAAACACTCAAGGGTGAAAAGTAAACTTCGCAATCACTTCAGGAGGAAATGTCACGAGACACACTGCATCAGTATGGCTACAGCTGCAATGTATCATCGTGAGCTTTCCATTATAATGTGAGAAAGTGACTGCAAAGCTTGATTTCACTGATTCTTTGAGTGTGAAATGAAATGCATATTAATGTCACAGCAAGGAAAAAAAGACTAGTCAGGTGATTCACAGCTAAAAGAGATAGAGGACAGAAAGGATGGAAAGAAAGAAAGAAAATATATGACGGCAAAGTTCATTTACCACGTTCTAGCTTCATATCTGAGAACCGCGAGAGCAGCAAATTGATGAGTGGGAAAGACACAGGCATGAAGGGTAAAGGGTTGAAATGGGCAAAGTGAACGAGGTGTGGGGGAGAGAGAGACAAAGAGAGACGCAGTGAGTCCAAAAATCTCATGGCTGTCAGTGGATGATAAACAGTTTCATACATCAACAGTCAAAATGCTGTCGTGGATCTCGACATTATCACCACACTTACGTACATGAAAACATACCTGCAACCAGGCATCCATGAAAACAGGCACACTCAGACACACACACACACACAGGTGCACACAAGAGGAGACTAGACAGAACAACGATGCCAATTACATCACAAACCAATGCAAAAACAAGTAGGACATGTGAGATGTGTGTGACGTGTGTGTATATGTAAATGTCTCTGTGACAGTGTATCCAGATCCTATGATGTGATACTCACTGGTGCCTTCCTCTGAAACCATCCCAAGTCCTTCAGCTTTGTTCTGTCTCTCAAAAGCATTCAGATCCAAAACGCTGTCAACATCAAACATTTAGTCAGCCCAACACACTTTGCTTCCACTTACACCTTCTCAAAATAATGTTTACAGTACACGCATCTTACAAACCTCAACTGTAAAAATCAAAAGGGGTAAACAACAAAATGTTGCATATGGACTTGATTCATTACCGACCTGCAGGTCTGCATCAGAGCCTGAACGCTAAGGAAGAATCCCACATCCTTTTTGTCCTTCAGATAGTCCAGCATTCTCTGTGCACAAACAAAAAGACAGAAAAATAAAACTTTCCCGTCAACAGAAACCTGCTGAAAAGGATGTTGTTAGACTGAGAGACATAAATATTGTTTTGCAATTTTCTCATCAGGGTATAATTTTCAAAAGCTGCATAAAACTCTCACAGGCTCTGTTTACCTGCTGTACATCACTGTTGCCTCCATTGAGGATGGAGATTCCCAGTTTGAGTGTGGAAGAAACCATGGCTCCTGGTTCACCTGAAACAAGCCATGACATCAGAGGAGTGCGCACAACTCCTGACTCAACAGCATGATCAGTGCAGAGATGGTCCCTGGCATTAAATGTTACATTAACTGGCCCAGACAGCAGTAGAATGGATGAGTTCAGTAAAATCAATGTGTTTCTATGACTTACTTTCTAATCTATGCTATTGACATTATTTATGTTATTGCATACTGCATTGCCTTAGAGCATCACAAGTGACAAATAATCGTGTGTGTGTGTGTGTGTGTGTGTGTGTGTCCCAGGATATAGCCACTACCTTTACAGGCACTGATCATCTGCAGCACCATCTCTGCAGCCCCGCGGTCGTGTAGACGTGACTGCTGGTACAGAAGCCTCTGTTTCTCCATCTCCTTTTCCTGTGGAGCAGAGCAGGAAGGACACAGCTGTAACCCTGCCAGCACACACTGCACTGCCCCCCGCACGCACTCACTCACTCACTCACTTACTCACTCACTCACACACTCACACACTCACTCACTCACAAAGACACACACAGTCACAAAATTAGCTAAGGAAGATGATGTAAAACAACTCAAAGACCTCCCATTTTACTGAGGTTTAAACTTGCAGGTTTTAATTAACAGCATTATAAATGTGATGTTTTATCACAGTCACATTTCTGTGATGTGTTAGCTTAGCTTAGCACAAAGACTGAAACGAAAATAAGCCAATCAGCTCAGGAACCAATACATGATGACTTCTGAAAGAGCCGAATGTATTAACTTATCCTTAAAAAAAAACAACTAATCTATCTCTTCAGCCCAGAATTGAAATCTTAAGGAGTAATGCTCTCTCGAGTGCATTTTTTTTCACTTCAAACAGACTTAAGGTTGTTGCATCTGTCATTTCTGCTAAACAAAATCCAATTCTCAGTCCAATTCTCAGACTATGGCCAAGATGACACACAACTGTATTGGGCCAAATCTTAGGCTTTACCTTTCAATATCAACTTTAAATCAATCTGATGGTTAAAAATACACTCATGTCTCAGACACAGGCCCACACACACACTTACATACACGCACATACACTCTCACATGGGAACACAGTGTATATTAGTCATGGTAATTATTCCAGCTGTTGATCTTCCACAGACAGCAAACATTCGGTGGCGGCAAACATTTCTTCCCGGAGCATGACACACACTTCACACACTCTTCTGAGGAAGCGACAGTAGTTGTCTGAGTAACACTTACAGCATGCAACTCCTGCCTCTCACAGTGCAACATAGTGCTGCTCTCTCTTAAGGCCTGCAGCAGCAGTATCATGTGTTTCCTGGCTGCTTTCAGTTAAACTATAGGACACTCTTTAAAACACAGGGGAAGACATTTACTTGAGTTGACTGGAAGTATTCCTTTGTTGTTTAGCACTGGACCTTTAGGAAGTCCAGTGCAACTGTAAGATAATTGAGCTGAGTTAAAATTGCTATGAATTATTCCACTGCAAGAAAATGATTAAAATTTCCTGGGGACCTGCAGTGTATATACAGTGTAATACTTCATTGCTGCTATATAATGTAATGCTGTAATTCACTGCTAGGCAATTTTGCTGTACAGCCGTATGTAATAACTGTACTACAATAGACTACTTGCCTGTTACAAATGATGCAGTATAGCTGCTATGAATAACCATCCTGTTGACAAAAGAGGTTAGATTTGACCCACCCACTGCACATCATGCATAAAGCCCCACCCAAACTGAATCTACCCCTCCCTCCGCCCCCCTCCCTCGTAAGCCTGACTGTTATGGAGGAACTTTCCTCTGATTACAGAGGCTCTGGTTTTCAGAAAATTATGTGCCTTTGTTGTGTGTAAAAAAGACTGTGTGTGATTATGAAAGTGTGTGGGATGCACATCTGTGAGTTAATGCTTGCATGAGTGTGTGTTTGGGACAGCGTATGCACGGCTGACTGTGCAGGCTTTTACTGCAGTCCTTGGTGAGCACAGAGAGGAAGACTCGTTTACATTGTCCAATTCAAAGTAAAGACAAACAAAATCAGTTACTTGTCAGTTGTTAGATTTTGAACGAGAGTTATCAGGTGAGTCCGTGTGGGTGAACACAGCCCAATTAGCAGGTGAGTACTAGGAGTGTAAGTGAGGAAAAGGTGGTGCAAGTCCGGGAGAGAATGACCACAGACACAAAAGGTCAGCACAAGAGAGCTGGTTCTACTGTGTGGAAACCTGCTGCATGGTTTGGCTTCATAACTGTTATCAAAGTTTACAGCAACAGCTGCTCAATTCAGTCTTGAATGGCAGCATCACGTTGCTATGCAAATATCACATACCAAAAAGGGTGAGTAATATTATTCAAATATATTAAATACATTTTGACAGGATTCTTTCAGACGTGTAAGTAATCTGCACTGCAGATGGATGTAATACTACCCTCGATGAAAAACCACAGGACCAAAACTGGCCTTTGAGACGAAAAAATATAATTGAGATATTCATCCAGACTACCACTAATACTAGGGAGCTGATTTGGTAATTATACTAATTACTTGTAGGTGCTGATGAACACATGTCTGTTCATATTTACTATTGCATTAATGTTCTTAGGAGGCACCTGGCAGTGATAGCTAAGCGGCACTGCTGACACTTGCTTGTTTGGGCACTGAACATTATTGAACATGTGACGCAAGTGTTTATTTCATTTTTGCAAACTTCAGACCTTAAAAATCATGTAGACTGTTTTTGAACTGCCGCTCTAAGTCTTCATGCTGGTCATTTGACCTAGTGAATCAACCTCTTTGAAAACTTCAGAAGCACATTGGGTTTGGAAATTGTGATTCTGAAAAAAACAGCTGGCAAAAACTTTTTTTGATCCTCGTTTCATTTTGTTGTCTTCAGCTGCACCATCTCTCTGCACTCCAGTCATGCAATTTAGGACATGAAACAAATTGAGTCCGCAACATTGAGACGACTGGTGGTCCGAGTCCAGCAAAGGCATGCACAGGTCAGTCCACCATAGCAGGAAATACACAAGTGGTGTGAGTGAATGAGAGAAATGCCAGGAAGAGGAAAAAATGAGAAATGTTGTAACATAGGTGGCTTGGGTGGGGGGGTGTGCCGAGTGTGATGACGTGGTGTGGTCACTCGTGCGTGGGGAGCTGCTTCTCCGCTGACTCCCCTGTCTCCCTCCCCCTGGTCCCCCCATACCATCTCTGTCTGTCGCACCTCAAAGGATGGCTCCTCCCCCTCCTGTTCTCCCCCTTCGTCCTCCTCACCAATGTGGCAGCTCTGGAGGGAGATGACAGCAAGTCAGAGACAACACATGTATCAGAATTAGATATCTCACTCCATGCACAGCTTCATGAGAGTTTGCGGGAATAACAGAAAAGTCAGAAACACAAATTTATATTGTACATAAGTTCCACAGGCGTCTTCTACAAGGGGTCTAAAAACAGACTGAGCTTTAATTTCCTTTTCACAGATCTCTTGTTCACAAAGGTTAGTTCATACTTAGGTTGAGGAATGTAAATAATTTCAGTCAGATAAGAGAAACTTGATGATGCTGATCAGCGACCATCCATACATCTTACCTTTGCCATAATATCAGCATATGACATATAAAGATGGTCAACATCAAGTTTACTGGAATGAGAGAACATATGACAGGAATCAGTCGATTACACTGAAAAAGCTGTCACAAAGTTGATTTGAACAAGGGGCTTAAGGTTCGTACGTCTTTTCTGTGAGGGCTGTGCGGCTGAAATGAAGAATCAGCTGATGAAGGGGGTCAGGCTTTGTCTCGGTCTCTTCCTCCTCTTCCTCTTCTTCCTCCATGGCTTTCTAATTAGTGGAGACAAAATGAATCGTGACAAAAGTCTTAGTATACACTGCAGGCAATATGTTTCTATTAGTAATGTAAGGCGAGGATGACGTACAGACAAGTCGTCAATCATCTTGTCCTCAAATGAATAACCCTCAGTCTCCAACCAGTTGCGCTTGTATGCATCCAAGAACATGTTGGTTGCCCTGTGCCTGTGAAACAAATGATCAGTGAGTGTTAGTAAGCACTGCAATGGCTGATGCAAAACCTTCTATATTATAGACCTTTGATGATTTAGTGAGTATGACAGATCATATTACGTGGGGATGTTGTAGAGTGGGGTCATCCTGAAGCAGGCCACCACTGCCCTGCGACGCTGTTTGGACAGCAGTTTGTGCCACACCATTTTCTTTGACTTGAATGGATGCTCAGTCTGAAGCAAGGAGAATGTGTCGAACAACTAGGCTGTCTAACAAACAATGGCTTCATCTTGTATGTGCACGTCATCTGTGTTTGCTACAATGGACTTGAGCTTGTGTCTGTACTCACCACTTCAATGTGGTAAAGGACAGCAGACACTTCTTGTACCCTTTTAACCACCTTCTCAGGGTCCTCTGCATCCTCAGCCTTTCCAGACATCTCCTTATAAAGAGACATCTGCCAGCGCATAGCTGGGTCCTCCACCTTGAAAAACATGTCAAAACCGTTGAAGACAGAGAAACTGTATATTCATTCTTATTTTGTAAAACTATTAAAAAGTCAACTCACCTTGCCTTGAAGATGCAGATTGTTGTGCAAGAACTCCCTCACTTCTTCATCTGTGTCTTTCTACAAGAACAACACAGGACATTCATAACTCCTTTTTTTCATTCAAGACAATTGGTGAAGTGAGATGTAGTGCAGTTATGTGACTCTTTAGGAGATTCCTTTGGATGGTGTGTCAGATAAACATTTCATGTGTAAACATGATGTAGTCAGTGAGTTGGTTTTAAAACACATCAAAGTACCAGTGAGTATCTGATTTTGGCAAGATTGATGAGCTCCTGGTCTGCAGGAGAGCACATATTGAGGCCGATGGGAAGCATCTTCTTTAATGCAGCTACAATAAGGGAGGTCTGCACAGAATAGCGATCCCCCCGACGCTTCTTCTTGGTGCGCTCCTGCTCTGAGCCTCCAGACTGAAGAGAGAGAGAAAAGTTCAGACCAATCCATCACTCTCTGTATCCAGCCCCTACACTTCACACACCAACATCTCCTGCTCAGACAATATTCTATGACATCAGAGGTTTTTGAGAAGATTTAATGTAAAAGTGATGAACAGGAACTACTTCTTACCCAAAATACAAAAGGAAAGTGTTTCAGTGAGATGGCAGGAACCAGCTGCCAGTTGTATTTTACGAAATGACATGCTGATACAGTGAACCGACAACTGAGTGAAATTAATTATACCTCAACAGAAGACAAACCAACAATGTTGTAAACATCAACCTTTGTTGAGGTTTCAGGGGGCGTCACTGCTGCATCAGCTACGGTTGTTACGCACAATGCAGTCTCACTGTTAGTAGTGCAGTGGCCAGACAGGGCAAAACCTGTCTATTGGAGAGCACATAGAACAGCACAAGTCTATGGGGCCAGCTCCATCGCCCTGGAGCTCTTCTCACACACTCCTGTCCTGGGGCTGCCAATGCTCATGACTGACTGTTGTCTGGCCTCACAACAGCCCCTCTGCCCTCAGTCTGCATGGTGTGTGGGTATGTGAGTAAATAATTTTGGCAGGGAGAGATGTTGTGATGATCAGATAACAGACGCTCTCTTCAGTGATGCCCATCTGATAGCCGAGGAGAGGAGGTTTTCTAATTTAACTTATAGCAACCATGTAAAACAGCAATCAAACAGTGATTATATGATTTAACAATTATATGGTGTCAATAAATTAGACATGGAGTGACAAGTCCAGTTAGTACATATGATGTCAGCCATCTGGCGATGTCGAGCTAGCTTTACAGTAGTTTCCCCGACAGTTCCAGGTAGCTACATATGCTACAGATGGACAAAACAAATGTAATGGTAACAGCAAGGGATAGTATGGGTTTTTTGATGTAAACAGGTAGTGAACACTAAGTCAATGATAATATTGAAAAGAGAAGAGTCCCCGGCACAGGAATCTTTACCATAAAAGCTGAAAGAAATCCAAGCGTCAATAACATTTCAACATCACAGATGGCACAGTAGCACGGGCTCCACAACCGTATCCCACAGGGATGATATGAAAACAAACTGTTTATTAATCAAACAAAAACAGAGTGATGGTGCTCGGCTGCAGGAGTGCACACCACAAATGAGATACACAACTGTTCAACCGAGCGCCATGAAACCTCTCAGGCTACTATGATCTACTGCAAAGACCTTTCATCAAGCCGCTCCAGACCCCTACTCACACATATGAAAACAAACACAGAGACACTGAAGGATGTCACAGACACACACGCACACATTCAACATCACTAATATAACTGCAAATAACTCCTATTCACAGAAAATATTCTTAACATTATATCTAAAACATATACATTTCACCTATAGATATGCATTATTATAACAGTGATATTTCCAACTGTGTTCACCACCCCCTGAGTGTGTGTTTGTATGTCCTGTATGTGTATGAATATCGTGTAAGAAGTGTGGTAGTCCGTAGTTGAGCTTGATGAAATGCCTCCCCATATTCAGGGTGCCATGCGATCAGCACAGCGCTCGTGCACAAACACAGTCTAACCTCTCCATCTCCGGCCTAGTGGCCCAGCGTCCAACCCCCGACACAGGATATAAGGAAAAAAACACAGTTAGGGACACTCCTACTACTGCCTTAAGGCAATGTGCTGCCACTTACATTGTCCTGGAAAAGGATGTTATTAGTTATGCAATAGCTTTTTACAATAACATTTATCTAAAAAAAATCTTATTATTGACAGGATAGTCATTCTTATCCATAGCAACTTCAGGAAAAGAAAGGAAAATGCCGCTGAGAATAGATCACAATGGGTTAACTCTCTCCCTGACTCAAATGAGTGGTGTTAGTGACATATTAATTATTAGAGTTTAGTTTCTTAATGAGTTACAGTCTAAGATATGTAGCAAATGATTAAAACATCTTATCAAATGGCAGGCTATATTTAACTTGGCCACTCATTTGTTTGTCCCCTCTCACCTTGCTCATCTTGCTCTTGCTGTCAGCAGTCAGGAAGGACATGTTGTTGATCTCATTCATGACCACAAAGTTCTGCTCCTCTCGTTTAAAGTTCTGCAATAAATAACACAACAAAGTTTCATGGCAAATCAAAACAGACAGGAATCACAGAATAGCAAAACCCAAACAAACAAAGAAACTGGAAAACTCACATGGGATTTGGACCAGAAAATGAAGACCTCTCCCACCATCCTGAACAGCTCCTCTGCATCTGGATCTGGGCAGGTCAGCCACCTCGCTCTACAGACAGAGAGAGCAGTGATAGAAATAGATAAAATCTGGTACCAAAAAGGCATCACAAGCTTGACTGCAATGTACATGTATTTATCACTGACACCATCTTTTACACCAAAAGATGTGGTTTAATCTCCAATTGAATACAGTAACAGTAACATTTCATTAAACATTTTTTGTTATACTATACTGACTGTAAAGTACTTTGGACTACGGTTACCTGTTATTGTCCACATAGCGGATCAACAGAGGGTACAGAGCATACAGGTCCCGACAAAGTACAGCAAACTCATCCCGGATGGTCCCGTTTTCACTGTCCACCTCTGTCTTTCCCTCCATGCGCAGGTGATCCTCCTCAGCCACTACTTTTCCTGAGCGCTTCTTCAGCTTCTCCATGGTGGGGATGAAGTGAGATTTAAGCATCTCTGGTTTAGCCCTGCTGACAATTGGCTGGGCAAACACTGGATAAGGGGTACAAAGGTAGCAATAGTCAGTGGTGCTAAGAGTGAGCATAGTTTTCTCCAAATATTAGATTAATAAAACGTGAAAATGTGAAATGAGCAGTTCTCAGTTGCCACCACACACTTCACTGGCTTATTGTGAAACCTCTGCTCACTCACCTGCCAATCTCTTCATCCAGGAGGCCTCATCAATACCCAGGTTATTAACTACAATTTTCATGATGCTACCCAGCAGCTGGTTGAGATGCTCAGAGGTGACAGCCGTGCAGAGCTGGCCCTCCTGCTCGGGGAAATTCTCTGGGCCCCTCTCCCACCAGCGTGGCAGATAGTTACACAACATTGGCAGTGTGATCTCAATCACATGGGGCATTTCTGTGTAGCGAGCCCCAGATTCAGCCAGGTCATGAATATCCTTCATCAATATCTCCAGCTCTGGGATGTCAGGGCACAGTTCCTCCACTTGGTTAGGAAGACCCAATACTGAGCACAGAATAGACAGAGAAGAGATGAGAAGACAATGGATTTAATACTCTAATAATAAGACTTTCCTAATAATTCAACACATGGAAAATAAAATTTAAGAGAAATTTGCTGAGGGGAACAAGATGCTGATGATGACAAGATGATAAAACGCTAAAACGCACTGGATCTCTCTCTGGGAGTCTTGGTGGTGTAAACAGAGAATGAGTTGAACTCATTCAGCACTGGCTCAAGGAAGGCTACCGGCATTGCAGCTGCTAAGTGGGCCAAGCACTCGCCGAGAGCGGGTCGCTGTCTGCACAGGAGAAAAATACCACACAATCTTAATGAAACCCCTACATAAAGCCAGGTAAAAATCAACTCACAATCAATCAATCAATTGACAGCATTTTTATCTTCTCAAGGTTTTATTCAATGTAGTTTTTCATCTAAAGCAAAGATCTAAGGATAGAAGGTGTCCTGTAGTGCACAAACTTCAGATTCTTACCTATATAAAGTCAACTGATTTGACTTGAAATCACATATAAAAATTGATGAATGTAACTTGTTTACAACTTTCATAGATCCAGAGGGGTCTCTACTCACTTCTCAGCATGTGGTGTCTTCACAGTGCCCAAAGAGTAGATACTGCACATTAAGCGATAGCAGGATATTTGCAAGTCATCCACTGAGAATGTAGAGAACAGCTTTGAGTCAGTTCTTTGAGCGGAAATGACCAACAAGTAATTGAGTAGAGAGAAGCACTTCACTCACGGATCACATCATCTCCAAACTGGTGCTGGGCAATATGGTCAAAGAGTGAAGTAAGGACTGGCAGCAGAGCAGTGGTGGTGTAGTTAATGTTCTGGGACACACCCTTGACCTATAGAAACATTCACAGATACACAAATAAAGATATCAGCCCACACTATGAATGACCACCAGTGTGAAAAATAAAGCATGTGTTGCAGTCACTGACCTGATTTCTACTGGACACTTTGCCCAGTTTTAGATTCTCAACCATCTTTTCAATGTCATCAGCAGCACTCTCAAAGAACTGACGCAGGCCAGCCTTCACAATCTCAGGGCCTGATTTCATAACAGTCCTTGAAAAGGTGAACACAAAAGAATGGTCCAAAAAAAAACATAATGTCAGATGGTTTGTTTCTATTTTTCTCTGCCTGGGGAGGTGATGGTGCTGTGATATGAATAGATCGTGAGTTACCTGGCGTCCAGTGATCGTGAGAGAATGTGCAGACAGTTTACCACTGCACCGGCATCCGTTCCTGAAAACAAAGATGTGTTGTCAGGACTGTCTTTCCGTACACATCCACTTCCAAAAATTCAATCTACTGTGAAGGTCAGATTTATTTTAAGAGGAGTAACTATTGCAAGATCCATTTTAAAAACAGAAAACAGAGCATACTGTTAGAGTGTGTTAGAAAACACTGACTAAAAATCACAAATTCACATTTTAACTAATAACCCACACTGTTAAATAACTGAGAATTAAACATGTTGTTATGGTTCAGGTGGACATTGCGCTGATACCAACATTTTGCAGTTTGACATAGGAGCCTTTCAAGCTATAGCTCAGTTACAGTGGTGCACTTTGACTGGCATCTACCACGTGGTACTACTGAGCCAAGCTGAAGGGCACAGGCTCAGTGTGAAGAGCTTGTCAGTGTCCAGTGACCACTGGATAAATAAGAGTGAGTGACTATTAAAGACATGTGGTGGTGAAAGGAGAGGAGAATGACAATAAAGCGTACAGTGCCTCGTATAAGCCAGGCTGAGAACACATCACAGAGCTGCAATACAACGCCATCTGTGGATACCTGACACCAGTACAGACATTCATGCTCAAACACCTCTCTGCTTGTAGTACAAATCTGAGTCTAGACCTTAAATGCAACTAAGGCAACTTTTAAAACACCAGAAGAAGAAAACATCAAAGCCAAGCAGAAGCTGAGCTTAGAAGAGAGAAGCGTTAGACGAGGAGACCCAGTGAGGAGGGTAGAGAGAGTAAGAGTGTGAGAGGATAGACTCAATGTGTGATACAATGCTGATTAGTATTTAAATGAGAAGGGAGGAAGGAAGAGGAAGCAAATAAGATCTGGACAAATAAAAAGGAATTAGACAGAAAAACAGATACAGAGGAACAGAGATGGTGACTGGGCATAATGCCACCATGCAGATTCCTTACCAAAAAGAGATACTCTGTGCCTCACCAAAGCAGCCAACTTACAGAAGATACTGAGGTAGGAGGAGAAAAGAGGAAAGGGCAGGAGAGGGAGGGAGTACGGTCAGGGAAAAGAGGGAAGGAAAGATGTTTGAAGTGACACAGAAAGCAAAAGGGGAGTCACGGAAATAAAGGATATTGCACAATAGGAGAGAGATGAAGAGACATGGAGAAGGAGAGGACAGACACTATCACATGAAAATACTGTATGTAAGGAAAGGTACATGGTAAAGTCAGAGAAGAATCCAGCTTTTACTGCACACACCTTGCAATCATCTCCTTCTCCTTATTGGAAGAATGGCCTCCACTACCCAAGACTTTTGCAGGAGTGGAGAGGAAGTACAGGCAGTGGTTCTTGAAGTACTGATTTATCAGCGGTAACAGAATCTGAAAAAAAAAAATCAAGATGAATTATTAATTTCATGAAATAATAACTTTCCTAATAAACACACCACCTTGCCAGCAACCGCCCTCCACCAAGTGAGCTCATAAACAGCAGCAGAGGTATGAAGAAATGGTGACTGATGATTCCACAAACCACTTTTTGGCTTCAGTTCCCAGCGCTAAAATGTAATATGTTCCCCCAAAACTCTGAGGTGAAGATCTGTGACAGCCCATCACCACCATGTTGAAAACAAGCAAGAAGAAAACCCAAGTAGCTGACCTTGGCAAAGAATTTGATCTCTTGTTCATGCGGTGACTTCTCCACTCTACCACTGCTAACCACAGCCTCTGTTAAAAAAAAAAAAACAAAAGGAAAAAATCAGTCAGGCCGGAGTCAAATCATATACAGGTGCATCGTGCATTACTATTGGAATATTGGCACCACAGTACCAAGATGAGCAATGAACTCCTGGGCGATGTCCATCCATTTAAGGAGCTTCTGGAGGAAGCCATAGGCAAAACGCTTCTCAATAGAGGAAATGTCCTGCTCCATGTCCTTCAGACCCTGAAGAAGGAGACAAGAGGGAGTAAAAATGAAAGAGAGACATGAGCAGGCTGGGTTGGTTTATGGTCTCTCAGAGCTAATTTCTTTACATGTGCTTGAGAAAGCAAGTGTTTGTGTTGTTCTGACCAGCCACAGTGGGTTAGGGTCTGCACCTTTTTCAGACAATCTCTCTAGGTAGACATTTATATTATGACATTCATATTGCACACATGAAAAGTTGATGAAACCACCTGAACTATGAATCCTACACTGAAATGGTCTTACACCCTGCCTACCTTGTCACTGCATATCCATTGAGCTGGAGGAACTTGAGAAGGTCCTGTGCTTTCTCCCTGTCCCTGGCCTTCTCCTTAGCCGTCAGGGTGTCATAAGGAACGAGCAGTGGGTGGGTGCCACCACCTAACAGGAGCAAACATCATTTTGACAATCAAAAAAACTGCAGACTAGAAACATAAAAGTAAAGGTGTGTGAGAGAAACCCCTCATACCTTTGGCCTGTAGCTCCAACTTCTTCTTCCTGCCCCAGGTGTTATGATAGTTTTCTGCCAGCTGCTCAGCCATAGACTGCAAAACCAAACTCAATCTATTAACCAAAATATGAGATCTATCAGTGCCGTGACAGAGCACTGGTAATTGAGAGAGAGACACATACCTGCAACTCTCTGGACAGAGCCATCCCTGAGATGTCTACCGGCTGAGGGCTGTAGCCATGACTGGGATCATAGGTGGCCTGAAAATAGAACAATGACTCTCCTTGTGAGGTTTAGGGACCTTTAAAGGATTCCAGGGGGTTCTCAAAGACAGTGGACAGCTTTTATTTTAACCTAGTTCCTGACTTCATTTTTTTCCATTCCTTTCACTTGTACCTGAGCAGTTTGGGAGATTTTGCGAGTGGCGGTGGCAGCAGCTTTCTTCTCAACCTCTCCCTCTCCGTCCCTGGCTTTCTCCAAGGTCCACTCCCAGGCCAGCATGGCTTTGATGGATTCTTTGATGGGCCAACGATAGATCTCTTTGTCCTGAGAAGTAGAGATGAAAACTTCATGCTTTAGGGATGTTTGTTCGGCTGTGCTGACCTCCTCAGATAGGAAGCTTTGTTCCAGTTCAGCATTTGCAATGGAGACTTTTAGGTTTCAGACCAGTCTGAAGGTGACAAATGATTACCTTTTCAGAGAACGTTTTGTATGGTCGGAGCATTGGATGAGTCTTGGCATTCTCATCTAATATTTCTCCGTAGGTCCAGTTGTTCTGAATCTGTAAATTGATTTAACCATTGAAACAATCATTACAAAGCAGTGTCACTCAAAAAAAAAACTCAAAACAGAGAATTGATTTATATCTGATGAGGTGCAGGTTTCATAACTGACCTTTTCAAAGGCCCATTTGTCGTGCGTGTGCTCTGCATACTTGTTGATGAAAACATCCAGCCTCTCTGGGATGATGGTGCTGTCAATAAATAAACTCATATTTAACAAATTTCACCTCACTTATCTTAACACGTTTGAATGCTGTTATTAGTTTATAATAGTTGTGTGAATAGTGAAGAGATTTCTTTACAGTTAGTTTAGACCTATTGTTTATTTTTGAACTAATAAACTGGATACTGAAGCTAATTCATGACAGAATAGGTTTAGAATACCAAAGCTGTCAAATCTGGTGTTGATGTATTGTTTTATATATTTTTTGTTTTGCTGTTGCCTGTTTATGTAAATTTAAATCATATATGCAGTTTTGTTCTGTAGGTCACTGTGTGGACTATTTTTATATTGGACTTAAATTTTCCTCTGAGCGCTCACTTGGTGGTCTCCACTGGCTTGGGATCAAAGTTGCCTTCAGCATCAACAGAGGCCTTTTTCTCAGTGTGAGAGGAATAACTGGCATCCACATAGTCAGGAGGGATGGCTCCTGCTATTGCACAGAGGCAGGGCATGGCGATCTTGAAGAGCTCTGCGTCAAATTTCTACATTGTGGATATCACAAGAAAAGTTAAATTAATAATGGCTTGAGTTTTATCTCCTGTAACACTGTATGAGGAAACCAAGAGATTCATTGCTCACCTTGTGTGCCAAAGATTCAAAGATTCCCCAGAAGAGTTTACGGGAAAGATGCAGCTCTTCCTCTGAAGTCACCCCAAAGTTAGCCCATCCATTAGGCAAGCAGTAATACTTCCAGCAGCGCTCATAATGGTTGGTCAACAGCTGAAATATTCAAATTGCACAGGTAGACACTTACCATAAATAATTATTGATATTTGTAATCAAAATCCATTGGTGAATACAACCATCACGATAATTTACTGCCCGGTTACTCTTGTGTATATACAGTATGTTTTCCTTTATTTTGTAAGATAAAATAAAAATGTAACAAATTAAATCAATAGGCAAGGCAAGGCAATTTTATTTGTATAGCCCGTTTTTACAAACAGTTTGTCTCAAAGGGCTTTACACAGCATCATGACAACATCCTCTGCCCTTAGACCCTCACATCGACTGAGGAAAAACTCCCAAGAAAACCCTTTTAACAGGGAAAAAATGGAGAAAACAATTTACAACATGGAATATGGAAAACATGGAAATGGAATCAATTAGTTAACGAAAAATGATGAAGGAAGCTCCTAGATATAATATAATAGATATAAAGAAAAAGCAGACAAACCTTCAGAGGCATCTTTGCATATTCATTGAGGATGGGTACATCAAATACAAGCCGCCTGAGCAGATGCTGTAGCATGGAGGGTCGAAGGTACCTGGGAATAAAAAAAAGGAATGATACTGCTTTTTTTCCCTGGGTCTTTTCATGTAAATGTTTGTACTGTCTATTGATCTCTCAATAAAAGACATCATGTATCTAAAAGACCAGTTTAGTTTGAGTACTGACTTGCAGAGCGACATGAGGCACTCCTCAATGACATCCCTCTGAGCCTTGGTAAGGGCTCGGCCACGGGACAGACGATAGATGGTGTGGAGCATGGAGTCGATCATGATGGCTCTGTGGTCTGTCCCAGCAAACAAGGGGGCACACTTAGTAAGCAGAGGCAGAACGGCCGAACAGAGGTAGCGGTTTAGTGCCAAGGCCATTTCAGTTGTACTGAAAGCCACCTGCAGTCAGAGAAGAAGACAGAAAAAAGATTTACATTGAGTGCAACTCTTATACAACCACATAATGGAAAACAGTCTTGTGTTGTTCCCTACTCACCGTGTCCAAGGAGGCTGAAGCTCTCATGTCAGGCAGGAAGCCAACCTCCAGCACATGAAGCAGGAAGTCCTGGTTATCGATACCATAGACTCTATCGAGGAACAGGACCATGGAGGCCTTGTGGTCTGGCACAAAACTGGCTGACATCTTGGGCTCAACAATCTGACCATCTGGGGTTTGGACAAAAGAAATCATAAATGTAGGAAGATGCCACAGTGTTTTATGAAAACTAAGTTCATACATGGTCCCAACTTTGTATCTAACCTTTGCCATGGGCCGGAATGTGCAGAGGCAAGCTGATGACTCCCACCAGGTCCTCGATAGGCACCAGAGATCTCAGGATGGCCCTGATTCTTAGAGCTTCACCCTTCCCTGCTTGTATCAGCTGTGGATATAAACATTAAAAACATACAGTATGACACTAACCCCTGATCATTAACCAGTTACTTGACCACTGCTTCAGAAGGCTTAAGAGAAATGAAGTGTCGTGAAAAGCCGTTGTACTCACATGCATCTCAGGGGCACAGCGACCCAGCAGATCAATAAGGGCTGAGTAGAAAGACATGATGGCATTTCCCAGATGCACACGGTTCTCCTCCTGCTGCTCCTCTCCACCAAACCTGATAATTAAGAAAACATCTTTATCTATAATTGTTTGTGCCTGAATGTTCTGTTATAAAGCAACAGAATACATAACTAATTATTCAGTGGTTATTTTGCTACAGTGCAGCTTGATCAAATTAGTGTACAGATATAACCATCATACCTACTGTGCCAGCACTTACATGAAGCGTCTGTCTTTTTTGACCGTGGGTCCATCCCTTGCTGGATCTTCAGAGATCTTGATGGCCTCCTCCATGGCAGCCAGCAGACCATTCCCACCCTCTCCTCTCAGGGCGGGGCCAAAGCACTCAGGTCGACGGATGAGCAGACGGACCACAACGTTGGCATTCTCCTCCACACTTTCTCCTGTGAAGGGTGGATGTGCAATGTTAGTGGAAGTTACCACAATTCCAAACTACAAATGACATTGGGGTCATTGGGGGGGGGGGGGGGGGGCACTTACCATTAACAAAGACAGCAAAGCGAAGGAAATCCAGGTATCGCTCTCCTCCACAAGGGTTCCAGCCGATGTCAGGGTAGCCCTTAGACAGAAGCATTGGGCACATCTGCAGTCCGCAGCCTGCCAAGTACGTCACCACCTATATCAACAAGACACATTATAAGCTACCAAATCCACTGTGCCATATCATGTGTTTTTGTCTTGTTGTCTTTTTTTATTTTCTCAAACCATTTCCAGGTCCTGCTCTTGCAAAGCCAAGGCTAGCTCATTGTTGTCAATACAGGAAGCAGCAGCCACATCCAGAGGGGTAGATCCACGCATGCCTGCAAATGTCATATTAACAGTCAGTCTATGTTTATTTGCTCTTTGCCTTATATACAAGCTTCATCATTCTAGACCTTATTTGGATTTTTCTGAGGTCCTGTACATCGAAATTAGTTTTGTCGTATGCTGAGGGCAAAAATGTCTCTTCAGTTTACTTTGTTAATATTGACATCTTAACTTGCCTGATTCAAAATATACAATAATATGTCTACGTTTTAAAATAAAACCTGAAGAAAGATTGCCACAGCAAACTGCGCACAGGTGGCCAACACTGACCCAAGCCAATGCCACTGTTCTGAAGCAGGTAGCTCAAATGGTCAAACATGGAGCGCTGGTTCTGTCGGCTGATACGACAGAAGTAACACAGGAAGCGACAGCAGTTGGTCACCATTTGAGGGAATCGAATCTCCTGAGGAGAAAAAGTAAAAAGATACAGTGATGTCCACGGTGGTATACACGGTGCAAGTCCATTCTCCAACACCCCTTCAAATAGACTGATTAGCAATAACGCAATCTGCACAGTTACCTTTGAGTCTCCTCCTCCACCCAGCACATTGACCATCACCTCCATGACAGTCTCATGCATACCCAGAGCTCTCATCAGATTGGGGTGTTGGTAGAACACCTTGTTGTTCATGATGTTCCTGAATTTAAAATAATACATGATCAGATTATTTGAACTGTTTAAATTTGAATAACACATGAACACAAAACAATTACAGATGCAAAATAAATAATACTTAACAAAATACTCAATATCACAAAATATCACATCTCCCATCTTAATCCCAATTAAACACATACACAGGGTACAATGCACCACCCACACACTGACCCGATGCTCTGGATCATGAGCCGCTCTTCCTCCGGACCCATCTGGACAATAAGCAGAGAACGAATCTGCCCCAAACACTCAAGCAGGTCCATCGTGTCCTGAACAGACACGGCATTGATGGCGTAGGCTTTGGGCAGCGCTCGGATCAGCTCTCCCAGGCCATCGTACTGGCGGTGGAGCAGGCTGAACATCAGGCGCACGAGCTCAGGGTTCTGGATGAAGGACTCCTGGGCCCAGTGGATCATGGTGTGGGAGATTAGCTCCTGAAGGGTGCCTTGTTGAAGTGAACAAAGAGTGTCACTGAACTATGATCAACTGTTAAGAATATTTATTAATTAAATGCTTTTCTTGAGTTAAGGTACTGGTCGTCTACCTTCTCCACGGCAAATCGCTATATAAATCCAAGACATCATCATTATTATTATTATTATTATTAAGTTTATAAGTTATGAGTTTGACTTGATATAAATAAATGAAAGTTAACTTTTAAAGAACAAAGGTAATTTATGAGAAATGCAAGTCAAGTAAAATCAAATATTTCATAGTTATTGTGGCTGTTAATCTTACTGGGTTTTGGCTCCTCCTCAATTTCTGGCTTCTCCTCCTCTTCCTTCTTGCGCAAGCTCTTGACTTTGTCCACCAGACTTAAGAGTCTTCCCCGCAGTGAGGTGTCCACTTCCTCCTCTTCTGGCTCCTCCTCAACATGTATTCCTATGTGTAAAATGGAAATACTCTATTAAAAACCAAGCTAAACAAAAAAAAAAAGTAACTAAAACACAAACACTTGCAGAGTAAAAAATACACAGGCTTGTCACAGAACTTCTCACCGCAGTGAAGCAGGATGTCATTGTGGAACTCTCCCAGAGTGTCTCGCACTTCCTCAGGTACTGGACACTCCTCATCCTCTGGACCATGTTTAAAATTGGTCAGCAACAGCACCTTGAATAGGATCACAGTCACATAAACTATAACCATATTGTGTCTGTTTTCTCTTTGTCTTTATACATGAGCTATTAGCATTAGTACCTGGTCTTGCGGCGGTGAACGGAACTCGCGGGTCTTGCGTGCAGTCTCTGCAGCCGACATGGTGAAGGCCCTCATCAACAGGTTGTAACGAACACGTTGGTTGCTCTGAATATCGTGGACAAACTGGTCTGAATAGGCCACAATGGCTTCCACTCTGTGCCGCAGCTCACAGTCGCAAAAGTATTGCAGGAGTGTGCACATCTGAGAGAGGGAGGTAACAATGCAGAAAATATATTTTATGGATAAGAACTCTAAACAAATATTGAAATCAATTTTGCAAATCAGCATTTCAATGTCAGACTGACCTGCAGTTTGACAGACTCTGGCAGCTTCATCTGCAGTAAGCCTTCCTCCAGACCCTCCTCCTCATCCTTTGCTTCTGCCTCCACTGCCTCTGCCTCCTTCTCCTCCTCTGCCTTCTCTCCATCCACTTTTTCTACTTTGGCCTCTCCCTCCTTGTCCCCCTCTTCTTCCTCCTTAGGTTCAGCCTCTCCCTCTTCATCCTCTGCTTTCACCACAGCTTTCAGTTCCTCCTCTTCCTCATCACCAACCCCTTCATCCTCAAGCTCAGTCTCAGATGCCTCCTCTGCTTCCTCGTCCTTTGCATCTTCACCTTCTCCTTCAGCGGCTCCACCCTCCTCAGCTTTCTCTCCCTCCTCCTCCTCCTCCTCTTCCTTTCCACTGAAAACATTGGGGTCGATCATCTTGAGAATGTGCTTGGTGTCCTCATCATTGAAGATGCCCATAATAAGCAATGTGCTGATGAGTTTCAGGATTGGGACAAAGTGGAACTCCACACTGCCTCCTACTGGATCCCGCATGGCCTGGCTACCATCCAGCACAGCTTCTGTTAGCATGCTAATGGCCTTAGTCTTCAGCTCCTGTGGAGGAAAGACAAAAATAAGCAAATGGGAAATAAAATTTTATGGCATATTTGCACCAACACAGTCTGTCTTGTTTCTCACTTGTAGAGGGAAGATGGGACTGAGGGTATACAGATCAGCGTCAGTGCCGACAAAGTTGATGTTTGAGAAATGCAGCTTGGGCCGTAAGCAGGTAGTGAGGCCAACACCGGGGAGAGAATGAGCCTTCTTTGCATCAGGATAGAGATGGATGCTGAGAGTCTCTTCAGTCATGGGGACGATAAACTCCCTGTTTGTTCCTAAGCGTGCGCGTTTGGCTGACTCCAGGTGGATGCTGATGAGCAGGTCGTAGTAGCCGCTGCGGAGAGGTCCAGGCAGGTAGGTGTTCTCGATGGCATAGAAAAGCTGGGATTCATCAACGTGGCTGCATAGGGCATGGGCAACTCTGTTGTTACCAAGAGCACACACTGCACAGTAGAGCATGAGGGTGTGATAGTGGAACTTCATCAGATCCTGACGCTCTGACAGCTCCAGGATGTCAATACACCTGAGAAAAAACAAAACACAGTCTCATACAGTTTTAAAAGATCTGACCAAAACAGATTACTTGCAATGCACTCTAAGAAACATTGGGGGCTTTTGTCTCTGTTGTCTACCTGTTCTCCTCTGGGATGTGCAGGGCCATCATGATAAGAGGTTCAATGCACTCCACCATCCAGCCCAACCTTTCACTCACTCTGCCCACCTCTGGGTTGAGGAAGTGATTGGGCATGCGACTCCAGATGACTGGGGTCAACATCTGGACATCCAGCCTAGGAGGGCACTGGGGGACTGGATTCTTACGCTCGCTGCGGAACATGGCTGCTGATATGGGCATGATGTTCTGATATGAGAGAGAGAGAAGAGAGAAAGGACAAGCAGATAGTTGGATTTGAAAGAGAAAACAATAGATGGTGGCTAGTAATGAAAACAATACAATTAGGCATGCAAAAAACTGAAAGCAGGGGATGATTTCCTTATGATTCAATGTCACTGTTAATGAACTCTAGTCAGCATTTCATTTCTGTTCACTACTGATAAATCATAATGTCAAGGAACCAAAATGGGCAGTCAATATAGCACACCACAGCATATCCAGATTATTATCTGCACCAAATTGATCAATCAGTCATAGATCTTAACTGAACACATCACATTTTTAGAGCAACGTTCAAAAAGGTATGAAAATGTGGAAAAATACTGAAGGAATCTGAAGAAAAGTGATCAAAAAAATCCTGGATCTGCTGCTTTAACTGAATCAGCACCAAGATTATTGGATTCTGCCCTGGCCTATTCCCATCCCTCCATATTGTCTCTTGGTTGCTGCCATGTGTACCCTTTACGTCCTGCTGCTCTCTGTGTGTCTTTGAGTAAACATAGAGCTGGGCAACATCTGCCCCACTTTCAAAAAAGGTGAGTTGAGTCAGAATGAGTAGTAGAGTATTACTTCAACCTACATTATGGCCTGGAGGAAAAGGGGGGCAAAAGATGCCAAAGAAGTTTCTGACCTTGAGTTTGCCCAGCTCCAGCTGCACCATGTTCTGATTGGAGGGCTGAATAAAGACGGCAGGGAACAGCTTGGTGTTGGGCTCCACCTGAAATAAACACATTGGCTTTACTGCTCCACTGTAATATCACTCATTTGAAATTCAGCCTGGAAAACTCTCATACAACCTATAAACAACCTTACTGGTGACTACATGTACCTGGTAGAATGTGTTTATCTCTTTTCCATTGGCTGTAAAGGTCATGAGACCTGTTGCCAGGTCAACCAGGCAGCCAACCACCATGTCCTCCTGGCTGAAGCGGGTCTGCTGATTGCTGACCAGATCCCCTCCCCACACCATGTAACAGTTACTGTGCTTCATACTGCAAAGAAACAGCAAATGCACTTTTCATCTTAAATCGTTCTTTTAATATAGTGGTTAAACACAGCTCAGTCCAAACTGATTTACATCATACAGAGATGATAAAAAACTAAGACAACAACAATATTTCTTTGTCTCTCTACTGTTTGTCCACAACTAGTGTGTGACTAAATCACATTTCTTACATTTTAAACTAAGAGAAAAAGAAATAATGAATACATTAGTTTGCAATACTTTAGCATTGCACTGGAAAATATAATACCACTTATTTGTGGAGAAGACTAACCTGTCGTGTATGTTGCCTTTGTCATCTCCCACAGTAACAGTGACACTGCGGACTTTGGAGAGGTCAAAGGTTGGATCAAACTGGTGGTAGTCAGGCGTGACCCAGCCGATCCACACGCCTGAGGGCTCCTGCCCAGCAAAGATCCTCACAGAATAATAATACTGAAAACAGAAAAAGCACAATAAACCCAACAGGCTTACTCAGCAAATCATGCCAGCCTGATTCCTGAATTTTTTTTGCTATGCTGGAGGGATGATTTTGACAAGAAATATAAATATAGCATCAGCAGAAAATAATGTTCAACTCACAGTGGTGGTACTTTGGATGATCTCAGGATCATCTCTGTCATCAGGCACCACGTCTTCCACCAAACGTGGCACCGTAGGAGGAGCAGGAGGAGGGGCAAGAGGTGTCATGGCAGCTTTCTTAGCCTTGGAGAAAAATCTAATGTACACAGAGGACAGCCAGAAAGATGACCAGTCAAATATTTAGGATGAACTTATCAACTTTGCTCACCACTAAATTATAATGACATAATCTTCGAAACGCTGAAACCACATAATCTTAATAAACTGCATGTACCGCAAGCATTTTTTACGAAAGCAAAGAAAAAAAATTGAAGGGAGACAAGAAAAACTGTTTATTACTGAGAAGAGTCTATCTGTGGAAGAGAGTCATACGATGCTGTCTAACAGGCAGCTTGTAATTCAATCTCAGTTTTAAATTATCACTCCCAGCAGGCTGAAAAATAATCACAACTGACAGGAAACTGAGCAACACCACAGGGTCTCAGTTAGTGGAGCTGGGGATGCTCTTCTCTGACCGATGATTTGTTTCGCATCAAGAGGATGCATGAATTATTCACATAATAATCTGCACATTTAACCCTCTGCTGCCATATTCCTCTCTTCTCAGGGTAAATTCTGCCATGCTTACCCTCTTTTCTTGCCCTTTTCTGATACTATGTCTTTCTCATTTTCCACAGAGATCTCCTTAGGCACAGATGCTTCCTTCTTTTCCTCTTCCTGCTCCTTGCGGCTGGCAGACTTCTTCAGAACTTCAAACTCTGAGTCCGGCTCCACCACTACCACCTCCTCTTCTGGGATGGTGAGGGCACGGGTGAGAGGGGTGGTGCCTGCTGGGATCTTGAAGGTCTCATGGAATTGGACTGGCATGCTGAGTCTGAGGAACATCATGTCGGTATTGGCGTTCTGTGAGCCAAAGGTCTTATGGGTCAGCTTTAGGCACGGGGCGCTGTCCACAGTTCCATCCACACGGGAGACCTGAGAGATGGCATGTTTAAATGTTTAAATGTTCTAGCTTCGTCAAACATTAAAGGTGTCAATGAGGACTTACCTCAATATGATTGTGATCCATGGGGACAGGCACAAACTGGGGCAAACTTTTGCTGAACCACATGGTGATGTCTCTCTTCATATTGATGGCAAATGGTTCAAACCCTTCCTGTAGGCCACAGATGGCAAAGTACCGCAGGCTGCTGACATTCTGACCAAGATTAATCCTTCCGACTTGAGACAAGCCCAGAGCACACACTGGGATAAAACCTGAGGGGTAAAACCACAGGACAGTAATTGTGCAAAATATTACTTCACACAAGTTTTGTGCGATTATTTCTGTTACTGCAACAAATACTGATCCAGGAAGGTTAGCAAAGCCATCATTTCTTACCTTCTCCAATTTCAATGTCTTTGAAAGCCATCTCTGAGCCTGAATCACTGATCAACATTTCTCCGTTGAGTGTGAACATAATGTTCATCTCAGTAAGGTCAATCATACAACCGACCACATCACCAGACTGCCACTGACGACCAAATGGCTCATTGCCAATGTGCCATCTTTGAGCCTGGAAAGAGTTTCATCAATCAATTACCAACAAAATACAACTTCAGATTCAATAAATTACCTATAAAACTAACTTTCAGAAAATAAAATCAGTCAACTAATAGTGCATTCTTGTGATCATTGCTGACTTGTGCTGGATCTATGGTTCTCTATGGAAGCAGATTTGTCTTGGTGCAATTTCTCTGAATGGAAATATATCTATTTTCAATAGCTATCTAAAGACGTTAGTTTGGTTTATTTCATAAACAAAACCATAAACCATGTGTTCATACTCAAAACATTTGACAAGAAATCAACATACCTATACCTAGGTATGTACCATACCTATACCTATTTTGATAAGCACTTGATTAAACCGGATTCACCTAAGATGAACCAAATGATGACTGACCTTATTGCCATTAAAGACGTAGGCCAGTTCATCGGCTCCCAGTTCAGTGTCAGAGCGGACACTAGGACGTGCCCAGCCCACTCTCATCTCCCCCGTGGTCACTGCCTCAAACTCAAAGTACCACTTTCCTTGGGTGATAGCGTACGACTTCTCTGCCCTGAAGATTCGTACCTTGTCCCCCCGAGTGTTCTCAAGGCCATGGCCAGCTGCAGGGAAAAGGGGAAAGCATGACAGATAAGATTAAGAGCACTGGAGAATTCACTCTGGGTTAACTGCATTCAGCACATATTAGCATGAGGTAAGATGACTTACTGCTCTCCTGATCTGGAGGTTCGATGTTGTAGCCATAGCCAATGAGCGTACGGACAGCATTGTTAACACTGTCTCGGTTGGTTTTCTTAGTTCTCTCATCCAGCAGATTGTAAGGTACCAGACGAGGGTTTCGCTTATTTAAGATGTCCTGTGAATGCAAATTGATTTAAATAAAAAACCTGACAGATTAGATAGTGAAATGAGAGAGGAAAGCAAGGGAGAGAGGGGGGACGACGCCCAGCTAATGGCAGGGGCATGCAGGTCTGACTTGAATCCAATACCCAGCAAGCCAAAGGGACCCCCAAATAAAGGTAAAATTTAAGACATAAATGTACAAAGAGTGTGACTATTTATCAATAATTGATCTTCCCGTTATTGCCCATTATCATACACGGTTATTTGGTTTGCACTAATAGAAATCAATTGAACTCAGTCAACACTAGATTCTCCCACTAAAAAATGATAAAATGAAAATAAAGGAGGAAATAAAGAATATATTAAAGATTGGAAAAGGATTAGAAAACGCATACCTGCACAATACTGTAGGTCCATCCTTGTCGTACCCGGTCCCTTGCCCAGACATTATGACCATTTTCTGCCAATTTTTCCACAAGCTGGTTCTGATTTGGTGTCAGTTTGACATGGCTGAGGTCAAGGGGGGCAGGCTTGTAACCATTGGTCATCACATAGCTAAAAAAGAGACCAAATACCATATTTAGATCTATGCAAAGATAAGACAAGATGCAGAAAGTTGGTTTATACAGACAGAAGTATCATGGTTGACGTACGTCTTAGGTAGCTTGATCTTCTTGAGATTCTCTTCTGCTTTCTCATCACCCATACCAACGTGGCAACCCAGTGCCAGGAGAGTCCTGTGACAGATCAAGTATAAAGGCATCACCATCAGTGACTAGAATTCCTCCTCTGACACTGGTATCTCTCAAATAGAAACCTCTACAGAACTTTGTTAGAGACTCACTTCAGTGTCTCGCCAGACATCTGCAGGTTGTAATTCCTCTCTGGTTCAGGGAGACTCTGGAAGTCCACCAGGCAAGGATGGAGTTTCTTGTTGTCATCTCTAAACTGTAGAGAAATGTGATGGTAGGTTACTCATGGGTGAAAAAATAATTCACCAAATAATTTATGCTTTTCTCTTTTTCAACAGACATTCAAATGTCACTTTCCAAGGGTTAATTAGGGAGTTTTTTTCATAATCATGTGTTTTCTCTCATATATCTCTTGGGGTTCTTGTTTTGTTGTAAAACACAACAGTGACTTTAAATTACACCCTGGGCCTGATTTTCATTCAAAATAACAGATAGCATTGTTGAAATATTTCTAACATTACTCAAGAGCTCCAAATCATCTAACTCGGAGGTTGTCAAATCAATAGTCCTATACCGTGTTTCAGTGCTGACTCCATACTCACAGTCCCGTAGGTCCAGCCCTGCTCAATACGAGTGACGGCCCAGAGCTCGTGAATATTCTCTGCCAGCTTCTCTCGGATACGCTCCAAATGGGGTGGCAACACAATCTATAAAGCACAGGAGAGTGAGCAAACAAAAAGTAACAAGCACAACACATGCCTCTATGCCATGTTCAAATTTAGAATTTTGGTTTTGAGCATTTACCTGAATGGTGTCCACAGGGCAGGGGGTGAAGGAGGTGTGGGTGAGGGACTGGGTGGGACCCAGCAGGTTGCGGACCCCACTGAAGTCGTGCTTGTACTCCTTGATGGGTTCAATGCGCATCCTCTCTCTCGGCAGCAGAGCCTCATAGCACGGGGCATAGCCGGGTGGGGGCATGAACTTGAAGTCTCCATGACGACCACCCAAGAGGAACCGAGCCCTGAGGTGACAGAAATGGAGTCAGTCCCATTATCAGTTCCTTTATCTCTTTGACAAGGGATCTTTAAATACCACTGAAGCACTTTATGGAAACAGAGCCTTGGTCTTTATAGGACTCATAATAAAGAAAACATTGATTTAATTTCTGTGCCAATCCCTGAGGCTGTGTTTCCCTCCTTGCTCTCATCAGTCACCATAAGCCTGATCTCAGCACTGTCAGAAACCATTACACACAGTAGCTGTGAAATCTCTTTTTAGGGACGAGGCACTAGGTTTTAGTTGGATTACTTATAATGATTTAAAAGGATTTAAACACATTTATAGAATTAAAAATGAAAGAATAAACCATGTTAAAATACACAGGTATTCAAGCATAATTAATCATCTGAAGAATTACACTAATATAAAAAAAATAGAACTAAATCATGATTTTGAGTAAGCAGCATTTTATCATGCTCCTCCCCTGCATCATTTTATTGTATTAATACTAGTGACATTAATGTATTTAGTATTGGTTAAAAAAAGATATTAACATACCCACTGCTTAATCTGATCAACCAAAAAAACAAGAAAAAAAAATACAAGAACATACGTACATTTATCTATATATTAAACTTACTTGACTCCAGCAGAGAAGCTGATGACAGGGAAGAAGAGGCCATCCACATTGAAGTTTTCAAACATGCCCTGAACTGGGTGGCCATTGATACGGAAGGAGATACTGGGCACGCTGAGATCCAGACAGCAGCTGACAACATCATCAGCAGCAAGGGTGTGTGCACTGGGCGAAGCCACCTGCCGGGCTACAGTGCCTGAATGGAGCAGAGCAGAGCAGCAAGGAAGCCATGTAACACGACACGGAGCGTCATGGTGAATAGTACAGTAAACACACATTCGGGGAGGAGTCATCTTACCTGACCACAGATGTAGTCCATCAAAGCCGTAAGAGTACAAATCATCTCCTACACCATTTCCTCCCCAGCCTTCTCCTCCTCCAGGGTAGGGGCTGTAGCCCTCAGTCATAGCCCAGCCCACACGCAGGTGCGTGGCCTGTGCCATCACAAAGGGTTCCACATAGTCGACCATCATCTCATAGTACCACTTCTTATACTGTGTGGATCCCTCACATGTTCCCAGGAAGATATTGGGCCTTACACTGAAGACAGAGCGCACATGAAATCAAAATTAAGTGTACAGTCATTTATAATAAAGAAAGAGAAAGTTATAAATAAAGGAGAAGAATTATTTCATTTAATTAGTTTTTTTTTGTATGTTCTGTTGGTGATTCTGTATGATGTTCTGTATGATTGGTGTTATACTAGGGCAGAAATTATGTATTTAGCTTGCTCATGTTTGTGGGTGTTTTGCCCTCCTGATGGATTTTGTTTTGGCTGTCTGGAATAAAATAAAATAAAAAAGAGAGTAAATAAATACATAAATAAATGAGCAACTAATACCATAATATATCAACATTATGAATAAGGGGTCAATAATGCATAGAGAGTGATTAATGGCTTTGAAGAATTGCACTGTAGAACAACTTAACAACAGTTTAGTACCTGGTGACATAGTTTACAATGTTAGTCTGCAGCAAGAGCTCCCGACCAGGAAGCAGGTTTTCAGTGATGAGGTTCTGGTTGGACCTCACAGCTACACCATTACACACGCAGAGAGAGCGCAAGACATCCAGGACCTAAAGGGAGGAGTGATATAGACATTTCAATTATCATTTACATATGACAGAGCAGATAATTGACATTTTCATCCACTGGCTACAATCTCTAATGGAATAATAAATCCAAATGTTTTTGTTGGGCAAAAGTGGGAAAACCTGTCAGCTGCCCATTAATTTGCTGCCAGCTAATGTTACCTCCCAACTCTGTCTCCATCAATGAGAACAGACAAACCTTGTGGTTTCTTCCATGCTTGTCCAGCAGAGATATGATAGATTTAATGTGGTTCTCCTGGATGATGTTCAGAACCTCAGGGCTTTCAATTAGCACACAGTACAGCACCTCAAGAATCCCTGAAGGTAAAAAGGACAAAGAAGACAATCTTTTGTTATTTTCAAGAGGATATGCATGAATAGGAGAAAACAATGAAAATACAATAACTGAGAATCATTACATTTTCCCTCATGCTCATCTCTAACAACTCTCCTGTGCCTAACCTATCCCTTGAGACAGACCATAATTCCAGCCTTCCCTGGCTCGTCATTTGCCAGACTACACATAAGACCGCAGTCTTCTCACCCGACGGCTTCTCACCTCTCCCCAACAGCAGGCCCGTCTATATTTGTACCCTTCAACATCCTTTCACCCCATTAAACAACATTTTTCCTGATGAAAATATTACCAATGCACCAGACTTGTCTCGTGACTGCATCTGGGTCCTACTATTATCTGAACTGCCATAATATCAGTATTAAGAATAGAAGGAAAAAATCAGGTTAAAAAATAAACTACTACACAGAACATTGAAAACCAATGCAGAAATGTTAGCTATTCAAATCCTGAACTTCGAGCCTAGACAACGGCTGACACATACCAGAGTATCTCATACTGTAATCTCACAACAGTACAAAATGTTTTTATGCTTTAACAAATACCTAGACTAGGTTCACCCTAACCCTTAACAGCAATTAGTCAATTCAAAAGAACAACTTTAATTTGTGGTTAACAGATGTATCAGTGAATGAGTGAGGTTCATCAGATACCAGAGGAGGCCTCCAGACGGTCCAGCTTGCTGACCAGCCAGTCCAGGTTGTCACAGAACAAGGCGCAATTTGAGCGGTTCCCCTGATTAGAGAAGCTGTTCAGTGGAAAAAGGGGAGTGAAATAATGTTACTTCATTCAGTAAATATCGCAGTTAATTTTACAGTGTTGCATTCTATTCTACAGAGTTCATAGTAAATCTTTTACCCAGCAGCTCATAAAGAAGGTTCACAATCTCCTTCCAGGATTCTGCAGCTTCCTCTCCAGCAAATTCGGAAAAGTGGGCTGCAGTGTTGTACACATTCAGGCGGTCGATGCACTCCAGTACAATGGTGATCATTCCCTGAGAATAAAAACAGAGAGGCAAAGATCAGAAAGATGGTACATACATTATTATTCAGTTTTTTTGTGCTTTCTCTTTCTGACTGAAGAGCTGAACTGTACAGCACTGTCGGTTCAGGTCAATGAAATGCTACAAGAAGAAAGAAAACACTTTCTGGGTTAAGACTTGGGATCTGGCTAAAGTTAACTCAAGGTTACAGTTTGGGTTTTGTTTAGCGGGTCAGGTAGCATTTATTTTGGTGAGGCGACAGGAAATAAAGGTAATTAAGCGCAAGTTATAAAAACAAGTACAAATATTTTTATGTGCATGAGGTATGCGTGTGAGGTCATAAAAGTCCTTAGGAGCCTCCAAAGTGCAAGCCCTCCTTTGCAATGTGAATTTATTCCAGTCACAGAAAGAGACAGTAAAAATCAATAAATATAGAGAGTCTGAGGGTGTGTGAGGTTGTGCAGGCTGCATGCAGATTACCTCCTCTTGGAAGAGGTTCTGCCGGTTGCGAAGGGAGCGGAGCTTGGTCTGTTTTTCTTCATGCTCCAGTTCCTCCTCAGGTGGACGAAAGTAGAAGATAAGATCCTGAAGAGAGAGGATGACCCCCTCCAGAGGGAGGGACACAGGCCCTGGTGACTTGTTTTTTCCACTCAGAGAGTCCAAACCCCTGGAAGAAACAAGCAAATTGACCAAAAATTAACATTTATCTATATTCTTACGGGAATTTTTTAGCCTATTGATTAATCACATCATAAGATGCTTACATGACGTGAGGTCATCGTCAGTGACCTTTAGATCTTGCCTACCAAAGAGCTCGTCCAACTCTTTCATTCATACAACTATGTGAGGTGAGTAGAGGACCAACATGCTTCAATCTGTCAGTGAACACTTCTGTGGTGCTTTTATTTCAGGGAGGTTTTTTGCTTTTTGATTAGTGACCATACTGACAGCTTTCACCATTGGGAAACAAAGACATTGTGTATGACCATAGTTATTTATTTCCCACCAAAGGGCTCGTCCGGGATTTGAATCCGGGACCTCTCGCACCCTAAGTGAGAATCATACCCCTAGACCAACGAGCCTCTGCAAAGACAGCGCATTTACAAAAAGGTTCAAACTCTGTCTCTTAGAATAAAATCAACTTTCACAGTTGTTCACCTTTTTGCATTAGTGATAAGTACCTTTAGATATGATCCATTAATGAGGCAAATATTTCAGATGATCTCATTCATATAACCAGGGGAGGCCTTAAAAGTTTCTCAGCGAGATCTCAATCCATACTTAGTAGGACAACTCTTCAGTTGTTTGATAAATCACACCACAGGATGCTTACAATTTTTACCAAACAGACATGAGGTGATTGTTAGTGACCTTGGTTAGATCTTACCTACCAAAGGGCTCGTCCGGGACTTGAACCCGGGACCTCTCGCACCCGAAGCAAGAATCATACCCCTAGACCAACGAGCCTCCTACAAGACAGATTTATTCCCCAAAATTTGGAAATTCTGTCTCTTGGCGATGGCACAAAGTGTGGAACGATGATTAAACCATCTTTCAAATGTGTAGCGGTCGTTCTCACTTCTGTATCAGTCGTTAGCACCTTAAGTTATGATCCATTAATGAGGCAAACGTTTCCAACTGTTTCATTCATACAACTACGGGACGCCAGACATTTTTCTCAGTGAGATCTCGTTTAATGCTTAGTAGAGACCCAACATGCTTCAATTTATCAGTTAAACATAAAAGCAGTGAGGTGCTTTTATGTTAATTCAGGATCAAAATAGTGTCACATTACAATATTGTACCACAAGCAAGATCATAGTGAAGACGACTCCAGGTTTATCAAAAGCATTGCATCCTGTCATGACAAGGATTTTTCTCACCTCTCCACATCTAAAATAAACTTACTTGATGAACTGTCGGAAGAGGCCTGTAGTGCTGTAAATCATTCGAGCAGCCTGAGACTCCTCAGTCTGGGAGCGGGACACAGTGAGGGCATCATCCATATGACCCTCCTGGTGCAGAATGGCCTGGAGACATACACGTAATCATATTACAGATTATATCTCACAGTTCTCTCCGTCCTCCTCCTATTCTGATACATCAAACATCTATGTTAATCTTGTCCATAAGGTTTTTGAGAATCTTTAAGAGACAACTATGTATTCATCATTTTTTAAATACCTTTCTCTTCATCATTCCCAAACGAGCAGCTTTGGCATCCAGGGCAGCGTACGTGAGCCACAGGCCTGTGGACACATGCTGGACGAAGCACATGGACTCTCCGTACTTGATCTCTGGAATGCCCATGCCCTCAACATCACGCTTATGAGCCACCTCTACCTTCTCCTGCTCAGGGGAACCAGGACGAACAGAGGGGTGGGAGAAAATCATGAAGAATTCAGTGAATGAGGAAATGCATAATAATAACAAAGCAAAAGGCAGCCAGTATGCTCTGACCTTTGAAGCACGGAAGCAGAAAGCAGACAGTTTGGTGTTGGCCCTCTCTGGGTCGACCACCAACAGGCCCTTTTCTTCATCCAGACACAGGTACCGGCCTGTGGTGATATGGCGAATACGGAAAGACTGCCCCCACTTCATGTGGCTACCACTCCAGCTGCAGGCAGAAAGCAGAAAAGAAAGATTAACAAAAAATAAAAAAGCAAAAGTTATGAGACAAAAGTTTAATATTCATTGTATGTATGACTTAAAGCAACACTTAAGAGTTTTCATTTTTGGTTGAGTTTGGTGGCGCTTGTGGACCAAAGCGGTAGCGTTTTGCCTGAAGGAAGACCCCATTTCCCATGAGCACCAGTGCGTAGTGTCGTAAACATCCTGGTCTCCCAGTCGCGTGTAGTTTCATTGGAAATTAACAGAAGACAGGTCCAAACTAGTGATGGGCATTTCAAGCAAAAGCACTATTTGATAATCGCCAGGAACTAATCGCCACACACACACACACACACACTCTGTGTCGCTCTTCTCCTTCATCATTTGAAACAAGAAGCTGCACCGAAGAATATAGTAATAATACCGCTTCTCATCATGGCAGTCCTGTTCAATGAAAACCTCCTTGCTGAATGAGAGGCTCCTCTCGCAGCATCAATATTGTGGTAACCTAAGGCTGTAAGTAGGAATAAGCTCAGTCAAAGATAACAATAGGTTTAATTAGCAACTCCTGTGCCCCATACACCGCTTGACTACAGGAGGTATGCCACTTTAATAATGCTCAAGAACAATGGAACATACATGAATGCAGGGAGGTCTCTAACCGGACACATAACCTCACTTACGGTGTCAAGGTGCTGATTTACCAACAGTAATTATAAACAAAATGGATAAATGACTGAGAACCTAATCGATGAAACAATAACACTGAAGATTGCAAAACTGCAGAAAATAACATTTACAGTGCTGAAAACAGGATTAACATTAACTTAAACTCTCAGACACACTGCCCCAAAGCATGCTGGGAAACTCCTCACATTAACCTTCCCCAGCACGCTACAATATTCTCTGGTAGCGCTTCTCATCACAGTCTGCACCGTGCAGAGTTTGCACTAGTTTCACTTGTTCTTTATTTGACAGACTTTCACAGAGAACTTTCTGATTGTTGTAGGAGTCTTCACGTGTTTCTCCTTCTGTGACAGTGAAAAGGGAACATTTACGTTTTTTCAGACAAGACGATAGTCTCATAAACGATTGGATTTTCTTTTAACTGAACGACTATTTGAATATTTGAGCTCACGCCAGCGAGTGAAAGCCTGGCCAATATTAATCCTCGTCTGGGCTTTGGTTCTGTTACTCTCCCTCTTTCGTTTTTTAGTCTCCTCAGACAAAACTTTTAATGTCTTTGATTTTTTTGCTGCTTCTGCCATGACAGTGGTAATCCTACCAAATAGATCCATGAAGCCCACATAGGCGATCAACTTCTGTCTTTTTAACGAATGGGGAAAGGGGGAAGTGACGTATGCCGTAAAGCAATCAGCACATTTGTAGTTTTTTGTGTGGAGGGGTTCCTACCATCCACCTCAAAGCTGCTTAGAGCCAGTGAAGGCGATACAGCCCCCCTCAGGCCATGACAGAGGTGTCATTGTACCATCACAGTCGATGTACCATCACAAAATTTCTGAAAATATTATATGGATGTTGAAAAGTTACTTAGTGTTGGTTTAAGGGGACAATCACCTGATTCTGAGAGGCTCCAACCTCCACAGGGATCTAGCCTGGCTGCAAACAGTACCGCCTTCATAGTGAGCCATCCTGTAGCAGAGTCAGGGAAGACACATGGACACAGTCACATGGTAAGAGATAAACAATATGTTTTATTTCTTAAACCCATCTTTCTGTCATCTTTTCCTCACCTGCGCTTTTCCTCTCCTTCCTCTGGTGTGGATATGGCCAGACACTCGTCCATGTGCCCATGGAAAAGCCTTAGAACATGACCTCCTGTCAGAAACCCTGAGAAGAGGATCACACCTAAGTAAAGCCCTTGATATCATCCCAAAAATGCCTTCTTCAGTTCTTTTATATACTGACAGCTGATATTTTGAAATATAGCTGTAAAAAGTGCAGGTTATCTATGTAAACATGTATGTGTGTCATTATGTGTGTGTGTGTTTATGAATTGTGTGTTTCTGGGGTTTAAAAAATCAGACTTGTACCTTCAGCTAGTTCACACCCTGAACTGATTGGGTTCATGTTCCACAGAGTCTGCATGAATGAGGCATCTACCATCAGATCGCCGCTGGCATAGGACAGGTGCTGATGGCAGAGAACAGGAAAAACAGCAGAAGGGATTTAGTGTAGCAGAGGTTACATTATGTCTAAATCCTCCGTTGAGCAACAGCTGAGTGAATGGAGAATGAGGAGTCTTACCAGGTATCTCTCAGAGGACACACTGACAAGGATCAGGTCATCACCCACCCTGACCTTCTCACCTTCTGACCTCTGTTTAGATGCAGGATGAATGGTCCACCAACATGCCTCACCTACAGGAACAGGAACAAACAACTACCTAAATTTTCCCACAGAGACAAACACTCAAACCCGTTTTCCAACCACATCCCAACACAAATAACAAAAATTGCTGTATTACAACAGAGCATCTATGTGTGTCTTGTATAATATGTTTAAAGGGGATCTCAGAGTTTGGCTCTACCAGTGGAATCTTCTTGTAAGCCCACGTCAAAGGCCAGCTTGTCCGTGAGTGAGCGAGATGTAGTCAAACAGCTCAGGTACTGGGAGAGAAAGTTTTCATTCAAAATGGAACCAGAACCTTGCCTAAAGGTAAATATTATATCTTTTGGATTCATTAAACAAAATGGAAAGAGTCAGTCTTACCATGCTTGAGTGGTGATGTCTCAGAAGGATTGCGTGACCATACAGTAGGGTACGATGACCTCCACCTTGAGACGACTAGAGAGGCAGAAGACAGAAAAATACTTACTGTACCAGAGTATGACTAAGTACAGATTCCAAATATACCTTGATCACAAAGGAAAAATCATTTAAAGGTCCAGAGGTCAGATGAAGACATTCAGACAGTAACTGTAAATAACTGGATCACAACAAGTCTTCACCAACTTCTGTTGACTCTGTATTATTCTATAGTCTATAGTAATAACTGATAGCTTCACAGGACAGGACAGTGACTTATTCCCCCCACAAAGATTCTAATACACAACATGTTGGGTCAATTCTTACACAAAGAATACAAACAGAAGGAGAAACACGAAGGAACCACATCATTACCAAAGCAGGGATGAGAGACACTGGTGAAACTGATACAACACTTTCCTGTAAAATCACAACTTTTAGTGAAGGTAGCACAGTGATGTTCGACACAATACACAACAAACTTAAAACTTTTAATCAAGTCATTACTTATTACAATCTCAGAGGCAAACACATTAAACCATCCTACCTTTTCTCAACATCCAGCAAGGATGCAACAAGAAAACACAATTACTGGTGGCAGTTGTCGACAGGTTAGCCAGAAAATTAAGTACAGCCAACAGGAAGATAACGTTTAGCTTTTGTGTAGAGTTAACCACCCATAATCCACTGGGACAAGTAAGGGGCAGGTACATCAAGGAGTATACCTTATATTACAACTGTAGTCCTTCTTAGCACTAGGTCTGATTATAGGACAGGTGGCAGTAGTGTGTGTGTGTGTCTGTGTGTGTGCATGTGTCTGTCTGTGTCTGTGTTTGTGTGTGCTAAAAAGGCCTGTCCAAAGTTCTGGGGGTATCCAGTTTCCCCATCCACCCCTGACAGTGGTGGGTGGTGGGACCCTCCGCTGGGCTGAATGCCATGCTATTCTCATCCTCTAGCTCACCATTGGAAAAGTCTGGCTCACCCACATCTTCCATCTCCTGTGAGCTGGCCAAACCAACCACAATAATGCAGCTAATAAAAAGCTGCAATAGACAGCCTCTCTTAAAGTGAGCCTCAGTTCCACTAACCTCAGCCAAATGAGGTTCTGTACTTTAAAAAAACTGAAATATGATACCAATATTTTCTGCCAATAGTCTTTAACTACCACATGTGCTAACAAGTTACTAAAATGTAACTGTCTGGTCGACAGAGTTCATTTAGAGTATGGAGAACCTGAGAATTGAAAGCTAGAAGAACAGAAGTTAGAAAGAACTTATATAAATGTATATATATATATATACCCCTCTGTATCCTCCTATTCCTTCCTTCCCTTTATTGTACCTTTCATTATTACATTTCCTCAGTATATTATATTAAATACTATTTTGCATGTACATTGCCCGAACTGAATTTCAAAAATATCCCAGACAACCCCAGAGGGTAGGCGTTGACATCATTACAGTACATTGAGAGAGGTTCTCAGAGAAATGACTTGCACTGCGAAAGCATAACAAGACTTGTGCCTGGTGTTGGTAAAATGACAAATATGCTCTAATGTGTTCTTCCTAAGATGGACTTCTCACTGTTCAATCGCTGACTGTTAGTAAGAAAATTGAGAGCCTACAAAACCTGGTAGCTGACTCAGAAGAATTAACTCTGTGAGCCTGGATTGGAAAATTCTCCACCAAACAACATGTTTTATACATATTAAACAAAGATACAGAGTATGCCTAAGCCAAGTTGTGTAAGGTTTGTTAACAGATAAGTAACTTGGCTTGTGAAAACAGAGTTTGTCTCAAACAGGAAACAAATCTTGACATGATCAAAGACAAACAAAGAACAATGTGCCGAAAGAAAAGGGACATCAAGCAAGTCAGGGTAATATTCATGACAAGGGCAGAGAGGCTGTGGTATTTCTGCATGAAATGCAAATGAATAATGCATTGTGACGCATGGCTAGGTCTGATATTCTAGGGTAGCTAATTCAGAACAGGCACAGCTGTCATTTTAGAAAAGAATACATAAATGCACGTAACATGTAAGTTAACATAACAGTGGCAAATAAGTCCAATTAATCAAATGTTTTTAAATAAAGTGTCTTTTGTACCTAATACCAACAGCTCACACATGAAGGACTTGTTTACTTGTCCACATCAGTTACTGTTGAACCACTGTCACCTTAATGTGAGGACTACAACAGATATGAACTGAAACTTTTAAACAATACGCCACTAACAGGACAGGAACGAGGACAGTTGCCAGGTTGGTTGGGACACAAGTTACAGGAAATAAGACGTGTTAACAGACATACCCATTTGTCCAAATCGACTGTCTGCAGCGAGCACGAGGGGAAGGGGAAGGGGAGGGGGTGTCAGACAGCAGGTAAAAAATCATGGTAAAATAAAAGCAAAGTATAAGTCCATCTATGTTGCTCACATAGACTGAAGGGTGCTGATGCTGATGCACTTTATGCTGTGCAAACCTCAAGGCCTGATTTGGTGTTAATGTTAAAAAACAAAATCTGTGATGCATATATAAAGAAAGAACCTGATATCAAACCCAAATTAACAGTCAAATCTTTTAATACATGGACTCATGCTAGACAGGTACTTCATGTTTTGAATGTGTTGCAGCAGTGTTTGTGAATCTGATTATAAAAACCAGTATATATTTTCAAATACAGTCTATTATGAAACAAACAGAATTATTATTTATCATCTGTAAAACATGATCTTCAATTCTGAGCATTTAGAAATAGAAAATGTGTTACAGGCCTATATGAGCTGCATAGCTGGGTTAAGCAGATTAGAGCTGATTTAAAAAAAAAAAAAAAAAAAAAAAAAAAAAAGATCTTTTAGGAAATATGCTTCATCTCCCTCTTACCAACGGTCACGTGAGAGTATCAACAGCAAATGTTGGAATTAGCTCCAAAGTGTGGGTTAAACGTTATTTCAACATGGTTTAAAGACTAGAAGGACAGTTTGGGGAGTCACACACCTTGGCTCAACACCTGTTTGCAAGATACAGGGGACAATTCTAAAGTGACTCTGAGTAACACGGCAAACACACATATTTCCATAAAAGGTACAGAGGAATACTTGACAGAAAGAAAACAATATGCCTCAACAAAATCTCAAATCTACACAGCAAACTGAGGAATTCTATCCTGTGACAGTGAAACAGACAAGAGGAGACAGGAGCAGCAGAAAACTTTGTAAAAAAAAAAAAAAAAAAAAAAGAACAGATACATTTTTAATCAATCCAGAAGGAGGGGGGAATCTCTCTCCTAAAGTTTATGTCTCTACAGTTTCCCATTCATAAACCATAATCCTCTCAACTACCTACTCCATCTTTCACATCTCTGCCTTTCCATGGATTCCTCTATTACTCATTCCTTTTAGTGTGATTTGAATGCCTACCTCAGTCATCTCCACCGTGTTGGCCAGCATCTCCTGCAGAGCGCGAACTGACAGCGACTGCTCCAGAATGAAGGTACATATGGCCAAGTCCGGGGGCACATTCTGCAAACGTGTACACAACAGAGATGTAAAACAAAGTTACTTAAAAAAAAATGACATGCTGAACAAACAGAAGGGAAGTAGGGTACCAGTGTCTCACCTGAGCGTTGGATGTGGTTTCCAGGAAGCAGAGACGGTTCCCAAAGCCCTCACAGGACAGACATAGCTTGATCTGTTGCTCCTTCAGGACGGAGGCAGTGCACTGCAGAACGACCTGGTCATCCTGTTCCCAAAAGACAAACAGAGAGTTAATCATACATGAATTCATTAATTAATTGGATTTTCATTTACAAATTGTTACTCACAATTATTTGTTTTCTCCTGACTGATCCTGCCCTCAATGTTTTTTTTTTGTTTGTTTTTTTCACATTTTAGTGAAAACGTTTTTTAAAGCGTCAAATAAAACTGACTTGACATTTGGTGCAGCCATTGTTATTTACAAAAGTGGCCATTTATTGACTAAGCTGACACACTTTGTAAGTGGAAAATAGGAAAACTTGCCCACAGCACATTTTTAAAAAGGACACTTGCTGTATAACACTCAGTGACTAAACTGTTGTGTTTATGTGTCAACAAGACATTACTACATAAAGTACTCGACCAATGATTATGTATATTTTTGCCTTTTGCTAGAAATCATTGTTTTGAACCCATCTTCTTACTTTTCACATCACCATTGGTTTTCATTACTTCCTATACTCTTTAAACAGCAGTCAGCAGATTCTGCATTTATGTCTATCAAAGTTCTATCAACATAGCATATAAACAGTGGCACCTTTTCAAATTAATTTAAACTACACAACTTTATTGTATGACAGTACAACTGAACTGCTATACAATAGAGCAAGAGTCTCCAAATGAATACTCATGTCATACTTAAGTGTTTGAGGACCAATAGTATTTTCAAAAATACAAATACTACATATTGGCAGCAGTAATATATATACTGTATAAACAATTTACAGTCAAGAAGCTGGTTAAACCACTGACATGGTCTTTGAATGGGCAGCTGAGAAGGCTGCAACCAGCTCCTCTAAGTGAGGGGCAGCACAATAGATACACACAACTGCATTCTACCAGCAGGATACTAACAGGCAGTAATTTGGTGCTCCTTGTCAATGCCTGGACCCTCTAGAGACGGGTGTAAATACGGCAATAAACACCCCCTCCCCTGCGAAACCCACACCTGACACTTGGCATTCTCAGCTGCTCCTTCTACTCAGTCATTATGCAAGTGGATACATCACTTAACCTGACTGATATTCCCATCTACATTTCTGGGCAGATTCCTGACTTTTCTCCTCTCTTGTCTAACAGCTACTGAGTCATTGGGTCTTCTTATTCTTGACCTGCTTACAGCCTTGCCCTGGTGATTTTGCGTCACCGAGGAGCCAGGAGTTACAGTAGCGTTTAGGATGACAGGCAGGCACTTTAAAGAGACAGAGAGGGCAGCGCAGGAATTTGCATGTCTGTGTTTATGGCACATTGCAGGAACATAGAAAGTGATGCAGATCAGTGACCTCATAATATCTACTCTACTCTTCCACCCACAGGCCTCTAGTGTTTCTTTGGCTGAAGAGTGTCCCCTCTTCCTTTGGCTGGGCTATCATTTATCTCTCCTCAGCCTAGAAATGTCTCCTCTGTCCTGTCCTCGTGTTCCCTGCTTTGCACTCCAAAAAGTGGAGCAATGTGCCCTCTCTCCTTCACTGCAGACATGAGCAACACCGCTCAGTATGATATCAAGTGCTACTAACAGTGTACATAAACCAACAACATGACTTTTAAGCAAAATAAGTCTCAGTGGAAATGCAAATAACAAGTTCTTAGTCCTATTGAAACAAAATGGTGGGATATCCTTCTCACTTCCTTTACTGGAAAACAACACCTTCAATTCACACACACCCCCACATTCAAATCTGAGCTCTAATAGCTATATGCACTACATGAATCTCTGTTTATCAACTGAACCCCAATTTCACTGCAGAGAAGTCATAAAGTCAGAGAAAATGCTGTGCTGGAATCGGATAATCAAGGGCAAAATGGGCTCAGCTGGCCTGTTTTGAGGACAGAGCTTACAGACTGAGACCACAGTCCCCACTTACGAAAAAGGGCTGAGCTTGTGGGTGTCTAAAAGCAGACTGAAGGAACCTAGTGACTCGTTGCTGTGGGGCAAGATGTGTGATCGAATGGCAACTGTAGACGATGTATGCCCCAACATTATACAGCAGTCCTATGCGGTGGCTGCCTTTCATTCCCACAGTCACAAGTCATACATAGCAAACTTAATGTGCTTCATCACTCCACCTCCAAAACTGAAAAAGGCACAGGAGCCACTGCAGGACTGAGCAGGCTCAAGGAATCACACAACTCATCTCATAACTGCTTTCTTTATCTATTTTATTTGAATATATGTCAAATGTAAAGCATTTTGCAAACATATTCCTCAATGCACTGTATAAATAAGACCCATCAGTATTGGTACAATTATAATAATATTAATAAAGTGATGAAATAATAAAAAAAATAATGGCTTTGTAGAAGCCATATATTGTGAGAAAAGGGGAACATTATGTCTCAATAGACAACATATAAAAATGTTTGTAATTCTTATTTTACAGTTTTAACCTATATGTTTGATATGATGCATAATGGATAATGGATGGATACCTGCCAAACTGGCAAGTAAAGCAGACAAACACATGAGCCTCAGCCAGAATTTGTCAGCAGTTGGCTAGTATGCGGTCAGATCTGTTGTTCCACAGTCTCAGTGTTCAGGCACTCAGACTTATAATAGTAGTCTATCGTGCATTAGCAACTAGAGAGCCGTGTCCTTCTGAGAGTCACACAGAGTGAATCACTTCCAATGTGACCATGTGAAAAGCTGATTTAGACACCACACAAACCCCTGGGCTTAACTCAGCCTTTTAGGCTTTCAGGATGTGCAATTGACGCTTTATTATAAGCCAACCACAACACCTGATTATTTGTTAATCTCACACGACCTTATTTGATGGAGCCAAGACAGGTGGAGGGCACTGAGTGAAATCCAGGATGTGCTGGTTATCACCCACCTGACCTACTGAACGTCTACCTGGGCTGTGGGCAAAGACATGTGAATGAAACTCATTTGATGTCCCATCAATGGGATGGGTGTAGAGTTACAGCCAAGCCATGTTTGGACTTGGCGGCTGAAGCATCTGAGTTATGTGGATGCTCGGGGTCAGAGGGAGACACAGAGACAATTGGATATAAACTGACAGTTACACAAACAAACACACTAGTGTGCACAAATAGAGGTGTGTAATGCAACACAGATTCACAGCCAGAGGCATAGATAGCGCCTGAAAGCAGACACCTTTGTATATTCTCTAGGGCCATCTGATGGTGCACTTGCAGACAGAGGGTAGCCAGGGTTCCCCAGACAAGCAGGCATGGTGCCTGCCCGACAGAGGAAGCAAACAAGAAAACAGATGCAGAATGGTGAGAGATATGTGCTCCCTACGATCCTCCCAGGCTCTCCCAAACTATGGGGTAGGACAAGATGGGCGCCAAGGTCTCATTCTACAGTAATGGACATGGCTCATATCAATTTTGCTGTGGGAAGAAAGCATGATTGTTCAGTTTATATGGTCATTTTATACCCTTTCTGTTGTATACTACAGTTACTACTACATTTATCTACACTTAACACCAGCATCTAGGTAAGTGTTGGTACGTCTTTAAATGTAGTTGGGAGATTCGCTTCTCTCCAGGTTGGTTACATCAAGGATGACAGTCCTGTGAGGACCTGGTCACTAAAATGCTTAGATTAGGAGCCATTAAAGCCAGACGTGTATCATTGTGATGCTACAGACACACCCCCGCATCACTCTTTTTTGTTTGGTGAAAATAAAATGCAAAAATTATTGTTCCAACTGAAATCATGACTCATGTTGCCATCTTAACTATATGCTAAAACAGCTGCAGTAGGGTTTTCTCAGCATATGCTTCAGTCCTACTCAATTAGCAATTTAACAGGGTACATTTAACACAGTTTGGACGTCTACACTATGATTTGTTTAGATCTTGCATTTCACGGTTGACTGAATATTTTGCTGAATACTGGTAGTCAACCAATATTCAGATGAAAATATTGATAGTCTTCCACATCCATGGCATAAGGCCGCTGAAAACCTGCTCAGTGGTCAAATCAAATCAAATGACTAACACATCCATTCTTTATTTACAGTTCCAGATTTCTGGCTGATTGTGTGATCAGAGGGTGCTGATGCAGGCCACCCCAGGACATTGATTATGTTTCTGCAGACATAAAAAGGTTGAGGGCCAGCACATTGCTCAGTATGTGGGTGGAGGAGAGAAACAGCTCAGTAATGTAGAGTGGAGAGTGGTGATGGGGTTTCCCTCTAGTTGAAAACTAGAAGAGATCGTACAGGTGCATTATCAGCAGCCTCAATCACAGACTGCAGTCTGGGCGCCTCTGTGGCACCCTCACTGCCATGATTCATGTCCTCTCCCTCGTTTCTCCACTTTCTCCTCTACTTACAAAAATGTCTCTGGGAACATCTTTCTTCTTTTCACCCTGCCTCTGTGTGTTTTGTAAATTCTGGTATCCTCATTCTGTGAGGGTTCGTTTTATTACATTTTCATGAGGATATTTTTTCCAGAATCAGTGGGTCCAAAGCATTTTAAGATTTTTCCATGATCTTGATAGAACATCCACCCCATCATCAGACACAGCAGACTGAGTGGTTATGGGTCTGTGCTTTGAGGATACGACATTAGTCACATGTGAATATAAAGGTCTGACTAACCATTTGGATTGTATACAGTAGCTACACTCCAGGCCTACACACTGTATCTTATATATATCAGCTCTAAAATAGCCGAGCCATCTTCTTAACTCACCAGTGTCAACAAATACAGATATAGCACTGGACAGGTTTTCTTTCAGATAACTAATTCTGTCACTCAAAACAGGCTTCACCATCATAACAGACATATTGAGGGTGGATGGATCAATGGTTAAGAAGCACCTCTGTTTTGTTTTCATCCGTTCAACATTCACATTCAACAATGTACAAAATTACTGTGATTTGTGTTATATGGGCTTCATGAGGTGAATATCCTATATAAGTACAGACAGTATCTCAATGTGGAGAGAAACAACTCTTGAGAAATCTCTTTTCTTCACTTATCTCCTCCTTTCTCTCTCGTACAGCTTATCTTGAACAACACAGGCATTTCCTAAGTCTCTTCAGTGACTCACACAATATTGTGGTGGTAGCATTTCCCACGTCCACTGAGTAATTTGCAAATTGCAAGTTGCATCAAACGTAAAGCTCCTGTCCCTCAGCAGCATACAACATCATTATTTAAATCCTGCTCAGTAATGTGTAAATCTCAAACTTGTAAGTTTTCATCTTCCTGGTAAACATGTTAATGAATTTTATTCAGCCTCAGGCTTCAGGCTGCATTAGAGAATGCAGAGTGTACGATTAGCGACAGAAGCTGCACACTCCTGGAGAAAATCATCTGCAAAATGACAAAATATTTGCCTCTGCTGCAGTAATACAGGAGCCACTTCAGTCATGCGAGTGTATCTGTGCGTGTACCTCTGCTCTGAGTTACATGTCTAATGTGGCCCATCTGACTGGGTTGTGCAGTTAGATTATTTAGCTTCTAGGTAGCTACTGGGAGCTTGGGACATAAAAGCTTTTTCTGTCCCTTCATCCTGCTCACTCTGAATCCACACTGTCTCGTCCACATTTTCTCTTTGTACACTTATTATTTCATTGCCGTCCTCTTTTCTCTCCCCTTTTCCATTACCTTCACTACTCTGCTCTGGGCCTTCCCCCTCCACTCCTCTCCTATTTTAGGTGGCTGCACCTGTCACTATCACATTCCCTCCTTCTGCTGACCAGCAGATACTTAGAGGTCTCACTTGAAGACTGAGCCAACAGAGACTCTTGCTCACAGGAAAGGCATTGAGTACAGGAAAACTGGTTGATACCTTCTACTTGTTATGAGCAAAAAGCACTGTCAATAAAATCAGGTTTACATGTAGGTGTAGGTTTTACAATCAAAGAAAATGCATAAGCATGATATCTTACACAGTCTTATCTTTTGATTTTCTGTCAGAAGCTTTCTGTCTAGAAACCTTTGGGGTCTCCAGACATTAACAGTGACAATTCATCAATTCTCATTCAGAGAAAAAAATTCATTGACACATTCGGTTTTGACATCCTGCACACAGTGGCTTCATTCCCTTCTGGCTCAGTTAAACTGCTACAAACTACCAGACATCAAACATTAAACAGCCTCTGCCCTTTGAAAGACGATAAGTCTGGCAGACAGCAGCAATTGAAAGGAAAACACTGTTATAAATAAATTATTTTAGCTGGCTTAAGTCCAAAATCCATCCCTCTAAAAATTCTATCTCCCTTTAGAGTAAGCAAAGTATATTCCTGATCAGCAGGCCAGCACAAAACCATGTGTAATCTAAAAACTGAATATAGTGAGTTAAGTCCCAGACTGAGATTTATTTTGGAGTACAACGGTTAAAAGAAAGAATTAAACATTTTAACACAAATATCCTTGACCCCTCTTTTCAAGTTAATTTCAGTGGTTTTATTACTCATTTAGTTCTGAAAAAAGTTCTGAAAAAAATATTGTCAGATTTCTCCAGACAGCATTTGCAGCATAATCCAACTGCCTGAAGCCAAATGGCTGCACTGTGGGTCCAAAACAGACTAATATTTACCTCACCCTCCCCAGACTTTTCTCTCTGACAAAACACAGACTGATCACACACTCTGGAAGATTTAGGCATCAAAAACAAAGCCTTGTCACTGAGCAATATGGAGGCAAACACAGGGCTTCTGGACTTGTTAAGTTACAAAACACTTAATGCTGTACTTGATTCTTCAGGGCTGTTCAGGACCAGAGCAGTTGTTTTCTATATTTTGGGCTGTTAACAAGACAGTGCATTGACTTATCATCACTTCCAGCCATTTCAAAGACCGTATCAGAAAGCTGATTTCCATTCATTGCTGTATGATGAGAAAAATATATTATCAATAAGTACACTTCGATTTTAGTTATTAGAAACTTGTTTTGCTGCAATATTTCAAATTAACATTGTGTTTGCCTGAGTAACATTAAGGTGAGAAGAAACAGTGCAGACCTTCACCAAGTACTAAAGAGTGATAATGTGATGTGTTCATACCATTTAATCTTTGAATGGAAACCAGTGCTGCTAGATTAATAATATCCAGAATTTAAAACTGTTTTACACATATTCATGGTAAGTCTCCACCATGTAGTATCCTACGTAAATAATGATTTATTGGACCAGTTCATAAAGAAGAGTATGGAACAGTATGTTTTTGTGTTATGGGTTTAAACATGGACATTTGTGAGATGGTGGAAAGACTCGTTTTTATGAGTTTGGTCCTAACATCAAGTTAAATGAGAGCTGAGCTTCTTCTTACTGCAAAACTAATTCTGTAATGTCTGCAATCTAATTTACTTGGATGTCTTTCGACTATGTGTGGAAACGACTCCTGGATCGTTTTATCTGTAAGGTGGCAGAAGTAATCCCTGAGCCTCTGCACACATGTGCACACATACACACAGCAGTTGCAGTTTACATAATAGTTGTGTCACTTTGCAACACTCTCTCTCCCTCTCCCTCTCCCTCTCTCTCTGTCTCTCTCTCTCTCTGTCTGTTTCAATCCCGTGCCTGACAGAGAAGCTCAGACCACCTGTTTATTGTGTAAACTGCTGTGACCGAGGAAGGCAGACTAACAGGTGCTGTGTGTGTGTCTGTGTGCTTTGCTGTCCTGCTGTGGATGTGTTCATCTCCTGGGCTCAGCACTTCCAAAGCCCTGCTTTGCCCCCCCCCACCCCCCCATCTCCCTCACCCTCACCCATCATCTGCTGCTATCCCAGAAAATCCTCTGCTACTGTAGCTCACTGATGTACAGACTGTGTGTTTGTGTGAGGGTAAAAGATAGCAACAGAGAGAGAAGGGGACAAAAACTACTGGGATGAAAAATGAAGAGAGAGACTCTATTTCTCTGTACAAACAAACAGCAGCGCAGTGATATGATATATGTCATAGTTTTTGGTTTCCACGGTCAGTGTAATCTCAACTGATGAAATGGAAATGAGAAATCCAGCCTGATCTCGCAGAGAAAACAGGGAGTATAGATTTGATATGGGATAGATAAAACTGTAATAAGACTAAAAGAAGAGAGAGAAGCAGGGAAAGCAGGGAGTAAGATGATAAAACTGGCTTCAGTGTTTTTGCAGAATTTGGTTATGGATCCCTGTAGGACAGTGATGTAGAGGGCTACATCTGCACTGCGTGCACGTGCAATAGTGTCATCCCTTTTTCTGGTTTAGTTGACCCTTAATGAAGGCAGGTGAGGGTTTGATACAATCTCTGCTCCTCTAAATCCAGCACAGCAAAAAAGTAGAGTCCCCAGTCCAGCTGGGAATTTTGTTAAATCCCTTTCTCTCTCTTCCTCCTTGCATCTCTTGCCTGTATCACTAAATGTATCAAAATGTCAATGGCAATATCAGATTTTAACACAGCCATGGTGTAAATAAAATCTTCAACTCCTGCACAGGCCATCAAAAAAGCAGGAACCACTCAGAAAAGAATGAATTAGATGTTCACAGGTCAAAAGATGTCAAGGCTTCTGCATCAAAACTGAAGCCAACCTAGTTGAAAATTCAAAGAACTTCAGTTTGACAATTAGTGATATTTCCACTGCATGTCAAAGTCTAAATTTCACTGTGTGTTAGAAACCACTTTGACATTGAAACAGTTGTTTAAAAGTTGTATTTAGCCTGGTTTTAACCAGGACATCAGCTATCGTTTGACCTATAAATCACCACATCGGAGCTTCCTGCATGAGTGAGTTTACATGAGAGTTCAAGCAAAACTATGATGGGGTTTAAGCCACAAATGTCACATATGACTGTGACAACAATGAACAAGATCTCTGTTCACCTGACACACACACACACAAAGCCACACGTTCAAATCTCCCAAAGGATGATGGCAAGTAGGACACTGAATCCTCTGGTTTCTCTCTCCAGAGTGTGTGCACTTATAGTGGCACACTATAAAAAGAAACTGCTGTTATAGACTGGAACTCAAATACCTCTTCAAACTCGCTTGCCTGTGTGATTCACACCACAAAGGTGGCATCGTGAAACAGTGACACATCTTTTACCATCACCAGTAGAGGAAAATGTCCATCGCATGAACTCTTTGTTACCTAATGTAGACTCCCATGTGTTTGTAGTGCAGTGAGACATTTCAACAGGCTGTGGCTGTTGTTCCAGGTTTTTCTAAAGAGGAAAGGAGAGACTGCTAGCTATTGCAAGCCAAGCCAATCTCCTGACAGCAAACGTGGGGGCTGAATGCTGGCAGGGTGTTTTTTTTTAGGTAGGAGGTTGAATACTAGACAGCGGCGGTTCAACAGAGGCCGTCCACTTTGTTTGAGTGGAGAGAGAATTCAAGTAACCTGCTACTGTACAGCAGGTGGCATGGCTAAGCCCCACTAGCAAGTGTAGACTGTACAACTATTCAAGCCATACTGTGATCACTCAGCACTGTATGAGTCACAGGCCCGGGCCGTATTACAATAACACAATAAAACCCAGAATAGAATAGAGCGGCACTGCTGAGTGTGTGTGGCCTTTTGTTAAGTGAAAATGATCACTGGAGATATGTTGAAGATGCCCAGGATGCATAACATTTTCTTGTGTTCCCATCTGTCACACCGAGCAGCATTCAGCATTTTAAGTATTTAATCTCCTCTTCCCTTCCTCCTATTATTATAACAAAACCCCTCTCTGGAAAAAAAACACTATAAGGAGCAGCACTGCGTTACCTTATTCCCAAACTCACACCCCCACAGCTTTTCTTCATTTTGGATGGGTCCCAGCAGGGGTGAAACATTAGTAAAGCAACAGAGAAAATCACAAAAGTGAAGGGATGCTATTTTTTTTTTCAGTCCCTTCCTCAAATAGACATCAACCGGCTTCTCAGTGTGCAGGGGCACCTACATACAGAATAACATACTGTGGTGTTTGTCTGTTGCACCATCATCACCCTACAGCCCACCATGGCGGACATGAGAGGAACATTTTAATATTTAATTTTTTAAAATATAGTATTATGTTTATTAGTGATTCCATACCTTGTCCACATGACATGTTAATCTCTGTACAGTTATATTAGACAGACAAGTAGAGCCAGCATCACAAGGAAATTCCTATAGCACAAATTTATCTTAGCTTCCATGCATTAACACTGTGGTCTTGTATCATACCAGGCCTTCTTTAAAGATCCACCATCTGATGTCAAGTACAACACATGTTAATTATCCTAAACTACGCTGCGTGAAAACAGCATTTATTTTAACTTGAAAGGCAAGATTTTCCCACATGTATTCCACTGCCCTTATAAATTGTTGTCAGACAATGGGATGGGTTATAGAAATAGAAAGCTTCCCAAACCCCACCTCACCAACCCCCCATGCTGAAAATTGACCTTTGGCACGCAGGCTGTGAATCTGCATGACAGGTTATGTAACTATAAAAAGCTGATATCAGGTAAATATATGACTTCCGTCTCCTGCCCTCGCTGGCCCAGGTAAGAACTCCTCTGGTCACATGCTCCCCTTGTATCACACCTCCCATCTCCAATATAGCCCAGGGAAAAACCCAAGCTGGGAGAAACAGCTGACTCACACAATGCCTCCCATCACTAGCCTCTAATTAAAAGAGAAAGGACCATTTGGTGAATGCTTTAATCCAGAGAGCCTTACAGCTCCATGAGCACTTACATTTTTAGCCCTGTATCCCGCGAGGGGATTGAACCCCTGACCCCAGCAGTGTTAGTGTCAGAGAGAAACCTATTGAAGTCCACAAGACATTAATAATTCACACAGAGCTGCATTGTTTTTTCTATTTGATGTGATGGTGTCTAATAGTTTCCTCATACCTGACCCCCTTGAACCAAAGGACAAACCCACCGACGGCATCCAAAGTCTTTGGCATTTGTTTTTCACAATTCAACTGCCAGTTTCTGAAGATAATTAAAATAAAGCTTTGTTTATAGTTGTGTAATAGAAGCAACAGCTGTGTTGCTCCATAATGCTGGCTCGTGGTTATTATGAGCTGACACCACGAGCTTGACAGGAATCCTGTCCATCACTGTGATTTGCTTGAAGTCTTTCTGTTTGCTGTTGTCTGGGTCCTTTTGTACTTCAACTGTTACTTTACAGTTAAATAAACAGTGCACCAGCAGTGGCGCTAAAGACGCACTTAAACAGGAACAAATTTCCCTGTCTGCTGTGTCGGGATGTGGTTGATGCTCTGTTCAAAGACAAACTGAGCTGGGATGAGTCTGTTATTTGAGAATATTTCAATATCTCACATAACACAAAAGATATTCGGTATTATTATATATATTATAATAATAAATGAGTATTTCACATGCAAACTGTCTAATGAACTTCAATAAGTAAAGAGACATGTTTCCTGATGTAATAGCATGAACAGAAGAATCTACTCATCATTGATGTACTGATTTCATATCAATATCAATATTGATCTCCACCATGATGTCTTTCTCTAGATGGAAACACTGACTGAGCCTATGATTTTCCAGGTAAATACTGCTGACAGTCGGCTTTTCAAATGTTTTTCCTGGTCAACTGTTTGGGTGTAAAAGTGGGTCATTCATGTGCATGGTAACAACATGGATTAAATGAAAATACAACATTTGACCAATTTGACTTGTTATTTTCCTTAAATGCTACATCCTTCTCGTTCTGTCTCTTTAGCTTTGGAAACCACTTCAAGAACCCAGCTGTGTTTATGGTTAATCCCAGGGACTTCTCCCACTGTGTTTGTGACTGTAAAGTGGATCTCTCTACACCATAAGTGTGTGTGAGCTTCTCCGAGGAAGACATGCAGCCTTTGGCCAGCTGTCCCCTGTAGGCTCTGGGTTGCTTGTTGCTCTGCCTCCTCACCCCACACTGACAGGCTCTACTTTCCTCAGATATAAATAGATAACGATGCTAACAGATGCACCAGCCCCTGTCTATCTATCTATGCTCACACACACACACACACGCACCCTGATACCCACTTATTCTTAAGCCCAGAACAGTCTGGAAGTAATATGCAAGAGGCGACAATGCAGTGCACTCTGATAAGATCAGAATATGATCATGTAATGTAGGTTAACGACCTGAGATTTGTGCACTCACAAGAGATTAAAGAAATCAATTACCAAGTTTAAAGAGAGCAACTAATAAGCAGGTCATGGCACATTCAGGACGCTGCAAAAATAGTCAACTATATACAGACGCAGGCCTTGGCTCTGACAACTGCAACTTCAGATTTGACTGAAATATCCAATGCCAGCAAGGCAAGATACAGAGGGAGCGATAAAGTTGATGTGGGAGATCATGAGTCGGCTGTAGGTCGAGATTAAAGAGTATTAATTAGTTTCCTTTCTCACACCTCCCCATCTCCTTCTATAGCCCCGAACCTCCCAAACTCCTCTCCAGCACTCAATGCAGGTTCGCCCTGTTGAAAAGGAAAGTAAGCAGGACTCACCGTTCGCAGGAACTGAATCTCCTCCTCTCCCTCTCCCCCTTCTGCCATCCTTCACCGAGGGTTATTCGCAGCTCCTCGGGAGAAAAGAGAAAATCCTTCTGTTTTCTCTCTTCAGGATCTGGATTTTTCTTTTTTATCTCCTTTGCTATGTCCCTCCCTCTCTCACCGTCCTTTCTTGTGTCTGTACCCCTCTCGCGCTCTCTCTCTCTCTCTCTCTCTCTCTCACTCCCTCTCTCTCTCAGTGTCTCTCGCTCTCGGTGCTAGTGTGTGTGGGTGTGCTGGAGGACAGCGTGAGTCCTGTGGCTCTCACGCTGTTGTGAGAGAGAGTGACGGGAGGCGAGGCTCTCCCTGGCTCCTCTCTCCTCTCGCCTTGCATCCCCCAACCGCAGATGAGGGAGGGAGGGATGGTGGATGGGTAAGGGAGGGGCAGGCACCTTGTTACACATTTACATCACTCCCATCCCACTGTGCCACCATGTTTGTAGAAGTGGGCCACTCCTTCACACAGGCTGCCCACCCCACACACACACACACACACACACACACACACACATATACCTCCCTCCCCTCCTTCCTCATGTCTGAGGCTATAAAAGGAAAGGGGGGTGAGGACTAGCCTTTGGGGAGTGTGCAGTAGGAACAGATGCACTCACACCAACACACACCTTAACTCCTCAAAGTGAATAAGTTAGCTACACTGTACCTTCAAACCTTCAGAATCAGGCCATCGACACTGTATTAGCTGCTCTGTGCTCAAAAGGAGCTGAAAAAATCAGATCTCAGTGTGTGTGACCTGACAGGCAGCTGATAGGGGTGTACCCACACATCAGCTACTAAGTTCACTTAGGGCCAATTGATTAAAGCTTGATTGGCAGTGAAACTGGCACATTGGTCAGTACACTGTAGTACTTGACCTCACCTTTCATCCAACACTGCCCCCCATTAAACTAACTTTAAACCAGGGGGACACGACACAACAATAATAAAGGAATCCGTCAAGTAACGGTGTTCATGGCCACATCACGTTCAGTGAGTAGCTTATTAATAAAAAATAGGTTAAAAGGAGCTTTCATTAATTAAAATGTCAGAAATTAATCCTGAATTTCACCTGTTTTCAGAGCTCTACTTTCTGCCCGCCGACATTTTAGGATTACAATTCAGGGCCCAGAGATTGATTCTGAGGGATTTCCAGTTACCTAAAACAGATTGTAAATGTTATGATCCATGCTCGTTGCAAATTGATCAGATAATCCTAATTAAAAACTGTCTACATCCTGAAGTAATCTGAAAACTGCTGGATCAAAGCACAGCTCAATCTACACCTCTACACATACAGTTCAGTGAATGCTACTGATGTCTTCTTACAGTCTAACAACCTCGAGTCCAATCAATAACAAGGGAGAAGCTTTGCACAGACATTATGTCAGGCTTTTAATTAGCTCTGTTCACACTTCCCCATAAATTTTAAACAGATTTTAACCTTCAGTCTTAGCAAAGGTCTTAGTTGCACTTACAACCCCATAATTTTTAATATTCAAGTCTTGTCTGTCTTAACTGTGACATGTGAAAATGTGAAAATGAACTCGATGAAGTTCATCCAAAACACTTTACCAAAAAGAAATGATCTTAATGATCTCTGAGTTAATGGCACTTTAATGTATTCACTTATTTTCATATAAGAATATCAGAAATGAGATTCTTCCCCCCTCTTCTTTCTTTTTGGTAAGGTGAAAATGACTAATCAACAGAAAAATCATCTTCTCTCAATAACTGATAGCGCACACTGATCCCCACCTGACAAGACCTCTGCTACTGGATCTTTAATTACAGATGGTTTTTGAGATCCATGATGAAAACAGTCAAACAATCATAAATGTGTCACTTATGGATGGAAATATTGAGATAATAAAATATTCCCCTTTTTGCTGCAGACCCTTGGGAGACTCTTGAAGGGTCCCTGGGACCCCCCCCCCCCCCAGAACCCACTTTGCGAACCGCTGGTGTGAATCACATATCAGGCAAATGTATCAAACACCTTGGACATGGGTGTTTCTTCTTGTTTATGATTAATTAACAATATTATTCTGGGGCCATAGTTACATGACAGTCAATTTAATCTAAGTATAAATAATAGGTTTCCATCCAGCCTCCCTGTCAGGCTTCTTACAGCCACAGTCCTTTGGCTCTGAAAACACATTATTACACCTAGACTCAAAGCAGCCAACTGAATGAACTGAATGTGCCAGAAAATAATTTTGCAGACTAATAGCGCGTCTCATGTCAGACATGAAGTGTTATCTTGTGACAGCACCAGCAGCTCTGTCTAGGTAGCCTGGTGCATTCGGGAAACATAAACTGTGGATCTGCATGAGTGTCAGAGGCACACCCCTCCTGGTCTGATCAGGCAGCACCGGGGATGCACCAGACAGAGAAGCTGGAAGTCTGAGCGGAAAAAGCGCATCACACACTCACACAGAAACGACGGTCAGCCTTTGGTCGGTGTGCACACACTCACACACGTCCTTACCTCTCCTGTCTCCATCTGGCATCCTTCGGCATGCTCTCCCTCTCGCCCATCTCCCACTGCAAAGGCAGCTGGCAGCTGATTAAGCTGTTTTGGGACGCTGCTCGCCGGGATACTACTCTGTCCTGTGGGGAAAACGGAGAGGAGAGGAGGCGGGGGCGGCGGCTGTGGTGGTGGTGGTGGTGGTACGCCACTGAGGCAGAACTACCATGAATTCTGGGAGTGTGAGTCCTGATAAGAAGTGACCTGCTGCTGCCTGTTGTGTGTGTGTGTGTGTTTTTTTTTTTTTTTTTTTTGCCAACTCATGAATCCACCTCCGTTTACCTGCAGTTGCGAAGTCTCGCCTGAAGGTGGCGACATTGCACCGAAAATTAAACTCAGCCCCTGAATCCTGCAAAATGGTCCATTAAAGGTGAGTCTGGACCGACAGTGAAACGCAGTATCCTCAGTCTTAATTAAATCGAAAGGTGGGCTATAATTATGAGCTCCAGAATACAGTAAAGTAACGCTAACGTTACGCTAGTCCGTTACATTACTCTGTCAACAACGACAGGAAGTAAACGAACTTCTTACATGTCAGATTACGTCACATTCTTCACTTAAAAGTGTTTGCTCTCCCACGTCCCCATGTAATTTCACCCAAACACCTAGGAGCTCTGTGAGTCAACGTTTCTTTTAGCTGTCGTTACCATGACACTACGTTTTACCTTCAATTCAAGAGACTTCCGTTTTTAGCAAAGAAACAACAAAATAAAAGTCTGGAAACGAAATGCATGAATTGAATACAATGCATAAACCACGGTGCCAGTGCGAAAGCTGGAACCTAACTCAGGTGTTAAATTATAATGAACATCAGTGACTTTTATATTATCTCAGCCCGTGTCAGATATGTTTAGATTTACCAGCTGAGTTGATTGCAACTCTTCCTGTTTAAAAAAAACCTGTTGCTTAAGATTACCACATTGCCTGTTTTCTCCTTTGACATTTCCAATGAAAGTCCTTCAGTGATCTTCTTTCTAATGCAAATTCAAATGCATTTTTAGGTGTTTTAGACTTAGCATGCAAGGACTGCAGGAGTCCTGCTCTGTGCATCTTGAATGCCATATCACCCACTCTCTCTGCCAGCCACTCAGCTTCCTGCAGAAAAGAAGCCACCTCTGCAGACTTAAGGACATTAATGTCCCGTTTGATCGCCTCTTCCTTTTGGTGTGTTAAAACAAGGATGTCTTTGAGTCACTCTGTCCAGCTGCACAGCCACATTCACAAGCACAAACACTACCTCCCTGTGTAATCTTGCTACCCTGAGAAATGACAGAGTGGGTTAAAAAAAAAGGAGAAGAAGAAGAAAAGGAAGAAATCAGGATGATAAACGTGATTCGGGGGACTCGGGAGACTCTGGATGAACAAATCTAGTAAGATGTGTGCCATGATTCAACAATGTTATCAGACACCTGATTATTTATTTTCAGGAAGTGATTTTTTGCCAAGTTCATGCAATGCCCCAGAAGACTATCACAAAGTGACATTTAGGTGTGGCGCATTTCTTTCTATGTTGATACTCTTAAAAGAGCCACAGATGTCGCTTCCTGGAGTACACTGATGGCGCTCAGATGATTGCTCATCACTATCTCTCTCTCTCTCTCTCTCTCTCTCTCTCTCTCTCTCTCACTCTCTCTCTCTCTCTCTCGCCTCTCCCCTCCCCCTTGTACGCACACACACATACACACAGAAACTAATGTGAGTTCCCCTATCTGTCAGAGCCAGTTCCTCCATTTAAGATGCTGACTTGTTTATGTTGAAGGGGCAAGTGCATAACTGTAGTTAGCTCTGCACTCCGCCTTGAAGCTTGTTTGAGGCTTTTCCTCTTAGCATGTCTGCTTTGTTGCAGGCACAGGGTGCAAAAAGTCTGTTTTGATGCTGATTTGTGGTTGATAGGTATCTTCAGATAGCAAAGAGAGAGCGGCTGAGTGACACACCGAGTGGTTTGATAAGCAGAGCTTAGGCGTTGAGTTTAGTCTAGTCTCTGACTGGAAGGTGAGCAGCCCCCCAACAGCTCTCTGTCCTGTGCCTGCCCTTGCTGTCCTGGGCACACAAACACATACAGGACACAGAAGAGGAGGAGGAGTAGGGTCAACCATGGAGCTGTAGAGACACGCTCAGATGCCCGTGTGGTTCACCAGTGGAGGAGGAGTGCTGCCGAGGAGAAGAGCTCTACAATGAACAAGACCAAGAGGTAATTCAAAAGAAAAGAAGAGGGTACATCAAAACTGAGAGTCTGGTGCAGCCAGATCCACTAACAGCTCAGTTTCTTAGCAAGTCTAAGTCTGAGTATGTGTCAGCAGCATGTGTTCCATTTGCAGCAGAGATGTGTGAACCTTGAGGTTGTATTTGAGATGCAGTGTGGTTTGTGCAAAAGCGCTTGACGAGCCGAGGGGAAAGGAGAGCATTTACTTTTATTTTTCATTTGGTGTGTGAAGTGTGTGTGTGCACATGTTTTCTGCCATTTCTTTGAACCTGACAATGTGCAGTGGAGAGAATAAGAGGCTTTTTGTAAAAGGAAACATTGCAGACGCATATCACACACAACCACAGCTAATGTCTTTGACTTGAGTAACAGTGAGGACTATATCAACTTCTCAAATTATTTGTGTGCACTGCACACAAGCGAGCAAGCCCTGACATTCAACAGTTGTGTCCGTGCTTGTTGAGTGCTGTCTTCTCACCTTTCCATGGAAATGTGTTCTGCTTTTTTCTATTCTGCCCAGCTAATTTACATATCAGTTAGGGGTCGTCTATTTTTGCATTTGATCTTAGATACTGTGGAGAAACAGCATCAGTGGCACTGTTTCTTTTTTTTTTTTTTTACTGGTGTAGTTGTGACCGCGGCTCTTATCAGATTGCCTGGAATGAAAGGATCGTGTGTCAAATGTTACGGTACTCAAATGTGTGTTGTGTGTGATTTAGCTACCTGAGTTAAGGTGGGCTGATGGAGTGGCCTTCATTGGCAAGGTTACCTTAAATCAGTAGTTAGAATGAAGAGACAGTGTCACAATTAGGCTTTAAGTAGCACAAATGTAGGAGCACTGTTTGAATTACACTTAAAATCTTTGTGGATCAAAAAAAATATCTAAATAAAAATCTATCTACACGTTATCAAAATAAACTAAATCAAAGTCAAATCAAATTCTGACAAATGAAGAGACATAAGATGAAGCAGAATCAGTGATGTAGTGTGTGTGTGTGTGTGTGTGTGTGTGCGCGCGCGCGCGAAAGAGAGAGAACAAAGGTGCGTGTGCACAGGTATGATTTCATAGTCAGACAGATTCATGGCCACAGTCTGAAACACTTGATACTTCTCTTTCCTCACCACACAGGTGAAAGAGTTGATGGATGTTAGCTGTAGGTCCTTTGCTGCTAAATACAATGGATGGTGCAGTAGCTTATGGAATAGTAGCTTGAAGTGGACCCGATGACTGAATCACTCCTCGCAGTAGATGCGTCTCCTTGATGCAGAAAGAACAAGAATAAAGGTTGTGAGAGGGAAGAGCAAGAGAAAAAGAGCAGCACACAAACAAGGCCTTCAAAGGGCCCTGGCTTCAATTAATCAATTAAGGAAAGAAAGAGAGGAATTTGCATATCCCCCCGCTAGTGTGAGAGCGAGAGAGGGGAAAAAAGGGGAGGTGGGGGGGGCTGGATCTGCGGCCAGGAGTCCTGACACGGATAGGAAGGGGAGTGAGAGGGGGTTTTCCAAAGAAAATAAGGAGAAGCTGTTTCCTGAATGGCTTGAATAGAGCAATGATGAAGGAAGAGGAAAAAAGTGAAGGAGGAGTCCTGGAGGGAAAGTAGGTGTGGGAGGTCTTCTGAAAACAAAATCAGTAATATGATGGACCCTGTCTGAAGCTCATTAATTGTAACATGGGCTTTTGTTCCTCATTTTTATGCACATGAAGATTTTCTGTTTCACATTTCAGGTTTAGGGAGTTATGAGTTTCTGTGGAGACACTGCCAGAAGAGGTGTGATTATAATATTTAGCCCAGCCCTGCTGTGTATCTCACTCTCAGGGAAAGGTGGATGCAAATGCACAAACAGTAACTTCAATTGTCTTCAGATTTGCATGGTAGGTCATCATTAGCTGACTCTATTTACGAAAAGCACTCGGTCTCTCCAGGCTTGATACCCAAGCGAGAGATCACTGACTGCTGCACTGTATGTGTTACCTGCTCAGCAGTGGGAAATTCCCTGACAAACGTCATGACATCAATAGCATTTCCCCATCAGCACTTCTGTTAGTAGTAGCGATCGTGTCTCCTTCATTTGTGTGACACGCAGAGCTGGATTCACTTTGAGTCAAACAGAGAGAGATGAAAAGTTGTAAAGGGCACTGAGATAAGAAAACCATCGCTCAGAGGACAGAAAAGTCACTTTTTTTTAAGCTTATTTCTTCATTACTTTACAGATTCTAAAAGAGGGGGTTTTCTTGTATGTTTTACAGGGCATGAAGAAGAAATGAAAATTGGCAACATCATTCATCATCAAGCAAAGTGCAAAGTCCCCTCTTGTTCTATTCTAGCTTCGAAAGTGAGGGGATTTGTTAATTTTTCATCATTATAAACTACTTCACACTTCTGGATTTTGGACTTTTGGGGACATAAAACAACCTTGAACTCTGGGAACATAAGTACTTTGACAATTCATTGGTACTTTTATCAAAGACAGAATTAGCCCAATGGATCATTATGTGATTGAAATGACACGTACAGTTGTCAATTGTATTAGAGGCCAATTTGAAGCAGAGAGAAGACACTACCCTCCAGCGCAGGGGATTCTGGGTACCAGTCCCACCTGGGTTTTGTATGTCAGCTGTCTTAAAGTTTGTGCATTTTTTCTGACCATAATATTCTAACAAAGCTCATCACAGAGCATGTTCTAATCACAGAGATGATGAGAACATGAGGTGTAAGGGGGCCTCACTGGGATATCTTGTAATATGTGACCCAGTTGATGAACCCAGGCACCTTGATTGTGACCTTGTTTGGTGTGTCTACGTGTGTTGTCAGGCTTACTTCGATTTAATGTAATACAGTTCACAGTGTACATGCTGTGCTGTTTAGTGTTAGTGTTTTGAGTTCAGTAGCCAGCTAGTGTAATGAGGCGAAGAGGAGGAGATGGAGGAGGAGGGGTGGGTTTTGTTGTCTAGCAGGTCTGGGACCAGCCGTCTGGAGCTGGAATACCAGGATCCAGAGACACTGGGGCCGTCACTGACATGTCTCCATCAGGGTGTCTGAATCCAGAAATGTGCAGTGTGATGACTGCTGGGGGCGGGGGGCAAAGCAGCTTGTGGTATAAATAGATCAGTGAATGTCACCCCATATGCCTGTATAAAAATGTGCATCCAAGAGTGTCCATTCATGTGTTGTACATAAAGACAGACAGGCGTGCAAGTGCATGTTGAGTAATGCGTTGTGTGTGTGTGTGTGTGTGTGTGTGCGCTTTGAGAGTGTGAGTGGGCTGGGGAAATGAACTGCACAAACAAACAGAGGTTAAGCGAAGGGGATGTAAGTCTGGTCATTCAGGGAACTTGTCGCCAGTTCTCTGAACTCACAGTGCTTCCTGGTAATGTCATAACATTAGCTGCAGTATAGAGACCGACAGTTTCGCCACGCTACATGGTGTACAATTTATGTCCAAATGCATGAGGACTGAATTTGAAACACTATGGCACAAAATGTGAAGTTATTTGAGGAAACATGCACAAAGACTTTGTTTCATTTAAGCTCTGGCTAAATTTAAGGTTTGAGGATTTGCAGAACAAAAGCATTCATACAGTCTTAAGGTAAAAAGCATGAGAACAATCAGTTACTAGTTATTGTGAAATACAGTCAGATGTTGCTAAACTGAGTCCCGGATCTGAAGAGGAAGCTTTAATCACATAAGAAACATAGGAGTCTATTTTTCTTTTCATGTGACAGCTGAACAGTCCTTCAGCTGTATCTCTCACTTGCTGCAAGAAATAGGTGTTGCTTATGGACACACACACACACACACACACACACACACACACACCCCCCGTGGAAAGTTCTTCTGCACCTCTGACCACATCAGCCCAGCTTCACTGAATGGGTGTGGCCAATGGTGTGATCTATATGCTGTGTCCAAGGCAACTTCCCTTAGCCATTTTTAAGCCTGTGTTTCTAGCTACCATGGAAAGCCAAGGGAAACAAAATTACCACTAATGCTGTCCTACATCCCTAAAACAAAGTCATCTTTTAACCTCTTCAGTGTGTCTATGACGTCAAGTTTGGTCTTTCTTTCTCAGGTAGACTGTACATACCTAGTGCATTGAATTAATCAGTCATTATTGCATTGATGCATTTGTTATTTATTTTATTCTCAATGTATGCAAGCTCAAAAAAAAGCCTGAAAACATGTTGCTCTATTTTAACGTACATGGCGTCATTCTTTCGATTTGTGCGGCAGACTAGTGTTCCTCCTATCCACCGTGCTGTGTGTAACACCACAGTAAATAACATCACGTATACTACAAACTGCTGCTTTGTATGAACCCACAATCAGGTGTTTTTCTGCAGAAATGCTGAAGAATTAGAATGACTTGACGATATTGCTGTACATGTGTGGTATGGTGTATTACTGACCTCATCCAAATGTGACGTAATGATGTACTTTTTCAACCTGACTTTCAGATTTCAGAATACACTGTGGCTACCGTTTAAAGGCAGGTGTAAACATGACAAAGGTGAAGGCCAAGTATTAGTAACTTACACCTGAAGTTTTGCTGTTCTCAAGATTTAAAGCCACTTTTAAAAACACACATATAAACAAAGCTGACGTTGTTTTTAAAACTCATGCAAAGAGTTACCATAGTAATATCATTAACTAAAACCATGTTGGTACTCTCTCCATATTTAAAAAAGGATTACATCTGACTGAAGCCAAAAAGCACTGAAAATGTAACAATGCAGTGCATCTGTCTGTAAGTGGGCCTGTTCTTTCTGTGAGAACCTGTGACTGACATTTACAACTAGAGACAAGATGTCAGTATGAAACCCCCCCTCCCCCGACCACTCTGAGTCTGTGACCTATCTGACAAATAATGAACATTTTCTGGACTGCTCCACCATTATCTATCTACACAGTGGCTTGGTGAAGAAAAACACATTAAGCCGTGTAGTTGTTTGCAGCTCTTCTGCCTGTGCACGATGGTTCAAACAGCTGCAACACAGTTTATCAGATGTGGCGAGCATTTCCTCAGCTGCTGACCTGCACTTCACCACACTCTGTTCTACTTATTTCTAGGCTACTTATACACACGCTGTGTGTTTCTCTCTCTCTCTCTCTCTCTCTCTTTTCTTCTCAGGAAACCCAGTGAGATCCCTGGTGTGCTGAAGAGCACAAAGCTGGTCCCACGGAGGAGGAATACATGTCCCAGTCCTCAGGACATCTCCCGGGCCCTGCAGAGCCCCAGCTCTGCTTCCAGCGCCAGCCACAGCTCTGCTCCCAGTGCCAGTGCTGCCAGCCTGGATGACCTCATACAGCGCTGCCTAAACTGCTTTGGTCAGTCTCTGTCTCTATGTGTTTGCATGCATTCCCAAGGTTTGTCATTTGTCTTTGCTCTTTATCACAACCAGGTTATATAAATGAGGGACGAGGGAGAGTGAGGGGGGAATTCAGGGAGAGAGAGGCTGACAGAGAGGGAGCAAGCGAAACAAAGGGCAGTCTCATACAATCAAGCTTTGTTCTGTCGGGCTGCAGAGGCCAGCTAACTATTCCCATGCACTGTTAAACTACACAAGTCTCTCTCCTCTCCCTCTCTTTCAGTGGTCTCACACTCCTCATTGGTCAGTTCTTCCAAATCACAATAAGCATGCCTAAACTATCCTACCATGCCTATTGGTATTTAGCTTTCACATAGTTTGTAAATTGTTCAGAGTCCTGCTGCCATCACGGTCATAGTAAACAGAATTTACTAGACTCAACAGCGACAGGTCCAAACAGAAACTATGTTCTGGGTAATCGGCTTTTTCCACTGCCCTTTTTCCATTAAATGCTATAATACCAATGAACACCAACAGTGAACAAAGGGAAACAAACAAGTACACCCAAAATATCTGAATATACAAAAAACTGCAGGAGGAAGTGGAATTTGTCTGTCTGTTTTACTGGGTGGTGATTTCATTGTACTGTAACCGTTTCTAAATGTATCATTACCTTAATACCAATAGAGGGCTCTTATATCAAAACCTAACATAGAGTAGAGTGCTTAGGTATGAAATATGAAATATTTCACAGTCAGTAGTTGTGACGGACAACTTCTGTGATCCACTGTGATTTACACAGATCACTTGCATGCACGTTAAACTGAGAAAGTGCTTCTTCATGCAAACACATGCAGTTAAGTTTTTCCTCTATCTGTGAGTATGAAAAGGATCAAGAGCTGGTATTGGAAGAATGCTGCAGTTCTGGTGTTTGATTTGGTTGTTAGTGAAAGGTGAGAAGTAGTGACGCCTCCACCCACTCATCTGTTTCCTTTTGCCAGAAACCTTAAATAACCCTTGGTGACATAATGACAATGAGATTGGGTGGCACTGTTCATGTCCCATGGCTGCTCCTGCAGCATGGTTTATGGCTGACCGCTAAGCCACGCTGCAGCACAGTTTATGTTGCTGTTGTTTATCTCTGTGTGAAACGTGCTGCCATGTTTTGGTTGCAGATTCAGAGGGGAAGGTTTCCAGCGCTAAAGGATCTCAGATCGTCCACATGACGCTGATGATGCACAGCTGGGTCGTGCCATCCGAGACGTTTGCCCAGAAACTTCTCACCCTATATCCTCCACTGTCGCTCAGTGCAACACACTGGTCCCACCGGTGCATTGCTCCCAATCACATGTCGGCAGTAATTAATCTGATCCGAAAACACACATGGCTTTGTTTTACACTCCTTGTCAGTAAAGCAGATTTGTGGTGTACAGCGTATCCCTGCTGGTGTTTACTGTTATGTTGTATGCTGAGATCCTTAACTCTTCATCTCACTTATAAGGATTGTCCATCGGACAGGAGAGGGCTGAGGCGGACACAGATCTGCCACCTTGTCAGGTGAGTAAGGGCACCAGGAACATGACCGTGTTGTGTGACAGTGTGACAGAACTGGTCATACTGCTCTATTTGTGGGTAGTAAACATATTTTCTGCCCCTGCATCGTGGTAAGGCAGTGGATCGGCCAGTTTCCGGCAGTGTTTGAGGCAGGCCCCCTCCTCGAGCAGACCATGGGGGACCTGTGGGCGCTGGTTCGGTCAGACAGAGAGGAGACACACTCACAGCTCATTGACCACTCCTGCTTGTAAGCCACGCTTTGATACTATTCACCACTATACGCTGGACGAACTCTAGTTTGCTAATTTGGTCACATGTCAAACACGTTGGTCTATAAATAGAAAATATACTGTTTCTATAAATAGAGAAAAAAGACGTCTATTTTGTCCTGTCACTTGGTTTTCTTTTCCTAGAAACCCTCATGTGAACATATCCCAGGCACCCTCACCCTCTGTGAAGAAGAGGAAGGTGTCACTGATCTTTGACCACATGGAGCCGGATGAAATGGCCGAGCATCTCAGCTACCTGGAATTTAAGAACTTTTGTAACATTTCCGTGAGTTCAGTCATCAAATAACTTGAATGGCTTTTAAGGCTTTGTAACTAGACCTTTTGTAGATGGGTTGGGTTAGATTTTGGATGTAGTTTAGTTTTCTTTCCTCATTGTACACCAGAGAAAAAACACTGCTGAACTGACCATGTTGATTCCTGACATGACCACCTTACTGTCTGATCTGCCAGTTCCTGGACTACCGCAGCTACGTGGAACAAGGCTCGGTGAGGGACAACCCTGCTCTGGAGCGGTCGGTCATGATGTGTAACGGCGTCTCCCAGTGGGTCCAGCTGATGATCCTCAGCAGACACACAGCCCAGCAGAGAGCTCAGGTCTTCACCAAGTTCATTCACGTGGCTCAGGTAAACTGGCCAAGGGATCAAACATCACTCAACCTGGTTAAGAGGCTCAGGGGGATTTTTGTTCAGCTTCCAAGAGCTTTACTTGTCTGGGTCATGATTTTGGGGAAGGACTTTTGTTTTGTACCCTGCTGACATTCACTCTGCTTACCTCTGCAGAAGCTGCGGGCTCTGCAAAACTTCAACACTCTAATGGCAGTAACTGGAGGCCTCTGCCACAGCTCAATCTCCCGCCTCAAAGACACCTCTAACCTGCTGCCTCCTGACATCACTAAGGTATTTTAAACATTACAAAAACCATGAGTCAGTCTCTGGATGACCTCACCACAAGCCCAAGATGATGAAATGTTTCTGTCTTGAATTAATCTCCTTCCTGAGCTTCTGTTTTTTTCACCAGTTAACAAAGTTTTGTCAACATGACTGTGAGACTATGAGACATACTGGTTTCTGTATCTTTACAGAAACCAGTATTTAAAGAGGAATGATGCATTCAGTTGTGACAGTATCTTGGAAAGTTATTTGGGAAAGGTCAACTCCCCTCTTGTGGTTTCTTTGTTCTATTATTATATTAATGCTTTAGTATTGTATGTAGTTTAAATCAAGGCTGTGATGTGTTGACAAACAGATGATGCTACATTAAAGATCACTGGAGACTAACATTACCTGCACATACAGAGAGCTATACGTGATATTCACTGTTTACAGAGTGTTTTTATGTACTGACTGTTTAGCTTTAATGGTCTCATGTGCTCACTTGGATGACAAATGTCTAAATAAATAACCTCAGGAACACACATCAGACTCAATCATCATTCATTTGTTTATGTTTTTCCTCTTTAAGGCCCTGAGTGAGATGACAGAGCTGCTCTCCTCACGCAGCAACTACAGCAACTACCGGCGGGTTTACAATGAGTGCAGCGGCTTCAAGGTGCCCATCCTGGGCGTTCACCTGAAGGATCTGATCTCGTTGAATGAAGTCCTGCCAAACTACATCGAGGAGGACAAGATCAACCTGAGCAAGCTGCAGCACCTGTACAGCAACATCAACGATCTGCTGGCCATTCACAGCTGTGCGCCGCCCTTCGAGGCTAACAAGGACCTTCTGCACCTGCTCACGGTATGAGACAGAAACAAGGAGGCGACTTTCAGGAATTGAAATAAAAAAAAGTTTCCACAAAGAACATCTTAAATTATGTTCTTTTAATGCTTCAGCTCTCTCTAGATTTATACTACACCGAGGATGAAATATATGAACTTTCATACACCAAGGAACCTAAGAACCCCAAGATCCAGGTCAGTGGAGATGCATACCCGTCTTTGAAGTAGAGCCTAATCTAACGCCATCAGGCTCACACTTGTTTTAACCTCTTTTCACAAGAGAGATATTTGTGCTCTTTCTGTGGGTGTAACATCTTCTTCAAAACAAAAGCACAGACTTCGTGCTGAAATACATCAAAGTCAGCCACATCAAAGTGCTACACGTTAGGGAAGCGTATTATGTGGTGGGTGTGCTCTTTCTTTTTTCTTGTTTTCTCGTATGCAGTCCTTCGTGTCTCATCACTGCATCTGTCCATCCACAGCCTGTAGCTCCAGTTAAACCACCGGTAGTGGCCGAATGGGGATCAGGAGTCACCCCCAGGCTTGACCCAGACACCATATCTAAGCACGTAAAACAAATGGTGGATGTGAGTATGTTACTCTGCAACAACCTCCTGCCTTTCACTTCCTTATTATATGGCAGCACTAAGCAGAACTAACCAAAACTGCTGTGAAGAGCATGTAGATATCTGATTGTTCTGTTGCCCCCTGCAGTCCATAATGAAAAACTACGACCAGAACCAAGATGGCTACATTTCACTGGAGGATTTTGAGAAAATAGCAGCCAACTTCCCCTTCTCCTTCTGCACTCACGAAACTGACAGGTGAGGAAGCTGCAGCACGCACAAAGGCCTCTCACCATGACGTGACTCACACGACAGAGAGAACATGAAACATCATGAGCTGTTGAATGAACTGTAAAAAAAAAAAAAAAGACTCCACTCACTTACTCATTTTTGTGTTGCACTTTGGAAAATTTTCTGTCCAGGGAGGGACAAATCAGCCGTGAAGAAATCACCTCTTACTTCATGAGGGGAATGTCTATATGTGCCAAGTTGGGCTACAACTTCAAAGACGCACATAACTTCCATGAAACCACATACAAACGGCCAACGTTCTGTGACACATGTGGAGGCTTTGTTAGTATCCATTGTTTTTTATGCTTGTGGTTTTATGCTTCTTTTGGTCAATCAGACAGTAACGTGACATATCATGTCTGCCCCACTTGTAGCTACTGGGAGTCATCAAGAAGGGCTACCATTGTAAAGGTAAGATCATAAAGACTAAAGTGAACACCTAAAATGACAATCCATGTCATGTTATCATTCAGAAAAGTAGTACCTCAGCCTCATCAGCGTGAGAGTTTGTCTGATATACAGTAGAATAAGTCGAAGGTTTCTCACCAACCTTCAGTTACATCACACCAGAGGATCTTGGTTCAGGTTTTGAGATTTCTGCTGCCATATGAAAGTAAGGCAGAAGTCATTTGGTTTGTGTCACTCCAAGGATCGAAAGTGCAGAGCTTTTATGATTTAGGTGAACCGACCCTTTAAATAGAGGTGCTTCTGTTCTCATGTTCACATGTTCTCTGTCTCTCAGACTGTGGGATAAACTGTCACAGACACTGTCGAGACCTGGTTGGGATGGAGTGCTTGAAGAAACACAAAAACACAACAGGGTCCTGCCCGTGCACACCTGCCCCAGACTTAAGAGGCAAGGGCAACAGCGGGAGTGCGTCTTTTCTCTGTCGTATACTTTGCACAAGACACACATACATAAAATTCCCTTCATGTAAAATAACCTGAAACACAATGCACTAACACGTATCGCTCCCCACCAGGCTCAGAGGAGGAGACCTTTGTTTTCCCCCAAAGTAACGACACAGAGCACAACAGGGGCAGTCCCATCTGGAAGAACAACATGAGTGATTCAACGCTGTCGGACCGCTCCACTCAGACAGATCCTGGAGTGTGGACACCTGAGAAAAAGGACAAGAGGCGAAACAACCACAACTCTGACGTATATGCCTCTTCACTTAGAAAGGTGAGACAGGAAGCAAGTCCCTGCAAAGCGATAATGCAGAATTTGATGACTTTGTTTTTTTTATTCTTTGTACATCAGTGTGTATGTTTAAAAAACTGGATTCTGTGTGCCAGAAAAGCCAGAAACACAACACAGCACAGCAGTGATACACTTCAGCTACTAGTAGCAAAGAGAGTCAGTCACCAGTGCTGTCAGCTTTGAGATTAAATTTACTACTATAAATGACTCTTTGCTGTAATTTCCTTGTAAATGTCTTGTAGACACTAAAAGCCGTAGTTTAAATTCCACTGGAGAACCATGACTTACTAAGTAGCAGACAGTCACATAAATCCTCTGTGCTTAGGGTCTTTGTATGACAAGAGCGTCTTTCAAATGATTCCACCTGTAGAAACATTTCAAAGCAACATTTCTGTCAAACTCAGAACATTTTAAATGATTTAAATTCTGTGCACGGGGTAATAATTTTGTCTTGCACACCTTTTCCTTCTGTTATCAGACATCCACCTTTTTGTGCACTTCAAATTTAACTGCCAGAAATGTCAGATTCAGTGTAAGAACCAAAAAAGAAACACAAATGCAATATTCACCTACACTGGTAGGTGAATATAAGGTCTGTATTACTAGCTTTAGTGTAGAAACCTCTTTGTGTTGCAGCTATAAGTCTGAACCAATTCTGTATAAACAGCTGATGCAATCCCAAAATACTTTGCACAGATAGAATCAGCAGACTTATACCATTGAAATCATCTATTCCTGTGTGAAGATTGTGCCACCAAGGCCAGGGGTTACACAACACAGCAAAATTAGACCAATAAATTGTCAGTGTGTCCTTTGTGAAAGTAAGCCGTTTCATTTACAATAGAGAACTGAGAAATGGAGCAACGACCAACTCACCTCTACCACCCAACCCTGCCAGCCCATAGTTTTGGTTTTCTTTTTTTTTTTTTTTTGGCCAATAACAGAATCGAAGAATTATATCTTATAAATTCAAAACTAATATTTCTCCATAAACGATGAGATTGAAGAGATTCAAGTGATTGTAGGTAAAACAAAAAACTTTGCATGGCTCTAAATCACTGGAGTGAGATTTCTCATCTGGCAGATTATTGGTGAATTTGCCCTTTATCTAATTTTCTTGATTGATTTCTGTTTTGCAGGTCAACACATTGCCGCCAAGAACCCGAGGTTGCTCAGTGCCTGTTTCCTTCCTGCCAGAGAAGCTGGAGGAGCTGCATCTCTACAAAGACAAGAGCAGAGAGCCGGACTGAGCGCGCTACTGTCCAATTTCCCCACGTGGACAAAGACATTAAGATGCCACCTCGCTTCTGTCAGGGCTGTGTCTGACTGGAGTTGAACTGATGACTGATTTACCTGCCATTCACTTAAGAATGCCAGCAATTATCAATGGACTCCTTCACATTCAAGTGTGGCTTGTTATTATTTTATTTTTGTCAATCTTATTAGTTTGGCTTCTTGTTTAGGCTTTGAACATTGATTCTGCTGTAATTTATAAACACCTCGTTTTGTCTCTAGAACACGTGCCTTGGTTCTCTGGTGCTATTATTCACAACCTCAATCCACAATGTGTCCTGGTCAAATACACACATTATAAATGCAGGGTGGGAAATTAACACTAACCTCAGCATAATTCTGGTCCATTTTAACTTTGGCAGCTACAATATACGACAACTTTGCCCATGATTTTGCAGATAAAAAAAATATGGATTTCCATTTGTTTGGCTTTGCATTGGGTGATGTGATGGTTGTTTCCTGAAAATATCCATCAAAGACTGTACTGCGATTGCAAATTATGTAGAATGTGACAAAAGACTGTGTTCATATCACCCACCCCTAATTTGGTTGGTCAATAGTGAGGGGAGCTTGTGAAGGCATGGTAACTAGCAGAAATTTCTTATTTCCTGCCCTGACAACATTTGACTTTCAAATTTCTACATAAGTTCATTTAAGGTTCAGCAGGACTGCACTGGAACTGTTATGTTAGCTCCAAAATTGTCATGTTTCAACTAAATGCTTCTTTGTTTTGTCCTTTGTGATTTCAAGTTTGTTAAAAAATGAGAAATATACACCAACAGTGAGAAATCATGCAGTATGTGGTGGTTTTTGGAAAAAAGGATCGTCTTGACATCTACAGGCGTATACAATCATATTTATTGTATAAAGACAAGAACACAGCTTGGGTAACTGGTCATAATCAGATTTTCATTGTCAGGTAGAAAAAAATGGGACTGACAGTACAGATTTTAACTACGGGACTCAATGAACAACCATCACAATGTGATTAAAAAAAAAAAAAAAAAAGCACATACAACTACTCGGGATTAACGCTTAAATACTACATTATCACCACCTATAAAAAAATGTTCCATAATGTAATGATGAATTCTATCAGAGTAAATAAAAGGTTCTCATTCGGTAACTGAAAAATAAAAAGCATGACAAAAAAAGAGGGTCATGAAGGTAAAAAGCATGCATTTTGTTCTTTGTCAAGCTTCTCAAAACACGTGAAATTATTCAGGCTCTGCTGTATTTTTCCTACCCTGTAACTTTTTCCACACTTAGCCTCCTAGAAATTTACAATTACCTCCTCAACATGTAGGAAATGTGGAGTGCAGTTCAACAGACATCCACATTCGATGCATAATGAAAACATTCATTAAATGTTTTGATACCTATCATCTACCACCTCACGGTCACTGTTTAGAGTAAGACTTAATTCAGTAAAAAAAAATGAAAAGACATTAAACTGTATACAGTTTAACTGGTTGATGACTTAAGGTGGAACTGTACAAAATTCAATTCCTTGCAGAGGTCAGAGGCGTTCAGGATACAGGTGGATGCAGGTGCAGATGTGGGGTCAAGCTACTGGGATCCAGAAGATGAACCCTGGCTGCCCTGTCCAGGGTAGCTGCCATACTGGCTGTAGTACTGGTTCCACTGGTTCTGGTTCTGGTAGTACTGCTGCCACTGCTGAGCATACTAGATGGAAGAAACAGAAAGAAGGCAGATTAACATTTTCTTTATCCTGAACTGTCCCTGCAACTCTAATTTGCATGTTCTTCAGACACACCAAGTGATTTTCAGCCGAGGTATAATCCACCCAAAATCTTATGAGTCCTGCAAACTTAATTCTTCAGGTGGCCTTTAAACTCTTTGTGGTTTGCTCCTGTGTGGAAAGCATGGCTCTGGCAGATTTCTGTCTGCATTTGTGATATGCTAAGCTAATCAAACCAGACTGTGCTAACAGGATGTTACCTTGAAAGCAGCAGTGGTTTGGATAAATTATAAACTGTGTCAATAAATACTGTCTTGGATCTTAACACAACCGGCAATCACTGTCCATTACATTTCCCTCTGGGGGTCTTACTGACCCCGCCTCATACAGAGCCACACCCTCTGGCAGCCCCATCACTCTGTCACTCACTCCACCATCCCAACCTGGACAACTCAGTCATTGCTTGTCAATTACCTGCTGATATTGCTGGTTGTAGCTCTGTTGTTGTTGTTGCTGCTGCTGTTGTTGCTGCTGCTGCTGCGGTTGCTGCTGTGGCTGCTGCTGTGGCTGTTGCTGGTGGTGGTTGTATGTCTGTCCAGTGGCAGGTGTCTGGCTGTAGCTCTGGCTGTATCCAGGATACTGACTGTAGTTGCTGTAGTAATTCTGGTTGTAGCTGCCTTGGTTGTACCCTTGATTGTAGCTCTGGCCGTAGCCCTGATGGTGAACATTCAGGAGATTAGATTGAGTGAGTACATTTTTTTTTGTTTGATTTCATTTCTCAAACCATACAAATCAAAGGTCATGCTCACCTGGTTGTATCCTCCCTTGTAAGGGGCTGGGCGATTATAGCTTCCTCCTGACTGCTGGTTGCGGTTGTACCCACCGCGTGAATCAGAGCCTCCATCCCGGTAGCTGCTGTAGCTGCTGCCCCAGCGATTCTGGTTATAGCTGCCACGGTTGTAACCTGTCAGATAAACAAAGGTAGTGTTGCAATAACAATGCATTCAGCAGTTCTGCTGCAAAACTGACACTCAGTTAAAACAGCGTAAAGATCCTTCCCTTCACCAAAAGACCTTCACTGACTCAGCACACACTTGAATAGTCAGAACGAACACGGTGTCAAGTATGACAACTGTTCCACTCACCTCCTCTGTATCCACTGCCGCCATCTCCACTGCGGTTCTGGTAGCCACCACGGGGCCCATCACGATTGTCATATCGCTGGAAGCTACCACCGCCGCGACCGCGGAACCCGCCCTGCCTGTTGTCGAAGCGTTTCTCAGGGGGCGGGCCAGCCTTGCGGCCCTCCTCATTGTACTGCTTCAACAGCTTTTCAGCCTCATCTCGCTGCAGCTCAATGAACGTCACGGCCTCCAGGAAGTCGCAAGCCTCAGGGAGAGTAAAGTTGGCTTCAAGATTGACAGAGGTGACCACAGGAGGAGAGAGAGACAGTCCATCCAGGAAGAGACGGATGGAGAGACAGAGAGAGAGAGAGAGAGAGAGAGAGAGGGGTAGGGGGTTGTAGTGAAGACCAGAGCAGCCACACCACCGGAAAACAAAGTGAAAAATAATTACTACCATACAGGGGCAAAGGAAATCATAGAGAAACTAAGAGCAGATAGATGAAAGCAGAGGGCAGGGTAAAGGGGACAAACATTACCTCCAGGGGAACATGGAGGAAACATTTGTTTAAGCAGACACAGGGGAGGGAGGAGACTTCAGTAGAGGTGGGGAGGGGGACAAAAAGGACAACTAGAAGGTTGGTGAGAAGAGGAAACAGCACTGCAAACCAAGGACAGATGATGTAATGCTGTTACAAATTTACTTCCAACAACCTGAGCATGTGACTGCTTGTAAGCTTGCCATTTGGAAACACCATTTTCCAGGAAGCCAATTGTGCAATAATGGTTCTACAATGACATGGGCTCACCAAGGCCCAACTCTCAGTTTGCAGTGCATTAGAAGTAAGCTGAATGGCAGGTGGCAAATAGAGGGCAAAAATAAGGTAGAATCAAATTCATGTGGACTGTTAAAATATGTCCAAGTCTGATATCTGGCCAAAGGCTATGATAGGGGAAGGGGGGAGGGGGCATCTTCCAAGTTTGATTTTAGAGACAACACATAGAAAAAGTAAAAAGTAGATCTGGTGTTTTATTTGTTGTTTCCACAGCGTTCCTACCTTTCATTTCTAAAACAGCATGATCGGGCACATCCTTCCCCTGCTCATTGGTTTGCTTTAATGTTCGTTCTTTTAAATCCTCGTCCGTGGGACAAATTACAATAGCCTTGCGTTGAAAACCTTCAAAAGGACGCATTTTTCGTCTCCTTGCTGATCCATATACATTTGTCTAGCAATGGTGACAAGAAAGAAGTAGAAGCTTGTTTGTTATTGTTTACTTGTAATGGCTTTCCACTGGAAGGAAGCTGGAACCCTGCAATAATGAAGTGAGAGAGGTTTGGCTTGGATGTCAGTCTACGTTTTTTACTCAAGTGCTAGCGGCCTCTCGTCACTCCACAGACTTACCTCGGACTGTGCATCCAGGCACCCAGTGACTGCAGATGAACTGTGGTTATTGACATAGAGGGACCCCAAATATCTCTAAATAGACCTACATATTAGATGTGTTGTGATCAGGCAATCATAAAAACTGATATAGCTTATTCAATTATCTCTCCAGTGACAATTAGCTGCATTGTGGGGATGTTTTTTTTACATGTTGTATTTGTATTTATTACTCAAAGTGTGCTCTCTGCCAAAGGCTACATCACTAACTATAACTCAAGCTATTACGCCGATCCAGAAAAAAATAACCAAAAATGCAAAGTGACAGAACATGTCATGTTTTCAAAAGGTGCCTGCAGTACCTACATATTACCATTACTCTTTATCAAACTCCGTCAACTATTTGGGTAAGGAAAATAGGTATTCCATGACTACTGCTGGAAAATTGTGAAACATAAATAAGAAATGGTTTATTTTGTCTTGATTTAATATTTGTAGCATTGTGGAAACTCAGAAAACTAAAATTACTGCATTCACATACCATGTTAATTTCTATGTTTCATCATTTGACAGCCCTCATCCATAGAATTGGATGAAATTACATGCATGCATAATATCACTGCTGCTGTTTGTGAAGCTTGGCCATTCTTCAAAATACCAACTAATCCAGAAAAATGTGATTTCTGATATTCACAAGGTCCAAACTTCAGTTTAAGAACGTGACTGGCAGATTCAAAACATTCAACATATCCGCACGCGCGTACACAACCCACAACTGCCTCCACTTCAGAACTTCATTTTACCAACAAATCCATTAGTGGGCTAATCTACAGGTAACATTCATAAAATGTATCCAGCCGCAGATCTACACACATGCCAATGACAATATGGTGAGTATCATGGTGCATCATGTTTTTCAAATAGTGCATGTGCTGTTGCCAGCAGTTACACACCTCACCGTATAAGAGAATAGTTTCAAAGACAGCAAACAACAGACATCCCAGCTACAACGAAAAGAAGCCTGTTCACTCAACAGTAACCACGGACTTCTACTCTGACCAGCAACACCACAACACTATTCATTTTAGAGTAAGTTTAGGTTCATCTCATACTAATTTTATATGACAACATCGTATATATAATCAGGATATTATTTTTATTTCTCTATTCAAAGTGTCACAAATTTAGTCACTAATGAGATTTGACAACTCAACTGTGAAGGCTAATCTTGCTTTACGTACCGACACTATGAAGATCTACAGACATATAGCATACATCCAATTTAGCTGATCTCTATGCCACAAAATTATCAGTAACATCTACAAAATCAACCAAACATGCCTGGCAATCCTTAATGACAATATTCTCTCTCTGAAGAGCCAGTTATACCACAATCAAATCTGATCCACTACAATAACAGCTTCCTGCTCTAACGGGTCCCTCCACACTTACCTCGACTTACCTCATCTTCAAACGGATTCTAGTCCCACTCAAGACAACAACAGACAGATATAACCTACCTGCACATACTCACAGAGTCCAGTGAAAAGCCACAGTCCACCAGACCCACCTACCTTTTTCTCATTTTTGCTGAGCACAAGGATCTGAAAATCTAAAACCTGTTAGTCATTACTTACCTTCAGGGTCAATTTATTAAAAAACACACTCAAAAGCTCCATGTATCTCACTTCAAAATAGCTTTTAAAAAAGCTATCAACTCTGTCTTATTAAATTAGCAACAGAAGGTGTTTTTCTTACTCACCAGTCAGAGCTTACTTGTTTCTCAACATCTTTACATAGTCATGGTTTACTTGTACATTGTTGAATTCACAAGACAAACAATACTGTATTATGACAAGAAATAGCAAGTGCAAATATACTGAGGAATGAAAACATGAAATATTCTGCCACTTATGAGAGCCATTAATCATTTTCTTTAACAATGCATGACAAGCAAGTGACAACAGGGTGATCAATGCTTCTTCTACTCTATAATACACAGAGCCACCCTGAAAGATAAATAAATAGTCCATTAGAGAGATTGATCATCAGGGCACATTGACTGACTGTGGCGATAATCAGAACGGAGTGTGGGTGAGAGGGCAGTACCTGGTCCAGGATGTAGTTGCGTCTCTTGCGGGCAGCAATCTCAATCAGCCTGTTCAGACACTGGGTGGCCTGCTGTATCAGAATATCCCAGCGCCCAGCGTAGTTCCTCTGGCGCCGAAGACCCATCACCTGCAGAATAAACAGTCAAACAACAAAATGATGGGCTGTAAAATTATTTGTGTATTGGGTGGGGTTGGGGTTGGGTCGGAGCAAACCGACCTTCATCTTGTCCATGATGGCATTTGTGCCCAGAATGTTGTATTTCTTCTCAGGGTTTGTCTCTGCGTGCTTTATGGCCCAAGTAGTCTTTCCACAAGCCGGCAGGCCAACCATCATCAGGATCTGAAACGCATTAATAAAGATAACAAATCATATATACCTTTTTTTTTTTTTTTAGCTTCATACAGTGTGTAAAATGAAGCAGTTGCTGCATTTCTTTACATCTAAACATACTGTCCATCACATTTATATCTCCAAATTTGAACAGATTGATTTAAAAGGAGCTATTTGTCATTGCTTAATAGCCTTTGGAGAATCAGCTTGCAATGCATTTAATATGCAACAGATCATAATATGGCAGGGCCAAGTGGATGCTTCACCACTGAGGACAGCTCTTGTTGTGTTAAGGAGCAGAAAACCTGCAGCATTTCTAGACTGGAAAGTGAACAGTTAATGCTAACATCGGCTATGTAGCAAAAGCAAAATGAAACAAAACAAACAAAAAGCACCTATTGAGAAGTATCTTTACTAACATCTAGGTATCTTTTCTGTTAATTCTAACCATATTCTCTATTATTATTATTATTATTATTATTATTATTATAATAATATAGCACATAGAAACACGCTACAATGGATACATTTTACAGAAACTGTGCATCACATTTGGACTGATTTAACAGTCACAGTTAGAATTTTTGGGGTGAAAATGTCACACACTTTTCATTTCAGAGCTGCCTTACCTCGCACTCAGACTTGCTAGCAGGTCCCTTAGTGCCTCTGATCTTGTCCTCCATCCCTAGATTGTGGATGTAAGTGTACCCCTCTGGTGGGGGGAAGTAAGGTTCCCGCTTCTGTCCAAAGTTGAACTCAACAGCACAATTCTTCACCAGCACATGAGGGAACAGGGCACGACCTGCCAGTGCCTCCTTGGTTGTCCGGAAAGCCACACCCAGCCACACACCATTCTTAGAATAGCCCATCTCCACCTCATCACCACTGTCAAAGTCCTGAAATAACAGCAACAAGGCACAAAAAGCATCTTGAGTTTAACTGTTCTGTTGTATACTGTTACATTAAAAATAAAATAATGAAGTCACTGTTGCCATAACTTACAATGTAACAGCCGATGACGTCATTTTCACCGAACTTCTCCCCAAAGTCTGCGAACTTACAGTCAGATGATTTCTTTCCTGTTCCTCCATATCCAAAGGAGAAGGGCTCCTCGCCTGCAACAAGACAGGAAGAAATGACCACAGTTCTGTGGTGCACCAGAGACTCATTCATGATACACATCTTGATCGTTCAGACAGCTGTTCCTCTCACCAAGTTGAGTGCCGCAATGGTTCAGGGACCATCCAATTCTGACCACATGGGGATCTGGCTCACTACTGGGCAGGTGCTTCACTGGAATTTCCTCATTGATCTAAACAGTGGGAGAGAGACCAGGTCAACTACAAACCTTGAGAGGACTTTTTGAATATATGTTTGAAACCTACCCCCCTTGGTTTCCAGCAGTCACCATAATGCAAACACACAATGTGTTAATAGTAGAAAAAAGAGCTAGAGCTTCTCACACACTGTTTAAATGGTTCTGTGTATTACCTTCATCTCATAACACACACGACCCTGAGTGACACCATGTGTGGCTCGTGCTCCAGCCCAGAGGTAAGCAAAGCCTTCGATGGTCAGTGGATAACCACTGTAGCGATCACGGGACACTTTGAAGTGCAGATCACAGTTGTCTGAAAAGGAGCCCAGACACACAAACAATGCAAATTTTTTCAGGCACTACAGATGTAGCAATTTAAACACAAACAACGAGGACTGTAGTTAGTGTCACTTCAACAGGTTTTGACCTTGAAATTGTCGTTGGAACATTTTTCACAAGTCGTCTGTATCTGGGCTGACATCGGTTTTATTCTGTGTATCTTACTTACATGTGTCAATTGTGACAAGAGTGTCATCTATGTTCTCTTCCTCATCTTCAGCAGGAGGTTGTGGCGTGCGAGATCTGTACAATATCAAGAAAGTATAAGGTTAACAGTCCTTAAAGCAACTATCACTGACAATGCCATCACTCTGCTGTTGGTGTATTGTAGTGTTGTACAATGCACCGACAGCAGCATACACTGCTGTATGTCACAACTTAAAATGAGCATACCTCTTATCCTCACGATGTTCATAGTAGCCATAGCTCCTGTTCTCCTCATATGGTCTCTTACGGCTGTAGTGACCACCCCTGTCAGCTTCCGCTTTGACTTGCTCAGCCTGAGCTGCGCCATCTTGTCCACGCTGTTGTTCCGTCCTTTGAGTATCCTCCGTTTTTTCTTCAGCAGGCTCAGCAATGGCTTCGTCTTCCATTTTGACCTCCACTTTTATTTCTGCATGACCAATGAACAATAACTAGTGAACTACATGTTCGGTGTCACACAGTGACATCAGTGAAAGGTAATCACTAAGAGCATATCTACAAAAACTTACTGTATGACAGTGTACTGAAGAGATGTTTTAATATTCTGTTCTCATGTCTATACCTTGGGCTCAAGGGGACGGGGACGGGGGGCAGCACAGACCCTATGCAGAACTTCTGCATTAACAGTAGTTTATAAAATGTCCTAATAGGGCACTCTAACCTGCTAACAATGTTTTTTTTTTTTGGTTTCTCTCTCATACCTGTCAAACATTTTTCATTCTCATTCCTGATGGTGATTTTTTCATGTCATGAAGATCATATCAAACCATCTCATTTAGTAAAATCACTGAAACTCTGAAGTGCTCCCAAATGAAAAAATGTCCAAAACGAACCCACAGACAAAACACTTTGACTATAGGGTATCATAGTGTTTCATATTGCATGCTTGGCTGATAAATTTCTGAAATTCACCTGGTTTTCTCTCAGCCTCCTGTGGCTCCGGCTCCGGCTCTGGCTCTGGCTCCGGCTCCAGCTCTGGCTCCGGCTCCAGCACAGGCTTAGTCTGTTCCTCAGACATTTCAGACTTGGATATATCTACATCTGCTGTGAAGTCTGGCATGCTGTGACCCGAGTCTGAAGCAGGCTGACTTTCATACGGCTCGGCTTCTTGCTCCTCCTCCTCATAGTAACCACCTGAATCTCTGCCCTCATCCTCCTCTTCAGGGAGATCTCCATCTCCTTCACCGTCACCATCCCCATCATCATCACCATAGTCATCACCTGCTTCTGCAAATGAAAAGGAAAATATTTTTGTTTTCACTCAAGAGCATAAAAGAGAAAAAAATAACACACTTATGGAGTCCATTCAGGCCTATGAAAATGAAGTGGAAAAAATGCAAATTCTCTAATGAGTTACAAACTGTTGAATAGCTTTTATCAGTCATATCTCAAGTATAGATCCCAAACATCATAGAGTGCATTAAGCACACATATAAAACCACACATAGATTGCAAGGTCTGTCACTGATTTCACAATTCTCTAGTTGTCAACACAACCTATTCTGAAAGTCAGCATCTGATGGGAAAGCAAAAGTATCCATATGAAGAAACAAAAAAAACACCTTGCTGCGCCTCAACATCCTCTCCATCTCCATCATCTCCATCTCCATCCTCGTCTTCTTCATTGTCTTTTTGGTCCTGGTTGTACTCCTCCTCCTCCTCCTCCTGCTGCTGCTGCTGCTCCCCTAGCTCTGTGACATCCGCCTCAGCTTCTGACTCCAGAGCGGCTTTCAGTCTCTCCACCAAGTCTGCTTTCAGGCCTCGGGTGTCCAGGCCGCGGCGCTGGAGCTCTTCTTTCAATTCGTTTACTTTCAGTTTCTTTACGTCAACACTCATCGTGTTTCTGGCGTTTTGTGTCCTTATGCGTTTACTAAAACACACGGGAAGCAAAATATGGTCAAGTATAGCTAACAACACTTAACTTCAGCTAAGTTTCAAATCGGTATCTGTTGCGCGGTAGTATCAGCCAAACAGCCTACTTTAGCAGGTTAGCCAAGCTAGCAGCGGTGGATGTATGTTGCATTACACCTCCTTCCACTCCAGGTCTATAATCCGTGCAGTTCCTTCTTTATTAAAACTTTGACTAACCGTTGTCCGTGTAACTGACTGTAAGAGGAAAGTATAACTGGAATATCTATAAATTGTTATTAGCCTCAGGTTGTCGCTATGTGGCTAACGCTGGTTGCCTGCTTAGCCTAGCGGTAGCTAATGTCCCGCCAAATCGTGCAGGACAAGTAACTTTAACTCTCAGAATATGCAAACTGCAAACGTTACTCGGCCTTTGCACGGAGGTTACACAGACAATACATTGCTTTTTCAGTTTGAAACACAGTTATGATGTTAAATACGTTTAAAAAATAACGTTGAGGCCTACCTCTTCTCTCGCTAGTTGCGCGGGTCAGCAGTGGCAAAGGATTGAAAGGCTCACCACTGCTCCCTAGCGTCCGAAGCTTGCACCGGACGTTCGAACCGCACCAAAGCAGGAAGTGTGCTGTTTACGTTGACGGCATGATGGGTAATGTAGTGTTATAAACATACCCGCCTAATGCCTGCAGGTGATATTTGGGAAGGGGCTCCATACCGTTTTCTGTTTATTTACATGACGTGATGAGTAGAGCGGGTATGATCATAGGATTGTGTGCAATTTGACACAAACTCAATCAACAGACAGCATACAATTTTATTTAACATCTTCCTTTTACCTTTATCATCACATCCAATATACATGAACCAGTAGAGGGACTTGCAGTGTTAACACAATGTGGCATGTCCATGAAAATGTGTTATATTGTCAGACATTAATCCCTGATGTAGTCCAGCGTGTGTTTTTGAGTGGCATTATATAATTTATAGTCACTCAGCACAGAAGCCAATAACGAATGAAAGTCAGTTTCAGCAGTGATCAAGCGCACAAGGACTGCTAAAATAAAAAGTATGATGTAGTTGTTATCAAATATATTTATCTTAGAGTCTAACCCCATGTTTATATATGTATAGTCAAGTCTTACAATGAACATGCAAGATGAACCACAGAAATTTACTATGAATATCATAGCAATCCCCCTTTACAACTAGTTGCTCAAAACATGAGCTAATGATAATACCCAAATTCACAGCGCACTGATATGCTCTTGTCCACCTCTTCCACCCAAATGGGTTTAGAGTGTGTGAATGAGGGTTGTCATCAGGCTGTACAAGGCGACACTGTGTTGGTACACTCTTATTCCTTCACACAGCTCAACAAACAGTGCCATGCCACATAGCAAGGAACTTCTTACTTCATCACTATTTAGTGGGAGTAGGAAAGGATAACAGTAGCCTGTTGACCTCTTTCAGCCGAGCATCTAGAGTCTCTGTAGTAAGTGATAGTTCTGCGATTTGGGTCTGTAGGCTTGTGATGGTCTCATTCAGCTCCTCCTCTTTGCGGCGGGAGTTAGAGGCCTGCCTGCTGTACTCCAGCACCATACATCCACCACCGATGAGAAAGATGATTGCCTCTCCCAGCAACTCTGCGCCCAGCTCTGCGGCTGCCTCTTCGTTCAGTGGCTTAATGGTGGCACCCCGAAAGCCCATGACCCTCATCTTGGTTTTCATCTCAACCCAGTGGTAGACTGTGAGGACAACACATACAAGCACATTAAAATTAGGCTTTTCAATTTACGATTTTCATTAGACGTTGACTGATAGGTTATTTTTAAGGGCTAGCCTCCAAAAAAAAATTAAGTTGTTCTCAATGAACAATCTTTTTTTTTTTTTAAAACTGATTGAACAACTGAGTCAATTTATAAATAGAATTTTTTTTTGACAGAGTCTAGAAGTTAGGGGAGATTTATAAACTATCAATGCAGGAAGCTAAATTAAGAGTTATGTCATAATGAGGAGTGATGTATTTTTCTTTCTTTCTTTCAAGATTTTGAAAATGAAAAATGTTAATTTGGGGCTTGGTACATTTTTTAAATATACTTATGAGAAAAGTTATCTGGCACCACAGCACAATATTTAACTTTGGCGTGACCTCTGAATGTCTAAATAACAGAGCACTCAAACACTTCCACCTGATTTGTGATCTGAACAGGAACAGAAAAACAGAAGAAACACACACACACACACACAGACAACTGCCCTGTCAAAAGGAAAGCACCCGCTTCAAAGTGTAGCCATGGATCTATTATCCGTGTGAGTAACCCGTTCAATGACAGAAAAAATCCGCCCTCTTCGAGCGTCGTTGGCTGCTATTGGTCCACCACATTAACCCGTCAAAATGATTGGCTGAGCAGTCTTGACTAACGCAATCTCATTGGTTGCTGTGGCCTTCCCTGACTCACCTACCGTCCGGTTGCCTGACACTGAAATGTAGCGGTCATTGTAGCCGTTAGCTCGGTTACTCACTCTGTGCCGGGGGCAGACAGATATAGTTTTTGAAGAACTCGCTTCTCCGAGCTCCCGCTTTTATCCGGTTCGCCACAGGTTTGCTCATTTGCCTCACTCCTAGGTAGAGGAGCTTGGCGATAGGGAAGGCACCGACAACCATCTTGGCGGAAACGCTCCACCAGCGTGGGGTGGAGCGCGTATAGCGTACGCAATGACGTTTTTGTCTACGTGAAATGATTGACGTTAGAGGACTAACAATCCCGCCCTTGAGTGGTTCACCTGGAAACCGACTGAAACCAGTCGATCTGGGTAGATTTCACAACCCGCGTCGTGATAGGACTGAACAGTAATGGAACACGACATGGAGATGGTGGCGGATTTCATCCCATCTACTTTGACCACAAAAACATTAGAATGACATGATTGACCGATTCTTCCGACAACATCTGGCACATAAACTGACAGAAGATTCCCCCTCAGTCATCTCTAAGAACCACACATGCAGCATGAAGAGAGTGCTGCAGATGGAGCAGGCCTACTGATTTCACATTGCACAACACAACATACAACATATTACTAACTTTGTCTCAATATGTTATAAAAATCTTAAAGTAGCTGGAAATAATAAAAGAATAACTCTGTATTGCATCTTCACATAGGCCTATTCAACATAATTGTAGGTCCATAGGAAATCTGTACCGTGTATTTTTTCTTTTTTTTCTCTATTATTTATTTATTTATTTATTTTTACTGTAAATGGCAAATAAAAATGTGACAATAATTGAGTACTGAGAATACCTTTTTAATATCGTTGCAATGCAGTGCAGTAAAAGGACAACAAAGTAAGGCTTCCTGTAGCCCACTTCAAAGAAAAGCAATTGAAAATGTGGGGTCAGGAGCTATAGGGCTTGTTCTACCTGGGCCAGCTGTGGCAGAAACACCTGGCTCGGGTTACAGTAGCTCACGGGGAGAGATCCAGAGGGGCTGGACTCTGAGTCTAAATAACTCCAGCCAGTTCAGTCGGCTGCGCAGCTATGACTAAATGTCTGGAGCCACCGCCACAAGAGGCAAACACAGTGTAGGAGAGTCGACTTCAGGAAGACCAGAAACTCTGAGCAGGGCTCAGCTTTTCTTTTCAGTCCCGGACAAAAGAACAAAGGTCTCTCATTGTTGAGGTGAGAAACTTCTTTATTCGCCACACACCTCGGTGTGGGATTATAATTTGTGAATAGAAGACTCGCGGTGAAGTGTGTTGTGTAATATGTTTGCGTCGTAGGCTACGACTTGTGCGTTGTTTGTATAGTTCTGTTGGTGTTCACTTGTTGGGAAAAGGCATATATTGCCTGAGGTTTGTCTTTTCCACTGGTCCCTCGGTGACGGTCATTGTGAGGGGTCTTGCGCGCGAGGAGGGGCTTCTTAAACTAATGAAAGTCAGATGTTAGGCTGCCATTCCTGCCTGGCATGCTCCTCAGTACGGTCACATTGTGACACTGAACTACAACATCCAGCTGCTGGACACTGACTGACTATACTACTATGGCCAGTGTTTAAGTCATAATACAGCTCTGTTTACAACTTATCAGGCCTTTCTAACTATCTTATGATTCTATCAACAGTGAATGATGGTATCTGACCACCACCATTGTGATGTTTTATCTCATTATTGCTGGATGCACACCCTGCTCTGATCTGTTACAACCAACAAAAATCAGTGATACATTCAGAGTTCCCTACATGTCCATTCTTGTTCTTATAGTACCTGCCAATGTCCTGGAGGGGCCGTTTGCAGAGGCAGTGGTTTTACAATTAGCACAATAGAAGGAGTTTTCAAGCAGAAAACATACACGTATTGGTGTGCTAATATAGTATGATGTATAAGAGACGGGCTGCACACGTTTTAATGATGACATATATAATAATGTGATTGCGAGTGATGATATTGATGCAGCAAATCTAAGGATATGAGAATGTCGGTGACAGTTGAACAGTGGTAACTCATTTGTCAAAGTCAATAGCCGGACTGATTGTTACACCACTGTAATTTGTGAACAAACTAAACCTTCCTGCCAGAGGAGGATTTAGTTGGCATTCATCCTCCGTGTGTGATGTGCTGCTCTGGCTCTCTGTCCAAACCAGCTGGGCTGCATTGCCTCACAGATTGGCTGTGACCTGTTACCTGAGAAATTGTTTGATACTTTCTCCAGAATGCCAAATGTACAACTTACATGTGCACACATGCAAGTTGTCAGACAGTGTTTGTCATCTCTTGTTATTGTCCATGTTTCGTCCACTTCTTTACTCCTCAGCATGAACATGCCACATAGTTAGCATTACACTGGCAATATAACTCGCCAGAAACGTCCGTCATGTTGTGTAGCACTGAGAGATTCCTAAGTCACATGGTGTGCAAAACACTAGATGTGAAGAGGATAGCGAGCAAAGTGCCAGAAGCCATTTTGCCAAAGGAGAGTCCGCAGCATCATGAAGCAAAAAAGGAATGAAGGCAAGTTGCACTGCTGTTGGGAATTAGTCGTTATCATCTCAGAAATATTGTTTGGTCCTTCAGTTGTGGTCCTTATGCAAAGAATACATACAGGGCTCAATTGTAAGTCTGTTATCTTTGGCAGTGACAGTTGCAGTGATGTGTAAAATGTGCCGCACTTGTTTGTGTATTTTTTCAAGGAGACAGTTAAAGCACTTTTGTGACTAAGTAGGTCAGCAATGTGGGTGTCAGCGTTAAAATAAAAAATACTTTGGGTGGAGTTTTGTATTCGACAAGCTTTCAGTTGATGAAATCTGGGAGTAGAAGGCGTGATTAATCTATGAGCTATATATGGAAGTTCATGTGAATGGGCATCATCGTTAAAGAAGAAGTCAAAGGTGTAACACAGGGGAAAAAAATAAGTGTCACTTCATGTGATTCAGTTTTGAGGATAGTTTTATAAAGCATAAGACTTGGGGTGAGGTGCCATGAAGAAACCTTTTGGGGAACTTTCTCCATAGCAGATACTAAACATGAAAACCATGAATGCACTAGCTGATCTCCAGCCTAGAATACTATGACACAGGTTCAAGTACAAGGGACAACTATTTTTTTAGCGGGGGGGGGGTGGCTCTTTGCCTTTAGACAGGATAGACAGGAAATGGGGAGGCAGCCAGAGGGGGAATGACATGCAGCAAAGGGCATAGCAGGGGATTCGAACCAGGGCCGGCTTCAGCGAGGACACTACAGCCTTTGTTGTCTCCTCTTTTTTTTTTTAAATCTTTGATGTTGGATGAAAATGCCATGAAAATACTGTCACGTGACTGCATCTCAGTAATATTCATGTGGAATCGAGTTCTTTGCAAGAGCTTGTGGGAATACGATTTGAATAGCAGGGTTTATGTTTTCCCCAGAGCTCAAGTGTATCACCACAGCCCTGTGCAATCACAACTGTGGGGATCGGCAGCAGGTTTATCCACCAGTGTCACTTCAGTAGTAATTTAGTTTGTGTTGTGCCATTAGAGTTTAGTACTCCTTGACAAAGAAAAAGAAAATAATCTGCAAAGGGAAGCTTCAAGGAATTCTTTTGTCATTCAGCTTCAGCCAAGTTCCCTGCCAAGAGTGAACTAAGACAAAGCCAGACAGGTCTGCAGGAAGGATACGAAATTGTGTAACAGGAGAGGGAGGAAGTGAGCAAAGCCTGGATGGAAATAAGGAGTTGAGCAGAAACTAGAAAATCAGTTTGATGTGTAATCATGGATCGTTGGTGAAGTACTTAAAAGGAATGGGAACGAAGGAGGGACAACGCGTAGTCTTGGTCAGACACACCCTGGCATTCTTCAGAACTAATGATTATTGTCTGTAATCTTTGAACCTCCCCTCTGTTTTCCACAGTATCGCTCTGCTTTTCTGAAAGTCTGTGAGCAAAGTTTCTGTGCTGCCAAGTTACGGAGCTCAGCACTCACTCGGGGCTTTCATCTTGAATTTACCACTCCAGAGAGCTAATTGAGGAATGTTAAAATGGTCGAACCAGCTGACATTGTAATGTAAGCACTGAAAAAGAACTGGAGAGAAAATGGTTATGAGGTTTTCCAAGGAACTTCTCTTTTGAGAAAGCAGCTGAAGTACAGCAGTAGGTCAGCGAGCCTGGTCCAGAGGACAGCAGCGCTGCAGCAACCACAAGCTGTGAGTCCACCTTAAACTTTCACATGATTTTTTCTTCAGTGTCTACCCTGGAAAACTATTTAACCTTATTTGCACAATAGTAAAATATGTTGAAAAGAGATCAGGAAAAAGGACGTCAAAATGCAAATCAGCAACACCTTCATACAAAACAAAACCTAGAAGATTCTGACTACTAACTTGTAACAGTACATCAGCAGTATCACTTAGTTAGCCACTGGTGTTTTAAATGACATGCTGTCACAAGTGCTTTCTCCTCATTAAGTAATTAACTTGATATTTACCTCTGTGTTCAGACATGTCAACACAGAGGAATAAGGCTGAAGTAATGAGAAAGATAAACCTCTTAAACAAACACAAAGTGATTGTAAAATGAAACCCTGAAATAAAATAAACTAACTTTTGGCAAAGTGATAGTGAGCCACTCACAACCCAGTGAAAGTCGTGGTAGAGAAAACTAAAGAGTGCTACTAAGCACACTGAAGAGTGTCACAGGGAGGAGAGGGTGGGGTGAATGAATTGCAGGGCAGGAAGAGGGAGAGCTGTGTGAGTGAGTGATCGACCTGACCTTTGTGAGTCAGTGAGAGTGTAATCTCATTTTGTGTGAGCTGCTCTGGATGGTGATAAGAGTCCCAGACGTTGTGAGGTGAATGCCTCACTGAGAGGAGTGGTGAGGAATGTGAGCCTGTCACCAGAACAACAAGTCCCAGTTCCAAGTACAGCGCGGCACACATTGTGAACAACATTGTCTGACCGTGTTGTGCATTTCAATTTGATGTCTTCACACGACAGGTTTCTTCCTGCCTCAGGCTAATGTTGGACTGATGTCTAAGGTTTATCCAGGGAATGAGAGGGAAGTGCCAGAGGTTGATTTAAGTTTGGTCTAGCTTTAAAGGTGCTCACGATCTTTCACTACAAACAGCTTTTGTATCAGGCCTGACAAACTAGGGATGAAATAAAGATAACCGCCACCACCCTCTCTATGTGAAAGATGCACAGATCACGTACAGATGATAAAAAACATGCTGTATACAAAAAGAAGAGAAAGAGAAAGAGATGACACTCAACATCTGTCCAAAGTGGGAGAATTCTCTCAACACTTTAAAATCAGTGTTACGTGTACCATATCCTGTTTTCTGTTTCGGTTTAACCTGACGGGATACAACTTAAGGAGACAGATCTGGAGATGTTCTAAGATTTAGCTTTTATCGGGGAAAGAAATCAGTTCAATAACAGGAGATTTCCATGGAAAAGGTAAGGTATTTCTTACTGGAGAACATGTTGACAGGTCATGTCAGGAGCAGCAACAGGTACAAGAAGAAACCGACACACTTGTAATCCTCTAAATACAGCAAATTGATGATATAATACAGTGCAAGTGTGGCCCTGGTTTGTTTTTGAAGTGGGAACTGTACCAAAATAGCCCAGAGTGGTGGTAAGTGGTCACACAGCAGGCCAAGCTGCTGAATCATCAGGGACAGAGGGTTCCTTGTTTTTCCACAGTCAGAAAAAGTCAGACTCCACTTTCTGTCTGTTACCAAACTTGAATGGCATTATTGGTTAAAGCAACACTAAATGGGAGACAGGTGTGTGAGGATGGTGCAATACACTGTGATAAACATTTGATTTAACTAGCATACATGGATATTTATTGGCCTCAAAATTCAAATATTTGCCATCTAAAGGAAACGACAGATTAACATTGAATTTTTATTTTATCTAGATATTGTCTGTTTACAAGTGTCAGGAATAAAAGGCTCTATACGGTATTAAATGTCCTATATAACTTTCCCAGTGTTTTCTTTTGTTGAACTGCTGAATCATAAGAAGACATACTGCATTTGAGGATTTCAAGAACCAACCATTGTAGTATTACATCTACTCGCTCAGTCAGCCAATCAGAGGAGAGGAGGCCACGAGCCGCTCTTCTGACTGGCTGATTTTTTTGTGAGTGATGTAATAAAAACATAGCAGCCAAATCCTGCAAGCTTGGATGGTGGGTCCAGGTGGCCCCCCTTACTGCCTTCAGCAGTTGGTGCTTCGTTGTGACATCAGAAAGTTCCAGAAATCCAGACTTGGTTTCTAAATACAGGCTTTGTGTGTGTTTTTTCTGTGGACTGAGGCTTTGATACTTTTACATTATTAATGTAGGACCTTGATCTGCTTTCTTCTCTTCTTCATTTTTTTCAACAAAGACTTACAAAATATAAATTGTCTCTCCTGTGTGACATATAGATTATATGGATGAGCAGAGATCGGCGATAATTAGATGACACATTAGTTGGGTATCATTTTGCTCTCAGTCTTGACTAAGTGATGCATTGGGATACGTAATTGTCTGTAGTAGTGGTATAATCTGTAATATGTCATCCACTTACGTAGACTCTGTCTGTGTGAAACCAGCTTTCAGACAGACTAATCATGTGTGATGTTAGCTGGAACACCTGGTGTCTCATGGATTGTGTTTGAGTCAGCATGTGAGACAGACACCTGCCGCTGACACTGAGATTTCTTCAATTACTAAGTGGTATTCACAAAAATACAAAAAATCAGTTGCCCATGTATGTCTGTCTCTTTGCAGTCATACAAAGAGACAGAGACAGAGACAGAGACAAAATAACTTTAACTTGTTTTGACATGAAAGTGTGTTCACAGATTGTTGGCTCTCTGTCAAGTGCCTGAGGGGAAGAGATAAAGTTTGACACAGCAAGACCAAACCTAGATCAAAGTCAGAGAACCCAGCTTGTTCGTATAAATCTTTGTGCTGTTGCGTTGTACGCTCAGGACGAGCCGAGCGAGAGTCCTGTAAAGTGTCTCTGCTGAATGCACATACATCTCACGGTTTTGTAAAAACATTGTTAGTTAAAAATGGTGTGAGGCTTTTTTTTCCCCCTAAAAGCTGTGGTGGTTCTGTCTTCCAGGAGCAAAACCCTGCTTTCTCACAGCCATGAGTTCTCAGGGAAGCTTTGGCACCAACTTTCTGTGTAAGTTTCCACAAACCCCTGATCTGTCCTGTTGGCTCACTGTTTTATTTGTGCACATGGGTGTTATATCCTTTGCTAACTGTCTGTGGTGTGCATGTTTTTTTATGTTCAGTCCAGAACATTAACGATGACCTGAATGCATCGCTGGCTGTAGCAGATGAGTTGTCCAGAGAGTTTAGTGACATGCTGAAGGAGGCCTCCTCCGACAACAACAATACAAAGTCTCTGCCCCAGGTACGCACACACATGCAAACATACTCAAATACACAGACTATGAGCACTTTTAACTGTTCATCTGCAGAGGTTGAACAATCATTTTGTTGTACATGTGAGAGTGCCCTGACTAACTCCTCCACCCCCTCCTAGCTAGACCCTCATGCCACCCGCATCTGGTTTTTCCATTTGAAGATTTCTTTCATCAGTCTTCCTCAAAATCCTAAAATGGGTTGCTGAGGTTCATCTGTTCTTACTGCAATGATCCACTACTTTACCCATGGTCAATTATTAACACCTTGTTATATTAACCCCCCCAAAAAGTATTTTGTTAATTATCAACATCAACATCTCACCCCATCAGTCTCAGCCTGTGCCTGCTGTGAAAAAGTCATGGGTGTAGTATTTTTGAATACAAACAACAACTGATCTTTATCAAAATGACACAATGCTCAAATGTTACTATTCAGTACTGTAGCCACTACATATTAACAGTTTATAACATTTTCCCAGCAGACCAGCTATTCAGTCACCACAGAGACACCTCAGGTGAATATCACCGTCACTACACGGCAGTCAAGCAACAGCAGTAATGGCAGCCCCAGCTCTGCCCCTTTCTCCCCGGGCTCAACATCTTTCCATCCCCAGGACTCTACCATCTACAGCAATAAAAACGTCCCATCATCCCCTGTGTTCACCACCAGCCCACTCTCATCCCCCAGGATAGCCCGCTCTCCACTTCCTCGAACTGGATCCGACAGCTACTCGTATGGCCAGCAGAGCCCCAGAAGCTCACCTCACACCCCGAGACGCAATTCTCCCTCTCATTACAACAGGAGCCCACATGGTTCAACCGGTTACAAAGACAGAAGCCCATCTCCGAGCCACAAACCTTTTGACCAGCCACCTCAGTCTCCTTCAATGCACTCCCCAATGAAACTGCTGACTCCTTATGACAACAGCCAGATGGGTCGCAGGTCGCCTCGGCCGGACAGAAGCCCCTCTCCTCTGGCTTTCAAACATCCAATGTCCAACACGCTCCCGAAAAATTTTGGGTTCAGGCAATCTGGTGAGTGACTGTGTTTACCCAGCTGTAATATAGTAAGATGTGGGCTAAACCAACAACAATATTTAATCATGGGGCTAAATTCACCAAATTCGGGGCTCAGTGGATTGAGCCCCATATGCAGAGGATACAGTCCTTGCTGCAGTCGGCCCCGTTTCGAATCCCACATCAGGTGGCCCTTTACTGCATGTCATTCCCCCTCTCTCTACCTCCCCATTTCCTGTCTCTCTCAAGTGTACTGTCAAAAAAGCCCCCCAAAATATACTTACAAAAAAAAAAAAAAAATCACCATATTTGCATTGTTGTCATCCTGAATATTTAGACATAGGGATGATCAGTGATGATATTAGTCACAAACAGGTTAATGGTCCGATCAGTTTGTCAAACAAAAATAAATAAACTGTAAATTGTTAATTTTGCCTCTTTTCAAACATTAAAACATAAAAAACCTTTGAAAACACAGTGCAACCTATCAGTGAAAAAAAGAGAGTGAGAAAAAGAGGAGTGCTTTGTGTCACCATGCCAACCCTCCTAAAATAATTTATATATTACATTTGTGAGTTTGATGTCTCAGTACTCTTAAGTGATTGTGTCTATAGATAGAAAGTCACAGTCTCTCCTCCTCTCTTCTTTTCACCCTTTATCTGATTCATTTCCCTCTCTCCCCCTCCCTCAGATGACAGTCTGCCAAGTAAAAAAAGTCCAAGTAGGTGGAATGAGACGGATCTGGATGTGTCCTATGAGAGAAAACCTCACCACACCTATGACAGTAGGCAGATTTCATAACATAGATACATATCTGTTGTGGTTTTTCTGTTGTTTTGTTTTGGGTGTGAAATCACAGAACTTGTTTTTACTTAAGTATTTATGACCTGGCCTTAAGAGCGCTGGTTCTCTGCCTTCACTCTGCATTTCCTGTTGCAGAGACAGAGTGGAGACAAACTTTGCCAAATAGCAGCTGGAGAGAATCCAACCTTGATGGACCTCCTCCAGCATCAAGCCCCAAAAAGGTGGGTGTTGTTGTTAAAAGAGATATGCAGATATCTTTGGTTTTGGCTAATTCCATCTCGCTCTTGAGACGCCACAAATGTGTGTCCAGGGCAAGAAACCTGATACTGTTGTTCACAGGTTAAACCAGGGTGAACAAACTGTAGATGGAGATCAGATTCATCATGTATAGTGAACGCCCACCTCTTGTGCACAAGTTTCAATTCAAGCTGAAATTATAGTGTTTTTTTTAAAAGATATATTAGCCTCTGTGGGAGAGAAGATCATCATCATTATTGTTATTATCCCATTGGAGCCTTGTTTCTTTCCACCATATCACTATAAGTGATATGTTCCTTATTGTTTCACTCTCTATTCTACCATTTGGTGCTGGCCAGATTAATCACAGCCTGTTGCTGCTGCTGCTGCAGCTGACGTGTACATAGCTGCAGAATTTACGAGTAGGTAGGCATGAGCAAGAATTTATCCCTCTTTATTTTTTCCTTTCCAGGATCCTCGCTCTCAAACTCTCCCATATTCCTCAGGTTCTCTTTCCCGTAACACACGCATATCAGTACCCCCAGAGTTATCATCCCCAGTCCACTCCCCTTACTACCCTCAGCCCATCATCTCCCGCATTTCGATTCCCCCCACTTCTACTCAGTCCCGTCAGCGCAGACCCATTCCACTCTCTGTCATCATGCGCCTCCAAAACCCTCATTGGGGAGCAAAGGCGACCTGCCACCCCAGAGTCCTGGGAGGAGAAGGGGACATGTGGCCTCACCAACCTATACCAGTCCTGAGGGAATTTTTTCACCCACCTGTGCACCAGCTTCAGCAACACCCACCTGAGCTGAGACAGCCAGCCATATTTAGCGATGGTAAAACACATTAAATATCTCCACACTCTCTAGGTTCACAGGACCATTGTTCAGCTATCTTTGTAATGCAAATGTGGTGTGATATCCATCGTTACAGTGCTGAACCCTGGCGATATAGATGCAGAGTTAGAGCGGCTGGACATGGTTCATCACATCCCTGTGATCCCTGAGAGCCCCAGCATGCCAGTGCCAGAGGGTGGTATGGAGCAGGGCATGCCGCGCGCTCCTCGCCCCCTGAGCCCCACCAGGCTGCAGCCCGTCGTGGCCCCCGAGGCCCAGGTCCAGGAGATCCCTAGCCTGGAGGAGCTGCTCCGTATCCGAGCAGAAATCCCTCGGGCCCTGAAGAGACGGGGCTCCGTGGATCAGTCGCAGCCCCTGAAGAGAGCCTCGCACTATCAGCCGAACCAGTACAAAAGTCTGATCAACAAGCTTTTTCAGAGGAAGGCTCGAGGCCACAAAGGCGAGCAAGGTAGTGAGACCAGCAGCTCCTCTGATGGAGAGGACCCTGCTACACCACCTGCCCCTCTGCCTCAGACATCATCAATGATTCCCCACGACTTCAGAGTAAGACACTCACAGCAACTGATGATGTCATTGTTATAAGCAGAATTGCAGTATGTGTAAAAAAGAGCCTGGTAATTTGGATTATTTGCAATAGTAATTGAATCAATACATGAATGCTTTCAGTGAATTGGAAAGAGTGTTTATGTCACTACTGTACAGTATCTGGTAACAATTATCACTATGACGTGGCTAAATTTGTAAAATTGTTTGAAATGTTGGAAGAATTTCTCTGCAGTCAAGTGTTTGAACTAGAGCTGAGCATCTTTTTGTCCCTTCAGAGCTACCATTCTATTTTGCGGCGGTCCAATCGGGAGCGCAGAGGTACTGGTAATCGAGCTCGGCTCAGTCCACTGGTCCTGCTGCTGGATGGAGCGCTGGTCGGAGAACTGGAGACAGTGCAGAAAGCAGTGCAGGAGGTGTGTGTGTGTGTGTGTGTGTACACTAATGCACATGTACCATGTATCTGCCACTACTTTAGCCACTGCTCAACCACCACAATTGCTGCTCTTTCTACTTGGACAAATAGTAAACCTAAAATACTAAACTAACACCAGTAATTATAAGCAAAAAGTGTTTTTTTTCCCAATCCACCAAGTTTTGATTCTGTAAGCAAAGCAGAAATCATAAAGCAGGCAGACATCTGGGGTCCAATTCATTTAAAGAAACCCAATAATAATGTGAATAATAAATAGTAATGCTTCACACTTTAAACTGAGGCAATAATGTGCTATGCATTTGTCATTTTAGTTAGAGTGTTTACCTTATTCTTCCTCAGCACTAACTCTACATCCTCTCCTCAAAACACTTGAGATTCTTTTCCACTGATATCAGCAGCCTCCACAAATACATACATGGTGTTTAAAGTCAAACCAAACCATACTGAGACAGAAACGCCTCGTTCCAAACTTACAGTAAGAAGCAGCGAAGTATATGTTATATTTAACTTACATTGTCTCGGGCAGGAATGCTGAGCATGCAGTCCATTGTTTGTTCAGCATAACTCTACTTCTTCCTTGGCTGAATGCTCTTCAGTACAGCTGCTTCTATTTCCATCCAGGAGCAATTACAATAGAAACATATTTTTGTTTAGCACCACACTAACCTGGTGTGTAAGAAAATGTGCAAGGATACCTTAGGGATGAGATTAATGTGTTTAATTTCAGTGAATCAATGAATTCGCTTACATATTTATCGTAGATGAGCGATCCCAGCCAACCCAATGACGAAGGAATCACCGCCCTTCACAATGCGATCTGCGGAGGCCATTACAATGTGGTGGATTTCCTTGTTCGCATTGGCGCCAATGTCAGCGCACCAGATAGCCATGGCTGGTAAATATTTACATACTCTTTTACATCTTTATTCTCTCTCTTATTGACTTTGGCTTCTACAGCAGGTTTTGTGTAAACCAGCACTGAACGTGGCATGACAGGTTTTTAAGTTTGCCAAGGTGAAAGCTTTGCTCGTAGCCCAGTGAAGGTCACAATAAATCTTGGATATTTTTAGCACTTTACATCGTCGTCCATGATGTATTTGATTTCAGTTGTTTTGTGGGCCCACAGGACTCCACTGCACTGTGCAGCCTCCTGCAACGATCGTCCTCTGTGTGAGTTTTTGGTGAGGAATGGAGCTGCCGTCATGGCCATGACGGAGAGCGACGGTGCTATCGCCTCCCAGAAGTGTGATCCTTATGCTGTTGGCTTTGAGGAGTGTGAGAGTTTCCTGAAGGGTGAGGCAACTGCACCCACAAATGCATCACACATGCACATACACACACACCCAATGACTGTGTGATATTAACATCTAAAAGTCAGCCATAAGAGGATGATTCATAAGATGACAGTTGGTGTCATCTGCCACAATTACCTGTCATGTTTTTAAGCTTATTCTCCAATTGGTCATTCCCACTTAATACATAACAAAGCATGTAATTCAGCTAATGCTAAAATGAAAACAGTGGGTTACATACAATATCCCCTTTTTGTTTAGATTCTCATCCATAGTGAGAGCAGATGGGAACAGAGATGGCTCTGGACGTGCAGTCCTGGCAAAATAGTGTTTATTCGTTTTTACTGAATCCACATTTTTGGCAAACACTTGATAACACTTGTAAAGGATCTGTTACACTAAAACTTTGCAGGTTTTCTCTGGTTGTTGAGGATTTTTATGTCAGAAAATAAAGTCACAATACACCTATTGTATTCTTTGTGATAACAGGTGTGGAGGAGGCCATGGGGGTGGAGAACAGCGGGGTGCTGTATGCTCTGTGGAGCTACCCGGCTCAGGCAGCTGATGAGCTGAGCTTCAGAGAGGGAGACATGGTCACTATCCTGCAGAAACCTGAGGGCTCATCCTGGTGGTGGGCCTCACTCTGCGGCAGGGAGGGATTGGTTCCAAACAACTACTTTGGGGTAAGATGTCCGTTCCTAATGAACAGTGTGGCCTTCACTGGCTTCATTTGTTTTTGATGCAATGCAGTTCACAATAAAGAAGAAATAACATGATTATGAGTGTTTTTTTTTGTTTGTTTTTTTTTTCAGCTTTTCCCAAAGGTTCGGCCAAAATCTCTCTGCTAAGTGGTCTCCTGATGATCAGCTCTGGTCTAACTGGTTCAGAGGACTGTCTCAGATAATCTCTGTGTGTCACAGCTCCACACTGTTGTTTGAACGGAGTGTGCCTGTGCAATTATGAAAAGGCTGCGTTGCTGCAGGCCATGAGAAACGTTCTTGATCTGTCATTCAAGGAGAGTTGAAGGAGAAGTCTCAGTATTCATTTTAGCTTTACTGACAAAGATAAATCTTTATAGACAACAATCATGCTGGCTCTGCTGTAGGATGTTTTGTCTCGTAATTTGTGTGTTAATCTGTTGAGCTGTGCGTGTGCATGTGTGTGTGTCCAAAGGGCCACTTTCCCTGTTGTTTCATTTAGTCATTGCTGGTTACTAATCAGAACGCAAACAGTGGGAGTTGCTGTTCGGCCCATTCATCAGTTAGGTCAATATAGCTGCATGCTGTCGACAAATATGAGCCACAATTGCTTAATTTACAAGGGACAGCTTCGATGAGAGCAAAACCAACCCAGTTATTATGGGAACAGGAGTTACACTTGTTGTGGAGCTCGATTTGGAGCTTTTATTCTGTCAGAACATAATAAGTGTCTTTGTCGCCATCAGTTATAGCTAAATGGGATGCAGCCAGAGTCAGAGTGACTTTTACTCACAAATGTGCCTGCAGAGTTTCTACGGTTTTTATATCAGCCCACATTTCCACTTGGCTTTAGTCTTTTCACTCACTGTTGGCCCTCTGGTATATTTTTTATGCTATGAAACAGAGAATTTCTGTTTTCTAGAACAATGAAACTGGTCATTTTGTGGATGTGTTTATATTTACTGTTGTCAAATGAGTATTTGATGATGGATTTGTCTCTGTTTTTTTTGATTTTTTATGTTGTTCAGTGCAAAAATTTCGTCGCAAGAGACTGCTTTGCACATACAGTAACATGTAGCCCCTTACACACAGGGGCACACAGTGACCAAATGTTTAACTATTCATTAAATAAATAAATGAGTTACATGTTTTCTGGGTTCCCTTGCAAAGGTTTTTTTTCCCATATATGATTTTGTGGCCAAAAGATGAGACTGTGAAATGCTCTTTACTGACCAGCAGATGACACTGTATAGTCAAATATAAATTCAGCTCCAGCATAGGAATTTACATTTTACAATACTAGCAGCTAATGTAAACTAATATACAGTGAAATAGCATTCGTCACAACTGTTTTGTGCAGTTTTGTTCCTGTGTTGTTCATTGTATTAAATCTTCACAGCACGTTGCTCACACCTCCTTGAAGTTATGTTTGTTCTCACAGTCTTTCTCTCTCTCTTGATCTATTAGACCACAGAGCACCCAAGCGACTGCTGTGATTCTTAATGAATCAATTAGCTTTACTATTATGCATAAGAGTAATTACTAAAAGAAAAGACTACACACATGATTAATATTTTTTAATTAAGTCTGAGTCAAGCCTTTTGAGCTGCACACTATCTGGACCCCACTGGTGATAAGAAAACACCAACATGTGTGTTTTCATCACAACCCCTGAGGAAGATTAGTGTCAGCGCTGTTTGAAGCTGACTGCTGTTGCCGTCTTTGAATTTTATTTCATGTAGATCACAAACACAAATGACGATGTGCACAGAGACACAGACATGCATCAAAGATTTACACACACTGTGGTGAGCAGCTGTGGCGAGCTAATGTAGTGTTTTAGATTTCCTGGTGAATAATTCAGGAGATTTAAGTGGACTGAACTGTCCACTGGCCTGTGGCAGCATACATAATGTTCAGCTGAAACAGATCGGCCTGGAGTGCCCTGGTGTGGAAAAGGAGCGAACATTGCATAAATGTCCACGAGAAGTCAGATTTTTTTTTTTATAAAACATTATATGTCTTGACTCTTGATCCAAGTCAACAGCTAACTGAGCATGTAAGATAAAGTGATTTCAGCAGGTTTCTGGGAAGAAAGAGAAGGATGAATAATCAGAGTGACTCCATCATATCGATTTTTTTTTTTTTTTGACACAGAAAGAATAAAATTTTGTTCATTATAACCTTTTCTATACAATAACACTTAGGTCTGTATAACGTAAGAAAATAAATCTAGGATGATTATGAGATTCTTAAAACAACAACATATTTCTGCTTTATAGCTTACACTCACCTACACTGTTATCATTTTATTGTGAAAAACTTAAGCTTCCTGGCACCTCGAACAGCTACTCAGAGAACAGTGTGAAAAGGAAACTTCATATATAGTCCTGACAAATCATTCTGTCTGTCACAAGCCAAACTGTTTAGACACCACAGTGTTTAATTACTGCAGTCACTGCTATCAGTATTTGAATACATCCTGTGCTACTGTGACTACTACATTTCTGAGAGATGTATGTTGATCATGACAATCAAACATTGCATCTCACTGCTATACAGTGTGCACAGGGGTGTCTGGCTTCACTGATTCTCAGACTTGCCCCTTGTCTGAAACTGCAAATGCACATTTTCATTGTGGCCACGTGTGCACAAACACTCTGTCATGCTGAAGGCACTTCTTTCTCACTGTTGCTCTTTGACACTGCTGCACTGGAGAAAGAATTGTGTCTGCAGCAGTGAGGAGTTTTGCACTGAACAGTGATTTTGTTCGAGCAGAACTCATTTGATGCCTCATTGAAACCCCATTATAACCACGATGGAGCAAAATGAACTGTTATTGACGTGGTCTGCAGCCAGCTGGTTCAGGATGGCGGGGGAGTGCGGTTGCTCGCCTGGTCTGCGGCATGGTTGCACATTTTTATTTTTGTCTCGTTCTCATTCTCCTTACTGCATTCAATTCAGTCTCCCTGCCCCACCCACCCCCCATCCCCCACCACCCACACACAAACACACTGTGATTTCAGACATGCTGGTCATTATTGGAGCCAGCCTCTTCGGCCCATCAGGGTCTGAACCCCACTTGACACGACAGGCCGGCCCTCGACTGCTGCTTTCAAATAACCACGTCAGAGAACTAAGACCAGATGGGCTTTAAGTGCCATAAAGTTAAGAACAGGGCTGTGGAGGCTGTACAGAGAAATGGGAGGCCGGTGACAATGACATAGCAGGATAGGGAAATTGAATGAAGAGAAATAAAGAGTGTGATCGAGGGAATGGAATAGCTTTCTGAGGACACGGCACAATTTTCTTTTTGATGGGATACCTGCCAGAGGAATGCAATGATAATCTATAAACTGCTCAACCATGTCAAATGCGCTCTATTATACCTGTCCTGACTGACAGCAAGTAGATTCAGCACTTGCACTCTGAATTCAGTGGTGATCATGATGGAAGATGAAGACGCATATATTACAGGGGGATTCATTTCATATTTTTGTTTGTGAATATGAAGCTGAGTGCGACAAACTTGTATCCTTACACACAGACATCGTTGCAGACATGACTGGGATGTATGATGCCTCTGTAAGATGACAACCCAGAGACCCACTGGTCATCAATGTTGTATGTTTTTGCTTTTAAAGTATTGAACAGATGGCCCTCTCAGTTGTACTTCTGAGGAGATTGGTTCTGTCAGACCAGCAGCAGAAAAGTATCTTATAATGTGATCTCAACAAGAGCTATGCATCATTATTCAGGCACAACAAATGTGTGTGTGTGTGTGTGTGTGTGTGTGTGTGCGTATGTGTCTGTGGCTCTCCATGGCTGCGACAACAGTTGGGTGATAGACGCAGTCACAGTGTATACCATGTCAGTGCAGGCCAGAGCTGGACTGATGTCTCCCTGTATTTGTGAGTATTGCACATGACAGCCAGCAAACTGCCTTGGAGGGGGACCCTGTGTGTGTGTGTTTGTGTGTGTGCGTGCGTATGTGTATGTGTGTGTGTGTGGGAGGGTGAGGGGTGGGGTATTTGCGTGTGCATGTGTGCCTGCATTTCTGCATGCATGCTCCACACTCGCCCAGACACTGAGGTGAGCAGACAGCACAGAGCTTCACTGAGCCCAACCTGCTCTGCATGAAGGACACACACTCAGAACCCAAAACAACCAAAATATAAATATACCAAAACTGGATCAAGCAGCCTGCAAATATGCCCAGTCCACTTCTGTGTCTTCTTTTCTTCTATCTCTCTGTCTTTCTTTCCCTACCTCGGCTATTCTAGCCATTCTCCCACTCTGTGGAGTAATGAATAATAGAGGAGTGCTTGTCCTCCCTGGTTCCCCTAGTTAATCAGAACTTGCCTGGCTGCCCTCTCCTCTGCCACTCCTCACTTTAATAAATCATTCAGGCCTTGAGGACGACAAGTCCGTCAGTGCAGGCTAAGCAGGGGCCATCCTGGTAAAAACCCTGCCATCTTTTCTCACTACAACCTCTTCGTCTACCCCTAAACTACTCCTTTCTCTGTCCATCCCACTCCTCTGTGTCTTTCACTTTTTTTAGTTTCTCCCATCACTTGCATCCGCCTCTTACTCTTTTTCTTCTCAGAAGACAATCCAGACTGCCGTGAGTCCCTGTCCATTTCCCTCCCACCTCTCTGCCTCTCTCCCATGGGGAACCATTTCACTTAAGCTCTCACTCTGCCAGGGGTCGACCCAAAGTGTAATGTTCTCATCCTTCATCCTTTCCTCTTTCTCCTCCTTTACGCCTCCGCCGTCTCTCTCTGCCCACAAGTTCCTGTTGGGGATGACGTCACATGCATGTGTTCCCAATGGATGCTGCTGCACGATGGTATTAAGGGATGGATACAAAAAAAAAACAACATTGCAGGATGTGCTGAGATTAATTCCCCTGCACTTTATTACAGTTTGGACATATTCAGTAGCTTCTTTTAGAGAAAAGACAAGTTGTAGGAAGTTGTGAGTTTGACTCATCGGCTGTCAGTGTAGGGATGTGTAGGTGCCTGTGCAAAACTGGAAAACCAAAACAGAGCTGCTAACTTAGCAAACAACGCATGATGTTTTGATGCAGTGAAACAGCTACATCAGTTGGGATTTGTTGAGTTATGGGTGTGTGCAAAGAAGGGGACGTCTGTGCTTCCAATTTGGCCTCAGTGTATGAACTAATTGTCCCTAAAACCCCAGTGTTACTGTCTCTGTGCTAAGCTATCAAGGCTGTGAGTTGGAGAGAGTGCAGACCAGCATATTTCCCCCCAAAACGCTGGCCTCTAATTTTATGGAGGAGCTGTACTCAGCTTCCGGATCAGGTTTTTATCAAAAGGACACTAAAGGACAAATGTCAGAATGGATTTGTTGGTGGGGGGGTGGGGTGGTGGTGGATTTGAGAGCTTTTTGAAAAGCCTTTTGTTTGCACCTTATTGAAAATGCTTTGTCACTTTATGCTGTTCTCCCAACTCTTCCCTTCTCCATTTATCTACTTTCCCTGCACCCCCACCTCCTCCAGTATCCTCTCTAGGTATCATTGCTTTGTGCAAACAACCTCTGCATCTAACTCCTCTCCTCTCTGGGTGTTTTCAGCCTCTTTGAGTCCTTTACAGACAGACTTCCCAAGCAGCAATTATTCTTAATCTGGCTCCATTAACCAAGCAACCCCCACCCCCCACCCCCACATCCACCACCTCCTTGGCGGGAGGGTATTAATCACTTTAATTGCCAAAAAGCCTGAGACCCTCATCCTATCCTCCATCTTTCATCCTCTTTGGATGTTTCTCCCTCTCCCTCTCTTGCTATGTTAGTGCACGAATGACTCAACTTGAGCTTTTTATTCATCAAGGCTCCCCTCTCACTTTGCACATCTAATCCCCTTAAATGACCACTTAAGCATTTATTTCATTATTTACCACAATTTTATTACAGTCATCAAAAACCCAGCAGAAATTTTCAAGAGCAGTGTACGTTCATGTGTGTGTGTGGGTGGGTGTGCATGATATAGTCCAGGTATCATTCACACTGTGGGGACATAAATCTGTTTGTAGAGTCACATTATGGGGACTTGTCTTCCTAAGGGTGACAAAAAGTAAGTGACCTATGTAAATCATTAAATGTTGAGGTGAAGGTTAAAGGCTGAGAGTTAGGGTTAAACAAATGACAGCTATGGTTAAGGTTGTATTTTAAGTCTCAAGGAGATTAATGTAAGTCAACATAATGTCCTCTGAAGTGAAGGTAACATAACTCTGTGTGCGTGTGTGTGTGTGTGAATATGCCCTGGCATGTGTGAATGCTCTGGTATTTTCTTGCTGTCTGATCTGATTAGTGGCTGTTCCACCATCCCTTTCAAATGTTTCTAACGAGGTGCTGTTTCGGTGCACTGTGAGGTTAATGAACAAAGGAAGGAGGATGAGGGAAAATTTGCTGCATCTGGGAAAAAAAATATTACATGGTAAATTAGGGAGCGAGCGAGGACAATGAACTGTCGAGTGCAGAGGAGAGTTGTGTAATATCATCATTTTGCGGCGGTGACCTCAGTTAAGCGGGGAACACTGTTAATGTGAAGTACCCTACACCAGAAAACTCTCTTGTCCTTAACAGTCCACTTTGCTAGACTATGTGTGTTGTAATGTACCACTACCAGCTACAGAAAACAAGTTCAGCTCAGGCTGATGCTGGAAAAGACTGTATTTATAGAAACAAGGCTAAGAGTCTTGAGCCAGTAGCAGCTCTGACAGGCTGCTGGGGGACAGTAGCCTACTGATCTGATCTCACTGCTACATCAGCATGTTAACAGTTAGCTTAACATCAGCATGCTGATACTGACATCGCTAACATGCTGATGCTAAACAAATGTAATGTTTGCCATTATGTGTTAGCATGCTAACACGCTAATGAGCATTTAACATAAAGAATAGGCGAGGCGTGTCTGCAGTTTTCAAAGTACTGGAGAAATGACGAGACACTAGATGAGGATCATTTAAAGTTATTATAAACCACCCTGAGTGAGACATGCATATTTGTACCAAATTCATACGCCAGTTGAGGTATGTTCAGTCAACATAGTGGTGGCTCTGTGGGAAAGTCATCAAAGTCAGTGGGATTCATCCTCTGGGGAACTTGAGTTTCTGGGTAAAGTTTCATGGTAATCCAGCTCACAGACCAACATAGCCGTCCACTGAGCCACATGAGTGTAGCTAACAAAAATAATTAGTTATTTGTTCCAAAACATGAAGGCTTATACATTTCTCTGCATTTCTCTTGTGGTTAGTGCCGTCTCGGTTTTAGTAGGCCTAGTGTATTAAAATGTATTACCATGCACTTAATGCTGTGAAACACAGACATTAGCTTTGAGAATGTGTTTTGTTTGTTATGAGGAACAAAGGAGGAAAAAAAGCTAGAACACTTTATTTCTCATGCACATCACTTAAGTCTTTGTAGTCCATTAAATTTACACGTTTACCTTTTCCCCATAAGCTTATTTTTCAACTGAGTTTCTTCCACCCACCATCTGGCCGAGGCTTGTTCCAGGTTGGTGTGTTGTCTGCTCTCACATTCCTCCTGAGGATGGATGTTAGGGAGGAATGAAACTGACTGTGACTATGCCAAAGAGACGGAGGACAGATGAATAATCCTCTGGAAGCTCAGTCCTATTTCAACAGGATTGAGCTGCTGAACCAATCACAGTTAGGCGAGCCAGGGGTGGCATTCCATCAATAAAGTGGACAGGACTGTTACTCTTTGGGTGGTCACTTCTCTGAACACTCTTCATATCTCCTCCTCTGTCTTGTTCTCTATCACTCTCTCAGTCTTTCTGTTGCCCAGCTATTAAAGTGATACTCAGCCCCAAATCTGTCTTTTAAATATCACACACCCCTTGAAAGAGTGGTTGTAAAAGGTTTGCAGTTTTGTTCCTCAGCAAGAAGTTCCAGCTGTGGTTGTATGCTTGAACTATCTTGCTAACAATAAATTTCAAGTTTTCAAAAGTTCAGTGCTGCACAACTCAACAGCCATTGTTTGACCACAGTATGATACATATATACATACATACATACATACATATACACACATCACATCAGAGGATGCTGTTTCAAGGTCAAGGTCAGGGAAGCTTCAACTGTCTCCTGCAGGAGAAAACAAATGGTCCAGGATCAGAGATTAGATTTGAAATGAAAAATATAGTTATTTTCTGTGTTGAGAAGATTTACATCGCTCTGTCTGTGTGCTAAAAATGAAATGAAGCTGGAGCCAGCAGCCCTGGAAACAGGCTGTGCTCCTCTACAGCTCAGTAATGTACTATAAATACTGTATATGCATTTGCTGTATGGAATATGTATAACTATGTACATGGACAATGTGACACTACTCCTGCATAGAAACAGGCACAATACACTAAATCAGCTGTATATATATCAAACACATGTCAATTGTATATTGACACATATAAACACTTTAAAATCAGTGTCACAGATGGAGCTTTTGGGGTTATAGTGACTTAACACTAACCTCATTCAATCCAGCTTTTTTTTCTGTCTCATTTGGTGCAGAAAACAGCATGTGATGGACACTTTCTATCTAAAGATCCTCCGGATGCCATGGAAGCTGCCTCACAGGTGTCATGTTGATGAAACCAAGATCCCACTGGACGTGTTTACATCACAACAAGCTGCTGTTTTGACTTGTTGGTCCCCAAACTCTCCCACTCAACAGTGCATCCTTTCTCCTAGCTGTATAATCTATTTACTGGTACATTAATCTCCCTCCCCCTGAGAAAACATCTCTCTCTCTCTCTCTCTCTCTCTCTCTCTCTCTCTCCCTAAGGTCTCTCTCCCCTGTTAATTCAAGCAGACCAACACTCCAAACACAGAAAACCAAAGCTTTCTCTGGGGATGTCAATTATGACACTTTTCAGGCATCTGTGATCACTGAACCATGCATCCATATTCTAACTCCCCTCCCTCTGTATATGTGTGTATTTATGTAAACATACCTTTGTGTGTGTGTGTGTGTGTGTGGGGTGTGGGGTGTGTGGGGGGGGGGGGGGGGGGGGGGGTTGAAGCTGAACATGTGAGAGTGCGTGGGTGTGTTTGTGTGTATGATGCTGAGCTCTCTCCATTTTGATTTTTCCTTGTTTCACTTAGCAATTCTTTCCTTATGTAAGATAAATAATTCAGGCCTCCAAAGGCAGAAAACATTCATGGAAAAAATGAATGAAAGAGTCATGAGCCCCGACTTTCTCCATGAATTGTCTTTAAGGGAGGAATGAATCGCGGGGGGCTGCATCTCCTCTGTGGTGGCACGTAAAAGCCCCGCACGTACAGCAGAGTGTGCTCACGCAAATCCCCCCACCACCAGCACCACCCCACCCCCTCAGCTGTGTACAGCCCAGGAAATTGAGCTGCTTGCACTTGCATTTTCCCCAAAGTGCTTGGCACACAAACAGGATCTCCGTTAGCCCTTCTCTGTAACAAGGATAATAGATTACATCTTGCTCAAATATCGATATGTCCCCCAGGGCTGGTTCATGGAAAAAAGACACAACAGCAAGATGGTCCCTGTGAGAGAGCAGCATCCTGGACACCAGCACTGGGCTTTTTTTTTTTTTTTTTTTTTTTTAAATACCTGTACTGAATAAGTGGAATCTAATGTAATAAGCCAACCACACAGATTGAACTAACAATAATTATGCTTTAAAGGTCCAAAGTGATTTTGTTACTCCTCCTCAGAGAGTATTGGATTAGCTGTGTTTTCCCTATTGAGCTACTTACCACCTCAGGCTTTCTACTAATACCACAGCCCCCATTCTCTCCCTCATTCATCCTCCCCTGCAGGCCTGCTCGGTGCTGAGGTGGCCATTCAGGTAGAGATGTTGCTGCCACTGCGCTCTGGAAGGAAAAACACAAGCTTACTTGTAATGTCAAGCCCTGCTCTCTGCAAATCTAATCAAGCAGTTAAAGTCTAATTACACAAATTTTGCTGAAGACCCCTCTCTGCACATGTGGATTTGCTGCTGCATGACTATAGCTGTGAGGTGGCCATTGCCTTTTCACCTAGAACTTGTCTCAATCCCTGATTAGCTCATTATTCTTGAGTCGGCTTGCAGGAAATGATTGACAGGTTGGAAGGTAAGAGTCTTATTCTCACCTTGGTGACATGTCCTTGCATCAGACAGTAGCCAGCAACACATAAACACACGACAAGAGCCACAAGTGGGATGAGGAATGAGCTCTTTCTCTTTCTTGCTCCTTTATTTCCAAATTGCGGTGGCTCAATTACAAAAGTTTTTACAACTATTAAATATTGCATCATATTCTGAAACAAGAAGAAAGCGTCTTAGATCTCTATGGAGGCTGAGGCTGGGGGACTACTAAAATACAAAATGTATGTTTTGCTTTTGTCCATCTTTGTTTTGTTTGATTTTGTTTGATGAATTTTTCTCTTTCTTTTTTTTTTTGTTAAATAAAGACGCTGCTCAGAAGCCCCAAGAATTCTTACAGTGGCTGCTCCTCTATGCACGTACACATTTGTAGTCCTTTTATCATTGTACTACACAATAACTATTCTCTATCACTGATGGTTACTGGTATCTGATATTCTGTAACCAATATTCTCAAATCTTTCCTTTTGCATGTCAAATTTATTATGTCATTTCAAAATATTACATTATGAATGCATTACAGACTGTTGAGGTCGTAGTCGTCTTGTACTTGAGGAGCACTTTACATAATGTAATAATATTGTAGATGAGTATTGGTCTTACATGAACAGAGCATATCATGCAGTCATCATTACTGTCCTTGTTTTACTCCTTCAACCAAAGAATCCTGACATCTCCGTCCTTGTTCTTTACTCTGCATGCTTCAGCTAATCAGCAAAGCAGAGTGATGAAGATGGAGAAATATGATGGGACAAATAACGAGAGGGGGAGATGTAAGGACAGAGTGAGATGGAGAACTACGGGAGGAGGAGGGGGGGTGTAAGTGAAGGAAGGGGGAGGAAAAAAAGTGATGGGGAGGATGTGCTCAGACTAAGGAGAGTGTATTGATCCTTGAATCATGATGGACTGAGTGGCCCCTTGTCACACTGACAGCCAAAGACAAATGTAGCATCAGATAGGCAGCTTTGCAGCTGTGCCGACCAGCTGGAAAGAACCAAACAACAACAACAACAATGACGGCAACAAAAACAGAAAAAACAGCCCAAAGGTTAAACCATATCTGGGGGAGGGGGATTCTCGCTAAGAGCAGTGGGCACTCATGATATACTCAGCGTAAGCCCTGTGGATTTCATTGATTGCTGATGTCCAGTAATGCCTGAGCTTTATCTTGCACAGCCTCCCCCTGGAAGAGGCAAACTGAGCACGAGCCTGAAGCAGGGACAAATGTTTTTGCAAATTGAGTCATTTCTGATTGGAGAGCCTAATGTGGGCTGGCCTGTGCAGCCAAAGTGGGTCATAGTGTAAAGTGGACATGAGAGGCCTGACACAAAGTGAAGTCATCCACGCTGGGGGGCATCTCACTACCTCCACCCTGGAATGCCACGTACACTCACAAGGCTGCTGCAGAAGACACTAGTCCCCCACCCCCACGACTCTTTTCTCCACCTCCCTCAGCTTTTGTTTTCCCACCTCTGCTTGCTGCTTCTGTTCATTTTTGTTTGCAATATGCAGCGGGGAGATTTTCATCTCTCATTTCTTTCTGCAGGCTGCGGATATTGCATTTGCAGCTTGTTCACAGTCCCAAGACCCACTGGCATCCCAATAAACACACACATATTTGTGTTGCAAAGGCTAACCTTAAACCTCTCTGCTACATCCCTATCTTAACCCCATTCCTAATTCCAACCCAGAATCGAGTCCCGATCCTTAATCCTCTTAAAGAAGTAAGAAAGGGCTAAATGTCCTCACTTTGCGTGGGTAGTGTTTTTCCGTCCTTGTGAGGACCCCAGAGCAATCCCAAATGGACACATACATGGTCAAACCATAGGCGGCCAACAGGCGTTAGGACCCAGTGTCTCCTCTGTAATAAGGTAGCAGAGCTGAGGAAAGGCAAAGGGGGAGAGAGAGAGACACAGAGAGAGGTGGAGGAGGAGAGAGAGAGAGAGATGGGATGGGGAGAGCTGTATTTTGGGAAGTCACAGGAAAGCTGAGAGTGGCAGGAGAAAGTTGACCTGGTGTGAGATGGTGAGGATTAATGAAGGCGCTCGGGTCTTTGGAGGAGGAGACGGCGAGACGCGAGAGAAGATGCTGAGCGGAGAGGAAGGAGCGAGTGTAACGGAGCGCGCGCACCAGCGCGGCCAGGCTGCACAGGTGTAACGGGCATCCTCCTGCATCCACAGCCGCATCAGTACAGCTCCACAAGGGAAGGGCCGCAACTTTGGCTCCTGATCTGGTACTCTAAAGCTCTCTCACACAAACACGTGTAGTGGGACACGTATAAAAGACACGCAGGGGCTGCAGCGCGCGCACACACGCACACACACACACACACACACACTTGGTGCACATGCCCACGCTGCCAAAGAGCGAAAACACCGCGCCAGCAGGCAGTCATTCCTGTGGATGCTTACAACCGGGGCGCTGGACTCCCTCGTATCGTCTCGAAGGACTCACCCCAGGGACAGGAAAGCAGGACAGGACGGAGGACAGCGTCTCCAAGTTTCCAATGTAAAGGTGAGAAAATACCAAACACTTAAAGGAAATACCGAGCTGTGTTACTTTGATAGAAGTAGATATTTTTAAAGATAGAGGACAAAAGAAATGCTTCAATGATGTTCTGCTCGATTCTCATTCGACATTAACATTGTATCACTCTCCCTCTTTCTTTCTCTCCCTCTGATCATGTCCTCTTGTTATGTTTTTATCATTCCCTCTCTTTCATGTGTGGAACAGCATTTGCACATCTATGAAGGTTTAAGCGTTGCTGTACAAACCAGTGACACACACCAGGCTGCTGACTCTACAGTTTAAGGGTTTCAACATTTATAATAACTTGTTAATATTCAAGCTGAATTTTCATGTCAGCAGTAGTTTGTCTGGGATTTTAACTGAATCTCTGCGATGACACGAAACCTTTCAATTACTGATTCAGAGCTAATAGGCTGTTTGAGAGGGATGGTTTATTAATTATGATGATGGCTCTGATGTCCCAATTCTTGACACCAGAGCGAGGAAGGTTTTGTATGATTGTAATGTTGATGATACTGTTCTCTCTCTTCTGAAGTGAGATCTCCTCAGTGTCTATTGTTCACTAAAGCAGCAGCTTTGTCCTGTGTGTGTTTGTGCGTGTACAACAGAGGACATGCTGTGTTAGAGTGGAAACCCAACAACAACAGGACATCCTCCCATTACACACACAGCTCTACCCCATTGTTTATGTTTGTATAGCTCTACTGCTGTATGACTAGTCTGGTGTGTAGTAATATATAACACCACAGCACGCTCATGCAGTATTACTGAGACGTCAACAACCTGACTCCTGTGTTGCTTTGTATTTAGTTGAGGGAGAAATTTTGTGTGTGTGTGTGTGTGTGTTTGTCAATATAAGGATGGTGATGATGATGATGATGATGATGAGACCATGGACTACATTATTGGTTCATGTAAAGATCTGTAAGAGGCTAATTACCTCATTGAGCTGCACACAAATCCAAACACACACTCGTTTCGGTCTCTTGTGAGGACCATTGCATTTTCCTTGTTGCTTTACCTGTGTTTTATCATTTTCCCCAGACGAAAGGAAAATCCCCTCAGAACAGATATTTGTCACCACATTGAGATTAATACTGCTACACACACACACACACACACACACACACACACACACACACATGCATGCATGTATACAAATAAACAAATACAGGCATGCACAGGTCTTTACAATGAAATATGTCTGATGTAAACACAGTCTATAAGACATATGTGCCGCCTTCATGTAGTAAGCCCACACATTAAGCCTATGTTCAGTTTTTTTTCCAACTCATGTTGTCACACGTTTGTACTGGCTTTGCCGATAACAAATAATTGACATTAAACTGATAGATTTAATTGATAAACGGGTTGATTCAGACACCACATTCAGTGGGCTTTTTAATGACAAATGTACAGTAACCTATATTTAAACATCTTCCTTTGTTGCTTTGTATTTTTTTAATCATGCAAATAAAACAATCAATCAGCAGTCAAATTCCATTTACTCTAAAGATGAAATTATAATTTATGGAGTTAAAATAACAGAATAAGACATTTAGATATGATCTGTCCACTGAAACATACATCTATATATTTTTATCAGCTTTTACTGTAAGATTCGGTAACATGTGTAAACCCTGGAGAACATGGCAAACTGAGTTAAGGCAGCTGCAGAAAGCACTGAAGCACAAGTGACAAATGACACACACACACACACACACACACACACACACAGTAAGAGAAAGAGAGATAGTACTGTTTGTCCCATGATGTTCACAGATGCATGTAACATTACACTGTGTACAACACACCACACACAGAGATGCTGGAGCCATTTGCAGCATATTGCAGATTGGTAACTTCTCGCTCCTCAGGCCTCATTGCACACAAGCACCAGCTGTGCCAGTGCAGTGTGCACGTGAATGATTGTATGCACGAGTGTGTGTCTGCGATACATTTAGTTATATATGCGAGCTTGAGGCCGAGCACAGACATCTTCTGAGGGTTTGTTTACCATGAGTGTTTGAAAGGTGAATGATGCAAAGGCTGCAAAAGACTGGATATGTCTGTGAGAGTAGTTATGTGGGGGAAACGGATTGACTGTGTGTGTCTGGGGTTAGACCGGGGCATACCATGGACTGATTAATGAGCTCACGCTGTCATACACACATTCTGCACAGGGGGGTTCAAGTAAACCCAGCTCCTGGCATGACTGCGCTCATTTGTTATTATAGAGTAATTCTGTGGAAATTATCCATCCTTTGCAGTCTAATGTGACAGTAACACATCCTCACTGGAAGGCACGGCTGCACAGGAATTATCCCATCCAGTTATTATCAAGCTGAGCAGAGGAACAGTACTGAAATGGCAAATTAGCCTCTGCTTCATTTATCCTGCAGTGAACGCTGCACTGCATGGTGAATGTGTTTCCATAGGAACATGGTGTTGAGCTTCATGAGCTGTGCAATGCTCTCTACATTGCCACCTGTTTTTTGGTTTTTTTTTTTTTTTTTTTGCTTATCTTTTCTGTTCAGCTTCCTCTCTGCTCTTGTCGGTTACTCCACACAAATCAAGAAAGAGAGACAGAGTGTGAAAAGGCTCTTGGAAATGAAATCAATGGGACTATTTAACCACCACTTGGGTTTTCATATTTTTGTTTGGCATATCTCGAAGCTAGCTCTGTTCTTATCAGCCTGACATCGCTGTTCTTCAAGATGTCTTTTTATTAGAGCCTGCAGGCGATTACAGCTCCCATCCTCGACAGCCTGTGTGCCCTTTCTTTTCTATGAGTGTGTTCACTGTATCTGCATTTCCTCGATCTGTATCAGCTGAAATATTACAGCAATTACTTCAAGCTCTGTGTATGTGTGTGTATTGTGAGATAGAGAATCAGCGTGAGTAAAAAGACTGCAGAGTTGCTAAAAATCAGTATAAGAGTCAGCAGCAACAGGGTTTAAAGCAATATTTCACTTTCAATGCACATTTCTATGTTTAAAGAACAGGCTTTTTTTTCAGGCAGTGAGCAGAAATTGTACCAAGTAAGACAAGTTTCAAGTTTTGTACAGTGGCTTTGCCAACAGTATTGGCTGGATTATGAAAAAGAGGAGTCAGATCAAAAGCAAAAAAAAAAGAGGGGTAGAAGTGATGGAGGCAGCTGAGTAGATGTGTGGTTGTGTATGTGTATGACAGAGCACCAGACTGGAAACGAGAGAGATAGGGAGTGAGAGAAGAGGAGCTCTTGTAAAAGTGTCAGTGGTGATTTGCAGTGGCGTCCTTGCAACCTTCCCTCTACCTGACTGGATGTTTTATGAGCGTTGCAGAATCAGAAAAGGAGGCAGGCTTATAATACAGCTGACAGAAGTCTTTTTATGGTGGATGGGCAGAGGTGGGGGGGGGGGGTGTAATAAAGCTGAGTGCATCTCTCCTGGAATGAAGCTGCGGCGATTAGGAGGGGGCAGAAGAGACAGGGAAGGCTGGTGATACAAATATTGTAGTGTGTGAGCAAGCATGTATGCACCATATGACCAGATGTGTGTGTGTGTGTATGTGTGTGTGTGTGTGCGTGCATGTGTGTTATGAGGGGGAGGCAGTTCGCTCGGAGCTGTTGCTGACGTCAGTGTGTTGAACGATCACTCAGCTTGTTCAGCATGAGAGGTACTAGCCCTCCATAAAGGACTGGGTGAAGAGGAGGGGAGCAGAGGGGGTTTGCACATCGAAGCAGTATCAGCGCTCACAGCAGAAAACAGCCCTCAGCACCACTTCAGCCCAAAGACACCCAATTATTCCAGTTTTATTTTTCTGTGCTGTGCAGTGAAGCATGCAACAACAAGTCACTGAATTGATCTGGAGCCAGTGAAGCACTCCGCCATGCAGAATGAATACCTACTGATGAGATATTATGCCGTTTGTTGAAACCACACTTTATTATTCTACCGGGAATGAAATGTCCCTGAACACACAATACACGGACTTTTTAAAATCCCTTCTCACTTGTTAGCTCACAGCAGCATCTCTCCTCCACTCACTTATGTGCTAATTTTAGATGTTCTTTCTTTTGAGCAGATGAAGTCACTCTCATGTGAACTGAACTTCACTTGACACCACTGGGTGATGTCTTAAGTCTCTTATCCCAGCATGCATGTGAGACACCCTGAATATGCCAAAATCACCATATATATTTACACTGGGATGGCTAAATGTGTTGACAGGTCATTTTTGCTGTAAAAAAAAAAAAAAAACACAGACACACACACACACCAACAATACAAAGATGTACTAAACTGTCCTATTTCAGTCAGCAAACAAAAAAAAACATTTGCATTACAGCCAAGCAGTGCATGAGACAGACAGCCTGATTACTCTACTGATTAAACGTTTTGCTTGCGCTCTCTTATCTATTCTGATACAACCAAACTCACCAATTAGTTGTTCTTGTTGACATCATTTTTTTTGTCTCCTGTTGTGAACAACTACAAAACAGTGACACAGTGCTTTAGTCTATTATTAGAGTGTCCTTTAAAAGAATGAAATGATTCATGTTGCTTTTTTTAAAGGGCCCGTATTTTATAAAAGTAGATGTCAGTGTCTTTTTTGACTGTAAAACAGGCCTTGGTTCTATATTGATACTGTGAAATTATCAAACTGCCCAGCTCACAGAGAAATGCACGCAGCCTGAATTCGGAAAGTGAGCCTTAAAATGAGCCGACAGAACTTGTGTAACTTTGTGATGTCACAACAGAGCAGTTACCACTAAATCATGGCCAAAGTCCCATACACCTGGACCACTGTTTAACACTTCTAGGATTAGGGTTAGGGTGTTTTACTCAAAATCTGTTATATTTCAATTTGCCAACACAGAAATCAGACAGCCAATTAGAAGATAGGTTCAGAGCCTCCTCTCTTCTGATTGGCTCACTGTGTGTATGTTAAACTACTCTCAAACTACAAGTATATGTTCTCATGGATCAACACTTCAATTAAAACACAGATAAAGTGTAGAATCTGGACCTCTCAGCTAACTGGGCACATTAACTGTTTTTCTTGATCAATGAGCTCTGTCCCCTAAAATAAACTAAATAAATACAGTAAAGTAATTTTGGCTGTGCCTCATAAATACAACCTGTTAATTAGGCAAATGACAGATCTTGCACTGCTGCACTGTTTGTTATGTCGATTCAATCATGAATTTATGATTGTAGAGGCATTGCAGAATGCATAAATACAGCTTAATGACAACAGATGTAGTTGTTTATAATGACATTTAAAAAGAATGACCCCAGAGAACATTAGAGCCGACAGAGAGAGTGAGTCTACTGCCACAGTGGCTCCTGATCGGTATCTGCTTATGTTATTTGACAAGGGGATCTATTCTCCCTGTCCATGGTGAAATATAACATTGATGTATAAGCAAACGTTTCAAATAAGAAAGTCGGCAGCTTAGTGTGGATGGTGGAGAGAGAACATGCATTTGCCAGTTATTTAATTTATAAATCAAATGACAGTATCCATTGTAAACATAAGAGATAGAGTTTCTCAGCAGCTACAATGTAGAAAAACTAAAAAGACATGTTAAAAAATAGCATCTGAAATTGTATCTTGCCTACTCCCACACAGTTGGGTGTTTTCAATGCTTGGATCGTTAAAACACTGCAGTAAGTAAGACGGTGCAGAGGTACATTGTGTCCATGCTCAGTGTCCCTGTCTTCTTGGAGCTGAACGCATGTGTATCCATCAGATATATAGTATACATAGTGCTGAGTTAGAAGATTTCCCTGAAACACACTGAGTCTGCAGCTACTACACCTCTGGCACAGTGGTAACTCTTTTACTACACTGTACTTCATCATTTTGTACCTTGTATCGTGGTACTATAAAGCTTCTGCTCACTGATGTATTCTCTGTGTGACTGAACAATTGTTGTGATGTTCGTATATATTTTATTCCCAAAAGAGATTCTGAATAAATGAATACAATTTAACAATCTAGCTATTATCATGTATCGGTTGATATAACGTAAATGAGCCTTTCTATGAGTGTATATGTAATATTAGTGTTAGTCTGCTTGAGGTGTTCAGCGACTAAGACTTCCAGTTGCTGCAGGAGAAATAGATCAGTGGTTTTAAACCAAGGTAGTGGATGAAGGAAAAACAGGTTTGATCTTGAAACTGAATTAGTTTTGTTCATCAAACATGAACTCCCTGACATTACAAACTGTTGCTAAACCAAACTGGGTAGATTTGTCATTCATTATGAGGGCTCACAGGTACAAAGTAAAGACCCACCACCTACAAGACAAAGAAACATAGGCCCCATATTTATATACAGCTCTCAGGTAGTATAGTCATTTTATGTACAGTATCATAATGTATATGTATAATGGTTGATTATAATTGTGAGCATGGGTGAACAGAGGAAAGAGAAAAATTGTTTCAATAAAAAGAGAGAACCATTTTTTTTCTGACACCCTGCTTTCCATTTGCTCCGATACTCCTGATATTAGTCAGCCTTTTAAAGACAATCTATCCAGCCACTGTCTTGTCAGCACCTCAGGAGCTGTGCTGGCTGAAAGGACAGCAGGTCCTGAGGACAATCACGCCATGACGGAGGTTGGATTTGGTTGGTTGAATGGACAGACACTTCAGCATTGCTTACTCTGCACTGATGTCTTGAGTCTGATGTGAGTCTGGCACAGGGGTTCAGGGTTGGCATAAGCCCAAGTAGTGTGAGTATGTGTGCGCGAAGAAAAACAAGACTCCAGTCAAAATGGGGCCTTGGTAGCACACAACCCACAGGATTCTGTGTGCAGAGTGTTAGTGTTAAATACAAGTCTAAACATTTTGTGTGACCTTGTTCTTCTTTCAACAGACGTCACCTTTGTCCTTGAAGAAGTGGATAGAGAGCCGCCCCGACTCCTCGTCTGTCCTGAATGAAACCCTCTTAAGGTGGATAGGGTGCATTAAAATTACATGTCCCAGAGGAGCGCTGCCACAGCAGGCAGCAGATCCACAACCATAAATCACAAGCAGACAACTTTGATTTCTTCATTATCGCTTCCTGCTGCAACAACAGAGGAACAGGCATGTTGGCAGGCCTGCCGACCTGCCGAAGTGCACCATAGGATTCTATTTCTGGAGCCTCACTGCTTTTACAGATTAAGTGCCCTCAAATATGGCCCCAATTCATTCATTGCGCCACTAGCTTGACTGTCGCTGGAGGTTGTGCATATTCAAGCTTCAAAACATCGCACTGAGCATCAGTCCAACCATCTGAAGGGACGCTGCCTTTGGCCTGTTTTAGAAAGCAGTGTCACTGCACTTTTTTCAGACTGTTGCAAGAGGAGCAAACAAAAACTGCTACATGCCACAACTTGAAAATCTCTTTTGTCAGATTCCTTGCGATCATCCTACAGCTCACGTGTCATTGCTCATTTCCATCCAAAGTTGTTGGAGGGAAACATTGACATCCAAAACTTTCAGACTATAACTTTGACACTGTGCTTAGATCAAGACTTAATATTTTATTGCAAGAGACATTTTTCTGAGTTCCTGAGGGCAATCACAGTGAAATCCCATTGCCCACTGTTTTCATTGGCCTATCTGGGGCTAATCAAGGACTTCCATCATCAGAATTGACATTTTCATATTGTATGAGAGAGAAAGTAGCATACATTAGCATATTCATGAACACTGACACATTCAATCATGTGAAATGGGAAACATGGGGCAAACCCAGAGCCATCAAGCCCTGAAACAAATAGCTTGTGACATGTGAGGGGAATAGATTCCTGAATCCACTGAGACGACTTGAGCAGCTCATCTCCCAGCAAACATCACCGGCACATTAACCATATTTCAATCTATTATAAACCTGGCGTGTGTTGTTGGCCTCCAGATCAAGGCCTGTGATAAGACAAAAATTAAAGAATAGGATTAAAGATGGATTATCAGTGAAACACTAAAACCACCAAAGCAGCTGCCTCTGCGTAAGCCCATTGGACGCTCTTCAGGGAGACGCACTGCAGACCGATTTGTAGATTACATTTGGTTGTTGATGTGGTGGCCTCTTGTGTGGTTGCTATTAAAAGAGAGGGATGGAGAATCTAGATGAGCTGGAGCACCCTCTTCTGGGAGAAAATCCCAACAACAGCCGGGCGTCAGGGCCTGGGCTGGGGCCTGGGACCGGACAGGCCCCAGGTGGACTGTTTAAGGGCATCTTGGTTAAGTGCGAAGAGGACAGAGCCTACCCTCCCTTGGCATGGAGGAGCTATTGTGGACATCCTCCTGAGCTTCACCAGCAGCAGCTACTAGACCCTTGCTCTTTGCCTCGCACACTGGAGTCATTTTATCCGTCGGCACCCATCTGGGGACACACAGACTCCCTCCTCAGCAAAGACTACCTGGAGACCACCTTTGTGGACATTCGGCCCGGCTCTTCGCTGGAGAGGAAGCTGCTGGCTGAGACACAGGACTTCCACAGTGTGTCCTACAGCATGGATGATGAGGACGACCTGCTCCCTGACTCTGACGTAAGACATGATACTTATCAAGATTTTTTGTTGTGTACTGACAACAGTTTGTGTTGTAAATTGTAAAATCAAGTTTTCAAACTGTGAGTCTTAGGAAAAAAGCAACTCATTTCTTTCCTGCAGACACTGACAGAGACAGATCATTAACACATACTGTAAATGGGACTAACATGATTACTATCATTTCCAAGGTTGCAGGGAAACATCTCTTTATCCATCCGTCCACACCCAGACATATTTAGTTCGCAGTTGATATAAAACAGGGAGGAGCAAGGAGCAAGGAGTGGATCAATTAAATCAAAGTGTGGTTGGTATTGTTGCTTGGTAAATGACTGGAACAATGACAAAATTATCAAAGTAGTTGATAATAACTACTTATTGCTTCATCTCTGCACATTAACAATAATGACCTCTCATCAGCTCATGTCAACCACGCCTGCTCTGTTGCTTGGAGGAGTTTTACTTTTAAAGCAAGAGAAAATCTCATATTCTCAGTCCAGAGTCTGGGAATGAAAGAGGAACCTAAAATAGACATATGCGCGGTGCATTTTGGGGCAGGCAGAAACTGAATGCTTACTGTCAAACAGCCAGATTACATAAAGCTCCTCTCCTGTGGTGGTGCAGGTAATGACACTACAGTAGCAATGGAGGAGGCCAGTTCTATTTCACAGATCACTAAGCAAAGCCCACCCTGGAGTGAGATGTAAATTAGCTTGAAAGCGTTTACAGTGTTCATGTGACGTTCAGGGGACGTATTCACCGTAGATGTCACAAATAAGTCAAAATTATTATGAAAAGTCTCCAAGCAAGGTGAAAATAAATTGAAGTTTCAGTTACCTGGTGTGACGTGAGAGGCTGAAGGCCATTCTACAATAATTACTTTCATCAGAAACACAATCAAGTGGATAAACAATAGCATTACAAACCATTAAAACTGAGAGCAGCTGGCTGCTGCACAGTTCAAGTTTGAGAGTTTGCTCCACAAGGACAAAGGAGCAGCACTCAGAGTATAGCAGTTTTTTCTAGCTCATTCTGAATGCTGGTAGTAGTGCAGTGAAGCAAAGGCACAGGCCTGTGGGAACAAAACGTTGCAGTGACCTCAAAGAGCCACATAACAACTTCTCCCGTCTTGCTTTGTTTCACCTCAAATGCTCAGTTAAAGGAATTGAACTGACCGACAAAACTCCTTCAGTGCTTCATGATGAATTTTCACAGTGGAGCTGATCAGCACTATACAGCATGCTGCCAGGGCGGGGGGAGACGATCTCTGACTTTCTACATGAACACAGTGTCAGTCTGACTTTTGGCTCAGTATGAGAGTTCCTTGTTTGTTGTCACCATCAGAACTGATTCATGTCAACGAAAACTGCTCATGGCAAATCAGTCCTGATATAAAAGGTAGCTGAAGACAGAACAGATCAGTCCTAACATCAGAGGCCCACACACCAGCCATGTGCAGTGAATGACACACTGACATAAAAAAAAAAACAAAAAAAAAACTTGCAAACACAATGTAAATGTAGAAAGAGAATGTTTTTATATAAGTCTGCATGGTATGAAGCAAATGTTTCATGTGCATCTTTGGAAAAACATTTCAGACAGACATGATATAAAACAAGCAGAGTAATAATATGACATTGCCAGTGCTAGAAAGGAAGTCAGACTGAATATGCAGCTGTTTCAAAAAGATGCGTGAGTCATGAATCACCTGCGGTCAACACAGCTACAGCACATCCACACTAACCCCATTCAGTCACATTGTCTTTCAGGCACAAGTAAAGTTTAGCAGTTGTTGTGGACGCGATGGACGTAACATGGAAAAAGCAAATTTGCTCTGCATCAAAATGATGGATGTGTGTTATGTTGTATGTTTAATGCAGCTCTTAGACTGTGTCTAACTTTGGATGACTAAGCTTTGGGTTTAAAAGGACATTTCACTCAAATTGTGTTTCTTACTCATCGGTATAGTGGCACCCTGCCATGTACAAGATAAACAAACACAGTCATAATACACACCACAGTGGAAAGTTGAAAGAAATTTAATTTGAGATTCTCACAATGTTTTAAAAAAGTATAAAATCTAAAGTGTCTTTCCAGAAACGATGTTCTAAATGGACCTACTTTAATCCAGACAAAAAGTCCCTATAGATGTTCTTTGTGGGTTTTCCACAGTAATTTTTTTTTCATTGCACCTTTTAACAGCTGTGAAATCATATTCAATTAGCAAATCAAAGCAAAAGAATTTGCATGACCAGACAGCATCAGAGCCTCTAACCAGTACGCAACTGAACTCTGTTTGAATCCCAGGACTCGTCCATTGATGACTTCAGTGATACAGACAGCGAGAGCAACTTCCCTCTGATGATCCCTCAGGACTACCTGGGTCTGGCCTTTTTCTCCATGCTCTGCTGCTTCTGGCCCCTGGGCATCGCTGCCTTCTACCTTTCACAGAAGGTTAACACTCACACACACACAAACACACACTCATGCATGCACACACAGTCCTGAGCTGACAAGATATAACCTGGCAGTGCAGTTCACAGCCAAGGGTGATGTCTTTCCCTCTGCAGTGTGTGTAGACTAACAACAGGTCCACTATGTTAAGTCCTGTACAAGTGCAGACATTATAGAACTGCCTTAAAGTTGAAACAGGGAGACGTTACAGCAGGATTACTACGCACCAAGAGTTTGAACCAGAGGAGGAATGCTGAAAGATGTGCAATGTGGTTTTAACCATACCAGTACACACCTATGTCATGACTCAGAAACACAATGTCCACAACCTTCCCATCCCAAGCATCGCAACGGCTACAGCTATGAACAGCTGCGCCAAAGACTAATCTTCTCTTTGTTAGGGTTGTTCAGGTTGGCAGACTGTGAACTTTAGACGGCATTTCACTTTGTTGCAAATCAAGTTTTTTTTTCTTATCATATTTTCCAATTGATGTGCAACACAAGACAACGTCCGTCAGTGAGTCAGTGAAGAACCAGTAACAAAACAATTTTGGACACATAGTACTGTAGAGAGGCTAACCCACACAATTTAACCAGATAATAATAATAATGATAATAAAGTCAATAAAAAATGAGACAGAGACAAGCTTGAGTAACAGATTTTTTCTGTCCTGCTTCTGTAATTGACATGATAACACCCCTAGTTCCCTTGAAAATTATTCAGTATCCTCCAAGTAGAAGATTTACTCTTTTAGTGATATTTATTTTTGCTGCTCTTTAATGCTGTGCTGAAGTCGTCATCACATGTTAAGCATTACTGAGGTCAAAGGGACAGATACTGTCGATAACCAACAAGAATAAGGATAAATATTTTATATCATATCCATACTATTCCATAATCCCTGTCTGCTTAAATGTATATATCCAATGCCACCTAATTATTTTTCATCATGTGCTGCTTTAGCAAAGAGCCTTTCCGAGACATTGACACCACAGGGTGGAAAAGATCAATAAAAAGTCAGTATATTAAATATTCAGCTATTCTCAGCTACGACAGCCAAAATAATCATCTCCTCTTCTGTAGCTGCCCAGAACCAGTCTTTGCAAATGCTCTGGGCTTAGCTACTAATGCAGGTATAATCATCAGAAATAGCACATGTGAAAGTGTTGATTCGATAGCTGAAATGATTTCGTCTAAAGCAAAGTTGATGGATATGGAGCAGCTCTAAGGGGAAAGGGACAAGTTCAGCGCACAAACTATCTCATCGGTCACTATTACCGGTAGCACTATGAACAAGCCACTAACGCCTCTATCTCTAGTCACCAGAGGTCCATAGTTTATATAGGCATCATTCCAGCAGTGCAGAGGAAAAAAATCCTATTAATGCTTTTACAAAGCTAACTGGCAGCAAGCTGCAAAGGCCTTTTGATCAGATCAATAGCCTTCGTTAAGGTTTAATTAGAGTCATAACAAGAAGCCCCAAGGTGATAGATTTCCAATATTGTTGAGTGCTACCTAAAACAGGGGTCAGAGACAAAGACAAGGACTGGAGGGAGAGAGGAAGGAAGGAGGAGAACATGATGAATGAGGCACAAACGCCGGGTGTGATTCAGAGATGGGAGATAATATGGGTTTAGCGTGTGATTGGAATGAGTGCAAGAGGAAAGTGTAGGTTAGGGAGGACATTGACAAATGATGACAAATACTGCCCTACCCATCCACCCACCTACCCACCCAACCCTCCCTAATCCTTATCTCACCCTTCTCTCTCTTTTACTCCATTTCTCAGACCAACAAGGCATCAGCTCAGGGGGATTTTCAGGGGGCCAATGCAGCATCTCGCCAGGCCCTGTGGCTCTCAGTGCTCTCCATTGTGTTTGGAATCATAACATACATCTGTGCCATCGCCGCGCTGATTTCCTACCTGTCGGGGAAACCACCATAACAGCGACTCTTTCACAGGGGAACTGCACATAGAAGAAACAGAAGTCTTACACAGTCCCATGAATATCCACATAAGCCAACATATCACCTGCAAGTGTAAAGTAATCACAGTGTTTGTCTGTCAACCCCCCATCTGATGTCATGTTTTATCTACACCGAGCTGGAGAAGCCAAGAACAGACAGTAAAGATACAACAGGAGAGCTGGTGTATCCATCATAATCACCTCCAAATGGATCAGGACATAATTCAGCTCAGAGGACGTTCCTCGCATGTGAAGAAAATCAACTGAAAGTTATTCAGCATCGTTCCATGTAGATGATTCAGCCTGTAAGTGTTTTGTTTTATTTTGTCACTTAAGTTACCTGCTGTTCTCTCAGTCTGTGCTGTCATCATCATCACGTTACTGAAGTTAAAAAAAAAAAAAAAGAAAAAAAAAACTGTGACAAGAAATGCAGATGTTATCACTGTAGATATCACTGTCACAAAACAACAGATGAATAATGAGAAGCAGAGGGAGAAAAGATGGGGTATGTGGCCTCAACTGACTTGGGGGGGCACTGTGCAGCGATGGAGTCTGCAGATTTATGAGAAGGTCACAGCAAGGACGTGGCTGTGGCTAAATCCTGATGGACCTTGCTGTTGGAGGGTCTGAGCCAGCACTGTCGCTGAGGGCCGTTTCAGAACCCCAGAGCTTTATTTTTAAAACATATGATGGGCCAGAAGCGATATTCTTTGAGAGAACCCATAATTCATCTCTACGCCTCTGGACGGAGCGAGGGACCCACAGGGAAAACACTGTACATGCACATGAATTAACCCATCCTGATTTCACATTCAGCATCATTCACTGTGTAGAGCTGCAGAGAGGACTGGTTCTGCTTTGTTTACACTATGAGTTGAACAAGAATCTTTATGTTTAAATAGAAAAAACAGCTAAAAGAAAAAAAACGTAATGTGCCATGATATAAGAAAATAAATCTAAGAGTTTTAAAAAGAAAAGCAAGGCTGTGATGTGAACACTGGCTTGAGATTTAAAAAAAAGGGGGGGAGTGCTTTGTACAGTACACTGCATAGACATAGGAAATGATTAGATAGACAGAGGGTGCAGACCTGTGAGGAAAAGTGCCAAAAATATGGAGGAAAGGTTTCATTGTTCCATTAATAGAAGCATCCAGGCTGCTACTCCATGATCCACATGTATAGATTCTGCTATCGGGTCAACAAGGTTAACACTTTGTTTGAACAGTCAAATGGAGAAATAAAAAGTAGTGAAGACATGACTAAGTGAGCACAGTGGTGCACGAGTTGGTAAAATCTTCATTTGGGTCACATCTGATACCTGCATGGTGAGTTTGTAGATTGACATATACAAACCCACTCTGGGCTCCAGTCACTTCCTTCACAGAGTCCTGAATCACAGCAAGAGCAGCTTTTATGTGAGGAAAAAATAAACTCTGGCCATATTGGTTTGAGCTTAAATGTGCCATTAATTAAAAAAAAGTGAACAAGGAAACTCCAAACAAAGGTTTTTAAAAAATGGCAGTTAGGAAAAAGTCGACATTTTCTATGTATAGTTTTTATAGAGTCCACAGCTAAACTACAAACTGTTTGAATCATGACTTTGTTTTCTGCAAACCCAGTGTTGTATCACGACTCAGCTGATAGATTTTGATCACTATAAGTGACATGTAGACACACCTGTGATATCTCAGTGTCTGACCCTTGCCTGCTATCACTGTTGATGTGCTGTGATAGAGCTGCACTGACTGCGTCCACACGCAGTGTCGTACAGTCCTGACAATCCTGAAGTACCCTCTGTCTCCACTGGACATTTATGCCAATGAAAAAACCCAACCCTTTGTTGTTACAGCTGAGTTACCACAATTAAATCATTTATATGGGAGCATTTAACATGGATTGCTTTGCCTGAACAAACTGACATGAAACAGGGTCTAGTCAGATTTGTCTCACTTTGCGTCACTGGTAACAGATACCGACTGAATGGATTCAGTGAAGTGGACAACTGGTGTGAGTCGATAAAGGTCAAAGGTTGTGGCAAATGAGATTTATTAGAAGAGATATTTGGTTCTTTCCCAGTTCACATCCTTGTATTATGTGTGAATATTAAACTGAAGGAAAAATCAATGAATCCCAATAAATGCACTTGTCTTTCCTCTTTTTGTGCTGGTCTTTTTTCTTATGTCCTCGTGTAAACCTCTCCATCTTCTGACGACTGAACTTAAGCAAAGGTAGCCCAAAGTAGTTGTTCAATATTTTATTACAACATCGGTATTTTTATGCACCATTTAAAAAAAGACTAGAAAAAGAAAGCTGCTTCTTCATCAGAAGGTTTTGGAGTATCGCCGCCTGACAGAGTCCCTGTAGAACTGAAAGATCTTCTCTGATGCTTTCTGACTGACTGCTATACACTGCTGCAGCTGTAGAAGACGAAAAGCAAACATTAGAGACGTAACAGAATATGAAAGGTCTGTGATATCACTACAGGCAGAGGCAGAAAAACATCTCAACCTCATCAGTCCTGAAGGAAATTGCTGTACAGTAGTGGCAGGATATATGATGAAACACACAAGGTGCTGCACAGATCTGGAAATCACACATTACGGGCCTAAAGTTTTCAATGACGCTGTGTTTCTGAGAAAAAATAACTCATTTATTTACTGACCTCATTTACTGAAAATGATCCTTTGGTTGATGACATCAATACTCTGCGTTCTGTGCTGTCAATAGCAAAGGTCATCAAAGCTCGACTTTCCTGGGGAGAGTGGAAACACACAAGTAAAAAAAACCTGAGAGGACGTGTGAACAGTCTGGAGGCATGCACAACAGAAACTCCACTAGTTTTTCAAAGTCACACAAGTGAAATTCCTCCATGACATTCATTGTATTTTCCAAGTTAATCTGTTATCACAAATTAAAGGACACTGAGTAAAGGTAATGTCAATGTCTTTTTTGATTCTTTTCTTGGTTTTATATTAATACTGTGAGAGTATGAGAGTCTAAGTCTCCTGGGAAATGCACACAGCCTGTATTCAGAAACTGAGCCTCAAAATGAGCCATCAGGACCTCTGTAACTTTGCGATGTCACAAGAGTATAGACACTCTCAGCCCTGAACCCACGAGCCAACCTTGCAGGATTTAGTTTCTCTGAGTGTTTGGCTGAAATCTGCTCTATTTTTATTGGATCACTTAGAAGCCAATATGAGCCTGAGGTCAGAGCCTCCCCTCTTCTGATTGGCTTACCGACCTGTTGTCACTAAAGCTCCAGAGAGAGGCCTGACAGAGGAGATGTACAACTAGAATGAGATATTTTTGATTTTTAAAAGTACAAACATATCTTTTTATGGATCACTTCTGGTTAAACACAAGAAAATGAGGGAGGAGTTTCGGGGCTGAATTGCCTATTACATGCACAAGTACAAGATATGAGGCACAGATGTTCTTTGAGTATTTTTTAATACATACATGTTATTTTGTTGTATAGTCAGTTAGAAATAGAACTGACTATACAACAAAATAGCATTGCTCTATATGTTACTTTATAATAAATTGATATTTTTGTAGAATTTGGCAAAGTAGAAACAACCTCCCTTCTGGAGGTTGTTTCTAATGACTTGTTGACCAACTGTATATTTTTGTAATAAAGGACATTTTTTTTTCCTGAGGAAAAAAAAACAATAAATGAATATGGCAGTCATTTTTCTTTAACTTCAACACAAGAGATATATTTATGCATATTTTGTGTCATATTTACCTTCTCTTGAGCTGCAGTGGGGTCTGTGATGATCTGACCGTCTGTGTCAATGGCACAGGTCACTCCGCAGAACAGGCAACTCATAGGCAGTCCTGCATCCATAAGAGCCATGCAGGCTGCATTCAGAGAGCAGGACAAGAGCTGGGAAGGAGTTAAGGAGGAACACTCACCAAGAAACACAGTTAGAAACCATCACAGTGGCCCTGACCTGCAGAACTGGAAATGAACTCGTGCAGCAGCAGCAGTTGACTTTACTGAAGGATACTGAACCATCGTCGTGCAACACCTGAAGAACGAGAGTGAGGGAGGAGCGAGGGTGAAGTGACAAGAGCAGAGACGCCTCACAGGTTTCTCGCACACACTGCTCCTGTGCTCGCTCCCTGACACCTGGAAAATAAATAATTGTTGGGTGCACACACTGGAGTCAGACAGAAAACCCACTGCCTCACTGAGGCCACCCTGTGGTGTGAGCTGGTACAGCAGCTGAAGAACAGGAGAAGTGGCTCCTTGTAAAACGAGTATTACTAGCCTCATAAAACCCAGAAGTTTGCCCTCAGTCTTCAAATTATGTATAAGGAAGCTAGTAGGAAAATTTATTTCAAACTGTCTGACAGGTTCTCATGTATATTACATATCTCCGAATGTCAACACTACTGTACATTGTAACTGTAGTATCCTGCCTCCTCTGTGGGCATGACCTTTTGAAGGATAAATTATTACCCATACAAGAACATTAAGGCCACCAAGGAAGCATCACAGCAACATTCAGGAACTGCATCTAACAACAAATTGAATAAAAGTGCATGATAAGATATTTTCCCCTCATCCTCATTCCTTCAACAACTTACTTGGCAGTCCCACTTTGGGTTGTATCAACACCTCCAGTGTCGCCCGGTCATAGATCTCCTTGCTGACCTTCACCTCAGCTGGTCCGTAGACTGCAGCCAACATGCTTGTGTCTCCTTCAGATGAAAATAAAATGATTAGGAGGTCGTGGGTTGATGTCGGGTCCAGTTGTGTTTCACTCTGAACACAACTGAAGTGTGGATCATGAGAGCTGCAGCATCAAACCATTGAAGCACAGTGAAGTGAGTGAAACAATAACACTGGTTCAAAAAGTGACAGCCGGCGTCAGACAAAATGAGATGTTCAGTCACATTCACTCATCCCGTTGCTTTCTGAGATAATTTGACATAAACAGGAGCAAACACTTCAGAGTCTGTTAGAAATATTTTACTAGGAAGAAAGTTTTGTTTTGTTTAGGACTTCTATCTATCTATTAGTTCAGTGACAAAATGTGTTGTGAACCTAACGCCTGGTCTCTGCAGCACGAAAACTCCCTGGATTAAAAATCCATTGTGTAATTGCTTTGGTTAACATTGTGGCAGGATATAATGTGCAGTAATATCAGTGATCGAGATATGAAAAAGCGGTGAACTATCCTTTAGTTGCTTCCATAATAACAGTGAGTTTTCACAGGGTGGGATAAGGGCTAAAAAAAAAAAAAGAGCGGTGAGCTACATGCTCACGGGAGAAGTAGACCGAGTATCCTACACTTTACATCCGTCTCCGAGGCATATCTCCGGGGGTCGTTACCTTGGGTGAAGGACGCTGAGCCGTCAGGCCGAGACAGTGAACTCTGCTCACAGCAAAACTCTCTGAGAGAAACACTTGAGGAGCCGCACACCTCCATCGTGATGCCACCATGGAGGAAGAGTAGTCTGTCGAGGGTTGATGATGTCATCTGTTTTGCCACTGTACGACCCTTTATGGTGACGTACAATCTGAGAGGTAGAGCTGATAAATGATCGATAAATAATTCGTCGCAGCCTACCTGTATTGGTGTCGATGGGAAACGCGGAGTCATAAACCTTCACCCTTCTAACTGGGACCTCGGGAGAACAAATTACATGACTGCATCTTTTTAGGTGTTTGAAAGTGGTCACCGGAAGTGTTTACCAATCTGTTAAGAAGCAGTTATTTGACGAATTCAGTATTAAAGTGTTTGATATAAATTTACTATCTATCTGTTTATATCAACATACCATCAAAATAAAATGACATAGCTGAAGCAATCTGCTACTGACATCAATGAAAAAACATGTTAATTATTTTTTAGAGCTCAACGCTCCCTTATGTCAGGCATGGGTCTGTAAGTCAGAAGGAGTGTTAACACATCCATTGAATGGGGATCTTCCAACATGGAGTGAGAATATAAGATGCCATCTGTGCCTGATAGCATGTTTTTTTGAGAAAGACACTGCCCTTGTCCATGTGTGCAAAGTCACTGGAGGGGGTAAGAGGAGCAAAAATGTAACAGAGGGTCCAGTCCTGAGTGTGCAGTCCAACTTACTGAGACCAACTTGAGGTATTCAGGTTCAGAACAATGTGTTTTTGTTATTATAACCTTGGTTTCAGGTTACTCAAGGTCTCTGCATGAATGTGTGTCTTTGTACGTGATAAAACAACAAGGAACAGGCTTTCAGGTGCATGGACAACAGCCAGACACAAAATGCTTCCTTGTTTTAATCTTTGTCAAGTATGATTGCACCAGAGGTTTCTTTCAAATCAAGAGCAAAGACTTTTGAGGAAAAATAAAGAAACCTAATTTCCAGCCTTACACAGTTCATTACTCCTGTCTCAAACCAATGTTGTCTAATACAAGAGCTGGCAACAAATCCTCTTTCATCATGATTATAATATGCAGTTCATGTTTAGACGGTATATAGAGTGAAATTTCAATTTCATGGTCATTTTGGAGGCTGCAATACATGTGCGTGTCAATTTTGAACGTGGCGCTTTAAGTCCCTGACATTTATTTTGAAGGTTTGGCAGGAAGTCGTGGTTACTGGTTATCAGACCCGCAGAGTTTGTGGCCGTGGAAGGGAACAGGCGTGCTTTAAACTGAAAGGCGACAAAACAGCTGTTGTCGACTCGCCCTGTCGCTCATCTCTCCTACACTGACTGCAGGTGTAGTTTTTGCAAGAGGCCGACAGACACAGCGGTTGAAGGAGGACTGTGAAGGAGGACTGTGCAGATGGCGGCTGTGAGCAGCATGAACAAAATGTATGGAGTGTGTTACCAAGCCGTTCGTCAGATGGCGCGACTGAAGGCATCCAGGCTGCTCCAGCACAGAGCCTTCAGAGTCAGCGTGAGTCCAGATGTGTGATATTGAGGGCCGGTGTTGTTGTGCTAGTGGCTAACGTTAGCTAAACATCAGGGAAGGTCGCTGTAGCCGATGGAATGCAGTGAAGTTGGCTTTAGATTCGTAGTTGCAAGGAAGTTTGTAGTAGCCATATTGATCCACCGATATTCCTCCTTGTGCACCTGTTACTGATGTGTCAGAGACGATGCACGCAAACACTTGATTTTACCGGTCTCCTCGTATTTTCATTTACCCTGCACACCTTTTTTGCCTGACAAAATAGAAACAAACCTCATGGCCGTGATGGAGCTCAAGTTATCGCGATGCGTTGTGGGGTAGTTAGCTTAGCTGACAACCTTGCAGGAAAAGACTTCACGTTTCACAGACTCCACAAATTACGGTGTCAAACTTCAGAAACGGTCTATATGCTTATGGACAGATGTATACGTCTACAGTTATATTTGACAGTTTGCCTTGGTGTGTGTTTGCTGTTGTCACTCTATATCTTTGGTAGCTAGCCGGCTAATGATCGCTAGCTACGTTCCCATTGGTTGAGGAGAGGGGCGTGAGGAGGTGTAGCCTACCTACTCACTGTGATGTGCACAGAAATGAAGTTGTATTGTTGTACTGTAAATATAGTGCCACACATCGCCAAGATTGATATTTACATGCTGTAAAAACGACAAATTGTTTGAATAAACTGTGTCACTGTACATTTGTATTTTATACTCTCACGTTTCAAGTAAACAAATAAATAGTGTCACACTAACACTCTTGAGTCAGGTAAATTCATCATTCATTAACATTATGTCTTGAAACTTATAGCTTCATTGATTCATGTTTGCAACACAGCATGCATACAAAGTGGAATTGAGTATTGTATTTCCTGAGCGGACTATGAGGACTGCGAAGTTTTCCATCAATAGCCCACAAGTTGGATAATTAGCACTGAACAGTTATGATATGGTTCTCCATGTTTTATATACTGAATGAGAATAGAGTTAGGATTAGAGTGAAGTTTCAGAGCAAATTCAAACGTTGCTGCAAATTGTTAAAATGGCAAGTGTGAACTCAGTCTGGAAAACTCATCTTACATACAAGTGGCATAGTTTTTTGTTTTGGATATTGTTATCAGGAGAAAGATGAATCCTCCTTTGTGGTGTCAATTTTAGAGAGGACCTTTCTTTGCCACAGCCACAGTGATGTTGTTAATAAATAATGCTTGCATTCAACCTTTCAGGCCGTGCACTGGCAACAGCCCTTTGACTCATCACTGGAAAAGCCACAGTTCCCTGGAGCCTCTGCTGAGTTTGTGGATAACCTTGAGTTCATCCAGCCCAATGTCATCTCTGGGATCCCAGTGTATCGGGTGATGGACAGGCAAGGAAATATCATCAACCCCTCTCAAGACCCTCAGGTAGAGTCAGCCTGCATACACCCTGGTATTTAAATGTGACTCTGAACATACAGTTTGTTTATGGGTTATTTTGTGTGTGTCTTCCTCATCTAGCTCTCCAAAGAGACAGTTTTGAACTTTTACCAGAAGATGACTCTGCTGAACACAATGGACCGCATTCTTTATGAGTCTCAGAGACAGGTGCATTTCCTCTGCCAATTCCTTGTTCAACAATAGCGCAGTAAGAACAATGTAAAATATTGTTCATTTATTTTCCCCACAGGGCCGTATCTCCTTTTACATGACCAACTATGGTGAGGAGGGGACACACATTGGTAGTGCTGCTGCTCTTGACCCAAATGACATGGTCTTTGGTCAATATAGAGAAGCTGGTAAGCATCAAGCAGCACGTTGTTTTAGACAATCTTACTTGATATGGTTTCTTTTGTTACTTTTTCAATGTTTATATGATATCATATTCATCAAGACATTTACTTAAAATTCCACTTTGATGTCCCCATCTCTACATTCTTGCAAAACTTGTCCTGATTAGTAGCTCAGCTAGTTTTCAGAAAACTCTGATCAGAAGTTGATTGTATCATTGGTGATTTTATCTCTGGACTAGACTTCTTTGGTAGTTTATTCTACACAGATGTGCTGGTGCATGTTATGGTGACCTATGACGTTTAAGGCAAAAGAGAGCCTGTTTCAGTCAGTGAATCACATGACATGTCAGCAACAACAATCTTTATGAGTAGATCACATCTGTAGAAACAGCATCAACAATTCCAAGCAACAAAAAAGTAACACACAGAGTACATGAAGAAGTAGACCTGCCATATAACAAAGCTGTAAAAAAAAAATGTCAAGGATTGGTTAAATAAAAACACACATAATATGCTTTACATCAAATAAAACAAAACGTGTTGAAAGACTGCATTTTAGGAAGATGTTGTCCTGGGTTTTAATCCATTGTTTTATTATCCCTTTCTTAACCATTGTATGCTCTTCTGCCACTGTGCACACTTTGTGTGCACTAAGTGTACCTCTGTGTATGTATGCCCCTAACTGCTCTCTCACCTTCTGTACTCTTGTCTTAATCGCTGCTTTACTCTTTTACCTGACTTTTATTAATCCCTAACTGTCAGCCATTTGAATCACCCCTCATAACACTCACTGAGTTTAATGACCATCAGTCGCTCAGATTTTCTTGTCTTGTGAGAAATATCTTGTAATTCCTATGTGTCTCTGCAGGAGTGTTGATGTACCGTGGCTTCCCTCTGGATATGTTCATGGCTCAGTGTTATGCCAATGCTGATGACCTTGGTAAGGGTCGGCAGATGCCTGTGCACTACGGCTCCAGAGACCTGAACTTTGTCACCATCTCCTCTCCTCTGGCCACTCAGATTCCTCAAGGTGAGCTGTACACACCGGTGTAAACTTCTCCAGTCTGTCAAGACAAGCAAACACATGCAATTATATGCTCATGCTGGATGTGTTTGTTCAGCGGCTGGAGCTGCATATGCAATCAAGAGAGAAAACATGAACCGTGCTGTGATCTGTTACTTCGGAGAGGGAGCAGCCAGTGAAGGGGACGCGCATGCCGGCTTCAACTTCTCTGCCACCCTCGAGTGCCCGCTGATATTCTTCTGTCGAAACAATGGCTATGCCATCTCTACCCCTACCAACGAGCAGTACAGGGGAGATGGCATTGGTAAGAAGCCTTGATGTGGTTTTCTGTATTATCTGATCTGAGATCTGAAGCCTTTGTGAGCCCTTTTATTCTTTCTCTGCTTGAACAGCTGCCCGTGGTCCAGGTTATGGCATGCTGTCCATCCGAGTCGATGGTAATGATGTGTTTGCTGTGTACAATGCTACAAAGGAAGCTCGCCGCAGAGCTGTGGCTGAGAACCAGCCCTTCCTCATTGAGGCGATGACCTACAGGTTAGTTGAGTGGTTGGTGACCAAGCAGAACACACACACAGCATACTGCTTGTCATCACGATTACTGATACATCAGTGTGAGGCTCTGGACATAACTGAAGATATGCAAATGTTGCATTTTTGCTTTGCATCAAACTGAAGATCTTTACAGTTTTAAGTGGTTAAATATTGGTTCTAAGGTAAAACCAGCAGAGAGCCAGGGTTACTTTGTTAAAATAGATGGTCACACTTTGGGTCACTGTTGGTCACTGTTGTCAGCTGAGCAACCAGCTGCTGTAAGACAAAGAAAAGTACAGTTGGATTGGTTTGATTTTTTAAGTGTGGCATTCATTCAGTAAGGGAGAAATCAATCTGTGGAGTGGTGGATTATCATACACACACGATGATGTGTGTATTGTGTAGTTTTATCTGTCATACACAAGAGGTTGTGGGTTATGGGGCGCGTTTGTGTCATGGTGCCGCTGAGACGAGAGCTGGGACACTGGGGTGGAGGCACTGATCTGGCAAGGTTGGTTTTCATCCAAGAGACGCCAGTGAACCATAAGGCAAACATTCTGCATAGTTTAACCTCTTTTCTTGTGTGCTCCTCTGATCAGAGTCACGCACCTAGCAACAGTGTGTTATACTTAACAATGGTCTGTTGTTACAGAAGTAAAAGACTATAGAATGCAGCGATTGACCAATCTGAATGCAGCATTCAATAATTGTGGTTAAACTTTCATGTTAGACAACAATAGTTACCTGCACCTGTAGATGCGTTCAGTATTACATAATATGTGAACTGGCTCTGCTGAAGGTAATTTTAACATTGCACTCCCATAAAATGAGTCATGGACAGTGGGAACCAGCATCAAATGCAGTGCAGTAGAACTAGATATGGTTTTGTCATCAAGTACACAAGCAACAATTAAAAAGCTGTTTAATTAGAAGAATTGTAAGCATGTAGGAATTAATACCTTTTTGGTCCAGCTTTTTATTTTTGACTCATTTGTGCAGGTTAAGCTCTGCCTTTGAAAATTGACCTTAAGTAAAAAAAAAAAAAAAAAAATGATATTGAGTAAAAGTAAATCTGAAGTGCACTAAAACAATACATGAAATGACATTTCTGAGAAGCAAAGATTTAGAGTATTGTAAGGGAAGAAGTTGAGGTTTCTTGAGTTAGAGAACCAGTGAAAGAACAGATTGTAAATGTTTGCAAATGTACAGAAGTTTATTTCAGGAAGGAAGGAGGAAATTTGATTATCAAGGGTTATAGAAAATGTTTTAAGCCATATAACTGCAGTTCCCAACTTTTCTTGCATCATGGACCAGTGTCAGAAAGACAAATTTCTCACAGACCAGTGGTGGGAAACTATTTCATTAGGTCTGTAATTACAGAACTTTACTGCACCCATTTCAGATAAATACACAAGTAATTCATGCTTTTTGTGCAGCCATCAGCAAATGTGCCTCAGCCCTAAAGTGTTTTTATTATGGAAAGTCGGTTGAAGAAAAACATTTCTCTCATTCCTCAGGATTGGCCACCACAGCACTAGTGACGACAGCTCAGCTTACCGCTCTGTGGACGAGGTGAACTACTGGGACAAGCAGGACCATCCCATCTCCAGGCTGAGACATTACATGACGACCCGCGGCTGGTGGAGCGAGGACGACGAGAGGACCTGGAGGAAGCAATCCCGCAAGACGGTGATGGAGGCGTTCGAGAGGGCCGAGAGGCGCCTGAAGCCCAATCCTGAACTGCTGTTCACGGACGTGTACCAGGAGATGACGCCTCACCTGGACAAGCAGAGAGAGTCCCTGTGGAGGCACGTGCAGCAGTACAAAGAGCACTACCCCCTCGACCTGTATGATAAATAAATTGCACTCAGGACAGAACGAGTTGTGATTTGGTGAACAAATGCAGGAGCGTTTCAGGAATGAGACTGTGATAACCTGTTGCACACCTTTTACTACTCATACAAGTGTAGTTTTGATATTATGTGTGATTTCTGTCTGCACGACGAGGGGGAGCAATTGTTGTGCTTTCAAAACTACTTCACTTCATGCCTCTGGGTTTGGTGCCTTAAGTTAATAGACTTACTGTCAGTAGTACAGCTCTTCTATAAATGCTAAATCACACTTGTGTTTCACACCAAGGTTAATAACTGTACAAGTCAAGCAATAAACGGTGGAGGTTTACCCCTATTGTGTATGTTCCTTCTGTAGCTATCTTTTTCAGTGATTGTGGTATTTAACAGGTTTCCTTGTGTATCTCTGCAGTGACTTGTTTCACTAACATACTGAAGACCTTATTGGTTGTAATGGTTTTTAAGCATACACAGCCAAATGTTATAAGTTTGTATGCTACACTGCTGTTACACACTACACAGATTCCCACGACTGTGCACCCATCTAACCCATGTTACAGTTTGGTGTTTTGTGGAAAATAAACCATGGAACTTTCAATTGTCTTGATTGATCTTTGTTTTTATTCAGACTCAGCAGGAAGGTGGAAAGTTAAGTTAACGACACAACCAAATGGAGATGAACTGGACATTGACATACTTCAACTAGGGGCCAGACCAAAAATGTCATCAGTGCAAATAATTCAACAGACATTAGAAGATGTAACATCCGTCTAAAGCTGCAAGTCTGTAGCCAGTGTTTACTCTTATCACCACATCTTTTCCTCACCAGTCCAGCTCAACAAGTTAGGAACGGGCTGTGGATGCCCTTCCACAACTTCTTCATCTGTGGTGGAGATCGCTGGTGAATCAGAATAAGCTCTTTATGTACGCACAGATTTTCACGATCCTCCTCCTTAACGTCGAAAGTCTGAAAGCCTGCATGCCCCTCAGGAGAAACTCCTAAAGCCTTAGTGCACATTCCAATGTAGACGTCATCGATGGGAAAGAAAGGAATGACACGAGAAACTGAATGTAGGGGTCGCAGAAGCTGTCCAGAGATAAGAAAGCCACCTCCACCTGCATAAGCAGGGTACGGGCCGTCATAGAAGCTCAGAGGAATGTAGTATTTGATGTTGGGATCCCTGAGTGGATTTGCTGTGCTTATGACATGACCAACATACAACTGAGATGCTTTAGATTCCTTCAGAGACAGCAGGTAGCTGAGCAATGCCGGTGTGTTGACAAATACATCATCATCCCCGCTAAAGATGAAGGAGATGCGAGGACAGTGTCTCAGTGTCCACTGGATGAACATGTCCATTTTAAGTGTCAGGTTCAAGAGGGATTCTTGGAAATCCCACTGCAAGAGGTCCCCAAAATGTTTTGCTTCAAATGACAGCAGAGGGCTAAGGTCAGGGTCCTCCACTGGGGAGCGACCCAGGAGGAAGACCCTATGCACTCTCAGTCCTCTGTGATACACTCCCTCTCGGCCCCAGGTCTCCCTCACAGCTTGTCTCCTCACAAAGTTCCCAGGTGCTGATTTGATGGCGAACAGCAGGAAGGTCTGGTTGGCCCCGTCCCCTTCAGTGGAGATGCACTTGTTGGGTTGATTGATCAAGACTGGGGCGGACTTGCAGTTCATGCCCTGCACAAACTCCTTGAACAAGACAGGGTAAGAGTTGAAGTCGTGCACATTGGTCTGCAGAATCTCTTGATTTGTCTCCCTGCAGTGAGACCACTGGGACTCCTGACTGAGCAGCTTTTTCCTCTTATCCATATTCCTGAGTGACAAGTACAGGAGGCGGTTCCAGTATGCTTGGTTTTGAGGAATGGTCTGTCTGAAGCCATCAGAAACAGACACATTGTAAACATCAGGACGGGGGCGGATGACATTCCCCAGCTTGGAGGATTGTGTTTTCACATTGCTGTCTTGGACCTGGTGGCTAAGATGTCTCAGTGGGTTTTGAGGTTCAGTCCTGTGACTGTAGGATGTCTCCAGGTGCAGGGCTGAGTATAAAATCAGGAATAAAGTAACAAGGAGAACCATAGCGCTGAAGAGTGAATGTGTCTCATTGGCTTGAGCTTAGTAACAGAGGCTGGGAGGTGTGTGGTTCCTAGAAATGGATCATATTTCAGGGAAGATGGTCCTGGGACCCGTTGTCTTATCGTCTTCAGGTTACACACACTCTGTTAGCAGGTGCCACAGTGGCTGAACCCTACCTGTCAATATAAACATAAACAAATGAGCACAAAACAAATGAAACTGTGACAGTATGAAATGCAAAACAAGGCACTATCTGTTTTATTATTTAAATTGATAACATGGTGGAAGCAAATTTACTGAAAGAAATGCCTGTTGCCCAAATTAGTCAGTATTTTTCAGTTTGATTTAAAAAACAGATCAAGATATTGAAGTAATGGTACTTTTTATACCCTCACCCTCGAACAAAAAGTATATTTAAATGCTGAGAAAAAATAAAGCTCTTTTCATTGAATGTAACACAGTTTGCTACATGAAGTGGGCTGGAAAAAATGCCCTAAAAACTTGCCCCAAGCACATAAAATGGAATATAGTTAAAGTTATGATGTAGCTCTGTTGGTAAATTGTACATACATATACATATATATATATATATATATATATATATATATATATATATATATATATATATATATATATATATATATATGAAAAAAATATTTCATTTTGCAAATTTCTTTTTTTCGCTGGTGATGTGCATTCTCCCATTTTAGTGGGATGCACTTGAACACATCCTTCTCTCCTGTGTTTAATTAGCGGCAAAAACTCTTCGTACAAATAACAAAGGGGAAAATTCCTGAGGGACCTCACCTATCAGACAGCGCCACAATATGAGGAAAACACCTGAGCTCCATTAGTTTCAGGTCAAGTCGGGAACACAGCATGCACATGGACACCTGTGTACCAACTGCTTTAAATGTCTGAGGCAGTTTTTACTCATTCACTTCAGCATGAGCTCCATTGAAATCTGATAAACCCGCCGAATCATCAGACAAGCAAACCGCGCCGCAGACACCGGCGCGGCAGGTGAGACCTTCACCCAAGCGTTTCAAAAGCACAAAAAAGGTCGAGGCAGTCATATATCTCACATTCAAAAGTTTCAAAACCTACTTACCACACACAAAACGAGCGTACATCGACAGAGCGCTGCAGTGACAGGGGAACAGGTGAGTATCCAGGGATGTGTGGGTCCTGACAGGTGAACACAGCTGCATTTTCCACCCCGTTATGTCCTTTTGTAAGCCAGGGCAGCGATGTGAGGACATGCAGGAGCAGGTCTGTGCCTGAGATCAGGTGATCACTTCACACAGCAGAGCAGGCCACGCCCAGGATGCTTTACTAAGGTTTATTCAAACGTTTGACAGGAAACATCACTGATGTACAAATTATTTAAGACCAACTGTCAAATGACAAAATCACCAGGAGGATACATGAGCACAGTGTTCAGATCAGTAAAGCTCCTTTCTCTTCATTGTATTGCATCTCGTGCAGGCCTTAAAAAATGCATTGTTTTTTTTTCAGCCTGGTTAGTTATGACAGAAAACAAACACAAATCAGACATCATGACAAAAAGTAACAAAAGAGAAAAAACACAACTCTTGACAAATGAGTCTATACAGTGGAAATCAGCTGTTCTACTTTACTCATCTGTATCAAACCATGCAAATGTTCACAAAGGTGACGAGCTTTTTTTCACCTTTTGTGGAATAAAAGCACTTTAAATGAAAGTGACAAAAACAAATTTGCTAATTATTTTATAACGCTTGATAAAAGCACTGATTTTTTTTTTCCTCCATCAAATCTTTGCTGTTCACATCCTGAGAACTTTGCGTTATAAGGCAGAGGGGGTATTTGCCATGGAATAACCTCAGAAACTCTTGGCCTCTCTGCTTGGAGGGAGCTCCACAGCTGAGATGAAGTGCTGTTTAATTAGAGATGCCCTGGTATGACCTACAGTGTACTCTAGCACTCAGAAGTACCAAAAACCAATGTGACTGCTTTAATCACTGTTGTCATTTTGGTCCTTCAGTTCTTTCTAAAGCACATTTTTGGAAAATATATTTTGTAGATCAAAGTGTTAGTAACTTGGCAATCTCTCATCCGTTTTATAATCATTAAAATAAAATAAAGCATTTCTTATGCAAGAGTGCTGGTAAGAATATTTGGTATTGTGGCCCAGTTGTGAAAATTTAAACTATTGGGCAAATACCTGTATCATAACAATATACAACAACATACTATGTGCAGTGTGCACTCAGGAAAATAGTGTTTATACCAATAAAGACCAAAAGTTTTGAGCTTTGAGTTGAGAAGATTTAAAAAGGCAAGGAAAAAAAATACTGCAGATGGTAAGGAAACACAGTATCTGTGAAGGACTATAAGGGCTAATGGTCAAAGAGTTAAGATTGCTGCTAGAATGGAAGTGACAGGCTCAAGGCAAAACAAAGGGAAGCAAGTCTGTTGTTGAGGACTGAGGAGGAACACAGAGAGGAAGTCAGCGAAGGTCGCTCTCATCGTCCTGTATGGTTTTCTTGATGCGGAGAAGCATGGTGGTGAGCCACTGGTCCAACCGTGAGATGGTGTCATATTCTTTCACCTGAGACATGGACGGTAAATATGACCAAAATTAACCAAAACACAAGACAGGAACAATAAAGGCCAGCTCGTATATTGTAGCATTTCTCTCCTGGTGGTTAATAGAAAAAGTAGAAAACTATCTCTGTTTTTTTTTTTTTTTTTTTTTTTACATACACATTATTCTGCTGAAATTACAACCATCCACTCACCGAATCAGTATAGGCGTCCACATTCTGTTCTTCATAAGCATCTAGAAGTTTCTGGTGAGATAAAAAACATTTTTACAACATTATCAGACAGACTGCTCACAGCCACAAAAACATCCTGAGAGATAAAGAAGCTGCAAAACAAAGTATACAGTCTGCATGTTAGTCTAAATAGCAGTGTTAAGAGAAGGCCTTATGTGTACTATGCTGAATCGTGCCTATGTTGACCCTCAGTGTCATTGAGGAGCATGCAGATGTTAGCAAGTTCAAGCACCTGGTCGCTGTTTCAGAAAGCAGGGTTAACAAACTCTGAGTTAAAACCTGAACTCTGGGCTGACTAACCCCAAACTGTCACACTCAGAGTTTTCGGTTTCAGAACAGGCGATAACAGTTTGTTCAACCAACTCTGAGTTAATTTGACCCCGAGTTAAGCTCAAGCACGAGGAGATAAAAAACCCTCATCAGTGAAACACAGATAACATGATTCACCATGGCAGCAAGCGGAAAAAAAAAAACCTCAACCCTCCTGCTTCTCACCAGTGTAGTTAGACATAATTATGAATGCTGACAGAGAATGAGCATATATTCCCAATAAGAAAAAAAAGCAATTCTGTAGCAGCTGCAAAAGAACGTGAGCTCTCATTGTTGACTGAAACAATACGCGAGTATTAATCGGAAAAAAAAAAAGTTTTCTCTCGTGTGTTACTCAATTATGTGTGTCATTTATTATGTGTGTCTTTGTGCAGGTGCAACTCAGCAGGCACAAAATGAACTTGGACGCAGCTAAAGATGAAATACAAAAATATAGTTTAAATTGTGTGGTATAAATTCATTCCAAGCAGTCATGGTGTTTAACCTGCCCCAGTGGCTACATTCAACATGTGATATCAGAATCAGAATTACTCCATTGATCTCCACAGGGAAACTCTTCTGTTACAAAGCACCCAAACAGAAAAAAAAAGATGTAAGTAGTAAATCTTCTAAGCAAAAAAAGAAAAACTAAAATCATTTTTCAGCTCTGCCAGCCCTGCCAAAGCAACACCTAGTCTAAATGTCTTCACACATACAAGTCTCCAAACTTGTGCTTAGGCTACTGTATATGTTCACATGTGTCTCCATTACAACATGATGGGGATGTGCGTGTAGTCTATGCATCCAGTCACACCTGGAAATAATCTGATCATCTGAGCCTCTTCATACTACACTGATTATTGATCCCTGATGTTATATTAATAAATGTAAATAAATAAAGTGCAATATAAAGAATTAACTCTGAAGTGAAAGCATGTCCACGATGTGTCATGTGAGCAATGTGAGGGCTGAGAACAGGCTATTGTTCAGACTGACGGTGCAGAAAAACGGAAACACTCATCAGGGGAACTGAGGTCTAATAATCCTCTACTGACTGAGTATTTGTGTTTCAGTATCACTTGGTTCTACCACAAAAGAACATGCCATGTGTACGACTGCTTTCAGTCTGCAGGCTCTAGATAAAGAGGGGAGAAAACTCAGGGTTAGTTGGAGAAAACCTGCCAGCAATCAGGTTAGGTTCACAGAGTGTAAGTGAACCCCAGAGTTTGAACCTGCTTTCTGAAACGGGGGCCTGCTGGCCGTTTTGATTAAAAACAACAAGAGAGCAGCAGTAGATAAGTTTCTCCATCTCCACACTTTCCTTTAACCCCTTTCCATCAGCCTCATCCCTCTATGCCCAAACGATTAGTCTGTGTTGTTGTTTGAGGACGTCAGAGCAAAAACAGCACCAGACCCTACCTTCAACAGTTTGCATTCTCTCGAGTCTGAGAAGGCTGGAAACATTTCTTCATACTTCTGCACAGCAAGCTGGGTGACAAGACAATGAATATTAGAGCAGCGGCTCATGTTACAACTGTTGTAGGTGGACACAAGCTCTGTGCAGGTTTACCTTTGCATTCAGCATGTCTACACAGAAGTGACAGAGCGCTGCCTTGAAGAAGTGATCCTTGGCACTGTATTTCAGCAGCGTACTGTCCATTGCATGTGTTCCGACCTGGAAATCACAATGTACAGGTCAGGTAAGTTTTGTTGCTACTGACTGATAGCATGTTGAGATGAAGGCTGCTGATGACCATTACTTCACCTGTTCATAGATCTCGATAGCTTTTGGGTACTGCTCCAGCTGAGCTGCGTAGGTTGCTACTTTCAGAAGGCACTTGTTAGCTGAACTATAAAGGGGAAAAAAACAAGTCAGGTAATGCAACGGCATGTTATGAAAAAAAAAAAAGAGATGCAATGATGAGATCTCTGTAAAGAGGAAAAAACAAATCAGACAAATCAGGCTATAAAATCTGACCAGAGAGGAGAGGAAATATGACTCAAATCAGTCACCTGGTCGATTCTTCCCCTTTGTAATAATCTGCTGCCTGTTCATAATGAGCAATGGCCTGGAATGGGACAAGAAAATATATTGGACATACGAACAAAACAAAGCTTTATTTAACAAGAGATTATCACTTAAAACAAACTAATCAGTAGTTCAACTGGAAGCAAGAATTTACTTGTGAATTAATAAGTAAAAAAAACAAGAAAACAAAACAATAAATGGTTATTTAATCTGACCTTGTCGATGTCCACCAGCTCTGTCTCGTATATTTCAGCGATGGTGATATGATGTTTAGCTGCGATGGTGAAGCGCCCCTGAACACAAAAAACAACCATGAGAGAGGCAACCAACAGGGAGAATTATATGTTACATGAATAAAACTGATGCTAAACACACCAGATGGTACACCATGTTGAATTCAGTCATTTCAATGCAGTAAGAAGAATCCCCTGTTTACAGACTCACCATATCAGTGTAAATCTCAATAGCTCGGTTTAGGCAATTTATGGCCTCTGTTGAAAAAAAGAAGACATTATTTAGACAAATCACAATTCACAACAATAAAAAAAACAAGTATAAACTTTACTTTAAATTCAAAGGGATAGTTCAGTTTTTTTGAAGTGGGGTTGTATGTCAGTACTTGTCAGTGGGGGGGTGAGCAGAGACCTTTCTACTGCAGATATTATACTTAGTGGCCATTTGTACCTCATACAACCCCACTTCAAAAAAACCCGAACTATCCCTTTAAAGGTCAACCACATTTAGGTGTCTAAATGTGTCTAAAAGATGGTGACCACTGGCCTTGATGCCATTATTTATTCATGCTTGTCACCAAAGCAATGTGTTCATTAGCCTGCACCCCCTGTGTTGACTGCACTTTGAGTGGAGTCATAAGAGATACTTCTAAAGCTCTTCGTCTGGAAGATCTTAATGTTATTTGACATTGACTTTATGTACATAATCCACTCAAACTGGTGTGGTACTAGTAATTACAAGTGAACTTTAGTGGTTACATAACCTACATAATCCAAGGTAGCATGCGTAATGATTACCTTGTGGATCTGCTTTTTTGAAGGCGTTCCCAGCATCAATGAAGTTAGTCGCTGCATCGTGCTTGCTCTGCATCTGAAGGTGAAGACAGGCAGCTTGGGAGAATGCATTTCCTGCAGCTGAAAAGAAATTATTGCATGTTAGAGGATGGGGAAGTCTTGACATCCCATAATGGAAATAGTTACTGTTTGGGCTCAGTGTAATCATCTTACCACACCAATTTTTGGCCATTTTGTACATGTTGGCTGCCCTCACATACATGTCACAGGCCTCTTCCAGCTTGGAGGAACCTCTGTGTGTCAACACATAAGTTTAATTTAACAAGGAGTTCATCATCTTACCCACAGAACATCAAATGCCACCATAAGAAGTCATAGATAGTGATAAAGTGAGTATATTTAGGCCATGCTGCTTCACTGATGCAGACATCCACCGTTCATCTCACCAAGCAAAACAAGAAAAGTTGTGTAGATGCAAACTTCAAATTTGGATTTAGTGCAGTATCCTAACTATTATTAATATTAAAGGTGCAGTTGCATCATCAAGCTTTACAAACAACTGCCTCTGCTGTTCATAATCTGCATAATCGGCTGTAATGTACACACACAATTAACATAAACATGTAAATGAGCTAATTAAATAAAAACCCACATGAGTAAGTCTTTGCTGTGTCCATGCTCAGCTGTGAGTGGATGAGGGTCATACTAGTATTACCTTCCTTAACCTGATGCAACACACAAATCAGTTCCACTCTGCTAATGTAAACAATTGTGACTGACACGTGATTTGCGCCTCACCACCTATTGACTTTGCAAAAGAGTCCCAGGTGATGGCGCTACAGCTGCAATCCCCGAGATCAAATGTTGCAGAATTACTCTTATATAATGGCCTGATCCACACCTGCTATTATGAAGCCACCCTCAGACACACTGCAGCAGCGGGCGCTGTGTAATTGAAGTCCGGTGACAGCTACATGCAGGTTTATTGTGGTTATTGTCAGATGTGTTCCGTGTGGAGATAAGGCTGCGCATGTTGATTAACTGCACCGCTGAGCACACTTGTATAACACCGATCACAACAACCTGACGCTGGGGACAGCCAGGTCCAGTGTTGCAGCAAGGTTAACACTCTGGTTGTGTTCTTGTAGTGTTGGTTGTTGTTGTTGTTTTTAACAGCTAACCTCCTTCCGCTTAGTTGGCCTTAGCTTGACAGTGTTAGCTCAACAGTAGCTAGCCGATGTACTCACCCAAACAGCGCTCCGAAAAACGACTGCGATGACTTTACTTTCTTGTCGGCCTCAGCCATTAAGGCCGTTGCTTCCTTTTCTTTGCCACTATTATCCATTTTTGTGTCGCTGCTCTGTTTTTGAGGAGAAACAAGAAAATGCGAAACCCAACAACTTGCTAACCAGCGCTAGCAGCAACGGGTTTGCCTTGTCACATCACCGGCAGCGAAGTGACCATCACCTCTGTCATGTGACACAGGCTGCAGAAGACACTGGTGCTGCGTTCAGGTGCTGTCCGTAAGCGCCACTTACCATGTTTGTTGAAAAGGATTGCTACTTAATTAAGTAAATGACAACAAAACATAATATACCACGGCCTAAATTACGATGATAATGATATCATACATTAATAATTTGTAAATATATCATACAACTCATACACTCATAAAGTATACCAAGCTACAAATACACACAAATATTGTTTTTAATTTATGAAGCAATGCACAAATGTCACATATAATGAATATCAGACTGTGTGTACAATAGCACATATATATGGTATATTTCATAAATTGTGCCCTTTAACTTATCTTGTCATTTCATTTTTTTACGTGAGTGACAAACTTAATTCATATAACTTAATTCAAGTAATTGACTTTAATTTTTTTAATAGTAGTAGCTGCAGAGGTGAAGTGTTCTCTCAGGATGTCAATTTACTGCAAATTAATGTTTTGGAGTTTCAGTAAATGTTTCTGTACCTGCATAAGGGCCCTGTATGGTTAAATGATAGTTGGATTTTGTAGAGGTAGCCTACATTTTTAGGTTTGTTCGGCATTCTCGCTCAGCAGTCTGGGTAAATAGTGCATTCATTCACTTCCTCCACACACCCCACAGTGCTGTCTTTGATGTTAAGACTATATAGACTGTAACAATAATGATTACGAAGCACTTGCTTGATGGACTTGAAGGACTTTTTGTGACATAACTGAATAATTTCGTTACAATTGTGATGTTTTTAATGACTATAACATTTCACAGCATTATGGAATAGGTTTGTTTTGCTCCCATTGTCACGATATCTACAGCATGTAAGGACTGAGCGCTGAGGTGATGCTTTTCACATTTGTAAAATGTAAAGCATTCTATCTATCAATCTATCAATCTATCTATCTATCTATCTATCTATGTATCTATCTGTAGAGACATTGTTTACCAACATTGTAAACACTGTGCAAGTACTACATGAACAACTTTGCCCGCTCTCCTATCGATCAGGGATGCACCAATCAGACTTCTTCCTCATGAGACCCGCTTGTTTGGTTACAACACACAAACATTCTTGTATCACTTTTTGTTGTTGCCCAATCCTTGGAGTAGGTAGAGCAGCAGAGCTGTTTCATCGTGGACAAAGCTAAATCTCGCACTCGCAACCTTTAGAGAGAATGGATGTCGATAAGGAGCGCAGAGGAGCCATAGATTTCAATCAGGCAAAACGGAAGTCTGCTGTTTCCTGCCTGTAGTTGGGTCCTGTACAGCAGCCCGTGCGAGGCTGTCCTGGAGACCCCGCGCTGCCTGCACCTCTATCGTCTCGGGTGAGTTTGTTACAAAACAGCATTTTTCTCTATTTACACGAATATCTCTAACAAAGCTGCGGTATTTATGCACTGCGGACAACCCGCGAGCTGCACCGCTACCGTTATCGAAACGCCACGCTGCTGCACGACCCGGCAAACATGGTCATTTTCCACCGAATTCCCAAGCATACCCCCCTCATCCAAGAGTATTCCAACATTAACTCATATTTTGCTTGCAAGAGGAGACAGATAGCTCGCCACGCAATTACGTTTACACCTCTAAGCAAACAATACTGCCTTTTCTTGGTTGAATCGAGGTGCCGCTGTACGATACGAGTGTTAAAAATGTGTCAGTCGGTGGTTTGTTTTGAATGTCAAAGGCTCAAGCTAGCCGTACGTCTGAATATTGTTGATAGCTGCTTGGCTTAGCAGGCTAGCTAGCTTAGCTAACGAAATTCAACCCAGATGCATGAAAATGCTTGAAATTGGGATGAAACGGGTTTCCGAAATCAATCGTTTTATCAAAGTAAAGTCTTAAAACAGTCACATAGTGGTTAAATAAGACGTGTTGTAACGAATCGGCAAAATATGCATGGAAAGCTCTTTGAAAACACCAGCTAGCCTTTAGCTAGCCGCTTGCAGTGTCCCCATTCATATCCTGCGCACTGGCTCTGCTCTGACCGAGTAATGGCTACGATCCGCCGCATTTTTAGAGCGGCAACCGGGGATGCATCCCCCCTTTAACCACGGTAATATGTTCGCTTGCATTATTCGGCAACTAGCAGTGACGGTGTTATTGAAAGTGTTGTGCACAGTCGTTGAGACCTGTGGTGAATTGAGCGACAGCCGCACTCTAAACCTTTCCAGGCTGTGTGAAAACCGCGCGTTTTCAGTTTGTTGTCTATTTCCATCCGCTGTTTCTCGATGTGAGGCAAACATCTGCTTGATCTGGAGTGCATCAACCTTTTATAGTTGCTTCTGTGTCTGCTTTATTCAGAGTAGACTCTCAGCTAACCAGATGTCTGACAGCATTTGGTGATGTAATGTTTTGAGTAGATAAAGAAGTTATTTTATACTCTAAAAACAACAAAGAACACCTTTGCAGCTGGTATATATACTAATGTACCGGTTTGTATCTGAGTCCTTAAGATGCTTAATCGAAATTAATTTTTAGTTATTTTGGACATAAATTTGAATGGTTGAAAATGCAGACTAACAATCTGAAACATTCATAAATGTGTTTGTCTTGTTAAGTACAACTATAAATCAACACTCAGTGTCACTAAATATCCACCCAAAATACTAGACACTTGTGTCATTCTAATCACATTACAGTAGAAATATAGGTAATATGTACATTTATTATAAAATACTATACATAAAGGAAATTAGTCATCTTTTGTTCATGCTGTTTTTATGAGTGTATTTATAATGAAATAAATTATTTCTGGTCATAAAATCCTTTTTCCTCTTAAACAGTTGTCATGGATGATGAAGACGGCAGGTGCCTTCTAGATGTAATTTGGTAAGTCATTGCTGAAGAAGTACTGGACAAGTTTGATAGCGTAACAGTCTGTTCAGTCGTCTCTTTCGTCCCATTGTGAATTGAATTGTTTTCTTTTGCAGTGACCCAGAAGCTCTCAATGACTTTCTTCATGGATCTGAGACCCATGTGAGTAACAGGAAAAAAAAAAAACGTTAAAGATGTCACATCTGTTAGGCTTGTGATTTCTAGTTTCAAAAAATGGGTTTGTTATTGATGTGATGAGGCGTGTGAGTTGTGCGTATTTTTGTCAGAGCTTGTGTGACTACGTGCTTAAGTCACTTTTTTTTTACTGCTTTCTCTGCTCAATGGTTGTCTTTTCTTTTTTGATCGCACTATGTATGGTTTCACCCCGGCTTCCCCTGTATTAGGCTAATTCACAAAATGAGAAATGCTAATACTAACACTTCCCAACTCTGTGCTATTCCTGTCATTTTGCCCCCCCCCCCCCCCCCCCGCATCGCTTATCTTTTCGCTGGTTCTTTACAATCTGGGTTTTCTGTGTTCTGTCCTTTCCTTGCCCTTCTCTTCTGTTTGATGGTCTGTATGTTTCTTTGTCCTGGTGGCTTTTGCCTGCTGGTTTGGGTGCCTTTGGTTTCTGTCTATCCTATCCTGGGTGGGTGTGTCTGTAGTTGGACACTGACGACCTTTTGGATGGTTCGAGTGACCCCTCCAGCTCGTTCTTCTCTACCACTGGGGTGAGTAAAATCCCCCAATCCTCCACCACCTCCTCCTCCTTCTGTTTGCTATCCGTCTGTTTAGCATGCATCTCCAAACACCCTCCCTTTCCACTAACATACTTACAGTCTACAAGCTTTGATTTTCTGTGATGTGACAAGAGGTTTTTGTGGGGTTTTTCATGTCTGCAATTCTGCGTTAACTCTGTTACACTCCTTGCCATCACTTCTATATCTAGCCATCAAAATGAACCCATCACGGGGTTTCACTTCTCTCCTTTGTCTTTCTCTTTAAGGGCCATGTTCCAGAGGTCCAGCCTGCAGTCCAGCTGTCGGCCAGTGAGCCGACAGGCCTGCCCAGAGTCAGTGTTGACCTGGACTTCCTGGAGGATGAAGACATATTGGGAGGATCCCCAGGTGGTGAAGGTGGAAGCAATGGCATTGGGACAAATCATGAGCCGTGTGACATCCTACAGCAGAGCTTGGCTGAAGCCAACATCACAGAGCAAAGCTTACAAGAGGCAGAGGCTGAGCTGGACCTGGGCTCCTTTGGAATTCCAGGCCTTACACAGGTGGTTCAGACGCTGCCTGATGCCAGCCTCTCTGGGGCTGGAGGTGCTGCCGTTGGTGTAGGCATAGGTGTTGGTGTTGGGGGAGCAGCAGCAATTTTCCCTGGGTCAGCGCCAAGCGCCACTGCTACTCCCCCCAATGCCACAGCTGACATGCTGGGGTCAGTGCTTGCTCAGCAGGGCCTTCAGCTCCAATCCCAGGTCATGAACAAGGCCATTAGTGTTCAGCCATTTATGCAGCCTGTGGGCCTGGGAAATGTGACGCTTCAACCCATTTCAAGTCTCCAAGCTCTTCCTAATGGGAGTCAGTCTGGACATTTGGGTATCGGACAGATTCAGGTTGTGGGTCAGCCCACAGTCATGACTATCAATCAGTCTGGGCAGCCAATCCTGGCCAAAGCCATGGGTGGTTACCAGCTGCACCAGTCTGGGCCAGAGGTATCAGGTGCTGGTTCCCAGGCGGGGCTTGGAGGCTCAGGAGGTGGACTTGTGATCCAAGGTAACAAAGCCACTTTGGGATCTCCAGCTTTAAATGGACCGGCTGTTTGTGTCAGCAGCACAAACAGCAGCAGTGGTGGTACAATGACGGCTCCTGCTGGCCTTGTGGGCTTTGGCAACAACCCTCTAAGTTCAGGAATTGGAGCTCAGACACAAACTCAAGGCCAAATCATGCAGAACGTGATCATCCAGCGCACACCAACACCCATTCAGCCTAAACCCCCTCAGGGGGAGCCATCCAAACTAAACTCTTCAAACAGCAGCAGCCGCAGCAGCAGCAGCCGCAGCAAGCACCCCAACCCCTGCAAAACGATGCCCACAAGGCTCTGGGGCTGCAGCAACTTCCAGTTTCTGCTGCTCAGAATGTAGCCTTCTTGACAGGAAAGGCAGGCTCTAATGTTGTCCTGAGTACTCAAGCTACAACACAAGGCCCGCAGTTTCAACAAACCCTATTCAAGCAACAAGGAGCACAACCATCTGGCAAGCCCCTCAGTGTACACTTGTTAAACCAATCAGGCAGCATCGTTATACCCCCTCAGACAGTCCTGCAAGGTCAAAATCACCAGTTTCTCCTGCCACAGCTACCGGCAGGTGGGCAGATCCTGACCCAGCACCCTGGGGGTCACATCATAACCAGCCAGGGTCCTGGTGGACAGCTCATTGCAAACCAGATTTTAACTGCAAACCAGAACATCAACTTGGGTCAGGTGTTGACTTCACAGGGCCATCCTGGGGCTGCCCACATCCTCTCTACACCCATTCAGCTCCAGCCTGGCCAGATGGGCACACCCACCCTCTTTCAGATGCCTGTCTCATTGGCTCAGACTCAAAGCCAGACACAGACCCACACTGTCTCAGGTCATGCCCAGACAGTTATACAGGGTATGCCAATCCAGAACTCCCTAACCATGCTGAGCCAGGTGGAGGGGTTAAGCCCGGCGGTCACACTTCAGCCAGCCCTGCAACCTCAGCCAGGTGGCGTCCCCAGCAGCAGCAGCAGCAGCAGCAGCACAGGAGCAGCAACCATGGCTCAAGGCCAGGCAGGGGAGTGCGTTGCTGTGCTGGGTAGCACCACAGACCAGGCTGCTCATCCCACTCAGCAGCATGTGCCGCAGTCCTCTATTCTGGCCATGCAACCGGCTTCCTCTGTGTCTGCAGCTGTCACAGTACCCTCCTCTTCTCCGTCCATGTCTGTGTCCACCTCTTCCTCTGTCACAGCAGTGGGGCTGGTCCCCCCTCAGGCTCAGCACAGTCCAGGGAGGTTACTGCTCACCAACCAGGGCTCCAGCATGATCTTGAGCCAGGAGTCGCTGCAGATGTTCCTGCAACAGGTCAGTGCTCCACTCTTTGCACGTTAGCTTCAATTTTGTACAGTTAACATTGTCTTAAATATCAAATAACATGCACGGAGTGATATCTTGGTCTGACTTCTTTGGTTTACTATTTTACTCCCCTTCCCTTCCAATCCCCTTCCTCCTCCCCTCCCTCATCCTGAAATGGTAAATGTACTCCTATCAGGAGCAGCAGCATCAAACAGAGAATGAGTCAACCCCCTCTGTGGGCGTACCAGCGTCTGTAATCGTCAGCAGCAACAACATCACTGCTCTGGCCCCCGCTGTCCATGACAGCCAATTAACTGACTCTTGGGTGGGTCAGAGCCACAGCCCTTCCCCTGGCCCCTCCCACATGACAGCAGTGGTAAAGCAGGTAGAAATGCCCCTTTATGTTAAGCCCCACCCACTTGCTGCTGCTGCCGCCACGACGTTAGGGTATCTTACCTTTCCCCATCACTGCTCTCTTCTCCTCTCCTGCATTACTCATTGCTTCCATCATGGCTCTCACTGTTGCTGTGCAATCCCTATAGCGAGAATTAATCATTTGCTTGCAGCTTCTGTGTGTGTGTCTCTAACATTGCTTCATTATTACATAAAGGCATGATCATTCCAAAAGCTCATATATATTGTGTTTCAGCCTCTGTGCTATTTTGATATTTAACTTACATTTGGGACTGGTAATCAAATCCCAGTTGTTTTTTTTTTTTTTTGTTTTTTTTTTTTAACTAAAGTTGATTGTTGAACTAATTTGGTAATTTTTCATTCATCTATGCATTGTGTAACAGAAAACCAAAACCATGCTCATGCTTAGTGGAAGAGCTACCAAGGTGCCAGATGCATCCTTTTTACCCTTTTTACTAACACTGGTTCAATCAACTCACCTTGCTCAATCAAATTCGACCAGTTCACCTTCATCTGCCACATTACTGACCAATGACTGATCAATTGATCCACACCTCTCAACTCTGTACATCTCATGAAAACTTGTGTGTGCTTACAGTGCCACTACCCCTTGTAACCCCTAATCTGACCAGTGTAATGATTCCCAGACCAAAATGACATGCTCCCCTGACTCCTGTCCCTCTAGTGTTCAGATCACCTATTACTTAACCATCACAGGGCAGCAGATCTCTACTTCTTGCTTTTGTCAGCGTCTTTTTGGCTCGCTAGATGATCATTGCTCCCCTTTTTGTATGTAATCCTCCTCCTCCTCAAGAAAAAAAAAAAAAATCATTGGGCTTCTCTTACTTTTACCTCAGCAGCTACTCGATTTTAAAGTCTAACACTTGGCTTTCGTATTGTTTGGTGTTTCAGCCACGTTTGTGTAATTTTGTATTGGGGCTTGGCGATAATTCCATATCTCTGTGGAATAATTTTCAGTGTAGTGAGATAATGATGATCAGTTGGATTTAACCTCTACAAAATTATTCATGGAGGTGTTTGTCCGAGGTGATTTGTCTTGTGCAATGTGTAAAAATAGCCATTAGATGATTTTCATTGTAGTAAACTCATGTGAAGTGACGTCATGATAAATATTCTCTTCAATATATCCTGATTAAATCTGTGATATAGTCATATCGCCCAGCCCTATTTTGTATCTAGAATCAAATTTTAAACCATGTACAACAATCACATTTTGTATAGACTGCATGCATGTAGAAATGTAGTCGTAGTGCATGTAGAACATTTTGTGTTTGATTTTTTTCCCCTTTGTGTTGAATGTCCCAGTTTCCTCTTGTGTTCAGATGGAGTTTGTGAATAAGATAAGCATATCAATATATTGTGATTCTCCAGGTACCCTCCAGTGGACATCAGCAGCCCCTGAAGATCCAGGGCATGTCCCCATCAACAGCCTTGACCACTCACACCACAGCACCCCCAGTGGCAGACAGCCCACAGCCTTCTCAGTCTCCTCTCACGCTGAGCCAGCAGATCCAGTCACCACACCATCAGCAGCAGTCACGTCCTCCGTCTCAGCCTCAACCACAATCTCAAACTCCCTCCCGCTCGTGTACACCCTCTTCCCACCCCCCGCTCTTTATTGTCCATAACCAAATCGCAGAGTCTCCCCAACCAGCTGCACAAGGCCAGCTGCAGCAGACTCAGCTCCAGCAGGCTCACATTCAAGTTCAGCTTCAGCCTCAGCCACGGCCAGCCTCCCAGCCTGCCCCCTATCAACAAGATATGCCTCCTGTGTCACAGTCACCTAAGCCTCCTGCTGCACCGCCTGCACAGCACCAATTCACTGCACCTCCTGTCAGCACTTCTACAACTGCTGTAGTGAAAACCCAGGTTCCCATCCAGGGCCTGACAGCAGAGCAGCAGCACCACCTGCAATTAGTGGGAGCGCAAATTCAGACCCTGTCAGGCATCACCCAGCCCTCACCTCAGCAGAAACAGTTGCTGGATAAGCTGCACCAGGTACTGTCCCAGTTCTCCTCTAAACTATTTTAATTAAGGTTTCTTGCCAGTAAAACCATCTTATGTATTTTGACTTAACTCCTCTTTCACCTTCCCATTAGGGATCGACCAATTATCGGCATGGCCGATGATATCGGCCGATATTCGGCGATAATCGGCATCGGCCGTTTTTTTCACCGATAACCGATAAAATGAATTTATTTTAAAACGCGCTCCTCTGGTGCTGGTGCAGCGTCTCTGCCTGAAGTCACCACTCTTGGCTGTGTGACAAAGTCCCGCCCACAGCCCCCACTGACGATGGTTACATGGCACAGGTCAGTCAACACTGAAGGCTCACCTGCAGCGCCACACAGAGGAGGAGAAGCAGACTGCTCCGGCGAGCCGGCGGTGAAACGCTCGAACTTGCAATAAAAACCCTCTATGCTAAAATTTTAAAAACACCGAAGCCTTGTGATCATGATGGTCGTGATGGCCCACCGCTGTTTAACAACTGCCGCCACTGCTTCAGAATTGGGGCCAGACACACAATAATAATCTTCCGGTTACCATTGCTTTGTTGAAGTAATAGATCTCCTAATGTGCGCCAACCCGCGGTGTATAAACAAACAACGTCTGAGGTGATTATAGCCGATAAGTTTAACACCACACGCTAACGTGTCCTTTTTATTTATAATCTCCTCTCCTTAAGCGCTCGTGCTTTCCGCCTCACGCTGCTCTGTTGTCAACAAACACACGTGGCCATGGTGCTGCAACCGAACTATACGCGGCTGCGCAATGACCGGCTGTTTGCCTGTCGCTCGTAGCGCCCCATTAGTTATAATGTGGACACACTCACAACCTGATGTGACGCCGGCGCGCATTCCGTTCGACGCGCTTGCTCTTTCGTGCACGTCCACGGGCCACAGCTCCACAGGCCACAGATCCACCCTGATCCACCGGTGTTGTGTCGGACAGGTGTGGCTGTGTGTCTGCTGCTGTGTCCCACGGAGCTCTGGCCCGTTAGAAAGGTGAAGGAGAAAGACGCGCCTCCCAGATGGAGAATGCTTGAGAAACACACATTTCAGGACTGCTGACTTGTATCAGCAGAACAGACATATCCAGTGATTTTCAGCCTCCTTTCATATTTAAACAATATGCACAATACCTGATAGCGCTATTCTCAGCTCTCAGGATGCTTTCTTAGCTCTGCTTTCTGCACCACAGTCTGGTGCTACTGGGTTGGGACTACTAAATGAGATTCACATTTCAGAACAATTCAGTTTGTTGATTTTATAAAAGTTCAAGGAGCTATTTTATTTATTAATATATAATTGAGCTTTAAGAAATGCTGCTTGAAGGTCCCTGCACTTTTTGTTTTAAAATAATAAAACGTTGTTTAAAGGCATTTCAATTAAGATTTGTGTTTGAGTTATTCTACAAAAAGTTAAGGTCTTTTTTTCACAGTGTACGAAAAACAAACAAACCGTATACTGTATTCAGCCTCATCCCAGGTGTGTTACTCTAAATTTTGACACCAAAATTTTCATTTTTACTGCAAATGAATATCGGTTCTATATATCGGCTATTTTTCCTTGATTATTAATAATCGGTATCAGTCCTGAAAAATCCATATTGGTCGATCCCTACTTCCCATGCTTGAGCAGCTGAACCTCTGAAACCTGTCTGTTGCTAGTGTTTTTTGTTTTGTTTTGTTTGTCCCCCCCCTATTTTTTGTCCTATGTTTTATCTCACTGTTGTATCTCTTGGTATGGGTGATGCCTATATGTGACTTGTTCAATATACTGAGAATATAAAAAATTCTTAGTTTTTTTTTTTTTACTCGCAACAAGTGAGTATATTTGTAATGCTTTTGTGTACTGTAGAAAGGGTTAAATGGTGGGTTGAATGATATGCAGAAAAAAGTTATTGCAATTGCAACATCAGTCATAATTTCAGGTAGAATAAGTATTTTTACATTTTATTGGCAATGAACAAATGTCAAAACCACGATGATGTGATTTCTGTCGAAGCTCGTACCAAACAAACTTTTCCTTTAGATCTGTAGAACATGTCTTTCTTGTAAGCCTGGGGCATCTCTGCAGTTTCACTGTGATTTTGCATTTGTAGTCTGTTCTGACATGTTTTAGCTGACCAAACAAAATGCAGTTCCTGCGATTTGGATATTGCACTTGGCCATATTGCAATTTCAATAATATTTTAATCAGACCTAGTTAAATGCATTGTAACCTTTCAGTTAAGGCTGTCACAATACATACAGATAGTTGTGTCTAACGGTAGAATTTTCTTTTTCTGATCATTTCATGCCACGAAATAGTATAAGCCTAAACAGAGTTTGATAATACGCATAAACCTTATGGAGCAGAAGAGTCATTTTTTGGCATTGGAACATATGACTAAAAAATTAATTTCTTTTTGCTTTTAGGCTTTGCAACTAAATCCACAATGGTAACATCAATAGATGCTCATTGAAATTTGGTCATCGATTTAGAATTAAAAATGAAGTGCCTCAAGATAAACGGTCTGGGCACTCTACTCATGTGTCATTAAACCATAGCAGAAGGAAGAGGGCGCAACATGATGATGTCATTAAAAGAGGACCATTCACCCCTCAAACGGTGGAAAAAGACGAGGAAATAGCGATGGAAATATGACATTCCTGTTACTTTCATCCAGCTGTTTTTATGCAGATGAATGGAAACGGTTTTCTACGATTATGCAAAATAATTGTGGTCAGCTCAAATAATTGCGATCAGGCAATTATGTAAGAATTGTGACAGGCCTACTCTCGATGATTCTATTTGTAATTAACTCGTCAGCATCACTCAGAGCTCATCTGTTGTCAACCAGATTGATTCTTCTGGAGTTGAACATGTAAACAAACTGTCCTGCTGTGTTTTCAGGTCCAGCAGAACATCCTGCTGCAGTCCAAGCAGCCTGTTCAGCCTCAGCCTCAGCCTCAGCCTCAAGCCACCAGTCAGTTCACTTCTCAGCAAGATGTGCCTGTTGATAAAGCTGTGATTACATCAACAGCCAGCACTGGTACACCTGCTCAGCTGCCCTCCGTGCTGAAACCGATGTCAGTGCTTGTCAAAACCCCTGCTACAGGTGAGACACAATTTACTGTGAATGATGCAAAAAGACACGACACTGAACACTCCTTGAACTACTTTCCTTTATAATGATTTGTTGTGTCTTATTTTAGCATCAAGTGACTTACAGGTATTCTCAGGAGCCCAAGGGCCAGCTGGAGCAATGGTGAATCAGACTGTCACTCCTGCCAGCCTTACCCAGCCTGCACAGGTAGGTGACATTCTCAGAGGAACTCAGAAGGAACGGGTGCTTAATGCATATTATTGTGTATTAGCTGGTCTACATTTTCCAGCAATTCATCACTGAATTTCCAGTTTGCAACATCAATCAATGTGTTTTGTCAGTTTGTAAACTTAACAGTTTTGAACTAAATTTCCCCACAGGTTCAGCCAAAGCCAGGAGTGATTAGCTCAGTTGGTGGGATGACTCTGGGGAAAGGAGGAATGCAGATACAGGTGTTAGGAGCTAGTCTGACTCAAATGCCTGCTCCACAGCCCCCAGCTCCAGCACAAACTCAGGTACAGTAATGTGGCAGTGTGAGGATCCCAAAAAACTGCCTCTGATGTTTAAGCTTCAATCTCAAGGTTTTCATTTTTGGGTTTAATCTCTTACATCACAGACAACAACAATGAAGATGCCTTTCAGCGCAGAGCCCAGCAAAGAAGCCAGGTGTGTGTTGTGTATGTTTTAATAATTATTTTACCTGTCTAAAAGGACCATTTTTGAGAATAGTGTTTCTTCACACGCCTCATTGCAGGATGCTTGAACAGCTGCGGAAACAGCAGGGTTCAGTGCTTCACCCAAACTACAGTGCTCCTTTCCACTCTTTTGAGGACACACTGCACAGACTGCTGCCTTACCATCTCTACCAGGGAACTGCCAACTCCTCTCAAGACTATCAAAGAGGTAACAAACCCCATGCCTCTAGTGCAGGTAATATACAGTTTAGTGGCCTGTCCCAAATTCAAGATCTTCACAGTACTTGGTTCTCTTGTGCACAGTGGATGATGAATTTGAGAGGGTCTCCTGCCAGCTGCTGAAAAGGACCCAGGCCATGCTGGATAAATATCGCTACTTGCTGTTTGCAGAGTCGAAAGTAAGTTTATAAACCAGCATTCTGACCAAATGCCCTCTTGTCATCTCCTTTGCTTTGAGTTGATATTGAACTGATGTTTTTTGGCGTTTGAACCTGAGCAGAGACTGGGCCCCTCGGCAGAGATGGTGATGATCGATCGGATGTTCATTCAGGAGGAGAAGGTTGCATTGAATCAGGACAGAATTCTGGCCAAGGAGAGACCAGGTGCCCTCCCACTGTCTGTAACATGGAGTTGTCTTCGTCAAAATTGTATGCATATATGTATGCTAATGATATATTTGTGTTTGTGTCATTTCAGAGGAGTTTGTAGCAAATGCGCGCATGTTGGAGAGTGTAGTTTCATCCCAAACGAAGTCCCCTGCTGAGCACACCTCAGCAAGTGGAGGTGCAACCGCTGCTGCCCCTGCGCCAACACCTGCTGCTCCTGCTCCAGCCCCTCTTACAAACATCACCCCAAACCCACCTCCTGCACCCACCCCAGTTCAAGCTCCAGTTCCAGCTCCAGCCCCAGCCCCAGCTCCAGCTCCTGTCCCTGCCCCTGCTCCAGTTCCTGCCCCTGCTCCTCCTCCTCCTGCCTCCACCTCTGTTACCCACTTTCCCCCTACCAAACTGGTAATAAAGCATGGAGGAGGCGGAGCCTCGGTGTCTTGGTCCAGCAGCTGTCCACCACCTCCAGCTGCAGCAGGCAAGCCGGTGGTTGAGCCCACCAGCCAGAGCTCTTCCTTCAGTCGTGCTCCAGCAGCAGCAGCAGCATCCTCCTCCTTCTCATCCTCGTCCTTCAACTCTCAAGCAGCAGACGACGACGACGCTCTCCCACAGAGAACCAGCAAGCCGCCTATCAAAACGTACGAGGCTCGCAGGAGAATTGGCTTGAAGCTGAAGATCAAGCAGGATCAAACGGGGTTCAGTAAGGTGGTTCATAACACTGCGTTAGACCCAGTACACACGCCGCAACCTCAGCAGAGCAGCCAGTCCATATCCCAGTCTCAGCCTCAGTCTGAAGCTGTTGTTCCACATCCAAAGTCCCACCCTGTATCGACTCCTCCCACTACAGTCATCAGAACTCAGTCTCCTGTATGCACAGCTTCTTCTGCCTCATCAGTCACCACAGCAACCACTCAGTGTAACCCACCACTGAGAGGTAATGCTCCTCCCAATGCAGCCCCATCTTCCTCTACCTCTTCCTCTCATACTTGGTCATCAGTGTCCTCCTCCTCCTCCTCCACTCAAATGAATGGGACATTGGATCATCATGGTATGGGTGGGGTCAAACACAATCCTGCCTCCACTGCCAATCCCTCGCCCACAACCTGCCGCCTCCCCCTTCGAAAAACCTACCGGGAAAACATCAGTCCCCGGGTCAGACCTGGCGTCCCAGGGGGAGGAGATGAAAGTTTGTCCTACCCCAGACCCACGCCGTCACCCCCCAGGCACGGGGCCTCATCTCCTCCCTCAGAGCGGACAGTGATAGCCAGTGTGAAGGTGGAGAAAAGAGGCAGGGAGGCCTCACACACTCTCACAGAGTCAAGCCACGAAACGGGCCGTTTAGCGAGTGCAATGCAGGGGCTGGACGAAGTGGACGAGGTGTTCAACCGTGGTATCAAAACCACACAACACCATCACCTCCCACAGCTCCTAGACAAGGACGGGGCAAAGGAGAGAGTGGAGGAGCACACAGACCAAGAGACAGATGTAAGTAAATACAAGAGGGCAGGTGGAAAAAATAGACATAGGGTAGGTGGGACTTTCAGAATGGACCAGCATGCCCCTGGGCCTCCCTCCCCAGAGTCCTCCTTCACACGAGACTCTTTACTTCCTGCCAAACGCTGCAAATCAGACTCCCCTGACATGGATAATGCCAGCTTCTCCAGCGGCAGCCCCCGGATGACTCTCTGAACGAGCACCTCCAGTGTGCCATCGACAGCATCCTCAACCTGCAGCAGGAGCCCTCTGCCCGCGGGCACCACATTAAAGGGGGCAACAGCAGGTCCCACCAACACCAAAGCCAGCGCGCAGGGGGCTCGGCAGCTTCATCACACAGATCCTCAGTCCCGCCTCCCTCCTCTGCTCCCTCGTCGTCCTCCTTGGCCCAGCACCCTCAGGTCGGTGGCCGTGGCCACAATGGCAGCCTGGTGCCCCAGACTCAAAGCAGATAACAGCCCCTCAGCCCCAGGCCGGACTGACATGGGGGAACTAAGAGACAGATTTCAAGGCAGGGGAAGGGGGACACTGTGAAAACAGTATCACTGTACTACTCTGCCAAGCTGTGTTGGCTTTGTTTGTCCATTTGAATTGTCCAGACATTTCTTTGTCATTTACAACCTGAAGTAGACCTGTGGTGGAATAAGTGTGAGTGTGGTCTAAGGTAAAACTGTCTCTGTTAGTTGCAGACTTGACGATGCCTGCCGTTTTGTATGTGTTCTGTCAGCCAAGCTTGAGAAACAAGAAATTGTCAGAGGTTGCTGTTTTCTTTTTTCTTTCCTTTTTCATTTCATATCTTTTTGTTTCTTTTTCATTCACTGTTCATACATTCCTTAGTGTGGCCGGAGCACCAGTCCACAACGGTTCATCCCCTGGTTTAAACGGTGTCTCGATGAGCATCTGGCAGCTTGTTTTAACAGTTCAGAAGACGACAACCTTCTTTCACCTGGTTACCTGCAGCTAAGAGGCTATAAAAGGTCATAATATACACATCGTTTCCTTTTACCAACCAAATGTAATCCTCTTACCACAAACATAATGCTGCCCTTCTGATGCAAACAGCACCTGCTAAAATGACACAGTCCACCCCTTTTATCAAGATGAACTGTCTTTAGACGGTAAAATGAATTCAGACACTGAACTCCGCTGCTCACAAGCAGCTGCTCTTTGTCTTCAATTGGGAAATCAAGTAGCCTCATCCTCCATTATACCTGCATTTCACATAGACATCGTGTGCATTTAAATGGAAAACACTTAGAAAATGATTTGGAAAATTGTGAGGTTTGATGTAAATGAACATGTAATGAAGTTCAGTTATTTTTCTGTTTCTGATGTCAGGTGACTTTCCATGTTATAGTTTTTAGCCTCCATACACACCTGCTGCCCCCCTTGTTACCCACGATGCCGGTTAAGACTTTATGCATTTTAGTCAGCAGGGGGCAGGCCAGTTTTAACTGTTGATTTTCTGTGTTCTCAGTCTTTGTTTTCTTCAACTGTATCCCTGCCTCCTCCTCTTTGTGTTTTTTTTTTTTTTTTTTAAGCCTGGTGGACAATTCAAACACAAGCACAAGCATTGAGATGGAAAAAAGGAACAATAATAATGTACAAAAAGACCGTGAGAGAATTTGAAGTATAGTATTACAGATTAATTTTGTATTGTATTTATTGTGTATAATGACACTTTTTAAAAACAAATGTACATTTAGTAAAACTGTAAATTAAACCTTGCTTCTTTTATGAAACATTGCAGGTCACATAGTCATTTGTCCAGCTCTTTAGACAGCGATTACTCATCTTCTGGGTGCATTCCTTTAAATGACTAATGATGACCAAAGAGGACAGCGTGATGGCCAGGAGCGAATGGTTGTGGTGGTGGGACGTGTCCTCTATGGGACAGCCAGCAGGTGGTGCATGGATGTGGAAAAGTGGAGCGTATTTATGTGATTCACTGCCTGGAAGGTTCACAGAGTTTGGGAGGAGTTTATACTGTGGGGGGGGTGCTGCATCTGTAAACGTATGACATGTTACAGTAGGTTGAGGAGATGAAAACTAATTGAAAAAAATGTAATTCTTGGAGGGGTTAGAAGCCACAGATGGCTGGGTGCACCAAGAGGTTGTGTTTATCATTATAAATATGCATAATGATACTGAGAAGATATGTCATGCTTTTAAAAAAAACCCAGCTCCACCCAAATTATTTATTCACAACCCCACTCCTCCAGCTCCACACCCTCTGGCCACAGCCCAGCTCATCCCTGCCCTGAGCGGAGTGTTAGTGCTGCCCACAGTGTTGCCAGGCATCCCTGGAAGAGGAGGTGCGTTAAAGTAGGAGAAGGCAGGCAAGGGGGAGAGGAAAGTGAGCCTGAGTGTGGTTTGCCTTGTGCTCTTTTCAGCGAGCAGAGTACGGATCCTTGGCAGAACTGGAGCTCATCTGAAATACATTAAACCCTGGAGAAGAAGGATCTTCTATAGCCTTTATGCACTGACGCTCCACGGAGGGCTCCTATTTGCTGTCTGAGGTACACCCATACATGTAGCTGCAGCTCCTTGAAGACACTGACTGTTTTTGTCTCTTCAAGTCAAAATATTTTCCAAACTCCAGAGGGCAAACCTGGAGAGGGAGAGGGAGAGAGAGATCAAGGTGCTTGAAGAAGAAGGCTGAGCTTTCTCCATAAGACTGCGGTAAATACTCTTTTAAACTTTGATTATGTCTCTTAACACTCAGCTTTGACTTTTCAGCAGAGGAAGTATCTGATAAGTGCACAGAGCAGAGCTTATATGGAGAATTAATGCACTAGGAGACTATACATGCCCAATAGTCTTTTTAAATATTTTTCCATATTACTGCCCTGATTCTTGTCGCCTGCAGGCTAAAATTTAGACATTTCTTGTTCCAGAACTGTGTTGCAATTGTGGTACACAAACCACAAGGCATTTTCCACCATCCCTTGACTTGAGAAATTGATACCAGATCCTTAACTGAACCTCAAAGTATCACGCCAACTCTGTAAATCAACTTTTTAGTGGTACAGCTTGGCTGGCACTGTACTTCTAGTGTTTAACAGACAAATCATGTCTGATGTCTAAATCTCCAGCGCTCGCCATTTTGACAAGAACTCTGTCCACACTAGTCTTGTGACATGTCAGTACTGTGTTGCCTAGTCTCCTCCAGGCAAACTTTTTTTTTTGTCACAATTCAGATGGGATTTGAAAGAAATTTCTTCACGGATGAGTTGCCCTCTGTTGATGCATGTCTTACTTTTTATGTCAGTCTTCTCATAATGAGCTGTGTCTTCCGTTCCTAATCCAGCGTGTGTGTTTGTGTCAACCACAGTGGGAAAAAAAGAAGATTGCTCCACTCAAGGGTTAAATGTGTTCTTTTCCATGTACAGACTAACCCTTAAGAGTTCTTTTCCTTACATGAACAATTGAGCCATGAACCTTTGCCGTGATCCACTTAGAGGAACTGCAAGGAACGTCTTACTCATTTCACTGTAAAGAAATGAGCTGTGCCTGTGCAGGGCTGGGTTTGCAAGTTTTCCAGCATGAACACCAGCTTTTTCCAGGCATGCACTGACAATGCTTGGCAGACTCCTGGTGGGCTGAAACCTACTCCAGATTCCACATCCTTACTCTAGTTTGTGGCCTGACTTTGATGGCCAGGCACGAGAACAGTGAGAAACTCCTTGGCACCTGGATTAATCTCATCTGGATCACCCTCTGCTTTTCTGTCCCCTTTTCAGGAAATATAAGTTGTCAGCGTTGCCACTGTTTTCCAAGAGGAAGATCCAGACTTCAAACGAAACATCAGCCCTATCATTCCTCTCAACGTGTGCAGAGGAGGCCTCAAGGACAACAGAGCAGTGTTTGCATAATACAGGAAACACCTGAAGGTTTTCCAAGGTTCAGCCACAGGAAATACATCTCCAAACTGCTCTGACACAACTGATTTTTGTAAGAAGCTCACAATCTCATTAGTCAATCAGCATGTCACGCTGGGGGCGTAAAAATGTGAAGAAGGCGCCGGAGGTGATCCGCACTGTGACAGAAGGGCTCAAGTCCCTGTATCGAAAGAAGTTGCTGCCTCTGGAGCAGTTCTACGGCTTCCACGATTTCCACTCCCCCAGTCTGGAGGATGCAGACTTTGATAACAAGCCTATGGTGCTGGTGGTGGGACAGTACTCCACAGGAAGACTACGTTCATCAAGTAAGCCATCCCAGCCGTGCATCAAACCCGTATTCACTGTTGAATTGTGTGAGTTGCAAAGTATCAGTGGTGTAAAATAAAAAAGCTGTCTGTGACTGACAGGTATCTACTGGAGCAGGATATTCCTGGAAGCAGAGTGGGACCTGAGCCCACCACTGACTGCTTCACTGCTGTCATGCATGGGGACGTAGAAGGAGTCATCCCTGGAAACGCCCTCATTGTAGACCCCAACAAGCCTTTCCGCAAGCTCAACCCATTTGGAACTGCCTTCCTGAACAGGTGAGAGCGACGATTTAATTCACAGTGTGTTGTGTAATGATTTCCACTGAGGGAGCCAGATACATACTGTATATCAGCACATAATAAACAGACTCCACGAGAGACCTCGAGGAGGGAAAAGAGGGAAGGAGAGATAACATTTTTTTTTTTTTCGCTCTTTGGAATTTCAAGTCCTTGTGCCAAATTTCAGAGCAGGGAGGCACTTGCCTTATTTGTGGAAAAACCGAGAAAGGGAGCGATATCACCCGAGAGGCCGATGAAAGCACATGTACTCGGACAGGAACTGTGATCTACGTATGTTCAAGGGGGAGGTCAGAGGGCTCGACTGCCCCTCAAGGTGAAGACAAACAGATGAAGTCACAGACATTGTGAGGCTGAGGAAAACTGTCAGAGAACTCTGAACACTCAAGGTTACTGTGCTGGCTGCCAGACATTTGTGTATGTTTTTCCACTGTTGAGAGTCACATCTTACAGTAAAGTCTTGTTAGCAGCTTGCATCTACATGAAGGCCAGGAGTGACAGGAACAGACAGTACTCCTGTTACTGGGGCTCCAAACATGGAGTTCTGCTGCCAGTTTTCCAACAGTGTCCCTCTCTCCCTCTGCAGGGTGTGTTTGTCAATGTATTTGCGTTGCTCCTTTTGCTTTGACTTCCTGTCCTGGGAGCCGGTGCGCTCGTTAAGCTCATAAGCTACAGGAAGTGGTGTTGTTGTTCTAAGCCACACATCGTTAGCAGGCCTTATTGTTTGATTTTGGCAGTAGTGGTCATTTTCCTTCAGGAAGCCCACAGCAATGAGAGGCCTGCATGGATACAATGGCCTGCAGAGGGAGGGGCAGGAGGCCTGGAGAGGGCAGCTTCCAATCTGCTTCTTAGATAACATTGGCCTCTTTGATAAGAGCTAACCATTTTTCACATGAGTTAAATTCTTTTCATCGAAAACCGTAGTGTTTCAAGCAGAGATGACCTCTGTGACCTTGTGTCTTATCGTTTATATGAGTTTTCTTCCCATCTACTCGCAATAATCACCAGGTTCCAGTGCGCCCAGATGTCCAACCAGGTCCTGGAGAGTATCAGCATCATTGACTCACCGGGGATCCTGTCCGGGGCTAAGCAGAGAGTGAGCCGAGGTGAGCGAGGTACCACAGGTGCCAAAGGTGCCAAAGGTGAGGAGAGGGCATGGGGGGCTGCAGAGACACACATCCCTGAGCGTCATCTCACAAACTCATCTCCTTGGCACGCCTGGATAACTCATGGGACTAGTCTTCTCTGTCACAATAACACTTGGCAGCGAGGCAAGAAAAGCTCAGCACTGCACTGAGCAGCCATAAAATCCTCATCAGGAACAGGGCTAGGACAGACAACAACATCTGGAGGAGTGTACTATACAGAGATAAACATCATCTCACTGTAGTTTTTTTTTTCCATTTTTCTATTCATCCACGCTTCTAGTAACCCATTATTCAAGTCAATATGCATGATCATCTAACAAGTTGAAAATTTGAGTGCATCCACATTATGAAAAACACTCGCCCCCTCCCTCCTGTGAGCAGTGGTATCAGACATGCAGATAGTTTTGGTTTCGCAATCTGAGATCCCTTCCTCTGCCAACACAATGGAGGTGAAGGGTATGATGTTTGTGGTTCTCAGTAGTTTACATTACATTAAAAAAAATACTGCATCAACATGCCTGTCCAGAAACTGTGCCCCACTGTCTCACAGAAGTACTTCCAAATGAAGTTTGTGGGTGATTCAGAGTTGGACTGGGACATTGTTTTTGAGAAGACGGTGCTGGCTATTTTTTATTAGAAATAAATTTCTCTGCCCCACAAACAGCTCAAGAAAAAAAATCAGCCATGGTCATCTGAAATCCACAGAGAACAGAAACCAAAACTACTTGGTGACTATACCACAAGAGGAAGGTGTTTTTTGTAATTTGGGTGAATTTAAACTACTAGTATGATTATATGTTCACTCAAACTTATGAAGACTTTTCAAAGTCAAAGAATTGCTTTTACATTATTACATAAAGTGAAACCTTGAAGTTTAAAATGGGTTTGACACAGATAAGAGGTGTGAGGGGTTTGTGTCTGTGTTGACCTTCTACTCTCTCCTGGCCTCTGTTTTTTTTGTTTTTTTTTTTTGCACACAATACAGGATCAGATTTCTTCACTCTTTACACTCCTTGTTGTATCCAAACAGGCTATGACTTCCCAGCCGTGCTGCGCTGGTTTGCAGAACGAGTGGACCGCATCATCCTGCTGTTCGATGCCCATAAACTAGAGATATCAGATGAGTTCTCCGAGGCCATCGGTGCCCTGAAGGGCAACGAGGACAAGCTGCGCGTGGTGCTCAACAAGGCAGACATGGTGGGCACCCAGCAGCTCATGCGTGTCTACGGTGCACTCATGTGGTCCCTGGGGAAGGTGTTCGGCACCCCGGAGGTTCTGCGCGTCTACATCGGCTCCTTCTGGTCAGAGCCGCTGATGGTGACAGACAACCGTAAGCTGTTTGAGCTGGAGGAGGAGGATCTGTTTGCAGACATCCAAAACCTCCCTCGCAACGCAGCTTTACGCAAGCTCAACGACCTGGTCAAGAGGGCACGTCTGGTTAGGGTGTGTGACTCAGTGTGCTTATGTTCTTTGTGCTCATTAAATGATAACTCAAACATTGGTGTTGCTGCACCATATTCCTGTTTAAAAGTGTGAGAAGAACTCCCCTGGAAGAAACCTTTGCTCTGCTTTTCTGATTCCCAGGTCCACGCCCACATCATCAGCTATCTGAAGCAGGAGATGCCTTCTGTCTTCAGGAAGGACAATAAAAAGAAGAATCTGATCTACCAGCTGCCGGTTATCTTCTCAAAGATCCAGCTGCAGCACAACATTTCTGCTGGAGATTTCCCAGATTGTGCCAAGATGCAGGTCAGTCTGAATCTGTCATTACAAACAAGAGGCTAATATAATTAGCCTCTTTAATGACTACTTTAAACAGTTTTATTTCAATAAAATGTTAAATCTCCCAGCTGACTCATTGTTGTCATTCCCTTTTTCAAGGAGCAACTGATGGTTCATGACTTCACCAAATTCAAAACCTTGAAGCCCAATCTGATGGTAGCCCTGGATGAGCTGCTCTCCTCTGACATCGCCAAACTGATGCCCCTCCTGAGGCAGGAGGAGCTGGAGGCAGGTGAGCAACTAGGCGTGCAGGGTGGAGCTTTCTTGGGGACCCGCGCCGGACCTTTCTCTGAGGGCGACCCCTTCACTGAGGAGAATGGAGAGGAATGTGGGGAGGAGGAGGACTGGGTGGTGACCAAAGACAAGCCCAAATACGATGAGATCTTCTACAACCTGGCTCCCAATGAGGGCAAACTGAGCGGCAATAAGGCCAAGGACTGGATGGTGAGCTCCCGCCTGCCCAACTCGGTGCTGGGTCGCATCTGGAAGCTGTCTGATGTGGACCGCGATGGCATGCTGGATGATGAAGAATTTGCCCTGGCAAGCCACCTGATTGAGGTTAAGCTGGAAGGCCACGGCCTACCACCTGAGCTGCCCACCCGCCTGATCCCACCCTCTAAACGCAGGCAGAAGGGCTCTGATGCCTAAACATGCCTCAGAGAGACTCTTCTCTATTGGCTGTCACACTTCTGCTACTGTTTGCATTTGCTCCTTCCCCCCCCTCCAGACCCATGTCAAAACGATGTATGTAATATGTTCAACTTTTCCTCAGAGACCGAGTTTGGTCTTGTATAACGGAACATACTGTATTTAAGTGCAAGTCTTACCTTTGAGACAGTAACAATGGCTTACTGCCAAAGATTGTGTATTTAGATGTCACACTGGTCTGGTCGCTTCTTCCCTTCGGCTCCTCAAAGTTTGCTTTTTTATGATGAACTTTTAAAATATATCTCCTTGTGTTTGCTGAGCAGAAGTAAATAAAGGCTGGCGCCCTCAAAGCGAGCAGTATTCGGCATATATTTCACAGAGTATAGAGCAAAAACTATATTTAATCTTGGATTTTAACATTCCTCCTGTGACTAGAGAAGTGACATACTACGTGATACTTTGTAGGATTACAACGTTATCATGTACAAATATATTTACAAAGACTTATTTTGCTGAAATGATTTGTTTTTAGTATTCTCAACTCAACATGGCAGCACAGATCTAATAGCCTGAATGCATTTCACGTCGATGCTTTACATGCCACCATTTTTTGTGCATACTTTATATGTTATTTTTGTAATTGTTTCTGTTGTTTTGTATGTGCAGGAGCAAGACCTCAGTTACATAAAAGAACACGACATGCTGAGATGAACATTTCAACTAGAATGAATGGTTGATGTATTACTGACTACTGTGCACAGCTCCGCCAAATGTTCTTATGTTAACTATTATTGTAACCAAATAAAAGTTCCCTGACTGTGCTTTGTCCCTTTTGTGAGTGAAATTGGTTGTAAGGATCAACTTCTTGAACATAAAGTTCATGGTGAAGAATTAATAGTTGGCTGCATTTAATTTGGAGCTTTCAACAAGATTTCTTTTCTATCAAGCTCGGTCTCTTAGTGACAGATGAGATAAACAGTGACTCACTCTCTCCCCTGCCAAGTCCCCATACCACCATTTTCCGAGGCTCTCTCCCCTCTCATTCCCATCGTCTGAAGCTATTTCTCTCCCTCCCTCTCTCCCACTCAAACACACACACACACACACACAGAGTTAAATAAAGTCCATTCCCTCTCGTTCCTGGTTAGTTCAACATTCGCACTCTCACAAGGCTGCCTGTGCATCCTCTTGGTCTTATCCTGTGTAAACTATGTGGTGTGAGCACAAACATGCGTCCCGTGTAGAGATGTGTGCGTTTCACATGAGGGTTTTCCGAGATTTGCTAAAGAAGGGGTGGCCTCCCCGCCTCCTTGTTCCACTCCTCCATGGAAAGAAACACAAATGAGAAACAGAAGCAAACCAGCTCTTTCCTCCCGGCTCTCTGGCTTACAGTGACTCACATGTGAAGAATGTGGTGGGCTGGCCCAGGAGTTATTAATATCTCCTTTCCTAGGGTCCGCTCAGGCTTATGCACAGGATCTAGACACTGTACCTTTATGAAAGACTTAAACAACATCCCCCTATTTGGAGTGTTCCTGTACTAGCACTGCAGCACACCCCACCCTCTCCTCTGTGTGAGAGAAACAGGGAGGTTGTATGTGAAAAAGTCAAGCAAGGTGATAACACTCACTGAGGACAGCTGAAATCTTCAGGTGGATATACAGTTTCTCAGCCTAAAATAATCCAAGAGGACTTCTTGTGTATTTTGAAGTTGTTGCCAGTCGCCATTTTAGAGAGCAGCATAAAAAATCCCCATAGCAGTTTGAACAATGCTTGCCTGTTACATAATTAGGCTGTGCTGAGTCATAAACCATCTCAAACATTTACTGCTTAAAGCAAACTGCAATGTGCTGCCACAGCAATGCCGTTCAGCTCACAGACCTACAGAGGACCCCCACCAACTCCAGTCATCCCCAACAATAAGGCTTACTCAACGAAACCGGGGTCTCCGTGTACGTCACTCACTGTTTACATGGGGAATTCCTCACTAGCAAACCTGCAATGGAAGAAAGAGCGAGGTAATCCACTGTGGAGTGGAGTGACATCTGGTGGATGGATGCAGGACTCCTGACAACCTCCCACTGAGACTGCACAGCCTGGTGTCCTACTGTAGGTGGCAGAGTGGAGGCATTAGAGGACAGGTTCCCTTTTCCTCTCAGTTGGGAGATTATTAGTATGTAATTATGCAATAAGTCCTTTATCAAGGTTATAAAGTTCAATTTTAACACATTATACTGTTCCTTGTATGTATGATAATGTTGGAGGATGGCTGTGGTGCAGTTGAATCACACAGAGAAGATAACTGTCTAGACTAGTTCCCACATTAGTGTGAATGAGGTCAGCTTAATAATAGACACCTGTGCATACACCACAGTAAAACCCAACTGCTCCACAAACTAGTGCCTCCAGAACGACCACAAAATGTAATGGATGCTTCTCAGTATCACAAAGCAGATTCTATTGCAGGACCTTGTTAGGCTGCATTAGTTGTAGCTAAGTCAATAAACACCCAACTGAGTGTATTTTGACAGATACTGGCCGTAATTGTTTCACCTCTACACACTGGTCAAGGTGTTGATAATATTCTGCACTTTTAACCTTCTTTTTTTAAATTTAGACCAAATTACTTCTCTAATTCACTTGTTCTTGTACAATAAACGCTGGCTGGCAATGTAATTGGTCAAACGACTACAGTAGGTTATAGAGAAATTTATTATTTATTTCAAAAAGTGAACAAATCATGTTGAAAATAGTTTGGCAAACTCAGCTGAAAATATTTCCCATTTTCCCTGACCATACATGATGTATCCTGCTCTGACTAAATCAAACCTCAGTATCAGAAAGTTACTGTAAAACTATGCAAAACAATCAAAAACTATTGTAGCTCCACTGAGAGAAAAACAGCATATGGTAAGAAATGTAAAGTTAAATCAGTATAGAAAAATATCTCAATTCCAACAGCCATTCCACACATGGCACATTTACAGGGAAATAAAGCTCTGGTTCAAGCTTCTTGTCAAACATCACAAAAAGGCAGACATGATGGTTATTCAGAAGACCATTTGAAACATTTCCCTCACTTGGTTGTGATGAATGTTTAAGCATTTCGACAGTGCTTAGAAACTGAAATGGTTTTTGATGTCCTTTATCTGCTTCATCATGTCACCAATTTGCTGTCCCTGTTCTCTGAGGACATCCTGAACCACTTTCTTCTGTTGGGCGTTGAGTGAGACTGTGGCCCTGGCTGCAGGCGCGTCCTTGTCCACTTGCGTCTTCTGGTACTCCATCTTCATGTTCACCTGTTTGATGCTGTTGTCCAGGTGTTTCAGCTGGTCGTTGATGACCTGCAGCTCCTTCTTCATCTCCTTTTCGCTGTTTGACAGTATCGGCAGTTGGCTTTGCAAACTGCCCAGCACTTTTTTAACCCTGTTCATAATGGTTTCCTGGCGATATTTTGCATCTTCATACTTGTCGGCCAACCTCTCTGCTGCCTCTCTCAGACTCTTCCTCTCCTCCCTGCACAGAGTGAGCTCTTCAAGCTGCTTGTTCTTCTGGCCTGTCAGGAGTTTCACCCTTCTCTGCATCTCTTCACGGGCCATGTCCTGCTTGAGAATGTACTCCTCGCGGAAGACCTGTGTGGCTCTGCTGAGCAGCTGCAGACACTCTGGTGGGGGCGGTGATGTGTCCTTGTCCCCAGCCTTAAGCACAAGAGGATTGGTGGAGCTACGTGCCAGGATGTTGCGGATGTGCTGCTCAAAGGAATCATTGGCCAGCCCACGCAGAGGGGAGCTACCGGAGCCTGGACCTGGATGGGAGCAGAGCAGAGGAGGTGACGGGGGGCGAATAGAGCTCAGCAGGGGCAACATGATGCACTCGTAGGTTCTAGTGATGCAGATCATGGTGGCACCCAGTGAAAGATCAGACACAATCAAAAAGCCGCGAACAGGAGCTGACTGGCTGGTTAGAAGAGGTCTGGTACAAAGAATGTGCTCCACAATACAGCGTTTCTCAGCAGCCAGCTCCTGGAGACTGTCCTTATCCTCCTCATTTGACTGGAGGAACTTCTGCAGCTTGTTGACCCAGATTAACCCCACACTGTGCACTCCTGCTTCATGAGTGCAGTGATATCTGTGCTGACACAGGGGGTCCCTGTGCAGTTTGATTGGGCAGGTGAAATCAAACTCCTGAGGCTCCTCATCCTCTCCTGTGGCAACTTTAAGGGTGAGCTCCAGCTCAACGCACTCAAAAACATAGAGAGCTGGCACTGACTCTGCGCCTCGGATCCACTTCTCCACAGCCCCGGTCTCCTCCTCTTCTTCAGACTCCAGCACCACACAGTGATACAGCGTGCCCGTTTCTGTGGCGATGACCAGGATGCTGGGCGTACATGGTAGGCAGAGAATGGCACAAGCATCGTAACCATAGTTATCTTCTGCTGCTGGGTACATGGGGAGGGGTCCGACTGGTTTACTTAGACTCACACCATTTCCCTGGCTCGTATAACTCACATAGGTCTCCCCATTTTCGTAGAGGATGTACAGAGGATAGACCAGCTGATCCTTGGTGCACTGTGTTGACAGCTGCCGAGGTGGGGACGACGCCGAGCCGAAGTCAAACGCCACTGCTATCTCGCCTAGAGATGCTGCATAGGAGCAGACCCGAGGATGGACGCTGCTGTCATCTTCCGACTGCGACACAGGCAGGACTTTGGCCGGCGTCTGGGGCGATTTTAAGCCGTAGAACCTGATGGTGTTGTCGGATGTCAGCAGCACTAGATAGGGCTCATCGGTCTCGCTGGGATACCAAGACGCCTGCCGCAGACTCACCGACGGTGAACTAGTGAAGAAGCGCTCCGCCACCGGGAGGGTCCTGCAGTTGATTTCACTCCGTCCGCCCTCGAATTCGGACCTCTTCCCCCACCGCTGAGGAAGCTCCAGCACAGAGACACCCCGCTGCCCCACAAGTGCGACGTGGTGGTGCGTTGGACTCAGCAACACCTGGCAAACCTCGAAGAGAGGAGGGTTGATGCACAGCAACGTCTGATAGTTCCCGCTACTGCGACTCTCATCTGAGTTCAACTGTCTCAGGTTGGTGGTGTAAAACACGCGGTCTCCGTCGTCCCAAACGAAAAAGTCCCCGCCCAGGCAAAAGGCCAGGTTTTTAGCAATCCCTCTTTCATTTGTGTTGTGCTCGGAGTCCAACTTCTCTCGTATTTTCTTGAAAATTGTATGGTTTGGTAAATCATTCAGCCACCGCTCCGCGCCGAATGCCGCCATCTTGATCCGCCGTCTGTCGCAGATGGAAAACAGACCATGGTAACACGAGTGTTTCACGACAGTCGTTTCACGACAGGCGTTTAACGTATTACGGTGGCCGCTGTCGTACATTTTGCAGAATCACCATGGCGTTGAAAGAGACCGCTGGGCTGTACGAGACACTCAAAGCGGAGTGGAACAAGAAAAACCCAAACCTGAGCAGATGTGGAGAACTTCTGAGCAAACTCAAGGTGGATTCTCATTTCGATTTGTCTGCTTTTGGTTTTAATAGTCGAACTGGGGCCATTGTTCATTGAGGAAGAGTCAGCGCTGTTAGCAGTTGTAGCTTGCTAAGCTAACCAGGCTAACGTTGAGCGAAGAGTTTTGTTTCTTCTGACAAATACAGTGTTGTTATTTCAGGATAAGAACATTGCACTGTTAGCGTTTGAGCGATTATACACGAATCGGATTTCTAGGTCAGTCAAATGGGTATCAGTTTTGTTAGTGTTGCTAACATAACGTACCTTTCGCTAATTCATTGTCCAGGAACTGACACCAAAAATAAACATTTGACGGAAGTTACTTGACATGTTGTTCTACCGTTGCGCTTCTCTAACGGTAAAAGACAGCCAGGTTATATTAAGTTATATCTCTTGGTGACATTGTTTAGTTTTGATGATGTTTAATTTTCTCCAATAGTTACAGGAAGAGCTGTCAGTACGTTTCATGTAAGGATGAATGATTTTGGTGAACTTTCTTGTGACACCTTAATTTTGAAATTATGTAGAAAGTGACACCAAACTTCTCTTCACAGATTTCATTACTCGAGCTCAACTTCTTGCCCACCACTGGGTCTGCGCTCACCAAGCAGCAGCTCATTTTAGCTCGTAAGTAAAGATGCCGTGTCAAGTTAATGGACAACATTTACACAATGATTATAGCTTAGTTTTAGGCAAAGTTATAAAACAGGTTTCAGCACATCAATGGTTAAGACAGATCTGTGTCTGTATTTCAGGTGATGTCCTTGAAATTGGAGCATTGTGGAGTATCCTCAAGAAGGACATCCCATCCTTTGAGAGATACATGGCCCAGCTGAAATGTTACTACTTTGATTACAAGTAATGTCACAGTTTTATTTTTCACCTCTAGAGGGATTTTGCGAGTGTTACTCTCAGGCTTTTTCTTATATCGTGCTTTCTTTGTCTTTTAGGGACGAACTGCCTGAAGCTGCCTACATGCATCAGTTGCTTGGACTGAACTTGCTCTTCCTGCTCTCACAGAACCGTGTGTCTGAGTTTCACACAGAACTTGAGAGACTGAGTGCACGAGATATTCAGACCAACGTATACATCAGACACCCAGTGTCCTTAGAACAGGTATTGCAGTTTATCCCTATTCAAAGCACACATCTACAGGTTGATGTTACATTGTCATTCTGCAGTGATGATAATTTTATGCCTAATTAGTAATTTGTATTCTTCACTTGTATAATGTGTCCCCTCAAACTGATAATTTGGCATTTCAAATTACATAAAGAATGCTCTTTCTATCTAACTAAGTGAGGAGGAGCATTTACCAGGTTAGTTGTAGACTAGCACCTTCAGTCTAGCCTGTACCTTTAAATGAATGAATTCCTTCAGCTTATCATTGCACTCCATTGTCTACTCAACGTGGTATTTTTTAATGCTGTATTTATACTGCTATACAAGTTTCAGTACTTCATGTTTGCTCTTGATTAGCCAGGCTTTATTGCTATGAGAAGACATGCCACTGTGTAATGCACTTAAAAATGTGCTGAACTGCTTAAAGACCAGTGATGGATGACGTACGTGGGCAATGTAATATTCATTTTTATTTTGGCCTGAGATTCATGGATATGCTATCTGTGATGTACGCTCACAAACTATGAATTCAGTGGTACAGATTAGTATTTAATTTGCACAAATGATCAAAAATATTCCCTGAGATACATGCTTCGGTCTGTGGACTTCCCTATTCACATATGAGTATCACTGCCTCATGTAACATATAACTAATGTAAATTCCACCATAACATTTTATATCATTTCCTGGTCATTTCAGTACCTGATGGAGGGAAGCTACAACAAGGTATTTCTGGCCAAAGGCAACATCCCAGCTGAGAGCTACACATTTTTTATAGATATTCTGCTTGACACAATTCGGTAAGTTTCAACAAGGAAACCATGCCTATTGTCATCTCTGCACTGCTTAATCAATACACTTACTTTCTTGTGCTTTACAACCAATGCAGTTGGCTATTTACATACATTTTGTTTCATGTCCTAACACATCCCATGGTTTAATATTTATCAAATGTAATATAGGATCACCACGGAAAATAGCGGTGTATAATTGCTTGTCAAAAGTTCATTAAAACCATACAGATAGCATAGATATGGTCTGCACTTGCAGCAGCTTTGGAAATTAGTACAGGGTGTGTGAAGTTGCAGGAGATAAATAATATAATATCCTCTGCTGCTATAATATATTCAGCAAGGAAATAACTTATTGGTTATTTTTATTTACCAGGAAGGAAACCTTGTTGTTTATTGTTTATTTATTAATATTGATTGTTAGGTACATAATGTACAAGGAGACTGGGTGGAGCATTGACGTGTCTTTTAAATATAACAGCAGCTAAATCTGTGACCTTTTTCCAATTGCAGTGATGAGATCGCGGGGTGCATAGAGAAAGCATATGAGCAGATCCAGTTCAGTGAAGCTACTCGTGTACTTTTCTTCAGTTCCCCAAAAAAGATGACAGAGTATGCTAAGAAGGTATGTATATGTATATAGAAATCAGACGTAATTATAGGTCATATAACCCTATGTAGAGATGACAATACGAAAAAAGAGGTCCGTTTGGGCAACTGTTTCTTCAGAGTTTTATTGATGTATAAGTTGTCACGCTAGTTCAAAAAATGTTTGTCTGGATGTTAATGGCAGATAGAATTATTTTTGTTCCATGTGTCACATACTAGCAGAATTTGACAGTGCAACACAAATTTAAAAATGGGATATGCCATCAGTAGGATCTGCCTGCCTACCCGAATGTAGATGAACATCTGTCACCAGTATTAGGATATTTTGAAGCTAATACAGCAAGAAGGAAGGTGGAAGAAGATAAAAATTGACTTTAACTGGAATTGAGAGATGACATATTGTTAACCCTTCAGATGTTCATTAACAAATTGCTCCTGTTATTATAAGCTTAAACAAAGTTCCCTCCTTGGTTCTTGCCTACAGAGAATAAAATTGGTCATTGTTCTTTTTATTTCAGAGGGGATGGAGTTTGAGCCAAGATGGCTATTACTCTTTCACCAGTCAGCAGCAGCGGACAGAAGAGGTGACCATCCCCTCCACGGAGCTGGCACAACAGGTCATCGAATATGCACGACAGCTGGAAATGATTGTGTAATCCGCCTCCAGGAACACACTCAACCATGTACAGACACACTCAGACACACACAACGCTGATCCAATGTACAGTTCAAATGCAGTTTCCCTGAGGGTTATGACTTCACTTATTGCCGGAACTGTTTTTCCTGTAGTCTTTCACCCATCTACAGGTCCTCTGTTTGGCAGTTTGCTGTCATTTTAAAAGATGGGGGAACAAACCTAAAAGTATCACAGGTGACCAGTGTATTCAGCAGTTGCTACATATCTACCTTTATTGAAGACATTCAAGGGTTTAGAAAGTTACATTTAATTATTTTATTCAAGATGCCATCTTTCCAACATTAAAAATGAGCTTCCCATGGGTCATTCCCAGCTGGTGACTGAAAAACAAGAACTTTCAAGTCCAGTATTTAATACCCTTGGCGCTCAGCTCTTTTACTACCACAAGAAAGTTCACCACTATCACCACCCTGTGACTTTGCCTTTTAGTGTCACACAAAACTATCAACACAACCCATTTTTTTTCCATAAATTCAGGCAAAACTCTTTTTATATACAAAGTTCATTTTGTCGTTAGTAGAGCTCACAGAAATTTATTGCCCTTGCCTTGTATCCTAGCAACTGACAGAATTGCCATTGAAGTTTGAGTGTTTTCTAAATGGTAATGCCCCTTTCTCCCTAGATGGTTTGTAATCCAGTTGATCTTACAATGCAAGTCTTTGTCTGCAATAAATGATTCAGAGAATAAACTTTTTGAATGACTGTGCATTTGAGTTTTTTTTACACTGCATTTCTTTCCTTGGAAGGACGTATTTAAACAGGAACTGAACAATTTTCAGAGTCATCACATAAATATTTTTGGATGTCTTCTTATTCTTGAGAATCCCCTCCATCGTCTGCCATCTGTCTTGGTGCCCAGCAATTGCTGCACAGGTGAGCTCAATTACACTTAGAGTTGCTGCCATCAATCCTGTGGAATTTTTTGGAAAGATGTAATTTTCTTATTTTTAATTAATGGAAGACAGAATAAAAGAAAATGCAAAGAAGACTTGTGAGTTAAGAGCTTGAAGTGTAATGTGCAGCTCACCATTTTTGGACGTTTGGTGGCAAGCCTGTCCCTGGGTTATGTTTACAACGAGCCTTGCAGGAACAAGATGGATTCACGGTAAACTGGGGCCAGCGACCCTCACCACACACTCTGTGTTCAGCAGTCACTGGAGTGGCACTGTCTGCCCCCTGTCTTTCATTATCACCATTTGTGTTTTCTTCTGTAATTACATTTCCTGTTCTTATCTTAGAAAGGTTTCTATTCACTGCTTTGTTAGTGCAACTTTTCTTTGGCCTCACAGCAACAGGGTCATCTTGAGGTTGGGAAACATTTGGTTCTCCCTGGAGCATTACCTTTGTGTCTGCAGCTGCAGTAATTGTACAACTATCATCATTATTTGAAGGAGTTGTCGGCGTCTTCGCTACAGGGACACGTGGATGAGCTGATTTTATTTCGACTTGTATGCAATCTGTAGTGCTGCCACGGTCAGCTTTGTTAGGTTGGGGTATTTGTTGTTGACCATTGTGTTTCAGGACAAAGCCAGGCAAACTTGCGGTGAACTCTCCGGGACAATGGCGACTGTTTTTTCAGTTGTTTGCCGGGAACTCTCGCTGCCACCTCCTGGTTGAGCCTTTAATTTCTTTGCTAACTTCTGCCTCAGTCTCTTTTTAGCAGCTTTAGCTCGGGCTCTTTCCGATTTACCTTTGCATTTATTGATCACTAATACATTGGGGAGACTGTCTTGGTTTAGGCAATGCTTCTGTGAAGCTTTTACTGTACTGTTGGCATGAGTGTTTGGCAGGCCTGATATTTGCCTTGAATGTACGAGTGGCTCTGTGGGCTTGGTGGCGGCATGACTTGATGTAACAGTAACTTGCTCTACAGTGTTGTGAAACTGGTCCGTCAATGGCAAGCCCCCTCAGTGCTTGCTTCATTCATAACAGAGGGAACACACATGAACTTTTGACTTGATGTGGTGTTTTTTGCCTTTGTCTGTGCCTTGGCTTCTTTGCACTGTAGGTTAGCTGTAGGTACACTTCTGTCTACCTGTGTGCTCCCATGAGGCAGAGCTGCTGGCATATCCAAGGCAGGGCTTCTGTCGTCTTCTTCTTTACTCTCTGAGCTGGTGGAGTTGGCAGAAAGAAGTTCAACAAGTTGACAATTAATTACTAAAATGTGACAGAACATTTTTGTGTGTAATTCCTATAAAATGTATTTCTCCAATAGCTCACCTGTCTTCTGTGGGTTGCATGTGGTCATTAACAAGTTGATTTGGTCCTAGTCCTTGACTTGTTGCTGCTTCTTCTGTGGTCCCGTTTTTTATGTGCTTTTCATTTTGTCCCGCCTTTTTTGACTGTCGAGCACCCATATCCTTCTTATTCAGTTCTCCTGCAAAGTACATTTTCTTATTAGCTCATTTAAAGAATGAGCCTTACCATGAAAAGAACAGCCCCACCAATTAACTAAATGATCCCACCAACTTGGGCCTATGGATCCAAAGCCTGATGATTCCTCTGTGTCAGATAGCTCAATGGACTGTGATGGCAGATAAAATATAATGAAAGGAATCATGTTCATATTTGCATAATATGCATATGAAACCAATATTTGACCAGTTTGGTTGCCAACAGCCTCAAACTGATAAAGCAGTGTAACGGCAGAAAGGATTTCCTTCAGAGTACAAACCAGACTGTCAACAAGAAGGATGACATTCTGCACTATCTGACTTCAAATACTCAGATCTTACATGATTATAAAACAAAATGAATCTCCTGAATGTTTACTTTTCTTTTCATTTCAAAACGCACACTACAAGACTATTATGTGTAGCAAGTAGGGTTGTCCGTAGCTATATTAACGTGCTAGTTAGCGGGCGGTTAATTCTAACCGTTTGCTAAGAAATAGGCTAGTTCAATATATCGATTTGAGGCTTCATAGCTTGGGAGTAGGCAAACATCTTGGCTAGTTAGTTCCTACACACCTATGTGGTCGACCAGGCAGTCTGCAGGGACGGTCAACAGATAAACTCACTGGTTTTTGCTGACATGAATTCAGATGTAACGATGTGTAGTCATTTCGTCGGTAGCTACTAAAACCGTTAACCGTTACCATGGCCGCTGAGACACAGTTAACCAAAGTCTGGTGCGATATCCGAGCTAAATTTTGTCTGATCAAATCGAGTGAGGTGGCACAGAAACACTGAAAAATCATGTTTACAGTATTGTTGTAGGCCTAGATACACTATTCTTAACGGGAAACTGAAAGAGGAATGGTATCTACTCTAAACACACAAAGCAGAGGGCAGGAGGTGGAAGTGTGTCTGTCTTCAACACATTTAACTGTCCTCACTAGCATAGGAGGTGTTGTGGCCCTTGCCTTACGGATGTTAATCTGCAAAAGGGTCAAAACACCGGCCTCACCTGTCAATTTGGTCAACCTGCTTTATTTTATTTTATTTATGTTGTCTTAAAGTGGGGACTTAAATCTTAAGTGTCAAAGACTTTAATGTCTCACAGATCATTTTCAGGCTTTTGTAACATTTTTTAAACCTTTGTAACCTTTTGTTCTTGTTAACATGTAAGCGTTTCCTTTACATTAGCTTTGTAAAGCTCCTTTGTAAACACGTTAACATAAGCACCGTTCTAGCCTACTTGTCCAGGATGCTGTCTTCACTTGTGTGTCACTGTGCTGATAAAGGCTACCTGCTGAGCCATGAATGATGCTCACCTAGCCCGGAAACTTTCATTTGAATTTGTCGCCTCCCCACTGTCGTGAGTGCAGGAAGCCACGGAGCGTGGTCTGGACCCGGGTCTGGACCATGTAGCTACTGTTAATTCAGTGTCGGATCATTTCAGGCTGCAAACTGCGGATAACAGAGGCGTCACAATCACAGTATGTTGCGGGTGCAAAATGGTTCAGAACAACCTGATGACAGCATGTGGACTAAGTGCTAAGTGCTAACTTTTGCGTAATTGGAACTGGGAATATTTATCCTGCTTGTCATCAATAATCACCTAAGTTTCATTTATTACTTCATACGACTTTTAACCCTCTGCACGCCATGAAAACATCGCTGGCCGTATTGTTTGCTAATAATGTGTGCTGTATGTTAGCCAATACCGTACAGTGCCCAATGACATGGTTCTGGTTTTGTTCGCATAGGCCACTTGGGGGCATTGAATGTTGGCTATATATGAATAATTATTGATTTAGAATGATTCTCCTCTACTCCCTGCAAAGTTAACACTGTTTTTTTTACTTCATTAAGTCATCCATAAATAATTTGGCACCAGCCCATTCTCACTTTATTAAGAGCACAAACTATGATGTGTGGCTCTGTTTCAGGATTTCAAACACAAAAAGTAAACAACTCTATTCTTTGTCTAGAGAGTTCACAATGGTGATTTCATCGATTTCTAAACCCAGTTTCCTAGTCGAAGACGCCGCCGTGTCTTTAAATGGAGGGGTGCTGCTGTCCATGGTGCTGAAACCTGCGTCGCTGTGAGGATCTGAAGGGAACACGCTGTCTCCTTTTGCTGCTCATGAGAGGAAAACTCTGTTAGAAATCAAGCACCGTAAACATATCACCACAACAATGAGCCAGGCTGTGCTCGTGTAGTTTAGAAACACAATACCAGCAAAGATGCAATGAAAGGAAACATAGACGAGTTTTAAATTGCCTGTGTTTTAAGTTTGCTCTGTAGAATTTGTTTGGCCCGTGATAATGAAAGGATCAGCCGGAGGTCATTGAAGGTTTATCCAGCTTTTCATTTACCACCCACGTCACTGCATAGATATCAGCAACAGTCATGTTCACTCATGATCATTTCAGATCATCCAGTTCCACTGACAAACCATATAGCCCACCTAAAGCCACGATGCTGTCAATGATTAGTGCGGATGTGTTGGCACAGGGCAGGTAGAGTGAGAAAGGGAATAAGCGAGGGAGTGATTTGGAGAGAGAGAGAGAGAGAGAGAGAGAGAGAGAGAGAGAGAGAGAGGGAGGGAGGGAGGGAGAGGGAGGATGCTGCCAGCGGAAAATGGCTGCTGCAACCTCAAGCCTATCCTGATACACCGAAACGACATCAAGGTGGAGAGAGAGAGCGAGAGCAAGAGAGAGAGGAAGAGAGAGAAAGATTAGGAAAATGAGAGCAGATAGAGAGAGAATGTGAGTGAGTCTGTGAGTGTTTCCTGAAAGGAGGATAAAAAGAGAGAGAGAGAGGAGACCCTGGGGTGGGCTGCTGCAAGCGGCGGGCAACACCGAGCCATGGAGGGCGAGTAAGTCCTTACATTTTCATTTTTAACATTGCAGATATATATTCAGCCATCCGCCAAAACGGATAGAAAGAACGCCACCGCCATCAATGTTACACCAATCCAGCATCATGCACTATTAGCCTATCACAATCGCTGCTCTACAATTTAGCAGGCTGCCGAGAATAAAAACACCATTACGTAGTCTTGAATCAACAGCATACACCCCATTTCCGATATATCCATGCCAATATGTGATAAATGTTAAGCCACCTACATGTGGACCTGTGCTTTTAGACGACCGGCACACAAACACGCTCTGTATCATGAATAACCAGAATAATTCAGTGTATTCAGAAGCTATGCAACAATTCAGAAGTAAATGCGTGGCCAGCAATTGGTAAAAACAGTCATGAAATCAGTCAATGTGTAAAATGTATGGGGGAAAAAGGCGAAATATGGCGAGTTTGGGACCAGCATCGCGTCATTCAAGATATGGCTACAGTAAACCGAGGGAGGGATGGAGGCGTTGTGATTTTTATCAACGTGTCTCGGGTTTTCATTATGATTTTTTAAAGCCAAACTTTATGAATGAAATGTGATTTTTTTTCTCTCTCGCTCTCCCTCATCCTCACCCCTCCTCTCCTCCTTCCCTTTTCTAATCGGCCCCCTCCCCCCATCGCTCGTTTCCTCTCTATCCTCTCACCCACTCGTTCCTTTTTTCCTTCCTCCTTTTTTCACACGCGATTGCATTGTATTTAGGCCCAATACATTTTTACGGCGAAATATATGTATACGGTGCGGTGTCGAGCCCCGTCTCCCTTCATCCCATTCATAAAAAATATAACATAATATCGGGGTGTGTTAATGAGTGCGTGCAGCAGGGGCGGAATGGAGAAAAGGAGCGTCTGGGAAAAATAATTGCAACAATTAAAATTCGGTGTGATGTGAAAATAGCAGAAAGACGCGGCTGTGCATGCATTACATGCACATGTCGAGCTGCGGTGCTGAATTATTCAGCCGATCGGCGAGGGCAGAGCTTATTTTTGCAAGAATGCCGGGGCCTTTGATGGCGAATGGGTGCGTTCATTGATACATCTATCTGGGAAACACTCATTCTTCCTCCCTCCTCCCATTTGACCCCCCCCCCCCCCCCCCCCCCATCGCCTTTCTTTCTTTCTTTCTTTCTTTCTTTCTTTCTTTCTTTCCATTTGCTCCATTATCAGCTCTTATCTGACAGCGATTCGTACACTGAACATCCCTGTTTTCATTCTGATATTCACCTACAGCAGCAGAAATGCTGGAATAAGGCAAACTTGGTTTATCCATTTCACGTGTTTCTCGTCATCACGTGCCAATTATAATAACATCTAAAACCACCTATAGCCACAGACTGTTTGAAAAACTGCTCTCTCTCTCTTTTTTTTTTTTTATTACTGTGTGATATGCGTTTGAGCTGTTACGTTGCAACGCCAGTAGCCTACTCGTGCAGGCCAAGCTGTCACTTGTGTCTGCTTTGTGTGAATTTCATCATGTTATCTTAGTTCAACAAAGCTGAAATCAGTTGCCTTAGCACGCAGTCATCCCACTGACATTTGCTCTGCATTTTTGTATGGGCTGTGGAAGTTGATCCAGGCTTCTCCTTTCTCAGCTGGATGAACATGTGTGTGTGTGTGTGTGTGTGTGTGTGTATGTATGTGTGTGTGCCTATTTTTGCGTGTATTTGAATGTGTGTCCGTGTATGTTTGTCATTGCCTTGTTTAATCAGCCTGGGCCTCTGCTCGCTCTCTCGACTTCCCTGACAGCGTGCGTGTTCGTGCAGTGGTGATGACACGTGATGACTCCAGTGGCGGTTGGGTGCCCCTTGGAGGTGGCGGCCTCAGTCATGTGGTCATATATAAGGGGCGGACCCATGACGGCAGGGGGCGGAGAGAGTACATCATACGTGGAGAACGGCTGCGAGATCGAGCAGTGAGTGTGTGCGTGTGTGTTATGGCTGTCTTTGGTGCCACGTTGTTCCTCAACATCACCTAAAGACTGTAGATGCATGCATGTCAGGGCAAGCTTTAAAGAAGGGCCGTGCCTTGACTGGTGGACTAACCTGCTTGCTTTGTTTGTGTCTTCAGCCGGTGCTGGAGTGTGCAGTGCAGAGGGGGCTGGTGTACAACAAGGTGAACCCCATCTTCCATCACTGGCGAGTAGAGGATCGAAAGTTTGGCCTTACGTTCCAGAGTCCTGCAGATGCCATCTCCTTTGAGAAAGGGCTGCAGGCTGTCATAGACAAGCTGGACAGAGGTAAAGATAACACCAGGATTAGTCGTGTTGGAGTTGGTGTTAGAAAATGCTCTGGAAAGCCTAAGTCCTCTTTTTTTCCATGTCATCAAGGCTCTGACTCGCCCTCATCCTCCACACCAGAAGAGGCCGACACCGAGGACGATGGACAAGCTGTGAGTACCTGAGCTGAGTTTGTCATGGAGCATTTGAAGTCTACAAGAGCTTGTTTACGCTCCAACAGGCCCTCAGAGCAGTTACTGGTGTTTTTTGACTTTGTTGAATGACATGCAGCCTCTGCCAGTCCCATACAGGAAGTGAGTCGTCATCCAACAGCAGAAAGGAGATGCTTCCCAAACCCATCACCATAGTGACGAGCGAGTCGTCGTCTTCCTGCTTCGTGCGACCAGACGAGTTTAGCTTTGTATCCAGCCATGCTGTCACCACTCAAACACCTGCTCAGGTAGAACAACACCTTCTGGTTCTTTACTGTGATGACCAGAAACAGACACGTGTTGATTTCATATTCATTGGATTTCTTTGTACGTGTTCTCGTCACACTTCCGAGCTCCAATGATGATTACTAGAGTTCTTGAAGATTTTCTGAGAACCACATTGTTTGTGTTATTTCTACATCTCATCTGCATTTTAAATGAATTATCAAGACATTTTCACTGAGAAAAACACAGAGGTTTGACTTTTTGGTAGATTTTCTTTGCTTCTGTCTCCACCTTTAACTCTGCACCTACAGGAGAGACATATCTTCAGTAAAATCTTAAAGACATCTCATCGATGAAACATCATAAGATGTGGGCTTCTTGATCACTTGTGCATCTAGACTTATCCCAGAGATGAACCTTGTGTAATAGCTGCCACAGTACACACTGTTCCTGACTCACCCTGTAATCCTATACCCTCTCCACAGATCCACACTAGGCCGGGACAGCACCAGCTCTCACAAATGACGGCTGTGTTGAATCCCCCAGCGCCTCCGCCCCCACCTCCTGCTCCACCTACTCCTCCTGTGGGTCCCCCAGCCTCATCACCCCTGTCCCCCCTCTCACCCACCATTTCTCTGCTGGAAGAGGGAGACCTTCGCATTGTGGACCCTTGTAAAGACCTGTGGGGCTCTAGAGGTTATGAGGACTACCGAAGGGCGGGGACCACCAGGACTATGGTTGGCGGGCTGACCGGGGTGTGGTCGTTGGTGGTGGAGGGAGTCTGCAGGACAAGTCAGAGCTGTGCGTGGTTCGCTTTGAGAAAGAGCTGGCAGGAGTGGGGACGGCAGGCTGTGACGTGACAGTAAGCTTGGACAGTAAAGCTTCCCAGCGTCTGTCCTCGTCCTCGCCTACCTGTATGTCAATGCCCAACGCTGTGTCAGGCGTGTCCTCAGGTGCCGGCTCACCCCAGGAGACGGGAAAAGGCTCGCCCTCTCCGTGCTGCATCCACACCTCACTGGCCACGCCTCGGTCGCGGACTCGTAAGAGAGGAGGAGGGGCCAGCAGCAGCGGTGACCCGGGGGTAATCTCCCCCGACGATGACAGCCCATGTCCTCAGGCTTCGTCGTCATGCTCATCTCGCTGTGTGTACTGCCGCTCTGTTTTCAGCGCTTCAGAGAACGGGCGGGGCCGCTGCAGAGATGCCCCAGACCCGGCCCTGCACTGCCTGCGCCAGTGGACCTGTGTGTGGTGTGCAGAAAGCCTGCTCTACCACTGCATGTCGGACTCTGAGGGAGAATTCTGGGAGCCTTGCTCGTGTGATGACTCAATGGGGGGCCACCCGCACCCCCTTTGCTGTGCCCGCTGGTTGGCCCTCCTGGCCCTCTCGCTCTTCGTGCCCTGCATGTGCTGCTACCTGCCTTTGCGCGCCTGCCTGCGGTGTGGGGAGAGGTGTGGCTGCTGTGGGGGAAAGCACAAGGCGGTCCGATGAGGCCAGGCTGGGGGGTGGGAGGGGTTCCCTGGACCAAGAGGGTTTGGGTGTAGAGAGAAGAGAGCATCTTTAAGAGACGCAGGAGCTGAAGCTTAGCAGGTGGAACAGTGCTCTCAGTCGACCCAGACCTCTGACGTGGTCCTCCGAAGCCCCACGGCCTTCCACTGCATTCCGCTCTTTCTCTTTTTAACCTGGGGCCTTCCTCACTGGTCCATGCCTGCTGAGGGTGCACTGCACTCAGACCAGGCTCTGTGGGAGTCATCTGGAGCCTTCATAGTGGATTTACTGTGGGTTGGCTGATCTAGAGTTAGCAGTTAGAAACTTTATCACATGGAGAGTGGCAGAGGCAACGATGATGTGTACACTGTTTCAAATGTCCGTTTTTTTCCCTTCTTTTTTCTTTCTTTTGGGTTTGTTTTTTTATTTAGAAAGAAAAACACAAAAAACAAAAGATGTTTATATATATGATTGTAATAATTTTAATTGGTATATTTTATTAAATGTAAAACATATTGACAGAATCCCCCAGTGGCACACACTATCACGTATTCACAAACATGAGATCTTGGGGAAGTCATTTGTTTCATGTTGGCCTGTTTATCAGTCAGATGAACAGATGTCACCCTTTACCTCTAATTTTACCTCAGATGTTACACAAACCCTGGTCAAGAGGACGAGAGAGAGTTTGGAGAGCTGAGCAAAAGTGAATGCAGTCTTCAAAAAAAAAAAAAGTATTAGCATCTGAGACCACTAGAGTTGTCTTTTGGTTAAAGTAGTCGACCACAGTGGAGGAAAGGTTATTAAATGCAAAGGGACAATTATTGTTAAGGGAAGTTGCAATGACAACCACAAAGACTTAAAAGTCATAATGTGATTCATTATGGTCCTTTGTAACCAAACGCAAGATTATTTTTGTTTTCTGAAGAAAAAAAAATCAAGAATGTGCGTTGAACATTTAACACCCCCATTTTACACATTTCATTCATCTTTCCACATATTTTCAATATCAGTCATAGAAAACATCACATCATCCAACCACTGTACTTGTTGAATCAGTCAAGGTGCTTACAAATGAGGCCTCTGAGCGAGTCTATTCTACCTAATGTACACAGCGACCGGACAGTCCCAACCCCAAAGAGAAACTAAACAGGACCGCATGCTAACTAATCTGTAGACAAGTCTAGGCCTTTGAAAAGAGATGCCACCAAAAAACGAAGTGCAATGAACAATGTATTGAGAGAGTATTTTTGTACCAGTTGCTCACATTAGGGAAAACAAGGCAGAAACTGAGAAGTGTTGGAAATCAATACTGTAGTGTGTCACTGTGTTCAATATTGAGCAGAAAAAGAGGAACAGGAACACTAACTTGATTTGAGTAGCAGCATGTAGCTCACATGTGTGGCATACAGACATGCGTGCTGAAGCCTGTTGACCCTGTGATCTGAAAAGAGACACGTAAAGTTGAAAAAAGATGAACAGAGGGAGGTCTGTGTTTGGGAACAATGGTGGGTGTGTTTGCTGAATGTTGCTTTAGGTATGAAGTTAAAAAGAAAAAGCTGCTATTTTATGTCCTGCCCTAAACCTTTTCAAACTTTCCTGCTGCCTTTTAGCGATCTATGACGTGGTGTGGCAGTGTCAGAAACAATCCTTCAAATTCTTATCCCACCCAAGGTGTCTAAACAGCGTTGGTATGAAGTTATTAGTTGGACTTAAAGATTAATTCACCCCAAGACATTTAAAAAAAATGCTTCTGGTGATGTACTTTGCATTTCTGTGTATATTTTGCTGATCAGTGGTATATTTTTCTACTTCCAGTGAACTACTGGCCCAGGGTTGATGAGAACAGATTCATCTCAACTTCAACTGATTTTAAATGGAACATTGTTTTTGTTTTGTTTTTTTCAATCTGATAGATCAATACAAACATCAGTTTGCACTTTGCGCCAGTGTTTAACAATCATGCTCAGTGGAATACATTATAGAACAAGTAGGAAATCAGTTTGCCTCTTGACCAAAATACGACAGCAGCCACGAGATTCCGAAGATTTTTTTTTTTTGTTGTTGTTGTTGTTGTTGTTGTTGACTGGAAAACCAAGGCTTTAATACTGCTGTAACCATTGTTATTGGTCTCAGCACCTGTACAATGAACCAACCACTGAATGTAAGAAGATTCTGCCTGGTTTTCTGTGAGCTCTTGAAAGATTTCCTAAAATTTGAAAGTGATCATAAAGCAGGCTAGTTGAGTAGAAGAGGAACTCTGCAAAATAAATGACAATTTTTTTTTTTTTTTTTTTCTACAAATAACTAATGAAATGCACTGAGCATCACAGAATGACAATGATGTCTTCGAAAGAGAATCTGTGGGGGAATTTCTCTTTTAAATCCAGAGGCATCCTCCTTTAAAATGAACGATAATACTTATAGTCTGCTCTGTACAGGGAAACCAGTGTTGACGAGTTTTACTGTAATCTCATGTCTCAAATGAAGGATCATTTGAAGACCTTCTATTATGGGAGAATGAACCTTTCAGAAGCTTCACCAGATTATTTACATTTTAGGTTTAGCCAAGAACTTTTATCCAAAGTGACTTAAAGTGAGTGAACAGGCAGTGGGGTTCAGCGTCAGGACACACGACTACTGGTGAACACAACCCTTGACCTCTCGGTTATGGGATGGACATCTTCACTACTTGGCCAGCCTGCCAACAATGTTGGCCCATGTATAAAAAAAAACAAACAAACATAAAAAAAACAAGAAAAAAACAAACAAACAAACAAAAAAAGAGACTTCCTGTCACAAAGACAGGAAACACAAACTCAGTCAGTCACTAGACTGCCATTCCCTGGTCCCACATTAACCCTTTGTCCCACACAAACACAAAATCTCCACAATCTGCAATGCATAGACCTGCACACACAGACACATGTTCACTCGATGGTGCAGACATACAGAACTAGTAAAGCCATTGCACACAGTTTGCTACTTCTGGTCCAGAAATGGTGTTAGAGTACAGTACTGACAGTCATGCGATCACAACTGCAGGCCCCATTCTTACATCTTAATAAATGTGCCTTTTGATTTGAGTAATCAATAACTTATGATTTCTAAGTAACTCTGTATTAAGTACTATTTTCTTTTTTGGTTATTGATTTCTGCCGATGTGCATATTTTCAAATGTACGTATTTATTAGTTTCAAAGTAATTAATGAGATATTACCTGTTTGTTTATTTATTTATTGAGATATTTATTCTGATTCTTTATTTTTTTGAGACAGGTTTTTATCTTCCGTGCTGTCTTACTTCTGACTTTGTGCCAATGTGCTGCTTTGAGGTGTTACATATCGTGGGTTTGTATCATTATTAAACCCTCACTCTATATTTTAAAATCAGTGTCTTCTTCTGTCTCAACTGTGCATGTCATTAACTCACTGTGCCTTTTCCCAAATCCTGTATGAAAGCATATCATTCCACAATGATGCTGAAGGAAAAACCTTCAAGTGTGCTGCTTGTTCAACACAGGTTTATGATATTTTAAACATTTGGATAACATCATAATGTGCTTAAACACTGGAGCAATTATTCTGGGACAGTAGTTTTTACAAATATGGATTGGAACAGGGTTATACAGAACACTTGCGACCATGTGAAGGAAATAAAACTTTAATTTTAGGTTATTCATGTACAAAAGGAGGGAACAGCATCAAAAATGTGATGTAAAAAAAGACATTCTCCCAGATCAGTCCATCCTCAACAGAAAAGACACAGATTGTGATAAAATGTTGTCCTTTGGGTGCTGTAGCCAGTTTGTGGTCTGTTACCGGGCAGAGTACATATGCTGTCTTTTATGTTTGAGAATCTCAGTGGAGGTGAGTTTCAAGTCTTCATTACAGACATCACAGTGATAAACTCTGGTAAGACTGGACGCTGACGAAGAACCTGCCTTTCCATCTGCTGGCTCTGAAAACGACAACATATACCCACAATTAGTCTTACATTATTAATCTCTTCAAAATGTATAGGCACCGAGTGTCTGTCAGCTACTGAGTATGTTAGTTTGTGCTATTGTCTGACAAATTTTATACTAAAACAGAAAATAGAAAATAAGAATAATTTGAAATTCCTGACCTTCCTCCATCTGCTGCTGTTCTCTTGCTGGCCTGCAGGAGGCCTCGTGCTGCATGCGCTCCAGTGGAGTCAGAGGCAAGTAGAGGTCACAGTTAGGACAGGTCCAGAAAGTGCGTAAACACTCACTGTAGATATCCCTTGAGTCCTGAAAATCACACAGGGAAACACAAAGATCAGTGATTTTTAATATTTTTGTAAATTAATTCCAAACGATATACATGTATATATGTTAATTTAAGCACTTACACAAACACATATCTGTTTGAATTATGAATCCCAAAGGACACCTAGAACTACCTAACAATTGCTTTGTTAAAACATTTTGATGATGTTTATGATTATCTGGTGTATGATGAGGTAACAAATTAACTATCCACCTAAGTTCCACCTGTTGGCTTGACATCCATCTGATTGCTACAACATCTATTCTCCACCGCCTTGTATCTCTAATGCCTCTGTGGCACTTTTTCAGACACTCACAGCTAAACAGTTGTACGTGAAGGAGCTGGTGACACGCAGGCCTCCTTTAATGGGGTGTGGCTTGGCCTCAGCTCCTGGAAATAGTGGGTTCAGCTCTGGAGCTTTGCTGTGAGACAGCTCAGACTCAGACTGAGGGCCAATGTACAGGTTCTGGGTCTGGAGAGCTGTGAGTCGCCGCAGGCTGTAGCTGACCTGAGAGGGAAGATGAGAAGAAACAGAGAGCACAGAAAGTGTATTCTATATGATGACAGTGTAAAAAGATGAATGAGCAACGAACACCACCACACACGAGTAATACATATTCAACAGTATGTGTATGAGCTACATCATACTGTAAACTCCAGGTCAGCACTGCAGCAGTACCTCGGTGTAGAGCAGGAAGCGGACCAGGCCATCACTCAGCTTCTCCATGGTTTTGCGCGACACCCCCTGGACTGCTGGTCCTCCTATTGTACTCTGTCCCAGCTGGGCCAGCAGGAGGCGCTCCCACTCAGTCCTGAGATTAAGAGCTGTGGACAGCACATTCAGGGCCCCCTCTGGCTCCCTTAACTCTAGCTCTAGCCAGCCGTCCACCACCAGACGTGTACAGTCAGCATTACTGTCTACAGAGTTCGCTACCAGCAGCAGAGCCTGGTGAGGAAATGGAGACACACAGAGTTCATGCTTAAACATGTCCTCAATAATGATGGAACATTATATGAGTAGTTTTGTGACATAATATTGAAGTGACATAAGTTTTGTGGCATAATATTGAAGAATGAAAAAAATGGGCCAAGAACAAAAAAATAAAACAAAGAATTTTTTTTTATCCAAAATCTGATTATTTATGTTTTTATTTGTACAGTTGGCATTAAAATATTTCAATTAGTTGATGACAATATCTGTGTAAAATCCACAAGATGGCAAAGCCATTTGTGAAATAGGAATTATTTGTCTAACAAAACCCCAATAATACACTACCACTACCACGACTAATAATGATATTAAGAAGAAGATGAAATTATATGCAAAGTGGTAGAAATTATATGTATAATTAAAGAGTTGACTTGCTCCCAGTTTACTGTACAGGAACCAGTGTATTGATGACTGCAGAGAAGAACCTACCCTGGAACATGTGGGTTTAACATAACTCTGTGTGTATCAGGTGACTTAAACATATCATGGAGCATTTTCAGGATTAATCTAGGTCTACTTAAGAAAAACTTAGCAGTTTGCGGTGGGAACAGGAACATCCCACATCTCGTACTAACTTGCAGTGCTGGAACCCGCACGCAGTTAGACAAGTATGGCTTGTTGGTCTCCAACAGAGTGACGAAGGCTAGCAGCTGGTGTCTGCTGCTGTCCTTTCGATCAGGCCCTGCAGGCAGGAAACAGAGACAGAGAAGGAGAGACAGATGCGGTATGATGAGAGACACACAGTAAGAAGAGTGAGAGGAAGAAACACGTCAAAAAAAAAAAGAGACTCAACGTCAATGGATCAGGAGGCAGAGCAACAGATGTTATTTAGTTATGTGGAGAATTTGGACTTGGGAAAAACTGAAACCATTGCTGAGAGAAAAGATGGATGCTGTTGTTCAGGTGCAGAGTGAACAGGTAGTACATTAATGTTTACCACATAAAGAAGAAATATCAAGGGGAATCTGAAATGTCAAGAGACCAGTCCAGCAGGTGTTATCTTTTCTTGATTTAAGTTGTGAGGTAGAAATCCAGTGTGGACCTCTGAGTTCATGTATCGTGGTGGTTGATTTGGTTAATTTACAAAAACACTTTCTGGTTTTATCTCCTAATGTGACGTAAAGGTGTGTTTTGTTCTCATGTCCACTAAATGACTCTGTGTTTTTTGCATGCATATACCTGTCTTGTCATGCTCAGCATGCTGATGTTGTTCTCGACAAATTTTCCCTTAGGAAAAACTTGTTTTGTTTTTTGGTGTGTGCATGTGTGTGTGTGTGCATGAGTCATCCTAACTGTTTTACTTTTTTCCAGATGGGGCTGTCAATGTAGACCTTTAACTTTCACATCAAATTAAAGGGATAATTCGTTTTTTTGGAGAGGGGTTGAATGAGGTACAAATGGCCACTAAGTATAACATCTGCAGTAGGGGGCAGAGACCTTTCTACTTAGCAGATATTACACTTAGTGGCCATTTGTACCTCATACAACCCCACTTCAAAAAAAACTGAACTATCCCTTTAACCTCACCAGTGAAGAGAAACAGATCACACAAGTCCCCTTAACAGTAGGTATTAAATGTATAGATTTTACATGTGTTACTTTAAAAGGCAGATGTTTACCCATTTCTCCGTTGTCATCCTCGGGCACATGTAAGACCTCTGGGTCACTGGCAAACACACTGGTTGGGTGAATCACCACTCCCTGCTTATTCTTTGTGTGAAACACCTACAAAATGTGACATCACAAAGTGGAGGAAAATGTCAATCATTTTCTCATCAATATTTCAGTCACCACTTAAACAACTGTCGAACTGACACAAGTCCCCCCCCACCCCAACTTTTAGACGGAGTCTGTGCAGCAGGGGACCTGACCTGGTCCGAGTCCTTTCGGGTGGAGTTGTGTTCATCGGGCAGTGCCAGCTGAGGGTAGAGGCCTCGGCAGAGCAGCAGCTTAAGCAAAGCCTGCTGGCGGGAGGACAGGTCCTGACTGATGGTGACCGCCTCCTGCAGCGCTGACATGTTGTGACGCAACTTGAACTTGACCTCCTGTTGCAGACCGAACAGGACCACACACAGTGTAACTACCTCAGACACGCACAAAGACACAGACGTACCCAAATCTGTGAAAATAAACACACCTGACACCACATGTACTGCACTTATACTTATAATGTGATATAATGTTGTCAGAAACCACACACCTCCCCTTTTGGTCAGTGGGAAGTGACAGGGCTTTCAAATCACTGGTAAAACAGTAACATTTTGCTGAAAAATTGTAGTAAATTATAAATTATATTTCCAAATATTCTAAAAGAAAAAAACCCTGTGATGAGCCAATGAGAGGAACCTCTCTCCATGTCCTCCAGGGTCCTCTGACAGCCCAAAGAATGCACGGCTGACCGGACTGGAGACTCTAAATTGCCTGTAGGTGTGAATGTGTGTGTGTTGCTCGTCTCTATGTGTCAGTCCTGTGATAGATTGCTGACCTGTCCAGGGTGTACCTCACACCTTCCCTATGTCAGCTGGGACTGGCTCCGCCCCCACAGTCTTTGAAGTTGTAACCCTTTATATAAACTATGTTAATTCATTTATGAGTGTTAGTGTTGGAGTAATTAAAATAATGAAGTAAGTACATTAACCTTTTTCCATGTTACACTGTGATTCTGAGTTCACCTGTAAATCCATGTCCTGTCTTGATCCCTCCTTGTCCTTTTTCCTCCTGCCCGTCTCCTCCGTGTCTGATCCTGAGGACAACTCTCCATCCTGGCCCTCGCCCAGCCTCAGGACTTTACGTCTGCTGCCCTCCTGCTGCTCATGATCTCTCTTCAGCTGGTGCAGCTTCCTCCGTTCTGTTAGCCTCTCCCTGCGCTGCCCGCGGTCACCATCAGAGGGAGCACTGTGCTCTGCTTCCAGCAGGCCATGGCTTCTCAGCAGCTCCTGTCAACCCACAGGGGAAGCTTGTTTGGGTAAATAACATCCACACATACAAAACCTTTTCACCTTTATTTACGTTGTGAACGTGGCCTACCTTGAACTGTCTGCGCAGGTTGACCATCTCATATAGCCGCTGCTCCTCCAAGCCTCTCCTCCGACACCACTTCCTTGAGCCCCCGCCTCTCTCTCCCTTCACCTGATGAGTTCAAACGTGAGACATTACAAGTAAAGCTGAAAGAATCATTTACTAGACTGAGAAATAACACAGTCACGTAATGACTCTGTTACTGACCTCCACCCAGGCGTTGAAGGTACTGAGCAGGGTAAAGGGGTCTCCCTGGTTGCTGTGCAGGGGCTGGCGGGCAGTGGCACAGTCTGGATTGTGCTGTGAGCTGCGCAGGAAAGGTGATTGAACGCTGAGGGCCGCTGCTACTGTCAACACGGGCTCCACAAGGTTAAATAAAGAGCCCAGTACCAGCATCTTCCCTGCAAGAACACAAACAAACACACTGAACTCAACAGGAAGAAAAGAGACTACGCCCTAAATGATGCTATGGTGCAGTTTCATTTAATTCACTCATCATTGGACTGTAAAAAAAAACAGAGGAAACAAAAAAACTGACAAACTGTGACATGGTTTTTGTGAAGGGGAATCTTACCTATGACCACGTCCACAGGCAGCTGTGCCAGCAACTTCCCTATAGAGGTCAGTTCACCAACACTGTCTAACGCCCCCTGCTCTTTTAGATAAGTCACAGCAGTCTGGATACTAGCGGCTGGAGGTGGATCAATGAAGACAAAAGACAGTGGATCTCCAAGACACATGCTCTTCATCTGCAGGAACAAGAACAGCACAAATGAAGCTAGTGTTTCACTCTGGAAGAATTGAGAACATTATGAAATGAACCGCTGTGCTGAAGACCTGGAGAATGAGGGCGTCTAGAGCCACTCTGTGTATTTCAGGCACAGGATAAGGTGCAAAGGCGTCGTAGTCAGACTCGGCGTACAGGCGGTAACACACTCCGGGACCTGTACGACCAGCTCGACCTTTCCTCTGCTCAGAACTGGCTCGGCTAATCCAGAACTCCTGCAGTCGCTGCATCTTAGCCTTGGGATCGAAACTCATTTCTTTGACCTTTCCTATAAAAGAGCACATCACAGGACAAGCCAGTTATACTGTTAATACTATACTCCTGGGTCACATTCTGCTTTTTGCTATTTACATTTTTGAGGACAAAGTTCAACTGGACAAATGTCATGTTTGAAACCTTTTGATGTAAAATCTTTGTCAGATGTTTTTTTACAGGATAAATCCTTAGCGATGAATGCAGGACCAGTTCCATACCTGAGTCGACAACAAAGCGCACCCCATCAATCGTAACTGAGGTCTCAGCAATATTAGTGGAGATGATGCACTTTCTCACCCCAGGAGGAGCAATGTCAAATACCTGAGGAACAACATGGAAGCAGAGAGTGACAACAGTGAACTAACGTATCAGATCCAAACATTACGTCCAAAGCTACAGAAAGCTGACTGTGCCTTATCCTGCTGGGCCAGCGAGAGCGTGCTGTGTAGGGGCAGGACTATCCAGCGACGTGTGTGCGTGGCGTAAACCTGACAGGCCTCCTGGATGGTGGAGATCTCTGCCACACCGCTGAGGAAGAGAAGCAGGTCGCCGCGCTCCTCCGGGGGTAACGCTGATCGATGCCCTGCAGGATGCGCAGGTACGGCCGGGGATCCAGTTTTTCGGAGCGTGACGGCTGCTCCTCGGGAGGAATGGGCTGGTATATCACCTTCATACAGGAAAAAGATGGACAAAAATGTTGGATTCTTCTAAAATAACCTCTAAAATAAATTTCTGTTTGAAAATATCGTTTTCCAATCAGTGTGAATGCTGAACACATACTGCTTTGAGACCTTTAACACAATTTTTACACTTATCTTTAAACAATTCAGGTATTTTTCAATGTCATGTCATTCAGCCTCCTGCTTACACACTCTACTTCAGTTATTGCTTCATCCATATTTGTGATGGTTTTAAGCTTTCAGTTTTAAATGTATTTGAGTAGAATTCAACTTTTCAGTTTCTTCATACCAGTCTTCAACAATTCAAGTAATTTCCAACCATTTCGTACAAAATCAACCTCCTTACATGTCCTACTTTAATCTATTCTCAGCCATTGCTTCAGCTATGTTAGCACTGGCTGATCCGTTTTCTTTACTGTCAGGTTAGCTGCAGATTTTAACTCTTCAACTGTTACACTTAGACATGCAGGATTTCAACATTTTCTACCTTTTTTAAACATTTCTACTGCTTTTAGCCCTTTAAAAGCCAATCACCTCTCAGCTTACAACTTATATGTTTCAGCTGTGGCATCAGCCTTTTATGCATTCACATGCACTTTCTTCAGGAAATGCTCTTTCTAGTTCGATGTTTAAGATTTGCATTGCAGGTGGCAATTCTGTATTTGCAGCCAACCACTAAACTACAATGAATATATTCAACTGACTAATAACTAAGTATAAGTATAGTATAAGTACGTTTTATGTCAGTGTGTCATTTATTTAGCAAGAATATTATCATTTTAAAGACAAATATGTTTGAATGTTTTTTCCCCTCACCTGTATAGGAAACAGTCTGCCTGGAACCTGCAGCACAGGAGCGCTGCTGAAATAGTCAGAGAAGAGTTTGATGTTGATGGTGGCCGACATGAGGATGAGACGCAGGTCCGGGCGTTCAGCCACCAGAGAGCGCAGGACCCCGAGAAGGAAGTCGCAGTGGAGATGTCTCTCATGGACCTCATCAACTATCACCACCTGGTACTGAGCCAGCGTCCTGTCCTGCTGGATCTGTCGCAGCAGCAGCCCCTCGGTCAGGAACAGCAGCTTGGTGGCTGTGGTCCGGGTGGTCTCAAAGCGGATTTGGTAACCCACCTGAAAATTAGGATTGTATCTTGTGAGCTCTGACAGTTTCTTTTTTTTTCAATTATGCACTTACTACAGACAAAATTCATATCACTAAATCAGCAAATATAGATTTTTTTATTTTCTGTTACCTCAGGTTTAATTATTCAATGTAGAGTTAAGGGAACATCTTCAAATTTCTTACTTGGCTGCTTAATTGACATTCAAGAAAACCTTCAATATAAAATGAATCCAAACAATGGATTCTTATCTTCTTATCTTATTTACAGCTGTAATGGCATGATGCCTTCAAACATTTTCATCGTGTAACTGACTAAAAACAATCGACTGGCAAAAATGCAACTGCATAATTCTTGTTCGCTCAGCTAATCGACTCCACCAGTCAAATGCAGCTGGACTGGCTTTGGGCCTTCAGTATGTTTCTCTACTGACTAGCTGTGGGTTCAATTACATGAGCCTCTGCTCCAGTCAAGATAAATAAAAAAGCTGGATAAATGAAAACAGATGCAGCTGTCTCTAACTGGATGACGTCTTTTGTAGAAGTTATTTTATGATGTGGTCGATGGTCCCACTCCCAGCGCAGTTAGACCCTGATCTGATCACACACCTTGGAGCCGTACTGATTGAGACTCTCAAAGCTGACCCTCTTTGCAAGGGATATACAGGCAATACGTCGAGGCTGAGTGCAGGCGATGTTGTTAAAGCCAGATGCCAGAAGATACTGAGGTACTTGTGTGGATTTCCCACAGCCCGTGTCCCCTGCCACCACGACCACAGGGTGCCTTCGCACCAGCTCCACTATCCGGTCCCGGTACTGGAAGATAGGCAGGTTCTTTTGCTCCCGGCGAAGCTTGGCCAGTTTCCCAAAGCTCTGCCTCTGGCTGAAGTCCAGGAAGTGCAGCAGAGCCAGGCGGCAGTCTGAGACCTCCTGACTGCTCGGCCCTGAGGATCTCTGCCTGCTCCTGTGCTCTGACTTCCCCACACGTTCCTCCACGTCCCTGGTGCACACGGACACATTAATCCGGTAGCGAGCATCATACTCTTTAGGAAGGCCAAGGTCCACCGTTCCAGTCTTTGATCCGTGTTTCCCTTGGTTTTTGTCCTCTTTCCGTCTGTCCATTCCTGACCCAGACATGTCCCTCTTTGTCTTAAACCTCTGGAACCGATCAAAGAAAGCCCAGAACTCGCGGTGCTCCGGGCTGCCGGCCTGGATGTAGTCATGCTGCCGGAAAAAGATCTCGTCCAGCTGGGTTCGGCACTGCGGGCTGTCCCAGTCCCAGCTCCGGCTGTCTCTCCTCCCGTCGGTTTCCATATTTACCTCTGTAACAGTGAACAGAATTCAAATGTACTCGCTGACAATAACTGAAGGCGCCATGTTTACAACTTCACAAGCACATAGCAGCTTCACAAACCTGCCCCCTGCCTCTGACTGAGATCGGCTGCAGGCCCCGTTCCCACCGGAACCTCGGTGTTGTATTTATGTGTGTGAGACAAACTGGACATGAACCGTGGTCCTGGACACCAAATCAGACCGGCGGCACAGCTGGGACAATAACATGTTAACACTGTAGGACAAGACTAACACAGCTGCAACGGCTTCGGAGACCGGCGGAACAAAAATACAGTAGGACAGTTTCCGGTCCGTTCTTTAAATTCTTCCGAGTAGAAACATGTTCAAGTTCAAACAGGATTTTTAACATGACCGTAGTGAAATCACCATGAGCCAAATACAGCATCGCTAAAGCACACTGCACAAAGTAGTATCAACTAAGAGAAGGTACATTTAAATGTGTCAGGAATAGGACATCCGCTTGATATTATGGTATGAAGCAATACAACTCACATGTGGTCCCCCAACTCCACATTGTTCTTCTACTTTGAATGGTTTAATGGTCTTTTGTAATTTTGTCTGAATCTGACTTTTTTTTTTCTTTTTTAATCCAATAACTACCTGCCAATGGGTCAAGAGATGGAAACTAGCCAGGTGGCTACAATATGTACTGTCCCATTTTAAAAATAAATCAAATAAATAAATACAATTATTGTTTATCCAAAGGAAGGAAGTACAGCGGAGGGAGAATTGTGAAATGATGTGAAAATTGCAACAGTATCATCACAGTAGGGCACATGACACCTTGTGCATCTTTGGAAATTTTGCACAAAATGTTTGGACTGTCTGGGAGTCATTCTCCTTTTTGTGTAGTCCACCCTGTTGTATCCCTGACATACAAGAGACAACAGGAGACAATGAAGACAGGTATGTAAAACCAGCATAAAATATACATTTTTAACTAAAATATGAACTGAATCTGACATCCCATCACTGCTCTGTGTTGTATGTTGTTTTGTTCACAATCAGTGAACAAAACAGCTACTGATACAGTCTTACATGTTGCAAACCAAAGTCTAAAATCTGTAGCTGAAAAGCATGTCAGTGCATGAAAATACAAACACCAAGAACTGGAGGTTATATTAGAAATATTTTATTTAAAAACATCTGATATACACATTTACACAGCTTAGAGACAGTGGATGAAATATTCAACGGGAATGATCCAATTCACACCTGATATTTTTCTCTGTTTTATGTTAAAAAGTCATCAATATGTAAAATGTCATCCATTATGAGTGGGGTAATGCTTTCAAAAGTGAACAATCACATCAGTAACTTTACAGAGATTCTTTGCAGGGCTAAAAAAAAAAAAAAAAATCCATAATAAAATGCATTAAATACCAAGCCATGGGAGGTAGGATGGAAAGAGCTTGCTGTCATTTTGTTTTTAATTTAAAAAACAAAAAACAACAGAGTAGAGGGGTGCATATTTCATATGTGCACATGTGTCACAATCACACCTTATTGTGCAGCATAAAAATGCCCTTCATCAAAACATAAACTAAGCTAAACTAACATCATTAAAAAAAATGACAAGCACACACAAAAAAATACCACACTTATTTACATTTAAAAACATTTCATCAATCCTGCGGTGGACATAAAATGTGGAGAAATTACTCTTCAAGCAGACAGTGCATTTTCCACCAACTGGGAGTTGAGGCCGCTACATCGACTGGAAAGTCAGATGCTGTTTTACTGAGCCAACAGTCCAGACCATGCTACTCATCACCCTACGCTCATGTCCATACCTTTGGTCGTGTTTGACCGTTCACAGTAAACTATACTCCTGTCTTCTCTTTGATCCAGCCACGGTATTTGGTGACTGTTGTGTAGATGCCAGGCTTGTTTCTGCGGGCGCAGCCTTCACCCCAACTGACTACTCCTGCCAGGAACATACGACTGCCAGTTGGAACGGACAGAGGCCCACCAGAGTCACCCTAAAACACAAACACACAGAGATGTAACCACAGATGTTAGCATCTTCATCTTGGTACTATAAGAGGACAGTATGGGGCAAAACTCAACATTTTCGACTTAGTCTTGGGTTTTTTTCCCCCGTAGCAGAGGTTTTTTTTTTAATAAACTGGTATCACTGACAACAGCTGTGTTAAAATTCTAGATAATCGGTGAATCTGTCTCCTGATAAAATGTTTGTATCCTGTGATTTCAGAGAAAAACAAAAAGAAAGCAAGAGGTATTTTATTACCTGACAAGCATCGATTCCTCCACTCAGCACACCAGCACACATCATCCGAGATGTGATCTGCCCCATCATCAGATCATCGCACACAGTGTGGTTTATGATTCGAACCTGGGCCTTTTGGAGCACAGTTGCACCAAATCCTGAATCACACACATACACACAGAAGGACACCATCATGTTTATGTCAAAATCTCATGTTATCGACATGAGGCTTACCAGTCATTAAGCTTCCAATAATGACGTGACAGTTCATTACAGAAACAATCTATCAAAGCACATAACACATCATTGTCAAATAAAAACAAAAAATCAAAAAAATGAGAAGTAAAATGTTCAAGATTCATCAGGACTCACCTCCTTCTCGGGTGGCACCCCACCCAGTGATCCACACAGTCTCACCAACTGGAAAATCATGCTGCGGGGATGGCAGGCAGATGGGCCTGATGAAGTCAGTGTAGGTGACAGGACTGTCCAGCTCCATCAGGGCAATGTCATTATCATAGCTGTTGTACCCATTGTAGTTAGGGTGGGATATGATCTGCTTCAGGTTCCTCTTCACTGAATTTCCAGTTGTCCTCTGAATGTGAAGGCCGAGGTAAACTTCCCAAACGCCGGGCTGGGAGTACCTGAGGATGCACACAGCACCAGTTCAAAGTTCATTCTTAAACTTGGGTAACCATTAGCCAACACATTATGAGGTGTAAACATCACACTTGTGAATACAGTATGGATGAAAACCTGGTGGTTCAGGCCTTCTTCGTGGTTACAGAGTGAGCGTTGCAAAATGTGTGACAATTCAGACTGCAGCGAATGTTCAAAACCGTCTTTATGAGACAAATTTAAACAGAGAATTACAGTTCTGATATAAAGGTCCTGCAGTGAAACAATTGCTGAGAAGATGCATGAATATCAGCCCACAGAAAAAAACACTATTAAAGATGTGATTTCCAAGGGTTCGGCCACATGACCAAACCCTAAATTGCGTTTAAAGTGACACGAGACGTACTACAAACTAAAACTTGCACTGTTATGCTGTAAGTGTTTCATGCATTGTTCAATTACGCACACGCACACACACGCACACACACTCTGTTGTCATTGAAAACACAGAGGACTAAGGTTTCACTTTGCATGTGACAAAATGTTTACAGATGCTTTAAAGGCCTACAGCTAATCTGCTGACAGCGTTGTTTTTTCCCAATCATTCAAACACCTTTTTATTTATTTATTTTTTTTACACAGACAAAAAACTAGGCAGCATAACATTAACAGTTTATCTTGTGTTCATATAAACTCCATATCTAACTATATTTATCAATTTTCAAGGCCTTGACTAAAGAGATGGTAGCTGAATTGACCTTTGAAAATACATTGGTGGAGGACTTTAATGTTGTTGCACTTATTTTGAACACCTCTGAGGTTTCTCCATTTTTTTCCCTGTTAAAGGGTTTTCTCGGGAGTTTTTCCTCAGTCGATGTGAGGGTCTAAGGGCAGAGGATGTTGTCATAATGCTGTGTAAAGCCCTTTGAGACAAACTGTTTGTAAAAACGGGCTATACAAATAAAATTGCCTTGCCTTGCCTTGCCTTGCCTCTGCATTAGAGCATCTCTTAAATATCTTAAATCTCCTGAATGATCTTGAAATATTAACTAGACATCTAAACACTGGGTGAACTACAAATACATCTATCGAAAAAAAAAAAGAAAACATGAAGCATAAAAAATACGATCCTACCTTGTCTTGGCGTCATCTTGCACACAGTGGGCAGCAGTGACCAGCCAGCGTGGACTAATGATGGATGCTCCACACACATGACCGTAGTTTTTGATATGAAGGCTGACCTGCCAGGGGAACTCCCCTTCTTCTGCATCCTGACCGCCCACGATACGTGATTTCTTGAACATACTCTTCCCACAGTCTGAAATAGTACACAGTCAATCAGTCACACACGGGGTTGCAGCTTGTTGTAGCTTGTTACAGATTCTGAGGTGGGGAGAGGTTCACAAACATAAGTCTGTGTTGCAAGCTGAACAATGCAAATGAAGGTTATATTTAACTCCTCATATCTGACTTCATGCAAACACTGAGATTTTTGTTATCAATATACCGCAGTTCTCCTCGTCAGAGCCGTCGTCACAGTCCTCTACGTCATCACATTCTGGGTTCACTTTACTGATGCACTTGTTGTTTTTACATCTGTACGTCAGGTCAGTGCAGGTCACACCAGAGGCTGCAGGGATTGAGGGAGACAACAATCCTGTGTGAGAACTCCTCATTTCAACATTGTTCATCAGATGTGTTTGGTAAAGGCATTCATGTGGAGTTGTGTTTGTCTCAACAACATTATAATAAACTCTGATTTTTGCTCTGTTTTTTTTTTTTTTTAATCTTTACCTGTTGAATACTATAAGTGGCTTGCATTAGCTTTTTTTTTATGCTTCCTGCTGTTTGAAAACAACCCAAGCTATTTTCTAAATGATGCAAAAAAAGCTTATTATTTCTGTGAGTTTGGCCATTTTGACAATAAACATAGTCATTTGTGACATTACTTTGTATAAAACTGAGTTGAATGAGGTGAATTGTTCATCTCCCACAGCAAAGACTTCGACTTGCTAAAAGAACATGGATTCTTAAATATGAAGAGCAGAGTCTGTGGCGTTTTTACCCTTCGCACAGTTGAGCTCATCTGAGCCATCCCCACAGTCGTCCTTGCCATCGCAGTGTTTCTTCTGCGAAACACATTTGTTGTTCTTGCATGTGAATTCTCCTGCTTTGCAGCCACCTATAAAAGAAAAGAAGCATGTGTGAGAAATGACTGAGAGCTTATCGGTGCTTTAGTGACATACATTGGCCATCAGTGTCTCACCACAGTTCTGCTCATCTGTGCCATCTCCACAGTCGTTTATGCCATCGCATTTCCAGAATTTGGGCTTACACAGTCCATTTTTACAGGCGATATGACTTTCTTTGCACTCTGCAGGAAAAAACAGTAATAATGATTGCATCCATACATGCATATATTCAAAGTTACAGGAGATATGGTCCCAGTCTTGGTCCCTGGATCACAGCATTCAAATATGATGCTGTAACCCAGGCTAATTTGAATATTTACAAAATGATGTGGGAGAGTGACGAGTGAAGTTGTCCTTTAACTGATCACTTCATTGTTGTATCCTTCCGGACTTGTGTTAAGCTATGGCATGGTTAGTGTATGAATTTGTGAGTAATTGCCAAAAACGTGTTTTGAGGGTTCGCTGTGACCTAACATATGACAGACATAACACATCTGGCTCTGGCTGTCTCCTGCATGGTGGCATAAAAAAAAAATCAGTAAAAAGCCGTAGTCTGAGTATAATCAGAGGTAAGAGTACTTACTGCAATTAACCTCATCACTCATGTCTCCACAGTTGTTCCAGCCATCACACTGTAGGTCTGTCTTAATGCAACGCTGATTGTTGCACATGAACTGGTTCGGACAAGCTGTGGATGACAGGGTCCATGTGAGCTAAATACTCCTGGTGTTAAGGAATAATTATGACATCGTCTGGTAGAGACTGCATCACTTACGATTTTTGGAATCAATGGTCTCAAACTTTGCATCAAAGCCTCGGTCCACATAGGAGGCATCGGAGAAAAACACCACATTCATTTTGTTGTTGTTGCTGGTTACTGTCAATGTTCCATCAGGATGCTCTCCACACAGTCTGAAGATGAGACACACTAGCAGTGACTTGCCAGGTCTATAATGTAATCCTAATAGGACATTTATGTGGAAGAGTGACTCACTTCTTTCCGTCGACCTCGACGTAGTCTTTATAGCACCTGCTACTGTCTCCCTGCCCAGGCTCGGATATGAGGAACTTTTTGAATGTCAACTTCACAGCCTTACCAGAAGCAACCTTTATGATTGATAGAAAGAAGTGAAAATGACATGACATGTTGACACCTGACCATCTGAGGAGGACAGAACAGACACCCGAAGGCTGTACTACGAAGGAGGCTCATCATAGCCAGGCTTTATGTTCATGGTCTGGCTTAACAAAACCTAAAGCCCCCAATCAGAGTTAAACGGTATCACGACGGTGGTTATCAACTTGGTTTGTTAAGTCCGGCTCTCAGCTTTGTGCTCTGTGTACGTTCACATCAAAGAGGGCGTTTGCCGTCATATGATTCCACTTCCGTGCAAAATGGAGCGACCACGGCTGCTTATTTCCTCCAAGACGAGCAGGTTTTAATGAGGCTGGTTTTAATTTCTGACTGCTGAACACGGTGCTACTTTTAAACAGGAAGCTTTATCCATTTAAAAAAAATAAACTAGAGCAACAACTGTCATTTCTAAATTGTGTTTTACATTGTTTTCATGTATCGCAATTATAGAATGCGAGTGTGTCTTTTATTGAAAGCGAGGCTGGGTGTACGTATGAATGCTGGTGCTGTACAAGCATCTCATATTGGCTCTGTACAATGACAACAAAGACCTCGTTAACTGTGAAAATAGCATAGACCTATTCAAGATTTGCGTCTTGGCAACACTGCCATATAAAAGGCGAAACATCAAAATTAATCTATTCATGGCCTAATCAAAGTGAAATTATTAACTACTGAACTATCTGATTATCTGATTATCTGTCCTGCTGCGAGTGCACAACCTCTTTCAATGTCCTCCTGACGCTCGCCTCAACAGGTGAGCAGATGTAGCTTATTCCCTCAGCTGAACATCTGTAGGAGACGCTCAGAGAGTAGTAAAGTAAACACCAGCGGATCAGCGCAATCTCCAAACCCTTCTCCCTCTGTAGAAAAGCTAGATTCTGACTCCCAACTCCACTGGACTTTGAAGGAAAGGTGACGCCATCTCCAAATGAGTTAAATAGTGAAATAACAGCACTTTTACAGCTGATTTTAGGATCAAACTCTGAACATAACCTGGATGGGACCAGGTTATGAGCACAGCATAAGTTACCATGGTGATCTAGCTGGGTTAAAAGAGAGCCACCTTTGTGATACAGGAAAAAGCCTGGCTTTAGACTCAACATAGCGCGCTAACACACTAAACTCGCTTCGTAGTACACCCCTCTGTATGAAACAGGTGAAAACAGCCGAGAAGGCCAATATCTCACCTCAATTGTCCACTGACATGACATGCTAGGAGGATAGAAGTCTGGGAAGTTGGGTGAAGAGATGGTGCCTTTTTCAAGTTTCAGCTGGCCTCCACATGTTGTACCTGACAGGTGAAAGCATTTGCAAAAATATTAGACATTTATGCAGAAAGCTTGTTAAAAAAACACATGAGGTATAGTCAAAGAGACACTAGTTCCTACTTTTACTTCCGCGTTTGACTTGTGAGACTTTTGCTCTAAAACCTGGGTAGTTCTTCTTCTCATTTGTGGCCATTGTCACCAGCATGACATTGCCAGAGGACAGAAAGGTCAGATGTTCACTGGGTGAGTAGTAGCCACACATCCTGTGACAAGAAAACACAGTCAACATGAATCTTCCATATGCTCTGTTCCCTGATGGATACACAGTGATGACGTGCACTGGTGTGTGATGCTTATGACTCAGGTTTATTTTAACTGCATGTTCACAACAACATAGGTTGTATGTGGAAATACTGGACATGGACTGACATGTGCTGAATGGTGCTCTCAACTATTGAATGTTTATTTGTGTTTATTTTCATTGATGGTGGGCAAACGTGTGTCTGGGGGGCATGATTAATAAAGCCCTCCTGCCCGCAGCTGATCTGAGTTGCAGTGTGTGTGAGACACGTGAAGCAGTGGAGCGTCTCTCGCCTTTTCTTTGCCTCCAAGTTTGGTGTTGTCAAGTTTTGGGTTCACAACGATAGCCACTGTACGGCCTTTCTCTGCCGACAACATGGACTGAGTTTAATCAAAGACTAAAGGACAAAAAAAGATAATACTGCCCTGCATCAAGTTGTGTTGCTTATATGTCACTGGTTTTATCGTGCAAACATCTGTTTTGTTCCTGTAGAGCTTCAAATTGCTCTCTCAGTGCATTTTATTTTCCAGTTTGGAGAGAATAACCACACTCTGACATTTTTGGCCGAGTCGGTCCCAGTTTTAGACTAAATTGTCACTTTATCACGAGTTTGGCCACAAGGCTCAATCCAAGCAGAGTTAAGCAACTGCATCTTCATATACAGTAAGGATCCATCAGAGGAAGAGCATCCGACCAGCAGAGGGCCTTGCACACAAGATAAAGTCTTCTCCAGGCAAATCTACAAGCATGGAAATGAGGGAAAAGAGGGCAGAGTGTGTTAAAGCTGTAGCCAGCCGAGGCAAAGGGCAAACTCACTCTTCCATAACACGGCTCTCGATCGCCACCAGGGAGTCGTAGATCTTGACAAAATCATTCTTGCAGTCCTCCTCCAGATTCATGGTATCAAATTCAAGCTTGATGACATAGCTTGGGTCTGCCCTCAGCTGCCACTGGATGAAGGTGTTGGGAGGATAAGGGCTGTTAGGGAAGCCGGGCGACTGGATCTGTTGTACGCTGCCGGTCTTTGTATGTTCAGCAAACTTCAAAAATCCTGACACACAAACAGTGACATTTAGTTTCAGTTCACACGTCTGCAGTAAGCCACATATCTGGAGACAATTAAAATCAAAATCATGAGGTTTTGACATATTGATTGAATGATAAGCACAGTGATGCTTTGACAAAATACACAAAAAAATGTATTTACATGCATTTCATTCTCCTCTTTAGTACTGCATTTCTCATTAATACTCATTAGGGAAAACAAAACAACGAAAAACACATTTCATGCCCATATATGAGCAGATATGTTTATCATGAGTGAGTATATTATTTGCAGAAGAATATCTAAATGCATTCAACCAAGATCATTTCATTTTCAGGGAACTAAATTTTCAGTAAGTGTCCTGAGCTGACCAGTGACGGACAATTATCATTCACAAGAAAATGCTCCAAGCCTCATGTTCAAGGTGTTGTGACATTATTTTCACTGTTTTCTATTTATCTAAATGAAAAAGGCAACTCTAGTAAAACAAAAGATAACGACTTACTGCTGAATGATGGTGAAATCAGACGGACATCAAGTGCTGTGGGGTGAATAAGAACAAAAACATCATTAAGATGACAAAAATTAAGTCCATAGCTGAACAGAGTTTGGCAACTGACTCAACCACATGACTGATGACAGTTTCGACTCTACCTGAAGACACCACATCGGAGAGGACCAGAGAGCTGCTGGGTCTCTGAAGGTTGCGCTGCTCTTTGTCCACTAGCCTGTCCATTGACGAAATGGCGTTGTCTACAGCTGCCTCTTGGCCTGCAGGGACTCTGAACTCAGACAGGTAGTAGGCGATAACACTGCCTTCACTGGGAGCAAGCAGACAAGGAAAAAACAGTATTTAACCAACCTGTGAAAACATGTCAATATATCAAAAGGCTCAGGCATACATGTGTGTGCAAATCATATATTAAATACTGTATACTGATTATTGGTTAGTGATACACGAATCAGCCACAACATTAAAACTAGTAAGTGTTGTCAACATTGTGGCCAGCTGTGTGTATGAACAGTGACGTCCAAAAGTCTGAGACCAGTTTCCCCTCTGGGAAATCACTGTGGCACACATTGTGGGGTGTGTGTGTACACATATAGTCCATATTGTATATATACACAGGATTCACAACATTAAAACTAGTCGAATATTGTGTCTGATCAATGACATTTTTCACCCACAGTTATGTAAAATGGTCTCTTAAAAAATGAATCCTTCCAAGATTTTCTGTATATAATAGCCATGAATGCAGCTACAATAATTCACTCTGTCTTACTTGTTTGTCTGGTTTGTCTGGTCAGCCTTTTATTTTAGTGACACACGACTGTCTGTGTCTACTTCAGTCACACATCTTACCAAAGCATGGCTCTATACTTCAACTTGCCCTTTGGCCTTACGTTGCTGTGATGGTTCACATATGAACTGAAACAATGAGGGTTAAGTATATTCTATCTGGGTCTGCACAAAGCAATCCTAGTAACAGAACTGTTAGGAAAAATGTTAAGTGGGTTTAACATTGTGCTGTTAGGAGATCTGCATATTGCCACACCTATAGCAGTCAATTGTTCCTTGTGGTCCTGTTTTCCTCTATATAGTTATAATTACATATGTGTGCTGATGAGATCTGCTGCACGCACACAAACAGGAGTGGCAACATGAAACCTGACACTCTTGGTGGAGGTAATAAGAAAGGAGTACATTCAAGCCAATTATACATGACTTTTTGACTTACCTGAAAGCTTGAACTGTTGAACCAACATAGTATTTGGCCAGCTGTGGACTTTTGGAATAGATGGCTTTAAGCTGAAAGAGACAGGAACACAACCACAACAGAAAATGAATGAGAAATAAAGGCTTAACAAATAAAACAAAATAACTCTAATTTCTGAAGACGTGGTGGAGGAGTGGATGTCTGAGCAGTGGTCTTACCTGTGAGGTCACCTGCTTGGCCAGCGCCTTAAATTCAGAGCTGTTGGATTTCTCATAGGCCTCTTCAAACACCTGGTTGGTGATCCGCATGGAGCCGCTGTACATCCTCTTGACGCGCACATCTTTACGAACTGCAGGATGTAAGATCACACCAGACAATTAAGCTCCTTCTGTTTTTCACCTTTGCACAGTTGTCTTCAACAGCTCAGGCTTTTCATTATTGCTTTTGTTTGTCACTAAAATGTGTTTTAAGCTGCAATGTTTTAAGTCCATCTGTTTGAGGTGGACCTTCAGCCTCTTGTTCCTGGTTTCATATATTTGAATGTGCAAATAAACAAAGAGCAGAAAAGTGCACTGAAAAAAAAAAAAAAAACTAACTTGCCGACAAACATTACTTGGCTGTGTAATTAAATGATTTGGGTGTTTTATAAGAGAGAGAGCAAAAAATAGACAGCAACATGTATTCTTTCTTTTGATTTACCTATTTTACCTCCGCTTCAGAGGTCAGTGCTGGTCCTGTTTGTTTAACTGTTTTTCGATTGCAAGATATTTTGATTCTTGTGAAGAGATTTCAATGAAAAGATGGTGACAAACCCACTCGGGAGTATTTGGATACATGTCTGACACCAAAAGCTGACTTGAAAAAAAAATGTCACAAACAAATTCAGAAGATTAGACTGCACTAGTACTTTGAAAATAATCTCTAATACATGGAAGCAATTCATTTAATTTACAACAATAAAGAAAGAACAAAGAGAAGAAAGTGAGGTCACTCTGCAGTAATCCCTCGACAACACGCTGATGTATATATGTTATTCTGCATTTTTCAAACTCTGTTAGTTCAGGTTCCCTGTTCTCAGTTTAACTTCATGACCGTTAAATTGGTTCCTTCTGGGCATAACACCTGCAAAATGGTTTTGGTGTTTGTCACTGTTTTTCTATTTTTGAGCTTGTAATGTATATCAAGATGTTCAAACACAGGTTCCTTCACTGGCAATAGCCATCTTTGTAGTGGCATTTATCATGTGATGAAGTTGCTTCAAATTGTATGTTTTTTTTCTCTAAGCATTGATTATTTAGCCTGTATTATGTCATGTACATACATTGACATTAGTGAACTAAAGGCAGGGCTACTTACAGTGGAAATGCCAGACCAGCAGTCCGGTCATCAACGCAATGACAGCAGCAAAGATCACCACCGCGATCACAGCCCCAACTTTTCTTTTAACCTTGCTCTTCTCAAACTTTTTGTTATCCGATGCTGGCAGGAACTGGACCGAGGTGTCCCAGTCTTTGTCCTGGAAGACCCACAGAGAAAGATCAGAACATAAGACTGGATGGCACAGATATCATTTCACAGGGAGGGGAAGCATGTGTTTCACTTTGTGGACATAAAACTGCAAATGGTTTTGGCTGAGGACAGCCCATCGCTGACACTTGACGGGATGGAAACATTGAAGTTTCTAGACCTGCAGATACTCAACTACAGATAAGTGACAGCAGTACGCAGCAAGTAGGTACTTGTGTATGTAGGAATGTCCCTGCCCATGGCCACCTAGAGTCAGCCTGTGTAGTTTCCTACCACTGGATCAAAAGTAACTTTTTAAGGCAAAGAAATGAATATAAATGTGGTCATGAAAAGAGTGGAGTAGACAGAGCGTGTCTGTTAATGAAATAACAAGGAAATGTTAAACCTGAGTCATAGCTCTGCGGTTACCTTTAAGAAGTGAGACAGCGGGGGGAGGGTGTAAAAGGTTTCACCACGTAAAATCCTGTCAAACCTGCTGGGAGCAAACTACTCACATATCTGAAGTGGAGCACTGGTTTCTGGATAGCTCACTGCACTGCTGAAAACATCACTACTTCATCAGCTTTCAAAAGATAACCATAAAAGTTCTGAGCTGCTCCAAAAAAAAAATCAAAAATACTCCGATAGCCTTGATTTTGTGTCTGTTTTTAAGTTTAAAATTACAAATAATAAAAGTGCTCAATGGAAGATTATCCGCGGTGCAACACTATGGCTCCATTCAGTGTTTCATAAGGCAGGCAACACTTCCTTTCCACCTGTTTAAATGTGTGACTCACATAGCACCTGTTAGGGCACGGCAACAACTAAAGCATGGACATGTACACACAACACGATAACTAGTTACTTTGAAAGAGCATGTTTCACATTTGTGTTCTCATTTAAATTCTTATTTTGAAAGCTCGTTGCAGAGAGACGCTGTGGAAAACACACATTCCCTCCAGTTGTCCTATGTACAGCTCTGACTTGTTTACACGTCTGATGAATTCGCTGCATGAGGTACTTTATAATTCAGTAGGTACAAATTCAGTAGGATTAGATTCTAAATTTAGAAACTAAAGTAAATATGTCATAATACAACATTTCAATATAAATCACTTACAGAATGACTTGAACTAAAAAAACAACCCTTTCAAATGAATAAATACTAACTTGAAATTATAATATGTTACAGTTAGTGCATCATAACAGAAACAACTTAACAAACAAACAACCCCTACAACACCCATTTATGTGCATCATGCTTATCATTCTTGTGGACAACAGAAATGTAAATCTTATATGTACATCCTTAAATGCTGATTTGTTTAAAATGGGTTATGCATTGTGATCCAGGCTCACGGCCCTGCTTAGCACCTTGTACCTTGTACATCTCATTTATGATGTGTACTGTGAATGAATGGAGTAATCCTGAATGGATCTCAGTCCACATGACAGAAGGACCCAGGTGAACAAGTCACAACAGGGTGGAGGAACCTGGAGGAATTCAAACTGGAGCTCAGTGACAGTTGCTTGCTATCTGACCTTTACCCTCTTTCAGAAACGCACTTTAAATCTCAAAATTTCAAAAAAGTCTTTCATGCATTTGGCAGTTGGTGGGGTTTTGTTATATTATTTGCCTCATACTGAAGGGGGGAGGATGCCACTGCACATGTTGTGACTGAAAAGGAAGGCTTGTTGTGGTTAGGTTACCTCTTTGTTGTAGGATGTCTCAAAGAACACAAGACCCAAAGACTTCCTTTGATTTTCTCATGATTTACATGACAGAGACTGACACATGTGCCCTACGAGTGCCTACTGCCATGTGTGCCACTGCCCCCGAGTAATGAGAGATTATACCTCCTCTGATGAGGCTTTTGCTCACAAAAACTCAAGAGGCAACACCCTTGGCAACTCCATGATGTGTATGACATGTTAAAAAGCTCCCCCAAAGAGAATCACATTAAACTGCTGACACGACCTCTAATCTGCACAGAGCCAGAGGATGAAGCAGATTTTTGTGACCCAAACTTATCAACTCTCACTCTGGGGCAGGTTTGGTTCACTGCTCACAGCTGTCTCACAGATATGCACCAAATGCTATTCAGGTCAAAACACACACACACAGGAAAAGACAATTCTCCATTCAACATTTAGCAGGTGTCTTACCGAGTTGGGGGTGTATCTCAGTCCACTGTCCATGTAGTCCATCAGGGCTCGCCACCAGGACCAAACTACTAAAGTTAAAACCTAAAACTACCTCAAAGCCCTGCTCTCCCTCCTCTCTCACCCCGCTCCTCACTCTCTCTCTCTCTCTCTTTCTCTGACCTCTTGTAGGTTAGGTCCTTCCGCGGGCTGTTTACCGAGGTGAACCTGCAGGCCTGGTCGCCAGGAGCCGATACCTGAGCTGGTCGACGAGTTCAACCTGCCGCCTGGAAAATCAATATGCCCCCAAGAAACAGGTTCAAACTTAGAATAAGTCCTTCGGAGTTGTTGTGAAGTTTGAAAGAAAGCTCGTCTCTGGTAGAGGTGATCACAAATGAAGATGTCCTCTGTCTGCGTGACCACTGCGGGTGGACAATGAAGACTAAACAGCAGGGGGAAAAAAACAGCTTTTCCGGGAGCTGCAGGTATCTGAGGGCGTGTCTCCGCCCCGGTGATACCTGGAAGACTTCCTGTTTATCCGCCACAGGTCACAACAGCTGTTTTTCTTATTGTCTAGCATTTGAAAACGATTCTGGGAAAGTCCCAGGGTGAACTAAAAGCTTAACTCACTCGTGTTTTACACCGACAGTGTCAGAGGTTTAGACGACAGTCACGTTTTGACACAGGTGAAGACCAATTTTCAGCGCGGACAGACCACAACTTAGTCCGGACATTGTTTGAAAGTGTTGTCATTAAATTAGAAAAATCAAAACTAAAAAGCTGTTTTTTTCCATCCACCTTGCTCAGGTAGCCTATTGATGAAGTAAATGTTTTGCACAGCCTATTTTTAGTATCAGTCATGTGGCTTCGTTGTGCTATGTAATAATGATGACTCACTTCTGCTGAATCACTTCCATTTTTCTTTTTTATCACGATGAGCGATAGGTTTCTGTTTGAGAAGATGGCAGTTCATCTCACCAGCAGAGGAAATCCCAGTCTGTGGGAATAACATGAATCAGTATTTCCAATCTGAAAGTAAATTCAGAAACTGAATTATGAATCCGTTTAGTATCGGCGGACTGATACAAAACGGCACTAACTTTCCTGTAACCACTGAAGACAGAAAAAGACATGTTTGTGATTCAGTCGCGCACATCTTAATTGGACGATTAAATGACAGACAACTTTACAGAAATGAACTATTTTGAAAATTGGTCAATATTTTTTTAAATCAAATCACTCATGCATATACAAAATTAAGTTATTCTGTTTTTTTGATTGTTTGTTTCCTTCGTATCTTTCCATGCTTGTACATTTTAAATGTTCTTTTTTATCTTAAATCTGTTTAATAGAAAGAAATAGAAATATAATGTTCCATCAAAGTAAAGTTGTTTTTTTTTGTTTTCGATTTAGAAAAACTTAGAAACACGGAGGTGACATTAAGATATTTCAATCCCACAAAATTGATTCAGATTCCCTTTAAGAAAAGCATGTCAGACCCTGGCCATTAGAGCGGGTTGACTGACCCTCTGGTTGTGGTTCCTCCACAATGAGCTCCCACCAGCAAATGTGAACAATTTGCAGCCTTTTTTTTTTTTTTTCTTTTTTGTTAAATGACATGGTTCAAACTTGTCCTTCTAACTCTAACTAACTTTTTCAAATCAGAGCAGTTGCTTTCATAACTTCCTGTCAGGTTTTTGCTACCATGACAGCATTGAGACTGCAGTTTTAAAGGTAATCAATGACATTCACCTGAACATCGACTCCGGAAAACACTGTTTTAGTGGTGCTGGATCCAAATTCTGCTTTTGACCTGGTGGATCATACAATTTTGTTACAAATGATAGAACATTATCCCCAAATTTATTTTCAGAAACAGTTCTGGTATGTGGTTTTTGCATCAGATAGCGTATATAAAAAAATAAACAACACACCCCTCTTTAAAAAAAACATGTTTGCAGCATGTCACCGCCCGCTGTCACAATGTGTGTGACACCATCCATCCATCCATCCATCCATCAAAAAAGACCAAAGGTCCATATGGAAGTTGTGAGTTTATTGATGTGTTTCCCCCCTGTAACCATGAATCTGTTTCAATTGGTGTCAAACATTTTTTTTAAAAATCACTAATATGCATATATTATATTAGTTCCCAGTCCCCTCCCACAATCAAGCAGGCAGTTACAAGATTGAAGCCGTTTGGGTGCATAGTGAGACAGTCACATACAGAGATACTGTCACAGGAAGAGAAAAAATAGAAAACAAGAAAACAAACTTAAAAATATATATCATATCATTTTATATAAGAACAATGCACACCACAGGTAATCCTCCGGAAAAAAGCCATGATTGCAACATCAACTATACAGGCATACAAAGACAATACTAAGAGAGAGAGAGAGAGAGAGAAGAGGACTCTAGGACTCAGTTTACTTGTTTGTGTCAATCTCTACCTATAAATATACACAAGTTAGCTTTTTCTCAGAAACCAGCTCTCCAAGCCTTGTCTTTCTGTGTCTCTGTCTGCCTGCACAGCCCTCCAGCTCCTGGTTGTCCTCTGGTGGCTCTGATCCAGGGCCAGCCCAAGCTTTCTGGGTACAAAATTAGCTTTACTGCCAACCAAAATTCAGGTCCAGAAAAAAATTATCACCTACAGAACCCCTAAATCAGCACATTTTGTCGTCATTTGGGGGCCTCTGGGCTGGCCCTGTTTTGATCAATCAGACTGTTCTACGCTTTATGACCAGCAAAGCTAACAGCTGCTCCAATAATGTGTGTACATTATCCCCAAATGTATTTTCAGAAACAGTTCTGGCATGTGTTTTTTGCTTCAGATAACGTATACAAAAGAATAAACAACACACACCCTTTAAAAAAAATGTTTGTGGCATGTCACCGCCCACTGTCACAATGCGTGTGACACCGCATGCAAATCAAAGCCACATGGGAGCCTGTCAGATACATAGTATGGAAAAAAAAGCTTCCAAAATACATTCAACTATGTAACACACGTCAATAGGCATTACTCTATTGATTTATAGTTTCCCTACTAATACAAGGTTGTGTTTGTGTGTGTGTAGGAGGGGATATGTTATCACATTCACTTGGTAAGGGTTCAGAGTAGGTTCTGTGTTTGAGCTGGGGGCCTGTGCACACCTTCACGTTCTCCGTCTCTTTCTGACAGTGTGCCTGCAAACACAACTCATGACCACCAAGCTAAGAACCCTAAACAAACTCATAACCTCTTCCCTGGGAAAAAAAAGGTGGAATAAAAACATCTACTCTTATATATATTTAAACTGTATATGTATATTCTGTCTGTCATCATAACAAAGAACAGAAAGTAAATAATTCATGATTTCATTTTTTTTTCTCATTTGTTGTTTCACTATACATTTTTAATTGGTACAAAGAACCTTCATATACAAGCAATCTATTGAGAGGAAAAACAACAAAATAAAACACCAGTTCTTTTTGAGAAAAACCATCAGAAACTGCTTGGATGACACTTTGTATGATGGGAAACTCAAGTGTAGTGTCTGGTATATGCCGGTTTGGTGATGGCTACTCAAAAACATTTTAAGTTTGCTTGATTTGCCTTTCACTTTCAAAAAATAAAGAAAATGTCTGAAGAAATGTTATACATCTTGATCTGAGATAGCTGTATTGATAATTACAGAGAAATCTGCAGAATCACATTTTCTGAAATGCAAAAAATGGCAGATACATCACCATTTCAAAAGAAACATGATCAAAAAGAGCTCTATAGTACAATAGTAGCAGTAGTAGAAGTAGTAGCATTATTTAAGGATTGTTTTGAACAAACCAGTAAATGGAGTTTGGATGTATGCAAATAATTGTATCAATAGCGTCATGTGTTATTGGTCAGTAGTATGTTCCCCCTAGGTTGCTGTCCTCCACTGCACCCCCTTCAGGCTCTGGTTAGATCTGCATCTGCTCCAGGTATTTGTAGGTGGGGTTTTCATAGCCGTGGTTCTGCATCTTGCTGAGGTGACGTTCCTCTGGTGTCAACATGGGGTCGACCTGAGGGACAGACACATGGCAGTCATGATGGCTGACCTCCACAAGGGCAGAATACATTGACAACTCTTGCTCTGTGTGTGTGTGTGTGTGTGTGTGTGTGTGTGTGGCATAAAAATGCTACAGACAATAATCTAATTTCCCCTGCATTTACCCAAGCTGAAACATGGTAATTTTATGTAAATATAACCCTTGGGGTAAGATGGATAATATTTCTTTGAGAGTACACACACTCCGTCCAGATCTCCACACTGTGCTGCATAACAGCAAGTGGCTTACCTCAACGATGCCATGACTGATAGTGCCATATTGCCTCTTCCTCAAAAGCACCAGGCTGATCACAATCACAGTTGCTATGGCTACCGCGATCACCAGCAGACCAATCAGTGCACTGCTGCCGAAGCTGAAATCCTCTCCCAGGGGGCGGTAGGACTCCTAACAGGTGGGATGGGACAGAGGAAGACAGAGAAAGCAACAGTGAGGAGACAAAACATGCAAATACAGCCCACCTTTTTAAACAGAGACACAATAACTCTGATTTAACATACTAACGAAGAAACTGTCTACTACATCTACTCCTCACATCAATCAAGTGGTTTCCTTATTCTGAATAGATGCTGAAATTGTGGCTAATATGCTGATATATGACAATTTCAAATAAATCTTCTGCACCTCAACTCTCAAAGGGAAATTCCAGCATTTGTCAACCTGGATCTTTATTACCCATTATGTTCAATGTGCTGATAATATTTACCTTTAAAGATGGGGAAACTTCTTGTGTTTACTGATACCTGCATACAATGTGCACACAAGCTAAAGAGAGATCCTGACATTGGTGTAAATAACACCCATTAGCATTTCTATTTTATATGACTAAAGCAGATATCTCATGGATCTGGGATCTGCAACACTCTGAACTTCATTTCAATGGCTATAAGGAATTTCTAAGGCACAACTTTCTCTGTTTACTTCCAGTTAGACTCATTCACAATGATTTCTGTCAATGTGAAAGCTTTTGGAAAGTTGCACCACTTCCCCTGATCACTATGGGTACTTCCCCTGATCACTATGGGTATTGCTTGAATCAGTGTTTTTTTTTTAACATTGGCTAGGTGCTGTGTAAATTGTTATCATGATCAGTAATGACATATATAATAATTTCCCTTTGAAATAATAAGACACTCATTTGTTAACCTGTAAGAGTAGCCACTCATTTATGGCACCTGACACTGGATTGTTCAGTTCTTCAGACAAACTGCATTTTGATTTTAATCCTACCGAGCAGGGATAATGAAAAATATCACTTTTAGAGTTGTAGTCAATTTTAAGTGAAAAAAGAAATTAACCGAAGAAGATTTTACTCTTAATTTCAATGTTGTAAAACCACAGTGAAGCAGGGACACCTTCCCTTTTGGCAAAGGATCTGTAAGAAACGGTTGACTGGTGAATCGTGTGCAAACATGCATGAAATGTGTCTTTGTGAAGAATGTGTTATATCCTGCGCCACTTCTGTATCTATAAACACAACCACTGTCACCTACACTCATCTGCACAATGTAATCTGGCACATATGACACAAACTGATCATATGTAAGACATGTAGCCACTGGGGGCATGTTTTTTTTTCTTTTTTACTGCTCATTCTCACACATAACTGAGCATCACTCAGTTTGTGTGGATTCACATTCATCATATGAACTGAGATTTTCAATGTGTACATTCAGATACATTCACATAACAAGCATGCGCCCATGCAGAAATAACCAAACCATATTAGCCTGAACAAGAAAATACAAAAAAAATAGAGGGGGTTAGGGGTGTGTTTCAATGCTGTCTTTTTTTATTTACTTTTACTTATTTATATATTTTTGCATTTATCAGCTACAGATCCGGTTCTTTGCACTCCCACACTCCCTCCTTCTTTCATCTACTGATAACTACAGTTCCCCAGAGAGCCCTGTGGAGGGTGCCGCTATACTCACCAGCTCATCATCATGCATAACGCTGACTCTCTCTGCACTGTAAACCACTTCTTTAACATCCAGAGACTCATCAATCACCTGTCAACACAGACAGGGGAGCCCAGGTTACACTCACCACAATGTGTGTGTGAGATTGTGTACACGTGTGTGTGTGGCTGTGTGTAGGTGTTTGAGATAGACTGATAGATAGAGAATAAGAGTGATAGGCAGGTGGAGAGCGAGAGGATGTGAATGTGCAGCGAAGTAAACTGTAAGGATTATCTGTGTTTGGGTGATGATACACTCAGGGCTGTCTGTACAGACTGGAAGGAGAGAGGGAAGGGGTTTTGCAGGCATCAACAACAGACTCTCTTATAGGCACACAGTTAGCATGTCTTCCTAAACAGACTGTCAGCTACTCATTACTGAGTGCTCTAATCTGAAGAAGAAGAAGCGCTGTGAGTGGAAGTGGGTGTGTTCAAGAGGCAGAAACAAAATCTGCTGTTTATAGAGACAGAGCAGTCCAGAGTCTGTTTCTCATTTGGGAAAAAAAACAAAAAACAGTCAGACAATTTAAGGCGTTGGCACAGTTTGTTATTTTTAACCTCTGATTGCTCCGTCTTAGAAAAAAAAAAGCATTTCCAGAAAGAAAAGAAGAAGAACATGCATTCAAAACCTCATAACTCATATACACATACACAAATGTGCAGCTTTGCTTTGCTGGTGTTGGATTTGCATGCAAAACACGGCACACACTCAGCAGCCAAGCATCGTTTGGAAAATCCGTGAGGAAGAATGGTGCGTCTGGCAAAGAAAAGTAGCATGCGATGACTGCAGAACAAAGTGTGGGGTTGATCTGAATGAAGGTCGGTTGGCAGAGGCCAAAGAGAGACACGCAAATAGCCAAATGTGAATTAGCAGTAACTATGACAACACAATTACTGGAATAATATGAGTCATTAGAAGCTGAACTTAAGAGAGCTATGTGAAAGCGCTGCTGTCTGCATTCATTAATTTCAATCATTGGCACAACCACCTCAGCCTGAGGTTGTGGTAATGAAATTGGAGTGTGAGGACAGTCACTGCAGCAGAATACAAGAATATAATGTCATATCTTGAGTACACAATTTCTCTGGTGGTTTTGCTTTAACAATGCTGCTCTCAGTTCACATGTTGAGCAAGTTAGAAAGTTTCCAAATGCGTCCAGGCACAAACAGAAAAAAAAAAACTCATGACAAAGCTCTTACCACATTGTTGCTGATCTTGGGTTTGCTGTTGATGATTCTCTCCTCAGCACCTATCAGACCGTCCAAACCAGACATGGCAGAGCCTGCAGGAGGCGAAGGAGCACGGTAAATATCAGCTGAGCAGCAGAAACCAATCAACCAAGCAACCAACAAACTAACACACAAACAAACAAACAAACAGGAATGGTGGTATTGATGGTGGACAGCTGCACATAGAAATCCAGCTCTTCCCCTGACAACTGTCACCTCAGTCTCCTTAGTGCACTGGTGAGAACAAAGCCCTTTCTTCCATTCAGCACAGTGTGAACAGTGTGAAGCCAACATGACAGTGACCTTACATCTTCCACAAAGGCCCTCTCAAAGTGCTGTTTTGCATTGCTGATAGATTTCTCTGTAAACACTCAGTTACGTGCACTGACTTATTAAACGAATCCCCCTTTTAAACAAGCGTGAGTCATCCTGACATTTTATATCACTCACTTATCTCTCATTTCATGGTCAACATTGTGCATTGCCGCAGCTCCTCATCTACAAAATCCTTGACAGTCCCTCGAGATTTTAAACAGATGATCATTTTTTATAAAACCCCGTGGGTTTCAGTAAGTGGCTGTGCCCGAATGTGGGCCAGAGTGTCAAATATGCATGTTAGACTGATGGTTTTGAAATAGGCATAGGATCTATTAATACACACACACACCAGATATGCCATGAATAAATCAGGAGCTGAGAGGAGAAAGAGCGAGTGAGTCAGTGAGGGCACGGTCCTGAACAATGTACAGCAGAGTCTGGTGTCGGCTTATTGTCTGCTGCCGCTGCTGCTAGTCGGCCTGGGCCGAACGCTTGAGATTAGTACAATTGCCTTAGGATTAACCGAGGAACAATGATGTGTTTACAAGCCTCACTTAGCAGAAGTGACGTTAGAAACCCTGGCAGGTTATAAGATGGTACTGCAGGGTACACATAATGTTGTAGTCAGCCACTATGGGAGTGACCTCGATACGAACAATGTGACCTCTCATCTGCATGGATCCGAAGAAAGTGCTGAGACAAGTAATGTATTAATCGACGAGTCAACCCCAAGAAAATGAATTTGAATATTCGAGTCATTTATCAAGCAAATATGCGCATAGTCAGTGGTGGAAATGTCAGAGGTTCATGCTGATTTTCTCTCTGTTCTATATACATTAACTATAACCATACATTATTTTTTCTGGGGGGGGGGGGGTATGGAATGGCATTTTTGGTTATCCTTAAATTGTGGATTACTGTAATAATACGATGATCGATCTATCATCAAATACTGTTTAGCTGCAGATCAGGTTGAACTGAAAAAACACAAAATCAACAACAAACACAAACCCTATGGCAAAAACAGAAGACAGTATTTAAAAAAGTCAAAATACATATAATCTAGATTCAACACATGGTGTCTGTCTCAACTCACTCAGTTCAGATCAGAAGATTGAGCCCAGATCAGACAAAACAGGTGACGTAACCACATCCCTGTCTCAGGTCTTGTCGGACAAATTGAGCCAATTTAAACTGGGCTGTGGGTCAGCAGCGGAAGCACTGAGCCTCAGACAGGGCCAGTAAATCACACAGGTCCTATCAGGAAGGGGGCGACTGATGAGTGGAATGAGTGTATGTGTGTGTGTGTGTGTGTGTGTGTGTGTGTGTGTGTGTGTGCGGGGATAATTAAGCAGGGTGCTTTGTCAAATGCACTGAGGACAGGATGACAGCGAGCACACGACTGAAGAGTCTCTGAGAAAGGAGCTGGCTGTGACCTATCTCTACCAGACTTGGAAGCTACTGACTCTGCTATCCAGCATGAGGTGATAATCCTAGTATGATGAAAAGCACAAGAGCAACTGAGACCCCACCACACTGTTCATGTGAGTCATCCAAAAAAAGTAGAAAATGAACCACCAGATGGCTTCTGATAAAACAGAAAGGGAGGGAGAGAGACGATCCCAATCTGCACCAAAGGGAAAGGAAAAAGGAGAACAGTGGAACAAAACAGGAGATGGGAATGGCTTGGGAAATGAGGGGAGGGGGAGGGACAGGAAAACAAGATGCAACAGAGGCACCAACCTTTCTTGAAGGCACGTGGGGAGTCTGATAGATCGCCTTGGCATTAGAAATGAGCAACAGAAAAAAAGAAAAACAGAAAAGGGGAAGGAAAGAAGAGAGAAAACTGAAGTGAGAAGAGAAAGGCAGGATTATCAAGCTGTGTTAATTGATTAGGAAAAGAGTCCAGCAGGGAAGAGTCCGAAAATAAATTTGAGAGATAACCAAACTCAAAAAAAATAAATAAAAAAATAAAAAAATAAAAAATAACAGAGCCATTTCAAAACTGGCTAGCTCTATCTGAGCCCTCTGGGGTGTTGGCATGTGTATTAAATGTTCCTTGGGGATTTACTCATAATTTTTCTTCCATCTCACTGGAGACGCTCCATCCATCACTTTTTTTCTCTCCTTGAGAATTCAGTCTTTTGTTTGGCATGAATGTGACAAAGAGGAAAACCATAACTGCTCATTTTCCCCCATAAGCTTCTGGCTCCAACTCAGCAACAAAGCCTGAGGCTTTGTGCATTTATCTGAACTTCTCTAGCTCTGCGTTAAAGGGGAGGCCACGGGGAACTGTGCAGGCACAGATAAGTCCAGAGCAATGGCTCCATAGCACATACTTGCTGGCACAAAACACATTGTAAACCTATTCTTACTTGCTGTGCAACAGTTCTGCTGCACGTTGACACCAATGTCCTTCACAAAGTCTTATGTGTATGGCTTATTGCTCTCTACACAGCCACAGTGCTGCCCATGATGCTGCTTGTGACTGTGTCCGAGGCTGGAGCTGCTCACCCTCTGGCTCTGAACGGGACCCAAGGGATGTGACCTGGATGGGCCGGTAGGGTTTGCCCTCAGACACGGGGACCTCCACGCTCTCCTCCGACGACACGGTGACGTCTGGCTGTGACTCAGAGATGGACGATAGGAACTGGTCCATGTCGGCTTTCTGCTCCTGGAGCAGCTCGTCTGTGGAAAAGGCAAACAACAGAATATGAGACACATGCTAACACCAGTCAACTTGGGACATGTCAGCAATGTGCAAAATGAGAGTTTCGCCAATTATTGTTAACATTTTTTTTTCCATCAGTCAGAGAGCTGCTGCTGCTGTGAGAGAGAGAGAGACGCCCGTTCCCATTTCTGCTAACTACCAATTAGTATTTTTCTGAGAGCTATTTTCCATGTAAATCTGCACATCTCCCAACAGGATGCTGCATGGTGAGAGCTGTGACCCAGTTCTGTCACTGAAGCCACTCCACTTTAATCTGTGCTGCAACACCAAGCTATGGTTCCTTTAATGAAACAAAGGAAACAAAAGAAAATATAAAAATAATGAAAAAGCACTGGACATAGCCTGTGTTCAATTATGCCACTGGAAATGAATACATCCCCGTCATCTTTAGATCTAATTGTGAAAATAAGAGCTGGTGAGACCCTTAAAAGAGAGGAGTAGCTGTATTAACCTCCCTTCCACAAATTCATACCGAGAAAAAAAAAACAACTTTTCTCTCTTCCTATGATAATTGCTCCACTGGTCTCCTCATATATTTGTGCTTCCCTTTGCACAAATTGAAGATATAAGAGAAAATATCACTCAGGGCCACAGGAAATGTGATGTATTTGCTTTATCTGTCTGGCACATGTGCAAATTCCATCACTGTTTTTCATTTCACTTCAGTCACACCAGTGAGGTCACACCGTCCTCCCTCCTCCCAAACTGCCCAAAGGGTTTTAGACTGAACACGACTCACCGATTTCATCCTGAATCTCGTCGGCCACATAAGGTACTTTGTAGAGCAGAGATAAACTCTGGTTCATCCTCTCCTCGATCACACGCAGGTGGGTCATCACCTGTTGTTGGGGGGAAAAAAGGGATAAAGTCCAAAGTGAAACCAGTCCCCTGTATATAGGTGATGTGTTTTATTCCCGAAATCCTGGATAATCAATGAAACAGATGATAAAATATCAAATATTATCATTTCCAACCAATGTAGGACTGTAGCTAATGATTATTGCTAGTTTCTGATCAAACTTTGAATTCCAGTGGTCAATACACAGATCAAAATAACAAGCTAAAATGCCCATCATAAGATCCCACTGTGTCTGATGTAAGATGAAGGCAGTTATAAATAATTATAAATGAAATACTTAAAATGATAATTCATTCATTCATTCAAATTGTTGTCGAATCACTTTATGGCATGTGACAAATCCATTAATTGAATAATCATTTCAACACTAATCCACAGACAACCAAGTGAATTGCCAACTATTAGAATCAAATGCTCATCCCAATAGTATTGATGTAAAAGCTCCTGTTAATGCACCAGAAAATATTTGCTTATTATCCCAGGAAATCCCCGTGTAACTTGCTCTTGAGTTCATTGTCACTGGTGAGGTTACAAGTTTTGTCACCTAATAGCATCACAGATTACAGTCTGTTCGCAGGATGGCGCGCTGAGGTTGTGTTATGCTGGGAAAACATGGCGGAGCAAGGTGATAATACATCTGGGAAGATTACAATTCATCCTTAGAAATGGGTGTTAGCAGGAGAAGAAGCATCAGTCCCAGCAGGAAGAGGACAACAAAGGCAAGAAAGAGGAAAAACATCAAGAGGACAACAACAACCTGACAGGTACAGGAACAGAGCATGATGAAGGGAAGATGAAGAAGTGATGATTTTGTTTGGTGACCATTCACTCAGTGCCACAGTGCAAAACAGACACAACCACAAATCTGATTATTCACCAACAACCCAGAAATAGACTTTACATTTAATGAACAAGTGAATAACAAATGAAATGGCCCAGTGAGTAAGCGTACTGAAATAAAACAGTTGTTCGTCTCCCTGAGTTTTGAACACCACTGTCACAGAAATAGCAAGTTTTCATCAGATGAACTCAGACTTGCTCACAGTCAGACAACTTGCAGGCATAAAACAAGTTGCTGCATGTTATGTTCAAATCAGCGTTGAGGCTCTGAACAGACTTGACAGGATCTGCTGCCTGTCAGTCCCACTGATCGCCAAAACAACAACCTCCTTTAATTGAATAGAAAAACTTCTCTCAACCTCCCCAAAAAACCACTTCCATGTTTTTGGGGTTTTTTTTTTTACCAGCACTATGATGTTTAGAGAGGAGAGATATTTCCATATTTCTGCTGCCAAAGTGGTTGGCAGAGTATGAATACCTACCAGCCACTGACAGGGCTGACCAGCTCTTGGCAGGTAACTGGTGTTTATTTCCCTCTATGATGATTGACTGTTTCAATCTTCCAACACATGGCTGCAGTGCAGCAGAGCCAGCAACAGATGGCAATAATGCACCTTTCCCCAATAAAGGCACACTGCAGCCTGTGTGGCACCTTCCTGTGCATGCCTGACAAAACAATGCTTATGATAAATATGACATGTCCCAGTGTTGGTATTGTACTTTTGATGCACCTCACAACCTCAACTAAGCTACACGGGTGAGGCATTTGTAATAAAGAGAATATCCTTTATCCCAGAGAGAAACCATAACACAGTTATATAAAGCACAGCAATGCTGCTATTTACAAAGGATTGTTTTGTAATGCACTTCTGAGTCCCACATTAAATCCACAAACAACTAAAAAATGCAGATTTGAAGCTGCTGCAGTGTTGGCCGAGTGAAGAGATAAACAAGGACTGCACCTGACAAATGAATACTGGGAGAGCACAACAATACAGATTTACTTCTCATGACTAAGCACAGAGACACAGCACCTCCTGGATTCCACTATTTATCTAAATAGCTGCCCTCCAATTTTGTTTCTGCCCCCCCCCCACTCCTCACTGTTGTTTCATCCATCTGCTGTGCTATCTGTAATGGTGGAGAACAGCTATAAATGGTGTCGAAGGGCACTGACACACACAAGCCAGTACATCTAACAGAAGAGCTTCCAACCAAATCCCCGTGCAGTGGCTCAGAGTCCAGCATTACACAAGACCTGCGCAATGTTAATCTTCGGCTGAGGCTTAAGTGAATGAAACACCCGCCCTTCCTCCTCCCTCCCTCTCTTAGTCAGACGAGCCTACTCACTTCTCCTGGGCTTCAACTCAGAGAGACACACACTCTTTCTACCTCCTACGTACTTAGAAACAGGACAGAGAGGCCGAGACATCATTATCCCTCCCCTGTTGGAGCAGGAATAGGAGAAGTGTGAGATCTTGGAGTGGCTCGGCGTGAGGTTTCAGATTCACTAACACAGCCTCCATTACTGTACATCTTTATTGTGAAAACTAACCCAGGAGGGAGGGACCAACTAACCCAATAGACCGATGCAGACCTGAAGGTCTGCATGGCTGATGAATTATCAATTACACCAATCAAAGATGAGTCATTCTTCACAGAAATATCATTATGCTGGTTGCGGCTTCTTAGACGTGTTAATTTCGGGCTTTCTCCTTCATTTAGATCCCTGTAAGATGACATGATGGAGTTTGTGGCAGTTAGTTGGACCAAACAAACAGTCTGAAGACGTGACTTTGGGTGGGTGCTGGTGAAAGGTGATCATCAGTTGCGATCGGTAGGATAAAAACACAAACCTGTGACTTCATCTGAGCGGCCTTCTCAGGATCCACAGCCAGGACGTGCTGGTAGTGTCGGATGGTGTGCTGGCGGTCCTTGTTCTCGGCACGGACGTAGCGCCTCAGGGCTTGCAGGATGCGGTGAGGCTGAGGGGCGACACAGGAGAGGAACAAGAACAGTGATTAGTAGTGTTGGATGGTAAAACACGAACCATGATCATTTCTGTGCAATCCTGACCCTCAGGTGGATCCTGCTTGGCTATATGTGACACAACAGCTATTTTTACACTATAAAGTGATCTCTACCAGGTTTGATTTACAGTTATCAATCCAAAGATTTTGTGATCATGCTTGTTCACATTCTCTTTAAATGTTTTCATTTAAAAGTCCACTTAGTTAGAACCTGTCATTAGACATGAGCCTGTTTTGTGCTGCTAAAGATGAAAAGCAACATTGAAAGGACTCTTTCGCTCTTCATACTGATGAGTGAGCAGAGGAGCGCTGCCGTCAAAGATGGCTACGAAACACTTGTTGCATTATAACATGATATAAAATCTTCTGTCTGCAGCACTTATTTGAAAAAGCACAGATGATGATGATGATGATGATGATGATGATGATGATGATCCAATAACTAATTCTTGAGGCAGAATAGAAGCACGAATTACTGCGCACAACTCAGGCAACATTATTACATGAGTAAAAACTACCAAACAGTGCTGGCTAAAGGATCAAAAGACTATTAGATAAAAGGAATAAAAAAAGAAAACACCACACAGGGATTATAGCTCAAGGTTCAAATGTGATTGACTTTGTGCTCATGGATTTTTGTGTATGTGTGTGTACATGTGTGTGTGTGTGCGTGTTGTTCTGGCTGCAGTAATCCATTCTCCTCATGATGAATTGCAAGTTGGCAGAGGGTCTTTTGACAGGATATGAGATTAGCCACAGGCCATAAGTACTGTGAGGCAGAGCGTGGTCTGACCGATGTGTGTGTGTGTGTTAATGTGTTAGCACATCGACTGAGGGGGCAAAAAGCAACAGACAGATGGGGAGAGGTGAAGAGAGGATAAAAGATGCTCTCATGAGCCGGTGTGTGGTGTTCACCCTGGGGGGGTCGGCCTGCAGGGCAGCCAGGTAGTTCTCCAGGGCCAGACGGCGTCGGTCATTCAGCATGGCCTCCACCCGGGCAAGGTGAGTCTCCACCAGCTGCTGCTTCTCACTGGCTGCCTCCTCCTCCAGGGACTCCACCATGGCTTGGAAGTGCTACAAAAAAAATCATACATACACATAAATGCTGTATATACGTCCACCTTAAAGAGTGTGACTTAAGAGAGCTCTTTCAGCTTCTGCTCTCAGCCCGTGTCTCTCTCTGGCCTGTCAGGGGAGTTAGGGACTCATTTAGAAGTCTCCCCATTCAGAATGTGCCCTAATTTAGCCTTAGAGTGATAAAGATAGAGCAGCCACGGAAAAGAGATCTTTAATGGCACAGGGAGAGAGGGGCCCCGTGCCTGTAAGCCGTCACATCTCACCCAAACAAAGGGACAAAGGGATGGGCTCCCAGGGGTCCGGATCAGTGTCTTACCTGGATCAGTGTCTGCCTCTCAGCCTTGGGCAGGTTCTTCGCCTGGCGATCAGCCTCTTCCCATTCCTTTCTTACCTGGAGTGAGTGAGACACAGGCAGGGAAGAAAATGAAAGCTTGTTAGTAAAACAAGACGTTTAGACATTTACAGGTTTGACCTGTCTTGATGAATCACACAGCAGTGCACCTTCTAAAAGTCACTGTTTGTAAATGCTAATGGAGGGGGGGGAGCAAATCCTGTCATTGCACAAAGCAGCCAATAAAGCCTTAAATATGACCTTTATCCTTGACATATTCCTGCATTGAAATTCTAAACTTCAAACGTCTACAAGTACTTTTCTGATAATAAAAAAATAAAATGACATTGTGCCATTTTATTGCAATATTTGATGCAACTATCTAGGTCTATGTTAAGTTCCTTCTCAGTGTGGCTTTCACCTTAGAGCAGTATTTATGAAAAGAGTAAATATTTATCATCAAGCAGAATTAAGATCAGTGATCTGTTTTGTACTTCTTGGATCTTTTAGCATCTCCAGTGTGTTTTGGTAGATCTTTGTCTCAGGAATAAAGCACCTGACCAAATGTTCTTTTATTTCCTGGTGTTGATGATCACCACCTCAGGTGATGTTTTGTAGTCATATTTCACTTATTTCCTCCTTCATTAGGTGGACGTGGTGTTTGGATTCCACCTGGGAACTTACCCTCTCCATGCGATTGCGGTGCCTGATCTCCAGCTGCTCCTTGGCCCTCTGGAAGCGACTGTGCTCCTTGTCATCGGCAGGGGTCTCAAAGTAGATGTCCACATCATCGGTGGGCTGAGGGGTCGGGGTCACGGCTGCAAATGGAGAAGCAGGTGGTGAGCGGACAGGGCTGCAAACTGACAAGCAGGAAGACAGACAGCCACAGAGACACGGACAGACAGGCTGATCCAGGCAAACAAAGGTAGGCAGAAAGACAAAGATAAGACAGTCGACTGGGCAGAGAGAGGGAGAGGAGGAGCTGAAAGTGGAATGCAGATTGAAGTTGGACAAAAATCCTCACAGAAGCACTTCTCTCATTGTCGTTCTTCCACCCTCAGTAACTCTGATAAATTTAAGGGAATCTGACAGTCTTTCCTTTTGAATTCCTTTCATCTTCCCATCGGCTTTCTGCTGACAGGTCGTGTCTCCAACACTAATGGAAATATCTCCGTGTGTGACGGCTGGGTCATCTGGGGCGAGGCCAGAGGGCTCCGTTCTGGGTTCCTTGCTGTACAGTCACGCAGGACTCACTCCCTGCATTGCAGCGGCTCGCAAAAACAATAACGCTCCAGGCTTACAAACAGGAAGAGACCTCATCGTTTCACCGCACCATAAGAAACATGATGCACGGACTAATGGATGAACACACATTTCCTTCTCCGAACTTTGCTGCTGCAGCCACTAAAATTATTTTACTTTTTGAAATGCAAGAGAAAAACACCCAATTCGTCATGGCAATGAACTGTGGCTGAACCGATGAAAAAAAAAGAAAAAAAAGGTGCTTGCTGACATGTGCTGGTGGGGCTCTGGCTGAGATAGTGGCAGTGCTCTGTGAGCAGACAGACAGACAGATGGACAGGTTGTTGACAGGCAGACGGACAGAGACATGAACAAATGGCAGGAGTGAACACTGGCAGGCAAACAAAGAGGACAGCAACCTCCACAAAGTGTGTCTGAAGTCAGCGTGCATACTAATGAAGACAAGACATAAAGAAAAGCAGTCAAGTGAAGCTGGAGGGCTTGTTTTGATTTTGTATGTTTTTACTTTAAATTATTTTTTTCTTAATTAAAAGAAAAAATGACAGTGACAGGAAGTGACAGTGACTGTAGTGAGAGTAGGGCTCAGCATTTTACTGTTTTGGAAGCTATAAAGTGATAATAATAATTCTCTTTAATTAAAATTTCTAAATCGTCCAATGCAAAATTAGGAGCTAATCAAAACATCTGATGAAAGAACACATAAAAAAACTATGAACTGGAGCTTTCAGTGTCAGTGTTCTGTATTTGTGGCACCAAAAACATGTCAGACAGAGTCCAATATTTTGTTTAAGTACTGTACTAATACTGTATTCTAATTTAGGAGAGCATCACAACTACTGAACTAGAGTGTGCTGTAAATTAAAACACCAACCTCTGAGATCTGTGTCACTAGGACTAAGAGCCTGCTTACTGGTGAAGAAGCAGATGCTAAGTGACATTTCACACAGAAGTACAGAGCTGAATCTATTAAAAATTCATCAATTCAACTATTCGTAGGAAATTACCCAGCAACAGCTTCCATATATTGTTTAAAATGTCATCTTCAGTGTGAAGTGGTGGTATTTTTTCTTTGTTTTAACTGACTGTAAATCAAATATCTCAGTTTGTGAACTGAGAAAACAAACAATTGAGGAAAATGTGGCTTTTTCACTATTTCATGTCATTTAGATTTGAGGCTTAGATTTAGTCAAAACAATTCATTCAATAACTGGAGCATTTTAATAATAAAAATTATCATTAGCCCTCATGTATTTCAGTGGAACAACAAAACAAAAAGAGAATGGTGTTGAATGAGCTCAGTTGTTGTGATCGTTGAGGTGGAGGCGATATGGCAACAACAGCTGTAGTGTTACGATGTGTGAGAGCTGAGGACTGCACCACATGTGTTCTGCTCACATGTCAGATTACACCTATGTTATCCTACAAAGAGTCTGCAGCAAAGACACAAACAGAGAGAGAGAGACAGGGGTGTTGTCAGACTGGCCTCTGTCACATGTGACTTACTCAGGCGCTTGCACACAGCCATGCAGTATTCCTCTGAGTCGAAATTGTTGCGGTTGCCGGCACAGCCCCCATATATGAAGCGCACGCACTTCCCCTGGCTCATGTCGAAGTGCCAGCGGGGCATGGAGGCACGGCAGGGGCCGGTCTCGGCCTCCAGGGTGCATACCGCTGCCAGGGGACAGCTTGTTAGATCATCTGGCCACTAGGGGCAGCACTTTATTCCAGTCTCAATTACACACACTCAAGGTCTAAACACTGCTACATCTAAAAACAGGATTAAACAAAACAGTCAAAAGGTTGGAGCAACCCCTTTTTGTGTACGTGATGAGCAGGATTTAGGATTTAGCAGCAGTTTGGCTCCAAATAAGGAAGGATGATTTGTCTTTGTACACCGATAACACACAACAGTACATCACAGTGTCTGCAGTGAGATGGAGAGGAGGGCAAACGCTGATACACCCACTTACCTAAGTACAGCTTGGCTGAGATTTAAACGTAACTGACTCTTGTTTCATAAGTTAAAAAGGCCTGTTTATATTTGAATGTGGGCAAGATGCCAATAAAGGAGGGAGAGAGAGAGAGGGGGGGGGGGAGAGATAAAAGGGAGGACTGTACAATAAAATCTATAACAAGTCATTACAAACCTTTTACTTCCTGCAGAGTCTTGTCTTCATCTTCACTCTCTAACATTTTGCTGCTCTCTCTCTTCTCATCCTCGTCTTCCTTATCAGCTTCCTCATCCTCATAGACATAGTGGTACTCCTCCTCATCTTCCTCCTCCTCATCCTCATCCTCGTCCACCGGCTCCCCCTTTGGTGTGGGCTGCTCATCGGCTCGTGTTTCACTGGGGAGGGAGGGAGGCGGAGATGATTGAGTGAAGGGGTGGAAGCCAGGAGGGGAGGGGGTGATTTATCAAACAAGGCAGAGCAGCTGCCATAGGTCAATGTCACATCGTTTTAATTCATCCAGATGGCCGGTAATACCTGCCCTTCACCCGGGAGCGGATATTACGCTGATGACCAACAACACAACCACACACACAGGCACAGACCTCGCGGCCCACTCCATCTCACTACGGCTCACCTGTCCTCCACTGCATCGTCCTCGTCCAGGTCGGCCTCGTCAATCTCCTCATCCTCTATCTCCTCCTCCTCATCGTCGTCGTCCTGGGAGGGCAGGGCAGGTGGAGCGGACTCCCCGATGCGAGAGGCGGGGCAGCACACATACTCTGTGCCATGGAACTTGTCGATGCCACAGGGCAGCAGCATGCCATAGCTGTGCAGCACCATGGAGCTCTTGGCACAGGCCTGACAGGGCAGAGGACGGGCGGGGGGGGGGCATACTGATGAAATCTACTGGACTAAGATACACCTCTCACTACTTTAACATTGCAATCTCAGCTTTGACTGGTTCATCAAGGCAAGGTTAAAGCACTGCATCATGCCAGACGGAGAAGTCTGTGAGTCGTGGTTGAAGGAAACGGTGAAAGTTTAATTTACTGAGTTTATATTGTTGACATGCTGCACTCAGGACTTTTGTTTTTCATAGGTTTAAAAAACAAACCATTCCCAAGAGTTATCAGAATGAAGAAATGTGTTTAATCTGGTTTCCCCCTGTGATTTATTGCTTCCTGAATCCAAAGGCTGTTGTGTTTTCTGCTGCACAGAGACACTCATCATAGCAGTTTACAGTAAATAGTGTCCTCTTGTCTCTCTGTTTAAAAGCAATTTAAATTAGCAATTCAAATAAGCAATTTAACACAGCTCAATTAAAATGTGTTAATTTCTTTATCTATTTAAAAACCCATGTCTCAGTGGGTTTGACCAGCCGGCCCAGTGCTCATTGCTGCAACTGATATCCAGTGCTCCAGAAACCAGTGACGTACACCCAGCCAGCCTTAGGTGAGCTGCACTATCAAAGGGGTCTTGCAAGATGTTAAGTCAGAAGAAATCCCTGTTTTTAATCCAGTGTTTGTCTTGTTCATTCTGCGCCCATGGATATGTACATAATAAATCAAAGGTATTTTCATAATATTTAAATGTTGCTCATTTATCATGTGCACTCAAGGATCTGCAGCTTTATTCATCCTTTACTGCACCAGTCATGGCAGGTGTGCACTAGCTACCTGTTCTCAGAGGTGCTCCCAGTCTTCACTTTGTTTCAGCACAGCGCTGTTACCTGCATTGATAACATATTTGTCCACCAACGGAACACAGACACACTGAGTTTTAAGCTAGTTCCCACACTGAGTTCAGTGATTAATGGGCCACACTTCCAAAAAGTCATGTAGTCCTTTAACTGACGTGCTATTTTTCAACAATGCTGTGCTTCATATAGCAGCTCGGAGGTACTGAGCACAACTTCAGTTTAACTGATGGCTGCTGAGCAACTCCACTGGAGCAGCTGGGGATTAGCTGCCCTGCCTAAGAACATCTCAGTGGCAGTCTGTAAGGCAGGGACAGGGATACTGTTCTTAAATCATTTTTCTTCTCTTCGTTGGTGAGATTTATCCCCACTTGGTTGTTACAAATTTGCCATCAACTACAGATCAACAGTTGGCTGTTTGCACCTCTGGATATCGCACCATCTGAGGCTGCAGATGCATTTGTAACACACGTCGAGGGAGAGTAAAGAGTCAGGAAGCATGAGGCACGGAGTGACACAAACAGAAACTTGACAAGCTCAGTGAGCTCTTACTGTCATGGTCAGGAGTGGCCCCTAAGGGCCAGCTCTGGAGCTGCCCAGGGGGGATTAGTTGCATTACAGCCACAACACTAATCTGATTAGGAGCTGAAATGTGAGTGCTCCCAGTCAGCCTCTGATCAGAGGGCCTCAGAGCCTCACAGAGACAGAGGGAAAGTAAAAGTGTGACCGTACAAAAAGGAGCAGGAACTCAAAATCTGGATATTTTAGTCACTGAAAGTTAAAATGATGTCCCATACTTCCTACAGGACTTTTCTTTTCCGTTGCTCGGCTATCTCTCAGATACAGCCTCCCACTGCTTCCTGTGAAGTAATTCCTTCCTTACCTCTTTAGCCACTCCGTGCCACTGCTGATGGCTGACGCACATGTCCATGCGCTCCTTGTGGAAGAACTTGCACTTCTCTGGAACCAGAAGCACGTCACTCACGAACTCGCCCACTGTAACAAATCACATGGACCAATATGCCTGTTAGTCACAGCAACAATTAATTAAATAAATGAATAAATAAATCACTCCCCCGCCTGATCACTTGTCTACAACACTGCCAGTGTCCGAAACAATAGATCGCCCACTGGGACTAAAAAAGGAATAGCAGATGAGAGAAATAAAAAAAAGCCAAGATTCAATAATTCATAGCTGACTGGTCCTTTAAAATTCACTGCAATTTCATTAGAGTAATATATCAGGATGGGCATTTGACACTTGAACATCTGTCCATGCACCTGAATTCACGAGGGATTCATCCCCTCTCTGTAACCAACATCTGTCAATCTGCAGTCAAAATGGCAGTGGAGAAAATTTGGGTTTCACACTGTGACATTTTCAAAGCAGTCCAGACTCTTCCTGCCAGTCAATGATATCATTTGCTTGATGAATTCAATTTGAATATGTTTTATTCATAGAATGAACTGACAGAAGGCAGAATATAAAAGACTTGAAAGGCATCTCGTGAATTCCTGTGAATAGTTTCAGGTTGAAAACAATGTGCGCGCAAGCATATGGTGCAGGGGTCATAAGAAAGATTAAAAAGGACATTGACTGCTGGTGGGCTGGCAGTGTGACACTGCCTGAGGTAGAAATGCTGCCACATGAAACAGATGGAAAAGCCAGGCAGAAAGAGAGAAAGGAAACGAGAGGGGTGGGATGAATAGAAGGTTTAGGGCAAAGTCCAGGCTGAGATCAGTGTAGCTGAGGAGTGGGTGGATTGAAAACACACAAATGAGGGTCTGGAGGTTTCACAACAAGGGCTGGGAGCTGTCCTATAACTGCTCATTTAGCGGCCTGCCATGACCTCGGCCTGAGGCAGAGCTGCTGGAGCACTCTGTGCGAGCCAAGCTAGGCAGGCCGGCAGAGGGTGAAAAAGCAGTGTTTTGGAAAATGAGAGGGTTGGATAGGAAGAGGAGAGAGCTGGAAATAGCCAAGGACTCAGCAGCTGCTTCTCATCTCCGCCCAGGAGGTACAGTGACACCCCCACACACAACCCCCCCCCTGCCCCTCCATACCCTCATTCTCCTGCCTTTTACCCGGCGGGAAATAACTATGTAGATTTGCTCAAGCACTGGACTTAGATTCAGTTTTTCATGTTATCATTAGTTCTGAAACCTTCAATCAGTTTATTGGTGAACACCAAATTGTTCAACAGTCCTGATCATCAGTTATTATTGTGGGGAAAATGCTCAACTTGAGTTGGTTCCAGTTTGTTTTAATGACATTTTATAGACTCAACACTCAGTTCATTCTTATTCTACCACTTCTAATTCCCTGCATTTTAAAGGGTAATGTTTGGTTTTTGCCTGGTAAATTAAAATTTTAAGAGGTATGTTTAAGATATGATCACCTTATAAAACACCATACATTGTTATAGTCTGTCTAAATGATCCACAGCCTATTAAATGTCAAATGCAATAGAAATACATAGAATACCATTCGTAAAGTGGCCACTCTGCATAATGAGAACTATATTTTAGTAGAATTTGCTGATAATTCGTCTACATTTTACTTTGATGTGAGTACATTTTTAATGAGTGTCCTTTGCTGACTTTGCAGTCATTTTACGTTTTTTAATTGCTACTTTTGCTCGAATAAAATGATCTGAATGTGTCTCTCCTCTTAACTTTGCTGTCTCTTAACAGTCAGAGGAACAGACTGAAACTGAGCGAGGAGAGGGAGTGAGTTCAGAGAAAAGCATCATAACTCCCAGTCACTCTCTCAGCTCCGGATCCTGCACACCGGATGCAGGCTGATTCATTCGCTCACGCACCCTCTCTTAATTTCATCCCTCTTTCTGTCTCACTCTCTCACAGGTTGCTTTGGCTGTGAGGTGGAGTGGGTTTAGAGCAGACGCCATACGCAGTCACACTGCAGTGCGTGATGGATGGTGGTGTTTGGAGAGCAGCTGTGCTCTTGCAAGCACTCCCGCTCTGTGTTCCCGAGTGTGTGTAGTTGTGCGAGTGTGTGTGAGAGCGTACACTCCTCTTTTTCTCTGACCTCCTCTCTACCTACTCCATTCTTCTGCCTTTCCTTTAACCTTCCGTCTATCAGACACCCACGCTAACACTCTCCAGTCCCTCAGCTGGCTGCGCTAGTGGTGTCTGGGGAGTGTGAAGGTAAGAATACACTCAATGCACCAATGATACCTCCTGTACAGGGAGGTGGTAAATTCAATTAAGCGCCAACCCAGATCTCCTCATCGACAACACGGCTATTGTGTTTCAAGGGCTTTCCACAGGAAGTCTGCTGTAATGACATTTAGTGTCATCAGGATGAGATCTAAAAATGCAAATAACACTTTTAGTGCACTTAATGAGTCAATCCGCAATATACTGGCCCACTTAATTATGAGATATATTATCATGCATTAGAGAAGAGTTTGAGTTACACATGAAAAATATGCATTATGCTTTTCTCTGATTATAACCATTCACAATATTGAGATTTTGTATCACTGGCAAACATTCAAGATTAAAACAAACCTGTAGATTATATATTATAGACCTGTAGCGTTATAATATTTATACCTTACGCTGGGTTTTTGTCTAGCGTTTGTTCTTATCAGGTGCCACACTTGTGCTTTGATTTTTGGCACTGTGGGAAGCCTTTTGTTTATATTTGCATCACAGATTGTGCCTTTAAAGTGGAGGAAATCTGATTCGCCATCATGAAAGGATTACATGGAGGAAACATGACTGAAACCAGGAGGCAGCTGGAGGTTGGCATTACATACTGGCAAAAACATTTGCATGTAACTTCTGAGTTAAATGTGAACATACAAACAAATGGTTTTCATTTGAAGCAAATGGTTTTAGTTTGTCCAAAAATACCAAAAACAAAACCTAAACCTTCACCAACACTGTGTCACTTAACTCTGACTAACCTTTCTGTTGTTGTATTTGTGATACAGTGACATAATGTTAGAAATGTGAAGGAATGTAGTCCCACTTTTGTCGACAACACTGTTTCAAAGTTGATGCTTATTTCAAAACCTCCTCAGTGTTGAATAAGTATCAGTCAGGTGTGGCCCTATGAGACATGCCTGAGTTTGTATCCATTATCAGCTCCTTCACAGTCACAAGACTCAGCCCCTGCAATGATATCAGGAAGTCGTCATGGTGTGCCCTACCCTTTGTTAAATCAACAGGCTTAGTCAACAGGAAAGCAAAGCATGTGTCACGTCTATGTTACTTATTAGGTCCTTATAAATCACGAGATTGAAATACTTTGCTCTTGAAAAACCACACGATAGAAAGTAGGTCAAAGGTCAAAATGAGCCTCAGTTTGCCTGAAATAAATGTGATCATTGAAGACTACCAACAGCCACAGACATTAAAGAGCTTCTACAGACAAAACAGAAACCAATCCTCATAAATCTTGTCTTTGACCAAGGTTCAGCAGCTGTCTCTGTTGTCCCAGAAAAACTTTTCCCTCATAGCACTGTGTACGAGACGGTCCGCCAACAGCCCAGTCACACATCAGCCACCGACTGTTCCCACCATTCCAAGGGTAATAATAAAAAAAAGTCTCTAAATAATCCTCTGCTATTTTACAAAGACATCATGCTGCAGGGATTAGAGTGCAGTGGAACAAAAATCACATTCATTTGTGCAGCCATTGTTTGGGGACAGGAAACATGGAGGGATTGTGGCTCTGTGTCTGAGCCTATGCATGGACAGATAGGATACAGCACAGCTCAGTCTCTCTCCTTTTTTACACTGAGCTCCTTCCATAGTCCTTGCATTATTCATATAAACCTATTAACTTGACAAGGGTGCTGGTCTGGCCTTTTTAATCATATCCTTCAAGCTATAGCCCACCTCCCTTTGGTCTGTTTCCTTTCCTTTTTGATTGTGCTGTAATTAATATACACTGATGATGAGTATAAGGCAGAACCTCTGATGTCCGTTTTGCTGATACACTACGTCAAAATCACAAATGATGAATTATTCAGCGGTGCTTGTCACTTTACTCGATATGACAGTGCGGCTTGACAAGTCCTGGACTGGTGGGGTGAGGTGCGGCGAGGTGAGGTGAGGTGGCTGAGGCATGCTGTGGCTTGTAGCATATGATCAGAGCCCTCCAATTAAGCCACTAACATGCTCCATTACATAATTAAGCAGAAACCCCCTCAATAGCAGCCTCCTTGCCAGCACCTTATGTTTATCTCTCCTTCTCCATCTGTCTCTGCTCCCTCTATTCGTGCTCCTCATTTGCAACCCAGCGGAGCAACAGAGAAGGCCTCTGTAATTTGATGGGGCACGAGTGCGCAAGACCTTTAACAATAATGACAAAAATGTGCAAAAACAAGCAATCAAGCTATTTAATTACTCCAGAAGGGATAATGGGATTCTTTTAATCAAATGGCAGTCATGGCATGGTTGCTGAATCATAATGAGAGGGTCTTAGGTTGTTGATTAATGCAACAGAGGGGATGACAAGGGCTATCAGGTGTGGTGTGATGTAAGTTGAGAGCAAACCGAGGATAAATTTGGAGAGGGATTCTGTCCGTGAACCTGCCTCATCTGTATTCCCGTCTCAGCCGCTGAGGGGCCACTCCAGTTGTGGTGTTTGCCATCCCATGAATTTCCCAAAAGCCTCCTCTCTGCGTTTGCCAAAAATGCTCTTGAATGGTAGCCCATTTCACAGTCCAGTGCAACTGCTAATGGCTTTTTCATCTCGGAGAGCGGCACAACTCAATCAGCAAGAGGCTTTCGGACAGAGGAAGGGTGCTGGGAAATGGTTGCAGCATAGAGTTGGATGTTTTTTCCTGCCTGACATCGCTGGACAAGCACAGGGAGAATTCTTGTTTCAGGACTCCATTTCTCTGTTGCTGCAATCGTCAGAGGCAGCGGGAGCATTGTGTTGTTTTTGTAAGTCGGCAGGTACAGAGGCGTGTGGCCTGCAAAGTGTGAGGCTCTATCTGACAGTTAATAAAGCAGAATGTAGCCATGTTGCCACAGCTGATTACAGCGATGCTACAGGAGACAGAGGAGGGAAAGAGGTGTGTATGATGGCACGGCTGGATGGAGAAATGGAGAGTAATAAAGCAGGCCTCCTCACAGACCTCCCTCTCACTGACCCTGTGTGTCTGTGTGAGTTTATGGCCACTGTCTGAGGGGGAAAATAAGATTGTGCTTTATTGCTCAACAAGCCTCCCAAGCAATAATAGCTTTTCTCCCCTATCTATCCGTTCTGAGAGACATTAGCTCCCATCCAGCCTGGACCTGCTCAATCTGCAGCTCAAGGCCTGGATTAGTCAACTGAATCAGACTCCAATATTGCTCCATGTCACCTCTGCCTATGGCTCAGATGTATCATAATCTTCTCTTTCTCTATATTCTAAGAAGCACTAATACAGGGGAGGGGTGGGCAGCAGGGAGGCCCTGATATGAGAGGCTATTTACAATCTGTAATTTGTCCAGGCCCTCGAAATACTCATTAGTGCACAAGCTTACCTAGGCATTTGTAAGGCACCACAATATGGGCGTGGCCTTTGCACACCTTCTTCTCCTTCTTGCACCAGTTCTCAATACGAATAGGCTGGTTGGCTTCCACCACATTTGTAATTTGGAGTTCGGGATACATCTGTTGGAAGAAGAAACAGTGGGAAACATGAGAGAGGTTTTTTCTTAATAAGTGTGTGTTTCAGTGTGGGTTTGTGTGTGTTCGTGTGTGCAGGAGAGAGAAGGTGGATCTTCAATGGGATCGTTAAATCCATGCTTTATTCTCTCTAGATGCCATCTGCTCAACCGTGAAAGAGCATGAATTTACACTTTCCTCAAATGCCATTAAAATGTCATCAATAAATGCAACTGAAGCTTGTGGAGACGGCTGCTTGAAAATGTACAGCCTTGCTTTTTCTGCGGACATCCGCATAATAAACCACGACAGCCCCCTGAGTGAGGAGATACAGTAAATAAGAGCAAGGGTATCCATGTTGTGGAAAACATGTCTTTAACTGTAAAAAAGAAAATGAGAGAGGGTGTGCTAATTGACATGCCACCAGCAATATAGAAAGTAATCTTCATGCAGCAGCTCGATAGGTGGTGATAAATCACAGTGAAATGGAAACTGACTTTCTGCACCTTACTGGCTGATTCCTCCCAGCACAACACAGACATATTCAATGATAAATGTCCACATATTTACTTTTTGTCTACTAATGTGATATAATTTCAATTACTTTGATGTCCTGTAACTGAAATTTATAAGCATCTTACATCTTTGTTACATGCGTTGTGAAGCTACCAGCGCAGCTTCACAATGCTCAGAACAGCACCGTACTTCATCAACAGTTTTTGTCTCTTCAGTAGAAACAAGGTGCCTACTATTATGTGCTGGGACCCTATTTGGCGCGTTTGGCAAAATATGGTGCTGTTCTGAGCATTATTGTGGCTATGAGTGGCTTTTTTGATCGTGATTGGCTCTTGGCTACAAAGACAGCAGTATTTTGCTATCTGGCTGTCTGTGATGAAGTCGCTACAACAAGAGAAATTTGCGGTCGGCAAACTTTATCCCTCGAGGGGGTGTTCTTCTTGGTCACACGGTACGTTACACTATCGTTAAACTTATGCCGGAATATCCCTTTAAAAAGTTTGATGAGAAGATACCTATCTGTTCATTAAAGGGATAGGGTTTTGAAGTGGGGTTGTATGAGGTACATGGCCACTGAGTATAATATCTGCAGTAGAAAGGTCTCTGCTCACCCCCCACTGACAAGTACTGGCGCATCGTGCTGCAGCGAGACACAGGCTGTGAATGGTTGTGAATGGGAGACGATTAATCAGCGTATTTTCGCCGCCTGAGAAGTCCCATCTCACAATAATACACTAGTTCAAGAGTACGATATATAGTAAAAATGTACAATGCATCAGCTAGTCGGAAATAAGTCAGTTTATCTGGAACTAACCAACTCACTCATTATTCCTCCTCTGTACAGGCAGGCTGGATCAATTTGTCTTTCCGCTGTTTCAGAATTCCTCCACGCAGGCATGTGGAGGTATACTGAGTGAGTTGGTTAATTTCTAGATAAACTAACTTTTTTTATGACTATATATATATATATAACATGTTCAAATGTACTCAAACACAATCATTTTGAAGCTCACATCACTATAGTGACCTGGAAATTCATTTCATCAATTTTGTGTCATACTGGTGTTCAATAAATCTGTTATCAACCCGGTATGTGGTTCCAGCGCTGCCATGGATCTATTATATGAACCCTATCTAAAGCCTATACCCTCTCATATAATAGATCCATGTGGTGTCACTACTTTACCCAAGCTGTCACATGCAGAACAATTTCCGGGTAACGTAAACCTGACCAATTAATTATTAAAATCAAATTCGCCTGTTTTTCCATTTCATATTTTTTGATCTGAGCCTAAAACTGAAAATGTGAAAATTGAGGCCAAAAACAAATAACAAAATAACCAATCGCTTTTTTCAATTGTTGATTGTCAATTGATAATGGAAAAAACAAATAACACACTGACAACCTCTCCTTTTTTTGAATCATGAACTTCACTAGCTCTGTGATATTGATAAGATGGAGATTAGACATGTGCGTGTGTGTTACAGTGACTCACCTCCTGGCAGTACTGCAGCACACCCTCTTTGGTTCCTACACAGCTCTTAGTTCCAGATGGGTCGGGTTCCCAGCGGCCAGTCTGAATATTGATGTGCATGTTGAGCTTTCCGCAGAACATCGCCACTTGTGGCTCGGCCACGGCAAACCCTGTGCCTGCATTGGCTGCTAGTGCCTGGAGAGACAGGAGGGAGAGGGAGAGAGAAATGGGGTCAATGCAGTCAATCATTACAGAGCCCATAAAAGCTTGGGGGAGTTTTCTGGCTGACAACTTGAGACACTGTCTGCTGCACTCACTCTTCTCATAAACACCATTATGAAGCAGACACAGGAGCTCAATACTGTAGAGTCTGATCACACACAGCCGGTTCTGCTCACGTACTGCAATGGATAACTATGCACGACATGATGGAGCAACATCAGTACTGCCTGTCAACACTTGGCTGCTACTGCAACTCAATGCTGCAGTGCTGAGAGAGCAGTGGTGCTCAGACAGGAGACAAATTAAATGCACCTCGGGAATGTTTGGCTAGGTTGATGGTTAAACGAGTAGGGGTTTGATTGGATTTGTACACAGAGTTTTTTTTTTTTTTTTGCTCTGATGCCCATTGAGTGACTGAGAGGCTGCACACAGAGCAGGAGAGAAGAAAAAGCTGCAGTCCTTCGTCATGCCTCACAAACCAGGACATTCCTAGTTCAGGGCAGAGCTTTGCTCATTCAGACCTCCTGGGACTAAACTCTCTCCACAAAGAGTGGATCATTTACTCTTCAAGGTAAACAGTGATGCTTTCTGAGCCACAAATCACCTCGGTTTTACACACACATAGGAAGACGGCATTTGTTAAAAATATTTCTGTGACGTCCTACCAGAGTTTCCTATCGTTGTTTATCTCTTAAACCTTTGAATGAGAGAGGAAATGTGCTATCTTTCTCCCCCCGTTGTTCTTCCTATCATCATTTACTGAACTCAGCCAGCAGGAAGCAGGAACACCCAATCGGCCCATCCTTCACTCCAAATAGCTTAACACCACTCTGTGTGGAAAATGGACATCAACTGTCCAAAGCTACCATGTAATCAGCTTGCATATGATTGCCTTTGCAATGCGTCGGTGTGGTGCTAGCATCATTCAGCTCATCAGCTCCTCACTGGGACGATAAATCACGGCCTGCTAACACTTGCCTGATGCTTGGGGGGGGGGGGGGGGGGGGGGGGGGGGGGGGGGGGGGGGGGGGGGGGGGGGGGGGGGGTGTCATTGCACGGGGAAGCTCTAATGAATTAGTGAGGCGATGTGGCTCTGCATGCCAAACTATCCAGAAACACACACCAGGGATCCTCCAGAGAGGAAGCGGTATGGAACTTATCCCCTCTTGATTGTCATAAAGTCATCAGGCTCAGTAAACAGGCTTTAGCCCCAGAGAGAGAGAGAGGGAGGGAGAGAGGGAGAGAGAGAGAGGGAGAGAGAGATCAAGGGATTGAGCGAGGACTACTTGGACGCAAATGCCCGGCTGTTTGTTGGCTTCCTGGAGGAGACACGAGCGGTGGTGTCCTCTGCAGCGCCGAGCCAAGGAGAAAACAGCTGAAGAGGGAGTAACAGCGTGTTAGACAAAGCCCTCCGTCTAATTCTGCGCAGGCTCTCAGGCTGATAATAGGTGCAGAACAGAGTAGAGCGAGGACAAAACAAGTGCTGTGTAATCATCAGTTGGCTGTGGCGTGTGATGAACCAGAGCTGAGTCTGCATACATACACAAGCACACACAAACTGAATATAGCAGCAGGCAGCCACATAGCTGCACGATCGCACTGGTGCCCACGCAAGCACACATAACACACAATTATAAAACGCACACAAATAACACGCAGACAGCCACACAGGCACATGTCCACGTCCACACAGGCGAAGCAAACGCACGCCAGACTGTCTCAGATTCAACCTCATTTCCTCCTCCTTCCTCCATCTCCATGTCTTTTGTCCCACTCCTCTCTGCACCACCACAGGCTTGTTTGCTCTCCTCCCTCTCATTCCTTTGTCAGATTGGCTTGGGATGTATGAGAGGCAGAGAGTTGGGGAGGAAATGAGGGATGGAGAGAAAACATGTTAGGGAGGAAGACAAGGGAGACAGTGACAGCCTGACCACAACTAAACTGCACGGCTGCTGAAAAACAAGTGGCAGAGCCTGTCCCTACATCCCTTTGACTCCTCGAGTGTAATAAAGTGTCAGTGTGGCTTTAACTCTTCCAGTCAAACAATGGCAGTGGAGCCAGTGGTTAATAGCACTGCCTTAAATCTGCAGTCACATGCCTGTTCAGTAAGAGCAACTCTGGGCCAGACTTGTACAAAGAGAAGAATGATGGAGGGCAGCAGAGGGCATGAGAAGTGACGCGTAGAATATAGACAGAGAGAAAGAGAGAGAGAGAGAGATAGAGAGAGAGAGAGCTGGTGAGGGAAGATGAAGACTTTTGTCTCATCTCTTCTCTAATCAGTAATGTTAGCTGAAGCAGAAGGACAACTGGCCTTGAGAAGCCAGACTCAACAATCTGTTCTGTTGTCTGTGACATACTCACACACTCACACACACACACACACACACACACAGAGTTAGTTTGGCTCTTGAGCTGGTCTATCTTCCTGCTGACAGAGTTTTTACCTGGTCGTGACTCAGCAACAACCGGAAAATTTATTTCACCAGTGTTACTGTCACAATCTTTCACATCATTCAATACATATCTATTCCACTGGTCATTGCGAAGTAGAGTCAGAAATTGAAAAATAAGAAGAAACAGAAGTAAATCTTTGACTCAGAAGGAAGCTATGTATGAATAAACCCGCAGGCTACGGTTAACTGTGGGTCACACCAGTTTTAGCTCCACTTTTTTTTTTTTTAAACTGTGACTTGATGTAACTGAACGCCTCCTTAAAGGTCACCTGAAATAACCTGACAGTAACTTGCGTCTGCCGTTTTGTCGTTGTTTCCACATGAAACAGAGGTTCAGGGCAGGGCTTCATGCAAGGAGTGACTTCATTTTAAAGTTCAAACACAGTTGAAACAAAGACTGCAGAATTGGCACCGACAGTGGCCCTTAAGGATCACTTGTCCTCTATTTTCGTTGCCTGATCTTGTTCTTAATGCAGAAAGCTGCGGATGATTTGATGACCCAGGGGCACACAAACACACAGACACACACCTAGACTCATGTTACAGCAAGTCTTTATTCAGCTTGGCAAGGAGCAAATATTTTGAGAGGCTATAAGAAAAGAAAAGGTGGAGCGTGGATGTGAAAATGCAGAAATTGTCAATTGTCCTGGGCCCATGGTGGGGGGGGGGGTCCAACCAATATTTGAGTCACATAAAAGCTTTTTATTTTTTTCCTAATTGTCCTTGAATAAGCGGCCCAGAGATCATTTAGCTCGCTTCTGTAGTAAAACATCAGAATGCCATCTGCAAAAAAAGACAAGAGAAGAAGAGAGAATAGAGGCTTGAGGGATTTTATGAACAAATATTCAAAAAACAAAAGGTGATGATTATCTCATCCCGAGCCCAGGCAACACCATCGGCTGGCCAGCACACAAACACAGAATTACTGGAAAAATACGCCGCCACACCTAACGAGTGGAAGTCATCGAGCATCCATCTAATTACTGACTCACTGTGAGATGTTATATCATGTGTAAGTGTGAAAACACTGGCTGCTGTGCGGAGGCTTAGCGAGTCAGAGGAAGAGACAAAAGAGGGAGGGAGTGGAAGTTGGGAAAAGGGAGAGGCAGGAACAGAGGGGAGCTCCAGCAAAAAAAAAAAAAAAGCGTAAACAGACAACTGCAGCAGGAAACGTGTGTTGTTTGGCTCATGTCTCGGCTTGACATATTATTCTCCAATGAACGCAGACCGTAATGCTATAAAGAAACGGTGTGACGCGGTGTGAGTGCAGGAGACAGGCTTGCCACCACGGAAGCCTGTCAAAAGCTGTGTGGGCTGAGGATCATTTAGCTCGATTTCACTCTTTGCAAACGCACACCAGCCTGTCGCTGCTTTCCCAGTCTGCCTCTAGCACACAAACATGTTTTATTAGCCTGTTCTCTGTGTCGAGCCAAGTTTCACATAAAACAAGCAAAGACATGATAGAGCTTGTTGTGAAATAACGCACGGAACATCACATGCACGCACGAGCACTTGTTTTTATCCTTGAAACAGATAAATATGAATCTGGTTCTCCAATGAGCAATACACACACACACACACACACACACACATTCCCCGGCAACAAAGCAGAAGAACAACGTTATTTTGAGTTTCAGCGTTTTTTTTTTTCAGCATCACACTGTCAATCATGTTGTAATCACTACTGAGGGCCTACATAGATTGACTAGTGTCATGCATGATGTATGATGTTTTTTCAGGGTCATTCCCTGGTGACTTTTCACTTGTTGTGGATGATTGACAGTGAAAATGAGCGCATTCACATTAAAATTCTGGGCTTAGATGCAATGAAACAATTTGACAAAAGCAAATTTAGGTTTCACAATTACTGTGATAGCCTATTTGGCTCAGGCAATTTCCAAGCCTGTAAAAACTGTTTTTTTTGTGCTGTCTGAGAATAAAAGGCAGAAAATAGTTTCCTTCAGCAGTTGTGAAAAGAAGCAAATGAAGTCTGATTTCTTCATCAGTGCTGATTGTATGCAGACACCAGCAAGAATAATAGAAAAAAGAAAGAGCAACAAAAGACTGCTGGTATGAATTTACAAAAAAAGAAAAGAACAAAAAAAACAGGTAGTATTCCTTAATGAGGTTTTAGAGGAACCCTCCTGGACCTGCATGGGTCAGGTATTACATGACCTTCCACCCAGCATCTGGACAGGATCCAAAGAAGCTAATCCGATCTGAGTGTGTTTGTGTGTGTGTGTGTGTAAGCATTGGTGTATGTGTGTGGTCTCAGGTCAAACACTTGGGGCAGCGTGAACAGCAGTGTGTGAGCTCGGGATCACACACCGAGAGGACAGTGGGAAAGAGGAAATGAATAAATGAGGGCTGTAATATTCAAAGCAGCAGGGTCTGAGAGTCAGTGGTGATCCTCCAGCACAAACACAGAGACGATAGCATTGACGCAGTCAAAACAAACCGTGCACAAACTCCCTCTGTGAACAGACAGTCTAATAAACAAGTTAGGTGGTGGTGGCTGGCTGACATTTCTGACAGACATATTTTCTGGTAAACTGCCTGTGTTGCATTCAGGAGCAGACACACTGCAATCAGCTCCAGTGTCAACAGGTCTATAAACCTCGTAGGCCTCACAGAGCGGCAGCAACCAGTCTAATTTTGGCAGAGGTATGGTGAAGCCATCCCCAAGTCTAGCCCTTATGAAAGCAGCTCCAGAATGAGGCACCGCTCAGGACCCGTGGGTTCCCAGAATGCTTAGTGTCCATGTGACTCTGTGGAGAAATGCCTGGCATCGTTAATCCACCTAATCCTTCCCTGTGGTGACTTAACTACTTAAACAAGATAGGCAGTGGTGAGAAAGGCACATACACATGTACAGAAATACCGAATGTATGTACAATATAAAGGGACATAAATCAACACTGATATTTCTCATTGCATTGCAACAGAAAGTGTTGATGTGTTTGAGGGACCAGCGTTCACTGCAATGCCTGCATTGATAATAAGTGAAGCAGGGCAATTAAAGCAGCTTTATTTCTTTATTAGCTTCTATTACAGGTTTTATATAACAGCTTTTAGTATAGCATGAGCTTGTTACCAGCTGCGACGGCGAGGCTGTTGCTGTTTTCATCTCGTGAGTCTGTGTTTGTGTGTCATTACGGCTAAATGTGGTCCTGGAGACAGCTACTGTAGCACAAACCACCACAGAGATGGTTTTAGCATTGGCAGGCGTTTACATGTCTGAACAGCTTTTGTCACCGTGACAGCGACACAACTGCCCTAGAGGCAGTCAGGAAGCTTTGCAGGCAAATTCTACGATAGGTGTGGTCCAGCCCAAAAAGACGCCGTAATGTTTTTGAGTGTCGTAGCTGATGTGACCCATCAACAGTTCAGTTCATTGAATTATGCAGCAATTGAATCTCCCGGTAGGATTATATCAGCATGGGTTTAACTTACTGCCTAATGATAACTTTGCCATGTTCAGAGATTTCTGGCCCGACTCAACACCACCATGGATACTTTTATGGCTGTTCAACTGGCAGTTTCAAACACTTCAAGATGATCTTGTGATGTGATCACACCATCCGCATTGCCTGTCAACATATTGACGTTCGGACCCATGAGTGCTCTGTAGTCATTACTGCTAATGATCCGTCCACATGTGGACAGATCATTACTGTGAGTCTACTGTGGTACAGGAGGATGTTTTGCAGCCTGCAGGCTAATATTAGCTCTAAAGAGCGGGAGAAAGAGACGGACTTTGGTGTGTACCGTGTCTCACATTGAAAAGAGTTTAGAGAGCATCTTCAGTTGGGACATTAAATCTGTTTTTTTTCCTTTTTGTTTGTTTGTTTTTGCCGCCACTGAAGAGACATGAGTAGTTTCACATCACTAGTACTTTGTAGTGAATGCAACACAGGCTGGAATCAATAAAACATAATAATCCTTTCATACTGAGAGTAAGTTGATGGTGAGCAATAAAGCTCTGGTCAGTCATTTGCACAATGATCACGACCTGGTGTGAATGTTTTCATGAGCTGATTGTGTTAGAGCTAATAAAAAGGGTTAGGGTTAGGGTAAAAATGGTACAGTATACTGTAGGAACAGCTGGCACTGCCAGAAGTTATTTATGCACCTGAAATATCCAAGGCTGAAAGAACTCAACAACCCAAATGGCTGATTGATCAATTGATTGTGAAAATAGTTTGCAATTGTGTTTGCTGGTCGATTAACTAATTGCCCAATCATTTCAGCTCTAGAACTGTTAATTAGAGAGTGAACACCAGCACCAGAGAAGAAAAACCAATGGCTCACATTACTAAGTATCCTCCATGTCAGATAATATCTCCTCTCACATCACTGTACTGACATTACATCAATACAGGAAGTGTTTATGTTGAATCTATAATCTTTATCAATAAACTATGTTTAAAACAAGACTTTTATATGTCTGTTAATTACAGGTCATCATGGACACTGGCCCACTCATTGATGGAGCTCAATAGAAGTTCTTAAATACTTATTGCCACTTTAACTATCCATCAGATGGGGTCGTATGAGATGAGACTCTCTTGGTGACAAAGCCCACAGGAGGATCAGGGCCTGAGCCACTGACACCATCATTACACAAGCAGCAACCCACCAGCAACAGATGAGAGGGGGAGGAAATTTAGCAACAGAGGGACAGTGACATTTTCCTACTGACCAAGCACCCCCCCCCCTCCCACCCTTAAACGGGCAGACAGTAAAATCAGAATAATAAAGGGGGAAGAAAAAGGTGTCAGGTTCTCTGACTCTGAATCAAAAGGGCACCCCCTCACTGCAATGCAAATGAGCTCCTCTGTCTGAGTGAAATGGCCTTTTGTCTTTACCATTTGAAGTGTCTCGAGACTACTCTGGAGTTGCCCTATGAGTCATCGCTCCAAGCCCACTGTGTTAAAAATGCTCCCACAGTTTGGGGAACAGACTGTCCAGTCAGTGCTGGTGTCTTCTCCTCCAAAGACGACAACATAGAGTTGTGAGATTTACAGTTCAGGCTAAACTCGGCAAGGCTCTTCCTCTTAAACAAGAAACATCACTCACTTCCCACTTCCTCAGATGCCCCTGGGGAACTTCTCTTTAAAAGTGCAAGTGTTGAAGAAAAGTCACTTCTTGTAAACAGCCTTTTGCTTTGTTCTCTTTAAGCACTGAAAAACCCCTTTCTTGGAAAAACCAAAATCAGATTCGTTCATACTGATTCTACAGATTTGCTCAAGAACAATTTACTGTATTTGTCCAAGGAAACCATAAGATGAATGTGTGTGTGTGTGTGCCTGTGTCTGGTGTTTGAGGTGTCAGGATGCTCCACAGAGAGCTGAATATTATGTTTCTGCCCAGCAGTGGTTCACCTCTGTGAGGCTCATTAACCTCCCATCGTTCACACCCAGACGGGACCGTGCAGGACAGAAAACTCTGCTGTCCTCTCTGCCCTGAAGAGTCACAGGGGGAGCGGAAAAACACAATCACCACACACCCATCGCCCACCGCAGAGGAAGACGATGGCGTGGCCATGACATGCCGGTACCAGTCCCGGGTCAGACGGTAAGCCTATTTGTAATCCTTTCAGCCCAACCTGTGCTTGATTGAACACGCCTTAATGTTAATAAGACTTTGTGGAGCAGCTCCAAAAACTGTGAAAACCCTGGAAATACCATTGCTGCAGTCATGTCCATCACTTGCTCTCATGTCTCCAGCCAAGGAAATTATTCAGCAGGGAAAGGAGCTGATAGAGCTGTGAGAGTTCAAAGTGATGAGGGATCTGAGGGAGATTTAGGGAAGACAATGTCTACCTGTTTGACTCCTCGTACCCGTGGTCTGCTTTTAGATTAGCCTGTTACCTTTTCAATGACTCATCTTTATTTGACTTTGCTCTCAACTGTGAACACGAATGTATTTGACTAGATCTTGTTGCCTGCATTCCTGAACAGCTTTCCCATTAAGACAATAAACTGAGACCTAATGAGCTTAATGTGCTGCCTGTTGTTTACGTTGTTGTCAGTCCAACTTAACATGTAATGAAAAGGAAACCTGAGCGCAGAGGTCCCCTGTGCTTTTTCTTCGGGTAATGCTTGGTTTCATTTTAACCACAAAGGAAATTTCATCCTCTTTTGAGGTAATTATTTACTGGTGTTAATATTCTACATGTCCCACCTTTGATTGAACATCACTGACAGTTTCCAAGGAGAGCTATGATTGAGCTACAACTTGATCTCACAGAGCGTGGCCTGAATGTCGCCGACCGTGCTCAGTGAAGGGAGAGGAACAGTAGCGGCGAGACGCGTCCGTAATTAAGCTCCAGCTAGAAGATGTGCAGCAGCTCGCTGGTTGCAGACTAACATTTGTGGTGATTGAGTAGCGCAGGTCTGCCTGTGTGTCAGGGGGAGATAACATGGCCTCTCTCCAGCTTACAGCAAACGGACGTGAATGACGACTTGTTCAAATGGCCCGTCACTATGGAAACCTTCTACAAAAGCATCCCAGCTATTCACACAGAGGAACATTGAGGCTGCAGAAGAAAGAGAGAGGCAGAGGGAAAAGAGAGAGGGAGAGGGGGAAAGAGGGAGAGAGAGAGAGAGAGAGGGGAGGAAAGAGGCGAAGGCAAAAGAGAGAGAGAGAGGCAGATTGAAGAAGTGGAGCAGGGGAGAGCGAGGGGAGGAGGGAGAAGAAAGCTGGGAGATAGAGCATCAGAGGCTCACAGCGACAAAGAGAGAAGACAGGAAGGAGAAAAAAGAAAGGAAGAGCAGGAGGGATTGGAGAAAGAGGATAAAATAATGGAGAAAGAGGGAATGAGGCCACAGTTGTGAGAGACTGGCATATGAGACAGAGTGTGGCAGCGGGGGAGAGGAGATGGGAGGCGTAGTGACGAAGGCTGTTAGAACGGCACAGAGGACAACACTCACAGTAACAGCTACTCTGGCCTGTTGGGTGCATTCAGCAACACTGTGTCCTTGTGTGCAAACACGTAAATGACCCTCAGCTTCATACGCTTGCATGCATCTCCCTGATACACATGCACATAGCAGACATACAGTACACAAAGACACGTCTGTGCTCGGTGCCCTCTTCAGCAAACAAAACTGTGCCCATTACCACAGCAGTGCGCATCAGTGTGTTCAGCAATGTCAGCAGGTAGTTAGCAGGTTAGTCACTGCAGGTTAGTGCCATGCAGACAGACTCTGGGTGAAAGTTCACATGCACCGTGTGGAGACACTTGTGGTAGTTTCATGAGAGGAGGTTTACGGGTGAGGGACAATGGGAAGATGGGTTATAATACAGCCAGGTCTTAGGCCTGATGTACTCTTAAAGTTTTAATGTAACTTTTCCACATTAAAATGTCTTAAATAACTATGTCACACATTTTATTGTGTTGTGTACTTAGATGTTCCCAAATGTTTCCAACAGTTCTCAAACCCAGAGAGATTTGTGACTGTAGTCAGCCAATGGTCTCTTTTATTTGGTGTCTGTCAGTTGTGTGTATATATATATATATATAAATATATATGCATGTGTTGGCGTGGTGGTTGCCTCCTTTTATCCACTCCTAAGCCACTTCTTAAAGATGTGTTTTTTTTACACCTTGGCTGTTTTGAACTATATATTCTGACCAGATCAAGGGGTTTAGTCGTCAGACGCCTAGATCTGAAGTTATCAGAGAAAAACTAAGCAAAAGTTTGGCAGCTGAGCTCCCAGCTGCTGTGTCTGCTGAACGGTGTCAACGAATCACTGATTTTAACATGAAACCGGTTTATTCAGTGTTTCTACCAGTTCTCATCATCTGATCTGTTTGATTTAGAGAGAAGGAGATCTCTGTGGATGATTCAACTCCTGGTAAAAACCTGAACCAACCACACTGAAGAAATACAAACCGGCAGAAGCTTTGGGAAATGGTGGGACTGACAACTCCCATGATCCCCGGCTATTACCCGACGTCAACCAACACTGTGGCTTGACATTGTTTTGACTGAGAGACCAATAATGTTAGAAGACACAACACTGTGTCTTAAAAAGGAATAAATAACCTTACTTTAGCTGGACTCTTCAAACACCTTCACTGCTGACGTTCTGAACTTGAAATGTGTTTCTTACCAAAATGAATGCGAAATCTAACAGAACATGAGCACAGAGGCCAGGGATCTGCACTAAACACTTGATTAAAAATGTTTTCACTGGAGAAAATACTTGTTATCTTTGTTTGATTTCTGGTTGCTGGATAAGTTTGATAACTTGAGTATCAATGTGAGATCAAATTTATGTTTTCACATTGTGTCTGAATACTGCTGTTTAATGCCTGAATTTACTGTTATAATGCTGGTTGGAAGGTGAAGACTGAGGACATTAAATTAGACTTTTAAAAAGTGTAGCTTTGAGACGAGGTGACACAAGGTAAAGACTCTCCTTGATGTCAGTTTCAAGTATCTGAAGCACATGTTAACAAAGAAAAAAGTAGGTGTCTGTCTGACTCATGTTTGCACTTCAAAGTCTTGGCTTGCCTTTAGAAAACATCTCAGAACATCCTCTATGGGTTTATGAACTATAGTTGAAAGTTTGGGTTTGAATAACACAACCAAATGTACACATAGACATCCCAGTGTAGCGCTGTCATCCAGTATGGATCCCATTAGTGGCCCTTCACATTCACTCCACATTCTCTGTCAAAGTCTGAAAATTCGTTTTGCCGAGCAGAACCTCATGTCACCCTCTCACTGCTCAATCATATCCTCTCTATCTAATCTCTCTCCTCTGCTTGCTATGAATTGCCATCATAAAAAAACAAACCCTTTGACATGTCTCCTTACCATTTTCTTTTTTCTTCTCCCTGCTCGTCTCTCTTACACGGTCATTGAAAATCAAGAGTATTGTTAGGGCGCCGTGACTTGTACCCCTGCACTTCTGAATGCACACTGTACGCACTCGTGAAATTCAAGTGGCAGTGGACAAGAGTAAACTAAAAGCCTGGTGTGTAAGTGTACATGTGAAGAAGTGGAGAGACACTAGGACAAGAGAAGAGAAAAACACTGTTAATTAGAGCAAAGGACTTTTTTCCCTCCTTGTGGCACACCGCCTTTTCACTGGGGAGAAGGTGTGTCTGCTCTATTTATAAGTGGCTCCAGTTGGTGGACCAGTGGGGTCTTGTCTTCCAGGCCTTCCCTCTCCAATGTTGAGAGAGAGAGAAACAAACACTAGAAAACATGAGGATTACACTACATTTTTCTCTCTCTTTGGTTAAGTCATATCATGCAAATTAGAGCCATATTTCATCTTAAGAGATTTTGTAAATGAGAGCTCAGAGGGGATTTTAAGGCAAAATAGATGTAGTAGTAAACTCAATTTTTTCAAATGAGAAATTCTGTCAGAAGACTGATTAAATAGGTAATAATGTGTTCACCTGGCATTTCATTTATTTTCACAGTCAAATTAGGGATTTGAAGAGGTACTGATGTGCCCTCACTGCAGGTTCACACTGCATGTATCCTGCTCTTGTTGTGGGAAAATCTGGTAAATGTTTGGCACAGGTCCAACAACTGCAACAGCCGGAGGAGAGCTACTGTGTTCACCTAATGACTGAGGATACATCCACACTCCTGTGTTTTAGTTTGATAATGCATGTCTTTTGATAGGCTAACACCTGGCGTCCACGCCACTGCAGCGGCTCCAAGCACCTAAAGCAAACTTTTTGAAACGCTGCTGCCATTTTAGTTTTATAAACTTCAGGGGTTGTGTTTTAGGGTGTGTCCTAAAAAGGCACTGTGGGTCAAAAACGATCTCCGTCCATACTCTCACACCTGCAAACTCATCAGCGCACTGGCAACGTGTAGGTGGAGGTAGAAGACTGTCTTTTTCTGCTTTCGCCTGTCCAGACTACACCGCAGGGGTTTTCAAACTAGAACAGGTCCAGCAGCATTTCCAGACCCCTCTGCATGGACCAGTATAGACAGCAGGCCAAAACCTAGCAACAGTAATGCAATTTACAGGGGAACTATGCATGTCTGGCCGCTTTTCCGCTGTTTTGCTAACCCTCCTCCTGGCCATTTGTTTTCAGCAAGGTCGGCCAGAAAGCAATCCATGGAACGATGGATAACATTATATAACATATACACATTACGATGTGTATATTTGTGTAGTCTTGAATAGTCTTAAACAAGAGGTTACGGGTTACGGGGTGCATTTGTGTCGCGGGGCCGCTGAAACAAGAGCTGGGACACCGGGTCAGAGGTGCTGATCTTGCAAGGTTTGTTTTTGGCCAAGAGAGACTAGGTGGAAGGCAGAGAGCCTCCATTCTCCCCGTAACAAGCTACAAGTCATTTATGTAACAATCACAACTCTGAAGCTGTTTAATTAAGGTAAAAGTCTAGCAAAGTTATGCTAAAAATCCTGCATAGGATTCATTGTCTTCTGGATGAGCTAAAGCAGATGCAGACACACACTGTCGCTCCCTGATTGGCTCTTATCAGCCTCGACTACCAGAGGTTAAAGCAACACAAATAACATATTACAAGAGTTACTGACCTTATTGTCTTTTCTAGCAGTTGCAACTAATCAATCATGGAGTAGACATCAGAACCAGTGTATGTGACTGCCACACCATTTTTCCTCTCACACACACTGTTGTCAGTACTGTGTGGTCTCACCATCTCCCCCTCAGCCGTTCACCTGCAACATGTCACACACATGCACGCGCACACACACACACAGGACTGCCTTCAGATGCCTGTCTGTGAACATGCACCCAGCACCTGACGGCTAACATCAGGATGTCTGCTGCACCTTGTCTTTCATTATTCTTTTATTCTGTGGGCAGGTGCTGCCAGTGAAGCAGGAAGAGCAGGGCAGAGCAGGAGTACAAGGGGGACTGAAGAGCCATTTTCCCCCGCGGCCCCTCTTGACACAGATTTCAGGCTGTATGCATCTCTCTGGAATATTACTCCTCCTCATCCAGCTCTGCATCCCAATCACACACACAGCCCTGAGGGTCATGCACAGCCTTCATAATGTTGCATTTGGGTTTCCTTACCTGGGCAGATTAGGTACATACAGAGCAGATTGGTTTCTGGCTGGCTGTGCAGCAGGAGGAAGGAGAAAGGACAGGAGATGATGGGAAAGAGGAAGCAAGGGAGCAAATTTGTTTAGAATCTGTTCGGGGTGTGCTACTCACAGTGTATGCTGCCAAATTTAGGTGGAGGCACGTCAAGTCATAGCGAGGGCTTGACTAGAGCTTCCTCGTTAGTCCAATCACTGTCAAGAGATGTCGGGAAAGAGGCAAAGAGAGCGGGAACAAAGATGGGCTGAACCGGAGAGGCAGGGCAGAGGAGTGTGACTGTTGGCCAATAGGAGAAGGAGAAGGCCTGCTCTCAGTTTCAATAATTATCCATCATGAAAAACAGATCCCCGCATGTTTCCCTGTATGAGCTGTCACTGCAGCTCTGAAAAGAGAAGTAAAACTAGATGCAAGGGTCTGTAAATTATTGATTGCTTCTTAACAGGTGTAATTCTGAGGAGCACAAACTCATTTTAAGCCTCTGTCGTCCAATTTCTCAGACGCAAAGACGAAACAAAACAAGCCAAAAGAAAAAACTCAGAATGTGAGGTGTGTGTGCTGTTGCTTGAAGAGAAGGCTGGCATTCACATTAAAGTCAGTCAACAGAGAAATAACTGATAAGTGTGTGCTGCAGCGATAAAGAGATAATTACACCGAGGGTTTCACCCACAGCTTGTTGTTTAGTTGCTAGGCTACCCAGGTGCATGATTGCATAAATAAGGCAGTGAAGTGTAAAAACTATCTCTTATAAGAAGACAATTATTGCTTTTCATTTTGTGTTAATGACTCAAGGACTGCGATTATTGAGGTCCACTTTTAGGTGAGTGTGTTTTTTTCTCCTTTCTTTTTGCAGCCGCAGCAGCCTCTCAGCTGCGTGCCATGCTGATGATAGTCCTGAGCATTGAGCCAGCCTCTTTTACAGAGCTCCTGTCAGTAAAATCAGCCATTCTTCCCTCCTGACCACTAAAAGCTCTCTGCATGAGCAACCCCTTCACTCCTCCATCTCCCTCCTTTCATTTCTATTCACTTTGAGCACTCCGGATAACTCATGTGGGCACACATCTCCTCTTGCTTCAACTGTCTCTTTGCCTCCCCACCTGCTTTTGCCCCCCCCCCCCCACCTCTTAGAGCCATGTGAGCTGGCGACCCTCTCAGCCCTCTCTATCCAGGCTTACGGCCCACGTGGCCTAGAGCGGATTACATTCTTGACATCACTATGCCAGATGTTTATGACAAAAATAAACAGAACTAGCCTCGCCACTAAGTCAAACAATGCATTTAGCCTAACTTGACATCTCATTCCCTATTTCTGCTTGAGCAGGTTCTTCTGTTGCAACAGGAGAGATTTGCTTTTGCCTAATGATCTCCCCTGTTTCTCTTGTCTCCTATGTCTCTCCCTTGAATTGGAGTAGGAGCTGCTGTCTTCAGGACCTTGTTCAGGAGACTAAATTGACTTGCTTTCTGTGTTGCCTTCACTTCATCGCTCCTCCCTCAACAAGGTTGCGTTTTTCCGCTCTTTCTCCTGCAGCTCTCTCCAGTGAGCCGGTACGGAGATCAAATAGCCGATAAGCCGCCCACTGTAACATACACATTAGCATGATTAAATTGGCCATTGCCTGTCCATTTATTAAAAGCCTCTCTCGGCTGGGTGGGAGGTCTATCTAGCTGGGGAGTGGTGCAGGGGCTGTATTTTTACGGGTCTACATAGTGTGTATCGTTGCTGTGCGTGTGTCTAAGCCTGACATCACCCAGCTGGAGGAGTTAATGAGGGTTGCAGGGGTATTTCTGACACGGTGCCGGCTTTCTGTGAGGGATTTCAGGTGATGTGATAGAGACGGAGCCTGCTGAGGAGCGATAGCTGGGCGGGAAAAAGTCTGCGGTGGCTCTGGCAGTGGCTACATGGGAGATTTAGGGCTTAGGTGATTGTTAGCCGGGCTCAGTTTGTTTTGAACTATGGGCCTGTGTTTTCCACGGGCTGCTTTATGTGGACGCTGACTCTTTCCTCACTTTGTACTGCACTCTCAGCAGTTTAAAAGAGGAGGATTAGACACAGGAGTATGCCTCTCTCCTCGGCCGGAGAGCACAGCCGCCTAATCTCTCGGCTGAGGAGAGGGGATTTGGGAGAAATGACCTGTGCTCACTTCACTTTCTCCTGCTTCTCTTCCTCTCACACCCTCCAAGTTGACTGAAAACACTATGCCGCATCCTTCCTTCCTTCCTTCCCTCCTTTCATCACTCCCACTCCTGCTTTTTCATTTTTCCTGCCGGATGACTCCCGGCTCATCAGCATGCAGCACCACGCGGCTGCTCCTCAGGACCAAGCAGGCTGGCAGACAGGCAGGCAGACTTGTCAATAAAGGAGCCACAGTAACAGGGCAGCTTGCTGAGGCCTCCAGCCCTGTCACTGACGTCTCTCTCAGCTGCCCGGACTCCCTCATTTAATGAGCACGTAATTGTTGAGCAAGCAAAAGAGAAACCGGGGAACTGAGGAGGGAAGAAGAGCCATGAGGTGAGAGGTGTAATAGAGAGATAGTGGAGTGAGAGAGGAGGGAGGTGAGGAAGGCACAAGGACAAATTGTTCCAGTGAACAAAGTAAGACATAAAGCAGCCAATTTGTCCTGAAATGCAGGATGTAGTACAGTGAGCAGAGAGGGGTGGGGAGGGAGAACACTGAGTCTAGATCAGAGGGACAGTGAGGGGGGGAATGCTGCTCAGTGGGAACTGACATTGAGAGCGGGTAGGGAGGGGGTGGGGGGGGGCAGTTTCAAGGACAACATGGAAATATCACATTCAGTCGCTACTAGGCAGCCATGAGTTGTGGAGGAGCCAGAGAACTGCAGGAGCAAGAATCAGATCAAGGACATAGCAGTGATGTGTCCAAAATATCCAACAACATGACACGACAGCAGGTGACGGACGCACTGTGTGGGAATTCAGACAGAGAAGAAGAAGAGACAAGTTTTTGACCTTACCAGCGTTGACATGAAACCACGAGTCTGACTTTGATTCCACCACTGATTTAAAACCTTTTTGGATTTGGCTCAACAAATTCACAGCAAAAACATCAAGCGATGCATTGCCACATTTTAGTCAGGCATAAATAATAAATGTTGTACCATTAGTCAAAAAAAAAGATAAGTTGGAAAAATGATTAGTCAGATAATTACTAGGCAAAAAATGTTCGGTTTCTCAAATGTGATGCAATAAAAATCCCAGTAAGAGTTCAGTGAGAGACAGCTAAATCCCTCTCATAGAGTATAAGCCCTGTGGAGGTGAGGTTAAAAATGAATTTCCAGTCCCCCCTTCCTCCGAGAGAAGGTGAGGAACATATTGAATCTTTAAAAATGCAATATTAAAATCATTTTTCATTCCCGACTTACAAGGTTGTATTAAAATTTTCACTTGTAGTGACGACACCGAGGCAGAAGCTAAGTGCGACTCCGGTCCCTGCGAGCGGTGCCACTCTCCCATGACCACCCAAGCTGATTTTAAATGAATCTGCGCCCTGATTGCAAAGCTCCCTGCTCCTCCTGCTCTCCCGCAGACGCCGAGCACTGGAGCAGAGACACAACCCACATGTCTGCATTAGCTACGATGCTCCAGGCAATGCAAGGGAGGCCATCTTTACCACTGCAAAAATGATGGATGTGATGTAGATGTGCTTATCTGTCATTAAGCCCTGCTCTGCCCTCCCTCGGCCTCTCTGCAGGAGGGGAGGGAGGAGGGGTGATTTCAATCAGACTGGTGAGGAATAAAACTCTGGTGAGACATGCTGAGGCCAGTGGCTAATCAGTCACTTCTCTGTGCGGAAAACAGACTTCACAGCAAGAGCATCCCTCTCTGGGCTGGTCTACTGTATTTGTTTTTGTCAACTGTCTGACCTTGTTCCCTCCCACCTCCTGTGTCTTGTCCAAAATTGTACAACCCAATTCGGACCCCTCTGCGGGATCCTGCCACTTCTCTGGGAGAGATCCCAAATCCAAACCGGCGTGATGACGGAGACTATGAGACAAATCCCTCGCATGACTGGGCCGCAATGTCTGCCTGTCAGCTCCCAGCACCTCAATAATAGCGCAGTGACGCTAAATGGGCTCCTGAAACATAAGGACGGGATGTGATGAACACTGGAGGGGGTGGAGGGTTGGAGGGTAGGTGGGGAATGGAGGGGGTGGAGTCCGGTAAAGGCGGCTAGCAGCTCAGAAGGCTCTATAATTAGCTGCAGAAGATCAAATGACTTTTAATGGGTTTGTCTGAAAACAGCAGACTATTTCAGATTTGTGCTCGGAGCTATATTCATATCTCATCAAACTAATGGAATTCTCTGGAGTGCTTGATTGGTTTTTATCTCAGATCAAAATGGCTGATAGAGGTGCATGGCTGCAGCATTCATGAACTGCAGAGTGGAATGAAAAAAAAAAAAGTGCCTTTCCGGGAACTTATTATGTAAAATGGAGATGGTTGTAAAAAAACAAACAAACATGTCCAGTGACATGTCATGTGACAGCACAGTATCAGAATTCATGCTTTGATGCACAGTCATTGTTGCTGTAAGAGTCATTTCCCAGGGATGTTTCAGTGAGAATGGGCTTATAATTACTTCTTATGACAGATAATGGAAACATCTACTGGTCATTAGTTAGAGAATTAATAAAGAGGATCCTACAAGGATAATATCAGGGTCATAGCTCAGCTACTGCCTGATCTAGGTGGGAGCAGGTCTGGTGCAGAATGTTAAATATGCTGCCTACAACTAGGAACTCAACTAGGTGCTCAGTAACACACACACACACACACGCAATCACTATGTAGAGACAGAGTTGGGGAAAAGCCCAGTGCAGAAACAATAAGCTGATTCATCTATTAGTTAAGCAACAAAAAAGGTGTTTTTTAAAATTGATTAATCTGTTATTTCAGTTATGAAGGGAAAATGCTGAACATTTATATTTACTACAAATGTAATAGTGACCTAAAGCGGTCATCCTGGGCTCTAGGGTGAAGTGATGAGAACTTTTCACCGTTTTGTGACTTTAGAGATAATTGGAAAAACAAATCAGCAGTGTAATAGGCTCTGTGGCAGACCGGTGATGTGTCCAGGGTGTACTCTGCCACTCACCCCCTGTCAGCTGAGACTGGCTGCAGCTCCAGCCTGTGAGGTTATTGTTTACGCATAAAAAAACCCCATGCTGCTGAAATCTTGGGTAGAGTCATTGCAGTTGAAATAAAGGGAAGTTCAGCCTGAGGCCGAACAGGGAGCTGCTGCACATGCTCTCTGTCCCACTCTGTTTGTGTGTCTATGAGTGTCCCTGTATTTCCCAGGGTTTTCCTGCTAGCATTCAAGCTACATTAATTCTCACCACTCCGTCATCTGGGGTTTTCTATTTTCGACTGAGGAAATATGACGGACGAACTCCAGCCGAGTTCTAACTCTCATTTACGTTTTGCCTCCTCCTCAAATTATACAGTGCACAAACCTACTTCTTTTTATTGCCTCTGTGGGGGCAGGGAGGGGATGTGCAGGCTTTAGCTCTTCATCATGCATGAACACCTCTCATTGAATTAATTACAGTGAAACTCAAGGGGAAATTTTCATCTGATTTCTGTTTTAGGGAACATAAACATCAGTCCTGCCTCAGAAGGCCCAGGTGGACTGCTAGCTTCTCTTTCTCGCTCTTCCATCGGTGAAATCTCCCTCTTGTTCTGTCTGCGTCCCAAGTGGACCATCCTACAGGGCTGCTGTTTGTCCTTGGTCACCTTCTCCTTGAGAAAGTGCTGTATCAGACAGGCTGCTAACGGGGCCGTCACACAGCTCGAGTACCAGCGGCAGTGGAGGCAGCAGCACAGGCCTCTCTCTGGGGGTATATAGTTACACTGCACTGCCTCTATCTTTTACCGTTCTGACATTTTCATTTCCCTCTCACTCTCCTGAGGAAAAAAAAGGATAAACTTAAAAAAAAAAAGAAACAGGATAGTGCCCATGTTTCCAGTCTGGATGATACCATTCCCATTACAGGCACAGGGGGGCAGGGTAACAGGAGGAGAGATGTGCAGGAAGCTCAGTAAGCAGGAAGACGGACAGGGAGGGAGCTGGAACTAACATGCTTTGTTTTCCCTGGCAGTCGATGTGAGTATTTGAGCAGCGTTGCTCAGCAAAATAGAGCACTATAGCAGCAAGGCAGCCTGCCAGTCATCCAGCCAGCTCGTCGAGGCAATAACACCAACCTCCTCCCACATTCTCCTTCAACTACAAAACCGTGGCACTTGAGAGTTCATACCTGGGTACGCAGATAAGTTAAGAGAAGAGCCTGATCCTACAGGACTTCTCCAATCACCACAGAACAGCAAAGAAAACAGAGATGCTGCAGCCGTGACCCTCCTCAATCACGTCCTCAAGCATTCAGATCATGACGGCAAAACTTCAAGCGGTGGCGTTCGAGCGTGGTGCACGCACATCCACGGTAAAATAAAAACGGAGACATATGATGCACAAAGAGACACCAAATATACACACAAAGACAGACAGGCCAGCCCACACACTCCAGCTCACACACAGAAAAAGACAAAGAAACAAATGAACAAAGCGCTAAGAAAAGACACATCAATTATAACTGAAGTTTGGGAAACTGGGTCTGATTTGAATGCTCTCGTTCGACATGAGAGACAAAATTCAGTTGAAGATGGGTTCAAGCGCAGACAGAAAAAAACACCCTTGAGTAATTTATGCTCTTATACGTTCTGGTGCAGTTGAGCATGCAAACAGTAGGAAACAATGTTAACTAGCTCATTGATTCTAAGCTGTCTGCCTCCATTTTATTCCACTTAGGCAAAATACATAAAAAAGAGAAATCAGTGCGCACGTCGACACGACTCACTTATCTTCCAAAATCCCAAGTACACACCTGAATAAGACACAGACGCAGTAGCTGACGTCTTTTTCACATATGGACAGACAGGGGGCTGAGGAGGAGACAGGCGAGGCCATAGGCGGAGGTACAAGTGCACTATAACTCATAGATAGCACACCGGATATTTTATTCATGCGAAGAAAAACCCAAGCAGCGAGAGTGACTCACTGAGCTACTGGGATGGACACACACACACAGACTGAGCGGAGGGGGGGGTGACAGGGTTTAACCCACCTCCTTTGACTGCCTGCTCATTCTCAAACAGAAAATACATTAAAAAATAAAAGTCTGAAATGGCAAGGCTCCTTTCAAAGGGATTAAAGGGGATGTTTTTGTCTACTGAACTTGCCAGAGTGTAGTCACTCTCCCCGCTATCACAGGAAGAGAGCTGCTCGCAGCACAATACAGCGAGCCGTTTGCACTTCAGGCTATGCATTCCTGAGCACTCTGGCATATAAACTGACAAAAGGAATTCTCATGCAGCCACGCTGAAGCCAGACTATTGTGGAAAAACATACAGACTCAGGTGTAGTGGCGTTCACCTTGGCTGCGCATCTGTGAGGAGGATTGCGGAGGCTGTGCAGATCGGCCTTTGTACGGGCAGGAGGCCTGATGCAACTTAAGCTATGTGCAGTCATGAGTGAGAAGATTTGAACCCGCTCGCCCGCTCCGTGCCAAGTCCCCGCTACCCAGGATCTCTCGGCGAGAAAAACGGACTAAATATGTGATGAGCTGAGCTGTGAGGGGATTCGGCTGCACAAACAGACACACACACAGACATACGCCTACACAGACGCACATGCACCACATTTCCAGTTTGGAGAAAAAGGAGGCAACTCCGCTCACTTTGGGGTAGTTAGAGCACACGCAGAGCCTGAGAGACAAAGCCTGGCATCTTGAGAACAAGTCTCGCCTGATGAGGCCTCTCTATTTAAATCCCCGGGATGAGCTGCGAGCGTGTCTGTCGATGGAATCGCTCCAGGAGACACGCACACAGGCTGGGAGGAAGAAACAACTGAGGCAGTGAGAGGGATGATGGAGAGACAGACGGAGACTGTGAAAACTGTGGATGGAGTGAGTGGCAGGAAGGTATGTTTGAGGAAATGAAAGGACAGAATAAAAGCTTAGATTCAATCAGACATCACTTCCTGCTGTTAGTCATAGAGCACAGATCAGACCTTGAATGAGCACCACTGATACTCCACACAGGTGACTCACTGTTCTGTGACACTTTGAAGTCAGTTTGCTTCTGCAGGGTGTGGAGATGAGGGTTTGTGACTGAGTGAATGGGCGAGTGGGGGAGTGAGCCGAGTAAGCGAGCCTTACGAGTGTGTGTGAGCAGACAGTGAAGGGTAGGGCTCTGGGATTAGTACCTCTCCCTTTGCAGATCTATAAGCACCCAGTGTTTCTTGTCACTAAGAGGATTCTCAGGGATACAGGGCTGTCCCAACAATTGAAAGCAAGGTTTTAGGCGCTAATCTACGAATTCAAGGGCGAGCGAGGCTGATTCTCAGCTGATGGAGCACATGCCGCCGCCTTCATCTTGATTGACATGGCAGAACGTGGAGGTCAAAGAGGCAATCTTCACAGCTTAGAGGAGAGAGAAGAAGCAGCCTAGAAAAAGGCTCTAAATGTGCGCCACCACCCACAACAATGTATTGAGAGATCATTATCAAGAATCAGAATCAGAATCAGAATACTTTATTAATCCCCAAGGGGAAATTACTTATTATTTGCAAGTGCAACTGATTGTTGTTTTGGTTTTTTCCCAGGCCTTTGCTCTCGTCTCTCAGCGTCCTGATCACCTCGGTGTGGTGACAACACCCTGGGTTGTACCGGGCATTCAGGGGCACACAAAAGGCCCTCATTGCAAATCATTCAGCCCTTGCTAACGGACGGCTTCACAGCACCCGCCCCAACAATCACTGCAAACTGGGAGCATTCATTCATCACAAGCAATTGTTCATTATCAGCCCATATCCAGTGCAAATACACATGTGGAAGCTAACAGCAGCGCACTTTAATATCAGTGCTTGCCCACAAGCAACCACAGAGTTTGGATCATGAGAGGAAAATTGCTTTTGCAAGAGGACTGTAACCAAAGAGCTATAAGCCCAGCACCACAGTCGTTTTTTTGGGTTATGCTGAAGTTTTTTTTTCTTACTCTTACTTCTTTTCCTCTTCTCCCTGTGCATGAGTATCCAGCTTTACTCAGCTTCTGAGGATTGGATCTGCTCGTCCATTCCTCCAAGGGCCACTCTGGCTCGTACACATTTGCAAACAGACACTATGAAGGCAACCACGCGCATTAACGCTGATTTTTAAGCCTGTCTCCTCCACACAAGCTCAATCTTGCCTTAAATCTCAATATGTGCTGATACATTTCATACTAGAGGCCAACTGGAAGGAAAACACCCCCCATCTTCAGATTTTTTTCACGACAGGCCCAAAAATCTGATGTTGTATTGTGTAACACTGTCACAGCTGTGATTATCTCTTGCTTGCTTAAATCAGCAGAGAATAAAATGTACCAAATGCATTAACTGTTCCAGATAGTTGGTATTCCATTAATCCAGTGGGAGCCATATCAGCAAATGCCTCAGTGTGATGCAATTCTCTGGGCAAACCTGCTGTGTGGCTCTGGCCTGCGTGCTAATTCTTTCTTTCTTTGTTTTTTAAATACAAAATGGAGTTGGAACAGAGAGTGAAGAACGATAAAACCTGTTTTGACGCCACTGCAGACTGTAAAGCCTATGACACACAGATGCTCAGATGAGGAAGAGGTGTGGTGGGGGTGGTCGCGGTTGTGTGGGGGGCACAGCTGAAGAAACAAAAGCTCACAATCTGCCATTCTCACAGGTATCTGGTAAAACAAAAGTGTTTGAACAGCTGAAGTAGCCGCCAATCCCAAAACTGGAGTAACTGCCAGACAAGAGGACCTGATGACACCTCCGCATTCACAATATGCAAAGAGATGACGAACAATGGAGGGCGACAAGTGGGACAGGAGGGAATAAACCACCCCTGACACCGAACGTCCCCCTGCAGAGCTCCCGTCTCGCTGGACCTCTCATGCCTCGTAAATTCAAGCTCAAGGTCCGTGGGGGGTGGGGGGGTGAGTGCAGTCAGCATGTCAGCACAGCAATATCCACCCATCCTAGCTGTGTGTCCACAAGCTCATCAAGCAGGGCCCAGTCTGCACACACCGACACATAACAGCATCAGTTAACAGCAGGCAGGTTGGTTTTTTCGGCCATCCAGGCCTGACGCAGTTGAAAAACAATGAGTTACGCAAGAAAGGGCAACAAAGCTTTTGTTCCCTTATGGTCCTTGGTTTAAAGAAGGACACTTTGATGTTTAACGCTGTTAATCTGACTGTCAATCTTCCACTTTAGTTAACTGAAGATGAAACCTGATGCTGTTTTTTGAGGAATCATGCATCATGCAATCTCTTTTTGGAGCTGGTTTCACCTCTTCCTTCTCATATGTTCATATTCTCAGGGTTGGTTATTATCACTCCAGTGCTGAGTCTCATTGTAAAGTGTTCGTTTGGAAGTAAAGAACGTGATGCACATCATGTTTTACTGCAAATATAAAATGCCATATCAAACAAAGAAAAAAGCCTCGTCCTCCAGGACAGCTATTGATCAAACCACAGGATTCCTCGCATGCGACTCAGAGTTAGGACACACAGCAGCCACTGTACATTTCTCAATTTCATCTGGGTGACTGATCAAGAAAAGTCATTGATTTCACCCATTAATCATCTCAGGAGAGTCTGTGCAGTATCGATCAGCACGTCTGTGTGGTGAGGAGGGCTGACTGAGGAGGCAATCATTGCAGAGGGGACAGGTCTTTGTAGAGAGAGAGAGAGAGTGCAGCAGCATAGATTTTGTTGGGGGACATAATAACCATTATTTCCCACCACACAATGCCAGCCAATACTGCCTCAAAATGGCCGAGTTTTTTTTTTTTTTTTTTTTTTGTCGCAAATGGGAGACAGAGAGAAACATTCCCTGATAATCACTTCGCGCTGCACACAACAGTGCCAGGAGGAGATGTCTTGTTAAAATGTTTTGTCATGGCTGCTTCAACAGTGAGCAGGAATACTTGTGTTTACCCTCTGAGGGGGCGGAGGGGAGGGTGAGGGTGGTGGTGGTGGTGGTGGTGGTTGGCTGTTTGCTCTGAAAATGGGTGCATTGTCGTCCGATGACACAACTCACATGTCTGATGCTGCAGGCATCCCTGTCCGGGGACAATTACTGGTGATCCAGCAGGAAAATAGGACATCAGGTAGGTGAGGAGTGTGTGCACGTGCATGAGTGGGTGTGCTGGTACAGGAGGACCTACATTTGGCCTATTAGGATCTAACAAATAGAATAGACATGGAATAGTGTTGTGTGTCTCCCGGTGGCTCGAATTGTAACAAACCTGTCAGAATATGACATTAGAGACACGGCTGACTGAGGACAGAGGTCTGCCTGCTGCCCTAAGAGAGAGAGCCATCCTGATGACACAGGGAAAATCTAAATACGCAGGTAAATGATCCCCTCCTCTATGGTAATACACACACATGATGGACACAATCATTAAGTACACCATACTGTTGGTGATCCATTGCAGAGGTCCTGTGTGTCCCCAGAGGCCTGACAAAGCGCCACTTGTCTTTCATTTGATCTCTGCAGAAAACCCTGCTGTAATCTTGTTACAGCACCTCCCGGACCCACATTGTTCAAGTCACACCAACACACTGCAATCAGTGCTCAAGAGCCAAGTGGAAAAACAACCTGAAGACAAGCTCATTAATATTTAACTAGATCTGATATTATATCAGCCCCCATTATTCTCTCTAAACTATGTGGGGAGGGAAAACAATTGCAAGTGTGGCACAACCACCTACATTATAAAGAGAAATAATCAACTCTACTACTTGTGGTTGAATGTTTTCTGAGGGAAGTCATCAGAGCTCAATCAATGTTTCACAATCACATCACGCGAGACAAAATAGTGCGTTGGTTTGAGGATCAACAGAGCTGGGCTGTAAATGGCTCATGTGAAAAGAGGACACATATAGGCCGAAAAGATTGGCTTTTTCCGAGGCAGCCCCCCGCTGGTTTCTGGTCCTGGTCAGAGCGACCTGACAGTCAATAAATCAGGAAACATTTCAGATTACATACCTCGATATAGCCGGCCAGCGTTGGAACCACGATGCCCAAAATAAGGACAGATATCGCTGGGACTGAACCCATCTTCCAGGATCTCCGTTCGAGCTACTGTAAATAACTTATATCCTATGTGCTATATGTGTGTGAGGTGACGTCCGGGAGAATGAAGGAGCAAACCAAGTCCTGGGAATAATGTGATAATCTATCCCGGAGAGCGGGACGAGTCCTGCTCCGCTTGTTTTGTTACCCGAGCTCGACAGAAAATGTTAGAGGGGGGACTGAGTGTCGGTCTCTCCTCTGGAAATGTGGACTGGGTCTGTGGCGCGACGGCTCTGCCTCTGCTGCCTCCTCCCTCCCCTGATCCATCTGTGTCACAGAGCAGCACGCTGCGCCACCAGGCGGCCAACATCCAACCCGACTGGACACAGCAGCAGCAGCAGGAGCAGCAGCAGCACAGTCACCATGACATCTGTGTTTTGAGCTGCAGTGGCGGAAGGACAACATATAACTCCACTAAGGCACCCATTAGTCCTCTCTAATCACCACATGTCTGCAGAAAATACTATTTTTTATCTATATATATATAGAGAGAGAGTCAGAAAATATGTTTGTGCATGCGAGTGTGTCTCCCCACCAACCAACAACATTGTCCCATGGTCATGCAGCAAAACACAGCTGAGCAAAGATAGATAAACATAAGTCTATTATGTACAGTCCAGTGGGGATAGGACAAAGCAAGATCCAACAATGGGCCAGTCATTCAATGAGGAGGCAGGCGAGGGACATTCAAACAGTGCTGAGATAAATATGAGGTGTGTAGTGGTGGTGATGTCAGCTTGTATTCATGTTTAAGAAATAATGGATGATAAAGTGTAGAGGTTACTGCACAATGTGAGTTTGAAACTAATGGAAATATGGAAGTGCTCATGAGAGGGATGACGTGGGAGGAAAACTGTTGTTGTGTCTGGCTTTTTAGGCGTAGGCTGTGCACCTTCCCACAGGGCACGGGTTGCAACAGGTTGTGTCCTGGGTGTGAGGTGTCTGCAATGATGCTTCCTGCTCATTCCTGATTGTGAAACTGGTCCTGGTTGGTGTGCAGTTTGGCACCACTGATCTTTGTTGTAGTCCTGACCGACAAACCAGGCAGTGAAGGATGTGCATGGAGCAGACTGAAGTGTGGGACTGGGTCAGCAGTTCCTGAGGCAGGTTGGACTTCCTGAGCTGGTGCAGGAAGTACATCCTCTGTTTTTTTGTTGACTGAGCTGGCTGCACTTCTCATCCTGTATATAGGCCCATATATTCTCACTATATTCTTTCTTTCTTCCTCTCTCTCTGTTGTATATATCCTATATCAACTTGATCCTTTAATTCCTCAGTGAAAAAAGGTTTCGGAGCAGAAAATTAATTATCTGGAGGTAGTAGCCCATAATAGTAGCACTAAGAGAGTAGGTCATACTCTACATTTGTTTGTCTACATCTGGAATTTGATACTTGTTTTATTTATAATATATATAGTGAAGAAGAATTGAGTCTAGGGCATTTTGTGTAGATTTCTACACACATTTTTCCTTCTAAATCAGGCCTCAAGCTGTTAAAACGCATGAGGCTGAGAGGTATAAAGAACTGTTGACCCATGAATTCATTACTCACAAACCATGACGAGTTTTCAAACATACATATCAGTCAGGTTTCCCCAAAATAAGGTGTAAGACAAGTGCCCTGTTGGCAGCTGGTGGTACTAGCCTCTGTGGTTATGCTTCAGGTGAAGGATGGTCTGATAACAGGGCTGTGGAGTCATTTATTATCACTTAATTTTGATCTAATTGTACTTTAAAAGGAGGGTTAGGGTTTAAAAAAATGGGGAGAAAAGTTACATATGGATTTATTTTTTTCATTTATTAGTCTTGGTACTTTTCCCCTGTTGAGTCATGAGTGTATACTGTACTAGTGGCCACTCTGAGAGCTGCCACATTAACTTTGTTAAAATGAACATCAGCGCAGAGGTGACGGCATCCTCTGACTTTCAGCTTACACTTTAATCAGAAAAATTACAAAGCAGCCAACCTTTGTCTTGCAAGTGCAGTCATGCAGAAGCTCTTGTTGTTGGCATGGCAGATTATCCTCAAGGGACCCTGAGCAAATATTTGTTGGCCCTAATGTCTTTCAGTTTCACTATTAGCAGGCCACTAGAAATGATTTAGTGATCAATAAATGTCTATAGTTGATTGACAGATCAACTGGTCTACTGTTCACTATGACTGAACAGATGTTCCCTGATACCCTTACTGGGCAGGACATCAAAGACTAGATAGGCTTAAACCATTTAGATTGTAATGAAAATAAAAGTGGTGTTAAAACCAGCGGTGCTGGTGATGTCTTCATGGATCTGGGCTCACTGCAACCATATGTAACACCTGTGGTAATGATGGACAATGATTTTAAACTGGATCCCAGATAAATTCTGAGGTTAAATGCTCTTTTTTTATATATCATTTGAGATGTTTATCTTAAAATGAAGGACTTTGAGCTATCTTCTTGTCACGCCTGGACTGCTGTATAGCTGGTGTGAGCCAGACCTTCACTCTCACAGTTAGTCCAAAGTGCTGCTGCCCATCTTTTAACGGGAACCCACAAAACAGGGCACCTTGCTCCTATTTTAACCTCCCTCCACTGGCTTCCTGTCCATTTCAGAAAGATGTTTATGATTGTACTATTTGTTTCTAAATCTCTTAGTGGGTTTGCCCACCAGTAGGCCTATACCTTTCTGACCTCTCAAATATCCATACCGCCTCAAGGTATCTGAGGTTTGCTGATCAGGAGCTTCTTGTCAATGAAAACCATGTGCTTTTGTTGTTTATGTAGCTATTGAAAACATTATAGTATTTTTATTGTTTTATGTATTTTATAATGTTTTTATTGGATTTTTATTCACTTTGGTAGCCTCTTGTAAAATGCGTGGATTGGACTGGACCTCTTATCTAATGATAATGAGAAAAGTGCTGGTAGTGATCTTACAGTAAGCCTATGTGTCTACTTTATTTCATATTTATTTAATGCAGCGCTGATATCAGCTATAAAGGCCTTTTAATTTCAGTATGCAAATATTTACAAAAAAATGAACTAGAACAAATATGCACAGACAAATACAGACTGAAGGAAACCTGGGGCTCATAAGGGTTATTTGGGGATCCGTGGTGCCCATTTTCATTCCAGTTTTGACTGCAGGGCTGTTTCTGTGTGTGATTTTACATTTATTAACCTATGGCACTTTAATTGGGATGATAACAAAGACAAATATGTTATCTGTACGGGATACGATTAATCAATATCTCTGAAGAATATTCACTAGTATTAAAACCTATATCATTAGTGGTTTCGAAAGAGCAGCAGATCTACAGGGGTACGAACTCATGAACTTATTGTTGCTGTTCATCTCTACGGTCACTGGAGGGCGGTAAATGCTCTTCATTCAAACCCTGTTCAAGTCACACTGGTAGCAATTGTAATCGCCACTTTAAAAAAAAATGATACTTTTTTTCATATAAAGGTGGGGAAACGTTTAATTGTCACTGTGGTAACTTTAGCTTCGACTTACAGTGTCAACAGAAAGTAGAGACAAAACGATTGGGAACACGCTTAACTCATTGGTCGGGTTTGATGTTTTATTTTTCTGATTGGTTCTAACAGCGATTAAAACTGATCGCCAAGTTATAACCGCAACTATTAAACACGTTTGTGATACCATTATTATCTGTTCAAACACACAACTGTAAAATTTCATCAGTGTTAATAAACTGTTTCGTGGGGATATTTTAAAAATATCTTGTGTCGCTTTCGCTTCAAAGTTAATAACCACCAATCCGAGGCCACGCTCCTGCGTGTTGCTAGGCAGTTTATGTTAATATATGTAATGCAGCCATCTCTGCAGCTACCATTCTGAGGTAAGAACAACTTGTACGTTTTCCACAAAATGTAAGAAAACTAGGGACTGCTTCACCATCGGGTCTGTAGCTCGTCTACTCTGGAGTCTTTCTGTTAATATAAATGAAAAGTACGGGTTGTTTTCACGCATTGGCACCGGTAGAAAATATATTTTTTTCGTTGGGTCTCTTCGGATGTGGTTGTTGTTGTTAGTCCCACCCAAAATGGAGCCCGTTCTTCCTAGTTCATAGTAGACTGGAAGGGCTGGGCTCAACTAGAATTGGGGGACGGGTGGGTCAATCCAAATAATTCGGGCCTGTGTCGCTTCTAAACCACTTCTGTCATAATCCACTGACTATGGACCACGTCCTGGGGCCTAACAAGTTATGTCTGTCTGCATGGTCGGTCTTACAGTGGGACTATATGGCCGTAGTGCTAATGTTGCGGTGCAGTAAATGCCCGGGTTTCTACGGCGCTGCTTTTTGTGGTATGGTCCGGTTGGGACTGAGAACCTGCGGGGTTAAAATAGGGGGGAATTGAATTTAATATTGATTGTTCAAGCTAGATTTCTGAATGAGTTCACGGAGTCCCGACTTTCCGCCGTGACTTTTGTGCCGACATGCGGTTGTATTTAGACACCGTTTTCCTTGCGGCCTCACGAGCAAACGGTGACCGCGTTTTCCTTGGTACCCCCGCTGAGAGTCCTGTGTGACCGCTCTGTGCACGAAGTGACATGCTGCCTCATTTTGGTGTTCAAGCCCAGCAAGGGCAAAACACTGTCTGGAGACCCCAACTCTCTTTCACAGATGGCACATGGGGTTTAATTCAGTGCCACTTAGCTCAGATATGTCTTCTGTAGTGCTGCAATGTTGCAGCTAATCTGCTCTCCCCTATATCAGCCTTGCATAAAATGGCTTTGATAAAGCTGTGACAGCAGAAGCTCCATCATCCACACAGATTACTAACTTTACACTATCCATACGCATTTGTGACCTGACAGCCTGAAACCAGCAATTAACATTGTGTATAATGTCTTCACTATCACATTTAACTATTATCACCATACATTTTTATTATTACAATGCAAATCACTGATGTCCTCCTGTATGTGTGTGTTACAGGCATCCCGGTGTCTCAAGAGTGAAGGGATAGGTGACGTGGTTGGCGACAGGCCTGCCACTGAGCTGCCATGGAGACCAAGCAGGAACCCTCTGCTGTGTGGAGTCAGACTGCTAATAGTGATTCAGGAAATGCTACACAGGTCTGAGCTGCCCCTGAACTAACTGTACAAAAGGATGCAGTGGGTTTAATAAATCAGAGGACTGGTCAAGCATCTCAGAAAATGTCTATGAACACATCCTAGACCAGAAATCCCACCTATGTCCAGAGACTCTACTCCTAAACCCATAAAATTCACCATCCAATTCCATAGCTTTTGTTCGTTAGTGAGATGTTCTATGTATTGATTCCTTAACATGTAAAACAATTAAAAAGTACAGTCCAAATAACCATCTTTATTTTAGCTTTTGCAAAGGTTTTAGGGACTGTAGATTGTTACAAATTTTCATCATCATCAGTACCATTAAGTAAGTAATTCAATCTGCAGCCAAACAATAAACACACAGCCAGAGTCATGAAGAGCTGTCCTCCTTGACAGGAAGAACATGCACCCACACAGCCCTGATCTCAACATCATGGAGTCAGTCTGGGACACATGAAAAGACACAGAGACTAATCCACAGAAGAAATGTTGCAAGTTCTTATTGGAAAAACTGTGTCGCAGGTTTAGTGAGGAGAACTGGTGCAGTTTTTAAAGGCTACATTGGCCACAGAAAATGATTGATTCATTTTTTCTGTTTACTGCACTTTGTATCAAGCTTTTATTGATAAATTAAAACTATTCTTGGCCCTTGCTTGTCAATTCTTACAATACTGTACATTAGGGCAACATTTTGAAAAGTTAATGGTGGCTGAGTCACAGTCAGGCAGTGTAACAATACTGCAGGTGGTTCAAAGCCTTTGTGTGTTGCAGGTGCATTTTGAAGGCAGTACAGTGGCCCAGATAGTGTACAGTGGAGAGCAAGCTGACCGGGGACAGCAGCAGGTGGTCTATACAGCGGACGGGAACTCCTATGCCTCCGTAGAGTCTGCAGAGCACACACTGGTCTACATACACCCTGCAGATGGCACTCAGGTAAGAAGGACTGTCATGTTTGGTTAAGATGTTATACGTGTTGATGACATTTATTACAAATGCATCAAGGATGCCATGGTACAGTGTTGAAACTAGGTACTGTACTTGAGTATGAAACTAACAATATGAACATTTCTTACAGACTGTGTTTGCTGATCAACCACAAGTGGCTTACATTCAGCAGGATGGTACAACTCAGCAGGTAGGTGTACTGGGGGTGTCATGTTGCCAGCTGACGGGGTCACACATTATTTCTTTTCAAAAACATAAAGCAACCAAATTTCTTTTGAAGGTCACAGTTTTGCTGCCCAGCGGACAGAACATGAATGCTGCTAATCTGCATGTTCTCAGTAATGTAGCGGAGACTCCACAGGCCATCCTGGAGCCAGTGTCCCAGGTAAGAACACACTGTTTGTCTGCACCTGGTTACATCTCCAAACGGTTCAGTTAGAGCTGTGACAGCGCCATGCACTGAGATATTTGCAATGCAGATATATTTGCACATGAACTGTATGATATTTTTTTTACAGATACACAAGATAATAAATAAACAGTATCTAGTAAAAAAAAAACCCACATTCATACCTTCCTTTGTTGCATAGTTGCATGTAAACAGGCTAAAAATGAAGAACCAAGTATGAGAACAGTTGAGTAAGTACTAACTTTCTGAAATGATCAAACAAACACAGGAGCAGCTGTCGGTGTCCAATTCGCTTACTTCCATGGCGGACATTGCGGACCCCCCCACCAGTCCCCTCGGGACCACAGACTCCACAGACGATACAGATGAAGATGAGGATGAAGACTCTGAGATGGATGACTGGGAGCCTCGTCAGCCTCAATCATTTAACCCTCATAGCCTGTGTGAGTGACATCCCCCTGCAGCTGTAATGTGGTCGTCTGTCTGTCTCTGTCAGGACTGTCACTCATGTAGAGTGGATAGAGAAGATAGTGAGCACAGAGTCTTTCTCACAGCATTAGCATAGCACATGACAGATACTGTGGCCAAAGATACTTATAAGTACAATAATAGCACAAAGTAGGGCATATGAAAGAACTGCAGAGTGAAATCTAGTGAATTCATTTTTAGGTGGAAGTATAGAAGCAGAAGTAGAAGTGAATTTATTTATGTTTTTGTCAGGAACATTTCTTTCAAGTGCCTTTCATGGATTCTGTTTGAAAAGCTGCACAGCTGTAGTATTTGTTACAAAGCTGTTTCACTGGTCTACATTAGTTAGGCCGCATTATGTTTTTATATGTTGTGGTGATCCTCACTTACTGACTTACACCTCTCTTGGCCACTCAGGGTGCGAGGAGTGTAATAATTCCAACCCCTCAGTCTGTCTGAAACACGGTCCTCTGCACCCCATCCCCAACCGGCCGGTGATGTCCAAGGCTCGGGCCAGTCTGCCCCTGGTGCTCTACATCGACCGCTTCCTGGGTGGGGTGTTCTCCAAGAGACGCATCCCAAAGCGCACACAGTTTGGTCCTGTTGAGGGACCACTGGTTCCTCAGAGTGAATTACAGGATCATTACATCCATCTGAAAGTAAGTCAGAGCTCTGCATGATTCATTTATTTTTATGTTGCTCATTTTTTTCTACATTTAGCTACATTGAATATGTAAATGTTAGATTCCACCATCTACAATTTTCTGTATCGACTCTGGTATCTCATTTTACCTGGAACATTGTGGTTGTTGCCCACTTTAAATATTTAAATGTTAAGCTTAAGGGTTACTTCATGGCCACGTGAATTTATGACATAAAGTTTCAAAATTCAAATAGGGTCATTACTGTGTCCTAGGACAGAAACAAAGAGGAAATATGTTTTTGACACTTTAATGGGTAAAGGAAGTGTGAGGTAAATTTAAAAAGAGGAAGCTGAGCTGATTGCATTCTTCATATCTAATCGTTTTTTTGCTTGTTATTGTAGCTCTGTCTGCTGGATACAGAGAAAGATGGTGAGAAGTCTAACGACATGTGGTTGGACCTCTCTGATGAGGACAGCTGTAACTGGATGATGTTTGTGCGGCCCGCTCAGAACCATCTGGAGCAGAACCTGGTGGCCTATCAGTACGGCTCTGAAATATTTTACACAACCATCAAGAACATCCAGCCTAAACAAGAGCTCAAGGTCAGTCTTGTGTAGTTTATTACATGTGTTGTGCTGTATATACCGCCTACTCACTGTACTGTTTGTTCTTTGACTTTAAACCCTCCCACCACCACCACCACCACTGTTTCCATTTCTCCAGGCATTTTGAAAATTAAGGACCAGATATTTTAGTGGACAAAAACCAGAGCTAAAAGAAGAGTGAATTAATTCCGGTATATAAATTGAAATTTCCACCTGCAGGTGTGGTATGCAGCATCATATGCAGAATTTGTAAATCAAAAGATCCACGATGTGACAGAAGAAGAAAGAAAAGGTGAGTTTCTGCACATTGCAGTGTGTACTTGACATTATATCAGTATGGCCATGCAGCCTGACTGTCATAACAGTAGCAGATATTTGTAGCAGTGCACTTTCTGTTGTTTCTTAGTGCTGAGGGAGCAAGAGAAGAACTGGCCTTGTTACGAGTGTAACCGCCGCTTTGTGAGCTCTGAACAACTGCAGCAACACCTCAACATGCATGACGACAAGTTGAGCTCTCTGTCAAGGTAAAACCTATTTCATCACCTCTTTCCATATTTTGGCTTTGATTCGTAGTGCAATAGAGGTCATGACGCCTTCAACCTGTTTCTACTCTCCTCAGATCCAGAGGCCGGGGCCGTGGAAGAGGCAGGAAAAGATTTGGTACAGGAAGAAGACCAGGGAGGCCACCGAAATTTATACGTCTGGAACCGCCTGTAGACACTGGGGGGGACAAGACAACAGTAAGAAGCACATTTTTATTAATTTGTAGAGTTATCAGATCTAAGCAAAAATAAAAAGTATGAAGTACTATAAAAAATATCATTGAGATTTATCAAAAATATTGTTTCAGGATGAATGAGCAAAGATTTAAAGTGCACCTCTGCAAATCTATAATAATCTACAGTTTATTTTCAAATGTGAAACTGGAAAACTTCAACCTGTAAATTTAATAACTTTAATAACAAATGTCAAATCCCCTTTGAAATCAGGAGATGCTGGAACTGACTGAGAAGCAGCCACTGGAGGAGCGAGTGGAGGGAGCTCAGAACGGCCTGAAGGTGGTGGAGATGGAGCCAGAGGCGGACGCTGCGCCCGAGGTGGAGACGCAACTCGTACCTCCTGCAGGAGAACCGGCTCCAGAGTCTGTCACCCCACCTTCCAACGCGGACCTGCCGGTTCCACTGAAGGAGGACCCGGCCCAGACCAGCCAATCAGATGCCCATCTCACATCTCAGGACATGCGCCGTGCCAAGAGGATACGGGTAAGACAGTGTTTTTGCTGAAATGATCAAGTGCTTTATATTTAGTCTGTTATTTGGCATCTTAGCTGTGATTGGCTTTACAGTCGTGTGTCTCTCTCCCTCAATCTGTGCTTCCCTCAAAGATGGATGTGCAGGTAGGTGAGACCTGGAGGAGGTCAGAGAAACACAAGGTTCAGTGACTCCTGTAGTCCTTTTCCATGGTGTTAATGTTCATGCCACATTTCAGGATGTGCCCCCTCCTGCACTCTCCATTGCATTATGTGCCTCCTCCCATGTCTCAGCAAAACAATGTCAAAGAACACCATTGGGCTTTTCTGTTAGTAGTTTCCCTCTGTTTCTCTTTTCTGCCTCAGAACGCAGCACTGCAGCACCTTTTCATCAGGAAGAGTTTCCGCCCTTTTAAATGCACCCACTGTGGAAAGGCCTTCCGGGACAAAGACAAGCTGGATCAGCACCTGCGGGTCCACGGCCGGGACGCCTACACCTTTTCCTGCCACATTTGCAGCAAGAGTTTCGTGAGCGACTCTGCCCTGGAGGACCATCTGTTGGTTCACACGGAGAACCGCTCCTACTCCTGTCTCTTATGCCCAGAAACCTTTGAAAGACTAGACATGCTCAAAGACCATGTAGGGGTGCATGCGGTGGACGGCTGCTTCACCTGTCCCTCCTGCAAGAAGACCTTCAGCGACTTCATCCAGGTTAGTGCTGTTAGTGTACCAGCAGATTTGTTAGATAAGTGAATTGTCAATTTTTTTTAGATGCTTCAAAAGGCAAGTTGTTATCAAACCTGGTTATATGACTGCACCACTTCTGGTCAATGTGCAGTTCTTTTGTACTGTCTGTGCTCACAAATATAGTATTTTGACAAAAAGTATGAAATGGTTAAGACTACACGTTAACTGTCAACCTGTTTCCAGATTGATGCCCAGATGCAAAAATTTGGATTTTTTTTTCTTTAACTGCAATGTCGTATAATAAAATCACCAAACACATCAGTTAAAGACAAACACTGTCCTGTGAATACAGCTGTATTGACATATAAAACCATCAGAGAGAAGCTCAAATGCAACAGAATGTCTTTCTTATTTTGTGCCTCTCTCTTGTTCAGTGAGTCCTATGTTTAGTTATTCCTCTGCTTCCTTTAGTAATAATCATGCATCATGCAGGTATAATGAAGATTGTTATTTTGTGTGAATGGAGGTGAGGCTCAGTGTAGTGGAGGTGCTCCTCCACTTCCCTGCAGTTCCTGAGCAGCCAGGAAACCAGAGCAGATGATGACTTCCTATAGGTACAGCTTTAAGTCCACAGTTGAAATCCATACTCATTCCAGGCATCTAATAGGTATATATATCTAGTCTGGTTTGGAAAAGTTCTGCAAATCTAGTAGCAAATGCAATTAGTCGGCAACGCTGCACAGGTTGCAAACAGCCCCTTTCGAAATTGAAGCTGGTGTTCTGTTAAAGTTTTGAGAAAGTGGGGAAACACCAACTCAGTGATGTGGCTTTTGACTGACCAGAGGTGTTTCTCCTCCTCAGGTGAAGAAGCATATACGCTGCTTCCATTCAGAGAAGATTTTCCAGTGCCCAGACTGTGAAAAGGCCTTCTGCCGACCGGACAAGCTGCGTTTGCACATGTTACGCCACTCTGACCGCAAAGACTTCTTGTGCTCAACATGCGGCAAACAATTCAAGGTAAGATGATCAGGGTTTGAAAATAACAGTTTGTAGATTATAGATCCGTGAGGCCTTGTGTGACAGTTCTATTTCCTGTAACATGAAGAGGAAAGACAAGTTGCGGGAGCACATGCAGCGCATGCACAATCCTGACAGAGAAGCCAAGAAGGCTGACCGGATCCACCGCTCCAAAACCCTCAAACTGAAGGTGCCCACCACTGACTTTGAGAGCTTCATGTTCAAATGCAGAGTGTGCATGATGGGATTCAGACGCAGAGGAATGCTGGTGAGCAACAATTCACAGAAAGCTCTCTTTGTTGATATTTTTATTCCAGTGCTTTTTTTTTTACAGCTTTTTTCCTCTGGTTACAGGTTAATCACTTGTCCAAGCGCCATCCCGAGATGCGTATTGATGACGTGCCTGAGCTAACGCTGCCAATTATCAAGCCCAACAGGGACTACTTCTGCCAGTACTGTGATAAGGTTGGTGTTTCTCCATTCAGATAATTAAACAGTTAGTTTTGAAAAGTTTCTTTTATTTTTAAAACTTACCTCATGCTAACTTTATCAAGTTAACTGCTAACTGCTTTATCTTGAACTCTGAGATGCATCAGAGGAGACAGTTTGATCCTGATCCGTCTTTTGAATGAACTGGATTTCATGCAGGTGTATAAGAGTGCCAGTAAGAGGAAAGCCCACATACTGAAGAACCACCCTGGGGCTGAATTGCCTCCCAGCATCCGAAAGTTGCGTCCAGCTGGTCCTGGTGAACCCGACCCAATGCTGAGCACGCACACCCAGCTGACTGGCACCATTGCCACCGCCCCTGTCTGCTGCCCTCACTGTGCCAAACAGTACAGCAGCAAGGTTTGTAATGCAGCTTCAGGTTGAAGTTAAATCATTTTACCTATTTTATAATTAATTTGGGCAGAGATCACTGTGTTTGGAGTAATTCACCCTTCTGTGCTGTGTCTCATATGATTTAGCATGCCTGGATAATTTTCTAAATGTTTGTGTCTCAGACTAAGATGGTGCAGCACATCAGGAAAAAGCATCCAGAGTTTGCCCAGCTCGCCAACACCATCCAGACTCCTTTGACAACAGCAGTAATCAGCAGTGCTCCTGCAGTCATCAGTGCAGATGGAGCCACAACTGAGGCTGTGGTGGTAAGAAAGAGTCAAAAACCATACATGTTAAGCACAAACAGTGATTAGTAACTTCTGCTCAAGGGAGGTCTTTCCCTGAAAACTGGTATAAAGAAAAACACAGTGAGTTCAAGTATTACACACCAGATATTTGTAAGGATATGATTTATTTTCTCCACAGACCACAGATCTGCTCACTCAGGCCATGACAGAGCTTTCTCAAACACTGACCACGGACTACCGAACAGCACAGGGAGACTACCAGAGGATCCAGTACATCCCTGTCTCTCAGGCAGGAGGCAGCCTGTCCCAGCCGCAGCACATTCAGCTGCAGGTGGTGCAGGTGGCTCCGGTAAGATCCAGAGTCTGATCTCAACACATCACAATCACAGTTCTACACTGTGATAGAGTGTCCTGATATGAGTCGAAGACCACGCAGAGAGGAGAGTTGTTTTGTTCTGATTTACTAATCAAAATTTGTCAGTTTCGAACTGGTAAATTCTCAAAACTACTGGTCACTCAAAGGATATTGACCACCTAGAGATGGTGAGATTTTTTTCTTTCTTTGACTTAAAATCAAAAGGTTTTAGGTTTGTAGGAAGAAATGAAGGAAATCAGCAGCCACCACAATGATTTGGTTTGTAGGTTTATCCTCAGTCATTTCCTGCTCTTTTACTCCCTGGCGAAGGCTTGTATGCTCAAACATGTAGGAGTTTTTAAGGTTAAACAGTAAAGGCCTTTTAACTGTAAAAGAGAGTGCCTGATTTTTTTTCCACTATTTCCTGCTCTTTTTTGAAAATGTAGTTTACAAAATCATAGTGATTGCGACCGACAGTGGACAGAAGTATGCACTTTGTTTTCACAGCAAGTTGACTGCATTTATTAAAAGTATCATGTGGTGACTGAGGTTAATTTAAGATGCAATAACAAGTTGTCTCTGTGCTTCACAGGCTTCCTCACCACATTCACAGCACCCCACAGTAGATGTAAGCCAGCTGCACGACCCTCATGGCTACAGTCAGCACTCCATCCAGGTACAGCACATCCAGGTCAGTGAGCCCTCAGGCTCTGGACAAGCTGCCTCCCAGGTGAGTCCTCATTATTCTGGGACTAGATTGATTAATATATTATATACTCTTATTTATGACATGTATTCTTTATAAGAATCTCAGCCAAAATGTTAAGCTTGATAACAGAATATTTAAACAACTGTCTCTTTTCCCTCTTTTAGGTAACTGGTCAGCCTCTAAGCCCCACCTCTCAGCAGGCTAATCAGGAGCTGAGTCCTGCCCAGTTGACCCCCGTCACCCTGGCCCAGAGCCACACCCTACAAACCAGCAGCACCCAGCAGTCACAGGGGACTGTGCAGCATGCTTACATACCAGGGAACTGGAATTACAGAAGTTACCGTGAGTGCAACACATGACTTGATTTTTCTGTTCCGTTAGTTTGTATGCAAATTGGATTTAAAATGTTGACTTCTTATTTCTCCAGCATCTGAGATCCAGATGATGGCTCTACCTCACACTCAGTATGTGATAGCTGAGGCCAGCACACCTGTATCCGGAGTCAACAGCAACCAGGTGAAAACGGTGAGTAGATGCTGCCTGATACCTGGTAGTTGGAAAAGACCTCTGTGTTGAGGTCAGTGTTGACCACAGGTTCAGCTTATGTTTACTCTTTTTGCTCTTACTGCTAAAGGCTCACACTGCAGCTGAGCACATATCACACGTATCTGGATCACATGAATATACAGTATAAGAACAGAACCCTGAATGTTGCACTGAAGCTCAGTTTAAACACATCAGTTTTCATCACATTCCTGTTACAGTGAAGCACCAACATCTGGGGCTAGAAAACTAAGCTAACATTGAAGTGTTAAAAACCAGTTCTTCTCATGGCCACAAGAGTCTGGCTCCAAATCCAAGTTAACCTCAACAGACCACTGTGTCCAACTTTACAGCAGAAAGGAACAGATTTACATCCTGGTACAAAATGGTTTCCTTCATAGCAACTGTATGGGAGTGAATTTTTATACAAGAGACCTGTTTACATCTTATTAAGGCTCAAAGTCATGCAAAATTGAGGGCATGTTGTTTTGACTGACAAATGGATACTGCATGTTTAACACAAACTGACATCCACCAAAGTCTCAGCTGCACAGAGTCCCTCCCTTTTGCCCATTTTTGGATCCACTGGGAGTTCAGTGGAATGAGGGCCTGGCAAAGTGGTGACATTAAAGCAGCTCACTCTGAGCTTCAAAACCTCTGGCTAACTTCACACAGGCTACTTCTTTATTTTCAGTCTTTTCTTACAACAGATCGTCTGTACTTTATACTTTCTCTTATTGCCACACAAAGGTGAATGTAGCTTTTTACCCCTTCACACCTGTAATCTGTCCTCATACTGAGGAGTGAGGCTGATTAAAAATGGATGAAAGGCTTGCGAATATCTTGAAATAATTGTTGTCTTCTCTTCCTTGTCCTGCAGACACACTATGTGATCTCTGAGGGTCAGACTGAGCTGGAGACAAAACAGACTGCTCCTCAGAGCACAACCCAAACCCACACTGAAAACCTGGAGCAGCAACCGACCAATCAGCAAGCCACCACACAGTATATCATTACTACAACGACCAATGGCAGCGGCACTAGTGAGATTCACATCACAAAACCCTGAACTGTACAATGATGAACTCTCACAGATTCATCCTGCATGTAGACCTCAGAAGCTTGTGCGCACATGAATGAATAAATACACGGATGGATGGAAACTCTGGGACATAGAGAAATAAAATGGAGGAACAGATGACCAGCGCAGTTTTATGTGTCTGTAAGTTAGTAGAGAGCAAAATGCGAAGTTCTGAGTTTGAACTGAAAATGTAAAATCAAAAACTTGGTTCACTTGTGAGCACACAGGGAAGGTATGGCTTCTCTCAGAACCATTTTCAATGGAACTACTGAAACTGTGAGGGACATTACCTGAGATACAAGGTTCCTGTGAGTATGAAAAATTAAAAGGGATCTTCTCAAGGTCAGGAAAAGGTAGAAATGTTTTGTTGCTCAGCCCTTATACAGATTTGAATGCCCATTTTACATATTTGTAAAGTTACAGACATTTCTTGAAGTATAGTATTTGTAAATGAAACTCTGGAAAGAAACACAGAACTGAAAACTATGGGAAAGTACTGTATAAAGAAATCTTGCAAAATAGGTTACTATGTTTTTGTCCAGTACCCCACACACCCTCTGTTGTGTTGTATGTTTGCAGATCATTAATGATAATAAGTAATTTTCTCCATGAATCTATCCCCTTAAAATGTCTCTGGCATCCATTTTTGTTCACATGCTGGATTGTTCAGGTTTTTCCAAAAAAGGTTTTCCCCTCTCTGTCATTGTTACAACCACAACATCTGTGTTTTTATAGTAAAAGTTTTAAAAGCAATCATAATTGGTTCTATTCGTCTTAGATTTGCTGGTTGTTAATAATTGATTTTGGTTTCACAAGTTCATGTGGAGTTTTTCATGTATATAATAATGAGCTTTTTAAACTTGACAACTATTTTATTTGTAGTATGTCCAAAAGGTGCTCATCACAGATTGAGTGGCACCGGGGGATTGCACTTGAGAGAAAACATCAGGCTGAAAACCGGTGCTTCTAGGTGCAGTTTGACTTGATCTGCTACACCCCGTGCCTATACTCACCTGTGACGTCACGTGGTCCTGGAAAACATGTGCATCAAGGTGAGTGAGTTCAAAACCATTTAGTCCCTCAGTGAACCAGTAAAATATTTACTGAAATCATCTCAGAGGTTTGCAGCTGAACAGTGTAGAAGCACAACATGTGACACAGTGTCAGTCAGGGACATGGGATTATTTCATTGTGTTTATCTGTATATTAACCTACAAAAAAGTGTGTCAGTCAGCATATCTCTTACTTCTCTCACTCACAGATGAGTGAGAATGGAGAATGTAGTTGTAAGAGTTCAAACCTTATCATTGTGATCACACATAAACTGATGGGCTCACAAGCAAGGAACGTGGCTTCTCTGTGTTAAAGCACTAATTCAAAGTAAACTTGTTGCAGATGTTCAGAGACAATGTACAATATAGAGGGAATGTTATGAGATCATGTACAGTGATCATGTCCTATTATTATTTGGATAATCACCTGTTAAGTTCTTTTATATTTGCATATGTTCTTTTTTCTAATCTCTTCATTATGAATGTGAACAAATGGTGAACGAATAATTTCATGGTGTCCTGGTGTATTCAGCTTTGGTTTGTCAGGGTGTTATTCTTGTTCTCACTGCTAGATGGCAGCATGACCTCACAACAGAAACAAGTAGCAGTAAACAACTAGTTATAAAGCATACACCAGAAACTGCCTTAATGCCTTAATTATGTTTGAATACTGCTACTTACTTAGATAATTCAACACTGTTCAGATTCCCACACGTTGATCACCTGCTGTTAACAGCTCAATGTCAATATCTTCCAGTGATGCAGAGGGAACTCAGTCATTGTTGATGGTGTTGCAGTTGCCACCCCTGTACCTGGGTGGAGCAAGGCTTGTTCAACAGAACAATTGCATACAGTTTGTTGAACACATTCCTGCATGGGTGGAATGTGGAAAAGGAAGAAAAAAAAACTTCTTAGACATGCATGAAACAAATCTTCAGGTAGAACCAGTTCAACAAGTTTGTCGTGTCACAAAAGTAATCACATATTGAACAAGGAGATGTTGTTCATCTAACTGCTCTGCCGCAGTTTCAGACAGCATGTCTCCAAGTAGCTCCGATGCTTCGGCTGACAGTCCTTCACACGAAAGGTCAGGGGGCAGTGGGACAGGGAGAGAGGGTGGACCAGCACTGTAAATGGATGGCAGAAGAAAAAGAGGATGGGGAGGGAGAACCTGCCAAGCGGAGCCCAAAAATGCTGAGGTAGGTAGACCTGTGTGTGTCATTCAACAACTGGCCTTTCATTGGAATCAGCTTTTTTTTGAGTGGCAGGTCTCTTATTACCTGCTGCTGCAGCGAAGGGACTGTGTGAAATGATGGTCTGAGTGCATCTCTCTGCCCACACTGTTGAAAGTAAATGTTTTTCAGCTTCATTAGGTAGATATCTGTCATCATTTGTGATAGCTGACAGACACATCTAACTGCTCACCATTACATGAACTAACAGGCCTTAGGCGACTGTCAATTATTCAGTGCTGTTTGGGGATTAAGCATTGATGCCTCTGCTGGATCAGACAGCTGGTCCATCCTAATAAATCTGTCATGATTTCATGACCTGCAAGTGCCTGGACTGTTATATTTCCTGTTTTATTTTGAAATTACTTTCCTTTTGCATCTGACGTAGTTACAATTCCTATACAATTCCCTCGCATGTGATTTCCTGCCCTGGCCTGTTTAATATCATGTCTTCCCTTCACTAAAGTTTTTATTCCCATCAGTATCATTTGTTGGGATCCTTCATAGTGCAATTTGGGGTATGGAAAAGAAAACTCCGGAGATCACAAAAAGACAGCGCTGAAGATGGCAAGTGTTCAAAAGGCTTCAGCATTTTGGTGAAGTGGTCATTGCTTGACTGAAGTGAGGTATTTTTTAACACCTCTGATTTCTAGCTTGTCTTCATGCCAGCATCCAGTCTGCTATCCATCAGCCTGCTCCATGTCAGCTAACCACCAAACAGTACTCCAGTGGACTTGCCTCTGGCCGTCTAGCCTCCAGTTTGATTCCCTGTTGGCAAGTCACAGGACCACAGGTTCACATCCAGCTTCCAAAACCAAACCTGCCTCCAAGTGGGCTAGCTCCCTGGCTGCAAGCCTCCAGTCTGCACCCATTGACTTAGTTCACAGCTTTATAGTGTGCAGCCTTCATCAAACCCTGCTAACCACCAATCTCACTGTCGTGGGAATAACTTGGCCTACAGCACATATGATGAGCCTGGGATTCATCCTCCTGCAGCCAATTCATCCATTTGCCTCTCCCACTCTCCTGCCAGCTTCTCAGTCAGCTGGCCTCCAGCATGCTAACCTTCAGCCTGTGCTCTGCAAAGAACATCCACCAAGGTAGCCTCCAACCAATCAGTTGGATAGCCTCCAGCCTGTTATCCTCCAGCCTCCTCCCAAGTTGATTATCAGCTGCTGGGTCCTGCTCCTGAACCAGCTGCCAAGTGACTCAAAGCTGATCACATGTGACCTCAGCCAGACCCTATCTGTTGCTGCACGGGGTTTCTAGCTGACATCTACTCCCGATTCCCAGTCAGTGGTCCGGCTGTCGGCTGTCCGTAGCTCCAGATCTCGTGTCAACAATCCCTGGTGATGCACTGTCAGACCTCACATATCATCAGTTTGTCCTTGGTACTCAGCCCCCCAGCTGCTCACTTGTTGTCCTGCTCTTGACCAGCACTTGAGTCTTCTAGTGCTGTCTGTCTCTCCAGACCCCCAGTCTCTTTGTTGATCTTCAGAGTCGTCTTGCCTTGGGGTGGTCTCACATATACTATGACCTCCAAGTCGTTCAGCTGAGCTTCATGAGGGCACCTCATCAGATGGCCTTCTGTTCTGCCTCTTCAGGGATCCTGAGGGCCACTTCCTGTCTGCCAGGTCACCAAGCTGCCCACTGAGATCTCCCCAGACCCATGCCTGGCCTTGTGTCTGTTGACACTTCCCTAGAGCTTTGCTTGTTGCAACCTTGTTGGAGTTACTGTTCATATTCCTCCTTTTTTCCTATTCATGTTCTGGTTTGTGTGTGTTTCTTTTTCCCCCACAGTGCCTCAGCCTGCCAGTAAGTCTGGGGGCAAATTCTGTTCATACCATCACTGCACTTGCTTATGCTACCTTTGTGTGTCTGTATTTGGATCTGGAAATCACTGCACTGTGACAAAATACATCCTGTGTTGCCAAAACTTCAATGCTTATTTTTGTGGTTCCCAAAGTTTCCACAGATAAATTGTGTAAAAGGTGAAACACAAGAAATCTATAACTTTTCATCTTATGTCATGTTGATGCAAAATATAACTTTTATCCTTTAAAAGAGGAAATGTAATGCAATAGTTCACTGACCTTGTGTTGTTGTAAATCTAGCTCATTTTAAGCTCATTTTAATGAACTTTAGTTAAATCTAAATATCTTTTTGGGAATTATAGTTGCCTGTTCTATATTGTTCTTCCCAGTTGGCATCATATGTTGCTGCCCTTTTAATTTTCAATCAATCAGTTTGTTTTTTTTCTATCTCCTCCTCTTTGCTCTAACAGTTCAAGTCAAACACCAGCTGACAGTCGGCTATATCACACACTTTGGTCCCAGGCTCTACGGACACTGCGACCCTGGAGAGGATGGTGTAGTTTCGCTCCAGTAGGTGTAGTGTGGTTACTCTGCCATGCGGAGGCACCGCTGCACCCCTATGTATTGGTAAACCAGTGCTGGAGGTTCCTGTTGTGTCTTTTACTGTGGATGGCTCTGGGAACCTGTGTATATGCCCTGAAGTACTGCCTGCGGCCAGACCTGGACCAGGTGAGTGCAGCTGCAGCTGAACCTGATCTCCCTTGACCCTGTTGGTGCATTTGTTTGTGTAATGTTTATGTACTGGCTTTGCTTCAATTCAAGGTGGAGCCTTTACAGAAGATACAGCAGGATGTTGTGAGTGAAAACAGGAATGGCCAGTATCCCTGGTAAGATATCATTATTTTCACACACCTTTATTTGATCCCATCTTCCTTTCACCAGTCAAAAATTGCCAAAGACAGACTTGTACCTGCATATATCAGGCATTTCTTTGCCTCTAGTGAACTTCAGTTTGCTCATTAAACTGTGTGAAACAGCTCCTAGAGATGTACAACTTATTTCTGATCTATTATTGGAAAACAGGTTTAATTTCAATGCACCCAAAGGAACCACAAGAGTCTTAATCATAGTTACACCATTTTCTACCATTTTTCTTACCAGCATGTCTTTAGATGTATGCAACGATAGCATGTTTATCTCGCCAGTTATGGAAGCCACTGCTTTTTATAAATGACATTATCACACTTCTGAAGGTGACAGTAATAAAACTCCATATAAAATACACAATCACTATATTTCCCTTTTTTCTCCAGGGTGCCCCTGTCGAGGAGCCCAGGCCTCCACCTTTCTCTGGCCCTTGCCCTGGCCAACAGCCTGCTGCTGTGTGTGCTCCAGGAGCCCCTTCCAGACCCCAGTGTTCCCCACATCCAGTCTCTCCTCTCCAGGCTGGAGGTAAGAGGGAGGAAACCACCTTCAGAGAGCAAAATGCCCTCTCACTTACACAAAGCAGCCTCTAGCAATTCTTGTCATCTCCTGTGTTCTCAGCTGCTCTATGCATGTAGATCAGTGCAAAGTCTGTTGGTGATATTACAGAGATCAGACATGGCACTGAGGAATACACAGATATTCTAGCCCTGGGCAAGACACTCCATCACTGAGCTGCTGTTATCTGCACTCTGAATTAACCAGACTGGCGTGGAGAGAGGTTTTTTAATGTTTTGTCTCCCTCTGACTTTCCTGTGTCCTTCCACTGTCAGCTGGTCTTTCAGTCACTTGGGCTAACATTTTCCCCTGTGCTGAAATGATTTTATATACTGACTGGATTGACTCAAAACGCCCTTTTGTTTACTTAATTCTAGCAACACCAGTTGCACAACACTGTCATTCATGGCACAGCATCTTAGTCATTGTTATAGGGTGTGACTGTCTGTGGGTAATGCTTGCAAATGTACTGTACCACCCCTTAAACACCTGATATAATATCCCCCTCCTTATACTGGTATAGTTGTAACTGTGTCAGGGTTTAGCTTCATGCTTTGGTTTCTGTTTTGTTTTATTTCATTGATGCAAAAATGTATTTTTGAAATGTCAGCTATATAATCAATATTGTTTTTCTTTTTGACATTTTAAACTATATGAAAATGTTTTGGGGTGGCTGTAGATGTAGAAGAATAAGAAATAAGATACAAGTGTACTCCTGCACTGTTTTTTATTCATCAGTTTGGTTGATGTAGGATTTTGCTGCATACATTCTGCTGAAATAAAGGGTATAAACCTAGGCTGATCAATAGTTTTTTTCTTTGTTTGTTTGTTTGTTTTTTACTGTAGTCAGTGTCTCACACACTTCAGAAGACTGATCCTGGATCAGAGGTGACACTGGAGGAGGAGGAGCAAGACTCCATGCTGACAGACAAAGTGAAGCTCATATGCACCTATCTACAGCAGAGGTGAGGCTCCATATCTAGTGAACATGCCATGTTCTTCTTTTACTTTAGTTCAGCTAAATTAACAACCTTCACCCCTCTGATAGGATGAGGTTACTGCATACTCTCATCCAGGTGCAGGGGGATTTTGAGGCGAGAGTGAAGGACATCCTGGGGGGCTTGGATGGCCTCTGGGCTCAGCTGGAGGAGCTACACACCGGGGTCACGCTAACCAAAGAGGAGAGTCAAAGCCATGGAGACTTGGCCTTAGCCCACACAGACGCAGAGGTATGAAGGTCTGTCTGCATTTCTCTGGTACAGTGACATTATAGTGCTGGATTTCTTTAGTTATATATTTCATTTAAGTACTTTTACTTTTTACATTTTTTTGTGAAATGTCTGTGTCAGATTTTATTCCAAAACAATGAATCTTGGTGATGTAACATTTACATTAGCCTTGTCATTGGATGTAATGCTCATTGGATGTAATGCTCTTATGTGTTTGGCAAAGAATTTGTTTTCAGTCCTGGGCCACTACAGGAACAGACTTCAGTGCTGCCAGACTTGTCTGAAGGACAGCACACAGTTACTGCAGGTAAAAGTTTTCCTTATGCCATAAAAATTGACCCAATACTTCCTGCTGTCTTCACTCAGGAGTCACCTTGTCTCTGTTTCACAGGAGTTAACCTGGAGTCACACTCATATGAGCCACAGTGTGAGCAGCAGCTGTGAGTCAGTCTGGCCAGAGCTGTTGCTTCAGTCCAACATTGAGCAGGTATCCTAAATTCTGCACCTTAGACAAACAGCCAAACGTTGTTCGTAGGTTTAGAAACACAGCAGGACTGAAAACCTGTCTCTTCTCACAGTTTGACAAGGTCCAGGAGAGTTTCTGTTCTCTGGAACAACAGACATCTACATTCAAGGCCCACCTGCAGGGACTTACAGAGGAGAATCCGGAAAGACGTGCAAGCCTCCCTGCTCATGTTAATGGATCGAGTTCATGCTCAGTCTCTCCACACACTTCCCCACATCTCCAGAGTAGAAGCACGAGTGCCTTATCACTGGAGAACTGTAACTCGACCTCTGCATCAACATCTGCCTCCTCAGTGGACGAAGATGCTGAAACAGATGCTACTCTCTCCCTGTGTGAGAGGTCGGCTTTGCAGTTGTCCTCCACTCTTGGGCGTCTACGTAAATCTGGAAGGAGGAAATGAATTTTTATTAGTCAAATGACAATGAGCCAACAATCAAACACGTTTTAGTACATAACTGAACAACACAGGTTTGTTAAACCTCAACACTAATGGACTCCAGTATTAATAGCAATGTATGTAGAATGACTGTAAAGAATGAAGTGGGTGCGTTGTGTTTGAGATTAGCATGATTTTGTAATTTATTCAATTTAACAGGCTTGGTGGTGGTAAAAGTATGAACGAATGTTGATCCACTTTAATAAAATTCTTAGAGAAGATTATTGGAAAAATATCTACATAGTGCAAACAACAGTCACTTTTCAAATGGTATTAAAATTAGAAGAAACACTGTTGATTTAAAATGGTAATTTAACAAAAAATATGAACAAATTGAATATATTAAATAGCATATTTGTTTTATAAACTTTTAAATGACATTCATTGTAAAACCCTTGAAAAATTGCACAGGTTCAATATCATTGTTTTACAGTTGTTTAAAAAAGAAAATCTTTATACTTTTGGCAGAAAAAAGCAAATATTTCATTAATATTAGTGGCATCTCAGAGATAAAGCTGCTGGTTGCCCCTGGCAACAGTTTAAATGTAATGTTTTCTTTCATGGTAGTCAAGTTGATGCTATGAATCAGTCAGCACACCTTACATACCATTTTGACAGCTTTGGCCACTCGGTTTGTTTTTATTCGCTCTTTAACATAGGCTTTGTGGTGATCAAGAAATTTTCAGTTACTGATCATTTGCCAATTGACACAACAATGAGAGGGCTGTGTATTGCTTTGTGGTTACACTAATCTGTCCTTAAGAACTAATTTCTTCCACTTACTGAAAGATAACCAGGCATGATTTCCCACTAGTCAAAGAACATTTGAAACACAAGGGGGCACACTTCCACCAGTTATTGCAGGCACAAGTAGAAGCGTCTCACAGCACCCATTAATCATATTATACAACAACTCCTTAAATACACATTCAACTGAGACCTCCATAATGAACCCAGACCCTCAGTCAGCTTCACAGGAGGAAAGTGCTGGAACAGGCTCCTCAAACACATTCACTTTAACCACAACTTGTGTCTGGAGACTCACACTGTGTCTGAAGAGTGTGATCCAGGTATATTCTGTTCTGTGCTTGTGTGTCCTAAATTCAGTCACTGATTCATCTCATTAACTATTAATTGTAACTACTAGATTATGTAGCCTAATACTGGATAGCTGATGTTGTTTTATTGTTATTATTCAGGTTGTTTTGATAATTTATCAAAAGTATGCTCCAGCTGCATGATGATCTATGACGTAAGTTCCTCTCACGTGTAAGAGGAAATGGTTACATGTTAAGAAACCACTTTTTTTTTCCTTTTACAATAACAAAACAATTTCTCATTCTATTGCTCTTTATCAGACCGAGCAGCCACAATGACTTGAGCAGGGATTTCAGGTTGAGCGCAGAAGGAGGGGGCGCCTGGGTGGGGGTTGGGGTAGAAGGGGGCAATGGAGGTCAAAGCCGGAAGTGTTTCTGTTATTACTAAAAACTGAGCAGCCCTCTAGACCCTTTTGAAAGACATGAATGTCTTTGATCCAAAATTCAATTACCCTGCAGCTCCACACTGGAGGCAACAGTTTTCCCGAGAACCAGATTCTTGACTTTCCTGGCCTGAGGAGACTGGATTCCTGATGAGAATCAATTCATTCCTGGCTGCTGTTAAGTGCTAATTGTTGGGAGCCTGTACAGTATATGCATAACATAGATTTCATTTGACCATGGTCTTGCCTACCATCTGCCAGATCCTGCATCTGTCCGATTCCCTCACGCTGGGGGCAGTGATTGGAAGAGGTGGGGCGCCGACCACTGGGAGATCAGGGATGAAAGGAATGCGAGCTGAATGCTGCAGGATCTGAGCTGTGACAACAGCAAAGACACAAACACACCATGTGTGGATGGATAGTGGGACATAAAGACTGTGGGAGGAGAGATGTTGTGTGTTGGGTTATTTGAAAGTGACTGACAAGAGTTGTACATAAAAAAAAAAAAAAATCTGTTATGACATACCGCATGAATATGTAACATTTTCCACGAATCAGTCATGAATACACAGAACATAACAGTCTTGGATGCTTGCTTACAATAACAATGACCACACTGACTTAGAGGTCCAACCGTCAAAAGACAGCAAAAAACTCTGAGTTGATTTATGGAGCGACTGAATAAATGGATAGAAGGAGGAGGGATAATGCTATTAGAGGTGAATGAAAAACAGAGCTTAAAATACAAAACAAGCTCTGCTTTATGAGAGAGTGGGGAATGTCCCGGTCCTGTCCAGATGAACTCATGTCTCACATTGTTGGCATGTGATGTCATGGCCAGCAGAGGAATGGTGTCTGGCAGAGCAGAGGGCACCAGATATCTGTTCACTGAGAATGTAAGAGTGAGCGAATGAAATTACCACAGGCTTTGTTTAGTTACACTAAAAAGTTGATGACTAGCTTCCTCACAGTCCATTCCAGTCCTGGAGCAGAGGCCGTTTCAAAGCTAGCTCAAGTGTGTGTTGTTTCAGAAAATATGGTTCATGGCAGAGGTCAATCCCTTGCCTTATCCTGACAATTACTCAAGATCAGGTTTCACTGGCGTACACATAGCACACATTTGTGCTGATCCCTCCTCTGATGGCACTGCAAGACACCATACAGTAGTATGGACAGCTGCTATCTGATATAAGCAAACTCAAGACCTTGTCACAAAGCTTTCATGAGAGTTAAATAAGTTAAATAAATTAGTCGTGTGCTTTGATAATTCAAATATGTTTTCTACACATAGTGTCAATGTAAAAATGTAAAAAAAAAAATGGTGTAAAACAATATAATAACAAAATGAGATGGTGCATAGGAAGTTAGCATCTGGACAGCCACCAAAGAAAAGCAAGAACTTAGCAGGGTTTAGATATAATGACTGATAATTGATGGTCTACACAGTGTGTGTGCATGTGCGCCTGTGTAGTGTGTGTGTGTGTGTGTGTGTGACTGGTGGGAGTCTGCTGTTAACCTTTTAACTTAATGGCAGTGACATTTTGCAGGTTAATAAATGGCAGCACCCTCAGCAAAAGGCAGTGTGTGTCTTTATTCAATGATCTGAAGCACAACTATATCCTCCTACAATTTGTTGTGCATTAGTAGTAAAGTAATGGTCCTTAGGTCCCAAAAATCATACCTTGTCAACCAATACTTTTAATACTTTTACTTTTTTTTTGGCTACGCTTGACTTGATTTGTGTTAAAAACTGTCGTGAAATATTTAGCTGACCTGTGAGTTCAGCTACAGACAAAAAAAGCAAAGCCCTGGTGGTGAATCACAAACCACATGCATGGCTGCTATTAAATTGCTGGACACAGATAACGGAGGGCCATGCCACTTTTAACCAGAGGCTGTTGGAAACAGAACGGACAGCTGCACATTGAGACAAAACATCAAAACACCAGCCACAGATGTACGCAATTAGCAACATGGTAGACATTTGGGGAGCAAAGGTCCGTAAACTCGCATCTTATTATGGTTGATCTAACATGGCTGGAGGGAAGCCTAAACTCAACAACAATAATGGGGTTTTAGTTCAGGCTGAAAATTCAACCCTAATCCAGGACTTCAATTCAGTGATGGCTGAGATGCACCTAATAAACATTTCATATGAGCTTTCTGATACTGAATATTATCTCAAACAATGAATGCACATGTGTGTGTGTGTGTGCCCACATGCACCGTATACGTGTGCACTTTCTTACAAATAAGCCAGGGGGAGGGACTGACCGCCACTCTCAACCTGTTCCCGGTCATTAGGAAATGCTAAGCTTCCTGTTTGTGTAAACATTTTCTTACTCTGTTTTCCAAGAGAGTGGAGTAGAATAATCAAGCCTGACCCCTCTGCCCTCCTGTTTCCTACTTATCACATGCAGGATGCTCACCTTCTGTGTCGACACACCGCTGACCAGAGGCAGGGTCCTACCACTAGCCGGTGGGAGAGGTTAGTGAGGATTTTCTAGAGGTCATGAGCAACGACCACTGACATCAATAGGTAACAGATGTGGGACCAGTTTTAATGTGTGGGCACAGTCAACTCCATGCAAAGACAAAAATACATTTTCATGGTCTTGCAAATTACATTTTAAGTAAAATCCATTAATTGATAAGGCAGGAGTTGTGGAATATGAAAAATAAGTTGCATTACATTTGAAGGAAAAGAACACACCATGAGTTATTTGTGATAAAATCTCACTATTCCAGATGTAGCTGTCGACCACTTTGAAATATAAGATTATAAATCTTTCATCCCAGTATTTTTCCTAGCTTTTTGGAATGATACCCTTAAAATCTTAGTATCCATTGCATCACCTCTTTTATCTTTCATGTATATTTTATCTGTGTTGCCAAAGAGACAGACAGTTTGATTTCTTAGTATTCCTCCCTCTGAAATAGTTCTGAGGTATCTGCAACCAGATGCTGTGGCTCTCAGCTCTGGATTTCTTGTCGACACCTTCACATTAAGATCAGGCCAATACTGAGGTCTGGGAAAACATGGCATCATCTCTACAATAAAGTTTACTTAAAGAAAGGCGCTGTCAGCTGATGAGAATGGGTGTAAACAAGGCAACATTTTTGTCAGATCATCTAAGATGCTTCAAGTGGAAGTAAAACCAGAAGTAAATGCCCCTCAGATATTTGCACAGTCCTGTGTGATAAAAGCCAGCCAGGGGAATAGTGTGTAAACTGTGATAGATGTTTCTCAGCCAAAGCTATGAGCACAAGCCAACTTGTACTAAACATCATTTATGATGTCTCCTCACACCTCTCCTCCCCTTATCGTTCTCTCCCTTCACCCTTCGAAGCTGGAGCTCATCTTTTGGCTCCTCGGCATGAGGCACCGATGTGTGAGGCAGCTCTCTGAGGAAAGGCTAAACAAACAGGCTGGCCCAGGCACAAAGAGTCCGCCACTCAGAGACATGTGGCAGCAAAACCCTCTCAATCCACGTCCCCCCCTCCCAAGCCACAACTCTGAACCTCTCACACTCCCACCAGAGCCACACAAACCCTTCCACATACCCTGAGTGTGGAGCCAAGAGAAGGAAAGATGGAGTAGGAGGGGGAGCAAATTCTGATTCCTATTCACTGAATGTCACCACCTCACAAAGGGGACCGCATGACACTGCCACTAAATCAGAGTTAATGGACTCCTTTCTCAGTCCTGCGAACATGACAGGGGGCGTGTGTGTGAGAGTAAGGGGGTGTGGGAGAGGGACGGAGGCTGGTGAGGGTGCCTGTTTGCCCCATTGAGGGGGCACATGGGCCAATGAGCCTTGTGTGATATAGTGAGAGCAGACTGGCAAGAAATGTGTTTTCCAGAGGCATTAACAGCTCAGTGGAAAGTCCGGAGACTCATTCAACACTTATTTGTTTTAAGCAGTGCATAATTCACACGATATACTGACTTGGTGTTTCTCTAAATCGTTAGTGATTTTAAAAAGGTGAGTGTTAATCATATGCTTTGTTTGACTGTTCTGTCACTACTCTTTCAGCGTAGCTGATTTGTGTGTAAGAAGCAAAACAACAAAACATCAATCACTGGCCTCTTTAACAGTAAGTACAACGCAACACAAACCATGTTGGTGCACAGGCAATCAATCAAACTGCTGAGCCGATGTTATGGGGAACACCATCCACCGGGCTTGTGGGGCGATTGTTGATTTGCATGTGAACACTAACATCACAATGAGGAGCCAGACTGAGGGACAGCAATTTTGGAGCCGTGTGTTATCTTCCCTACAGGGCTGAACCTAATACAAGTAACCCCTCCCTCCTTGCAACATTGCACCCCATCCCACGCACAAAGAGCACAGGCCACAGTGGAGATGAGTGAAGATGGCATTGGTGTCAATTTGGCAGGCATTCACAGCCCCCCCCGCCTTTGCCTGCACAGGGGAGATGCATAGAGACAGAGGCGCAGAGACACGGAGCCCCAGGTACCGACCTCATTAGCAGATAAAAGCAACCTTTCCCCATGACCCCTGACCCCAGAGGTTGCCATGGAGCCTTCCAGTCGAGGCGTGGATGCTGCACGCTGGGATCTGCCCAGCGGGGTAGAGTGAATATGGGCTGTTGTAAGAATTATCAAGACACCCCACCACATCCACCACATCATACACACACACACACACAACCATCCCCTCCTCTCTCATACACAAATCCATATTCGTCCACTTCACGCGCCTCTGATCCCTCTCTTGCTTCCTGCTTTGTTTCTGTTCAGTTGTGTTAATACCAGTCAAACAGTTAAGCTCATTACATCCCAGAGTTCACCTTTGATGTGCAAAGAGGAAAAAGTGTGATAGTTTACATAAGGATGAGATGAAAAGACTACCCACTACCTCTTGTTTCTACTCAGCACACTGGCCATGTATGGTGTTTGTTTTTGAGCCTGGACATGTACATTCATTGTGCTGCATTATTGGTGCTGTTTGCTCCATGCAAGTGAACGGGAAAGTGGTCTCATACTTTTAGACAGCACTGTATTTTGTCTTAAAAGTAAACTAAAAATATTTTTGATGAATTCCAGCACTTACAGATGAAATTATTCTATCGTGCATGCTTTTTTTTTTTTTTTAAATGAACACATTACACACTGTTTTAAAGTGTGCTACATGAACAAAGATTGATATTCTTATTCTTATTCTTATTTTTATTGTATTAAAATTAGATGATCTTGGCTTTTGGTCTCACATTTTGTCTCCTTAAATTTAAAACCTATGGTAGAAAGTGTATCAGCATCTTCCAGGGTGTGTGTCAATGCATATATGCGTGTGTGTGTGTGTGAATGTGCATGTGCGCATGAGTGCTTACTGGAGAATGGGGGGGGGGGGGGGTTATATCTTGGTCATGCTGACTGAGTTTTATAAGCTGTGGCTAACCCTGCTCCCCACAGCTGACTGAATATTAAATAAACAGAGCCAAGTGGCTGAATTCAGTGGAGTGAGTGCTCAGGCTGGAGAAGCACTACTTCACCACTGCGGGGGCTCCCCCACGGGGCCCCCACATCAGCCTGTCTTATTCTTGGCAGCTGCAGAGAAAAGAGGCAGACTATGGGGTGGGTGGGTTTATGGGTTGTGTTTGGGGTAGTGTACAAGGGAAAGGAAGGAGGAGTCACTGAAAGGAGGAGGAGGGAGGAGGGAGGTGGGGTGGGGTGGCGGTGGAAGGGAAAGTTGGAAGGAGTAAGGAAGGAGGGATGTGGGCAAAAGAAAAATGGGGGCTGGTGTCTGCTGTGGGATAAAAATCCCAACCAGCAGCAGAAGAAAACTGAGAGTTTGCACCGTCACTTGCTAATTTTTCTTGTGGTTTTTGAGGAGAGTGGAGTCTTTTCCTCCCTCAGTCTGCCTGTCTGCGTCACAGGGTGAAAGTAAGGCAGTGTGTCAGCGTCAGTCTGTCAGCCATGAACAAACCTCCTGACAGAGACACAGTGGGCCTTCAAGCTTAAATCTTACATGGACACTTCTCTGAGGTGATGTTTTATATTTTTGGATGCACCCAACAACGTTCTCCACATCATCTCATGGTTGTTTCAAATGCTTTGTATATATAAAAATGTTTCTGTATTGAGCCTCAAATAATTTCTGTGCCATTTTAATTTATTCATGGATTTTTACATTTTTGTGAATCAGAATCCCAAAAAGCAAGAAAGCACATGAACACATGACTGTTGGCTCTGTTCAAGTATTTCCAAATGAGCCACCAGTGTGGACAGTATCATGGCACACCTCATGGAAAACAATGATTATTATTGATTACACCTGTATAGCACTAAGTAGAGAACCACATATGAAGATCAAATTAACGAGGGTCGCCTTCCAATTAGCTGCTTCAGTTTCAGCTGAATGACTCTCTGTTACACAGAGTACAAGGCCATTGAATAAAGCAGGGCTGTTAATGTTATTTACACCTGTGCTTATTACACTGAGAGAAGTTTAACTGTCTGTTCTGAACAGGGCCTGTTATGGCCCAGTCGAGCTGCCACAGGTCTTGAATGATGAATGCCTCATGTACAGATTTTATTTTACCTCATACGTTTTTATTGGAAATTAATCAATGTCACGGAGCATTTTGCTGTTCTCAAGCAGCAGCTCACATGTGAACATACTCTATTACTGAAGACAAATCATAACTGTCACTCCCTGAGCTGAGCTCACTGAGTTGCATTCCCTCCACAGGGTCAAGTCAAGATTCACACACACACATGCACTGCACACATGCAAAGTACACACTTGACTGAAACCATCCTCCCACCCTGCTTCCCAAACACCACTGTCTCACACCCATGAGAGTTTCCTGTCTGGTGTTTTTCTCCATCTGAGAGTTAAAAGAAGATCTGTGGCTCAACCTCTAAATCGCCCCTCCACCACCATCAATGCACACGCACACGCACACACGCACACGCACACACACACACAGTCGGCCTTTGGGAACCCAAAACCGACCATTCCAGACTCTGAGTTCACAGATCCCAGACAGTGAATAAAAAGCATTTGATATCAAGCTCCTGCTTGATTTATAAGGCGCTCCCACATGAACACTATCAAGTCACAGTGAGCATCTGGGCAGGTCATGGGAGCCATTTTGGATGGAGTGAATCCACAGGACTCCAGCCTCCCACACCCTGCTCTATAAACACAGCTGTCAGTCTCGTGTCTCCTGTCATTGCCAGCTCCTGTGTTTTATTCTCTCCTCTTTCACACAGTTTGAGCTGCAGGGCTGAGCAGGGACAGAGAGTCAGCATGCATGCATGCATGCTGTTGGTGGATGTGGGAGAGTTTAGCATACTTGCTGACTGAACTGATTGCACAACAGAGTAATATTTTGGGATGCCTCCCTGTGTTTACAGAGCCAGGACCGTACACTGCTGCAAACCGCTGGCCATCTCTAATGACTCACACCAAAAAGCAGCGGAGCACATAGTGAGAGTTCAGCTAATTGAAGCCAGTGTCTGTTTTCCGATGAATTGTTGTCCTCTTCATATTCCTCCCTGAGCGTCCTCCCACACAGTGCATCAGACCTCCCACAGAAGACTACAAACATACATTCACATGCACTTGCAGACGCACACATTTATATATATTCAGCAGGCAGGTAGGGGCTGTAGCCAGGGAAATGCTGTTTCATCTTGACCCCAGGAAAGCAGAGGCACGAGTGCAGCTCATTGGTTTTCAAAGGGTGAATGAAAAAGGAAACAGAAAGATTGCGAGTGATAGACAAAGAGAGAGAGAGCTTTGTGTGCGCAGTGAAGGAAGAAGGAGAAGGAAGGAAACCGCGAGAGGTAGAAGGGAACTGCTTGCTGAAAAATCTCTGTGGACTCCCCTCTGCTTCCCTCTCCTGCAGCCCCATGCAGGTCGGCGTTCCCCCTCGCTCTCCTTGTGTGGTCCGGAGCTCCAAGTCATTCCCAAACAATCGGCATTAATCCAGGGAGCGAGGGGCCTGGAGCAGAGCGCTGCCAGACAGCCAGAGGACCCTAACCCTGGCCTGCACTGATGCACGCTACACTACACCCACTGTACACACAGACACACACACTAATAGACTCAAGCAGCCTTTAATCAGAGTAGTGGTGTGTTGTATTGTATTGTGCAATGTGGTACAGCAGACTTTGACTTAGCAACATCACACAGCACACCACATCACAGACATCTGCAAATGTACCACATGTTATCAGACTCAGGTTTACGCAGCATGAAGAAGTGCTTTAATAGTGTCATGACAGAACTGACTGGTTTGTAGCTTAAATCGCCTTTTCTGCTGTCCAGAGTCTAAAGCATGGAGTAAGGTCAAGTTCAAGGGAAGTCTTACTTCCCTGGTTTGCCTATCATATTTTCATGCACCCAGTTTGAATACAGTGAGGCCTTGTTACTGACATTTCAGCTGTGAACATTTTTCGCTATATCTGACAATTAAGTACTTGAAATGTGCTATATTTTTTTGTACAGCCTGTCAGATCCTCTAATTGCTTGTGGCTCTTACCCCATCAGACACTGTTGTAATGACTGAATGTGTAGTGTTACCTACAATAATATATGTAGCGGCCAAGGTATAAAAAGGTATTAAGTTTGTATATAAAATATGATTCATATATAAACACTATAATTACTTTATTTTCCTATGTCTTTTTTTCTGTCAACACCTCCAGTCTTCACAGGTGCACTGAACCACTTTCTGTTCGTCATCATCCTTTTTGATTCCCACAGCTCTCTTTTGACGCCTTGAATCAACCCAGGGGTTTTAAGGTTGGTTGTACACTTAGCCTCCGTGAAGAGTTCACATTGACCAGAACCTGCACCACTCCCACCCACCCCTTCCCCCTCCCCCTCCCCTCACATGCAGGCCCAAGCATCTGGAGTTGGCCAGCATCGTGTGTTGCAGCCTGGAATGTATATTCCTGGCAGTGCTCAGGGTAAATTGCTGTAATCAGCCATTACTCTAATTCAGTCATTTACCTGACTTTACACATTCATCACTTTCATATAATTCTAGGCACACGGATGATGAATTGGAGTGTTTGTGCCCCACCCCCACCCCATCCCACCCTGCTGTAACAGCCCAGAAAACAAGTCTCGCCAGGGGACTAACTGGGCTCCCCCTTCAGCCTCTTCCAGCCTAATCACCAGCTCTGACCAGCCATTGGTCAGTCAGTTCAGACACCCTGACAACACGTCCGGTACCCCAACCCCATCCCACCATGCTCCCCAGCACTCAGACTAGAAGGTGGGTGTGCTGCTGCTGCTGCTGGCAGGTTGGCTGGAAGGAGCTGTGGTGAGGAACCAGGTCACTAGCTCCCTTACGGCCATTACTGTAATTATAGTTGGCGTTGTTAATTGTTTTTTGTTGGGCCTAATGAGGTGGGGGATGGCACAGTGCAATTAGGGAGGAGGAAAAAAGGTGGAGGGAGGTAAGGGAGGTTTGGGTGAGACAGGGGGTGAGCGGGGAGCCCAGAATGGAGGGAAGGAGGGGAGAGTGGGCGATGGAGTGCGGGATTGAATTGTCAGTCTGGGTTATGATTAGGAGGCGCAGATGCGACCATGTGAGAAATGAATTTCATGCCTGTTGATTCTGCGATTTCTCCTGGAATGTGGGGGTTCACCGCAGAGCTCCTCAGACTGAGGACTAACCCAGCTCTTTGTGCTCTGACACACAGAGATAGAGGAGTGAAAGGCGGAGGAGGAAAAGAGTGTAAACATGGACTCATCAAGTGGAAGAAGTGTGTGCTTTATCCACCTCCTTGAATATCCTCTGTCTTGAGGTGTAAAAATGTGCAACAGCTCCTTTAATATGATAATTTGCTTTTATTTTGTCCTTTCAATGATTTATCTCTAAATTATTCAAAGTATATTAGGAAGTAGGTTATAAACCACATTGTTATTGATATGGGCCTACAATCAAATGCAATATAGGCTACACTACACTACATTTTGCATTACTTTAAGTTTAAAGCCAAGTGTGCTGAGCAGTACTGTCCCAATGAAACTGACCTAACCTCTCAGAAAAGCAGATTACTATTATTGACCCCCATGGGAGGAGTGGTTACACCATGAGCTTGACAATTAATCAGGGAACGTCAAACAAACATACCCCTGTTTCTTCAGGGATGTGTCAGTTTGGATTAAAAGGCTGAGTCTGAGAAAAAGGCGAGGAGCATTATATATCTCTCATGTGGGAACAGCAGAGCCCTATGTACACTTCTCTCCCTTTTGACTCCCTATGTGAGCACATGTTTTCCATCCCTGTTCTGAGTGTCAGCGAGTTGTGTGACACAAGGAGAGAGCAGGGTGTCTGCATGGGGAGGGTGTATGTATGGAGATGGCCTGCCAAGCGCTGTTTACTCTGGCTAGTACTAGTTGTGGAAACCAACTGCCAACCTGCTGTCTCACCAGCAGCTTCCCACCCCGCGTTACTCCTCCACCCTGCTCCCTCTCCCTCTCCCAGGCCAAGGTTGAATGCACACTGCAGGATTTTTTGTGTCAGATGAGCAGCAGAGATGCTGGCCAAGTGGACTCCTCATCCTGAGAGTACACGCTTCAAAGGCCAGGTTTATTTGCCCCAGAATTGAGCAATTCTTGTTTTTCAGCATGAAAAGAATAGGGCTATAACATCCTAATTGGAGACACAGTTCATCATGGTTCAGTGAGAGAAATTAAGAGTTAAAGTTACAGTTACCTTTAATTACACCGAATTTCCCGTTTTAGCACAGTGGTGTTGGAATAAATGACGGTTGTAATTATTTGTCCTGACCAGAGGAACCAGAGCGTAGCGGCTGAAATTAAAAGTGAAGGGTGAGAACGCGTTGGTGGAACTTGATGACATGATTTTCCTCATCTTTTTCTGCAGCTGCTCTAAAAAAAAAGAAAGAAAGTTAACAGAAACACATATTCACAGAAGTTTCCTGGTGGCTCACCTGGTAGAGTGCCTGCAGAACAGGCTAACTCCTAACTGACCCTTTGCTGCACGTCATTCCCTCTCTCTGTCACTGCTGTAATAAAGACAAAAACTTCCCTGAGAAATTATTAAATAAAACAACACCATAAAAGAAATAGATAGCTAAGGAAAACTAATTTTTCACCGTCCTTTATCAACCACATTTTCAAAGCTCAGTTTAAAGTGGGCTGTTTTGGAACCACAGTTTTACATAGACATTGACATGAAGTCAGTCAGTAAAGTTCTCAGTTCCAGTTGTGTTGGTGGTAAATGAGTTTCTGTTCACTGAACCTGAAACAGGCTAACAACATGGAGGAAGACTTAGACAAAACTGAGTTTTTACCACCTTCCAAACCCAAAAGTAATGACTTCTTATTGACATATCAATATGGTGCATTATGTGTTGACTTTCACTGGCCACTTCTAGCTTAAACCAACCCTCTGGTGGTGGCTTCTCATCCAGTCAGTCAGAGGGTGTTGAGACTGTGCAGTGGGTTCCTGAGCAGTGAGGTAGTACACATGCTGTAATAGGGTGTCGGTGAGACACTGTTGTGTCTGTCCACAGGGGACATCGCATCATGGAAAACCAAACCAAGCACAGTGCCTGTGCGGAGCGGGACATTGCGTAATTTTTCAGCAGCCTTGTCGGAAACTAGTCAACAAACTCCCTTTAAGCGTTTGTCGCGCCCTCGGTCCTGTCTGCGCCTCGCAGTGTGTGGGAAGGCACAGGTGCAGATCACAGTTGGTGTGTGTACATGCATGTTTGTTTGAGCGTGCGGCCACGCACAGGGCCCTGTTTGTACCTCTCCTGCTGGGTTTGTTAATGAAGGAGTCTAATTGGATTTTTGGGGGTTGGCGTGGGGGTGTTCAGGAGAGGGGCGGGGCTGGTCCAAACTCTCTGAAGAGAGAGGAGATGAGGGGTGCGAACCTGCAGGCTGGAGTACCACTGTGCCATTTTCTCTCTAGTCTGTCTTCCCAAGGTGGGGGATTATTGTCAGTATGAGCCGGGAGGCTTTCATGAGTTCAGCTTGTTAAGATAAAGGGCAGGTCAGGCGAGGCACCACAAATTCTGCTTTGAATGCAAATGTTAAAGGGATAATCTAGTGTAGGTCAGCTGTTGCTATTCAAACCACAACACCGAGAACGTTCATGAACTTGTGAGAAGCTTTTCTCCAGGGTAAATCTTTGTATGCTGCAAGAGTGCTTGTAAATGGTGCAAATTATATTTTTATGACATTAAACTTATGAAACACTTGTGAGTGTGACTAAATCCAACCACAGATGAAAATGAACCTTACTCGGCTGTTCATTCACTGAGTTGTTGACTGCCATGCCTTTTTCCTGTTCAATGAACAGACTGAATAAAAAAAATGGAGGTTGTGCCTCTCAGATATAGCATGACAATGGTAAAGAGAAGAGGGAGGTGCTGCAGATTTTTTTTTCTGCCAACAAAAGCAGTGAAACAGAGGGAGGCATGCAGTGAGGGTGAATACAGGTTCACTGTCCCTCTCACTGCTTCCCACACTCCCTTTGCTGGGCCATTGTCCACTGTCCCCCAACCTCCCCGTCTTCCGGCTGGGATTGGAGTAGTTCTCGATGGCCACAAACAGGATTAGGGCCAGCCATGGCTCCAGTCATTCTCTGTGGATTTGGGAGTGTTACTGCAGCTTGGCTGGGCTGTAGTACTTTAATTACCCTGCCACCAGGGGGCCTCAGAGCGGCCCAGCGGGTAACAAGCAGCGAGCGAGGGAAAAGCTTCTATCTTTACATGGGAATAATCCACGAGTCGCTCTCATCAGGTCAAGTTGTGCTAAACACTGACAACCACTTTTAACCCTAATTGCTAAGCTTTACTGCCACCGACATGTTAGTGTTTATAAATATTCAGAGGAAAAATGATATTTCAAACCAGTAGCAGTCTTTGTTTTAAAAGTAAAAACACATTTTAAAGACACTCTTTATGCCAGTAATCTAAATTTATTACACAACTTTGGCGTTGCTCACTCCATAAACACTGTTGCAATATGGCTCTGCTGCCAAGTGTATAGGCTGTAATTATTTTAAAAGGGCTGCAGACAGATGCATGACAGCAAACCAATTCAATCATATCAGTTTACATCACAGTTACATTTACATTTACAACATGTCAAACACACTTAATGGTGAGCATCAGGTCTATGTGAGATGTTTTTCACTGTTCCAAAAAATAAAAAAAGGAGACAAACAGAGAAACAAAGGAAAAAACTGAAAGCCTGTCAAAACCTGTCTGCATTTGTCAAATACAACTCAAGTGATTCTGTAATTTGAATATAACATGGCAACCATGTCACAGGCTGTTTGTTTATCTCTTCCTGACAAGATGAGGGCAGGGCTCATTGCTAAAGAGGCAACACCCCTTTATTTACTTTGGCTACATGTAGTTTTTCTGATCTGTGTGATGGTCAGATCAAACCTGCTGCACCTGCTAATGATTGACAGACTTCATATGAGCAGAGGGAAGATTCTCACGTCCACAGCTGTAAACATGACTGACTTTATGCCATTCGCCTCATGTAATGAGACTGAGAGAAACTATAGGATTTTTCTGTGCCTTAATCTGAATATGCTAAGGTGTGATCTCATTAAAGTGTATTTGAGACAATATTTTGCATTCAACAGACACAAAATACAGGCTGAGGTAAAATGACTGAGAGTGGAATGAGAGATTTAGTACAGACTTAAAATGCCAACATCTGGACCTGGCTTAATGTCACTGTTTGTTAAGTGTGAGAGTGTATTTGCAAGTCTGTGTGCATGTGTGTGTGCTTTTGAGAGAGCAGGGTGTACAGAGAAGGAGGCAGAGCGCGGGCACAGACAAAGGTAAGCCTGTGTGCCCCTTCCACTGACGACCTGTGGAAAATTCCCTGTCTGCGCTGTGCCAAGATGCCTGGCCCTGCGAGGTGGGACTCAGGAGGAATGTGAGAGGCAGACGTGACCAGGAGTGCCAGCATTCAACTAAGGCCAGAGAGGGTGAGAGGGGGCATGTCCAAAAGGCTTGGTCAATATAAATCCACAAACTTCTCTCTGGTGTTGTGACGTTAGAGTTTTCATTTTCTAACATGTGTCAAAAACAGTTATATAAAGGTAAAAAAAAAAACATGAATGTAGTGTGAAAAATATAAGATAACACACACTTTTTCATTCACTCTGTGAGTAAAGTGCAGCCCAATAGCATCACACTCAATGCAGCCAGTGGGTGCTGGAGCACAGACTGTATTACATAAGTCTGTGTTCCCACAGAATACACTACTTGAGTCCAGTACAGTATGGAAACATTTGTGCTGGATCACAGTTCAGTGTTGGCAGGCAGTGATTTGTGACCTGAATTTAAGTGAAATGAACAATTAAACTTTCTCAGCTCCTACCAGTGTCGAGCCTGATGAAGAGCTGAGCAGGCTGCAGCTTACACAAACTGTTCCCTTAACGGTCCATTTGGTGTGTTTGTGTAATACAGAGCAGTGTGTTAAATCACATCTTTCTTCCTTGATATAGATCATTTCAGTTACAGTTACATGTCTATGAAATGGTTGAAAATGAACAGCAATATTATTAGGTAGGAGCTGATGTAAATATTTTTGTGTCTTACCGTTATGTGGTCTTGTCGTCAGTGGTAGATTCAGTGTGTGGTACTTGTCTTGCCCTTCTACAAAAACCCGCCTTTGTGCGCTCGTTCAAACAGCTCAAAACCTCCGATCACTGGCCTTATTTAAGGCAGCTGTCCTCGGGCACTTCACCTGGTTGCCTGGGCCCCAAGGTGTCAATCCGGACCAGGTGTCCCTCTCTACCCATCACCTCTCCACAGGAAGTTGCCAAAATATCCCACCCCACCTGTACTGGAGGCCTGCAATTGCTCCAGCCTCCGTCCTCTCCACCTCTGACAGCTGGAAGATATGCTACAGTGACTGTGAACCTCCTGCAACGGAACTGTTTAAATGTGCGACTTTGCTAATGAGCGTGAGTTATTGCTGCAGATGGACATTAACAATGAATTATGAGCAATTATTGGAGCGATGGGGTGGCATGGTGATTAGAGAGTCTGTCTCTCAAGCAGAAAGACCTGAGTTCAATCATGTTTGACGGCAAGATCCCTTGGGGTGTGATTCTGGAGCTGATTTGGTGCTTTCATGGCCTTGTGGTGATGAAGTGAGCACAGTGATGAGATTCTTCTTTTTCTTATGTGTCACTAAGAGGGTGTTGGTATTACTCATACATTCCTTCAGAGGTACAGTATATCTTTCCCAGAGAATCATTTCTATAGCATAGTGATATCCACTGTGTTTTAATGGGTGCAGAGAGGAAATTGTCCCGTCTGCCATGCCTCCGTGGATCCTGACAGAGGCTCCACTAGGGCTACTGAGCCTCCTTCAATCAGACCCAGGAGCCGCAAGGACCCTTGCATCTGGTCCTGCTTAGGGCAGCCCCCAGACTCTCCTGAATAACGTAACAATCATTTGCTTTTGCTCCAGTTTTCTACCACAGCGAAGCTGCAGAGGGGCGCTAAGACAAACTGCTGGGTGTGCTCCTCTGCCGTGCAACCAAAGCATGCGTGAAAACAGTCAGGGTTTGGAGGAAACACATGCGCAAATACATAAATAAACACACATATGGAGACTCACATACACAATAGAGAGAGAAAAAGGTCAGCTCTGTGTTGCCCCCACCCTTGTAGACATTCCTGGAGCACCTGCACTCACTTAATATTTTGGCAGGGGTGGAAAAAAAAGCTTCTCTGCTCAGCGCCTGTCATGTTTGTTCACTGAAGGAAACAAGTTTGGTTTTAATTAAAGCCCCTGCCAAAAGCTGAGGTAATTGCCACTCTGTATGTCTTGCTTTCTTTTTAAAATGTCTTTTCTCTGTTGTTGCTTCATATACTTTTAAACAGAGCTGAGTGGAGCCCATGTTTGTGTAAAAAAAAAAGAAAGAAAAGAAATGGAAAAAAACAGCATTCGTCAGAGCACGCGTTCAGTGCGGTCAACGGGTGCATCCATGCTTAAAATACAAAAAACAAAGGAGGTGAGTTGTCGTTAGTTACGCAGGACATACAGTGTGTTATGAGGAACATAATCATTTGGGATAATTGCTGTGTTCATGCAAAAACCCAGCCTCCCTCTGTCTATACGTCTGTCGCTCTGGCTGCCTCTGGCCCCAGAACAAGGTTTTGTCCTCAAGGTGTCCGGGGTTCCACTCTTACTTTTGCCCCATCCCACCCCCACCACACTGCCCCTGAAGCCCACACCCCTGCTCTTCCCTCCACCTGTAACCCAGCTGTGGCCTCATGCAGCTCATGAAAATTCCCACCAAATTATTCTGACAAAACACCCACATCTGCTACGGCGAGGCACGCCCCTCATTACGCACACATGCACACATACATGCAAGCGCTCATTTACATATAAAAGGTCAACTGTCAGTAGAGTCTTTGGTGCATACACACACATGTTGATGTTCCTATTGAGGGCAAGAGGGACCAGCACTCTGAAACTTAACAAAACAGAAGTGAAGGAAACATCTTCAACTTTTGATCACATGCATAATACACAAAATTCACACTTGTTGTGGAGAACAGTGCTGCAGAAACCACAATCAACACAACATTTTCCATTGACTTTGAACTGAAAAACATATTGGTTATGCATTAAACATTTGGAGCATGGGTGCACAGCCAATATATTCTATGGTATTGGAAACTTATTACCTGAATATTAGAATATAAAACTAAAATAAACCCATCATCTTGTCAGTTCAGTTATGACTCCATTCTTCGTGTCCCCTGGAAAAACTTTTGTGCTTTGATTCACTTCCCGTGCGTTGTCACATTTCTGTATTTGTGCTTCTAATTGATGTGCCAAATATTCATTTCTTTCATCTGCTTGTGTTGTGTTTATTTTCTTGTGATTTTTGTAAGATGCAGTATGCTGAGCTCTGCTGGCCACCACTCATGCACAGTCTCTCACACATGAATGTGAGGATAGATGTTAAACACATACAGATATATGACAGCACAATCCTTCACCCTGCTGCTCTGCTGTGTGTCATCGCACCATGTTTAAGCGGTCACAATGCTAAGACTGAGAGGGTGCGCTTGAGACAGGAAGACATTTTTGATTTGTCTGTCTGTCAATAAACGGATGAGAATCAGGGATGTAGTTTCTCCCAGGTTTTGCTCGATGGGGCCTCAAATGACTTGAGCACATGCTGAGCCTTTCAGAGGGGCTTTTATTTTGATTTGCACCAGCAGGGGATGGAATGGAGCCTGCTTGGTCTCTCTCCATCCCAGCCCCTGTGGACCCATCAGAGCCATGCTCCAGTCCAGAGATGAGACGCCATGGCGCTGATTTACTATTCAGAGGTTATTCATCGCCTGTGGATAGAAAGACAATTGAATTATGTTGTTGGAACAGCCAGGCCTGGGCCAGAGCAGTTCAGGATGGATGATCTGCATGAACCGAGACGGAGTGACAAGAGAGAAACGCAGATAGAAAGAAATGTCTGATCTTTCTGATTGCTCCAGGCAACTTCCTGCTTCTCTGATCGGTTCGATGTGGCGATGAAAAACAGAGAGAGGAGTGCTATTTGCAGTCAAGGTCACTGGTATTCCTCAAAGCTCCAGGTCAAAGGGTGAGATCTGAGCTTTGAGAACATAATTGTACTCAGGTGGACGTTTTGAGATGGACACCGTTTAAAAAATGCAACTGGCTCAGGTGCTGCATCAGAAGTAGCATGAAATTCATAGTGAATTCCTTAAAGCAGTGATTGTTTGAATGGCTTCAAAAGTTTCTATTGGCTTTTCAACAATGATTATTTCTATGACTCTTGATCTTCACTGGAATTTAATGTGTCTCCTGTAAACCAGAGCTGACAGCTGCTGTCCTCCACCAAGGGCTGAGCTACAAACAAAAAACCACCCCTTTCCAAAAATAACACAAAACACATTAAAGCGTATCAGCAACTTTAAACATAAACATATGTGGATTATGAAAATATTTCATGGTTGATATTTGTAATGATATCCTTTTTTTTTTTTTTAACATACACATGAGATGCTGTGGCGAGGAGAAAGGGGCCTCTATTTAGACCTACGGTGCTTCTAACACTGTGACTGCTGAGCTTCTTCTCTAAAATGATCATCATGTCATAACTTTATTATGCAGTTGTTGCTGTAATAAAATAATAATCATCAAATGATGTTTAAGTTTTCAGCTGCCAGGTCAGAAAACACATGGTTCCACACCCAGCAGTAAAATTGTTTCTGGGATGTTTTACTTCCTTCCCCTCCATGACATCATGCTGTTAATGTTGACCTGCCATCAGTGCAGCAAAACTGTAGCCGTACAGTGATGAAGTGGCCCATGTTCTCTGCCATTTGTGGAACATTTAACTCCCAGTCATGTCTCAGGTGAATCAAACCACAGGAGATGCTCAATGTGAAGTGCTCTCCAGGCTCTGTGGCCACATTCTGTGTGTTTCCTATTAAAGTGCTTTTTAATCACTGAGGCAGAAATCTCTATGGCAGACGCGCTGAGGTGTTGGCAGGACATACATTGTTTTTAAAGGACGAGGATGTTTTACTCATTTCCCATCACCCATGTGGAATCATTGATATTAAATTGAAAATACACATTGGATTCCAGGGACACACACACACACGCGCACACACACAGATTGCACACATTTAAAAACATCAACAAATGGAAAAAACATTCAACAGGACAAATCTCTGTATCCAGAAGTTGAGTCTGTTGGGTGGCCTTTGCTCAGAGGGTGGCCCAACATGGCATGTTATGAATGTTGATTGTGTACAGTATGAGTATCAATTGTAACACCCCCTCCTCTGTTCGCCAAAGTGAACATAGCTCCCTGCATCCCTCGCCTCCCAGGACACAGAAGGTGAGCTGGACCCCGGCCCAGATAAATGCACCGTCCGTTCCAGCTGGGGTTGTGTCAGGATCTCCCGGGCGGTGGGGACAGGCCCGTCTTTGTCCAACGGGAGCTGCGTGTGGTTCAGTATCTTAAGAGAGTCATAATCACATTGGTGATCGGGGTGTTAACTGGCCCCCACAGCTGTCAGAAAGCAATGCACCCTGGGAATGCATGACGAAGGAACCGCTGGTCTTTGGCGTGCGGGTCGCGCTACGTGTTAATCTCCAGACGCACACAGTATGCATATATATCTATTCAACTCTGCAAGGGTAATATGGGTGGACGCCTCATTTCTTGTGCAAACACACCAGCAGCTATGGCAACACATCAGCAGCTTCACCATGTGTAATTTAATTGCCTTATGAAAAGCATCTGTCTGGGACGTTGTGTCAAAGCATTGTGAGCATTGTTGTGATATATCTCTGAACAAATTCCAAACCACAGCAAATGACTAGAAACAAAAATAAACATAACAACATGAAACAACTATATAATTTCAGAAAAGAAAAAAAAAAAAAAAAAAAAAACCCCCACAAAGCATCATCTGCTTCAAATCAACCCGGAAACATTCCCTCCTTGCTGAAGAGACATTTGGAGGCCTTTTGATGCATGAAGGGTGACCCAAAAATAGCCTGGTGGTTAGGCAAGGGGCTCTATAGGGCATTGCAGGGAACCCTGTTCATGACCCACGCTCAAGTACCTCCCGTCCAGGGGCTGATTCATGAGCGGGGGTCAGTCCTTCAGAGTATATATCAGGTTCTCAGTTTGTTGCTTTTAGCAGCTGTTATTGCATTTAAGAGAGTGAGCTGCCCCCACTGAAGCACAGGCATGAGTAAATGGGGGGTGGGGTGGAGGGGGCTTTGCCCTCAAGGGCCCCAGTGTAGAGGTAGGACCCTCGAGATGACGCGACGGTACTACAACCAGACCCAAGCAGGGATGTGGTAACACCAGACCATGCCAGGCTGTCTCCAGGCTGGCAGGCGAGGGGGCTCAGGCTAGGTGGTCCAGCCTTGTTTACCCCCTCAGCCGCACGCACAGGCTTGTTTAAACAAAGTGGGTGCCTTCATAAGCCTCCCCTCGGCCTGTGGACGTCATCAGGCAGGCGCGTGTTGATGTGGCCTTTCCCTGGAGCGCCCTGGACTGCGTACTTGAGATCGAAAGAGAAAGAGAGAGAGAGAGAAAGAGAGAGGGGGAGATGGTGCCAGCTGCAGGACTCAGACCACAGCAGCCCTCTCCCAGTTGTTTGACCAGATAACTGTGGGCCAAAAAGATGGTGGAACGGCATCAAAATCTTGCCTCCTTGGCAGGCCTGATTAACATTTGGATCCTAAAATCAAATCCTGCAGCCAACGATTCAACATTCTTCTGCTCCACAGTGCTGGCAGCTCTCTCTGTGATGGGTGTACACTCACTCCATCACCTGTTGCCTGCTGCTTACAGGTGAACCTCACTGAAGCATTGCTTTTAACGGAAGGAATATCTCATGACATGGACGGATCCTAATCATCATCGGTGGTTTAATATGGTGCATCAAACCAACAAAAACTAAAACCTATAGTTCCCAGTGTTGTATAAAAGATACAGATGGCTTTGGAAATTGTTACAAGCATATAACTTCTCTGTGACTGAAAAGTGAATCTAATTGAATTTTATATGGTGGAAATTACTCCAGAAAAATCAGCTCATTGTAATTTTGCATCTCTCATCTCAAGCTTTTCCAAGGAGCTAAGAAAAAAGGCTCTGATTGGCTGACTGTTTCCTGAGTGTGGCAGATTTCAAGCAAAACATTTAGAGGAACCTGCAAGGCTGGACCTTGGGTCTGGGTGGGACAGGCTTAGGATGTGGCTTAGAGCATGGCTTTATTGTGACATCACAAAGTTACAGAAATTGTGACAGCTTGTTGTAAGGCACAGCTCCTGAATACAGGTCATTGTGCATGAAGGCCTCTGAGGTGTCCCAAGTTGAACAAAATTGACTGGAGAGTGAAAGAGGAGGAGGGGGCAGCCATCAATCAGTCAATCACTCACACACACTGACACATCTTGTGAAGAGGTTTAATCAGACACAAGGGGTAAAAACATCTGTGGTGCTGTACCAGGAGTGTGTAGGGCCTCCAGCCTGAAAAAGTGTATGTGTCAATTCCTGCCACAAGGAAAATATTGAAACTAAGTGTATATATAGAAATTAAGTGAAATGAAACAAATCATATTTTTCCTAAATCGAAGACAAATACAGAAAGGAAGGAGCTTGAAGGCACCGGCATGTATCTCTGGACAAATGGTCTAATCAGAGGAGCCATATGACACGGACCTTATCTCCTGGGAACAAGATGCTGTGGTTTGGTCATGCTGAAGCCTTTATACTGAGGAATTTTAACTACAGAAAATCACCTTATGGTGCACCACTGTCACTGATACCAGGCCACATCCATATCAGTCAAGAGCAGTTGAACGAGTCATTAGTAACTGCCACAAAGGCCACTTGGCTGCCTGCTTTATCATTAATCAAAGCTCTGTGCCCCTTAATGTCAACCAACAGAGTATAACAACAAGCAGCACTATCTGAATGCTTTGATCAAGTGTCTGCTTGTTCTCTCTCTGCTGGCCTCGGGTGGCCTGGGTGGCCTCGTGCTGTAGGCCCGGCCTGGTCCATGGGGACGAGGTGGCTATCTTAGATGTCCTCCCCTCCTCAATAGCGCTCTCCTGCATCCCCACTGCTTCTCCAGCACATGAAAGCTAACAGAGGGCATGCTAGCCTGATCCCAGGCGCTGACATGAATTTTTTATCAATGGCTGGTGCCTCTGAAGGGGCTTTTCCAACACGGCTCCTCTTGCCAACCGTCCCCGCCCCTGATGGCAACCCCCCCACCACTCCTCCCCTTTCCTCTCAGTCTAAAGCTTGGGCAACTCCAAATGTCAATGATGTTAGTTTAGCCATTGTACACGGCTGGCCGCATCTGAATGGGTGACTTGTCCCCAGGCCAGCCCCCTACAATTGCCTCCTTTCTAACTCTGACTTGTTCTCAGCATTTTCCCCCCTCCATGAAGAGAGGGCTCTCTTTCTGGCTCTCTCAGCTCTTTGGCTCTGCTGAGAATCCTGGAGCCGAAGTTAAACTGGAAGAGAGGGAGCAGGAGAACGAGAGAGAAGGCCAACACAGAGACAGAGAGAGAGAGAGAGTGTGAAGGAAGGATGGAGGTTGGGGGGTCAGTGGGGAGGTGGACCGTGACAGAGCAGTAAGCGGTTTTATAACCAGAATTGTTACAGTGCCCTCTGCCAATAATTACCAGCATAGAGGAACGGCGGTAAATCTGGCTTTCACAGGCCGGCTAAGCTTGTTAGTGTGCTTAATCGGACAGGGAAAGAGTGTGTTGTTGTGCTGAAAGCTTTGGGGACTGAGAAAATGTGCACCCGCTTCCCTAATGAAGAGTGACGAGAGGAGACGTGGTGGGGAGGTGGCTGAGGGACTAAAAAAGGCATACATATATGGTGAATCTACAGATGGGATAGGTGGAAATTCCTCATCTGTGAGAGAGAGAGAGAGCTTGGTAAGAATGAACTGATACTCAACTGAAGGGCAAGCAGGGTTAAAAAAGCAGGGAGGAAGGTTGGAGCCCTTATTTGGGCTCCATATGTTTTAGGAGGTGAGCTTTACTCCAGCTGATGTGATCAGCGGAGACCAGGGTTGTTTTTAAGTCTTCTGGGGCAAGTCCAAGTCGAGTCTCAAGTCAGTGAGACAAGTTCAAGCTAAGACCAAATATGAAGCCTCAGGTCCAGTCCAGTCCAGACAGATGCCGTTCTCTCAACTTTCTGAAGAATGATGATTAACATGTTGTGAAATGTTGATATTTTTCATTTCAGAGTTGTGTGGATGTTTTGAAGCCCATTAAATGCAACGTTAACCTAATATTAAACATCTAAGCTGTGAGGCTGTAGAGGCTCTGCCTGCCACCGTCTTATTCTCAAGTCTCAACTTAATTATTAAGTAAATTAAGCATGAACTAAGTCTCAGATTGTTTTCAGACAGAAATCGGAACAAATCTTAGTCTCTGATTGAGTTTACTAACTGTGCAGATACCTGTAAGCTCCATGAAAGTCAAAACACCAAACCTGTGCAGAGTGTGTATCCCTGTTTGGTGGCTCAGAACATGTGAGGAGCTTCTGTCTTTCATGCTATGTCTCTCCATTCTCTCTTCCTTTTCTTCTTCTCTATATCATAATGTGTACGAGGCAGATTTAATAAGCCCCCAGTGCAAATTATTCTCTCAAGCCCCAACATTTAAACTTCTGCAGATGTGTCACCTCGGTTTGTACGCACCCTCATCCCTCTCTCCAAGCCTGACTCAAGTCTTCCCCCCGTCAACACCCCCACGCCGCCCTACCATCAAGCCTCTCACCAACATTCGCTTCACTGCTTGCTGAAATAATTGTTAATGTTAAATGCTCTCCCTCATTTCCCTTGTGGTTTTGAATTTTTTTCACTACTTTAAAGAAAAACAATATGAATGTGATATTTTCTTGAACAGCTGTTTGCTGGGTCTGTGCCAGCAGAGGACACATGCTGATTCACACACACACACACACACACACACACACACACATGCACACACACAAAAACAACTTACCCCCACTTTTTCTCAATGAGGTTTTTATAGACTCTGAACATCTGGCTAAGGAAAGAAGGAAGAGGGGTGAAGAGACAGAGCAAAGAGTCACAGGCTGTCACCGACTTTCTTCTAAACAAATGAGGTCATTAATTTGGCTTGAATCATTGCAATTAACTTTTCATTTTATGAGTAATGAATCTTATATTTTGTTTACTTAGCATTTGTCATTCTCATTAAAAGAAAAGCTGAATGATTGTCTTTGGTCTTGCGCCGAATGTTTCCATTCTGTCACATGTTTGAGACTAAATCTGTAAATAATGGCATCTGAACATATTCATTTCCTAAGCATAATGTTTATTATACTGTTTAATACCAAATGGAAGCACACTGATTTAACAGGAGTCACTCTTTAATTGGGACTTGGAGAAACTCTCTTTCAAACTCTTTCAAAAGGTGGTTTGGTTTCAGCAAGTACACTTTATGTGCTGCCATCTACTGATGCCTCCATGAATTACTTGTACTTCTGCTGTCTGGGGGTCAGGTACGTCCACATCTGGAAGGCACATGGCTTCTGAGACAGATTTATGAAGGGTCAGGGTTCACTTGGGCCCTTTAATGCAGATTAAAGAAGAAAAGTGAAGAACAACAGAGATGAACAAACCTCTGTAGTGGCTCCAAGGCTGGACAGCACAGACTGAGACTCTGATCAGTATCACTCAGGTATGTCCATGATGACGAGGAGGTTGATTGCAGGGAAAGACAGAAAAGAGGTTACAGAAACTATCCTGCACTGAAAGCTATTGTTTAATCTGCATATATTTGTGATTACAGTGACAGTAGTCTGACTCACTGTGGTTTCAAATTCAGATTTTGCTACAACATTTGAACCTGTTCTCCTTTACTGAGGATTGTTGTAGTGTCTACTGATCCTAGTTTAAATGTAGATGTGTTACGTGGCGTGCCGCTTGTGCCGAGTCTTTGTTCCCTCTGTTCCTCTGCTACTCGCTCTGCTCAGACATGTTTCTCTCTCCCTCCCCTAAATTCCCTTCTTTCAGAGAGAGGTCAGAGGCCAGGGACTGTGACCTACCCTGGGGGTGGGTGAAGTCCCCCCCCCCACCTCCCCCTCCTTGAGAGTGTCCCCCCATCTCTTTATTTTGTATACACCTGAGTCGCTTACTCTCTCTTGGATCACCTGACAAAGTGCAGAAAGAGCTGCTGTATCCAGTTTCCAGCTCTATTTTGTATTGTCCGCACAGATCAATAAGTGTTGCTCAGCTCTATGGAGTCATTGTGCCTGAAAGAAAAAAAAAAAAAAAGAAAGGAAAAAGCCTCTAAACTTTGCTGATCATGCAGCTGGATTTAAAACGCACACAATGGTGCCTGTTTAAAACTGAATGTCCATTTGTGTATTTTCCAAAATATGATTCCATAATTTCTCTGGATTTCCACATCCTGAAAAATGTAAAAGACTTATAGATAATTCTAAAGAGCAATTTACAATCATTACCTGGTGCCAGCAAGTGACTTCACATCAAGTCTGGTCTCAAAAGTATCATGAGACAGTGCATGGCTGTTCTCTCTGCACTCGTACACCCTGTGTTTTGATGTTGACCACCCTCCCTCCTCCTGTACCCCCTGCTTGTCCTTGGCACCGACCCCGCATGTGTGTTGGCTTAGAGGAATTTTCTGGAGCCTGCAGGAGACACAAGTTGCATTACATGCCACTGTCTCCTGCTCCTGCTCCGGTCCGAATCAAAGTGTTGTTGGCACCATCTCCGCTCGTTCCTTTCAAACACGTTTAAACAACTTGCCTCCTCTCGGCTCCTCATTCCACATTTTGACAAGCCAGACAAGCAAAGTGTTTGAGGATGGAGTTGGCCCTGCTTCAAGCTTGTGTCTCCTCTTTGGGCCTGTGCTGATCTGGATGGGTTTTACAATTCTGTGTTCTGCTCTCAAGAAATGAACTCTTTCTGCATATGCGCCTGAGGCCTGGAATCAAAATGTGAAGATGATAAATCTGATTTTAAATGCACCAGTTTAAGATTTTGCTCTGTTTTTATTTCTTCTTTCATTGCTTTTCTTTTTTGTCCACTTCACTTCAAAGTTTTATAACTGTGCAAAAGAGTCACATGAGCTAATTAATCATTTTTCTCTGGTTCTCTGTTCTTCATTTCAATCTGGATAAATCAAAGTGATCTGTGGCTAATCCAAATGTCTAAAAGAAACAGACACAAGTGGAACAGGTTAAGCGTCCCTCGAAATGGTTGAATTCATACTTGGGTTTTGCAAGGTTTTATGAGTGGGATTTGAAACCCTGCCCTACAGCTGGTGGCATTCCTTTGCTCCTCAAATGCAATTATCTTTTCCCATTTGTCTGTTTTTGTTATCCCCATCCTTCCCTCTTACACTCATTTCCTGTTTTGAGCTACACCAGGCTTTTAACCCCCCCTCGTACCGACCTCCTTACTATAAGTATGAGAGCATATCTGTTATTTACAGCCCCCAGGGGCTACCTGTCATTCTCACTGCTCCATCGTGATTGCCATGGTGACACCCAAATCCACGGAGTGCAGGTCCCGACCCCCGCCCGCTCTACCATAAAGCCCTGACCCCTAACCTCCACACCTGGGGATGCAGGTCACAAAACTTATTGCTGTTGATTGGAGAGTGGAGGAGGAGCTGTAGATAGAAGCAGAGAAGAAAAGAAAATAGATAGATAGATAGATAGATAGATAGATAGATAGATAGATAGATAGATAGATAGATAGATAGATAGATAGATAGATAGATAGATAGATCTTACCCAGTTGGCCTGCATACGTCATCCCTGTGCGTTGTTGCTGTTGCAGTTGTAAATGTTATTTCTGGTTGACAGTGTTGCTTCAGCTGAGCTGCTGCCTAAATGCTTACCATGCATTTCTAAAGTATTTGAGGATCTGTTTGATCCATGTCTCTGTTTGCTCCTTTGACCTTGACTCCAGCTTTGTCACAGTGAAGCAGCCTGGATGTGTTTGTACATGTTCTTTTGTAGTAGGAGTGAACACTTCTCACACTAATATCCTCTTTTCTAAACCTGTGTGTGTGTGTCTGTGTGAATTTATGTGTTGCTAGTTCGACATTGTAGCCCTGTTTCCATGGATACAGAGGCAGTCTGACGTGGACACAGTAGAAGGTGATAAGAGGCTGCTGTGAACTCGTGACCTCCCGTGGGAGGCAGAGTTACAGAGTTAAAGTGACGCTGAGTTTAATATGTTACCCAAATCGAGTAGTGTGGTATCATCCAACATCTTCCTTTTGATGCTGGAATATCATCCAGCAGGGGTTTCATTTTCTTCTCAGGCTCTTCTCTTATTGGAAATGATATGTCTTACTGTTGATAAAAAAAAGCTCCTCCTATTCATAGGTGCTGTGTTAGTCTGTTGTGTTAATGGATAGGGGACCTGAGCTTGTGTATCATTTAAAACATGGGTGAATTAACCCTCCAGCCCCTCAGGCTGTATTACTCTATAATTACATGGTTTCATGATTTCATGATTTCCCTTGCTCACATTTAGCTATGTAATGGTTTTCTCCTGCAAATATTTGGGTCCAGCTGGCGCTGTGGTGTAACCGTAGAAGGGGCGCACTGTGTAAGAGCGCAGGGCTGCTCTCTTGTCCTCTCATGATCAGACTGTGTAACATTGAAATCCAGGCAGACATAATATAGTCACAAAGAAAAGGTTTCACAGAGAAAAACACGTCATACTTAGGGATAAAAGATCAAGCTTATTCCTGAGAGCTGACATTCAAAGTTGTTATGAAATCCATCCACAGATACATTTACGCTGGTCAGATGATGTATGTGAAGTACGGTTTAAAAACTTTTGTTTTTCTTCTACAGTTTCTATAACAGTGATTTTTGGTTTACTGTGGGTTTGGTCAGTGAAAACAATTTGGACTTTGTAGTTTACAGTCATAGATTTTTTTTTTTGTATTTGAACTTTTTATTTATTCTTTCAAACATGAATAATAAGACAATATTGTTATTGTTGACAAATACAGTGGTACACCAACAACTAGGCCTAAATCATGTACCATACGCATACAGCCCACACTGACTCGTCTGACATAGACTCCATCGAGTTTTTCCACTTTGATTTTATGTTCAAACTTTGTGAAAAGTGATTAGTCTATTAAAGTTAATAAAACTCATATTATTGATAAATGAAAGCTAAGAAAAACAATAATGATGATCATAATACACCACCAAATTTAAAAAAACAAGACAAAACAAAAAGAAAACCTCTTGTACCAATTACCAATGAGAGTTAAAATGCTTGGATTTCCTTTCATGTGTGAAATGAACAATTTAATGTGTTGGCACAAAAGAAATCTCTGTAAATGCACAGTTGACTTGGATTCTTTTACCAGAGGACAGACTTTTTTACTTTAGAGGACAAAAGAATACCACACTTCGTTCTCATTACCATAAGCAGTAACTGAAGCGCTCTACCTCGTTATTTAACAGTGTGCTAACCCATGTGCTGTGTTTATAAACTTTACAGTCCTGACCAGGGCCGCTTCACGAGCTCTTTCCCCCCTGGAACAACTGGTCAGTCTCGTGGTTGAGATCTAATGAGGCAGACATTATTGTTGGCCCGGAGACTTGTGCGTTGGTCTAAGCCTTTATGCCAAGATGCCAGTCTGAATCCTCTGCTGCTGCTTTCCATCTGACTGCCAGTCTGGCTGCTCCACGCCCGTATGACGCCCACCTGTCCATCACTGTTTGTTTGCCTGTCTTGAGAGCTGTCCGATGTCGGGCCAAACCACACAACCATCTGCCCTCTGCCTGGCTCCTGTCCTCAGAAACATGGATCATCGAAATGTTATTCCACTGTAAACCTCAGCAGAGCTACAGGAACCCCGGCGCTCTGGCACACTCCTGTATTGTCTCAAAGACGTGAGGAGGGAGAGTTTGGAGGAAACTGTACTATATGAGCGATTCCCTCCATGGGAGTCCTGAAGGCTTCAGAGAGAGCAGGACATGGGGTCAGAGGGCCTGAATTCATCTGTTGTAGAAACACTTGAACATGTGGTCAGACACCACCACCCGTTTTATACCAAGCAGCTGAAACATTCATTATGAGTTGTCATTTGAACCTGTTTTTCATTTCTTCACTGATGAGTGTTGCTTATAATATTCTAATGCGGTTTTGATTTCACGATTCCTATTGTTTTGTGATGTGCTCTGTTGTATATTTGTTTTTCATTACATCTGTTTTTCTGCATCATAGCATTTTCCCACATTATTTATTGTTTTCATCTTACATTTGGAAACTTTTAGCAAATTTCCTCGTATTATTACATTTTCAATATTACTTTTTGTGTCCTGCTGTATATCTATGATATTGGTTTTGCTCTTCCTGTGTAAAACCATACCCTCTGTTTTCTCTGAATAAGGCCCTGAGCTCTTGTATGCACTTTAATGAAAAGCACATTGAGCCCATGTATAATGACATGTGCTAGAGGGCACAGAGCGCTCTGTGTGTAGGAGGGAGAGGAGATTCGTTTGAAAAATGTATGGTTGAAATATATCTTATTTTTCACGTTCTGGCTGAAAGAGGAATTCATTTTCCTCTCCACACACATCCACACAAGGTGCCGCCCAAGGTGCTGCCTTGGCCACTGTGTACATAATATTTTAATTTTGGGTGGAGTTTTGCTTCAGCATTGTGTGATTAAAGCAGTTGTGTGAGTTTTAACTCTCCACTGACTGACTTTACTTATTGATTCTGAAGGACAGTGCAGGGAGTCAAGCCAAAATAAGTGGATCAGGTCTCTAACATGCAAATAGACCTTCACACTCACAAAAATGATGATTTATTGCCAGACTGACAATAAATGACCAAATAAAGTCAACAAAATTTATTCTGATGCAAAAAAAGGTTAAATCTGCAAATAAAAGTGTGATAGCAAACGTAGACATTGTTGCATTTATTGTCAATGTGTGTTTTCACACAGACAGTGTTTAGGCCAGCCTGGTTGAACTTTGGGCCTGAGTGCGGTGCTGATGGGTCAGTGTGAAGACAACGGTTGCTCTCGGGTGAGCACCAAAATGGCTGAATTCTGGTGTGGTTCGTTTGTTATGTGAACGTGTGAATGTGTTTTTCTGGTCAGTGGTGCGGCGTTTGGACCATTAGCAACAATGTGCAGGACACACCTTAAAGCTACAGTGCGTAACTTTTTCATGTCAGTTAAATGTTTGTTGCACCCAAGCCATTATGAGATAACACAACACTGACTAAGCCAATCAGCTCCGCAAATCTTATGCAGTATTTTTCAGTTGCCTATTTGCTGTTTAGAATTTCCTGTTGACCGGCGACATTTCCATGCTGGCGCATAGGAAATGACGTATTTTACCTCACAACAGGATGGGAGGGGTAGCAGGAGCGTGAGTTGGCTAGCAACAGGTAGAAACAAAGTGCCCAAGACATGGTTCAGGAGTGGATTGTACTGCATAGGAAAAGCCTGGTCGTTCAGTAGAAAGAATACAATCAAAGAAAGATATAACCAACAGAGAAGACGGTTAAATTGGTGTTGTTTTTCCTTGGTGGAGAGCTCGGGTTTCTACACCATGAAGGACCAGGAGACCATGGCTGCACCTGGAGCACCACCGTTGAGGCTTTGCTGCAGGGGCCAACACAGTGCCTAAACTCATGGTCGCAAATATTTGCTCCCTCATCAATATCATGGTTGACATCAGACTGTGTAGAGCTTCTCAATGTAGCACTAGGAGCTTCTGTCTTAATTCTCTCATGGAAAGCTGGCTGAACCAGAGTACCGCAAAACTGTGATCCAGCTGGAGGGGCTAATGCTACATCGGGCCTACAGATTTTGCCAGCCGGTAAGCTAAGGTGAGGCTGTGAACACAGTAATTATGGTGGCAGGATGCTGTGGTAGTTTCCACTCACTGCTCCCCACACTTTGAGCTAATGACTGTGAAGTGCCGACCCTTCGGCTAACTCCACGCGAAGCCAAGAATATTCACCACTGTTCATCGTGTATTTCACCAGCGGCAGGCGATTATCCCCCGCTGGCCGGTGCCTGTATTCACGTCAGTGTCACAGCAGCCTCAGCCACATTCAGCTGTAGCATATGATTATTCTTTGCCTGCTAATGCCTGCTGTGTATGAACTATCTTTTGATGTGAAGTTATACCCCCTCCCTTGTGACTGTTGATTGTTTACATGCGCACACTGATGCGCGCTGTGCGTTCTGTAACCGTTGGCAACCGTTGGTCCTGCAGTAAAACGTCTGTGAAGGAGCAACATGTGTCAGCAGCTGATTTCTTTCTGTAGATGTTGAAACATATGCATCCATGTATGTTACTACCAGACACAATGGGAAGCATCGTTCTTGTAATTAGGTAGAATTCCTACAGGGGTCGACAGAAGTTACGCACTATAGCTTTAATCTCCAAACTACACTTGGTTGTATTGGAGGTGATGTAATGAATGAAGATGCAGGAAACATAATGAAGTTAGAGGAATGCAGAATACACTGTTTGGTTGGTGTCACTCAGATAAACAGTGTGATTCAGCAGTGTTACCACAGCACAGACAGCTAAAATAGATTCACTTTGCTGTAGTTATGTACATTGCGAATCCTATTTAACCTAAACCTCTCCATCACCCTCTTTCACACACTCCCTTTTTTTCAGTGTCTCTTCTCTTCTCTCCTCTCTTGTCTTTGTTTGAAAACAGCTTTCAATTTCCTGGGTAGCCGTCTTCAAAGAGAGCGGGAGGGGGGCGAGAGGCCAAGTAGGATGCCAGAGGCACAGTGACAGCTGGGAGGCAGGAGACTCCGAGACGAGATCAGAGAGTTCGAGTTTCTGACCGCCACAGACACGCTGTCATTCTCAGAGCTCCTGCCCCTGCTGCTTTCACCCACACACACACACACACACAAAAACACGCACACAAATCGACGCACGCACATGTCGAAATACGCACATACCGTCATGAACAGAAGCACAAAAAGTAGTGAAAAAAGTACACGCAAACACGCATTTGTTCATCTGAGGCAAAATTAAAAGCAGCAACAAATCAAACTTCACCGCAAACTTTCCCAGAAGCACCTGCCCCAACTCTGCACCCTTCATCCCAGTGCCAGAGGTCTTCTAAGGCTGTGAGGCGCTGGGTTGCAACATCAAACTGTTATTCCCAGGTGATGATGTAAGTGTTGAGGGAAGAGCGAAAATAATCTTATTTAATTTACATAATGTGTTGACTTTGGAACTGATACCACTCTGCTGGAAAGAACACAGAACCTTTTCATTGGCAGCTCTTGCGCTCAACACATTTTAGTGATTAATGCAGTCAAACAGACTTGAAACATCTGTCCTACGTTCTCATCTAACTGTCTTTTGGCTCTGCAGTTGGGTTAGCCGCTCGATATGGGATTCAGCATGTCCTCGGTGTGGCAGCTTGGTTAGCCTTCAAAGCCACGCCAGGTAATGGCACTTTGGCTTTGTGATGCTGCCACAAGCTCACAATTATAAAGGATCTTTTGAAGATTCTGGCGCCACATTTCAACAGTATCTCCGTGCTGTTTAATCATACCTCTCTAGTGGCCTGGAGAGCTCACTGAAAAGGGAAGCAAATTACATTCTGATAGCGCTGGGTAAAGTGATGCCAGGCTGTTTTGTTGCTGCCTGACATGTGGCCTGGCAACTCCGTCCAACCCCTGGGGTAAAGTGACATCAGCAACCACAAAGCTCCCGTTTGCACATGAGGAAGGAGCGGGGGATAAACAGGGGATCTGTTTGGAAAGGCTCAGTGACGCTTTCCTAGGTCTCACCTCAAAAACCAGGGTGTTGACTGCTCTTGTATTCCCAGAGCATCTCGCACTCTCAAGGAAAAATATGCAGGAGTGGTGGAGGAAAGCCCGAGATTGAGTATGAAAGAGAGAGTGGGAGAAAATGAGACAGCAGGGACTCGAGCTGGAAGGGGCGGTGGGGGGTGGGGGGGTAGGGTGAGAGAGGGAGAAGCAGAGTGAGGGAGAAAGAGAAGGGGGAATGGTCTTTGTTAATCCCTCCACATCTGGCTTCTATTAGGATATGGGGGCCGCTAAAATAATGTTTTTCACCCTACAAGCCTTTCTGTGCTATAAATTACCCACCAGCCACTGTGCCTTCCTGACTGAAACTCTTTCAGAGAGCCAGTCCGTTTCTCAACCCAACTCCTCCTCCTCCTCCTCCTCCTCCTCCTCCTCCTCCACCCTTGTCCTCTCTGCTTTCTTCATTTTGAAACTCCCTCTTAGCCGGCGCCGGCGCAGTAACATTAGGCCTCTCTTCCTCTCAGCTTTCCACACTTCCTGTCCATACTTTGGTTTTCATAACTTTGCCATTCCACTGTGTTTGAGTATCTCCATCCTCATGAGTCAGAGCAGTGTGGCTCCTCCATTGGGCTTGATTTGCGTCACTCAAAAGTTTTATGAAGTTCAAAGACATTTGTTGTCTTCAAACTTTTTTACAATCTAGGTGACTTCAGTTCATGTTAATTCGGTTGCGGTTCAGCACAGTCATCCGGCCAATACAAACAGTATTTATAAAGCGCCACAGCCAACTGTTTATGAGTTATCACTTTATGATTATTTCTGTGGCATCTGTGGTCTTTAAGGAAACTTTTACTGAAGAAAATATTTTACAGTGGATCACAGCTGAGCTGACAATTGTATTCTGATTCACCAGAAAGCAGCTCCACCAATAAAAGCTGCTGATTCACAGTTAAAGATTAGTGTGTGTTGAACAGCTTGTATGGTGATGAAGAGAGGGGTGAACTCATGTTAGTATTTCTGTCAGTTGGACGGTATGTGGAAATATGAATAAAAAATACTATCAAACATTTCCACCAGTATATAGAACCTGGACCAGTGTTAATCACAGGCGGAGACAAAACTTGGACAAACTGAGTTGATGTAAACTCTGCATTTAGAGACAATTACACTAATTCTTAAGAACAACTCTGGGAATGTGTGAAGATCTGACACTGATGAGGTTTTTTTTAATGCTTGTGCCATTAAAGAATGACTTTGTCTGTTAAACTGCTTCTTGTGTGAGACCCAATGTACAGAGAGGCGAGTTCACTGCTGGGGCTAATCCCAGCTCAGCTTTTGCAGCAGTGGTGCCCAGCTTCATCATGCAGTGGACTGCTGTGTCCATTACACAGACCAGCACAGTACCTTATGTTATTTCTGCCGTAATAATTTCTCACTGTTCGTCAGAATATAAACACTGCAGCAGCGACTCTGCATAAAAGCAAGTCCTCAAACTTCATGGTTTCTATCCTGCACTGTACTTTGACTCTGGATACAGCCTAAGAGCCTGATCTGTAGCCCCCTTCAGCCTCTCAGCAGTGAGACGGTCAGCCAGGTCTGATCTGTCACTGATGATGAGCCTCTGCTCATCATCGCCAGGGGTTAAGCAGAGTTCAATGTGCAGAAGTGCATAAAAGTAGTGTGTTTGCACGTATGGAGCTGGAGACATGAGGTCTAAAGGCCGGTGAGAGGGCCAAGGCAGGGACTCGTGGAGAAGAAGGGAGGGAGGCTGGTGGAAGGGGTGAAGGGCAGCGGGTCAGTGCCTCATCACCAGTAACACCAATTAGATAAATAAGAGCTGACAGCTTAGAGGATGAAAGGGAGAGGACTGACTAATGCGTGAATTCAAGTGGTAACGATGAACTGGCCGAACCTGATTTTATAGCCATTAGGCACCTGTTTGAGGGGAGCAGCTGAGCCCGCCAGGAGGCCGAGGCTTCCCCAGATGATCCCCAGTGCCTGTGCACATCTGCTCTGAAACCAGAGTCATATGCAGGCTGTGGCACCCACTGATGCTCTTAGAGATCAAAACAAGGAAACCAGGAAGCCTGTACATTGCGAGCTACTTGTACTCATTTTTATTCACTTATGATAATTCAAACAGTATCTTATCCGATGACCCGATGAGAAAGTTTCTTCTCAGGTTACAGAGATCAAACCAAGATTACACCTGAGAGCAACAATTGCCATCTCACCTCCCAAAACTGGCTCTTTGCAGGTAGACTGCGGGCATCAGTGAGAGAAAATCTCTGTTACCTGGTTGAGGAGGTATCGTGTATCTATCGACCATGATTTACGTGCTATGATGTGACAGGGTTTTGGCAGAGTGAACTCGAACTTTTGATCGTTTGAAGTCGTTCTGAGAAACAACAGGATCATGTGAGCCTGCAGAGGGGAATGCACGGACATATTTCAGCACAGCGTAATTCTAGCTGGTCACGGCCTATCATCTGGATGGAGTGGATGTCATCCCTGTGCGGGTACCCATTGTGTCAACGGGCCCTTTGCCACATACTTCGATGTGCCCCCTGTCTCTTCTGTCTGTCTCTCCATTACTCCATCCCATAATTACCTTCTGCACTTCACTCACTGAACTCAATCCTTCCTTTGCTTGTCTGCCAATTCCTCAGATGTTCAGAGAGAGGCATGTCATTATCCTGCTGAGATGGGCTGGCCAGAGGACTGACTGTCTGGACTCTTCCTACAGAGCCGTCTGGTTCAGTCCGATCCAGTCCCTGGGTCTGTTTTTGTAAATACATGTTACATTGGAGTTCAAAACAACTTGTGAACTTTAATACTTTGAAGTGCATGAGTTTTATTTCTGTGGTTATCTGGTATTGGAAAACTGCTGTTGCTATGTCTATCTGCTCACATGACGCCTGTGTATCCTCGGGCTGTCAGAGTTTATCTCAGCTTAGAGCGAGAATGTCTAGATAAGAGATGAGTAACGAGATAGACAGTTTGAGCGCTGAGGCTTCAGATGAGAGCGGACCTAGTGGCCGAGGCCCTCGAATTCCAGCATGGAAATATCACAATTTATCCTGTGGAAGGTAAGAAAAGGAAGGACACAAACACCCTTTCAAGAAACAAGGTAGATTTATGTTAACTATGCTTGGGACTAAAAACCCACGTCATTTTTCTATCATGATCCATGGGATTATTTGTATGGAGGTGGGGTGTGTGTGAGGCTATGAACAGGGGAGGATATTCCTCCATGCAGGGGTCTAAGATATCAAAGCCAGAAGGCTGTGGGGAGGATGGAGAGGGTTGATGCAGCGGGAGGGTTTTCGGGGTTGGCTTTTGTTGCAACCCCCTCCACCAGGATCCCTGAAAAGATCACCAAGCAGGCTGATTTGTCACGGCTCCGAGCTCTCCCTTCTGATTGGTTACGGCGGGCGAGCAGATGTTGGAGCTGCAGCGGGGAGTTCGGATGATTCCAGCTCCTCACTTCTCTCACGCCGCGGGACGGTCACACAGCACCAGCAGCTTTCACACACACAACCTGCTGAAGCCGGGGGGCCCATGAGGTTCACAACACACACTGCTCGCTCGGGTGACTCTCAAAGACAGACTCACACTTACCACTGTTCACTTCTGCTGCCTTACATCAAATGCTTCACTCTAAACTATGTCTCCTCCTGAAATTTATTATGGGTGTTAACTGACCGTGTATGAATCCACTTCAAGATGCTACTGGCAAACCAAAGGCCTTGTCATGGGGTCATGTCTTTACTCCTAATTACGAATAGATTACAACCTGCACATGGAGCTTCATAATACAATCTCGCTGCATTTTCTTTACAAATATTTGTTCAATCAAATGCAAGTTTGGGCAAAAATTGTGTAAGGCTAAAACTGATACCCAGTCACATAACAAAGCTACTTATCAGAAAAGAAATGGCTAAAAAGAGAGATGAGTTGAGAGAGTTTTACACTTTCTGCTTACCATTGTGTCAGTTTTGAACACCCACCCAGTAGTTCTGCATGACTTTCAGCTACAAAACCTCCATAGTTTTCTTGTACGGAGAACGTCAAGAAAAAAACAGATTTTAACTTCCACTTCCTGAAATGCTTAGGCGGCTTCCAGTCTTATTCAGGTAGCGCTTGATATTTTCCCCTGACAGAGTGAACTACCCAAGATAAAAGGAAAAAGATGCCTCAGGGATAATGTTCAGACCTAACTCCTGTTTGAGTGAACTAATTAGTGTGATTAGTGTAGAGATTAAATGACGTCCATGTGTCATTAGAACAATCCTGTTTCTGCGCTGTAGCTCTTTATCCTTACTTCCAGCTTTCCTGCTACGGCAGATAGCAGTAATGCAGCTTGTGTATACGGTGGTCTCGTGACGCATGATGAGTCCAGTTTACTGAAGCCTCAGCTTGGAGAGGCAATGAGCTGCGTTCTGTAATTTGGGGAAGAATTGTAATTGCTCTGCTTTGTATCAGCAGCCTGATGCTTTTGCTGAAGGGTGTTGGTTCCATACAGACTCTTCCTGGCAGTTAAAGAAGCAGATATGCTATCTGGAAAAATCTGCAGGCTCTGGAGCTTAAAACAGTTCCCATACTGTCCCCCCTCTGCTTGGCCAAAGCTGCAGAGCAAATGGCCAGTTGGACTGTCTGCTGGTTTTCCCTTTCTCTTCCTGACATGTGTTTTTCTGCACAACAACAACAAACACTAATAGAAAAATGCACATACTGACAAATGAGCATGGCTATTATATGGTGATGTGGAACAAACTTTAATAATCATTTCCAAGTTCAATAAGGCCTTGTGCCGTACAATACATCTCCACAAGACAGTTTTCAGCAGTTCCTAATTTCTGATAAATTAATCTACAGATGTAGTTTCCAGTTTCATCATGCTGGCATCTGCATTTACAGATCTGGCAGGGGGCCATAAGGGAAAGTGTGCATGTGAATGTGTGGACGGTTCACACACACACACACAATCAGAGCATTTGGAAAGCCAACAGGGACTGTTTAAATGAAGATCTCATGAGATTTATGGGTCCATTTACAGCGGTGCATTTTCTTTTAGAGAAACAAAACAGATGTAAGGCTATCGTGATAACAAATACTTTATTGACAGTATGGCCCTACAAGCTGAAAACCTTTCAGCCTGAGTCTGGACAAGTGCCACCAAAAATGAAGAGCAGGCACAAACCTTTCTCATGACTGCAGTAGGTGTGTTCATCACAAACATACAGCAACATCTCCGAGGCCCTTTGAGCCAGAGCCGACGTGTTTAAGGTTGATTTATGATTATTCTGTTTGTTTCCAGTGTCATTTCTCTGCATGGCATATTTGCTGCTCCACTTAGTCGGATCAAAATATCTGTGTGTTTCTTCCACATTATGTTGCATGGTATCGATTTTCCTGAAGTTCCCAACCATACGCAGACAAGCAGCTAATACCAAATGATTTAAAGCAGGAGACGCACACAGGAAGGAATTTCTGATTGATTGAAATAATGAACTGCTCGGTTTGTCAAAGTGAAGGCCCAGAGGGTCAAAGGGCAATGTGTCTCAAAGCACAGACAGGAGTTGTCTTATCCACTAAAAATCAGCCCGCTGTGGCTCTGTTGCGTGTGCGAGTTTGCTCTCTTTGAAGCATGGTGCTCCCATCCACGTAGCATGGCGTGACTGGAGCCAAACAGGGTGAGGAGACCTATGAGGGGAGATGTTCTGGTTGTGGTTATCGGTGCGCTATGCTGGCATCCAGGCAGCTCAGCATGTTGGAGAGATAACAAGCCTTTAGGAGGGAGAGCAGGAAGGGGGGTGAGGGTGGTTGTGAGAGAGTCAGACCATCCACCTTTTAATACCATGTGACCAGGCCTCAACACAGGTTGCGGACAATTGAAGTCTGAGCCAGTAATGCACATCTGTGCCTGATTTTATTGCTGTTCAATTTTGCATCGGTATGCACAGAGGCCAACAAACAAAGCACAGTTCCACCTTGTTCCCATATCCCTGAGTGAAACATGCCTGCCCCCCTCCCATCAACCTTCCTCTCTCCCCCCGTGCAGAGACCCATTTTAGACACACATAGGCATGCATTACAGAGAATGCAAAGGTACAGATCTTATATTGAAGTAGCATTCCGGCGTAGCCCCCACGGGGTAGATGACAGGGTTTTACTTAAAAGAAAAAAGGCATGCAGGGGGAGACTTCAAGTCTGAGGAGGATATTAGAAAAATACATTGAAAAACGTCCCCTCTGGCAATTTTTTTTTCACTTTCAGGACCAATTTTGTACCTTTCCTTCAGAGGGAAAAGAGTGTTCAGTTGAGGGGGCAGGAGGAAGGGAGGGATGCCGTTTTTTTTTTTTTTTTTGTAAGTCTGAAGTGCAGAGGACGTAATGAAAACCAACTGGCAGGCCGTCACTACCTATCTATTCTGGTGCAGGGGTGCATTGACATGGAGAGGGAAAACAGGCCCTTTCCTAATCCAGTCAGGCCTGCACTTTTCTTTTTCTTCCCTCCTTCTATTTCTCTCCCTCTGTTTCATTTTCAGGCATCCAACTGTTCTGCACAGTCGGTGCCTTAACAAAACAAGAGAATGACTTGAAAACAGGACGATGATGTGAGCTGATGTGTAACTTTGGAGAGGTTATATACTACAAAATCAACTTTCACCCAACACCAAGATTTCTCCCGTTTATCAGTATGAATATAAATCCCCCATAGAGAAATCAGATATGTTGGGTCTTAAATTTGAATCTTTTATTATGCTATCTAAAAAATAAATAAATAAATAAAAGACACATTAGCTTCCAGAAGACAAAATACAAATGAGTCAGGTGGGATTTTTTTAGTCCAGAATTTCTGTGTGTTTTGGATCAGAGAAGCAGACTGAGATGTCTGGATGTTTGGTCATGTCCCACCTGACTGCGGTGGTGAAAGCAGTCTTTGGATGGACTCTCAAAGTTTGCAGGGCGATAAGGCTCTGAAGAGAGCTCTTTCACACCCACACTGCTTCCTAATCCACCCTGCGCCACCCAAACCACCAAGCCCAATATTAGCTTTTCTGCAGCTGGCCAGTCCAGGTTAATGAATATGAGCATGTTTGTTTGCATGCATGTGTGGTGTTCCTGAGCTGAGGAGGGTATTAGCTGCTGATATTTCACCCTGATGCAGATTTTTAAAAAGCCATGAGGGAACTTTCCCATTAACACATAGTTTTCTGTCATTGTCTGATTTAGTACTGTGGGCTGTGTTTATTTTCTTCTGATGTATTCTGGATGATTGAAAAAAGAATAGAGCAGATTTCACATGAACACTCTGCGAAACCAAATTCAGGGTTGTACGGTGACATCACAAAATTGCAGAAGTACTGATGGCTCATTTTAAGGCTCAGTCTCTGAATACAGGCTTTGTGCATTTCTCTGTGGAAAGAACATGGAAATCTCACTTTACACAATATGTGACTTAATTAGCCAGATTTCTCAAACCAATAGTCCAAAAGCTCAGTGTGGATGTCAGTGTAAAGACATTTGACAGTGAACACCTCCTTTGGTAAGAATGAACATAAGAAAATGTATTTGTCTGACCGATGAACAGAGAGACTGGCTGGTCCATTAGCAAGGGCTTTGTCAAAGTCGACCAAACAAAGCCAAAGTTCTATTAAGATTGTGAGCTGCTGTGGTTCATGTGACATTTATAGGAATAAACATATGCACAACAAACCCCACTGAGTCAGACTCCATGTTAATATCTGTTTGAAAGTGGGGAAATTATGATTATGAGTCCATGAGACAAGGTCTTTTTATGCACTCAGATGAAGCACTATGGTGCCTATTGTAGCTGTGAAACGTTTATGACTGCTGTTCTGTAGTTAAACATTTGTTAACACTCCATCTAGCCTTTCCCTAATCATCAGTCATTAGTAAAGTCCAACAGGCTCCTCTCATTAACCAGCCCAGGCTGACAGGTAGAGAGGCCCTTTCATTCTCTCCACATTTATTACTGCCTACTTTAATGAGCACTTTGGACCATCACCTCCACTCTGTGATTTATAGCATTTTTAGTGGAGATCAGAGGCCCGGGACTGTTGCGCGCCTGTGAAGCCGGCAGCCTCTCCTGACACCCCGGGCTGGCCTAGGCACTGGGGGAACACAGCTGGGCCCAACATGACGAGAGGTGTGAACTCCCCGGGCTTAATGAGCTGGCGGAGGAGGCGGATTACAGAGGGGGTCAAAGGTGATGGGACCAAGGCTGAGGAGGCTGGTCTTAATATCCATGAGCCAGATTAAAACAGAAGAGATTAACTTCATCAATGTGCCGTCCAAGAGAATTCCTAAAAATCAGACCACTCATTTTAGGACAAGTTGACAGGTAACCTGTGTGTGTCCACCTGTACAGTGAGGGTGAGTAATGATTCTTAGAAATGCAAAAACAAAGCAATGGACATATACCACAGTGGGTGTGACTGTTAATGGCTTTGGGAGGCCATGAACTGAAAACTCATTATCCTTTCACCCAACGTTGAAAAAGTATTTTAAAAATGCTGAAATAAAAGTTGAATCATTTCTCTAAACAATGACACAGCAGTATCGTTGTCCTCTGCAGCCAAGTGTTTTCACTGTGGCTTCAAAACACTTTGATTTCGCTCCTCATCTCCCAAATTCTCCCGACTGGACAGTTCTGCACAGAGACCAGATTCAGAATTACTTTTGTTTTTGGGACAAAATATTCTTTTTAACCAGTCAAAAGACAGCATCAACAAGCAGCTACACACAAAAAAGTTCACTGTAACTATTTCAAAGTTCAAGTGTTATTAACACAAAAAGCTATTTTGGGATTTTGAATTGTTGTTTATTACTCTTTTAGTCTTTGACACATTGAACAGAAAAGTTGGGAAGCTGCTTTGCAGCTGCATCAATAATGAAAAGAACATTTTAGAAATTCATGAGAATAAGAGTTTAAAAGGGAGTGGAGGAGCAGGAGCCAGGCAGTCCGACCCCTGAGCTGTTTTGACAGTCATGTTGTGGAGAATGATTCCTAGACAGGTCAGGTTCATGTTAGCCACGCTCCTCTGCTGCCCTGACCCGCTGACTACATCTACCCATGAGCACCTGAGGTGAGATGAGTCATTACCAAACCATCTTAGGAAGCTGGTATGATGAAGTAGCAATTAGATGAGTTGGTGCTCCACTGATGCCCCCCACCACTCCCTCCTGACCCCAAACAGTCCAGTATCACAGAGGTGAACCTGAGCTGCCTAACTGTCCCCCTTTGTGCCATCAATCCAATCTGAGAGCTGAGATTCCCCTGCCTTGTCTCTCTTTTGATCAATTTGTCCTGGCTGCTCAGTTTTCCTTCATTTCACTCTTTCACTCCTTTTCCTCCTTTCATTCCTTCATTCACAAAACAAACCGAAAATATCTCCTCTCATCTTCTGCACACACCTTTCCACTTGGTCATTTGACTGCTTATTGTTCATAACTCCTAAGTATGTAAAAACAAAACAGAAAAAAAACACAGTAGCCCAAAAGACTTTCCACCACATAACATTACTGAGCATTTAAACAGAGGCAGCTCTATCACATTCCAAAAGCCACTGAATGACAAGTCTGCAGCAATAGGAACAAGATTTGGTATTTCCAGTTTCCCTATGTGGACACACTGAATTTAACTTCTCCATCTCACCGCACCCCATTTCATTTTGAGTGCACAACTCTGCAGTGACCTTAGTCCATCGGGGCACGGAGGCAGGGAGGAAGGAGGAAGTCCAGTGAACTCATGCTGGGCCGGGACATTAACTGTGGGAGCACACAGGCCATGAAATATATGCCTCTTTAGAGAGACTTTTTTATTCGCCTTTAACAGGGCTGTAAACTTGCCTTTCAGTGCCCTGATCAGGAGACCACAGGCGCAGTGACACCAGCCTCATCACTCCCACCACACTCATCTCATCTATTCCCGTATCTGTCCACACCGCTGCACGAAACGGGATACAGGAAGTAGACATGGATTCAACTTTGGGGTCAAGGGGACTTTTGTCCAGCAAGCCTAATTTGAAACAGGAGCCTTTTCAGACAGCTCTATCTGGCTCCCACTTGTACTGTCTTTCCAGCTGTCCCCTGGGAGCTGCGATTTATGGAGCAGAGAAGGGAGCACAGCCTGTGGAATGGAGCAGATTGTTCACGGATCTAGCTTGTCTCTCTGGCATAAAGGGGAGAAGAAGGAGGCGACAGGCAGAACTGGGTGAGATACCGTGAGTTGGAGGGGTTGGGGGGGGGGGGTCATTATGAAGACATCAGTGTCTTCACTTCACATCTGCCTGAGATTTCCCCACAACCCATCCTGTTCCAGGAGAGAGTCACTCCTGTGGGGTTTGACAGAACCCAACCAATCTGTTGTGTCTTGTCACTGATTAGATAACAGTGATTATCACTGTGTGGTTAGCGAGACAAAACATGCATCCATATGGATACAGAGACAAAGATACGGTGAAAATGCAGCTGTGAATTTATTTTGAAATACCCACTTTTATTTTGAAATCATCAAAACAGGAAAAGGTGCCTGTTAGCCCCGTAAGCTTCACGCACAAACACTGAGAAGCACCTGTAGCAAAAATGTAACCTTGCTAGGTTATTTGTTGTCCCTCCATGCTTGGTAGTTTTGACTCCAGCTGTCTACATGTAAGTTTGAAGAAAGGTTTGTGTTAAAGAATCGTATTTGGACCGTGGATATTGCCTCTGAGGATGATCGAAGGTACGTGTGCTGTTGGATGAGAAGCAGGCTGAAGTGGTTAGTATTGCCCCATGCTTTCTTTATCTGTATTAGCTACAGTGCTAAGCAGTGATATTTTGCTGATGGTGAAAGCTGAAAAGCTGAAAAGCTGAAAGCTGACGTTGTTTTTTATTTTGTCTGCCTGCACTTTTGGCTCTACAGGGTAAGTAAAAAGTAAAAGGAACTGGAGTCTGGCATCCAATCAACAGGGCGGCATATATAGGGAAATGTAAATAGACATGTAGGCTACAGTACATCAGCACACAGGCATACACAAACATGCACACACGCTTTTTTTGTTTACTCTTGGTACATTTTCCTGTGGCTCCACAGTGATTATCTGGTGATATCCTGCAGTGATTGTGTGCCTGGCCCCTGCTGAGGGCTGTGAGGCTCCACATCAGAAAAAGCGGAAGAGAGATAGATGGTATCTTCCTGGATGGTGTGTTTGACCAGTGCGACGCACAAACAAAAGTGATGCTTCTCCTGGGCCAAGGGTACTGGTTGCGTCGCGAGACACAAGCAAGCAAATATGAGGGCAGTTGATGCTCTATCACACCCTGACATCCCTCTGCCTCCATTCTGTCTCTCCCTGCATTTCTGCTCAAATTCACGAAAACAAACAAGCATGGAGCACGATGGCACAAACACCAGACCACACTGATACCACAGCATTCTGTTTGAGGATTATTTTAGACCCAAGCGGGAATGCCAGTAACCTTCAAAGGCCATAATGAGATAAGTTCAAGCATCCAAACATTTTGAGCATGTGCTCTCCTCAAGGTTGACAAATGTGCTCTGCAAAAGCTGCGTTCAGGAATGCACGCTGACAGCTTCATGGCCTCATCTAAAACAGAGCCAGCATGATGGATGGTGTCCTCCTTGACAATGCCAGCTGGTAGATGTTTGTGTAATGACATCTATATGTAGTCTATATACATTTTGCCTTACATACATACATGAAGGCTATATGTGTGTAGATGAGATGAGGATCTCTGGATTACTGAATGTGAAAGTCAGGCGTTTACTTATTTGTTATTTATTTATGGTATTGGATTTAAGATGAATCAATGAGTGTGAGGGGAAAGCATCAACTTTTGCACTTTTATCTGAATGCATAATTCTTACATATGATATAGATGTAAATATACAAATTAAAACCAAAACTCAGCAAATCCCAGAGACCGAAACTTTGGCTGCAGCACGCTTAATGATGTCCCATTCAGATCATAGGGAGTCCTTGCACTGTGATGGCAGACAGACGAGAACCACATGCACAGCTAACATAACAAAACAATCAGGAGAGCTGATTGAAAAGTCAGTATAGAAGTTACTTGGCAGAGAAAAAAAAACATGCTGAATGTGGGATCAGTTTGTGTGTGTGTGTGTGTGTGTGTGTGTGTGTGTGTGTGTGTGGAGGTTATATGACCAGACGGGGTGCGAGTGAAAGAGAGTGTGGTGACCTGTAACAGCTCCATGACTGCAGTCTGGGGCTTTAAAATCCACACGCCGTGGTCCTGGATTGAACCCACTGCAGACCTCACTTCAGTATAGACAAGGCCGCCCCAATGGGAAACTGATTGTTTATTTAACTACTGTTTTATGGAATACCTAGTGACAGGAAGTCCTTAAAACAGCAGCAGTTACTATTTATATAGTCCCTTTTCGGAGTAAACACACACTTGCTCGCCCCTCCTCCCTCCAGCAGACACCCTGCCGTTGAGGAATGCATCCATTCACAAGCTGGTGGCCATCTTGGAAGCTTGCCTCTCACTTCCTGTTTCCATGGCTACACTCCAGTGCTACGGGAGATGATAAGCACTCGCAGTCTCCGGTCCTAATCCTCTTCATCGAGCTCATTTTCTACATCACTTCATGCCATTCGGAATGAGCTGGAAAAGCCAGTTAGCTGCAACAAGCGTCACATTTTTACGCACATAATCCCCTGATCCACAGACAGAAGCAAATACACACAAAAGAGAAAGGAAATGCTGACACATTTGTTTTATTTTATATGTATTTTTTTCTACCCAACAGCTGGAAAACATTCAGTCTGGAGCTGCACTGGTTTGAATGCAGATTTGGACTTGAATGAAAGTTGAGGTTGTGCAGGAGTTCGACACATGTTTGTGTGTAGCTGTGGGGCAGCTGTATTCTGATCTGCTCCTCCAGCGTTGCACCATAAATCACAAGGTCACCATGAGCCTGTGGGACCAGAGGAAACATCAGTGTTAAACAGGAATGATATTTCACTTCAGCCTCTTCCTGCTCCAACTATTCCCCAGATACCCACTACAACCAACTCCTGAATGCTTTATCATGACAGCCTCACGTCACTGCCGGTTTGGATGGTGGGGATGAGACCGGAACAACACGTCCATGCGATTTGGAAATCACTTATAAATTACGTTGGAGATCGGCGGACGTGATATAGTGCAGGAGTGGGGAATAGCACAGGAGTTTTCATGGCTTCACCTCAAGATTGCTGTTAAAAAAGGACTGTTAAGAAAATACACAAGTAGTGGAGGAGTAATGAAAAACTGATGATAGTTACAAAACAAAGTTGCTGAGTTTTGCAGTTCATCTTTGTGCAGTAATTATTTATTTTACATATCACAGACTATCATCCATCTCTGGATCCATTCAGCTGGAACAATTACATACTTTCTTTCTTTCTTTCTTTGTTTCTTTCTTTCCAACAGCTGTGGAATCATTTTCTGAGAGCTGTAACTTGTCTTTTTTTTCCCCTTTTGTTGATTTTTTTTTCTTCGATCTGCTTCGTTGCCATTATTCAGTAGATACAACAAGAGTATCATAAGGTCAAAAAGAGACATTATAAATGTGTGTTTTGTTAGACATTAAAATTCAGTGCAGCCACTAGTGACACACAAAGTCAAGTTAGAGTTGGCTCTCTCCTTGTAGGCAGGCAGGTGTTTCACTGTGAATCCACGCATGTATATTGTTGAGTTGTGGACAACTCAGGCAAAATAGTGACAGTGTGAAGACTGGAGTTTAGACAGTTTTATGCCCCGTACAGTTCTCGCATCAGATGGGGGAAAGCTTTAAAGATGACCAGAGGATGTGCAGGGTCACTGCGGTGTCAGGAGAGAGACACTCAGGATTGTTGTACATGGTGAAGCCCGGGGAGATGTGAGAATAAGTGAGATGTTACAGACTGATGAAATTCCCAGAGAGGCCACGATGGATAATGTGATCCCACCACTGTGATGCAGAAACCAGATGGGGATGAGTGCCTTCAAATTTCTCTTTCTTTCTTTTACACATCCATGAACACACACACACACACACACACACACACACCCGAACGTATAGAAAGACAAATTGTATGCACGCACACACTGCAAACACCTGTCTAAGTCATGAGATACGACCCTCCGAGGGGAAATCCATTTAGTCCGTGTTGTAAAATATTGTGATTTTTCTCACTCTCGTATATATTTCTTCGCCTGCACAAAGTTTTCCTTGTGTTATAAAAACATATAAAAAGTCGGAAATAAATGTCTCTGTCTCCTTTAGAAGACAAGTTTTTTTAGATAGTTCTCTAATTGCCCCACGTCTTGCCAAACCATCATATATACAAAAATGGAACGAGTGTCTTTTCAGGGCAGTGAAATTTCACCGACAGCATCTGTTTTGAGTAAATGATGTGAATGTGATTGTCATGTTTAAAGCCTAACAATGACTTAGTCCTGCTTGACCAATCCACAAACAGAAGGATGGTACTGTTATCTGGAAGTGCCTTTTAATAGCACTGGGAGTCAGGCGTTCCTCTGGCCCCAGCTGACAGAGTCAACACAACCCCGGGCTGCTTTGCAGGTCATAAACACTCTGTTGACAGTGGTTGGAGGCTTATTATCCTCACAGCAATGCACAGCAAGCTGAGTGGACCAACTCCAAACAGTCACTGCTTGTGGACTGAGATCAAAAAGCCCCTATTCAGAGCTCTTGTGCCATTTGAAGCTCAATCGGGTGTCAAAAGAGGAAAATCAGTATTTTAATGTCTAACGTGTAAACGGTCAGTGTTTTGCATGACCACCAACAGGTGTGTTGTAATCTATTGATATTTTAATCAGGGCTGATATGACGAAGGAAACAGGCCTCATATCAGTTAAATGTGGGCCAGAGGTCACTGTGCTTTGTGTGCACACTGTTTCTGCTGCCTCTGCTCTCGGTCAGCAGCTCTCTGAAGCTGCCGTGGCTCAACAGTGTGGAGCTGGCAGCTCCGCGCAGATAAGTGAGTATATACCCCAGGGGGCCAGAGACAGCCAAACCCTGAGTGGATGAGAAGTGTCTGTGCTGTCAGCTTTGGTTCCCAGCGTGGCCTCTCCTCCTCGGCTGTCCCTCCCGCCCCCACCGAACCCCTCCCTGGCCCTTTGTGTGTGGACCCTGCACCCTGTGGACTCGCCGCTCTCTGGCCTTTCACATGCGACTGTGTCCAATCACCCTGCTCACCCCCCTCTGAACCCAGAGCCTCTGTCTCCATCTCCAACCAGCTCCTGACCCTGAGAGAGAGAGAGCGACGGAGAAAGAGAGAGAAAATTAAATTAATCACTTGCAATCAGAAGGACGAGAGAAAAAGTGGGTAGCATTGTCTAATAAAGCATCAGCTAAAGAGCTGAAACTTTACAACTCAGGTGTTTAACTGATTATACAAACAACCAGGTTGCGACAAAACACTTACAAGTAAGTGTCTCCTCTGACACCAGGCCTCTGACGTACAAAGAATATTATACTAATGACATTAATGCCAAAAATGAGCAAATATAATAAGCATTAAAAAATGAACATTCATACATCTGTGATAAATTCATGTTGGTGTCTAAGGTCAGACTGTCCATTGCAGGTGTTGTACTGCAGATTGAAAAAGAGCTACGAGTGGATTTTTTGAAAGCTGGAAACCATAAGGCCTCTATGAACGATTGATTAGAAACCGATGCTGAAAAGTGACTTAACAGAACATGGAGAAAAACCAAGTAGATAAAACATACTTCTCAATGACAGAAAACTGGCACTGTTAGCAACAAGTTACAACAAAAACAGGACTGTCCAACTCTTGTCAGTGAAAACAGAGTCGAGGCATCCATCCTTCATCAGTCTCGTCTCCTCCTCCTCCTTCTCCTCCATGTTGTTTTCTTTCTCCTCCTGTGTCAGAGGTTTGCTGGTTTGTTGGCTTTGGCCATGAGCGCCTGAAGGCCCTCACTGGGTCGACCCAGCCTCGGGAGGATTGGCTCACACCTTCCATAGAAGTCAGCTGTCAGATGCTGAGCTGCACCTGCTGTCTGAAGCAGGGTGGGCCCGGCCGCTGCCGCCGCCACCACCACCCCGCCAACGCTGGAGCACATAATTACTGCCTCAAAGATGATTATGCTGTTTACTCATGCCCATACGCACAACAGATGACTGTTTCTCACTCTCAGCTCCCTCTCTCTCTCCCCCCACCTCTCTGTGAAGGCATTTCACCTAGTGATGAGGAAATGGCTGCAGCCAACCAACATTCAGACTATCCAACCAGCAGGTCTGATGCCAGAAATGACCCGTAGCTATTAGCTGTTCAAACAACCCCCTCCCACATAACTTTAATTCAATTCAATGGGCCCAGTGAGAGCTGGTTTAATCTACAAGGAACAGTGTATCCCACTGGAAAATAAAGAAACCTGCCTTTATGGCTTTGGGGCAGTGTTGGGATTGAGGCTGTTTGTGCAGCAGATGAAACTGTCACAGAGGTTAACTCACTCACTCAGTCAAGCTTCAGGTAGAAACAATGTCGAGTGTGCAGCTTAGTCTTTTATATTATATAGGAGTCTCTTTTTTTATCTTAAACACAAAGCTCAATCTGACAGAAACGATCCAGACATGAATCATTTGTCCTCACGTCAACACTGGTGTCACCTCTGAAGTTTACTACGGTATTTCTTATGATGGCCACCTGACTGCATGACACAGCAGTTTACAGCTCACACATGTATTCTTCTGTGTTCATACAAAGCTACAATAAATCACACATGTACACGTGAGAAAACACACCCTGAGCTCCTAGAGGTGATGTGGATTATAAAATCTTGATTAAAAAACGTCATCGCTGTTATCTGTCTTTGTCATGAGTGAATGAGTGCACTCTACACTGCCATCCCATTCACTGCACTTTGTAGAACCATAAATACATAAAAAAAAAACATCTAAATAAAGTGGAAGTGGAATATTTATTTCTTTTTTTAAGAGACGTGGTTCAAGGTCGTGTTGTGGTGTAAATGTTTACTTGATAGCAAACAAAAGGGAAAAAAGGCTTTGAGGTTGACCTTTAGGTCCTGGTGAGATCACACAGGTAAGAGAGCACAGAAGAAGAAGAAGGAGGAAGTTTTTTTTTTTTCCCTCCCCTTGATTGTAAAACTTGTTAATGCAGTCTATATGGGTAACACCCCCCACACCCCTCTCTCCCTCGCTCCCTCCCCTCTCCAGGAGCCGTACTGAGCTGTGGGGCTGGGACATTCCTGGTTTGACGACCAGCCTCGCCGCTGCCATGATTTGCTGAGCAACTCGACACTGGCTTCAAAGATGCGAGAGTAGAGAGAGAGAGAGAGAAGCAGCGGCAGAGACGGAGACCGACAACTTACAATAACGGAGACAGAGACACAGAGTGTGTGTGTCTGTGTGAGTGTGTGTGTCTTTGAACGCACCGAGCTGCCGGGACTTATCGCCTTTATCTCAACACATGGACTCCAAAGTTCCCCGGAGAAAACTCTCCACCACCTTCACTCGAGTTTAGACCAGGGGAGTCGTCGCACCTTGGCCCCCGAAGACTGCTCTGCTCTTCGGGTCTGAAAAGTCTGTTTTCCACCCTCCACCTCCTCCGGCTGTTTTCATGTTTCACCAGTCGCTTCGCACTTTTAGCCCGTGTCTAATGGAGGGCCCCGTACGGATTTGCCACCAGAAGAATGCGTCTTGCTGCTAACCCACCCGACGTCTCGCAGCTTTTGCCCTCCTGCAAGAGAGGTGAGTTGGGGAGGCAGAGAGAGGGGAGTCCCGGGCCGGCTGGCTTGCCTGGCTGCCTGGGAGAGGGGCTGGGGGGAGCTTCGGTGTGCGCACCAGCTAGGCCAGCGGGGCTCGTGTGGAAATAACAGAAGTAGAGGTGGTGTTGTAAGAGAGAGTCGGTTTATCAGTTTATGAGGCATTACCGAGCTTTTCCCTCAACTTTATACGGCGGTGAGAGCGGGGAGCAGCGGCACGGGGCGGCCGTAGCGTAGCCTCCGCGTCGTCTGACTGAGGCAGTCTGGTAAACGGGGGCGCCCGTGTACGGAAATTAATATTATAGCCGATGTGTGTATCCATGAATGAAGCGTCCTCATTAAAGACGCTTACTGTAAACTGTGAGTTTTACAATGTACATTTGCCCCGTTCGACCTCATTATAATGTCAACACTAAAGTTATGAAGAGTCAAAATCACTTGTTTTACAGTTTGGGTTTAGTTGACTTCAAACTTCTTCTTTGTTGGATTATAATCTGCAGATAGAAAAAAGGCGAAACCCTCACAGCAGACTGAGCAGCTTTGTGTTTCAGTGAGGAGAAACTCGTCCCAGACAGCACCATTATCCAGCAGTTTGTCTTGTGTCCGTGTGCAGGGTGACACAGCTCGGCTCTGTTGTCCGAGAGCTCCACGAAACACAAGAAAAATGCCTAAATATTTGTTTGGTAAACAGCGACACTTCACTCCAACATCCCAGCTGAAAACAGATGGCCTGCGGCCTCACTTTTCCAGCTCTGAGACATGAAAGAACATTTTTAGAAATGGAAAACATGTCCTTCGGGTTGACACGTTTGTGCCACAGTCACTAAGAGGTGAAAATGGACTTGAGTTTGTTCTAAAGCTATACTTTTATTATTCTTATTATTGTTATTCTTATGGCTCCAGGTCAGGAGCCAACTTTGTGCCACAGTGACCGCTGTGGCAGAAACATGGTGGCTTCCACTAATATTTGAGGGAGATTTTTCTCTGTCTCTCTCTCTCTGTAAAGACAGAGTCTTTATTGTTTTAGATAAATCCCCTGAGGGTGTCATAAATGTTGGTTTGCTAAATCCATGTTAGTGCAGCTCTGTAGTTTGGAAAGCGCACAAGTCACTGTGCAAAGCAAACAAAAGCAACTGTACCTGCCTGTGTGAATGAAGGAGTTATTATTTACTGACTGGGAACATGCTTTTGACTCATTTTGGATTTGGCATAATTGTATTTGTTGTGTTTCTCAAATGCTTTTTTTTTTAAAAAAAAAAGAAAAGACAAGAGAAAAGTCAAGTTTAAAAAGACAGTTGTCAGAGAAGAAGCTGAATATATGGAGATAATCAAACCCCTCCCCATTGGTTCAGTTTCACGTGTTTCCTCTCAATGTGGAAAATATCCTCAGAGCAAGAAAAAAGTTTGATTTGAAACTCAGAGTGGTTGGTAACAGCTCAGGCCTGAGTGTGCTGTCGTGTGCATGAGATTACTCTGCTCACGTCTGGTTGTGTTGTGATCTGCTCTGCTGCATTTCAGGAACTTTGAGGATGACACTGTAAAACTTGTAGTCTTTATTCACGGACACGTGTTTGAGGAAACTATAAAATTAATGTGCATTGTTGAAGAATGAATTTTAATGTCTGTTGAATACAAATAAATCTAGTTAACACTGATAACTTGCCAATCACACCAAAACAATGCAGCTATAAATGTAAGATGCAACATAAATGCTGAGGATTGTAAACATAGTGAGGAGAGGTTTCAGGTGATGTAGTATAGTATAGTATGTATATGTATAGTATAGTATGGATGTGGCTGCGGAGTCATTTCCTCTATGTGCTCTTCACCCCTATCATCAGAGCATCGCAGTGACTTTTGTTACATAGGGGCGACTCTCAGAAAACTGAACACTTAAGAGTTATTGAGAACAAAGTCCTGGATCCCTCTCAAATGCATGACATCCAGTCAGGGGGACGCACATGGCTGCACGCAGATAAAACACTTTCAAGTTCAAACAGTTGCTCATGCATTGTTGCGACCATGGGGGACAAGAAGACACTTCCGATGCCTTTCAAACCCTTTCAGTGCCCCCCAGTATTGGGTGAGCTTTTTGACAGGGGGCAGAGAGAGATTTGCTCTTTGTGTTCAAGCTTGGGCGCTGACGGGCGTTCACTTTAAAGGACGTTTCCTCCCTCAGGTTTTGGTGCTGAGTCTGCTCGAGTTTTTACTTTCTGAGTTTAGGTGTTGTTTTCCTGTGGCCACTTTCCCTCAGCCTACCTAGTTTTAACTTTATTTACTCCACAGTTTCCTCCTGTACCTTTCTGCCCCGCTATAATCACAGAGAGTCCTGTGGGCTGCACTGTGTACTGGTCAGTCTGTGGAGAAGCTGCTCACTGCCGCCTCTTCATCACTGGTTTCTGATCTAGTATCTGCTGGAAGACATTCTTACACTTTTATTTTGAGAGACTGATTCACAGATTTTCCACAGATATGATGTAAAAACACTTTGATGCCACCTGAGATATTTAAAAATGACATTATTCATCTATATTAATCATTTTTTAGAATAGAAATAAAAACCATGACTCTTGCTGCATCACCATCAGCTGCTTTAAGATTAAAGATACATAGTGTATTTCTGCTGCAACTGCCCAGGTTGTTACCGTGTGGGATTTTCCCCACAGTAACTATATATTGGGGCCATGATTGAATCAGACAACAACAGTCTCAGAATCTTTTTTTGTTGTTGTGTTGTGTTTTCTCAGTGCGTTTTTGTGACTTGTAGGGAAATTAATAAACCATTAGTGGCCCGGCTCTTATCAGACAGAGCCGAACAAAGCACAACTGCCATTAAGCGAGTTTGAATAATGTCTGAGCCATTAGCGTGCTCGCTAATGATAAACACATGTTGCTGTAGGAGAACTATGTTAAGTGGGCAATTTGAATGTAAGCATGTGTAATGATACCAGCCCCTGCTCTCATAATGGCTCTCCTGATTTCTCTGATGGAGTATCATAATCACACAGCCGCATGTGCTCCAACAAGGACAAATGACGGTAGAGTGACGGTAAAACCCGGAAGTGAGGCCGTCGGCAATTAGTGAACAACAGACAAAACTAACACCGAGGTTGAGAAGTGTTTCATAATAAACAACTGTTGGTGAGATATGAGCATTTGCTACTTTTTCTGCATTTTATTTAATTGTTCATAAAATATCTTTAGGGTCTGGACAGTGTGTTTGTTTTAACCTGTCACTGTGGGCTGAGAAAAACTAAACAGTTAATCAGTGTATTGAAAGATCTGGCCAGATGAAAATGTCAGTTGCAGTCCTGCCTGTAGGAAAGTGTCAGAGGTGGATAAGTGGATGATGTCTATGTGAGGTGAGTGCGGTGGGAGAGGGTGTGTCCACATGGGTGACTGAAGTATATTTTGGGCACCTCCCACATTCTCCCGCTTTCTAGGCCGTACAGATTTGAGGCCAGGCTGCAAACCTCAGCCCTGGCCTTAAGCAAATGGAAGTGAATATAAAAACCTAAATCACAGTGTGGTTTGGTTGTTTATTTGGTTTCGCGCTGTGATCTGTCATATTATTGCTCCAAAAGATCAACCTCTGGCCGAGAGAAATGTTTGGAGAGTCATAAAGGAGGATAAAATTTCTGGATTTCAGGCAGCCACCTTATTTTTCATCATCCTCCCAATAGTTTGACCGCTGGACTTAAGTCTCACTCATTTCTCTAAATCTCAGATGGCTAATCCATTTCAGCCTCTTAGTATAATAAAGTGGAAGTTAGTGTACTATTGTAGTGTTGACACTTAGCCCTCCAAACAATGATTCCCAATCTATAACCTGGCTTGTTCTTAATTCTTGATACCCCCCCCCCCTCATTTTTATCTCATTGCTCAGAGATTAAGTCATACTGCAGCATTTTCTAACTCTGGCCTTTTACCCCCTGAGCTTCAACTCCCATTCATTAAGGCCAGACACATAGCTCAGGCACCATTAGATGGACAGAGGGGAGTTTTGGGCAGCTTGCCAAGCAGCCCCCATGTTCAAGGAGCCCGGGGGGTGCTGACTGACAACACCCAGCAGCCATGAGCAGGGGGTGGATGGGAAAGATGGGCAGGTCAGAGACAGAGTTTGAGTTCTTACGACTGCTGGGTTTGGTGAGTGCACCCTGCAGCTGCATTGCTAACAAACAGATTTTTACTTTCCAGCCTCATTTTCCCCTCCCTAAATTTATTCGAGGGACAAGCTGTGAGTGGAAATTGGATAAATTGAGGCTGTGTTGAAGTAGCCACAGAGGCAAATGCAGTAGTCGAAGGTGTCACTGGTGTTTACACAGAGCTGTCATTAGCAGCACTTCTTATCTCCTCTGAGCTCACACTGACATTACTTTAACTAGACAATGCATACGTCTCTCTGTGGGGACCCCCCCCCCCCCACCACCTCATTTTTCCTCACTTTTTCCTTTTCCCCCCTTACTCTGACAGATGATCCAAACAGCCCAGCATTGACTCGCTTGTGCTTTGAAAGCATGTTAGTCCAGGAGGTTACAGATAGGCTGTGTGCTTCCTCCGCCACATCTCCTCCGAAATGTCAAAGGTCAGCCGACTGTATAGCTCCGTGTATACACCTGCTTTCAACAGACACGACAGAGGTCGTGTTGAGTTTCTGAAAAATTCAGAACCTTGAAGAACCTGAAACTGGATAATGACTTTCGGGAGATTTGAGAAATAAAATGAGAAACATCGGGGCGTAATTGTTAAGACAAACAAACAGTTTTTGGAGCAGCAGAAACAGATGTTCCAGCCAGCCACTGAAATGCAGCGGGACAAAGCCGTTCAGGCTGGAGATGGGCAGGGGCGAGGAGGTCTGCTTCTTCTCTGGAGATGGTTTGTTTTCTGTTCATGTAACTGAAAAGCAGCCTTCAACTAAATATATATGTCTGTGTTCTTAATGTGATAAGGGAATGTAAACCAGTACCACGCACACACACACGGTACACACACTGTCCAGGCAGCTGCAGATAATGAAAATACCTCTTCAGCTGAGATTGTGCGACACATCAGGACACACTGATATAGATTTTTACTGTAGGGCCACTTTGAAGCAAACTGCAACCCCCCCCCCCCCCCCCCTTCTGGTTTGAAGTGTGTTACTCTCACTAGATGCCTTTTATTTTATGCTCATAATCATTGGTGGGAGCGCTGGTTGGCTTGTGTAGCTGTAATATATGTGCCTTAAACATGATGCAGAACACCACATGTATGGGAGAGAACAAAAAGTTCCCCAGGAGGCTTCGACGTGGCACTGTGAGTACATGGCGCTCGTTTCTCTCCAAAAACAACTATTTTCCTCATAATTGTCAAGCAAGCACACGATGAGACCCATTGTTCCACAGCTCTTATTATCTCCTGTCGTTTTTTCCCTTTAATGACTCCGTGGGCCTTAGGGAAGATTTCAGGGAGTGAACTTATGAACCGGACCCTTGCTTACGGCTCGCACAGGAAAGTATTTCAGAACATGTTAGGGGATTTTTTTTTTGCATCCTCAGCGTCTTCCTGTTTGCAAGATTCATTTCTTTTCCCCTTCCTGCGACTGACCCTACTAAATATGCCTGACTTAGTCCGTCGCCTCGGCGCAGGCCCCAAGAGTTAAGAGCCTTTTCTTCTTGGGACTCGGCGCAACCACAGCTTTCTATTTCAAATGTTGAACCAATAAGTCACATCTGACAGTTTTTTTTTCAGAATGTGTGCGCTGTTGAAAAGCCAGCACAGGGATCAGCAAAACTATATTAAGGCAAAACTAGTGGCTGGCACTCCCCTCTGGCTGACAAACAGGCTACTTGTTTGAAGGGCTGTTTTTTCTCCCAGATCAGTGTGAGGCAGTGTGGGTACTGCTGCTGCTGCTGCTGCTGCTGCTGCTGCCGCCGCCTGCCTCTAAACTTGTGGTTATGGGTGCAGTTTTGGGCTGTCCCTCCTTCAAGATGTGGCCCCATAGGGAGCAATGGAGCCCCATTGGAATTAAAGATGTACAGCCGGTCCAGCCTTCTGCATTGTTCTGAGGGTCTGGAGATGGAGCAGACACTCAGCTGTGTGTATTCTGCCTTATGATATATGGAGATGCTTCTCTGACTGTCAGTAATCAAGCAAATGAAGTCATTGTCATCTGTGTGTGCTGCTCACACAGTAGCAAAGACACACAAAGCTGCTCCAAGGTTGCAGTGAATTAGCATACACCACGGTTTCTATACCATTGCTGTGTTTTGCTGTTGTCGTGAGGTCGTGTTTTTCTTGGCGCCGTCCGAGCACTGCGTCATCTGCCAAAAGCTCCTCTCACCTCCAGCGCCGCTGCGTTGTGCCCCGACGCTCGGACCCTAAACATGTCGGAGAGGATTTTATGATTTGACTGCGAGCCAGAAGTGGAAAAACTCAGATGATGTGTGTGTGTGTGTGTGTGTGTGTGTGTGTGTGTGTGGGTGCCTTCGTGTATCACCACAAGTTTGTTTTGCGATCACTTGATTGCCGCACAACAAGCGTGGAGTGTTACAAGGCGAGACGGATAAACATTTAGACAAACTAAATAAAGCGTTTACACACTCAGACACTCCGTTTGAGACTGCGTATTTATCTTTGGATCCTCAGACTTGTACATACAAGACAGCTGGTTTGTGTGTTTGGGTTTTTGCAAGAGATTTACAGAATTGGTGAAGAAGACTAATTATATTTTAACCTTTTCACATGTGTTTGTTTTTGTTCTACTGGCTAGCTGTCGAGCTCCAGCTTTTGCAGGCTGCGAGGCTGTCTGTCCCATAAACCCCCACTCCCTCTCTCCTCACCCTCTGAATATATGACCATCCCTCCATTATATTTGTAGAGCCCATTTATCATTCTGAGAAATGAAAAAGCGTACTTTCTTTTCTCAGGCGTCTCCAGTGACAAACAAAGAAAAAGCAAACACGCCTGCAAGTAACTCGATTTAGTTTTGTTCCAGCTCGGTTTTAAATGCTCAACCGTGTAAAACAGTTTCTTGTTAGTGTTTGTTTGGACTCCCTGCCAATTTGTTTCTGTTGCACATGTTTGAAATTACATTATTTAATATATGTTTTAGTTTGAAAGTGCTTTTGGTCGGTAGCCAGAGACCTATCAGGAGGACACTGAGCAGAAACTGTTGTCTCCGTCTCCGCTGCTTGTTGCCGTAGAGACACGAGCGGTGATGGAATCCAGGAGAGCTGGGGAGGGACGGGAGACGGCGCTGAGGGGAGAGTGGAAAGGGGTGGGGGCAGCTGGATCGGCTCACTGCATGCCCCGTAGTTCACAGCCGGCACAGCAACATTTAAAAACACAGATAGAGTCTGGACTCCCCCGGAGAAGGTAGACATTTGACAAAGTTGATCATTTTTTTCCCTCCCCTGCATCAGGGCGTCTTTTTTTTCTCTCGTCTCCCTAATCGAGGCTGATATCGAGGAATGTGAATCTGTGGCCTCCTCTGCCCCGGTGCCGCGGCTGCACAATCCCACCTCCCCTCTTGCCTGGCGTGATGAATCAGACTCTTGGCACATGTTGGAGATCAGTGTTATAACACACCCTGCGGGCAAGAGGGCCTTCTTGTGCATTCCTCCTTTCCATCAGAATTACCTTTTCGTTTGAACAGACGTTCCCCTGTGGGCTGAAAGGCCTGTGAAATCAGCCGGAAGGGCCCAGAGAGCTCTGACAATGGGGAAGGGTTGTTAGTTACATGCGCTTTGCAAAAGGTCTCGAGGTGGACTTGTATGGTGGCGATACCCGGGGATCTGTTTCCAGTGTCCGAGGCCGCTATTGAGTTTCGCCCCTGTGGTTAATCCCGCTGTTCAGGACCTTGGGAAACAACCGTACCTCCCCCACCCTCCCACCCTCCCACCCTCACCTCTCACAGATTCCCAGGAAAAACAAGACATTGCAGAACAATCTCCAATTAAGATGGGTCTTACATACTGTACCATTCAGTCCCCACTCTCTCTCTCCCTCCCTTTCTTTCTCCTCTCTCTCTCAGCTCCCTTGTTTGTGTCCTCGGCCAACAAGCCTCGGGGCAGAATTAGCGCTGTCTCCCAGGTCCCGGCCCTGGCACTTTGGGAGGGTCGGGCTTTGGTGAGCGGAGGCGTTGGGAGGAGGGTGGGGGGTATGTGTGTCCTTGGTAAACAGGGCTTTGTGGGATGTGACTGTCTGATCCCCAGGGCCTCTCCTTTCATTCCTCCCCTCTCGTCTGGTCCCACACCATGGTGTTGTCGTCAGGGCCGCGGCGACGCTGCAGAGTTCTGGGACCCACGCGGCACCGCCATCACCCTCTGCCTCCTGGACTGCTAATGCTCTGTCCCCCCACAGACACAGAGAGAGAGAGAGAGAGAGCAGTGTCTGAACAGCAGATTGTCCTTCTAGATGTATCTCATTTGTCCTCTGCGGTCCCACTCAGGTTAAATGACTCACTTTCTGCAGAATGTCAGGCAAAGTCGTTCTCTCTGACAGATCAACTGAACTCCTCCAATGTGATTCTCTCCTTTATGTCTCATGGGAGGACAACAAGCACCACTCCTCTTTACCGTCCTAATTCCCTCAGTTGATTCCAGATCATGTCTCTTTTCTCCTGCTCTCCCCTTTTCTTAAGCTCTCTCCTTTTCTTCGGGTCTGTCCCACTTTTTAATAACGTCTCAGTCTTTAATCAGAGTTAGGCCGTACCAGAGGCCCTGTGTTTCCACTCATTTGTTTCCTCTGTGGCCCCAGGCTGCCTCAGTGGGCTCACCCAGACCAACAGAAGAAGCCCATAATGGTCCCCTAGAGTCTCTTCTCTCCCGAGGCTCTTCCCAAGTTTCTGGGCTGAACTGAATGTAGTGAGGCTGAATCATCAGTCAGTTTTGGCAGCCGTGGATGCGAACTCAGCCATTATCTGTACGTCTCTATCTCTGAGCCAAATAAAGAGGGAGGAGAAATGAATCGGGGCTTGGCAACTTTTCACCTCGCAGTGAATGTTTCACCTCTTTATACCACCATCTCCTTTCACCCTCTCCCACAGAGCTTTTCTTCCTACTTTTTCTCGTATGTTTTTTTGTCCCCACGGCCTCTCATCTTCTTGTTTTGAATTTATCTCCCATCTCGTGTGTGTGTGTGTGCGCGCGTGCATGTGTGTGTCTTTCTTTCTCTGTCTCTTTCTGTGTGTCCGTTGCTTTCTTTCTCTCTCTCTCTCTCTCTGTCTGTGGAGCTGAGGAATGTGTGCACTGCAGATCCTCTGTCAGTGAGATGTGGGGCGAGTGCAGACAGGTTTGGGGTATAGCATGTGAATCAGCTTCAGCACACATGTCAGATTAGACCATCATACCAGAAAAGACTTGCTCTTTCTCTTACACCCCACTGCTCCCTCACCCTGAAGTCTTTATCTCCATCTCTGATCTCCAATCTCTTCATCCAATCATTACAGCACCTCTCTTCATATTGGATTTATTGGACTTATACCTCTGTGTTATTGATCGCAGGAGCAGTTGGTCTCAGCCCCTGTTATCGAATCAGGGCTGCAGCTTCTTCATGATGTTTGCTGTTGGCTTTCATTCAGCTGTGCAGTCATGTGAAGCCAGAGAGGCCAGGCCCAGCACCAGTTGTGACCTGTTCTTCCTCTGCCCTCCAGGTCTTTGATGCACCGCCGCGTTGCTTTTGTCCCTGTTTACCCAATATGACAGGGATATGGACCAGCCCCCCATGGGGGCAGACGGGGCTTTCAAGAAGTTCCTGTAGAGAAGAGGCCTAAAAAGATGCACAGGTGGTAACCACCACTCCACCCCCAAAACACAAACCCTTTCCCTTCCCTGAGGGCAGCCTGTCAGTGTGTTTATTTTCTCCTGTGTCATCAATGGGGATCTCTCTTGTCCTACGAAGGGATGAATGGTGCTATTCCTGTGTCTGGAGTTTTGTATTACTCCCAAGATGGATAAATAAAGGTTCTGGTTCTCAGCAGTACAGTATATCTTTATCTACTATGGATTCCTCTGGAAGGGAGCGTGACAGATAAAACACAAACTAAGTTACAAAGATCGAGAGAGAGATACAAGCTGTCTAAGAAGTCTGCTGTTTTTTTTCTCGCTTTCACACACTTAAGCCAGGTGTCAGTCAAACATTCCCAAACGTACATGGGTTAACCCCTGCACCCAGAAAAATAGGAACTTTTCCACTTGAACTCACTGACACTAACCTCATTTATTTTCATAAACTGTCCCTGTGTCTGTGTATCAGCTTTCAACAGCACGGTGTCTGTTTTGTATGCAGGATGTCTCTTCAATTTATAGCCAGTCGAGAATGGCCATGCATCTCCGACGTAAGTGCAAAAACAGAGAGTAATACAAGATCAGATCTGGGATAGGCGGGGGGAAGATCTGGCACAGAGGATTTTTTCCCTTAAGTTGTATGGTCTGGAGTTTTGAGGAGAACAGAGGAGTGAGGGAGTGGGCTGGCCAGAGATCAGCAGTGGACCAGGGGAGATGGCTCTCAGGCTGACCAGACTTCATTTGACAGGGACTTCCTCTGATCCAAGCTTTTGTCCGGGCGTCTGCTCGGGAGGAAGCAGGACTTGCCTTTCCATGCAGCCGGGGCTGCCAGCATCAGGACGACTCTCTGTGATGAGGGATACAAGATATCCTCACAGTGTCTGTCTCCAGTGAGGCGGCCTCATGGTGGCGGATGTCAGAGGAAAGCCAAACAGATAAGAGCAGGAATGATGCCCCTGTGTTTCCTCGTTGCGCCAGATCGATGGGGCAGATAGGCAGCTGTGTGTGTGTTTACACAAGGGCACCCAGTCGGAGCTGTGGTGCCCAATGGTTACGCCCACTGGGAGGAAGTTAATAGTTAAAGTACAAGAGAGAGAGAGAGTGGTAGATAAAGAGAGAGGGAGTTACAGAATCAGCTCTGGTTTCTCATCGTTCCTTGTGCCAATGTGCCTGCGTTTGGCTGTGCATTTTTATAGCACTGTTGTTAATTATTGTAATTATATATCATTATTCCGGCAGAGAGAGAAAGATAGTTTCCACTGATGACATGGGGGCAGTGTGCAGGGCCTGTCGCAACTCGTGGGATGCAGAAACGCTAGCCTGCAAGATGTGGGTTTGAGCTGCCTGAATGAGAATGCACACACTTAAACTGGAGGCAGAAATGCAGAGAATACACCACATGCATAATGTAGTATCTCCAATCCTAATGTCAAAATTACAGATTGTCATTGTTCAGTGTGAAATCTGAGCTACTGAGAAAGCAGCAAGATTGTTTTTAGTGGGTTTTAATGTTTCTTTAAAGCTCTCGTTTTGAGGGTAAAGTTTGGTAATGTGTTTGAGGACACTGAAAATGTGTGTGTGTGTGTGTATTAGTGAAACAGAGAGCTTGAGGTGAACTCTGGGGGCTGGTCCAGGGCCACTAGACACCCGCTGGTTCAACCTCTCTCTCTGCTCCTCCCTGACCTTTGACCTCAGGGTGAGAAGGGGGCGTGAGCCAGGAGCTGGGAGAGTTTATTATTTCCTGCCTCTTCTCTCCTCATCCTCTCATGTTGCCCTGTGTGTGTGTGTGTGTGTGTGTGTGTGTGTGTGTGTGAAAGAGCAAGATGAAGAGAGTGAGAATGCGGGCATGAACAAAGCAACTGTGTCTCATTGGTTAGATCACAGAGGAACAGCCGTCAGCATCACTCACAGCCAGTCCTGAAACAGCTGATGCTTGGTGTTCAAAGCATTTCAGACGTCTAAAATAAGTTTTCGTCATTTCTTTACAGAAAGGGAATCAACGGATGAATGAAAATAATCAACCAACTTATGGTACTACAGTCTCGAGAGGAGGCTAAGCAAATTGACCCGCGTGATTGTCGAGGAGATGAAACAATGTTTAGGTTGGAGAATGAGGGTTAGAAACCTGTTCAGCTTCACTGATCCCACCCAGACATCATCCTTTTAATTTGACCCACCCCTCGGCCCCGGTCAGCCCTTCCGCTAACGTCTGCGAGCCACCGAAGCGCTAGTGTGAATATCACAGCTGGACAGCCATTGTCCCTCTGGCCTCAGGCTCAAACCCTGGTTACCAACCAGCAACCTGGGATCAAAGCTGGCCCGGATTACTCTTAGAAAAAAGGGGAGGAGGTGCCGCGGTCGGAGGGGGTCGGGTTGAAAAGGATAGAGGAATGCTCCTAATTACGTGCCCTCCACTCCTTTTCTGTCTCTCACTTTGCCTCTTCTCTTGTCTCCCTGTGTGTGTCTGGGCCTGCACTTCAGGCTACAGTGAACCAATGAGGAAGCAACACAGTGTGACAAGAGAGTGATATTAAGAGTGAGGCGACAGTCTCTCCACAGCCACTCCATTAGCAGGAGATCTCAGCAGCCCAGTGGGAGAGAGCAGGGGGGCACAGAGGCTGGACATTCCAGCCTCCGTGGAGACACTGCAGTGGGTGAGAAGAAGGGTCAGTGGAGAGGGTGGGAGGTGGAGATCAAGGAGTGTGTAAAGAGGATGTGTCGTGAAGATTAGAAGGATTGTCGTATAGGATTCATTTGGAACCTACTGGATTTCCCCCCCCCTAGTTCAGATCCGCCTCTGAAATCTCCTGCCACCTTATTTTGCTGTTTATTTCTGGCTCAGCTCTTCTCCCATTCAAGCGCATGCTGTCATGTTTCCTGGCAGAGCTGTGGCTTCATGTGTTTCTTATCTCTTCTGTGCATTGCAGGTTTGCTGAACAGAGGAAGGTGTACGTGCTGGGCAACACGGCTGCTGACAGGGGTCAAAGAGCACCATGGACAGTGGCCTAAGGGTCCTCCTGTCCACTGTGCTGTGTCTCAGCCAGTCTCTGCTTATCAGCTGCTCATGTAAGTTGCTGTCCTACTCTGAGAGATCCCTTTTCCTGAAAACACCAAATTTCCTCCAGTTGCTATTAATATGTATTTAAAAGTCCAATGTTGTATAAAGTGAGATTTTCCATGTTTTGATCACAAAGCAAGTCTAGTTTTTATTAATACATTGCAAGTATCAAAGAGAGGCTCAGAGCCCCCTCTCTTCTGATTGGCTAACCAAGCTGTTGTTACTAGAGCTCCAGAGAGAAACCTGAGAGAGGAGATGTAGAACTACACTGAGAAGTTTTTTGGTTTTTGAATGACTTCATATGCCTCAACACTTCAAATAAAACACCAGTATAGTGTAAAACATGAGACATTTGAAGTTTCACTGAAAATATTTTCTATTAATAGCAGAAAAAAGAGCTTTAATATGACAGATGCTGCACATCATGGCATTTACCTCCTCCTTTGGAGGTCTAATCGGCCTTTAGTTTTATTATTGTGATTTCCAGTAGCAGAAAGGAGCAATTGAGCTGTTTTAGCAATTTAAGAACCAAAAGTGTTTTTCAAGTGTTGAAGACAAAAACAGAGCTCACAGTCTGACTTACAGTCATCAGGTGGCCATAAACATGACTCCAAATTTAGACTAATGTTGCATATCCAGGGCTCAGCCTGTTGTGGAGTTTCCTGCTCCAAGTTGGACAGAAAATACATTTTTGCTACTATAAAGTAAAAATATGTGACTTTTAAATACTGTTTTGAGGTGAAACCTCAAGGGTGTAGACAAATGAAAGAAGCAAAAAAGGGTTAGCTTCCTTTCCATCACAGCAGGAAAAACAGGATAAAGACATCAGCACTAGCAACAAGGTTGAACTCATAAGAGATGTTTTTGATTTGTATGGCAAAAACAGCACAGTGATTATCTCTCAGAATCTGAGATGAAGGATCTGTTCACTATTTATCAAAGGACTTATGGTTTTCTTCGAGCACCTAATGTTATTTCAACTAACAAACCATTTTGGACAAAATGACTGAAGACTGACTCTGTTTGTCTCCTCACCAGCTCAATACCCTTCCTTCAGCTCTGAGCCGACCTCCGTGGTTCAGAGTCAAGGCTCTGTAGCTCATCTGCGCTGCGTAGTAAGTCCTCCATCAGCTGCCATTTCCTGGCGCTTCAAAGGCCGTCCCCTAGGCCGGGACAGCCTGCCCGGTGTGGACCTCAGTGGTGGCTCCCTCAAGATCACCTCCCTTAAGCCCAGCCATGTTGGCGCCTATCAGTGTGTGGCACGCTTGGACCACGGGCCGGCCATCGCCAGCCGCCTCGCACGTGTGGACATGGCAGGTCTGTACACACTTCTACTCACTTCAAAGCAAGTGAGTAAAGAAAGAGAGGAAGTTGCCTTGTGAAAAGGAAGGCCATTTGAACAGTGTTGAACACTTAAAGAGAATGCCTTTCCTCAGCTGCCTGCTGCTGAGTGGTGGAGGGGAAGGAAGCAGTAGGAGTTTTTTTACTCGGGCACTCTTCCAGATGCCTCTTGACCGGTATCCTTAATGAGCTGTGGGCTTTCCTGTGTAGTGTGTTATGTTCCTGCTGGGATGCTGCTTGCTGTTGGACACTACACTAAAGGGGTTGACCCTGATCTGCAACTGTATCAGGCTGAATAGAATCACTGACTGCAACAATAAACAAATCTAGCGATCCAACACAAACAGCTCAACTCAAACAGCCTGCTGGCCTTTGTTCCTGTCTGTGCTGATACTTGGTGCATGTTGAGTGTCTCCTACTCTTCACAGATTGTCCAGTCAACAAAAAGATGTTTCTTTTTCACTTTTCTTTGTCTGTCTGTGCAGAAATTTCAGAATATGAAGATGGCAGACGGCGGTCATTATCAGTGCAGGAAGGCAGCAACGTTCTTATCGAGTGTCCTCTACCGCACAGTATCCCTCCAGCTCTCCCTAGACTACGAGTACGAGGGGAGTGGATGGAGGAGTCGACAGGTATGTTTTGTTTTGTCTTTTGAATGATGACTTCAACCAGAGTGTAACAGTGTGTTTCTATATACAGTAAGATGAGACAATAGCAGTTCAAAAATTCTGCCTCACTTTTCATAGTCATGATGTCTAATATGGTTGTTCTATTGGAGAAAATCAGTGGGTGGTACAACTTTATTACCTCACAATTTTTATTAATATCAGTTTGGACAGCACAATTAATTGAAATATTGAAATAGAAAAATGACCTAACCTATATTTTGTTAAGGGTAAAGTGTGATCATTCAGTCCTACGATCACTCAATGCAATGTAGAATTCATCCTTTGTCTGTGTTGATATTGAAAATGCTCTCTCTTTGTCTTTTCAGGTGACTACTTAGTTCTTCCATCTGGAAACCTTCAGATTATCTCTGTCTCCACGCAGCACCAGGGGATGTATAAATGTGGTGCATTCAATCCTGTTACTGGGGAGACTGTCATGCAGCCTCATGGCACCAGGCTTTCAGTGAAAAGTAAGTAGGATGATGTTTAATTGAAGATTTGCAAGTTTTTATGTGTCAGCAGTTTTTTTTCTGTTATTATCCATTAACATGGTTTGTTTGTTTGTTTGTTTAGATGTAGACTCCTCCTCCTCCTCCTCCTCCTCCTCCTCCTCAGTGCAGGTAGTTTACCCCACAGCCCCCAGGACTGTTTTGGTGCAGCAGTCACAGCCGCTGACGCTGGAATGTGTTGTGTCTGGTGGTCGTGCACCAGCAGCCAAATGGTTTAAGTTTGGTAAGGAGGTCACACCTGGGCCTTTTCACCAACAACAGCACAACAACCTGGTCTTTGTGATGGTGACGAGGAGCGATGAAGGGAGCTACACCTGTGCTGCTGAGACTGAGCAGGGGACTGTGATCAGCGCTAACTACACTGTGAATGTTCTTGGTAGGAAAAAAGCGGGCGAGCAAAGTAGCACAGAGTCTGTTTGCAGCGGGTGATCATGGTGAGCTTCATGCTTTCGCCCTGTTGTCCACAGAGAATGCTACTGTCGTGGAAGGCCCGGACAACCAACTCGTCTCTCCTGGCTCCTCTGCTCGTTTTACCTGTGTGGCACGAGGAAGCCCCTCCCCAAACATCACATGGCTGTTCAACGCTGATCCCATCATCCCGTCACACCGCTTTCAGATCTCTGGATCCTCACTCGTTATTACAGATGTGACACCACATGATGTGGGGGTGTATCAGTGTCTGCTGGACAACGGGATTGGTTCGGCACAGTCATCTGCAACGCTTACAATACATTCAGGTATCTATCCATTCCTTTTTCCACTGATTTCTTATTTGGGGTTTGGTATTATTTGTTATAATTTTACAGAACACAGGCAACAAATAATGAAATGTCACATATGCCCCAAACTGTGACCTTTTGGGACATATTTGCCTCAACTAACAATTATTTTCTTTGTTGAGTAACCTGGAAAAAGGTTGATGTTTGTTTTTTTCAAATCAATTGAACAATTAAACCTTTAGTACACATCGCAATTTCCCAGAGTCAGTATACAAAATACATATGTTTTACCACGTTGTAAAAGAGAGAAAAGCAGCACATCCTCACATTTGAGACATTGGAACCAAAGTTTTTTAGGTTTTGGCAACACTTCACGACATGAGTTTGTTCTGTAACTCCTCCCTTTGGTATCTGCAATGTCCTCAGCTCCACGAGTTCATGATACAAACTCATGTTGTGACACAAATTCATGCCAGCGAAAAGAGAGGGTTAAGGCGTCTCACCAGGCAGGGTCTCGTATACAGTACCTGCAGGGAGTCCTTGCTCCGTGAATGTGTATGCAAGTGTGTTTTTCTGAGGCTGGTAGGAGAGGCTTGGCCAAGGCCGCCCTCCTCCTGAGCCTTGAACTGAGCTTGAGCGTGAGAGTGAGCTTTGTGCACGCCGTCGGGGATAAGCCCCCGGACGCTGGAATGTAAGGAGTAGCTGTGGAGGGTTATGACGAGGACCAGACCACCCAGCTGTCAACATCATACACAACTGCCTTTTATTTATTAACACATCACAACCCTCCCTCCCCGCTCTCCCCCAAATCCCCCAAACGCTGTACGCCAGGGCCCCATTCCTCAGCTCGGCCCTCTGATTAATACGGCTACATGTGGTACAAAGGGAGTACAAATCAGACAAAATCAGGATGGTTCACTCCAAGATAGTTGCTCCCCTTCCACAGGCTGCAGGAAGAAGAATGAGCTTTGATATCTGTTGCAGCAGACACAAACACAGAGCACAAAGGACGTGTGCAGCTGAGGTAAACACCCTGAGGTTGGTTTGTGTTCGGTCGTTTTCCAGGTACCAGGCACCGGAGCTTATCAAATGCCCTTTGCATTCAAAGTAAACAGTATCACTGAGGTGTGCAGTCTGTTATTATAATCCATCACAGACAGCAATCTGAAATATGTCTGGTTTTATGTTTGGTAGCGTTGTTTTCATCACTATAACAACTCCCCACTTTCCTTTATTCAGTGAGATTTACCACAGAGGAGATGGATGTGTGCTGTGTGCTTACCTGCTCCTACCTGCTGCCGCGCAGCTGAACCATAGCAACAACTGGTGCTTAAAAGATTATTTGATCAGTCGATTGACAGAAATCTAATCAGGAGTTGTGGTAATTGATTAAAAGATGTTGCTGAGCAAAATTTCCAAAACATTCACTGACTCCATCTGGAAATTTGGAGATTTGGTGCTTTTCTCTGTTCAAGTCATGGAAAAATGGAAGTCTTTGGTTTTTAGATTAGACTGCAACATCCGAAAGAAACCATCTTGTCATCCAGGCTGTTATGAATATACAAAAAAGCATTGAGTTCTCTTCTAAATAGTAAAGCTCTGTCTAATCTGAGCCTCTTGTCTGTGCTGGTAATCCTTGGTGATTTACGATCACATTTACTCCCAGGTGTTCTCCTCTAATGGACTGACCTTTTTCTGGGAAGGACCTGGCAGCGTTTCTCTGTCCAGGTGTAACAGCACTTACTGGAGATATATCGCGTCACTTCATCATGAGGGTGCAGTGGCCTTAATTGCCTCCTGCATCAGGAGGAGGAGGAGCCCCGTGTGTGGTTAGGCTATGAGGAGAGGAGAGGGTGTTGGAGGGCAGAGGGAGGGAACGAGCAGGAGAGTGTGTAGGACAGGGTGTAGTGCTGGGGTCTGATTCTCTCCGGTATTTTAATGGTTGGCGTGTGGAATGTGTGGCAGCTGGCTGCAGTCCCGGGATCAGGTCTAGTGTTACCAGCTCCGGGCCTGTTTGTTTTACAAAGTGAAGTAGTGCTGCACACACCTAAAACACCCCAAAACTGCACCGAGGACCCTGCAGCGTGACCCTGTGGCCAGCCTCGCTGTTTTAACCTCCTTATTCTCATGTTTAGATTTTAATATTCAATTATGTTGCTCTTTGACCTCTGTGCTGAGGCTCAGAGTCCAGAAGTCCCTGCTGTTGTGGGCTGAGCTCTGCGTCCTCCAAACGCCTGTGAAAATTTCCACCCAGACTCTGCCAAACTGTGTCGGCCATAATAAGGTCCAAACTTGCATGATTTGCCCAGGTGGACTTCTCTGGCTCTGCTGAAGATTTAATGAAAAAAACAAACAAAGCATGATTATGTGGTGCTGCAGCGATCCAGGGTGTTCTTGTTATTTTATGTAGATTCAAAGATTTCTTCCAAATGTAAAACTTTCCAGCGCTGGCTGTCCCCTGTGGACCAGCTGGGCCACCTCTGTTAGTCACTGAGTAACATTGGTGCCATTGCTTCATTTTTTAATTCATGATGCAGCTGCTACAGAAATGAGTGTCCATAACTCACACACAACCAAAAAACTGCTTTGTAGTTTTGTATTTATACAGTGAAAGTGCTCACTCCATGGAGAAATGCACACAGCCTGTATGAGCCTTAAAGCAAGCCATCAGGACTCCTGTAACTTTATGATGTCACAGAGCCTCCTCTCTCTGATTGGCTGACACTTACCTGAGAGAGAGGGAAGCCTGAGAGAGGAGATGGAGAACCACACTGATATGGTTTTTGGAAGTTTTGTTTTTCTTTGTGGAGATGTTTCAACTCATTTGATCTAAATATTGAGACATTTTTATCCTGACAAAGAAAATAAATATACTTCCACTTATTCATTTCATTTTGAACTGAACAAACAAAATCTGTTACGCCCTCTTATATTGCATTTTTCCTCATTTCACTTCCTCAGATCCACTGGGCTCCACTGCTGCTGTGCTGCTGGAGGCTTCACCATCTCTCCCACCCATGCAAAGTGACGAGGGCCACGATGACGGCGCGGGCGACTCCGTCAGCCTGCCAGACAGGAGCAGCGACCGCCCTACACCAGAGGCTCCGATCATCATCAGCCCACCACAGACCCACAAGCCTGACATGTACGATCTGGAGTGGAGGGCGGGCCGTGATGGAGGAAGCCCAATCATTGCCTATTTTGTCAAGTACCGTAAGGTGATTGAGAAAAATGTCACATTTCACTGCTGTCTTGTCATTGTCTTAAAGACACATTTCGGTTTACCACAAATGCATGACATTACCCTGAAGCGTTTTGCTGTAAACCAGCTGAGAATGAGCGAATGCAATTAGTTCATTAAATACAGAAGGTAGGGCCAGGGCTGGACTGAGTGAACGTTGGTCATTTCCTTTTTCAAATCCTGTGTTTGCTTCAGTAATAAGCTCGCTCTGACTATAAAACTGCAGCGATACTAGTTAAGACCTTGCTGGCAGCGGGACTCCGTTTTGCTGGAGTTGGAAATTGTGACAGAAACCTCTCAGGCATTGTTTGCAAGGCCGTTCCCTGTCGTCGTCCAGGCTCGGAAAGAAATTCAAGCGTGGAGGATTATGGGCCATCAGATGATATTGTTTTTCTCTGTCATTTTGAGTCATGTGTTTGTATTTGTCTGTGTGTGTGTGGTCTTCTGTGTGTGTGTCAGGTCGATGAAATGGGAACAGTGGTTGGGAGCTGGCAGACGGTTCGTGTCCCTGGCAGTGAGAAGACCCTGCGGCTGTCAGAGCTGGAGTCCTCCAGTCTCTATGAGGTGCTGATGGTGGCTCGAAGTTCAGCAGGCGAAGGCCAGCCAGCCATGCTCACCTTCCGCACCGGCAAGGGTCAGTCCAACCTCTGGCTCATGAAGCAATAACACTCTGATGCTGTTTAAATAACTGTTATTACCAGTGTAACATTAGGCTGCTTCTTGTCATATTCCTGGGAATAAATGACCACTGGAAGACGCCACATTCCACATTTTCCACCAAAGCTTCAAGAGAACGAGGAAAATTTTCAGCTGCCTCAAACATCAACAGTAAATGTCAGGTTTCGGTGTCATTTCCTCTGAGTTAAAGAGCATCTGCTCAATTCATGACTCAACATTTTGCACTGACATTCAACAGAGGTTCAGGAAGTCATTTATCAGAAGAGAAAGATGCATCATTTTTTCCCCCCATCAATGGCAGCAAATCACACAGTTTTTTCTACCTCCAGAGCAAACCCATAGAATCACATTAAGTTTACCTCAAACACTAAACCATGTAGAGTCAGCTCACCCACAGTTTGTTTGGAGCCAAGAAAAATCAATAACTAGACTGACAAGAGAGACTGAGTAGACATCGATTCACCAAAGCAATGAAGTTATCACACATAGAAATTAAAAATGTGCAGTAAGCAGCCATGTACTGAATCTGAGGAGAGATCACTTTTTTAAATAACTACATCCCTCACATCCGCCGTACAGTCATAATCCTAAATGCATTCATAATGGTCTTTTTTTCCTACTTTTTAGACAAATATAAATAAGAACAACTGTTGAGAAACCTAACGATAATGCTGCACCACAGCAGGGTTGAAAAAATGTTCTGTGGTCAGAAATATGTAAAACGCTGCCAAAAACCATGGATATGATTGTATCCTTAGGGTGGTTGTTTCACAAAATGGTCTGAACTAAAAAAAAAAAAAAAAAAGCCACCCAGTCTAAAAGCCAGGCTCTTATGTCCATGTGTTGTGATGTGGCTTCAGACTCACCAGAGTTTTCCAACATCATCTTGCTAAGAAATATTTGTCTGATCTTTACAAGTCTGTCTGTGAATTGTTTTGCCCTGGGCTGAATTTATTAATTCACCCACTCTATTGTATTCTCTGTGAAATTCATCTCTTTGAAAGATACTTTTCTCAAAATGTTTTCCTCAGTTACTGGAGTATAACTTAAATTTAGAAGCACTAATAACTCTTCATGGATAAAAACTGCTAATATAAGTAGTATATTATATTATATATATATAATATTAAGACAAATATTGAATACACACCATTTCATGAGCCTTTAAAAGCTGCCACATGTAATTCTTCAGCATCTGAAGAACTTAAACTCTTCCAGGGTCCATTCAAAACTGCAAAAACCCTGAAATAATAACAAGACCATGACCTCTGTATCCTCAGTGGAAGCTTCTGCTGCTGCTGCTGTGTTTTTAATCTTTAGTTAGGAATCAGTTTAATGTAATTATCAAGAGGTGTCAAGTGACTGCTCTGTTTTTGGATACACACTCGCATCACACACTCGTCCAGGAGTTGTCAAGTGGGAACCTGACCCCCACCCTGATAAAAGCAAGCGCAGCTTTGAGAACCGGGGAAGAAATTTTAGGTTTCAGAGCCAACATCCGGAGCTGTTCCTCGTACTTTTGGTGGAATCGATAGCCCTGAAAACCTGTTGTGCCTTGTTTTCTTACTCCCAGCCTTTCTTTTTTTCTTTCTCCCTCTCTCTTTCAGAGAAGAGCACCTCCTCCAACAAGAATCCCTCCAAGGCCCCTGTCGTCTCGATGCCCCCTAAAGCTCCGGAGGACAAAACCCCCAACACACACTTTGGCGTCATCATACATGACAGAGGTAGATCTGGACACAGTCTGTAAACCGTTGACCTGCTGCTGCTGCAGCAGCTGGACGGTGCACAGATGTTGACTGTGGGATGTTTCTGTCACGTCGATAGTTCACAACCAGTCTGTGTTGAATACATCTCCAAGCTCAATGTTTAGATGTGTTCTGTTTTGTTTCTTGTGAAGCGATAGTTGACACCCAGTGATGACTCTTTAGATGAAGGATGCTGTAAGCAGAAAGCTTTGAGATTTCACACAGCTTCAGGCCCACATCTGTGTGTGTGTGTGTGTGTGTGTGTGTGCGTGTGTGTGTGTGTGTTTGCATGTTTTACTCAAATTACAAGCTGAAACTCACATTAGTCTTTTCACTAACCCTCTTCTCTCTCTCACTCTCTCCTGCCCTCTCTAACTTTGTGGCTAAGAGCCCAGGCAGTAAGTATACATTCCTCCATGGCATGCCACTCCACTGTGATGTGTATTCTTTCCTCTTCTCTGTCTCTGAACTTGTTCCATCCACTCATGAGATGGGGCAGGGTGATGCCAGATCTTATTGCTTCTCTGTGTGTTTTTTTGTAATTTGATTCACAGAAGTCTGCACGACTCAAAGTTTGTCCCTCTCTGTCCCAGTACCCGAGGCCCCTGATCGCCCAACCATCTCCATGGCGACCGAAAGTTCGGTGTACGTCACCTGGATCCCGAGGGCGAACGGCGGCTCCCCGATCACGGCTTTCCGCGTGGAGTACAGGCGTGGCCGCAGCGCAGAGTGGGTTGTGGCTGCGGATAACATCTCGCCTCTTAAACTGTCTGTGGAAGTTCGCAATCTGGAGCCTGGTGAGTTTTCACATAGTTCAAAACCTTTCTCTACACTCCAGTGGAGCGTGACATGATTCCTCTGCCCAGATAAGGCTTTTTTGATCCTTAGCCCAGTGAGAAAACCTGAAAACACACAAATCTGAAATGATCATCCAGTGACTAGATCTGTTTTAACTTTATTTTTCTACCAAGATTTTGATCAGTCAACCTTAACCAGGATGATGTTACCTGCAAGACCGACTCACTCATCCAGCAAATATCTGAAGATTTGTTTACATGTCTTATTTCTCAACTTTAGCTAAATGATGAGCTAAATGACACAAACATGACTCAGAGCTCAAACTTAAAGATGATGAATCCCAACAGGTTATGATTTGTTTATAGATACTCGGCACCACTGGACTGTAACAGTGCTTTTCTCTCTGTATCACTCTATCAGGCTCCATCTACAGGTTCCGGGTTGTAGCCATGAACATGTACGGAGAGAGTCCCCACAGCATTCCCTCGAAGCCATATCAGGTGCCACAGGCCAGCCCGCGTATGGCAGACCGTCCTGTGGTCGGACCTCACATTTCATCCACAGATGCCATCAGTGACACACAAATCATGCTGCGCTGGACTGTGAGTACACCGCTGACACACTCATCACTTAAGAATAGTGGAGTTTATCCAGTAGATGCTTCACTTGAAGGGTGAGAGCAGAGAAACAAGCAGCTGTAGGAAAGGTCAAGATCATACAGGTTCTTTTAGAAGCAAAAACAAAGGCCAACCTAAACTCTCCTGGTAGAGATTTTACCTGCCATGCCAAACAGTGAGGGATTGTTGGTAGCATGCATTCGCTGGCAGTCGTGCGTTTGAATAACATAGTTTAGATAAACGCAGGTCTGGGTCATTACACAGTCAAATCTTTAGGCTTGGTCAGTAGCTTTACTTTCATGTTGGAAGTGAGTCATGTGACATCATATCGTGTCAGATTATACCAGCTCTAGTGTGGCTTGGACCCAAATGTTAAGTGTTAGGTTTCCAGTGCAGAAGAAAAAGGGTTAAGTAACATTAAATGGAAAAGTGCAAGTACCTTAAAAGTCAATAATCTAGTTTGACTACTGTGTAAGACCAGCCAGTGGTAGAATAATGTGGTAACCACTGGCTGATGTAGTGTGTTTTCCAGCTGGCTCACCTGTGTTTAAGCTGCTGTTCGTTCTCTGGCAGTCGAGTCTCAATCAGACCTTTAATTGAGCGGCTGTACTGATTAGAGCTCCACTCCCGCTGAGATTAAGAGGCCCTGTCCATCTATGTTGTTCTTCAAAGCTGTTTCTCCCGCCTATAACAGTTTGAGCTGCAGATGGATGCAGATAGTTCCCCGCATTTACTCAACCTCAGACAGTCTCATTATATCCTGAACTTCAGACAGACACTGCAATCACAATCTCGCTCGCAGTCCTTGTACATCTGCTGATAACAAGCACCCATTAGTTGCTGGAAAATTTCCTCTCTTTGTATAATAATTGCTCACCAGATTGCTGCCGTCTAACGTAATCTTTTTTTTTCCATCCCAATGCAGTATAGTCCCTCGAGTAACAACAACACTCCAATCCAAGGTTTCTACATTTACTACCGGCCCACAGATAGCGACAACGACAGCGACTATAAAAGGGATGTGGTGGATGGTAGGTTGCAATGCAAAATTTACTGTTTGTGTGTGTGCGTTTTCACAGCAAATTGAGTGTGTAGCTTGTGTTTGTTGACAGGCTCATCCGGTGCCGGACGTAGAGCTCACGCAGTGCAGATAAAGTGGGAGTTGGAGGGGTAATGGATACTCAGCATTAAAGAGAGGGGTGTAGTGAAGAGGGGCATTTTTTGCTGTTTGATTTATAGAGAGAGCTGTCCCTGGGCAGCAGGGCTTTCTGAAATCTGTTTTTAATAAATGGTTGCCAACTAATGGGCCGGAGCTGAAATACGAGCCCAGTCAGAGGAGAGGGGCTCAGGTTGTTGTGTGGAATGCTAACAGTGGAGCCTGGTACAGGAGAGGAAAGAAGGATGTCCCTTTACTCTGTCCAACTCTTTAACCTCTGTCCACAGCCTCCTGACTTTTGGAGACAGATGTGTGTAGGTCAAAGAAGTGCTGGAGCTAAATCTAGTCAGAAAGTTTTGTTTTTGTTCTTGGATGCCAGGATGCAGAATTTCCACAGAATTTGAAACAGTCATATTTTAGTGTGTAATTCTGCTGACATCTTAAATGCTGTTGATAAAATAGCAGTAACGTGTACCCTACCCCTCCGAGTATGGCACAGCTGGTTTTGATTCCCAGTGCCACAGACATGATCTCGACATGACTGAGTACCGCCCTACCTGTCTTTTGTCGTCATTTTCCCCATTTTCCTTGTGTCTTGTTTGAAACCAAAGTACAAAACAGTGTTTATTTGTAAATTAGACTTTGCTTCCGTATTATTCGGTTTTACAGCACGGAGGGGATTTTGCTTTAGCAGCAGGTTTCTCTTAATGTTCTCACTTGCAAGTGCTCAAATCTAACTTGGGGTAGAAGTAACATGTGCAGCCATTTGTTATACTTTATATTAAACAAAAACACTATTTCAGCTTCATTTGTCAGAAATGTAGCATTTCCAGGTTGGTCTCATCTGTGATTTTAGAGCATGTAGTAATAGTAGTGTGATTTTGTGTGGTATTGCAGTTGTGTGCGTGTGTGTGTGTAATGGGAATACTGGAGGTAAGCCAGCACAAACATCAAACTGCCATATATGGAGCTCATCTAGAATAAAGCAACTGTCTGGGCACTCGTGGGACTGATGGAGTAAGAGAGAAGAGCTGGTGGGAGGGGGTGAGGCAAAGAAAGGGGTGAATGAGAAAGAGAGCAAGAGCGCATTACAGAACATGACCTCCATGTTGGTGTGAGGCACGAAGAGGTGGAAGAGAACACTGAGTGTGAGTTTACACAGGCAACGTGAGTCAACACTGACTTGTAGGGGAAGTGGTTTCTCACCTTTGTCCTCCTCTGTCTCCTCCTCCTCTGTCTCTCATGCTTTCTCAGCTGTAAAACACTGGCACATGATTGGATACCTGCAGCCTGAGACTTCCTATGATATCAAGATGCAATGCTTTAATGATGGGGGTGAAAGCGAATACAGCAACGTCATGATCTGTGAAACCAGAGGTAAGAAAGCACAGACTGTTCCACATACGAAAAGACATGTTTCAACCAAAGCCCCGCTTTATCATACATCCAGGCATGTTTCCGCGAAGGCCCGAGCTTTAATGATGGGTATGATCGCCATAATTACACAACATAAATGTACTAGGTTTCATGATACCAGCAACAATAGCTTGCATTTTATAGTTTGGCACTGTGTCATTTCTCATTGTTGCTAGCGGGTAAAAAGCTGCTTCTTGTCTCCTCCTCCGTCTCTGCTGCAGCACGTCAGTCCCCGGGGTCACCCAGCCAGCACCCAATCACCCCACCGGGCCCTCATCCACAGGAGCCGCCCAGCCCGCCTGGAGGATTGCTCTACCTGATTGTGGGCTGTGTCTTGTCAGTGATGGTGCTTATCCTGTTGGCTTTTATTGCCATGTGTCTGTGGAGGAATCGGCAGCAGCACAACATGCACAGTGAGTTTATAGAAAAGAAGATGTTGTGTTCACTGTACCTGTGATCATGCATTTTGCCACTTAAACATTTTGGGGAATAGCTGAAACTTTATTTTGTGTGTTCAATTTTATTATAGATACTTAACATAATTATTTATGATCTCATTTTTAGAATATGAACAGCTCAGGCCTCAGTCCTGTCTGTCAAAGTGCATTGTTTAATTTAACTTACACAAGATGAAAACAACAACACAACAATGCCAATATGAAAACGCATCTCTGTACCATAAACTTTATATAAAGATGGATTAAGAGCACGTTCGGAGTGAGCTGCTCCACCATCTCTATCCTGGTAGTGCCTCCGCCTAACTCCAAGCTAATCCAAAACTGGTTAAAAGAGGTGGAGTGCATGTGGAGGCCAGACCAAGCCAGTTTAATAATAACTGTGGCAGACATACACTGCCACTAATCTATTTTTATTTATTTATTTATTTTACTGATCAGTTGGTAACAAGCTAAGCTAACAAGCCAAGTACAGTGAGGAGCACAGATGCAGATATCTAACATAAGAATAAACAAGACTATAATCTTACTCATTTCAAAAAGCAGTAGTATAGGTTTCCTCTCTGTCTGTTATTCAGGCATATTTGCATGAAAAATCCTCCAAAAGCACTGGCATCACAAACACAGACAAGTGGTTGTGCTCGATGACTGATTTAGCTGAAACGAGTCTGTTATTTAAAGGGGCCACACCATCGATTACACATAACTTTAAGCCTTGATAAAATGTAAATGGGTTATATAAACATTCACCCTATGTGCAATTGTTACAAAAGAGTAAATTAACTTAAATTATTTATATGAAGTTTTTGTTTTTTATCAGCTACACTCCACCTCAGTCCTCACCGCTCTCCCTCTCTCTCTGCCGTAGAGTATGACCCTCCTGGCTACCTGTACCAGCCAGCAGAGATGAACGGCCATGTTCTTGAGTACACCACACTGCCTGGTGCCAGCCGCATCAATGGGGGCGTCCACGGGGGCTATGGGCACAGTGGCCCCATGTTACCCCAAGGGTGCCATCACCTCCACCACAAACTCCCCAACGGCTTGGCGTTGCTCAACGGCTCCGGTGGCCTGTTCTCACCTGGCCACCCACACGGCCACGATGGCACCCTGCCACACAGCACCCGCGACTGCGAGCACTCGCACCCTCACCACCACCATAATGTGAGTGTCACAGTTTAGATACCACAAAGTGCTCCAGACCTCAAGCCCTGGATGCCTCAATCATTGCCTTCAAGCACTGAATGAAGTGTGGTGTTTTACTTTGGTAAAAATTTGGTTAAGTTTGGCTAAGTCTGTTGTTTGTGTTCTCTTGTCAGGGTGGAGGCATGTACACAGCTCTTCCTCAAACAGAGTCGTCTGATTGTATGAGCTGTCAGAACCTCTGCAACAACAACAGGTCCGAAAAAGACTCTTTTTTATTATTTAAACGAGTGTTTATGGATATGTTTTTGCTTTGTTATGGATTTCTGGCTCATATTGTGTCTGTATTTTATTTATCAATGTTTTTTGTAATATAAAAGATTAATTGTCATCAGAAAAAAGCATGAGGCTCATACCAGAAACTACAGTGATCTCTGTCCTTAAGCTTAACATTTGATCATGTGGGAACAAAAAGCAACAACCAACCTGTTTCTTTGTTTCCATTGTCTGTATTTTCAGTGATAATTGATAAAAACTGACCAAAGACATTGCGGTATGGCTGTCAGTGGGGTGAACTGGCCGGAGAAAATCAAACATAACTCATATTACGTACCATACAGCCAAGACAAAGTGTTCTACTTTACTTGTGACCCCTACCAGCTCCAGACACACACACACATGCACACACACATTTGCCCTCCTGCTAGTCCTGTTTATGTATTTAAGGGTCCCCAGCATCACAGTTTACCCTGTGTGCACCCAGCCAGCAGACCTAATGAGCCCTGTGTTTATTTACCTCCGGCTGCTGGGAAAAGAGGGGGTGTGGTCACTATTCAATCATGTACCGTCAGAGTGAAGCAGAGTTTAGGGAAACATGGTGAAGATCACTGCGTGCAAGCGTCTGCATTTGGGAACTTCACCAGAGAGCAAAACCACAGTGTGTCACAGTTATTTAGAGGCAGCGAGACTGGACCTTTAATCTCCGGTTCAACTGTTAAATGCTTTTTGCAGCTGTGCAAGAATGCTCCAGTTGTGTTAGAGCTGTCATTGTTTTGGACACTGTTAACACAAGGGTTTTCTGTGTTTGGCGGAAAACCCACAGATATCTACAGAGAGGAAGAGCTGGCACAGTGTGTGAATCACTACCGAGTGTTGTCAGTGGGTGAACACATGGGCAACCTATAAACCAGTGTATGTTTGTGTCCCACTTTTCTTTCCATCCTCCTGTGTCTCTGAGCAGATGTTACAACAAGACCAATGGCACTTTCTCCAGTGGCACTTTGCCTCTAATGCATCGCGTGGCACCGTGCCAGCAGGACGGGCTGGAGATGGTGCCCCTGGGCCAGGTTTCATCGCAGTGCCACGGCCCCGACAGCCAGATGAACTCTGGTGACCAGGAGGCTGACGAAGGGTACCAGCCAGATGAGCACAAGGAGTCCTCGCCCTCGCAGCATTCCTGCTGTCTGGTTGGGAACAATGAAAACTGTCCAGCAGACAATACTGGTGAGACACGTTCTTATTCCCAATGCCCACAAAATCTTTCTTTGTATTTTAAATTACCACCAGAAAACCAGAGAACAGAAACTTCTCACAGCTTTTACAACATTGGTTATGTGATGTAGTTTTTCAGTTTATTTGAAAGGAGAAGGCACCGACTGTTACTGGTTATCTTTGAATAGTCCCCTCTGACTGTAAGAAACTTAACGTGATATAAATACTGCATTAGGAATTTTGCATTGCACTTTGATTGTAAGCATGTCTAATGGTTTGATGGTAGAAATGGTAAGCAGTGAAGTATATCTTGTTAAATATAGGAACGCAGACCAGTGAATTATTAACTTATGGTATAACTTTAACATTAATACATTTTGAATCTATTTGTTTCTTTCAAAGGAATGTCAAATGGAATAGTTTGGGAAACACACATAATTGATTTGCATTCTGAAATCCAGACCAATTGAAAGAAACATAATATTATATATATATATAATAATAATATATATTGTGTAGAAAATTAAAGGTCCCACAATGTGTGAAATTGTCATGTTATGTATGTTATGTAACTTTTACCTGCGATCTGCTCTGTTGTTATTCCATCATTAAGCCAATAGTCAGCAGAAGAAAGACTCTGAGCCTCCTCTCTTCTGATTGGCTGACACCCATCTGCTGTTGTACTAGAAAGAAGCCTGACAGAGGAGTTGTAAAATTACACTGAGATGGTCTTTGGTTTAAAAAACTACAAATCTATCTTCATATGGCTCCACAGGTTTTTAAACAAATGTCATGTTGATAGTGATATTTCATTTATTTTGTCAACATTGGACAGAGCCAGACTGTTTCCCTCATTTTTCCAGTCTGAGTGCTAAGCTAAGCTGAGCTAATCAGCCACTGGCTGTAGCTTCATATTAACCCAACAGATGTGCGTTGCATTGATCTTTTCAAACTATTTCTTTGAGACATTAGAGCTACAAATCCCTGATGGTAGTGAAAGTGAAAACATTTATTTTTACTCACTCGCGGATTGTGAAATCCAAGTCTTCTACATGCTTTACTCGCAAGTTTTTATATTATTACCAGTCCTGTGTTGTGAGCGGACAAACTATGTGGGATCACCACAAATTACACTGTTGGCCTCTGCAGAATCTGTGCTTGTCTTTTTTAATATGAAGTCTAAACCAAAGACTTTCTCTGTCTGTGCAGCTGAGGAGGAGCTGGAGTGCGTGGACATGGAGGGGCCTGTGGTATGCTGGGAGAGTCTTGGCCTGCCAGACTTGGACTGTGACGAAAAGCCTGGGTGGATCTCTAGCAGCAGCCTGGCAGGAGAGCTGATCCAGCCGAGCCCACAGGAGGTCTGAGCGCAGCCCACACACAAACACACTCTCCTGCAGTGTGGAGGGATTTAGAGGAACCGGGCAGAGAGAGGGAAAGTTGTGGAAATACCACAGAGGAAGGAGGACGAGCAGCATGGGATAGTCCGAGACACTGCATGTTACGGTGACAAGGACACAAAACTGTTGACGGACTGAGCTGAGCTGAGCGACGTGGGAGAGAGAGAGAGAGACTGAGAGCAAAGCCAGATGGAGAATAACGCAAAGAGGAAAGGGAGCGTTACTCAAAGACTGAAACTGTATCCCACTGGAGGGAGGACTCTCATAAAAGATCAAAAACTCTTTAGATGACTTATTTATTTTTTGTAGTAGTAAAATATTATTTCATATGAATGTATCTGTTTAAAAGAAAAAAAGTTTGTCTTTTATATTATTTATGCCTTTTTGGATGAGAAAAACCTTTTATTTTTTGTTGTTTCGTCCCTCTGTGTTCCACTTAAGTGTGGAGATTAGCAATTGTCTGTGTAAAGTTTTGTAATAATATAAAGAGAAGATATGGAAGAGTACACAACAGCCTATTTTCAATGTCTTTCCTCCCCCGACTACGCACAGCTGCGCCAGATGAATGATTGCCAGAGTGAATTTCCCGGCCTCGGTTCAAACCCATCGATATTTCTGGCAGGCCTTTGATGTGGCTCCGTGATGGGCTGTTCCACCGCAGTGACCCCTGAACAGGGTGAACATTCCCCTCACTGTTCAGACTGAGGCTGCTGCTCTGTGCTTCAGTGAATACTTGATAGCTCATCACTTTACGCAAAATGCACTGTTGCTCCGAGAGGACTGTTGACCTACTGGCCCCAATCTGTTGGAGGAGTCAGGTAGTTACATTAAAACAGTTGTTCAGCATGGTGGGCTTTATCTGACCAGGTCAAATTCTAGTGCAAAACGTTTAAACAACAGCAAAGGCTCCTTTCAGAGAAAACATATCAGTGTGACATTCTTGGTATGAAAGGGTCATATCACCCAAACCTTTTTTTCCCACCTTTTTCCTTTACTGTCCTGACGTGCTTTAAAGCAGATGTGGAGAGTTTTGTTTCATTTGACTGACATGGCGGAAGAAATGTCTGAACCTGGAGGCTCTGGAGTAAATGGGATATTGTGCCTGAGGGGGCTCTGCTGTTTTCAAGCAAAAATCATCAAGAACACAAGCAGCATATTTTTTTTCTTGACCTCCTCTTGTCCGATTCACAGGCAGAAATCTCATAATACCACAACTGTGGTATATGAAACCAAAATGATCTGCATGGCCAGATACCACCAGGAGCTAAGTGGGAGACTATGTTTTGCAACCCTGAGAGCAATCACAGGAACAAAATGGTTAAATGACATTTCATTATATTGCATTGAGCTGTCAACATTCAACGCGGTGTGAACAAACTAGACTCATCAAATCATAAATCGGTGAGTTGTGATTGTGTCATCAGAAGTTGCTGTGTGATGCTCCTGCTGTACTGCAGACAGCTCATTCATAAAACAGTTGTAATATACTCTTCTCAGGTTTCAGCCTGAGTCAGCCAAACCCATTATCTGAAGGCTTAAACCCTCCATTGGTTTTAGAATAATCTCCATGGTGTGCTGGCTGATTGGAGTTGATAGGATTGCAGCGGGGGAGATGACAGGGCTGGCTGTGCTTCACCGAGGATGACTGTGGTGCAGGCTTTCCATGCCTGGTGCCTGTCTGCCTGTGTTTGCTCCAGAGTCGGCTGCCAGTACTCAGGCCCTAGCTTGTCTGGCATCTCTCCTCTCCCTGATGGTATACGGGATATTCCTGGCATACAGATTTACTCGCCTGCTGCTGAGGCGTGGCACAGCTTCTTCCGGCCGTTATTTTTAGTCCTCGTGGCGGCTGTTGTGCTTTGAGGCTGGTGGCATTTGCCCAGTTGTCTTGACTTAAACTCACTTATTTTCCAGGAATAGCCTGCTGGAGTTTCTCAATCCTGAAACTTTCAAGTGTTTCAGATAGACACTGATCAGGAAAGTGTTGAGTGAAAGAGTTTTTGAGTCTGGGAACCAAAACAAAAAATACTCATGCCCTAGAATGATGGAAAGACCTTGCCATCCTTGGCGATTTTCTTTTCCAACCTTTGTTTCATTTCAATGCAGTGGCTTATTTCAGCCATTATGACTCCCTCGCTGCTGTTAGGAAGAAAAAGGGACCAAACAATGGGAAGGAAATGAAGCTGGAAATGAAAGAGAAATGGTCTGGGGAGAGAGAGGGGATGCTGACAGATGCAGGCTGGGCTGATGAGGAAAAGATAAGGGCAGGGTTGTCTCTAAATGAGCTGCTTCTCCATCTCCCACGTCTGTCAGTCGGCACTCTCCCTCAGCCCTGCCCTGCACCCTCTACCCACGCAGCTACACCCCTTCATTAAGGAGCCCATGGGAACAAGAAAACTCATTGTCCGCCCTGGAATTTCTGCCCCTTGCTTGCAGAGCCGACCTGTTAACGCCAGTCCCTCTCCCCTCCGCCCACCATTCTTCCTCTCCCCTCTCCAGCACACCCCGAATGAATGCAATTCTTATGAATCGGGCAGTGTGTTGTTAACTCGCTTGATTCAGCCCCGGGCGGTTTTATCCTTGAGATGTCACAAACCCCAAGGGAAGCATGTTGTGGTTGGATGAACTCCAACAGCATTCCAGTGGGTCCCTGCAAATGATGAGCTCATGTGCAGCATAAGACCAATAATCTCCATGTTCCCTGAAAGATATCACCTATGTATTAGTAATCAGGCTCACATGTTGGGTTGTCAACTTGTTGCATTTATAACTCCACCTGATGCATTTAACCATTTTTTCCACCTGTCAGCAAGCCTCACAATTCCAGCATAATCAGTCAGTCCACTCTGGATCAATAATGAGTCTATTGATGACAAGCAGGCTGGACCTGTCGACAGAATGAAATTGCCTCAGAAAGAAATTGATGTTGCTCACATGACTCGCAAGAGCCAAACCTGCAGAAAAATAAATCAGCAATGCAGTCATCTCTGTCACTGACCACTTGGGGATATCTGTGCAACAGCCAGCTAAGACCCTGAGCAAAGAGGTCTGTTTGTTTTGATAGGGATGAATTATTGATGAGGATTGTTTTATGTGCAAGGATTTCTAAAATATTCCAAAAAATTATTCAGGAGTGAGCGTTTTCAGCCTTGAGCAATGTGCTTTGAAATTCTGGGATGCATGTCCGTTTGCTCCGATATGCCTCAGTCTCTCACCCTGCCGAATGTGACAACACACGGTAGTTAATGAGCACAGTCTAACACACTTAAAGGAAGAAAAACCACACAGCAGGGTGGCCATTGGCATTAAACAGAAACAGTAATGACCAGTATATTTCAAGAAAAACAAAAGAAATAGTCTTGTCTTAATGAACCCCCGCTCCAGATGGTTTTAATAATGAACACAATACAAAACTGGTGAAGTATTTGAAATGGAAACCACAACCTCAGGTCTACATGTTGTCACGCTTCCTAAGTTTATATGGCTACAAAGATTGCAGGAGACAACAGTGCAGTCTTTCACTGATCATAGTGTTTCAGTGTGTGTTACAGTCCAGTCTGGTGTTAAAAGGTCAGTTCATCCAAATGCCAAAAAAAAAAGATTCTCCCATATCCCTCTAATGATACTTTGTCACGGAGACGGCTGACTCTTTTTTTCCTGGTTTATCCAAGGAGTAAAACAATGGAGCTGAATGGAGTTTGATTTATTGGTGCTCTGCATTAAAAAAAATAGCTGCATGGTTTTCCAGAGACCATGTTAAAACTTATCTGGACAAAACACAGAAAACAATGTCATTGTTCTTCATGACTGGTTTGTCAGTATAGAGTGTCTCCAATAAAAACAAGGTGTGTGGATTATCACCACAACAGTGTTTCTAAAACAACGCATTAATGGTGAAGTATATTGTTGTGCAATTCTATGAAGTTGTGTTTTTTTTATGTAGAGGCTATTTTTTTGTCCCAAATATCAAATTCAAGGGTCAAGTAATCAACTCCATCATGTGACTCAGTAGGTCTTTGCTGTTATTGTTCTGCACACATCGATTTCTTTCAAACTTCTCTCCAACGTAGGGTTTTTATGAAACACTTGATGAGGAAATGTGACAACACTGAAACAAATCTGACAGATTCCTTTTCTCCAGTAAGACCTAATCTGTCTCCATGGCTGGATACCATCACGATATGTGTGTGTTTGGGAACTTAATGAACTCGCACACAATGATAAGCTGAATTTGAGAAGGTAAAGTCATCATCATTCATCTTCCACATCCAGCCGGGTGAAATAGAAAGTAATCCTGGCTCCTTCATCTGTATCATACAGAGCCTGGCAGGTGTACATTCCCTGTGCATCCCTCTGGAGCTCCTCTATGACTAAAGCAGATGTGTTGACGGGCACCTGTATGCGTCCCAGGCTGCCGGACTGAGACTGGAGCTTGGGACCCTGTCCGTAGTTGTAAGCCACTGCTATGTTATTATCAGTCCCTGCTTTGGTGAAGCCCCAGATAAAGATATTAGGCACAGTGGAGCCACAGTCCAAGGTGACCGACCCTCCCACTGTTGCTGTAGCATGGGAGCGGATGTATTCCACCTCCTCAGGGTCAAATATCTCCAAACCTGTAACACAGGACAACCACAGTCACTTACTGTAACTGCACAGGGAGAAAAGGTCTAGTGTTGCTTGGTACACTTTGAAAAAAGCTGTCCCCTGCAGGCAGATGTTTATTAGTGACTGTCTTCAAAAAACTTTTACAAGACCTCACAGTTTGTCGGGAATGGACTGCGTCAGCCTCTTGAGGATGAACAACACATAATTAAATACACTCGCAGTTTATATGCCTCTGGCCTATTTGATGGATCCAATTTTATGACCCTCCCTATGGCTGCGCTCAGAAATCTGACAAAATAATGACAGCAGTTTGTGATAAAGAGAGTCTGCTCGCCTCAACTTGTCTCCCAACTCAACGTCTTTGTTGCTGAAGTAGGCTGAAGAACAATGAACCCTTACCTTGTAGAGGGAGAACCAGCCAGCAGAGCAGCAAGGAGCAGGAATACAGAGTCATCCTCAGACTCCCTGTGGTGCCGCCAAGCTGCAACAAGAAATCTCAAGTCTCGGAGGTTGGCACAGTGCAAGTAGTGAGTTTCCTCTGCCAGTCCACACTGCTGTACACACTGAGGGACTGAGCAAAGCTGGAGGACTGACAGGGAGAATTCTTTCAAAACTACACTGGGTTCACTTAAATTATTCATTGATGTTTCCACCTGCCCACTGCCGCTCCATTTTGCCTGTCTCTCCAGCACTCCACTCATGACTGGGCTAATGGCTAGACCTGAGAGTGAGAGGGGTGTAGGGTGTCAGGATGATGCCACCGCTTCATATATTATTTAATAAACTGGTGGAGATAGCCTTTTCAGAAATTCCATCACTTCCAACTGAAATGAAAACTGGGCCGCGGCAAGGTCAATAAATCAGCTCGAGACACACACACACACACACACACATGCACATGTTATTATCTATCGTATGAGAGGCATGAAGCCACAATTAAATCCCCCACTGATTCATGTTACCTAGTTGACAGGGTGCTACCTCCAAGCTTGGACAGATGTGAATCATGGGTCTTTGCATTATTCATGTATGGTTTTCAGTGCTTGTGAAGTTGGACACTCATGAAGTATCTCTGTTGCTATAACAACAACAAAAGACCTCTCTGTTACACTAGATTCAGGGAGGAGACAAACAGTGAACATCATTAGTGGTGCCATGCAGCACCTGCCTGTAAAAACTCAGTTTCCCAAAGCCTTTGGTTGATGTTTGAGCCTGTCAGCTGCAACAGAATAGGTGGAGGCTGAGCAGCGTGGCCCTGCAAGCAGCCCATAAACCTGCTCTTACACTGGAGGCAACCTCAGACTGAGGAGAAGGCTCTAATTAGTAGGGACTTAGTGTTCAACTCTGTTCGGAGGAAGGGGGAGGATGGGGTATATTTAGAAGCTGCTGGAAGACAGACAGATGTAATAAAAATGTGATATAAAACAACATGGTTTCTGGGGGCAGAGTGGACTGGCAAATGAAGTCAGAGATGTCCCAGACAAACACTGACGAGACAGTAAACACACTGGGCAATGATGTTTTTTTGTTTTGTTTTGTTTTTTGATGAAAGTGCAGAGATGTTCACCACAGTGGAAAATATTGACCTGAACATGATGTAGGACAGAACTGACATGTTTGCAAATTGCAAACAAGACAGAGGAGGAGGGTGCGAGGTGCAAGGAGTCAGTGAGTAAAATGTCTTTATAAAAGGGTGGTGGTCCAAGGAATGTGCATAATGCTGTGTTCCTTTGTAGAAAACACAGCAAACAAACACTACATTACAGGGAAATGACACATTTAGGAGACTCCTAACTTCGTGTCGGAAAGAAATATTGCTGTGTTGGAGGGCTGTACTCAGTACAGTGCACCACTGGCTTAACCCTCACCCTAATATTTGTTGTTAAAGGGATATACGGCATAAGTTTAACCCATGGTCTAACACACTGTGAGACCAAGTAGAACACCCCCTTCAGAGATCAAGTTTGCCGACCACAGACTTCTTGTAGTTGTAGCGACTTCAGCACAGACAGCCAGATAGAAAAATCCTGCTGTCTTTGTAGCCAAGAGCCAACCATGATCAAAAAGCCACTTATAGCCACAGATGATGCTCAGAACAGCACCATGCTTAATCAACAGTACAAATACGGTCCCAGCACATAATAGGAGGCATCAAACACCTGGTAGATTTGCCTGGTTTGTATTTACGGAGGACGAAAACAAAACTCACCCACTCGCCTCCAGCCACTTGCTAGTTGTGGGAAAGCCCTGACAAGTTGATTACTGAATGTTTCTAACTAAGAACTAAGCCTCACTGGACTCCTTACTTTTCTACTTCATTCAGAAATAGGCTTGTCAGGGCTTCTGCATTAGGAAGCAGCTAGAGGAGAGTGGGTGGAAACGTTTCACCTGGCTCTGCTTCCTAACATAATACACTGCAAAAATCAAATATTTCATATTTTAATCCAACAAAATTGTGTTTGATCTAACACTGTCACCAAGAGAGCAATGTTGGTTTTACCTGATGGCACCTGATAGAGCTCTTTTCAGTGAAGAAGAATGTGGGGCTCAAAAGCTCTGGGAAAAGGTGAGTAAGGACATTGGCCTATTGGACCGAAATTGTTTTTTGACATTTGCATCCCCCACTTCAGAGAAGTGACTCTACTGTATATTGTATGCGATGACTATAAATTAGGCTTTAGATGAGCAATAAAATCATACTGAACATAATACATTCATTCTGCGCACAGTAAAAGTGTAAGGCTGTGCCAGCGCAGCTCGGCCTCTGAGACCAGCGCCTCGCAGCTGCTCCACCAGGCTATAATGTCCAGGCTATGACAAAAGAGAGAGGGGCTGTGATTTGTCATTAATGGGACCAGTAAGTCCTTTTCTGTTGGAGTAAAGGCTGACCAAATTCTTTACCGGTGAAGCACATCCTCTCCGAGTGCTGCAGTCCTGCACACAAGGGCCTGCCACATCTGCTGGCTGCCTGCCTGATTTTCTGCCTGGCTGCTTGCAACTTAAAAAAAAAAAATGGGGAGGAAGAGGACCAGGCGACTGGAAAATGTGAGTCGTTGAAATCAAAATGTTTTGGATGATGGTTGGTGAAGGGGGGGGGGTAGCTTTGTTGATGGGAGAGTTAGCAACAAGGGGAAAGTTGCATCTTATCTGGACCCTCTCAGCCCTGTAAAAGGTTTCAGGTGCAGTGCCCCATCGAGCACATCCAGCAGGGCTAAGCTTGAGCAACTTTTTTTTTTTGCTTTTGCTCTTGGCAGCAGATAAGAGAACAGAATCAGATCCAGATCGCTGGAACTATATAGGGATCTGGGTAACACATTATTGCCACCCCAACATGTGCCACCCGCCCATGTTGACTGTGAGAGCTTGGCAGCAATGCACTTTATGTGAGAGCAACTCTGGCAAAACAGGTGGGTTCCTTGAATGTGCCCTATGATTAGATCAGTCATTACCACTGGCATTGTTGAAGGCAATGCTAACCTCTCATTTCAGAGGACCACCTGTATTGGAATGTGTTGCTAAAGCTTAACAGCAGATGATTCAGGCTCTGGATAAGAAAATAGTCTGTGTTGGCTTACAGTGAGGATGTATGTTTCCACTTATCATCATGATTTTCTTTTCTTTTCCTCACTGACTGGGAGTGATGTACAGCAACTGTGTTTATTTTTGTAGCTCAGGTTTTATCACTGTTGTCCACTGAAATTGCCTTCCTGTTGTTTGTAAGTGTAGCTGTAATTTGTACTGTGCTGTCCTCAAATTTGAGCACCATACATCTCTTGCTGGCTGCAGCTGCGAGGGTTCCTCCTCCTCCGCCTCTGTGCTTTTTCTTCAGCTGACAGTTGTATCAGGGACCACACATTAAGGGGGTGGAGCATAGCTGTTGTACTATACTGGTAGACAGGCTAACATATATTAACCAGCTTACAGTATATTTCTTCTCTATCGTCATTTATCTGCCAGGCAGCCAGAGTGGAGGTAAGCAAGGCTGTGCAGAGGCTTGAGCTCGTAAAGCATGGCGGCCCACCCTCATGACCTTCATTTCCCTCCTGACTCACTTCTCATCTCGCAGCCTCAGACCTCGCTATGCAGGCCTCCTTTCTGCAGCTAGGGCTCCCTGTTGGGCCCCTACCTGAACCACAGAGCGGAGTACAGCCACAGCTGACTGGCCTTGGGACAAGGGCAGCAGGAAGGGGGCCTCTCTCTTCCATATAACTGAGCCCCAGGAGGATGGAGGCACAAAATATTGCCTTACAGAAAAGCTGCGGATAACCTCTGAACTTCAGCAGCCGTGCACAGCTTGTTTTTTCTACTAGTGTTCACATTCATTCTAGTACTGTAGCCATATTTTAATTTTGTGATGAAATAAGTCAGAGATAATTGCAATTTCATCTACTTCCTGTCCTAATTGTGCCATGTAAACAGACACATACCATGCAGATGTAGTGGTATCAATCTTCCACTCTGTGCTTTTCTTAAATGGTCCCATATGCAAATCTATATTGAATTTCCACTTATGACTTATATGTAAATGTAAAATAAAAACAATAGCAAAAATTCTATATGAAAACTATTACAAGTTGGAACCATTTCATTTATTGACATATAGAGAGACTGCACAAAATACATACTTATCACAAATCCCATTTTGGATAAATTACAGAATGCACCTAAATGCACTATAACCTTTAGAGGACATGGTGTTCTCTAACAAGGTGATTCACCGCAAAAATCACAACAAGTTTCTGATACATGAATCGACCACATTGTTAGCTTTTGTTTAAATAAATAGTTTGAGATGAAGAAATTACCATTCCATACTTGTACTTAAATGTCCTGCTTCCATGATATGATATCACTACAGCAATGAACTTTTAATATTTTCCATAAGTTTCACCAGGGGTCAAATATACCAAACTTCATATGTCCTGAGGATGTATATTGTACATTCCCATACAGGTGACATACAGTGTATGACAAAATTCTAATGGATATATGGACAGATGTGTCATTTATTGCATTTTCTATGGGTATTAAACTATTGGCCTAAGAACTTAAGGTTTCCAATGGAGAAATCCATGTTTCACATCATTCTTCGTGTGATCAAGTAATGGAGACTTCCAGCTTTATGTAAAGGCATTTTGAGAAGATTCTACTATTAAATAAATGTTAATAGCTGAAAACAAAAGCCCGGCTCTTGTGTTTGTAATAACTGAGATGACTTGCTCTGTTTGTGAATGGATGAGCTCAACTGGCTTTCAAAAGCCCGTAGATAAATTTGCCCTCAGAGCCAAAGTAAAGTGCATTTGTTGATCACTACCACTCTAACAAAAGTTACATCATAGCAAGTGCTTTGTTTAGTACTGACATATTGTTTTTCTCAAAACACGAAGAAAAATCTGTCATGGCGAAAGATTATTCAACATGTTCCCAATTAAATTCAACTTGTGTAAACGATTTACTTGAATCAAGTGTCATTCTCTTGAGAACGGTGGAAAGATCAGCTTATTCAGCCTTGTTTAAAGATGTTTACACTCACATCGCTCTGTAACAAGAGCACCCACACTGGATCGAACAGGAGTTATCTCACTCCACTGACAGAAGTTTTGTTTTTAGTGTACGAAGAACACATTGTCAAGACTCAGTGTGAAGCTATGCCGGGTTTGGCGGTGGTCATTTTTTACAGCGTGCTGGTCTGAGTGGATGAAGCTTGCGACATGCTAGGCTGGGTATGTAAACCACAGGACTATACAGAGGACCTGGCACTTATGAGAAGAGGAAAGCAGTCATGTCAGGGTGTGTGCATGAGGTCCTGGATGAGCTGACCTGGAAAGAGCCAGATGGGGACTGGGGTTTGAACACCATAGAGGCCTTCTGCAAACAACATGTGGAAGGGCTTTGGTGGTTAATGTAGCATGGACTATTTATGTACTGAGCACTAGCTTGACCACTGTCGATCAGTGTTCATACGCCACATACAGTCATGACCTCTGCAACCAATTCCACCAGACCACCTCGCCCAGGGCAACCTCCTTCCCCCTCTCCCCTTCCTCTCCAGGCTTTCCCTTGGGACCCTCAGACTGCTCCTGGTTCAGCTGTTTAGTGTACAGTAGCTCATACCCACAATCCTCTCTGAGCAGGTGGTTTGTCATAGGCCTCTTTGTTTTCCAGAGTTAGTCATGGCAGCTGAGGGCATAGTAGAGCAACATGTTACAATCCAGTGCTTTATAGCCTTTTTCTTCCTGTGCTCTGGGTTGATTTATTTAACCAGAATATGATTAAATCAGATTTGTAGAAATTTTTCATTTAGTGGTTCTACATATATTTCCAGCTATGTACTTTGATCTCATTTGTTTTATCACGACAAAATCTGACATGTAAAGACAATGTTGAGGATTTGTAGGGGACTAGGGGTCATTTGCCTGACTCTGCTGTGATCACTACTGAATATAGTTGCTTCAGGGACCAACGAGTGGTTCATGGTTAATGAGGAGGCAATTGCTTGCGCTAGACTGACAGAGTCCTGTGTCATAGTCACTTCAGAAGCTGGTTGGTTAGGTTGGAATGATGCAGCATCTAGACTGATTTGAGCTTTAGTTTCAGTTCTGTAGTTTAGTTTTGTCATTGATCTCTCCATCATGCCTCTCGAAACCTTCGAAATTGTCATATGCTTTCACAGAAGCTGCTGCTATAGCGACTTCTGCTGCTTGTAACTACTACAGTTTTGTTCTCTCCTGCTCCAGCTGTTGTCGCTGAGTGGTTGCTGAGTGGTGACTCTGGTTACAGTTTCAGTTTTGGTGTAACCAAAGACAGACTTGTATTCATCTTTGTATAATGTCGCTCTCACCTTTTCCGTCTCAAGTTGGTCATTATAACCTTCATTAGTCTCTAGTCATTGACCTATGTGGCATAAGCATTTCATTATGCCATGAGAAAAGCAGGAAGTATGTCATTCCAAAACATCAGAAGAAGAAAATGGCGCTCTTCAAAATAAAAGCAGAATAGACCACAAGGCGGCCCAGTGCGACTTCATCATCTGATATTAAGACATTAAAACAATCACTGTATAGGAGAATATTAACATTAGCAGTCATTTACAGTAATGTCATGTGAACAGTAGTTTTAGTGTGTGTGTGATATAAAACGTGCAGTGTTTGATTTCCTTAGGGCAGATGCTAACTTAATGTCTGTTTTCATGTTCACACTAAATACCACAGCATTCGGAGAATACGTTGTTTTATGCAATATATCAGAAGATGTTTGACAGTAAATGATCTCTCTCAAGTCTCTCAAAAGAGGCCAGTTTAAAAAAATGTTGAGATGTTTCCTTGAAACCAAAAATTTGCTACACAATGCTTCAAACGTGACAGTGAAATTACTATTTAGTTTCCACTGGTGTAATGGAGTTGTCAAACATGGTTTAACTCCTTCAACTTTGAGAAAAAAGAAAGAAAGAAAGAAAGAAGTCCTGTGTGTAATTTACAAGCACACCACTAATTTGTGTGAGTGGGAGTGTGAACGTGCGTGATGCTGGTTGGCACAATGCTCCCTGATTCGCTGAAGACTGGCAAGAAACACAGTCGGAGAGGAAGTCTAATCGCTCTTCCAGCAGAGTTTCGCAACTTTGGTCAGAATCCTAAAATGAAGTTTCTCCATATACAAATCATGTGCTGCAATAAAAAATCAAACAAAACAAAACAAAACGTTTAAAAATGCATCTGTATCTGTCTGTATAGACCACTCTGTCACAACTTTTGAAAATAAAAAAAAGTTAAAGTTGACAGTCAAACTCATAAATAAATAAAAACACTCATAACAACACAAGGTTAACTGGGAGTTCGTGAGAATTTAGAGACCTGATATGTCTGCATGAAAGAAAGTGTTGAAATAAAATAACATGTCAGGTTGTGTACTTGGCTAACATCACTTCACAGCTGGAAGGTTGTGCAAGGGGTGCATCTACTCTGATACCTCTCATTGCAAGTGTTCAAAGAACTCATCAACGCAAGTTGACGACAACTGCACTGAAATGACAAGAATAAATACATTATAAACTATGATAAGTGCATCACATAATAAAAGTGATGAGACGGTCTTTTGAAGATCCTCACAGCAAGCTGGTTTCGCCGGTATCTGTGATGCGTTTCATTGCTTTGGGCTGTCTGTAACCAACAGCGGCTGCATCCACAGTTTGCCTGTGACTGTTCCTGGGAGCCTTCAATAACCCAGCAGCAGATGATCTCAGTGTTCTTGGAGTTTCATAGTTAATCAGGGAGTTAGCAATGTAGCTGTGTCCTTGCCCATTAAGGCCTTTATATATAAGGAGGAGGACCTTGAAATCACTTCTAAATGTAACAATAAACCAGAGCAGAGCAGCTCAAACTGGACTTAAATGCTCTCTTCTCTTGGATAAGTGTGTGTTTTCTTGCGAGACCAGCAAAAAGTGTGTGGTAGAATTGAGCCAGCTTGGAATGAATGCATAAATCACTCTTTCAGCATCTTTTTGATTTATAAATGACAGCCCTTATGTTTCAAAAGTGGAAAAAAATATGTTTGCGTGCATCACCACTTGAAGCTTAGATCTGAATCTAAGAAAACACCAGCACTTGAAACCGCAGATTTAATCCTCAGGTCATAAAACAGAAACCCTCTCTTTGTCTTTCAGTTGTGTCCTTTTTACCTTTAAGATATTGAAAATCTTGTTCCCTACATTGCTCTTTATTTCAGTCTCAAAAGACATTAGGCTCAGCACCATTTGTGTAACACCTGTTGGCTCTAGTCAGTTCAAGTGTTCAGCTCTCACACTAACACATATTCATGAAATGAAATAATGCTAATGAAATCTCTAGGGAACAGAGGGAAGAAAACCAATTGATCCTTACCATTCACCCTTCACGGTCACTCTGGATAAGTGAAAGCAGGATTTAGCCTGTACACCGTGTTTTTTCAGTAGAAATCTTTGAGCAGAAGGACAAGAGGAGATTGCGTTCCACTTTATATGCAGAAGAAAATCTTTATATTTACATATTTTCCTCATGTAGCAGTGGAATTTGAGGTCTGTGACTTTTTTTCTTTAACACTGATATAGAGTAAAAACACATAGTCAAGCATGGAGTCAAAAACCTACAGAGATGCTCCAAGGCTGCTGTGGGTAGCTGACCTCTAGCCACTGGCTTATTTATTATTTTCAGTTATAATAAGAGCCTCAATACATCGATACAGTGTCTGAAACTACACTTGTTTAACCATATTTCTAATGGCCATTGTCTCCCTTCTTTCCACTGTTATTTTCACTCCTGATATAGGTTTTAACTTGGAAGTCTGCATAGCTTTGTGAATAGTGATTTCTGCAGTTCCTTGTAATCTTTAACACCTCAATGTAACATCTGTCCAGATGGTTTCGCTGCAAAACCCACCTTCACCCAGAAATGTTCCGTTCTCTTCAGCTTGGCTACTTTACTGATTTGTCCAGTTAATACATGCTCATTCTGAAACAGGTTAGAGAAACAGGTTAGACAATTGGTTAGACATATACATATTATCATATACCATTATACATGTATGACGTGTGGAATGGGGGAATCAAAATGCGCACAGTGGTACGGTAAGTGTGGGCAGACCGGAGGACTGGGGTGTGCAGAACAACTTTCAAAACCGGCATCTTCATATTAGTCATGTCTAAGGTGCCTGAAAGATGAAGATCAAAGGAAATCTGAGTAGATACAGTGTCATTTCATCAGCAGCTCAAGTCTGTGCACACGTGAGAAACGTGCTCACGTGAAAACATCAAACCACTAACAAAGTCACTGTTGCCTGTGCTCACACAGAGTAGCCATGAAAACAAACAGCAAATTATCTGCAGTACACAGCCAATGAGTTTCACTGAGTGACATAAATCTGTATCAGGCTGCACTTCAGTCGTCTAGGTTTCTCCTCCTGCTGCAAGGTTTTTATAAGGTAAAGACATTAAAGCATTACATTTTTTTTCAAAAACAAACTTGAACCCTGGAGTGCCTTCCCCATCTGGAAGCAGTAGAGGACTTGTCTAAAAGATAAAAACGATATGAATCGCTGCTGGCAACTCAAATGTCCAGTCTGGGATCAATTACATAGACAGGATTCAGACAGAGCGAAGGAGAGAGAGAGAGAGAGAGGAGGGGAACACAGATTGTGTATCATGGTCTGGCCTAGGATAGCACAAACACACACACACAGACACATACTAAACAAACTACTCTGTGACCTGTAGCTTGTGTGCACAGTTCCCAGTGTCTGGTTATGGATTGGCCAAGACCGCATGCTGCCATGTTCCCACCCCACTCACACACTGCATTTAACAAGCGACTGATGGCAGTTCCAGATGAGGCCACTCTCAGCCAGCTGCTCTGTCATGTGGGCTGGGGCAGGGATTTCTGTGAGGATCAATAGAATAAGCTGGCTGTCTCTTTTACAGCTTCAACCCTCATACAAATATGTTCATTATTCAATTTTAAGGATTATCTTCCAGATTTATGTACAATTCCCATTTTTTACTGACTTGTCTGTACCCTAAATTCGTATGCTTCAGCACCATGAAGAACATCTGCCAAGCAGTCTCGACCGAAATGCATTGTGGGATGATTGAGACCGGGGGTGAGGTGGGAGCGGGGGGCGGGGGGGTTGTAATGGAATGAATATGAATAACACAAAGTAAAAACAGACAGCACAACCAGGAGGGGAGAATGGGAGAAAGACAAAAGATTTAATAGGATCCAGGCTGTTTTGAGCTCTCACTGTTTCAAAGGGAGATACTGCCACATGTATGTCTACACTTGCTGTTCATGTGTCTCATGAGTGTGCGTGTGTGTGTGTGTGTTGGAGACCTGAGCAGGCAGAGCCAGGCATTCACAGCTTTACAAAAGGTCACGGCAACACCTCCAGTCCCCATAACCTTTTTCTAGGGTCAAGCTTCAATTCACAAATAGTGTGGGACCTCACCTCATGTGGCCCCTTTAAACTTCATAGGCATGGCCTGCTCTGTGTCTCTCATTACTCTCACAAATGTAAATACACACAGTTGCAACCGGTCGGATGTTACACATCATTGTCCTGTGATACTTTGATTTGTAGGCCTCCCACAGGTAGCATGGGATTATTGAGGGCTGAGTTCAAATATAAGACCATTTACTTACAGCTCATAAAACTAGATTACACCTTCACAGTCACATTCCACTGTCTGATATTGACAACAAACATTTACAATTGTTTATCTATTAATTTTTTAATTGTTAGCTCTTCTCTCTCTTTCACTCTCATTTCCTTTTTTAATGTGTTGAAAATTAATATTTGTATATCTTAATGATACGTTTCAGACAAAATGGATAGTAGTAAGTAAAGGTTTCTCCTATTCACATTAACAAATGATTCAATATTAATCCATCAAATACTTAATGTTGTTGGTGCCTAGAGAATTGAGGTTATCCACAGAAAAATACTTCTGTAGCTCTAGACCGGAGTCATTTTGTGCAGTTCATACTGTGTTGTGAAGGATAAACAATTTGAGTTCAGAAGCATCTGGATTTGACACACATCTGGAGTCTGGGGTGAATATTCATGTCTGCTTTCATACCTGTGTTTGCTTTGGGCAAAAGCTACGACTGAAGGAGGGGACTGGTGAAAAACTGGAAAGTGATTAAAATTCATCAAAGTGACTCTACTGCCATCTACTGTCCACAGGCACAGATTTCCTGTTGTGTTGAAGAGCTTCATAAGGACACTTGAGCAGGAAGACATTACTCTGATCTGCGACTGATGATGATAATAGAGAGTCTGGAGCAGTTAATTTTGCCCCAAAGTGTGGCAATCAGATCATCTGTTGTGACACTCAGACAGAACAGAAGCCTTTCTGAGGATGATGTAGTCAACCTGGGCCACTAATACTAAAATCTGAAATGCTTTGATCTCTGCTTTCTGCTTTCAGCTCAAGCTCATGTGATCATAGGAATTTTGCCTCAAGACAACATCATGTTATCATGTTTTAATGAACATGGGCCACATGGGTATTTAGGTGAGCCAACAGCCTTAATCACAACACAAACATGACTGTGGAGATCAGATTGACTTCTGCAAGAACCCATATGCTTTCCCCCTGGCAATCAATGACAATGCCTTATGCACACGGTGGATTTGATAAAATACATCAAAGCCCTTGGGTCAGATGAGAGCATTTCCAGTCAGACTGAAAAATGCTCTTCCTGTCTCAAAATAGACAGCTCAAACATGTCACCGCGGATTCTGGTCCAAATTCTTGTCGATGAAAATCTGCTCAGCATCCATCACTGCTTGATTTAGCTCTGCCTCCTCCTTTTCTGAGCAGTTTGTCATTTCTATGTCTGCTGGCTGACCTCCATCAAAGGCCTGCATTCTTTCAAAGTAAGGGCTGGAGGAGAACATGATTGTTGCTGACTTTGCCCATCTGGGAATCCACCTGTTTGAGATACCGCTCCTGTGCATCAGTGCTTGTGCCAGATGCCACGGCAACCACTTCTCCCCAATTACAATTACCCTCCTCACTGAAAACACATACACCGACACACACCAGGTCAGACTATAGCTAAACTGACTGCACAAACATATCCACACATGGTTTCTGGTTATTAGGTTGTTCAGTTCATTTCATCAACATCAGCCGCTGAGGCATCACTGTTGGCTTTGTTTTGTGCTTCACTGCATCCCCAAGCTGATAATTTCCTTTATGTATTCAGGATTGCAACTCCTTATTTAATATGCTGCAGTTATTTCAGTGTAGTTTAATTTCATCATGCGCTGTGTCAATGACTTGGGAAACTTTGAAAATACATTTTACAGTATTACCTTAAAAAAACACACACACACACACACACATTTTGCATCCAGAATAGTTTAATTTTGCGAATGTAATGTGAGAAAACAAATCGCAGATGTCTTTTGTACAAGGACACACACACACAGAGTTTAGAGAACATGCTATTGTCTGTTGAGTACATGGTGTTCTCAGATGTATACTCGTATTCACTCTGAAAGCGTTAGTAGAGATTGTAGGTGAGGGACTTGACTTTCTACAGTGCCGCACACAATGATAGGGGTAGCATTTGTCACCACGGAAACCATTAGTTTCTTGGCAACATTCATACCATCTCTTGCTGACTCTAAATTCAAATCTAATGATGGGATTCCAGCAGTCGACTGAAAGAGGATGATAGTGAGCAAAGTGGTGACAAAGGCTTTGGCGATGAGAAAAACGCACACAGGTGAGAGTGAAAATAATGATGGTGTATGGACAACTTTTCTCTTATATTTAAGCCCCATTGACCAGTGGGTATGCACAGACTCCTTGCAGCTCCTGAACAGTGGCTTTTTAGAGACAGAAACCAGACATTCGGACTTGAATCATGCCATCTGTACTATTCTTTGTGAGAGAGTGAATGTGCATTTCCATCACTGAACTCCAACCGTCTTGATATATAAAATACTAAATAGTATGTCTGCACGCAGCAGTAGTCGAGCCATAAATTAAGTAATTCACACACTCAGACAGATGCGTTTTTTTAATTAGTCACGTGTAATTAACTGCTCTGCCAAAAGAGTTGAGTCGTGGCTACAACTGTCTTTGTCTGGTAGATGAAGCCCCTGTATTTAAAGGTGTATATCTATGGCATTGTCATTACTGTTATAGATCTATTTTTGTCCCAGATCTCTTTATTTAGATATAATGTTGTGGAGGGTCCTCCCTTAAATACATCTGCCTGTTTATTTCTTCCCTGTGGCACCGTCACATTCCCTAAGGGTAAACCAATTTACATTCTTGTTTTGCTCTTCAGATCCATGCCAGTTTCCATGACAACATAGTTTCACTTTCTCATCCTCTCTGTCTCACTCCCTCTATCTCCCTCCTCTCTCTCTCTCTCTCTCTCTCTCTCCTGTTCTCTCATTCCCCACTGCTCCTTTCTTATGTTCTCTTGACCTTCCTCGGATGTTTCATTTTCTTTCTCTCCAAACACCGCGGTCCAAATTCCTCCTCTCCTCTCATTTCCTCACCTAATTGAGCTCATTCCTGTGCTCCGCCATACACCAGCAGAGAATAATGGACTCAGATAAGAAAAATCTCAGGGGGGATACTGTGGGATAAAATTCGCTGCATCTTTTTGCATTTTTATCATAATATAACAAATACACAATACTTGGTCTGTGGGCTATTTTACTGACTCTTAAATATCCCCAGGCATATCTATTTGGCAGGAGTGATGCCTAGAGCCTAAGGTTATTGAATCACAACAATGTGCATGAAACTCTGTTTTATTAGTGAGCCTACACAATGATAGCATACAGCACACAAAGACAGCCATGAGAAAAATAACATTCTTCTGTCAAAAAGCCATACATGTTTCCTGTCCTTCAATTTAGTTAAAATGCCTCCATCCTAAATCCAGTCTGACCTTATTCCATTATGATTTGCAATATTACTGACAGAATAATGTGCTGTGCACATCTCTACCTAATGGCATAATTAAAATCTCAAGCTTTTTAATTACTCAATAATTAAAACTGTCTGATGCCAACAGGTGTGATGGCACATTTTCAGCTGATTAATGCCAGTCCCCACTGCCTCGTCTGGGAGCAGAAGGTCATCTAGAAGGTGGTTGGTCTCCATGCATGACTTTGATTGGTCTGTCGCTAGGTCAGGACGTTGTCTCTGTGGATCATGATTATTCTCACTGCTCCATTTTGACACTTATGGTATAAGGAGGGAACAGTGGTTGACAGCACAAATGTATAAGGCTTATATCAATCACTGTTCCCTCCCCCTTTAAGGAGTTGGCACTTGTGAGTTCCCTAACATTCAACTGGTTGTCTCTTAAAAACTCAAAAATGAAAAGGAAAAAAAAAAAAAAAGCAGAGTAAGGTTTCTTTTTCACCCTTTGAGCACATAAATTCTTGTGGGTGGCCTAGAAACCTACATCCTAGGTTGAAGAAGCAAGCACTGCAGTTTCAAATGCTAACAGCAGTGGAAACATCTGGACAAGGACAGTGTATATGATGTGCTCCTCCTGAGCGATGTCTCATGTTCCCTTGATTCTAACAATTACTTCTGTAGATCTAGGCTAAGCAGTAACCAGCGGCAGAAAGGTTTAAATGTCTTTCACTGCTTCAAGACGTAGGCATGTCTACTGTAAATAATACAGGTAAAACCCATGTTGGGGTCAGCCTTTCCTATATGATGACACACGAAACATCACTTAAACCCCAATCTTTTAAAACACTATCAGTACAAATGCCTTTGTCCTAAACTGGTGGGAATGTTCCTAAGCCTTTTCTACCACCCATGCCACCAGAGGGAGTAGCCTATTCATCTGAAAAGAGAACAGGTTTAACAGTGCAACAACTGGATCCTCACTCTGACTTAACTTCATAATGGTCGCCTTGAACATGAAGTGTCTGAGCTCAGTTTACAGTGTCTGTGAATTACCTCTCCTCTGAATGTGAAGTCACTCAGCCTTTTGCTGCAGGATGGCAACCAGTCCATCAGATGTGATCTGAGTGCTGAGAGGGAACAGGCGATTTGCTGGCTCCGATAATCGAATGGAAATAAAACACTGTCTACTCTTTGAATATTTGATTGATTTATTTTTCCCGAGTTTAAGGAAAGATTCGACCATAAAGCCCGCGAGACTAAGATTACATTTCACAGTGTCGCCTGATAACATAAATATTTATCATCAGTCATTTTGAAAAGAGTGGAGAGAGAAAAAAAAAAAAAAAAAAAAAAACTCCGAGCCAGCACAGAAGTCCAGTGTGTCATATCAGTACAGTGACATACGGATGCCCGTGTGGCCACACTAATTATTGTCAGCGGCTGGGAGTGAATGGACTCGCAGAGAAATGCAACGTCCTGCCCTTCTACATCTTGAATAGTGGGAGTCATGAACCGCTGCAAGGTGACACGTCCTCTGATTTCAACCGAAACTTCAACCTAGGCACGCCGTTGTTATTTATCACCATCTGAACCTCCGTCAAACTGCACCAGCTCCTTTCTTATCAAACATCGGGATCGGGACCATCTTGCGCAGTGTTACGGCGAGCGGAGCAAGCGGTGGCGGCGGCCACTCCGGGGAATGTCGACTGGCCGTCAGTCCTGACATCGGCCTCTTCTGATCTCAGACACCAGCCAAATGGGGTAGAGTACACAGCATTTCAAAACACTGTCACTGCCGAAGCATGCTAGCTCTTCCTATATTTCGGAGCTGTCTTCTTTATGTGTGGACTCCTATAACTTTCTCCTCTTTTTATGAAGTCCTCGGGTCGCTAGCCAATAACAAAGTTCAATCCCCGTTAGCTAGCTCTGGTTCGCTTGCAGATGTGTGCTACGGCAACGTCGGCTTACGAGCAAGTAGCCTAGCGGAGACATGAATTAGCATGCTAAGTTAGCCCGTGGACCTGGCTGGCGCAGCAAGTCTCCGCTCATGAGCGCTGGGTTCACATCAGGGGCATGTGTCCTTAAATTCTCCTAACAACAATGCGGTGCTTGCTCAACTTTATATATTAACCTCCCCGGTCTGTCGATAGTAACATTTCAATCCAGGGGTGTAAATTACCATTATTAGCTTGTCAGCTAGCTAATCTGACAGACACAGCCAAAGCAGCATTTGAATGGTTTTGTGCTAAGCAGCTAAACCGTGTTCAGTAGGTGACAGGCTGCGTAACGATACCTGTCACTTCAATACACACTCAACGTGGGCATGTGGAGACCAACATGTTGTTAATACTGCCGCTGCTTCACACACACACGCACGCACACACATGCTCATCTGTTACCATGCTCAGCGTTACCTTAATACCACAAAAACCCGACATACAGTATGTATGTCAATTCAGAATAGTTTATTTTCATAGGCACTTCCTGTCCTGTCCTGCTGTGATTCAGTTACCCAAGTGTCAAGTGTAGCACGACAACGACAGCTCAAGTGTTATGTTGGTTAAAGTTAATTGTCTATTTTAATATTTTAGTGCCTCTAGTAGAATTATAGTTAATGAAATGCTATAATTAAATGCTACCAGGCAGCCTGTAAGTGGTGTGGTATAAATGTTTAAACAAAGTTCTCTCTCTCTCTCTCTCTCTCTCTCTCTCTCTCTCTCTCTCTCTCTCACACACACACACACACACACACCCTTTTTCGTCTCTCCATAGCTGTGTGTGTGTGTGTGTGTGAGTGTGAGTGTATGGTCTCAGTCCAGTAAACTTATGACAACCCATGACCCTACTAGTTCAGCCTGTTGAATATGGTGTGATAATGCCGCACTGAAATCACTTTACAGGAAGAGATACTACAGCTTTTCTCTGTTGGTACACAGCTTTTCCGTGTGTGTGCGTGTGTGCACAGGCGCTTCATGCTGTGTGTGTATCTACAATATCCTGGTGAGCTATATATAGCGCCTAACAGAGTTTGCAACTTGATCTGAATTGTCTTTCAGGTCTACAGTACAGTGTGCGTTGCTTTCCACTGGAAGTGAAACATCTCCCTCATCTTTTGGTTCACAGTATCTTTTTCTTTTCAAACTCCTTTTTAAAGGACAGTTCCCTGCCTACCTGTGGGTGCTGGTGCAAACCTGTTTTATGTGTATTTTGTCCTCAGAGGCCTCTTTAAATGAGATTGTAGTGGATAATGTAAATTGATATTGTTTGATAGGACGCATGGGACTAAATATTATTTTATTTTTATTCTATCCTGTGCTTAACACTTGTGCAGACTTGCATACGCATCATTTAGGTTTACATAAGAGACAGACAAGGAAATGCATCATGCCAAAAACTAAGCCATTAGCCATTCACATCTATTTTAGGTGTGAATGTTAAGTGTGCTTCCTCTCTTTTGCTTTGTCTAGAGTTGATTTTAACAAATAAGTGTGTGGCAGCCACTACGTGTCCACACACACTGCTCCAGTGCAAGCAGAGACAGATTTGGTGAGCTGCTGACAAAGTGTTTCTTATCTGGTTAGGTGATCTGAGAACTTTGGGGTGAGTTACAGCGAGCGCTGCTAAGGTGAGCTATGAAAGAATAATGTGATATTGAGAACGTTTCCACATGACAGAATATACTAAGACACTTAAGTACTGGACTAGTGAAAAAAGTAAGGCCCCGGTCTAATCCCTAAATAGAAAGTGTTGGTGGTAGGCATGTTTTATGACCCCTGCGTTCTGGTTCACATTAATTTCACAGTGTCTGTCGTGGTTCTGTGCATTTCTACGTGCTTGTCTTTTGCATATTTTTGTATACAGTCTCTGTCCACACTGACTGGTCCTCTGCCAGTCAGAGTGAGAGCAGCGAATTCAGACTCTTTGCTTTGCTTGATCAGGTGAGAACAATGCTATTTGAACCACACACAGACCTTGTGAACATACGCGGATCCTGGCCCTTATCCTGCTGAGGATGCAATCTGAGCAAGCTACAGGATTTAACATTCAGATACAGACGTTCACCTCTGTTTGTCAGCACTTACTTATGCTATGGTTGGAAAGCGTAAAATATATTTCTCAATGGGTCCAAACTGATGTAAACACTAGGAAACCATACATAGTTACAGTGAGTGAGGACTCTTGATATGTTCTGACTTCATCACTCTGCCAAATTGATGTGATATCCAACAGATTAGGTACATGTGGGTCTGTGACTTTTGTTTACAAGTTTGAAACATGTAGGTGTCCAACACGATGACTCAAACAGGAACACGAAACAAGTGAACTTTTTCCAGATACAAAACCAACTGTAGGTGTGATTACAGGCTTTGTGACCAGTGAGGCCACCGTGATGCCACAGCTCTGAGACGATATCTAACTCATCAGAATATTAGCACACTAATGTACCTGTAATGTCCCCTTGTGCATATCATGGTCAAGGACTTCCCTTACCTCACACATTGTATGAAATGTGTATTTTGTGCAAGTAAGTTTAAGGTTTAACCTTAAATAATCTGCCTCTCATTACCGAAGAAGCGTGCAAGTAGACTGTTGTTGTAGAATCACTAAATAATGCTTTTAATTTATGTATTGAGTGCAGAAAATTACCAAGTGACTTTCTGGTGCTGTATGTGGATGCAGGGCTTAGTAGATGCTTGTTTGACGTCTACTGCCTTCTGTATGAATGCACAATAGTATTTTATCTTTTTATGGGTCTCATGGAGCTCAGCATGGCTTAAACAGTGTGTACCATTGTTCCCTCTGAGCAGTGTGTATTGCAAATTGTATTACATATGAATGCACAAACAGGCTCAAACTAGGATTCTGCACCCAGATGCTGCAGCTGTCAGCACCTCTATCCTCTTTGGTTTTATTTTCCTGTGCTTTTGGATTCATAACATTATTTAAAGAGGGTAAGAAGCAATGAATTTTTTTGAGGCACTCATTATTTTACCAGAAACAAACAAACAAACAAACAAAAAAAATCAGAAAAAAACTAAACAAAATATAACTTTTATTTTAAGGGTGCCTAGATTACAGTGTCTACTGGAGTAGATGCTGAAAAGTTGCCAGCGAAGGCTAAACATGTGCAAACACTTTGATGATCTGGGGGTAATTTCCCACCTCCTTCATATCCAGTCCAGTAATTACAAGTTTGCTTTAAAAAAAAATCCAGGTGAACTTTCCTCTTGGTTTTCTTTCATCTCTTTTTCATCCCAAATTTCTCTCCTCTTGCATCATCTCTCCAGCCTCGGACTCTCACCCCCCTACCTCTACTGTACCTTCACCCCATGTTGTTCAGGTATGACCTGCTAAAACTAACTCTATTTTCTCATCGCAGTCCTTCTGTCCCACAGTTTGGTGGATAGAAGAGGTTTCAGTTAAGGTCACTTTATTTTTAGACTAAAGTTTTTGCCACTGTTTATGGTTAGTTCACTGTTGTTTTGGGAAGAAGCTGCTGTATACAACCCTAATGCTCCTCATGGGAGCAGCAGTCTCAGTTTTAGTCTGCTTACTTTGTTAATTCACAGATTCTTAAAAATAGGGTCAGATTTATGAATATATTGAATGATAAACCATGTGTGAAGTGAACTCTTATTCACACTGTGTTGTGATGATCTCTAACCTAAAAGTGGAGACACTGTCTATCTGGTTGGACGCAGTGGTCATCCTCCTCTGAGCAGCGTTGGAGGTGTATTCAGCTTGAAACTGACAAGCTTTTGTCCAATCAGCCTTCTGTTTTCCAACTTGCCTCTGTGTCGCACTGCCTGCCTTCTGTCTGTACTGAGGGTGCAGTTTGATCTTTTTCCTTGATCTAGTTGGCTTTCATCCCAGAATGTGTTGGAGAGGATACAACCCTTGACCCTCTGCACAAAATGAGTCCAGTACTTTTCTGTCCCTGAGCTGAGGCAAAACCATGAACTAGGTGCCTGGAGGCTTCTTGCCACTTCATTTCCAGTCTGTTACCAAGTTCTTCGTCTGTGTTTGTCTGCAGTAGCCAAAAAATCCTGTGTAAATTTCCACATATTTCCATGCCTTGAGCGACATTCACTCAGTCCGTCCAGTCCAGAACACATGTCACAAACATGTGCAGAATCCATTTTGAAGCTCATATCTTTTAGCTAAAATATTCTTTTTTTTTCTCCTCCGCTTTAGCTCGCTACTTTTTTTTTGTGGTAAAATTCATAATGCTTTCCCTCGGTGTAAAGAGGAAGGTGCATCTTAGGTCATCTCTTTTGTTGTCACTGTACAGAGAGGCCTGTTACATCAAAAGACAGCGCTGCTTTGAGATACTCACAAATGTCTCACTTTTCATTTTTTCTGTGGCCTTTCCTCTGTTGCAGGCCCTCCTCTCTGCACATCGCCTACTGGTTAGCCTATATTTACTCAGCCCTGTGACATGTTTTGTTGCCACAGCAACCCCCCCCCCCCCCCCCCCCCAAGTGTGCAGATTTTTTTTTTTTTTTTTTTTTTTTTGCTGTCACCTGTGTACTGTCCCACAATGCACTGCAGTTTACCCCCAACAAGTCCTATGAGCAGACTGAGAATTGTGAGTGTCGATGAAAAGGCAGCTATGCAGACTGGATTAACTTCTCCCAAAAGTAAACTCCCCCTTTAAAAAAAAAAAAAAAAAAAAAATCAAAGGTTAAACATAATAGTTTTTTTGACTAACTCAAAAAACCCTCTCAGATTTAGATGTTTGTTCAAATGGATTGTGACCTGGAGTAACCTCTTGTTATGCTTGTAGACTAATACATTCTTACAACACCAGGCTGCAGAAAAACAAACTTGATGTCGGGAGAGAAGAACAAGCAAATGATTGAAGGAATGAGGGAGGAAAAATGTCATGGCAAAGATTATACAGAGCAAGAAATAGATACAGCTACAGGGTTTAATGTGATCAATAATCCATGAACAGGCCTTCCCTGCCTATTATACTCATAGCAAACCCAGTGGAGTGCTCTGACCAAAAAATGTCAAACACGCAGTATACTTTATAATTTTTTCCTCCTTGCAAGACTTTTGAGCTAGTTCCAGTTGTGTCCTTTCCTTGCCTGCAGCTTCTGACAGCATATAAATATAGTAGTTATGAGTTTTGAATATTCTTCCTTTGTGCAGAAGATTTTAATACTGAGTGTGTTGATAGCAGATCACTTCTCTGAAGCGGTCAGTAGTCTCTGAGTGATTTGCCACTGAGTGTGACATCGAGGGTTGGTGCTCTCTAATTAAATGACCTTTCAGTGGTCACATTGTTGAGACCCGTGAGTGAAATATTTTCTAACGTTAGTTTTGATTCCGTCAGCAGCCTAAAAAATCAGAAACTTCATTCATCAAAGAGAGTCTAAAGGCTGTAATTTATTGGGTGCTGGCACCAATAATCACTCAGAATGTCTTGATGGCTGTCACTTGGAAGCTGTTTCACATTATTGGTCCCAGTTGGTTCTCCTTGAGTGAAAGTTGGCAGGGGCTTGACGGCTGATTCAACATCTTTAAACCTAGCACTGCTCGCCTGTCATCATCCTTGTTGATGTTTCTGAAGTTGCATATCTTGCAAATCAATTCAGCCCCTATGACACAAGCACAGCTGACAGAACCGTTTTGTGTTCGCCTTAAATTTCAAATTTGTGTTTGTCCTCTCAAACATGTAGCGCTGTGATTTTAATCCCATCAAGAACAGCTGAACCACAGAGACAGTAACAGTGCTCTGCTGTCTGTCTGTCAGTCTACAGGTCCAATGAAAATTAAACTCCATACGCATCAATTGTCTCATCTTAGCTTACTGGTTTCATATGTCAACGTAACATACAGAACCAATCCGGTCAAGCTTCTAGCAAAATAAACCAGATTCATAGTCAGTACAGATGGTGTGAGTTTGCTTTAGCACAACCACTAACACTGTATCAACCACTACCAATTGTGAGCTAACAAACAAAATCAACAAATAAAAGATGGTAACTACGTTAACTGCTCTCATATGTCAGCTTGTTGCTGAGCTTGGTGCAGAACAGATTTCTCATCTGAGTCTGGCTCTGACTCTAATGCCATAGTCAAACTGCATGGTTTTAAACACAATTTTGATGTTGTGGATCTAGAAATCACTGAAAAAAGCCTCCAATCAGAGGCAAATCAGTGAGTTATTGGCAAACACCACTCGTTATGAGTGAACTCTTCAAAGATTTGATTACTGTTGCGTATATCTGGCAGAGTTGTTGACTAGCTGCAGCCAATCAGAGCGCAGGACATGTGATGACGGGTTAAAGAGCGTGTAGTGCGGGACTCCACGTAGCTCATCAGTCATTTACAATGAACTCTTTACGATTTAAAGGATGCCTGATCGCAAGTCAGGAAGCTGTGTGATCTTTATATAGTATGAACTCAGTTTCACTATGAGAGAAACATGCGGCTAAGTCTGTCTGATGTTTCCTCTAATGCCAACCATCTTGACACTCCCTGCTCCTCCATTGGCCACCCTAACTTTTCATGTTGGACAATCATATTGAATGGGTGCTCAGTGGTCAATTGGTTACAATACATCTCATGCTGGAATTGCCCCAAAGCAGTGATCACTGGTTCAAATCCCACCTGCATTGATCTTTACTGCATGTCAGTCCCCCAGTCTCTCTCCATGCTTTCCTGTCTCTCTTCACAGTCATAATCAATCATAAAAGCCTAAAAATGCCCCAAAATACCTTTAAAAAAAGAAAACCATATTAAACAAAAAAAAATCTATCATCACAGAGAATTTTCTCAGTGTATAAAGCATGCGGAGAGGAACTTTTAGCTGGTGGTGTTATGAGATGTCTGATAGCTGTAAATGCTTAAGAACTGTCATTTTCAATTGGTGTTAAATGTGAATCTGCAGTACTGTTGTAAATAGTAATTTGCAAAGTTACCAGACAACCCAAACACATTTTTATGTTAGCAGGACAGTTCGGAGAAATGACCCCTCCCCCACCCAACCCCTGATTTTATTACATTATATCACAGTGTGTCCCAGAAAAATCGTCCTCTTACAGCAGCTTCACTGTGATCATGGGGTAGCATGAGCATTTCTAAGATCCAACTTGAAAGCTGCCCATGTCATGTCACATTTCGTAATTTGAATGAATGACAAAGGTCCACATTGACACATTCACAGCAGGAAATGTGCAGTGTGTGTCACTCAATAAAAAGTGGTCAGGGGTAATAAAGGTGACGATTTTATGCTTGTTTGAAACTTTTGTGTGTGGACATGAAAGGAGCCATTACACCAGCCACATCACCCACATAACAGTGTAATATCATAGCAAGTGAACAAACCCCATCAGAGGTGTTCACTTTTAGCAGGTTGTAATAACCTCAAGGTGTTCAAGTACAAACCACAACTTTACATCAGGGAAGATGTTTCCGTATATGCATACTATTTCCAAAAAACAAAACAAAACCTATAGTTAATTTGTGGCCAGAGGAAACTGAGTTGTTGCCTACATAATGTCAAAGACCGCATGCTTTTCTGCTGCACACTTAGTTTCAGGGAAATGTAACTCATGATTGTGACGTGTAAGATGGAGCTTTCTGTAAGTCCTGAGTGGATTCCTCTTGAAATGCAGCTCAGAATCGGGGACTGTTGTCACTTACTCATCATCAATTCTCTGCAGAGAACGTCCCTGCACGGTTTTGATGGTATTTGTTGGGATATGCCGTTTATAAATGCAGCCATTCTGGAGGATGTCAGCTAGACATTCAGGTGAGGTATGGGAGTACTTTGAACATATTAATGATAAGGCTGAGTGGAAACTATGCCTTAGGAGATGAGAAGTCATTTGCAGTGAAGACAAAGGGACATTTGAGGAAAACGATGCCAGACGTGAATCAGACAGAGCTTAAATGAGACGATTTACATGAAAATATTTTTGATTGGATTAGATAAGACCTTTTGAAAAAAAAAAAATAGTTGTCTTTCAGGACAGACTTCTCTGAATCAGTCATTTGTCCACCAGCTCTGTGGAGACATTGTTGTAATATTCCTGCAGTAGAATTGTATTAATGTTATTTATATGTTTGGTGCCTGTTAGCAATTCAGTGGATAACCTGTTTCACAGACTTCTTTATCAAAGTTAAACTTAAGGTCTAAGATCCTGCACTTTAGCACACAGTTCACATTACCAGCTTGAAGCTGATGTCCTCAGTTGAACCTAACTTTGATATTTGTGGTAGCTGTGCCATTAATTCTCTGATATTGTTATTATTAAACACTGAAGAAGAACTTCACTGGACAAGTTTTGACTTTGATTAGTCCTCCACCGAGGATTAATTTAGTTAACAGTCATACACATTGTGTTAGCCATGGCCTCATCCAAAGTCACAGTGCAGAGTGGCCAAGCACATTTAACTCATTTTCCTTCTCTTAGGCTACATTTCGACTGGCGCCATGTGCAAATGCAGTTTGTTAACCAGCTGATGTCAAAAAAAAAAAAAAAAGTCCCAACTGTGCGACTCTGTGTAACTGCGTGCCCTCCTGCGTCATACACATTATTCATTCATCAGTACTGTTAAACACTTTGGCCTCAGTGTTTACTGGTGTTGATCCACAGAGCAGCACTGTGGCTCCTGTGTTTTGGCCTTGGCTCCGTATTTTGTTCTCACTCTTGGCCCTGACTTCCCAGGGCTCTCTGGGTCTATTAATACCAGCTCGCTCTAAAAATACAGAGTACTGTGTGACCCACTGGGACTAAATAGAAGCTCAACCTCTTACCGTAGGCAAACTGACACACACGCACACACACACATACATGTATTACGGTTGCAAATCACCGATGAGTTTCAGTGTACGACGTCCCTGAATGGTCAGCTGAAGAAAATGAGCAGAACATCAGTTTTTCCACAGTGGAGGGCAAAAACTTTTTGCCAGATTCCTTGAAATCATTCATCAAACCTTTAGGCCTAACTCAGAACACTGATCTTTGTTTCCCTTGATGTTGAAGGAATGTGGGGGCGTGTGTTTGTGTGTTGGCCTGCTTTCTGTGCGTATATACACTTGTCATTGTGGCCCTAAATGAATTGGCTTCATATGTAAAGACCATGTGCTATGGATTCTAAAACTCATTGAATTATTTCCCTAATTTGTTTGGAGCAGTGATCAGACGCATCTGGACAAGGTCCAACGGGCAAATTGAATTTGTTTCCCAAAACAACTTGTGAAAATGTCAAATGAGAAAAGGGAAAATGGAGGAGATTTTATGCCCTAACACATCTGTTAATTGTTGTCAATGGACCTTGAAAGAAGTCAATAAGAAAAAGCTGCATCCTCTGGGGAATGAACGTAATAATGCCCGTCCGCATATTTTTGTTTTTCGGTCGTACTGCTCGCTCTAATTTTAAAATAAATGTTTGAAGAAGAGAGAGCTGGGTAATTTCTTTTGAAATATTATATATAAAAGCTTTGGAGGTCAGTAATGGACAACAAGATGTCCTCAAAATGCATTCTTTGTTTATTTTTATGAACCCCAACACACTGTTGAGCAGATTTTGCAAATAAGGTGAAATGAGCTGCTGCTGCTGGAGGTCAATAGAGCTGAGAGAGCGGGTGGTGGATATGCCAATATTGCAGCAGAGATTTGGAGTCTTTGGATTTGGAGCTATGACTGGAAATGAGACACTGAAGACTGCAGATCACGTGTTTTTTCTGGTTTAATTGTGATTGCACATTTTAGAGGCAAAAAGGTGCTTCTCATCATCCACAGGTGTATGCATGATGAGTGTGCATCGTGAGGATTAGCTGTAATAGATTGTCATGAATAAGATTTGAAAGGTGTGCACATCTCTATTAACCGTACACACCTTGCTTTGCCTTGTGTAAGACAATAACCTTTTTTTTTGTTGCAACCAAAGACACCACCTTGTTTGATACCATTTGATCCTACCAAACAGCCATTATCTCTCTTGCCACTGCTGGAGACATCTTTTTTTAGAACTGGCTGTACCTTGACATGACGCCCTTGGTGGTGAAAAATGTTCAGTTCAGTTGTGCTGTGAGACACGCTAGAAATGTAAGTAAAGCTGGCAGGCTGATTTTCTGCCCATATCCACTGCTGCTCACCTGCTGCACATTCACGGCTGTTGTGGTGATCCAGGTATTAAGGTCAGATTTAAGGCACAAAGCTGTGTGCAGTTAGGAGTCAGTTACATGAAGCAGGCCATCAGTGTCTGATTCTCAGCTGGCTCTTGTCATGTGCTGCTGGTGTTGATAGTATTTCATTCCCTCATTTTCATCTTCAAGGACAGAATAAATATGACCCCTGTAGTCCTCAAATTTAATCAACAGCTACTTGAAACTCTTTCAAGGAACATAATATTACTGCAACACTATTTGATTAGACAACACAAGACACACGTAAGGCATATTCCATTCAGTGAGTATCAGTCCAATTAAGTGTACATTTAATTTAAATAAACTCGTTTATTGGTATTTTCAGTTCACTTAGAATTTCACTTGGCTTTACAGAGGGTTGGAAAAAAGGGTAACATTTTTTTACTGAGCAACCAAAATAATTAAAGGTAGAGTCTGGAGGTTTTTGCCACTAGACTTATACAGATGAAATCCGGTTCAATCATCACCTATGGGCCTCTAGTCCTGTGAGGTGGTGACTGTCTGTAGAGCCCCCTCCCCTGCCTGTATTTTGATCTTCTGCTTTGTTTTGTTGTGAGCGTGGACGTTTCTGGGCGGAGAGTCGGTGTTTTCTCTCCAGCCAATGACAGAGCAGGTGGAGTTTTATGCAGCACGAGTAGGATGGCTGCTAGCCCCGCTAGCTGTCCCGGCTGCTAGCGAGTGCTATCAGTGGATGCTATCTGCCACGGCTAACACTCGCTAACTCGACGCTAACTTCCGCTAGTGATAGCGGCTAACATCCCCAAGCCCCTCCTACTCATGGCAGGTTAGCTCCCGTTACCGTGACGGCTGGGTATCGGCCCCCGGCTCCAGCGCTTCACTTGGACTGTATTTCCTTTTCTTTTCTTTTCTTGCCCGAGAGGAGAGGCCCAGTTTGAATGTTTTATTTACAAACTGCAACAAACAAACCTCCAGACTCTACCTTTAAGAGTAATTACTATAAACATTTGTGCCCTTAGATATTGTTTTTTCTTTAATTAATATTCATCCACAGTAATTGTGTTTTAGCTGAGTGCTTCCAATTTCTTTCTTACTGCTACTTTACTGTGCTTCATTTGCTCCATTTGTCTCTCTGACACAGTTTGCACTGGGTGTTCAGGTGCTACTGCATAATACAGTAAAAAAATAACAGCAAAGGTCTTATCTTCATTTATTTATTTATTATTGTTATAAGTTTAAAGTTATCTTTTAGCCGTTTAATTTTTTTTCTTAAAGAGAGAGAGGGGATGATAGAAAGTGTCTGGTGTCAGTCGTGAACCTCGGCCACTGCAGTTAGGACTTAGCCTTCATGCTATGCTCCTGCCATCTGCTCAACACTGAACAAACTTCTCTTCTGTGTCATTCAGCATCTCATCCTCACATTTTCCTGTGTCCTGCACAGACACAGCTGGTTCTTAAATCTTGGACTGTTTTCATTTCAATCTACTTAACTCACTTTTTATCCAGCTCAACATTGATACACATCCAATACAGTTGTAATTTCAGCATTTCAACAGCTTCATTAGAACGGCAGACTTTCGTAATAGGACCTGCATGGGTCTCTTCATAGCGTACGGGGATTCTGTTCTCTCACTTGTTACAATCAACCAATGAATCACTTTGCAGTCCACCCATCTGTTTGTGCCTTATTATTATGTGCTTATTTTTATCGAGCCACTGTGATCTTGCAGGTCAGAGTGTTGTTATTTACTGGGCAGTGTACATTTGAGTAAATCCAAGAGTCAGAATGTCATCCTGCTCCACTTTAGCTGTAATTATTCTTCAAGCTTTCAGCTGTGTGAAAAATTATTAACATGGTTTCTTTTTAATGTGTTTTCTCAGTAATTGGTCAGCTGCTAGTCAGTATGGGCAACGCTTCACGCTTCCCTTTCAGGGTGTTGGTGTCATGAAGTCTAGATCAGCTCAACTTGGGTGAGAAATTCTTCAAAGACTTGTCTGTCTGCTCTCTGATATTGGTCCTTTTGACCTATTTTTCTTTCAGATGAAAGCATGCAATTAGCATTTTTGAACCTGCAAATACAAATGTATGAGGGCAACATATTTTGCCTTTGACAAGTTGTGAAACCATTAAAAAGGAACTACAGGAGACAAGTAAAGTTACTGCCTGTGAGCCAGATGGAGCACTGCAACCCTGTCAACATGAACACAAAAGCTTGACTGAAAATGAATGTTCACACCTGCTTTGGCAGAAACTGTTGGATAAGGACGAGAGGGAAACCAAGAGCAACCTCCCTCATGAGACATTAGCTGTGATTTTACAACCTCAGTTTTAATGCTAATTAATTGCACAGCAGTCAGGTTCATTTGATTTATTCATCATCCAAATGTCACCATCATTAAGTACTAACCATTTCTCAAGTTTAGCTGTGAAATGTCTCAGGTGCAACGTGTGTGTTGGGGTTGGGACCTAACGAATGCAGATGACACCACTTGTCTAGGTCCCTTTTATGAACAACTAAAATCAGATTTAGCTTGGATCTGTGCTGTTGTTCAGCAGACACCTATGAAACACAGTCAGTGGTTTTACAGCACTCAAACACAGAAAGGTGAAGGAAGCCTGTATGTGGAAAGACGTCACCTCCGCGATTTAGAATGTGTATTGTAGAAGAGAAACACAAATTTCGGGACCACTGACTTCTCAGAACGGACATATACTTGCAGACAATACCTGACAGTATCCTCAGCTGTCAGGATGTGCCCCCCAGCCCCCACCCCTGCTGTAAAGGGTAATATAGTCATCAAAGGCAAATTACTGTGACATGAAAATAAAAACATTGCTACAACAACATGTAAAACATGTTCACACTCTTTACTGTGACACACCTGACTCATCACTGGTGAAACAAGTTTTAAGAGGTTGCATCATGAGTGTAGAGGAGAACAGCTGTGTATAGCCAGCCCCAAGGTAATAGCTTGTATCTTCAAAATACTTACATTGTTTATTCAAGTTAATTGTTTACAGTTGTAAATGATTATTGTCTTAAACCAGACTTCACATGTCACAGGATTAATCTAAAATACTTTATTCAGTTGTGTCCTCCTTCCTGCAGGCCACTGAAGCACTGTTTTCCAGATATTGCCCCACATTTTTTCTTGTGGTTCCTTCCAAATAAATAATTTTAAAGCCTGCTAACAGTGCTGCACAAATAGGATTTTGTGGCTTGAATGAGTCAGTTAAACATTATATGCCGACCAAAAACCAACCAGTATCATGTCTAGCTGGTACTCCATAAGGTAAAGAAGCAACATTTATTACATCTGATGATATTCATAAAGGCCAGATTAGAGTAGTTGTAATAAGTGTATTACCACAGAGCCACTCAAAACTCTTCCAGTCTGAAAAGTGTTTGCTGTTCTGAAGTCGCTGTGATGTGCCTTGTGGCTGATTGCTTGAATACAGATGGGTGGGGGTGGGGATACAACATTTATTAGACACTTCAGTGACTTAGTACTTTAACAGTCCAAACTGGGTGGCACCTGGCTTCTTCAGGCTTTCCCCTTGTTGCCTTGTTGATCACGTCAGAGCAGAAATGACTGTGAGTCTCCTTGATATCTATTATCTTTACTTAAAGGTCCATTCGAAGGTCAGCGTCCCACCATGCAAGTAATCCGCCTCCTCTTTGTTTTGCACAAAGCAAGTGAGTCAGACTTTGTCAACAGGGCTGATGTCTGACTGTCCCTGTGTGAGTTAATGAGTGATGAAGTCCTCAGCCAGTGGACAAGGCACCTTTCTGTGCTGAGTCGAGCTGGTGTTAGTTAATGACTAATTACGGCATTGTGTTTACCTGTCAAGGTGAGTGAGTGGTACAGATGGTTCTGTTAGAGCTACACAACTGAGCTGACCGGCTGTGCTGTGTGCAGTGGTTGGGTTGTGTCATCAGCCAAAAATGGAACCCAGTGGAAATATTTACATGAGATCTGCAAATATCTGGGCTGGATGTCTTTTAAACCGGCTCTGATGACTGTTTTGACCAACTATTGTTCACTAGCAACAGGTGTGGACAGGGTCTTGTTGAGACTTGTGAATGCTGAAGAACTGTTTAATGCTCTGTGCACAAGCAGCTACTGAGAGATAGACAACAAGAAGAAATTTGTGCACAGCACACAGATTCTTCAAAACACAGAGGAGCACCCCCCTGTTTGCAAAGGTTAAAAGTCAGTGACTCAGGGGTTAAGGATATGGGCAGGGGGCGGTGTCAAGAGGGGGTCACAGCTCTGGACTTGAACCCAGAATGAAGCCTCATGTGTCCTTCATTCTTAACACTGAGCTTGAATCCTGCTTAGTTCAAGGCCTCCACAGTGACGCTAGAAGCAGAGAGCTGAAGAGGTGAAGGCCTTATCATCTGTGATTTCACCCTTAAATACTGTTGATTATCAGCAAATACTGGTGTTACTAATGCAAGCATTGGTTTGTGTTGTTTCAGAATATGCAATAATTTAAAAAAATCTGAATAAGCAGGTAATGATTTTTTTGTTGGCTTGTGCTTAAACTGAGTGGAAGAGGGAGATGCAGGTATTAGCACAGACAGTGTTGTGGAATGTGTGGTGTTTTTGTGGTTTGTGAAGTGTTTGGTAGGGGGAGGGACCTAAACACTGTTGAGTTACTTCTGTGTTGAAGGCCCCCCCCCCTCCTCCAACAGCGTGAACTCAGTCTCTGCTCTCCTTTCCTTAAAGGGACAGTTACCTCACTGGCCTCACTCCCTTCGCAATCATTAGGCCTCTTCTTCTCCTCTCTCTCTTTTCTGTATTTGATGTGGACCCCACAGGCTGAAGACACATACACACACTGACAGACAGCACTGACTGTAAAGGTTGTTATCTGCCTCCACTGATGATATTACTCTGTTGTTGTTCCCGCAGGTCCATGTGTGGTCAGTGAAGTGTACTGGGGAGCAGCATGGCAGTGTGTCAGCTGAACATCTGGGTGAGATGAGGTGAGTGAACAGGCCCAAAAGTTTGCTTTAGAGCCATGACCTGGGACCAGAGTGTACAACTGATCATCCGCACAGGCCACACTTGAGGTTTAGATTTAGTTTTAAGGAAAAATGAGAAAATAAACAACTTTTTCTAAATTTATTGTCATAAGTTTTGTTCAGCAGCAATTTTCTGATCAGTTATTTTACACAACCAAATTGCTTTTTTTTGGAGGTCAGGTTTGCATTACTCCTAGATATGTAAATCTGAATTTGTATTAATATGTCCTTAACATAAGTCTGAAATACTGATCATCATGATTTGACTTTTCTTCACCAGTGTTGCCTGTAAGCAATGTGAGCTCCACTGACAAACAGGCACAGCTATTCTCCATACTGGCCCTCCGCCTCATTCACCAGCTAATCAAATGCACCAAGACAATAAACTGGCCAATCATGGCAAGCAGGTCACCAGTGACAGCCGATCCCAAATACCAGGTGTAAACCAGCAGGCTCAGCAGCAGCCGGGAGCAGCTGGCCACCTGGGTCCAAAGGGCGTCAGTGCTGGGAGCCATGGAGTCAAAACCAACCAGATTTCCCCTGGCAACCCTGGGCTAAAGGCAGTCAGCAAATCAGTGAGCAGTGTCGGAGGGATGCTGAAAACCAAATCCAAGCGGGAGCGAAGTGTCTCCATCGACTCTGGTGAATCAAGAAATGCCATTCCTCCAGCCCTGGAGACAGATGCCAAAGGAGGTAAGGCAGGCGCACACAGAAGAAACTGTGTCAGCATCTGGGGCACATAGACAGTGTGTTTCTGTTCTAAAGTGTGCTGAAGTTCACTTCCTTTACCTTCCTATCAGCCATATCTTTACCCGAAACACCAGATTACGTGCATTCACCGCCTCCACAGCAGGAAGTGAATATAAGGACTGAGAGGACACAAGAAGTTGTTTATTCTCTTGCTGAAATGCCCTGACCTTTCAGTGAAGCGTCAGAATTTCCCCCTGGCTTTTGATAGTTTGTGCCATGCCTGTGCTGCAGATGAAGAAGCATCTGGGCTCAGAGGGAGAGACGGGTCATGAGGTTGTGAAAACTTAGTAAACCGAGGGAGATTCTTATTAAAGCAGGAGATAATAAGTGGGTGGAAGGGCATGAAGTTTCCTTTTGAGAGAGTCTCAGTAAATATTAGTGTGCGTGTGGTTCAGTGTTTTATTTGCATTTTTTTTCCTGTTACTTATTTAGACATGTTCACGTGAGGGTTAACTGCAGATGACATTAATGTGATGTTGTGAAATTCATCAGGGCTTCCTGTGTATGATGTGAACCTCTTCTTTAAACACACACACGCACACACATGCACACACACACACCTTAACACACTGAAAGAAGGAGAGGTGTGGTTCCAACACAAAAAGCGGCAGAGGCTGAAAAGATAGGGTGGATCATTTGAAGGCAAACTCCTTCTGGCTCCATTTGACCTCCCCTCTACACTCCTCTTGCCTTCACTCTGCCTCACTACCTGTGATCTCATTTCTGTGTGTCGAAAAACAAGAGGGCATTCATATGAAATGCAAAATCAGTCCAGCACCAAACCTGGAAACCCTGTACAAGTGGTGACAGACAGTCTGATCAGGGTAGAAAAAAAACATACAGTAGCTGACTTTCTTGTTAAGATAAACCTGTAACTGGTGGCAACAAGATCACAAACAGAAAACAAGATGTCAGCTCCTTGTACTTCATAGAGCTTCATATTGCCTCTGTGGCCTCCGGAGGCAGCAGTCCTCCCTCTGCTGTCTTTTTGTCTGTACTGTCACTGCAGACTTCCTTCCTCCTTTACTGTACATTCTCACTCTTTTATGTCTGTGGTTACCCAAGCTCATCTGATGTGTTTATGTGAAGGCAGTTTTCTGCCGCAAACTTGGTAACATTTTGAGTAATGAACCTGAAAAATCTTCACAGATTTGCTTATACTGTTTACATGACACAAAATGGAGATATTGTCTGAGTCTTTTATTTTCCTGTCATCCCTAAGTGTAAAAGCCACCGTTTCATTTGCTGTCAGTCTTACACTGCACAGGCGGCTGCGGCATACTGTAGTTCTTGCAGCTGTTTGCAAACAGCAGCTTGTGCATCCACAAAATTATTAGTGCACCGTGAGAAAGGGCTGAGCACCTGAAAACACTGCATCTGCAGATGTGATTAGCATGCATGGCATATTGATGAGGGGAAAAACAGAAAACATACAAACATGAGTAGAATTTCCTGGGTTCTGTTTTTTTGAATTTCCAGTTCTGAATTTCTTCCACTTAAATTAATTTGATAAAATTTTTACTATTCATGAATGTTTCAGTTTTACTCATTTACATATTTGCCATTGCTCACCAGAAAAGTATCACAACAACAAGAGCATGTTTGTAGAGGTCGTGGTACAAACATGGCTGCTGAAATCCATGTTTTCTTGAAAAAAAAAAAAAAAAAAAGAATTACTTTTTGTTGATTTTAGTCATAAAATTGAACAATTTACAACCATTTCATGATTAATTTTAAGTGATTTGGCATTTGACATTCTGTTCATTTGAAGTGGTTTTCATTTCTGACGCCATGTGCTTAATTATTAGCAGGTGGAGCAAACTGCATTAGAACAGACAGTCGCACATTAGCCTCTGGCTAATACAGTGGTAGGACTGGCCCATCAGAGTAAAATGTAAATTAAATAGATACAACTCTTTAAATGGACAGTACTGTGACAGTTGATGCCTAAGTGATGATGTGTGTATTTTCTCATAGAGGGAGTTATGCGCAGTAAGCGGCGCTGTGTTCTTGAGAAGAAACAGCCATACAGTGGAGATGAGTGGTGCTCTGGACCTGACACAGAGGAAGATGAAGACAAGCCGCACACCACGACCCACAGTGAGTATGTTACCTCCATGGGGCGTGATAGACATTGAACGTAGCACAGTTCTCACTAACAATGGTACCATTGTGGCCACAACTGTGAGGACTACTTGAATTACACATAGAAATCCCAAGCCATGTCTCAAAGTTATTTTCAATGAATATAACAGGTTAAAGCCATAAATAATGCTGTTCTTAGATCCCGTGCTTACACTGAAGGGAAGAAGATACCAGCCTGGAATGTCAGACTATCCCCTTCAACAGACTTGACTTAACATGTGTTTTAGCTCCATCTAGTGTTTGGATGTCACCGAAAAGATATACTGGTACTACAATTGTAAATTAGGAGACCACTTGTGATAAATTAAACCAGTGTGCTTCTGTTTTTTTCTCAGGGGAGCGTGGGCTGGCAGGTCCTCTCCAGGGGCTCTCTGACCGCCTGTCTGCAGGGCCTCTGTCCGAACCTGGGGAGGTCCTGTATTGGCATGTGGAGTGGGACCAGGGCTAAAAGCTGAGCCACCTCAGTCTTCGCAGCAAGTGGTGTATGTTTTCACAACCAACCTAGCCAACAGGTAAGAACTGTTTGCAGGCCTGACATGCAGGTGATTATTCTTGTCGGAAGTACAGATGTCTAAATTTGGTTGAGCTTGATTGAGATTAGATTGTGTACTTGAGCACTGCCTTATGCAGCTGCAGTAATCATTTAATTTTGTGTTTGTCCTCTATCTGTTTGACAGTGCTGCAGAGGCAGTTATGAAAGGACAGACTGATTCCATTCTTCTGTTTCACCAGCAAAATGTTCCACGCACAAAGTTGGAGCAGGTCAGATATCCACAGCACAGTGGCAAATGAAACCTGTTCAGATTATGTGAAACCTGTTTAACCATAGGGGAGTAAAAGTGTTTTCAGCAGTTAAGATCACAGGTGCAAAGTGTGTGGGATGGCTAATTTGTTTAGCTATTTTGGTCTTGCATATCTCTTTGTTCCTGTTTCCATCAGCGCTTGTTATGACTGCTATACTGAGAAAGTGAAGTGTGCACTATTGTTTTAGCAAATTGAAAGGCAATATAAGATATATAATGTTCTGCTGTGTTCTGTTCTTTTATGTTATGTTATGTCAGCAAGTACTCCTACTTTTCTAACAGCCTAAACTTGTTTCTTTTGTCTGTCACAGGGTCACCCATCAGGAAAGCTTCCTAATATATCAGACAAAGTAAACTCGAGTAGTTCTCCACCCATAGCCACCCCTAAATCCCAAAGTGGAACACCGCGGCCAGCCTCTGCAGGAGTTGGGGCCCCAGTGCATCCTGTAGGGACACCATCATCAGCAGGACACTCAGATAATGAATCTTCTCAGACCAGATCCGGAGGAGCCTCCAGCAATAATAGCATTGTTGCCCATAGGTCAGAGGGAGGTACCACAACGACACCTGCAGGCCCAGTCCTAGGAACTGGAGACGGGGAGGGTGCAGGGGGTATGCCTCTTCCTATTGCTACTGTTTCTCCCTCAGAGAGCCCATCCATTCTGTCTGCACACCTACAGAGCGATATAGGCCAGAGGAGTGGCCCAGGGAACACAGATGGTCTTTCCAAAGAGCAGCTAGAACATAGGGAGCGCTCTTTGCAGACGCTGAGAGATATAGAGAGGCTTCTTCTGCGTAGTGGAGCCAGTGGAGGCTCTGGAGACACAGGAGGCAACAATGCTACTAATAACTCCTCAAATCTCAATAATAACAACAATACTGATAGGAGTGGTATTCTTGAGGACAGTGACAATGGTACTAATAACCCTGGAAATTGCAGTAGTGGTAATGTGCTTCCTCCAATGGGAGGTATGAAGAAATATGAAGAACCCCTTCAGTCTATCATTTCTCAAACACAATCCCTTGGTGGGCCTGCCCTTGACAGTCCTCAAATGGATTCTCACCATAACTTACCGCAACACCCCCATCACCAGCTGTCTTCACCTGGGGTCAACATGGGTCCCTTACATGGACCAGAAGGGCTGACCCCAGAGCAAATGGCATGGAGAAAACTTAAAGAAGAATACTACCAAGAGAAGAGACGACAACAGGAAATGCAACCCCCCACACATCCCCAGCACTTTAGGATGGTGAATGAGATGAGCATACATGGAGGTCCCATGATGATGAGAGGACCTCCTCCTCCTTACCACAGCAAGCCTGGAGATCAACAGTGGGGTCCAGGCAATATGATGGGAGGAGGGATGGTTGGGAATGTACGAATGATAGACATGCACCAAGAAGGACCCCGTGGCCCAAGGTTCTTGGGACCGATGCAGAGAGGCCCACCAGGAGGAGGTGGATTTCCTGGTAGTCCAGGGGGAATTTTATCTATGGAGGGTTTAGGACCCCAAAGGCCCACCAGACCTGGGATGATTTGGTTAGATGACATTGGTGGTGGAGGTCCCTTTCATGGCTGCTACCCCGGTGGGCCTCCTCAGCACTTACAGGGTGACCCAGAGCATCTGTTAACACGTGAGGAAATGTTTCGCATCATTGAGAAACAGCAAATGCAGGGGATTCCCAGGTTTGAACTTGACAGATTAGCAAAACAGCAGCAACAGGACAATATGGGCTCAAGAATCATGGATAATCCTGGGGGTCCAGACTTTTCCAATTTGGGAATGGGCCGGGGCCCACCTTCTACTCGAGGTGATCCTATGGACTTTCCTGGCTCACGGGATATTATGGGCTCTCCTGGAGGGGGTCCTCAAATGAGAGACTTGGTGGATTCTCCTCTGGGGAGCAGCCTCTCAATGAACATGAACCCTCAGATAAATGCTCAGCAACAACAGCAGATGATGTTATCTCAGAAGCTCCGAGGTTCTGCTGGAGGTGGACCTTTAGGTGACATGTTCAACCCTGGAGAGATTTCACGAATCAGGGCTTCACAGAATGGGAGAGGAGGAAACAAAGGAATGATCCAAGGACCTGATGGCCCTTTTCATTTTCCCAGTCAAGGTCCATTTTCTGGGGGACAGGTAGATGGGCCCTATCTTCAGCAACCTGGCCCTGCAATGTTTGGGCCTGACCAACAAGGTCCTAATCAAATGGGCGGCACATCGCGGCTTAGTCACATGCCAATGACTGGAGGCCTCAGGGGAGACCTCGGCTCTAGGCACCCCTCTGATCTATCAATCAATGTTAACCCTTTGACCTCTCCTTCAGTGCCTCCTCCTCATCAACTTAAGTCACCATCCCTCAACCAAGAGCCATCTCCTCTCCTACCCTCCCCCTCTGCTCCAGGACTGAAGTCACCCTCACAGATACCCTCTGCAGGACATCACCCCCCACTTCCTCCTGCATCTGGTGCTGGGACTCCTTCATCTTCTTCCATGAAGTCTCCCCAGGTAATGGGGTCTTCCAATCTTGGGTTGCACTCTCCAACTGCCTCTCCTGGACGACTGAAATCCCCAGTCATGGCTGTGGGCTCGCCAGGTTGGACGTCTCCTAAAACAGCTGTTCCAAGTCCAGGTGGTCCAACCAGTGGGAAAGTAGTGGGCAATGGAGGTAGTAGTTCCACTGAGACAGGTACACTCAGAATCCAGTAAAATCACACATCAGAGATTTATTTCTAATGTTGCATTGTCATTAATGATTTTCCTCATATTGCTGGGAAATGATCATTTTTATGTCCTTTGCAGGTCAATCACTTCCCCCCAGGAGCTCCAACTCTACGCCCATCAGCCAGCCAGGCTCTATGAATCCTAGCATGCCATTTACTTCTTCGCCTGATGCTCCTCCATCTCAGAATCCTTTATCCCTTATTATGTCTCAGATGTCTAAATATGCCATGCCTAGTTCTACTCCTCTCTACCATGATGCAATCAAAACGATCGCCACTTCCGATGACGAGATGCTGCCTGATCGACCTCTTCTATCTGGTGTTAGCATTGGAGGTATGAAAATATCTCATTTATGTCAGTGAAGACTCTTGTCATTCATCATGTTAAAATATAAAGGTAGAAAATATGACTCACTCACTCATATCACTCAGGGCCACCAGCGTAAAGGATGGCAAGTTTTTTTTGTTTTAATAGATCCTATAACAATGAAAATAATTAAGATAATACATAGATGGTAAGGAGGTCATATTATGACATAGCCTTTAAACTCTTCGTAGTTTTGCAGAGAGAAAGTTGTAGAGTGGCTCTGATTCATTAGATAAAAGAGTGAATGATGGTTTAATTCATAGATGTGTTTAGCCTTGTAAAATCTTCTCTCTCATGGTAGAGAATTAGAAGATTGTCTATTAACAATCCAGAAGTCTAATGGATTGTGAAAAAACATAGTCTGTTTTCAAATGCTAGTGTGATGTTTCCACATGCTGTCCTCGTTTTGTCTCCAGGAAACATGGGGAACCCTCAGACCTCCCAGATCCTAGTTTCCCAAGGCTCCATTGGTCCTCACAGCGATCCACAAAGCCCCATGGCTATTGTAAGCCAAGCTCAGCAGCACCTGTCACATGACACCTCAGGACCTGTGCTTTCTTCCCCAAACCAAATGGGCATGCCCGCCATGAGTTCTGCCATGATGGGGGGAGGCGCGCCTGATGGAATGGGGCCCTGCAATGTTTCACCCATGTCTCAGAACCAGATGGCAGGTTTTCCTCGCATGCAGCCACCATCTCATGGAAACATGCACTCACCTATTGGAGGAATGTCACAGAATTTCTCTCAGGCTAATGAGGATATTCTGCCCCCCCAGCAGTTACACCTGCTAAACAAAGGCCATCCTCACCAACGCCCCTCTCACCCCTCAGACTCATTTGCCTCTCTGGCCATGGGGGAAGGCCCGGATCTGAGTGAAGTCATACGACCCACTCACACGGGAATCCCTGAATTTGATCTCTCCCGCATCATTCCTTCTGATAAGCCCAGTAGCACCCTTCAATATTTCCCCAAGAGTGAGTCGCATCAGAATCCACATCAGGGGCCACCCTCCCAGCAACCTACTCCACAGCAGCTCCTCAAACAGCTGTCTTCTTCTGGCCCTCCACACAACAGCGGCCCTTCATCCAACCCCCACTTAGCAAACCTACAGAATATGATGGATGAACAGCAGCTGCCACCTCACCCCTCACATGGTGGAATACGCCAAAGTATGGGCATTCCTCAGGGGGCTCGAGGGGTATGGTTTCTGGTGGGGGCATGGGCCCTATGTGCCCCCCTGGACATATAATGGGAAGGACAGGCATGGTTCCCCAGCAGCAACTCCAGCAACAGCAAGCCATGATGGCCAACAGCCTTCTCCACCATCCCTCTAATCCATACCCTGGCATGATGCCCTCCCAACAGCACCCACACAATCTCATGGCACAGCAGAACATTATGATGATGCAGGCTAAGCAGCGAAGCATGTCGATTCCAGGGGATCCCTTTGGCCCCCAGGGTCCTCTAATGTCCCCGCAGGGTCCAATGATGGGCCCCCCTCACCCACAATCTGGTATGATGGGCCCCCAGTCTCTCAGACAGCGGGGAATGTCTCTGGACAGTCCCATTGGCTATGGCCCTGGAGGCATGGCCAATATGCCATTCTGATCCAGCTCCCATAAACTGTATAAAAAGAAAAGGAAAAAAATGTGTCCACTAGTTAATCTTCCCATTGTGTCCAATTTTTTTCATTAATGTTATTCTTGCAGTTGTTTGAAAAGAAGAATGTAAAAACAATGTATCAGTGATAATCTTAAAATTTTGGATTACAACTGATTGAAAAATTTAATATTTAAAAGCACTGTATCATGGTTCAATAACAAATCTGAAGCCATTTTCTAAAATACTGTAAAATATGTATATTTCAAAGATGTGTGTACTTGTTGTGGGAACAGAGTGGCGTTCAGGAGAGGAGTGCCTCAAATTTATATTTGTTTTAAAATCATTGATTTATTTTCTCCAACTACCAAACTGTTGTGAAGAGAAGTTACACACACACACACACACACACACGCTCACACACACACATGCACACACGCACACACATCTCTACAAGTATGTCAATCCAATATACACATAGTACATATATATGTCTGTGTGTATGTGTGTGTGTAATATAATATATACTTGCTGTACATAAGATGCAATTTGTGATTGTTTGCAGTTGTTCTGTATAACTGTGTTTTAATAGAAGTCTAAAAATAGAATAATACTGATCTCTAAGGTGGTTTTTATTTTGGTTATTGTGTTGTCAATTACTGTTGTTTGATAACACGACAAGGGGATATTGATGTTGTGTAAAATTTGATATCTTTATTTAATTCATTTAGCAGTTGCTAAAATACAAGCAAAAACAGCTCTCAACAAACCGTAACAATTTTTTTTCTTGACTTGGGTAAATAAAACATCTTGCAATCAAGTTAGCAGTGGCTAATATATTGTCAGAACATCTGATAAAAATAGTAACATTACAAGTGAAATAGAGAACAGAACAGAAGCATTTTAGTCACAGCTGACGTTGTATGACAGTTTATTAGATGAGGATTGCGCTTGTGGTTGTTGCTCCATCAGAAATAGATGGCCGACTGTGACCCCGAGCTCTGATGAAAGGCAGACACACACGTCCGCAGCCCAGTTCACAAAGCAAGTGAATTAACTCGTGGCGAAATTGCACCCCAACAAAGGCGTAAAGGAAAGGGTTCAGGCAGCAGTGAGACAAACCCAGGCTTTTGGTAACATCAAGAGCTGCTCGCAGTTGGCCATACGATCTGCACCCTTTAAATGAGATACCCTTCAAGTCTACCATAGTTTGAATCACTAAGGTGATGTTATAGGGGAGCCAACAGAAGCAAAAGACAAGAGTGACAAGTAAAGCCAGTCGAATGGCTGCTTGCTTTGCCTGGCTTTTCTGACTGTGGCACAAAGTAACTGCCAGTGCTGTGTAGCAGTAGCTCATGATGGCCAGAGGGAGGAAAAAGCAAACATGATCCAAGACTCTTTTGGTCAAAACCCAGTTGTGTGCATTGATTTCATAATTATAGTCATCACAGGAGAGGCTGGGTGAGATGGTGTGGTCCTCTACTACAGTAAGAAACACAACATTTGGAATTGACAAACCAAAACAGACCAGCCATAGTATGATGCATGTAAGATGCACAGCTCGTGGACGTCGACTTCGCATACTAGGGATAGCATGAACGATTGCCAAATACCGATCGAACCCAATGCAAGCGAGAAGTAAACTCCCACAGAGGATGTTGAGATTTTTCATCAGGCCAATCAGCTTGCAGAGAAACACTCCAAATATCCAGCCAGTGGCTTTGTCAACCAAACTGAAGGGAAATGTGAAAAGGAGCATTAGGTCAGCCAGGGCAAGGTGCAGGAGGTAGATCTCAGCAATTCGCAGGAGGCGCCAACGTCTCAGGAGGACGATTATCATCAGGCCGTTCCCTACAACACCCAGCAGGAAGATCAAGCTGTGAAACACAGGCTGGAACACAGGATCAAAGGCCTGCAGACCCAGATCCTCCTCATCACAGGGGGCATGATCTTCATCCGTCATGTTCCAGTCAGGGTAGGGGTAGTATGTGCCATTGTCAAGATCTTCATTGTCTGTCATCTTCAAAATATAAAAGGGGTGGGGGCAGTTTTAGTTACCTCATCATCACAGTTGAGGGCTAATCAATTTGCTGTAGCCTTTGTGCACATCTTTGTCAAATTGTTGTTTGGCAGGAAACGCCGAATAGGCCTGATTTAGTTCACTTCCCCCTTCACAGAAAAAATATGACGAAACATTCCACTTTGCCCGTGTATTAATAACATTAACGAATAACAATGACTTTCTTTCCCCCGTCACCGACCATATATATCTGGTGGAGAAGTCACTCACTATCATTTTTTAACACCAAATCCATGTCCCTAAATGTACATATTGTAAAAATAGGAATAGATGTGGTTTACTTGTAAAATTAGCAGCAGAGTGTACAATATTATCATGAAAACAGGAAAAAATAATGTTTGAATTAAACAGGAGAGTAAATATTATGATGTTAACATGTATTAATATTCTCATCAGTTTCCGCTCTTTTAACAGACAATGGAAATTCTAATGAAGTGAAACTTTTGAGTCTAAAATTATATAATCTATTAAGAGTTGCATCGCTGCAGCCATTAGTGTCAGATGTTATTACTGGTCCTCGATCTGTTTCCTGTCTTTGAATGTTTCGACTGCATTTTACATAGTTGTCCGTTCTACAGTTTTTACATTTATACACTTGATTTATAATGCAGATCATCAGACCGTTATGTGGTAAACCACTGTGATTTGGAATTAGAAACAATCACAGATATAATTGCATATTGTTTTTTACTTTCTGCATCACTGTGATGACAAATGAATATCTGACTGTTTGAAACCTATGAAAAGTTAAAAAAAAAAAAAAAAGAGGAAAAAAAGTCAGATTTCTTCCTTGCTTATTTTGCTAATGACTCAACAGGAAAGAACCAGTTTGCATATGTGGCAAACCTGCATGTGTTTAGGTGCCTGTAACTGATCGGGCAGCAGGTTTCTGTTATTTGTGGGTAATATTTCTCAACTTTGTGACAATTTAAAAATGTTGTAGTTGTAGAATCTAGTAGCTACATGTTGCTCATAAACTTAAAACTGCCCAAAAATCACACACTGCAGCTGAGATTTAGAAAATGTTGGAATTATACCTTCTGTCTAAAATAGTATATTATAACTACTGGAGAGCCATTAGACAACCACAGTACATTTGACCACAGACTGTACAACAAGAAGAACCTGTTTACTGTGACACACATTCATTTACAGTCAATGAAATTGCAAACTATTACATTATTATTACTATTATTACTATACATTAATACATGCTCCACTTGATTATCTAAATTAAAATTAAATTACCCGCTCTTCTAATATAATGAACCTGTTTATGAGGCAAGAGTTCTACTTCAACAATTTTTAATTTTGTCTTACCTCAAGAGTAAAAACGTTTGTTACAGCCATGTAGATTAATCCTTGTCTCTTGAATGTATATACTATGTCAAACTGCTGCGTGGTGAAATGTGTTACTTCCTGTTACTGCCTCCTCTGATATATTTGCTTTGCTGGGGTACTGTTGCAGCTCGGGGTGTGTTTTGGTAGAAACAACCCAAAACCAACAAATGCTTCATGTCAGGCTCTTCATAATTGGCAAGATACAACAGGAATGAAGAATCATGTTACCCCATCCCACAATACACTGTAGCTTTTGACAAACAATAGGCAATGAAACCAAACTAGTCCAATTAATTGAGTTATTTCTAAAAAACAACTACGCAACCTTACAAATCTCACCTGAAGACCGAGCCATCTAACAACTTTATTACCTTGAACATTAACATCTGTAATCATCATTCAGTTTTATCACTGAAATCACCTCCATGTTCCTGACTCCAGCATTTACTGCAAACACATCGCAGAGAAGGTATGAAGAAGGTCAGCATGTCAGGTTGTGGTGGTATTGGGTGTGAAATGCTTTACCACTGGCATTTTAATCTTGGAGACGTAAACATGGGTGTGACAGGCACAGATACAAAAACATAAGCATAACTGTGAGAATGATTGTAGGATACAGAAACAGCAAGCATAGGACTTAAATCCCCCTCGCTGGGCTCATATTTGAAACAAAAATTAAAATGCATTGATTTTCATGTGTATCTGAGGTTACATTTCAGGTTTCTACTGAAATGCGTCTATTTACTGAAAACAATCTCATTTCCCACTATATGTGATTTACAGTTAGAAACCAAGACACTCGCTCCTCCACTTTTCACTGTGTGGGTGAACCTTCCGTTGAGAATTAGTCAGACTTTACTTTGGGCTTGACAAATACAAGCTCTTATTCGCTTTCACTTTGAAATGTAATTCTGTTCTATTGTTAATGTAATTCTGATTTGAGTTGCTGCTGCCATCAGTGTCAGAGTTGCCACTCACCTGGACCTGCCCCTTCATTTCATAATGTTATTATCTCCACAACAAGCTTATATTGTAGGTGACCAGACTAATTGGTTGTAATTTGAAATTAGGTATGAATGGTGATACAATTGTATGTTCTCTACATCAGTGCAATGATAAATTATTTTCAAGCTGCCGAAAACCTGTGTGAACAAGTTGAAAGACAGAACATATTGTCCTGGTTTCTTTTCATGACAAATATGTGGGATGTAAAACATGATTTCCCTGATGAGTCAACAGGAAAGAACCCGTTCACACATGATGCAACTAACCCCAACTGTTAAATGCTCTTCGCGGATCACTAATTAAGTCAGTTTCTGTCATTTGTGGGTAGTGTCAGTTCTGTAACAATTCAAAAATCCCTTAGTTGAATATGAATCGCAGGAGGGGGCTACATGTGGCTCAAACCATCAGACCTCTTGCTGTTGCAGCTGTGATTTAGAAAATGTTTTTGCAATAAATTGCACTGTACTTTCTTAAATAATAGCTTATTGGACGGTGTTCACCAGCAGTTAAAGAACTTAATCTGACTTGACCTGTTGTTTACTGTAATTCATTTTTTCTAGAAATTTACAAAATGCAGCACACTTGCTGGATTTGAAAATCTAAATTTTGATTTAGAGCAGAATGTGACAGACCCAAGAGAATGCTTTTATGTTTTTGTTTTTTTTTTCTTTTATAAAAAGCCTGAAGGATAGTTGTACTGAAATGTGGTTCTCTTTCAATTCAATAATTCTTGTTTTGGAAGAGTTTGTTTTTCTTAACATGACACAGAAACAATAATATGACCTGATAAAAACCCTAATATTGGTGGCATGTTTGACTCAGGATGGGGCAAAATAAGAGTTACATTTTGTCTTGTTTTATCTTATCTGGACATATACTTCCTCTGTTCTTGCATAAAAAGCATTTAGGCTTTTAGGTGAAAACCCGAATGATATTTTGAAAGTTGTAAACAAATCAAGTATATGACTAACGAATGTGCTATTAACAACCAAAACATAATCTTGTTTTTGTATGGGTAAAGGCAGTCAAAGGTCAGGTTGTAGGTTGTGGGTATAGTTTTGGTCAGTGGTGTGGTTAGGGTTAAGAATAAGTCAGAAAATGACATTTAGTCGTGTGTGTGTTTGTGTGTGCATGTGTGTGTGTGGGTGGGTGCGCGCACGTGTGTGTGTGTGAAGAAGAGAGAGAGAGAGAGAGATGGGAAGTTTAGGTTCCTGTTCCTTTCCTCCTGTCTTTAACACACATACACTCCATGTATGTAAGCTGTCACTTTCAACATTTTCTAGTAGTCTTCTCCTCTAATTATAGGCTAAACATCTTTCCTTACTTATTACCTTCATGGATTTCTTTCACACTTCACCTCTTTCTTTACAATCGTACCCATTTCAGAGTGAAAAACAGTCATTTACATTTCACACCTTAATAACAGGCTATTGATCATCTGTAGAGCATGCCTCTACATAGGCTACAGTTGAGTGTTTATTTTCCTACCTTTATTTGGGCACCGTATCCTCCAGGATATTCAGTCGAGTCCCACCCCCCTCTCTTTTTTTAAACAAGAAACATTTATAGTAAACAATAATTAATAACACGGAATGAACCCATTTAAGGGTTAAGGTAAAACCCTGATTTGAAATGAAATCAGCTGATTAGCTGGATGGGGGCGGGTTCAAATACGAGTGGAAGCCATCTTGGACGGCTGGTTGACAAGAGTGTTTCGTAGTCAGCTAAAAATTGATTACACCTTTCAAACGCCACATAGGAGACCGGTTACTTCAGTTATCCCAGGTAAATGCATGCACAACAACGCAATTTGTAGTTGTAGGTAGTTCTATATGAAATATCATTTTATTTCGTGCTGACTTGACAGTAATATTAAAAGTTAAATGTTAATTCGCCATCGCTAGCCAGTTTGCTAGCATGATAGCAGACCTAGCACGGCAGCCGAATTGGCCGATATTAGTTGGTGGTTAATATCTACTCTTGTTTTTAGTTAGCAGTGGAAAGTGTACCATCGATCATTTGCATGTATGTTATAACGTGTCGGCTGGGTGTATTTTTTTTCCTTGGTCTGGCATCATACCATCGATTACCGAAGCAGCTCAGCATTAGCATGAAGCTAAGCTTCATGTGCTAGTTGGCCAGATGTCGGGGGTTAGCAGTATGGTAGCTCAGCGCTAGTTGCCTTCTAGTTAGTTGGATTAAATATCGCGTATTCGTGTACTTGTCCTCCGGACCTCTCCGACGATACAGTCGGGGCAACAGCATCTAACGATAAATGTGTTTGAATGCCCCCATCTCGACGCAGTTTCCACATTGTTAGCAAAGGACAACAAACAACATTACCGCCTACCACTGCGTCGGCTAACTTTTGACGTAGGCCAGCTACTACTGTTACAGCTATCGATTGAGCTAAATGTTGTCTTGATACGTCTCCCTATTTTCCCAGAGTGATATAGTGTCTTTTATCTTATAGTTTAATTCGGTTACATATTTTCTTGGCCAGTGTGCGGTCTCTAACATTTGCCTTTTTTCTTTCAGGGTTGGAAGAACCTCAGAAAGGACGCGGCGGCTCAGTGTAGCTAAATGAGATGGCTAGCTGAACAGTTGGTCAAAGCTAGTTAAGTCCTCCTGGTGTGTGGATTCCAGAGAACATCAGCAGATCTATGCTAAGACCTAATTTGCCGAAGGAATATATGGTTAGGAGTTTGTTTCTCGACACTTGATGTCCAAGAAATAATATTTCATAAGAACCTGCAGAGACAGAATATTTGGACACTTTACATTCAAACAATTATTAAAGTCTCTAGAAGGAAAGACAATCCTGAGTGGTCCTAACAGAGTGGACTCACTTCATCCAGAGACTGTTAAAGAGTTTCCTTGCTACTGGAACAGAAAAGTTGAGTAAACATGAGTACCGCCAGGACAGAGAACCCAGTGATTTTAGGCTTGTCTAATCAGAACGGACAGCTCAGAGGCTCAGTGAAGCCTGCTGGAGCACCAGGTGGAGGAGGAGGAGGCCCTCAGCAACAGCAACTTAACCAGATGAAAGGCACAATTAACAATGGTAATTCCCAGCCAGCCCCAACAACAAACACTGTCATCAAGTAAGTTATTTGATAGTCGAAAGACACAGATTTGGTCTTGGATTTATTTAATGCATGTTGGCACAAGTATTACCAATTATTTGTGTTTTTGCTCAAAAGAACTTTATTTTCCACAGGCCTGGAGATGACTGGAAGAAAAATTTGAAATTGCCACCTAAGGATATGAGAATGAAAACTTCGGTGAGTACAAGACAGTCTCGTTACCATCTGAAAGCTATCCAGTTTTGATGTAGAAATTACACAAGCTTGATTGTGGCTTGCACAGGTCCAGTCAGAAATTAATTATTAGTTATAAAACGGTGACGGTTCATTATTTGGGTTGCCATTGTTTTACACATTCAGTTTTCATTTTATGACTCAAATCTTGATCAATACCCGTTTTGTGATGATTACAGGATGTGACTGCAACAAAAGGCAATGAGTTTGAGGATTATTGCCTAAAGAGGGAGCTGCTCATGGGAATCTTTGAGATGGGCTGGGAAAAGCCATCTCCAATCCAGGTAGATTCTGACACAACATGGCTTTTTTGCCACTTTTTGGCCAGTGCCTATTTTACCCAGTCATTCATAGTTCTCGGAACTAATTGTAATCACTTGTCAAACCCGCCTTTGCCATTGGGTACAAAGAAAAATGTAATTTTCTATGTTTTGATGTATGAAGTATGTTAGCATTAAGGCAACAGCATCATTGTGCTGGAGTACAGCCTAAACTCCAAATCCACTAACAAGCTAGAATTACTTTATATATCTCATTACTTAGAACAACTGCCAGATAATTTTCACCAGTCTGTCTGCATGTGCATGTGATCACCTGTATGTGCTCTCTCATGCTCTAACCAATGAGCTGTAACTTAAAAAGTTAATGATTGACATTTCATGCTGTCACTATATATAATTGAGGTGGAGGCACCATGGCATTGAGTCTCTGAGCATATTTGTTTTGAGCAGACATTTGCAGGTGCAAAAAATGCAGACTTCACCCAGCCATAAAAAGTATTGTTCTCTATCAACATATTATCGCTGCTTTGTTTACAGGAGGAAAGCATTCCCATTGCACTGTCAGGAAGGGATATTTTGGCCAGAGCCAAGAATGGCACGGGAAAGAGTGGAGCCTACCTCATTCCCTTACTTGAACGCATTGACCTGAAGAAGGACTGCATACAAGGTGAGAGAGTCAGTTTTCTACCATAGTTCACAGTAAATATCAGACAGACAATAGTTAAGACACACCTAATTTCAGTCATTTGAGGAAATGGGGATGAAATAGAATGGGACAAAAATTACAGAGTATAAAACCTTTTAATACCAATGGCTGCTAACCATTCATAGCCATTTTTATGGTACTTCAATCACACCAAACTGTTAGCTGTATGTTAATTCCAATCTCTTAAAGAGGAACTATGCAGGATTTTCCCGTGGCTATGCTACATTTTTACCTTAATTAAACAGCTTTGGAGTAATTGTGATGGTTACATACATGAATTGTAATGTGTTACGAGGGAGAACGGAGGCTCGCTGCCTTCCACCTGGCGTCTCTGAGCTGAAAACCAACCTTGCAACATCAGTGCAGCACTTGGCCTCCGCCCTGGTGTCCCAGCTCTCGTCTTAATCAATCATCAATTAAAGAGGGGCTATGCAGGATTTTTAGCTTAACTAAGCTACATTTTTACCTTAAACAACATCAGAGTAATTGCCATGGTTAAATAAATGACTTGTACTGTGTAATATGCACATCGTAACATCATAAAAGATAAGTAACGTTATCCACCGCTTTCAAAACAGTAGAAAAGCGACCGGACTTGCATAGTTCCTCTTTATGTGATCATTTGCTTTGTGCAACACAGCTCACTCTGATTTTTTTAATGTAATGAAAGAATCATCACTGAATCTCACTCTACCTCTAATTGTTGTGATTAGATTGTTCATGTGCAGAAATGAAGACTAACCTGACTGAAGTTTCAAAAAATGTGAAAACTCATGAGAATGAGTCTGTTTTTTCCAGCTTTGGTCATAGTGCCCACTAGAGAACTGGCTCTGCAAGTAAGCCAAATATGTATCCAGGTCAGCAAACACATGGGTGGAGTGAAGGTAATGGCAACCACAGGTGGAACAAACCTACGTGATGACATCATGAGACTTGATGAAACAGGTACATCACAATCTACACAAATCGTGTCCCCATGATGTTGACATCTTGAATGACCTACTACAGAAAAAAATATAAATGGTGGTACTTGAGCTCTCCGTTTTAAACAGTCATGTTGAGCACAAGTCAATAAATGTGCCTATGCTGATTAGGGCTGCAACAGGGAATTGATAAATTGATTCAAGTATTGGCAACAAATTTCATCATTGTTTCAATGTGTCACGCGATTGATATGCAACTGTATAGCGGAGCTGTTAACTTCATGTTGAGCAAAGCCCTTAAGGGTGAAGGGACGAGTAGTACCTACCAGCACGAGGCAGTAATGCAACTTAACGGATGCAACTGCCATAAAACACCATAGAAGAAGAGCAGCTGGTAGAGCGCTGTTAATTTGAAACATGACCGAGGCAAAATGGAAGAATATCCATAGATCTATCTTGTCATCAATTCCCATTCTGCTGCATCTTTCAAGAAGTGAACACATAGAAAGGTGTGATTGAGTTACTGTGGTTACCGTGATGCTCTGTGTCCGTTTCTCTTTGTGACTTTCTCATGATTTTTTTTTTTTTTGTTGTTTTGTTTTACATCAATCAGTTTCTACAGCCAACATGAATGGGGTTGTATCTTGTATCAAAATCTAGGGACATAATTTTAAATCTTTGATTAGCATAATTACAGAGGAGGAAGCCTCAGAGTGTGTTTATAAAAAGTATGAACAAATCATGTGCTGGTGCAGCAGTGCCGCCAGTGGAAAAGTCAGTTTAGAGCCAGATGAAACCTGTAATGTTGAAGAGATGGAAATTAAAAATGCTTCAAAATCGGATTCATTGATTGATTGAAAAAAATAATCAACCGATGAATCGATTATTAAAGTATCCTGTGGGTAGTAGAAATAAGGCAACTGGACTTCTTATCTTGTTTGAAGACGTTTCGCCTCTCATCCAAGAGGCTTCTTCAGTTCAGAACTGAAGAAGCCTCTTGGATGAGAGGCGAAACGTCTTCAAACAAGATAAGAAGTCCAGTTGCCTTATTTCTACTACCCACAGGATAAAGATGACCTGGATGACTGAGAACCTTCACAGATTATTAAAGTAAGTGTTAGTTGCAGCCCTAGTGTTGATTGTTACATAACATCCAGTGCAAACAAATGGAAATCCTCATCTGTTCTGTTTTTCCTATCAAATGAAGGTTCATAATTTGAACTACTATGAGCTGTGATTTTATATCTTGTGGCTCTGTGCGGATGATGGTTATATTTAAATTATTTTGAGGCCAATGGGATGGATCAGACTGGCTCATACATTAACTTTAGATAGTAGTCTGAGCTTATCAAACACTCATAGCAAAGGGGCTGTGTCATTTTTGATTTTTACTACTTAATGGTGCATCACAAAATAATAATGAGGTGGTGGTTTTCTTGTTGAAAGCCCTAATTATTGACAACACTGTTCATCTGTTCATTATTCTCAGGTGTCAGGAAATATTTTTGGACATATCACATTGTGAACATAGCCAGATAGCTTCCTGTATTTCACTGTTAGTGGTCAAATATTTCCAATGCATGTGATTTTTTTTTTTTTAAATTAAACAATCATAATCCTTGACTTAAGATAACACTTTCATTCCTTATGCATTTCCTGTGTTTGTTTATTTTCACCATTGTTTTTAAATCTGTCTTACAGTACATGTGGTCATTGCCACTCCTGGGAGGATCCTAGACCTCATCAAGAAAGGGGTGGCAAAAGTCAATCAAGTGCAGATGATTGTTCTGGATGAAGTGAGTTAAATTGTTTAAATTTACATATTACTAAAGGATTTTTTTTTCTCCGTGCTGTTTGACCTATATTTTTTTCTAAAGAAACTAGTGTAGTTGATTCTCAGCTGATCTGCCTTTCATGTCCTTCTGTTCAACAGGCTGACAAACTTCTGTCTCAGGACTTTGTGGTCATGATGGAGGAGATACTGGGCTTCCTGCCCAAACAGAGGCAGATTCTGCTTTATTCTGCAACCTTCCCTCTCAGTGTGCAGAAGTTTATGGTACAATATTTGCAGATTTTATTTTCACAACCTATCATCTCAATTGACTGATATGCAAAACTTTTATAGTGTTTAGTACAACCAGATTATAACTTTTTTTTTTTTTTTTTAACCTATGTTATAGAATTCACACTTGCAGAAACCCTATGAGATCAACCTAATGGAGGAGCTTACACTGAAGGGTGTGACTCAGTATTATGCTTACGTAACTGAAAGGCAAAAGGTCCATTGCCTTAACACCTTGTTCTCCAGGGTAAGTGTTGCCTCTGTGCACTTCATCAAGCCGTTTTTAATTAACTAGCTTTAGCTCTGTCAAGAGTAGAGCACCTGAAAAGACCAAACAAACTGTAGGCTTTTAATGCCTGAGCAGAAATGTCATATTGTAGTCTAACGAGAATTTTTGTTCAAGCAGTTATATCATATATTGAAATGTTAATTAGATTGGAAACTTCAGTTCAAGGAATGAATTCATCAAGATTTTTTTTTCCGCAGCTCCAGATCAACCAGTCTATAATCTTCTGCAACTCCTCTCAGAGAGTGGAGCTCCTTGCCAAGAAAATCTCCCAGCTTGGTTATTCATGTTTCTACATTCATGCCAAGATGAGACAGGTCAGCCCTAAAGCACTGCCCTAGAAATACTTGTTTACCAGCAGAAGACCAAAAATACACATGTGGCTAGTGTTACTTTCAGCTTGCATGAAAGAAATGCATCAATTTAGATGTACATGTGGCTTTACTTTATGTGCAGCAATTCACACTTACACTCTATTTCTGGAGCAGTGCTGCAACTGCTAGCTTTTTTTCATGATGTTCACACCTGGGAAAACTGAACAACATGTGCAAACAGCTTTTGAATTGCCCCATGTTGTTTATCATCTCCTGTTGCTGTAAAAAGTTTAACAGACAGTACTAATGGATCTACACACAGTCAATACAGTGCAGGACCCTGTGAGGCTTACACAACATGCTGCTTTTATGGGTGAATGTGGGCTCTGAATGCGCTTTGCTCTTTTCAGGAGCATCGCAACCGTGTGTTCCATGACTTCAGAAACGGCCTGTGTCGGAATCTTGTCTGCACTGGTAAGTGTCAGACTTAGTTGTTTAAATCACAAATGTAAGCAGACAAAAGGCAAATCAAGACTGTAGCAGGACATACTGTATATGCAGAATGAATATAACATTTGTGGTGGAAGACAGCATAGGCACTAGTGGTGCAACGGATCACAGCTGATCCGTGATCCAATTGCTCTCCACGGATCGGTATGGCTGTGGTCCGCAGATCAATTGATGTGGGGGGTGGCGGGGTGTGTGTGTTTGTAGTGTGGAGAGTAGGCGCACCACCCCTGCCAAATAAATGGCCAGTTTAAAAAAAGTCTGCCTGTGTATTTGAAGCTGCAGCTCTATGTCTATATTTTTTTTATCAACATGTTTACAACCCCCCCCCCGCTCCGTTGATTCGAAAATGATCCGATCCGTAACCCTGACCCACGGCTCAGTTCGATCCGTGAGGTTTCTGATCCGTTGCACCCCTAATAGACACCTTAATACGATCTGGCTTCTACAAATCCTGTTAAGGTGTCACAGTTTGCCCATCATGGACTCACGTTGCCCGTGGGCAGCACACCAGCACTGAATTATTTGGAGTGTGCTGTTGGTCTTAGTTGTAGTAAATGGAGGGTTTTGCTATGATAACACAGTGAGTTAAAAGGAAGTGAAACCAAAGTGAGGCTCTTTATTTGTGACAATACATGCATACAAAACACAGACAGGTGTGGAACAGGAACATTTACATTATTCCTACAACATGTTTGATCAGGTTTTGATTTCTTGTTTTGTTTCCTCTAGACCTCTTCACAAGAGGAATTGACATTCAAGCTGTGAATGTTGTGATCAATTTTGACTTTCCCAAGCTGGGAGAAACATACCTTCATCGCATTGGTAGATCTGGTAAGAGCCCATATCTGCTATGTTTCGTTTTTTGGGTTCATTCTGTAGTAGATAATTTCAGATAATTATATAGATAATTGTTCTAATAAAATCTTTGAAACCCTCACTTTGTTTTGAAATATCCAGGCCGCTTTGGACATCTGGGTCTTGCCATCAACCTCATCACTTATGATGACCGCTTCAACCTGAAAGGGATTGAGGAGCAGCTTGGAACAGAGATCAAGCCCATCCCTGGCATCATTGACAAGAGCTTATACGTGGCAGAGTACCACAGTGAGAGTGGTGAAGAAGTCAAGCCATGAGCCAGTGAGTATTGACGTTGACTGACAATACACACATAGACACACTTTTATTCAGAATGATTAAATTGCTTCTGTGGTTCCTCCTCATCTGTCCGTCTGTCACTTATCCCTTTAACTCACAGGCCAGAATAACAGATTTTGTCTTTTGAATAATCAGTGACAGCCAGTTTGTTTTGCTGTGCTGGTACGCTGCCTTTTGCTCATGCTTGGTCACTGGTAAATGAGTAATTTATCTGTCATTATTGTGACGGAGCTTGTCCTGCTGTGCCAAGTTAAACGTGCTCTGTAGAAAATGCCTTACTTTGTTTTTATATTTATATATAAAATGTTTGTTTGTTTTTGGTGTTGTTTTTCTTTGTACTTGTTCCACACATGGGGTGGAAATATACTTATACTGGGTCTGATATGATGCATGAGTTGTTGAATTTTAAAATGCATCTGAAACCTGGAACATTCAGGAGTCTCTTGATGCTGGAGGCTCTGATTCAGTACAATTCAATTTGGCAGATGAGTTGTTGCCTTGTCAATAAGTACGTAAGAACTCAGTAAGTGGTAGTAAGAAGTCATGGCATTGTTTACTGAACACACCCTTTAAACATTCAGTGTAGGTGGAGAGACGTCCCTTGTTTTCAGTAACTGGTCAAACCTCCTTTGACATCATTAAAGCCAAACAATCCTTCCAGTACCTGATCCAGTTCTGCACAGTGTTCAGATACTTAGATCATCATGTAAGATGTTCTAATAAACTTAATAACTTCAAATTATTTTTCCCATCAATGATGACATGCAGTGACATTTTTTTCCACCAAACATAGCGTGAAATGTTCTCCCCAGTAATTCAACCGTAGTTTCAACAGCACATGAAACACTTCCTCAGTGCTGTGGAGAATCAAAGTGCTCTTTGTCAAACATGAGGTGCACTGGTGTATTTTGGACACTGTGCTTCATGATTTACATATGGTTGACTCCTAAACATTTCACCAGCCTGAATGAGTCCTTTACGTTGTGATGTAATACCCTGAGGTTCTTTTTTACATTGCTGATAATTTTGGCTTGTTGCTTTTGGAGTCTCTTAGCTGGACACCCACTTTTAGGGAGAGTATCCTCCAGGCAAAATCTTAGACAATGGAAGTCTACTTCTGAGATTTGTTTTTTCTTTTTTGTGAGTCATGGTTCACGTCAGGCTGTTCTGAACTGCAAACTTGATGTGTTTATTCTAAATCAAAGTAGCTCTTACCCACAGCTGCAGTCCTGTCTCATTGTTTGAACTCGAATGGGCTTTTGTTGTTGCCATCGGGTGATGGTTTCACCCTGTTGATGGACAAGTGCAAAACAATGATTTGTGTCAGTTTAAATAGATGTATTGCTCATGTTCTGACCTTACATTTAAACTCCATCTATCAATCCATAACTGAATCTAAGTCCTGAGGGTTCACATACAAAATGGAGGGAGCAATACAGTGTTTGGGCTTACTTTTATTTTTCTGGCACTTAGATCAAGAAACACAATAGTGTGGAAATGATTTCATTATACAGCAGTGAATAAATGATTAGATAAAGCACGTTAATCCACAGCACTTAAAATGACCAAAACTGATGAGTAATGGCAATAAGGTATACTGATGTAAATGGGGCTTCAATAAGTTACTTGAAATAAGTCTGGTCTAATATGTTCCCATTTCTCTCTCTCTCTCTCTCCTCTCTCCAGATCAGTCCATCCTCCATTCCCCCTTTGTTCCTTTTTTCCATCCCTGACCCACCCCTCGCCCTTGTCTTGGAGTCCCCCCCCCCTTCCCCTTTTTTTAATGTACAGTTTCTGTCTGTCTTCCTTTCTTGGATGCCACCATGAGGAATGTGTATTTTGATGGACGATTTTTGGAAGAACTCATTTGCCTTTCTATAGGGCTCTGTGCTGCACCACCACATCTGAAGACATAAGCACCGGGAGGAAAGCATGGGACCAAGTTGAAAATATCAATGCACATTGTGATGATTCATATCCACCAATGACACAAAGCCAGCACCAACAAACCCCTATGTGACACCCTCCATTCTCCACTTTTTAGTTTGGAAGTTTTAACCAATTTGTATCAAGTGCCTTAACAAGCAGTTCAACTCGTTCTAAAGTAATAACTCTGCATTATCCACCATCTTGCTCACTTCATACCACATACACGTTCACCTAATTGAAAAGTCTTTACACTAAGTTAATGTCTGACCACACAGGTGAATGCATAACTGTCTTTGGTTGTGTCATCCGTTTGCAAGGAATGGAGATAATTAGGAGGGAGGCTGGTCCAAATTATCTTTTTTGCTGGCTTAACTGCACTTGAGTCTGGCTGATAAATGAGGACACACTTGGATTTTTCCATGGACAGAGATGCTGGATATTTTCCAAGAGACAGCCAGACTGTCCAGTTGCTTGTGAAGAAGCGTGTGCTTCTTAAAGACCCAGACCCTTTCCTCTGTCTTCAGCATCAGAACACTAAAAATGAATAAGCAGCCTCTCAACACCATGAGTCATGAGGATTCCTGTTTTGGTGGTGCATATTTGGAGGGAACGCTTTTTCCTTTTTGTCCTGTGTTTCACCTTCCTATGGATGGCCATACTTAATTCTGCAAGACGTGCAGCAGGCGTGGGGTGCACCACACACCTTGTGTATATACCTTCATTTTAAGATTGTTTTAAACAAGTACAAAAGGCTGGCTGACAAACTGCAAAGCTCACCCCCCTTCTCTCTTGTTAGCACTGGAGACTGTTTCTTTAACTGCCAGTTTGTTTGATCTGCAATATTGGCCTGTGACTTTATTTATAATTTTAAAAATTGCAGAATTTATTAGAACCTAAAACATTTAAATGACCTTGTGCATGAAATGTATTTGGAGGCAGAGTTCATCACTGATAATCTTTTAGCCCCTCCAAATTTGATGGCTAGTGCAATTCTTCAAAGCTGCACTTAAACTGAGATTGTTTAAACTGCCGCCCTCATTCTCCTGCTACCAGTGTTAACAAGTGTTCTAGGCAGATGGCTTTGTTAAGCTTGTGCATTTGAGTAATGAAATCTTTGTTGTCACCAGCCTTAACTTGTGAAACTGACTCTTGAGACACACTCACATCTCCAGTTGTTATTGTGAGTGTCATTATTGGAAGAGAAAATATTATTCTATCATGTAGTAGTACTACTTGCTGCAGTGCAGCTTAATTGGCAGAGAATTGGTTTTCTGGGGGAGGTATTAACTGTTACGTTGATCTGTGCCCTTGAAGCACAGCTACATTACTTCACAAAAGTTGGGTACAATGCTGTTATTTTATGCTCCCCCCCCCCCCCCCCTTTTTTTTTGGGGGGAAGAATGTCAGCCAAATGCATCAAAATGAACCATCTGACCTAAAATGTAGCAGGAATTCATTCTCTGTGCATTGCAAGTTAGTAGGCTTTCCTAAAAGCAGCTAACAAAAGATGCTTTGCTAAAAAAAAAAAAAAAACAACCTGAGCAGGTTGGGCTGCACTTAACGCACAGAGATGGGTTCAGGCAATAACACTGACTGCACTGCTTTTTGTACACTCATGTCCCAAGGGGAGACAAGTGTATGTTGGTGCAGAACATTGAAAAAAAAATTGCCATGGAGGGGGAATGGGCATGAAGGAATACAAAATTACTGTTAGTCGGACTGCTTGTTTAAAAAAGAAAAAAATTGGGCACCTCAGACTGCTGAGTTTATGGCTTATTTTCCTGCCCTCTGTTGCTTTGATATTTTGGATTGGGGTTGTATATTTTGGGTTAACTGTCTGCATCCGTATGCAACATAACAGCCTTGATTTGCATTAAGGTCCCCCTGACCATTTGTTTGGCCAGTCCGGGCCTTTTTGCAAATGAGGTTCCCTTTATTATGGTGAGATGCTCTCTTGACTGTTCTAATCAATGAGAAGTGTTGCTGCACATTTAATTTAAGCTCTTTTTAAAAGATAAGTGTGACAATGTTGATTAGTTGAAGATGATCCTTTTTATTTCTCATTGGTTAGGACTCTGATCCATGTTCTCTTAATTCTGCTGTTGCCCCTATAATACATGAACATCTAATTTGGCTGTTAGGATTTTTTTTCCTCTTTGGGTGGGGGGGCTCTGTTAAAAGTATTCAAATTAATTACGCATTAGTTAAGAGAACAGGGATCTAATTGTGCAGGCACTTGGCAGCTGTCTGTTTTTCTGTCAGCCCACTGGCAGTAATTGCCACAGCAAATGCTTTCAAGGCTAAATCAAGGACCTTTTTGAGGTTTGATGTATTGTTACCTTTTGATGGGATGCTGTGTTACTGCCTGTGGCTGTCAGAACCAAGAACCTTAAAGACTGAGACAAGAGCATCTTGCCCTGGATTGGGTGACTAATTGGAGCGTTTGTGCAACCAAATTGTCTCATTCTTTAAGGTCTTTTAAAAAAGAAAACTGTGGGTGGGTTAAATTAGTGCACGTGCTGCCCTGATGCACATGTTCATCCTCCTTAATAGTTGTGACACATTGATGATCACACAGCTTTTGTGCTTAAAAGAAATACAAAAACAATTGGCCATTCAGTCACGGATCTATTGAGGAGGATATGAGTAGTCCTTTGGGATTTCTCTTAGAACTGACGCATCAGTATGAATAACATGGGGAGGAGCCTTTTGGCCAAAAAAAAAAAAAAAAGAAAAAAAAGATGACAAGATCTAACAATCCAAAGTTATGACAATGGGTATAAAAAGGTCTGGAAAAAAGTTGCCCTTAGATTTGGATTCTTTATTTATTTTATTTTATTTTTTCAACTGAAATGTTAAGTGGAGTACACGTAATTTAAAAGAGATCCAAATTTAAGTGAAAATTTAAAGAGTTCTTTATTTTGTTTTTTGTCAGAAAATTGGTCCTTACTTAATTGGCAGAATTTTCAGTGAAGCTAGTTTTACAGTGGACTTAAGTTTAAAGACTGTCATAAATTGGATTGGGGACGTTTTGTTGAAAATAAAGCTCACTGAAATTTATTGTGTCCTTGGTGGTTTGTTTTCCTTGTCGAGTGCTTCTTGCAAAGCTAGGTGTCAGTGTGTCACCGCTCTACTCTGCTGATGTGTTTATATGAACTCTGACCTGGAGTCTGTGCTCAGACCCCAGTTGTACTTGTGCTCTGATGCCACTTCAGTTTAAACCTCATGATGTATGGATTGATGGTATTTTTCTTTTCAACATTTGCTCTTTTGGCCAATGTGAAGAATGCCTCTCCACCACCATGTGACAGGTAAGATAAATGACTGTTTTTCCTTAAAAAAAAAAAAAAAAATATATATAATATATATAATATATATATATATATATATATATATATATATATATACACACACACACACACTTCCTGTTCTTGACCTTTGGTCGGTTCCATAACAAAGATCTTGTTAGAGTGAAGAGTCAACCAACAACACAGCCTTTCTTTTAGTTTTGAATTTATTTCATATTTACTGTCATGCATATGGAGCTGTGGCTGTGAGTTCCTCTCTTATAGAGGTTGGGTAGCGTTTCCTACAAGGTGTCTAGATTTTTTATGTATATACAGGGGAAAAAATATTAAATCCAGCACGTACTACAGCAAGTAAACAGCTTTCTCATTTGTGCTGTATAATTACCTCCCTTGGATATTAAGCTGTCAGCAGACCTTTGGCCTCACCTGCACACTTTAGAGCCTTTGATATGGTTTTATTGCTTCTCTGTAGCACTCTGTAACGAGGTGGGTGTATTGCTCTAGTGAGCATGTGGCCTTCATGATGTCAGTTTAATAATACACAACTCTTTTAATTTATTTCAGTCAGATATACTGTACTGGGCCCATACTGGATCAGGTACAGAGAGCCAAACTGTTTGATGACGATAAGTACTTTGTTGATATGAAGCTGAAGGCAATGCCTGGTAAGTCAGACTTATTTTTAACTGATTTAATTTTTATTGTTTAAGTCAATTTTGATGTTGCTGCTGTTCCCTGCAGATGTTGTATTGTCAGCTTTTCAAAACCTTTCAAACGAAACGACAAATATGACAGTCCCCCCGGCCAAACTGCAGGAGTTCCTCAATGTGTACTTTGAGAAACCAGGGACAGAGTTTGAGTCGTGGACACCACCAGACTGGCATGACAAGTGAGATCCAACTGTTTGAGGACTCCTGTTCAGATCTTACTGTGTGTTAAATAGTGCGTGGTTGACATGAGCTGACTTTCATATGCAGACCAAAGTTCCTGGGAGGAATAGCCGACCGAAAACTACATGACTGGGCTGAAAAGATACATCATCTGTGGAAGTCTCTTGGAAGAAAAGTGATGAAACAAAACACAATTAAGGACAGATTGATAATTAATATTTACTAATGGTTATATGAACAATTTCAGTGTAATCATGGGCTTTAGGAAATGGTGAAGGACAAAATCCATTATTTTGTGATTCTTTGTGGACCCAGTGATTAAAAAGAATGAAATTGGAAATTTAAAACATGGAGGTAATCATTGCAGCTTTAATAATTGGTTTTCTTTCAAATTCAGCATTTTTAAAAATCCATCTACACAAATAGAGCTCAAGAATTTCAGTTCCCTTCTCCTCCAGATCCACACCGATGTTAAAGATCACCCAGAGCTCTACTCGCAGATATATACCCCACATCCTGTTGTCGTGCCAGGAGGGCGCTTCAGGGAACTCTACTATTGGTGAGTGAAGGATGAAGGCTGTCGCTCAGCAGTCAACAGTCACAAAAACCTCACCAGGTCAGTGTGAGGAGAGATCACAGCCAGAGCCAGCCTGTGGTCTCTGCAGAGAGCCTCTTCAGTGCTGTGTGCAGACAGTGATGCGAGCCGCTGTGTGTCCGGCAGGGACTCCTACTGGGTCATCAACGGGCTCCTGCTGTCAGAGATGACAGACACGGCCTACGGGATGATTCAAAACTTCCTCTACCTTGTCAACAGGTGATCCTTAAAGCACCTTTCATCTTTTATAGCACTCTAAAAAGAATCCAGCTCACTGTAGGTGGGTCAGGCATACTCATTTTGAATAATTAGTCATTTAGCAACTCAAGTTGTACATTTTGGAAATGGTGCACTTGGGGGTAATTTCAAGATTTGGGGAATATTTTTTTCCTATTACTCTCCTACAGGTATGGCTTCATTCCAAATGGTGGGCGGATTTACTATGAAAGGCGCAGTCAGCCTCCATTCCTCACTCTAATGGTGGAGAGCTACTATCAAGCAACCAAGGATAAAGATTTCCTCAGGTGATATTTAGGCCCGAGCTGATGGCCTGCCAGACACATTATCATTCTTCAGCTGCCTCGCCATCACTCCCAGAATAGAAAAAAGGGCACAGTGAACATCAAAAACCTCAGTGCTTGTGCCTCTCTCTGCCTCCAGTGTTTTGTTTTTCCTAATGTGCTTAATTAGAACGTGACACCCCAACTTTTGTTTGTAATGATATCAAAGAGTGTGAAAAGTGTTCTGAATGGAAACATTGCTTCCTGCCGGTTTAGAGCAGCTTTACCAACTCTGGAGCAGGAGTACCGCTTTTGGATGCAGAACCGTTCCTTGGCTGTCAAAGTAAATGGTGCAGAGCATGTACTGAACAGGTATCATGTGCAGGTGGGCTTGCCCAGGTATGTCTGACAGAAACTTACTGACTCATGAGAAAAGACTGAAGACCATGTGTACTGTGTAGGTGTGCCTTCGCCTGCACTAACATGTCTTCTGCTCCTCCCAGGCCTGAATCCTACACAGATGATCAGGAATTAGCTGAAGGACTCACTGCTGGTAATGGCTTATTAGTGTTCATATCATTGGTGGCTGAATGAATTCCCTTTTATGAGCATGAGGAACATTACCCTGCTACGGTCATTTCGTTCCATGAAAGAAAGAGAAAAAAAAGATTACGCTGTGGGGTGTTCAGTCCTGGAATGAATGCACTTGTATTTTACAATTGCTCCTCAGCAGAAAAGTGAAATATATTTCCCCCACATTCAAGAATGTGTACACAAGTTTGCTCTGAAAATACCTCAGTACAATGTTGTGATGATTTTTAATGCTAGAAACATTCATTCTTTTAAAATCATTAATCATCTGTGAACTCACTGACCACACCTTCACAAAACAGTGTTTGAAAGGAAGATCATTTTCTTCTCTACCACCAAAATATGTTTCCTTTTTGTGTAAGATTTTAAGAAATTGTCATGGTCATTCAGGCATTTCCTTGTCAGGAGTGAGAGAAAACTGAAAACAGTGGCTGTGTATTTTACTTCTTTCTCTCTACTTCTTCTTACTGACAAACAGTCAAGAAAGAGGTCAGACTTGGTGTGAAATTTTATATCCTGATTTGCTGTGTCTCCACCAGTGATTTCATGTTTTCTCTTGCCCTCAGACCATAAAGAGCAGCTGTGGATGGATCTGAAAGCGGGTGCAGAGTCTGGTTGGGACTTCACATCCCGCTGGTATATAGATGGTGACGGGCACAACAGCGGCAGCCTCAGAGAGACCCGCACCAGTCAAATCCTGCCCACCGACCTCAACGCTCTGCTGTGCCTCAATGAGAGGACTCTCGCTTCATTTCACAGGACACTGGGTGATTGCATGAGCAGCCTTTTGACCTTGGAACTAACTTTGGTATGCACACTGCATTTAGCTCCTAACTGGTGTTACATAATTGTGATGTGCTCTTTGCTGACAGGTGATGGTGACTCAGCAGCACTGTATGACCAGGCTGCTGCCCGCAGACTGAGGGCGATGGAGGCTGTGCTGTGGGATGATGAGAAGGGAGCCTGGTTTGACTACAACCTGATAGCACACTCGAAACACTTTGAGTTTTACCCCTCCAACCTGGCACCTATCTGGGCACAGTGCTATTCTCAGCCTGAGATGGGAGAGAGGGCTGTACAGTACCTGAAGGTTGGTTGACACTGTAGGCTTCATTGTGCTCTCAATTCACAAATGTAAAGGAATAGTTTATTTTGTTTATTTTAAGTGTCAGTTTATCCAAATTATAAAACAAGTATGTTTTACACATAGACACGCACCTGTAATAGTATCCGGCCCTGCAGATACTCTACTGCAGATGTGGTTTTATTTTTGAACAGGTTGTGAAAATATTTGTCTGAGATTTCAGCCCCTGTACACTGTGAGCCCTTTGAGACAAACTGTTTGTAAAAACAGGCTATACAAATAAATCTGCCTCGCCTTGCCTTGCACCGGAAGTCTATAGGGTTTTGTTTGAGGTGCATCCAAGCACTGAAAACTGTATTTCAAAACATTTACCAGCAACTTGCCCCCTTAAACAAACAATCCTCCAGTGACCGAGGATGAATCATAGAACAGCATGTGAATAGTTTTCAAAAGGACTATTTGTTCAGTGGAAAGTTCTCCAGTGAGGAAAATAAAAGGAAATTACAGATGGGTGGCAGCAGAATACTTCACAACCTTAATACTATCAAGAGTAAGTGAGAAATTACGTATTTGTGTATTTGTGTTCAGTCTGTATTTATCAAGATAAGGTTGAATGAGCACTGATGATTTTCTTCCACAAATGTCAACACAGCTGCACATATCCACCCCTGCACACAGCTGCACACTGCGACTCCTCACCTCTTGTGTTGGCCGCTGCCGCTCCACTCCACAGTTTAGACTTTAAATATTTTTTTGCTGAAGTGCTTCTTGACATTTATTAAGGCTGGAGAGATTGTTGCTCATTTGATTTTCCCTCACCAGCATTTTGAGCCATGAACCATGTTCCCCCCACCCCCACGTTCCACCCCTCTGTTCCCGCCCCCCTGTACCCACTCCCTGTAGGATGTGGTGTTCCATGAACAGTGCTCATTTGCACCAGCAGATGGCACACACAGACTACACAGGTCTCATTCCTCTGGTTAACTCTTTCCTCTTTGCTGTGTGTACAGGGGAGTGGTGCTCTACAGTTCCCCAATGGAGTTCCAACATCACTGAGAGAGTCTGGGCAGCAGTGGGACTACCCCAATGCTTGGCCTCCTTTACAACACATGCTCATCACTGGTAGGCAGTCGTGATTTGTCTGCCACCATGAGAATTTCCTGAAACCCAGAAGGATGATTCATTGGCTGTTATGAGGCTTGGATTATTTGCATACTATCGTATATCATCTCACTGGTGATGCTTTGTGCTCCAGGACACTGGATCTGAAAAGAAACAAATAAGTTAAATATAGTGGCCCTGAGAGCTCAATGCATTGTAAGTGCTATGAAACTGTAATTCTAACTGCAGCAGCCCCAACCTCCCCCCGCCCCTTTTCTTTCTCTCTCAAGGAAACACTTCTTATTTTATCTTGCTAGTTTTAACTTCAAAACTCACAGTTGGGCATTGAACAACAACAAGTCCCATGCAGCCAGATTCACCACTTTTTAGTGTCCCCTGGAAACATCTCTGTTGAATTGTTTTCTGAAAATGTTTTCTGAATTTTAAGTGTTTGTGTATTTGTGTGCGTGTGTTTTCTTAGGTTGCAGTATGTTTAGCTGTCAGGGCCACCATAGTTTAAATCCACTTACCTTCAGATAGATTGGGGCATAAAACCTTTTTGTTGTCTTGTGCTGGAATGATGTTTTATCAGGAATCAAACCTAAGAGGGTCATGATATCACTATATACTTATTATCCAGTCTGCGGGGGCCAATGCAAAGAAAATCAAATGACTTGTAACACTTCCTCTCATGTTTAAGAAGATTCTCTCGGGTTTGTCTCACGTCGAAATCCTCCTGTAATGTCCAGGTTTATCCAAACTGCCTTCAGAGGATGCTCAACAACTCGCATTTGACTTGGCACAGCGCTGGATCAAGACAAACTGGTTAGCGTACATGAAGTATGACGCCATGTTTGAAAAGGTGAGTCTTGTAAAGTTTTAGTGTTTTAAAGGTTTTAGTCTTTTAGAGCTTGTGTTGCGCAGTGAAAGCACAGCTGGCTCAGAATCTGTGATTTTCTTCCTCCTGACAGTATGATGTGAACGGAGATGGCAAACCTGGTGGTGGAGGAGAATATGAAGTTCAGGTATTTCCTTTCATGTGTCAATGGTGTAAAACTAATGTGCTTATAGTCCTAGTCTATCTCTGTTTCTTAACTTGAATACATTTGCATGCCCATGTACATTTACCCTGACTCTTCTTTACCTCTTCATTGTTTTTTTCCTTTTTATCTCTACTTTGATTTCCCCTGCTGTTTCCATCAGCTCAAACTAATCACTTGTTTTATTTCTTAGTGTTTTTTATGTCTTGATTTTATCACCATGTTATTTTGCTTTCCTAATTTGCCGAATAAAATTAAAAACATCTCGTCTGCTCCATTGTGTTGCCCATTCTGTAGCTGGGCTTTGGTTGGACCAATGGCGTGGCCTTGCAGCTCCTGGACCAGTATGGGGCAACTCTCACCTCAGGGAGCAGACGTGTGTCTTCTGGTCTCATGCTGCCTTTGGTCATCTTAGCTGCCCTCATGCTCCACTGAATCAGAGGTGACAACTGAGCCTGACAGGAGGCTGGATTTTATCACTCTTGGTCTCACTGCACTACATCTTTCATGTCCACAGACAAGACTTCAAACAAACACAAAATGTTGTTAAAAATCAGATATTTCCAACGTCCTGATCAGATCACTCTTATTTGCATAAACAAACAGGATATGATCATAACTATCATAACCCAAAATTGCTTTGATTAATATTTTAGTATTTATCCTTGAGGTAGCAGGGCGTTATGAGAAGATGCAGATTATTCAGACACTTCTGGACTCTGTTGTAATGCAGCCTGATAGTTATGACTGCTGCTCAGATCACAACATTAAGTCATCCCAGATATTGATGTGACATTACAAAAAGTTATTCACTTAATTTAATTATAGAGTTTATTGCTCTGCTGTAGCCTCCCACTGGGGCTTGATGTTTTGCATTATAAACAAGCTTGTGAAATAAACTGTGAAATGAATTAATGATGTTCAAAACATAACAGTCTTTATTACATGGGACTCCTCAAGACACTTTTATTCTTTTTTTTTTACGTCAACCAAAGAGCTTTAGATGGTGTAAGTGGTGTAATGTCATATTAAACCCTGTATAATGATGGATTCCTGCACACAGTCATCAGTAATACTTAAAAAGTAGTGTTTGGTCACAGCCCTTCATGAAGCTGTTCACAATGGTGACAAATGGATTAAGTTTATTGTGGCTGCTCCAAGCATTTAATATTGAACAGCAACAGTTGGATGCCAGGTTTGCATTAAATGGTAACATAATACAACTTTGACAGTGTGCAGAAGTCAACAGTAAACAGTGAGACTGATATCAATGAGACAAAACTATACTGAATTACAGGCATATATTTCTTTGTGTGAATCCTTGTTGCGTGTGAAAGAAAAATGGGGGACTCATAAAAATGGCAACTACACATGATTGAATATGCATTTTTTTCATCAAAATCTTAAAAATGCCAAAGATGGCCAGTACCAAGTTTTGCCATACTGTGAAATGTTGAGCTCTGCACCTAAAGGCCACCACAGTGACACCGGATGACATTTAAAGTTTGACATTATGGGTTATTGTGTTTTGATCAGTTCCCAACCTTTTCCAACTCACAGCTCTGTGGAAAATCTCAAAAATGTTGGCAGCCCACATCTGACCCCGTAACAATACAGAGGCCAAATGATGCACTCAAAGCTTTTTAATGACAACGATTGAACACTCAGGATTGAACTGAAGCAGGAAAAGCTCAGTATTGCTTTTTTGTTGGACAGGGGAGAGATCACTTGTCAATTCACCATGTGTCTCTTGACTCGCTTTGATTATTTCTGTTGTATGCCAGTAATACATTTTATTCTTAATACTGCAGTTTTTGCCATGGATGTGATATTTTAGTGTGCAATCAGTGATGGGCATTAACAGGAGAAAAAAACACAGTGAAGGGATTTTGTCAGTCAACAGGTTGGAAACCACTGGTTTTGATGACCAGTGAACCTGATTTCAATTTTAATTCAGATGTTAATAGCGTTAATATTAATGTGTGTGTGTGTGTATATATACATATATATATATATATATATATATGTATATACACACACACACATAAATGAAGACAAGTTAGCAGTTTTTTTAAGCCATTTCTGATTGTTCTGAGGAAGTCATTCTGTCTTTGCCACTTGTGCTTATGTCTGTGGTAATGTGCAGGTCAAGCATGAAATTAAGTCCATATAGATATTCAGATGATTGGCAAAAAACAGTGATGAGAAATTTGCTTCTTAAAGAAGAAATTGGATTCCTCTTGGCTGGGAAGATATGAGGCCCAAGCTGGGATTTCACTGCATCTCTCTCTTTAGCCTGAGTGCACACAACAGATTGACTGTGCAACTTAAATGGGCAAAGAGCCAATAGGTGCAGCGGCCCGTGCAACCCTGCAGATCACACTCTGGTAATATGCTATTGTGAGCCTCCATCTACAAGTCATATCAGTGGCATTTTTTTCACCTCCATACATAACTGAGACACCCATACGGTAACAGCCATGTGCGATACTGTGTTTAGAGAGCTTTGAGCAGCAGGCAGCAGTCATTATGTTTTCAGCCCTGGCTGACAGCAGTAACTCAAGTAGAACCTGCTCCTTTTGATAACTCACACATTACCATGCTGTTTTAGCACAAATGTGTTGTGTTCAGTTAATGAGATTGAGCTGTAAAGTGTGGAAGAAGTTGTCCGGCACTTCAGTCCCAGCGAGGTGAAACTACACCGTGTTTGTGAAGCGTGCACGCACAATTAATTACATAAATGCAAGGACGTTGTTGTGAGAAGCACGTTCCATGTGCGGCCTATGAATTGTAAAGCAGCTGTGACAAGTGTGTTACATGTTGTTGAGGAAGCAAAGGTCAGGGTGTCTTGTCCTCACCAGTCAGCAGGTAACCGCCGCTGCATACAAACTCACATGCACATAGAAACTTGTCTTTAGTCCTGAAAGTGCTTCACATTTTCAATCAAACCTAGAATCTTTCTCCACATGTTCTTTACTATATGTACCTATGGTGGATTAAAATATACTACTCTAACCAAGGATGAGCCTAAACTCCATGATGAGAAAAAGATGCAGCCTAAAAATGTGGAATGTTATTAAGTAGAGCTGTGAAAGTGGGAAATATGTAGGCACAGAGGACAATAGAGGTGGATTCATCTCTGTGAATGTCTGTGTTGCGTTAGATGGAGGCCTGCGCTTCATTACTGTTCCCTGGCTCAGCCTTCACTAGCCCCTGCAGCACACACCATAAAGACTGCTCATTATCCACTGAGTCCTTGTGGTGCCGCCGAGTGCTGCTTGGTGCTGCAGGAACCCTGCTCTGCACTGCCAGGATAATCCCCCTTCCCCACCCACCTACATCCCGCAGAACCACACTGTGCAGGGAGGCTGTCAGTCCTCCGATGGGGAATGAGAGAGGCAGGGATGGCTCCTCAGCTACTACTGACTCCCATTCAATATGCTCTAATCAATAACTCATTGACGGATCATGCCTGTCTTCCTGTATAATGTATTTCCCTAATTATGACCGTGGCTGCCTCAAAAAAATTGCTTTGTCTCTGGCTTAGTAACTAAATTGTTTGGAGATTTGACCAACTCCTTGACCTCTAAACTGGAAGGATTAGCTAACTGGAGGCGTTATACAGAAAGATATAAGATAGCTTAGTAATATTGATTCTGCACTGTCCGGAGATATCAGGCTTTTTATAATCAATAACTCTGGCAGAATCATTCCAATAGAATTTCTCCTGGTTAAGAGGAGATTTTAAATCCAATCTAAAGGAAGAGCTATCAGTGAGAGAAAATGTGATATTGTCTCAGCTGATCTGCAACCTTGAACTTGAGACTGTGAGGAATCAAAAAAAAAAAAAAAAGAAGAAGAAGAAGAAGAAGAAAACCGAACCAAAAGCAATTCACCTTGCTTATGCAGTTCACAAGACTCCTGGCTGGCTCTTAGATCTTTCTGTGTGATATTGTCGGTTGTAGCTGTGGATACATTTCTGTCTTTCTTTTTAAAAGGTTTTTCAAATTTTTTTAATAATAGTGGTAATAATTATTTTATTTATACAGTGATTTTTAAGCAAAAGCACAAAATATTTTTCAATCATTTGAAGTATTTATGATTGTCTGCCCAACAATGTAAATTTGTAAAAACATTTGTCGTTACTTAAACATTCAAACACTGAGCGTATCTGTTCTGTCAGGACTGTGTGGGTGTGATTTGATCAGATTTTATTGACACAAGCAAACAACACCACATCTACATTTTCATTTTAGATGAAGGTAAAACCTGATTGGTGAACAGATGTATGAAATATTGACTTTCTCCAACTGAGCCACGCCCACTTCAAACCAACAAGAAAATGACACACAGCAACACAATTAAAACTTCCTGTGTGTCATAAAGAAAACTTTTACTTCATCTTTGAGAAATACAGGCTTATAAAACAAGAGAAGCCACTGTCTCTCTCACACACACACACACACACACACACACACAGCAAGAGCCTGGAAAACTAATTTTCTTATTCTTTAATTTATGTATTTAATAGGGACGATGCAATTTAACATCCAGTACAAAGCATGGAAGGGACGTGTCGGACAAAGAGTTAAGCTAGTGCCAATTTTTAACCCTTCTTTCATCTGTGAGTTTTGGTGTTTTGGTTCATTATCTTATGACCCCAATAACACTGCAGATATGAAAGTGGGGAAGAATACTGTTAAAATACTGCTATCAGAAGAGCAACACAATTGATAATCTCATACAATCACCTAAAATACACAAATGTACTATCTAAAAAGAGACAGACAAATGGTCCAAAAAAAAAAAAAAAAAAAAAATCAATAGCAGATATACTAACAAGTTTCTTTCTTTTGTCCATCACATTTAAGTCTTGTGCCCAAACATGCCTCTGTGAGGCAGTAGAGCTCTTTGTTGTTTTGTAACATATGCTTTATTTTCCCAGTTATGCTATTCAGCTCTGGTGGGCATCCAATCAATACAGACACCACAAAGGCCCATCAGCCATTTACAGCGTGGCACAGTGTCCTTGGCTGCTGATGGAAAGCTCTTACCAGACACTTTACATTGTTAAAGAAAAAAACTAATTATATACTCAAGAGTTTGTCTTGGAAGATGGTTTTGTTGTGTTTGACCCATAAGCCAAGAGAATCACATACAATATGTTACAGTGATTTTTCCATTATCCAGCTGAGTGGGATGTCAGTATGATGGCTAACCCAGATCGATAGTGAGGACTTGAATTGTCAGCTCCAGGACTGCACACTCTTCGCCCTGAGAGGGAGATGGTTTTGTTTTGCTGAAGTAATTGGGAGTGATCATGCATCTTGTACGTGCCGCAGAGAGAGCACATGTAAGGTTATCACATTCACGCCCGCAGCCATTCTCTCACAGAAAGATGAAAGCATTGTTATGTCAACTGATGGGACTTGCTGCGTAATGGCAGGAGCGTAGTATGTGACAACAGTGCCTGAGCCACTCTCGCACGCGGCGGATCTGACTGCATGGTAGCTCCATCGTGGGACACAGACAAGTCAGTCAAACAGTCAGCCAGGGGAGGCCATGCCTGGAGAGGGGGGATGAGCCAGAATTAGGAGGGAAGAGAAAGCAAGGGAGTGAAAGAGAGCGCACGAGGAGTCCTGCTTATTACAACTGCACAGATGGTACAGCAGATGAGATGGGAGGGATAGATGGATAGATAAGCAGCGAGAGTAAGACAGGGAAAGAGAGAAATGGCACGAGAGCATGTGTTTGACAGTGTACATAAGGAGCGCTAGATTGGAGAACTTCCAAGGGAAACACTTTAATATTTATTGTTCTGTGGCTGGTCGGAAACTTTCTTTCGAACCGCCAATTCGTCAGCAAGAAAAATGGCTGAGGAACCGCCTGTGAAATATTAATTCTGTAGCAGAGAGGTGCGATACTGAGGGTAGGAAAGATAGAGCGGCATATGGTGGGAGATCCTGAGGGGAAGAACACCGGGTTCACAGCTCCACAGATGAGAAAGGGATCGGAGAAGTGAGGAGGCACAGGGAGGAGTGGAGGAAAAGGAGGAGGGAAATTAAATTATTGGAAGGGGGATTCATGACTCTGCATTTGCAGGGAAGCAATATTTGAATAGCCCAGACTTTGTGCTTTGTAAGCTGTTATTCCAGGCATAGTCGATATTCATTCAGTCTTTCTACCAGTGATAAATACAGAGGTAATAAGAAGGGGATGACATTTCTCATTTGTATTTAAAAAGACCTCCTCCACCAACACCAGGTGTAAATAACATGTTCTAGTTCTCATTTATTCTGATGGAGTTTAACATTAAAATTCAGGCTTGATTCAGATCAGAATTACATTTGAAACAGGAGAGAGGAATGGTGTTGGCATTAGTACACAGATGAGTGTGACAGTGTTTTTGACATTGGTGCAGATACTGATGAACAGATACTGCTCAGTGATTGGACCTCGTGGAGAGCTAATGATTTCATCCCACTGGAATCAGCACAGTACTGGTGAATAAACTGAGCAGATGGCTTCTAGGAGTGCACCTACTGTAGGATTCCCAGGGCCTGTATTCCCTCAGTGCACCATTTTTCTTTCCAAACTGAGAACAGCTCCATGCTCCCTCAACACACATAAAGCACATATGTATGGTTTATAGTATAGTATTGCAAAAATACACCTTTTTTTGTATTATTTTGTAATGGGTGTTTACACATATGCATGTGTTAGACAGTATCAAGAACAAAAGATGGGAGCTCTTACATGTAATTGCTAATACATGTGGTGTTACATAATAGCTGAAGGCCAGAAGTCACGCTGCCATTATGATATTCACACAGCAGATTGTGTGTTTACTGAACAGGTGATATCAAGTACACCACAGGTGATGTTGCAACTTTTTAGGCAAACCTTTATCTCACCTCCTTGTATTGCAATAGAACCCAATTAAAACTTCCTGGGTGACATAAAGAAAACTTCTACTACATTACTACTGATAAAACAAGAGAAACCACTGTCTCTCTCTCTCACAGACACACACACACACACACAAACATACTTACACACAATTATAATAAAAAAATCACACCTAAATTCTTCTTATTAAATTGTTGCTAAAGGTCCCACCTCCCCCAGCCACTGATTATCAATGTTAATGAACAGACAGTGCAATTAGTGCAGTTAGTAGAATTGACACCATTACACCAGTTGTGAATACACACACACACACACACACACACACACACACACACATATATATATAAACAACCTTTGTTAACACATGCAGTTGAAAAAGAGCTGCCCAAAGGCCAATAAAGAAACATTCAGTCATTACAGTTCAGTTTTCATGCAGACATGTGAGTCACTTATTGACAGTTTAAACCAACTCACCAATCACCACACGGGTTTATTAGCAGGCCTTACTTTGCACAGGGAGATGACACACATTGCCACTTCCTCCATCCCTCATGCACATTATTTTTTATCAAACCCCTTGCTGTTGCTGAATGCTAGAATAATCACATAATTGAAGCACAGACCACATCCACTTCTGTTTCTGTTATAAACATGACAGAAGGAAAACTAAAAAAGCAGAAAAACAACCGTGAGATGATTACACGACCTAAAATTTGCTCGATGAGAAACTAACATTACTGAAAGAATAAAAAAGAAACAACTAAGAATCAAACATATCTCTCCATGAAAACAAAAGAAAAAGCCGTGGTGGCCATGAGTGCCAGCTGCTTCTCAGGAAACAAACTGGGGTGAACAACATTACCACCAATGGAGAAAAGACCCAGGTGGCAACTCATAGCATTTTAAGTACTGGGAGTGTTGTGCGAATAGAGAATCTTAGGAACACACTGATGACCCTGTGCTGAGCGGAGACACTCCTCCCTGGGTTGATCTTCAATTGAAAAGGCTGGATAGACCCGGAGTGCGACTTCCTGACAAGCATGTTGAGCAGCACCCGGAAGCTCTACTTCACTTGGGCTGATGAAGAACACAGGAGGTGAGTCATGTAACCACAGCCCAGAGCTGGCACCTAGAAACAGCAGAGAGAAGGAACATTTTTAACATGTGACAGCAGCGTTGGTTGACAACAAAGTTGGCAAAACCTAATTGGTAGAGGGTGAGTAACACAGGATGCAGGATAGGATACTGCACACAGCTAATAAGTGTTGACATGAAGACGGATGCACAAGAAAGCTCAAGTCTCTCTCCCTGTCCCTGACATCTGATTTGTATTCCAACACATCTGAACTAACGGCACACCACATCATATCCTTCATTTCACACAGAGAGAAATAAATCAGCATGACTTATGAGACCGATGATTTCTATTCAAGCTCAGGTAATCAATACACCATCAGTGTTCCAGTTCTCATGCACCTGTTAATGAACAAATGTGTGTTTCTGTGTTCATGTGCAGAGCTGTATTATCCCTTAATTAACATACACACCTTGGCAAAGGTGACGAGGAAGCTAATTTATTCTCTCTCCAGATGAAGAAAAAACAAAACACACAGATGTGCTGAGGTGATTTCTGCCACTCCTGCCTTTGTTTCATGTCCCTCATTAGGAATGCACAACATCTGAATATATTTTTTTTTTCTATGAAGGTCAGGTCAAGACCATCTTTGTCCACTTGAGACCTATTGTGTCCCCGTGGAACCGAATAATGAAGAAACCAATTTCCTCTTTTGTCGAAGCTATGTGAACCATGTAATCAGCAAATCCGGCCAAAACATCCTTGAAGAGGAAAGAAAGGGGGTGTTTCATTTTAAGGAAATATTAGAGTTTCACAGCTTTTATTGCTTATGATTGTCATCTATTCTAAATGAAAATTTGCCAAATCTTCTGACATATTATACATCAGCATGCTATTCATTGCCGCACCTTTGTGATTTTTTTGTGCAATGGGCACAAGGAAATAGCTCTTGCTTCCTTTCATCCTCTTTAATATCTGCAATCATCACTCAGATAAAAGAAGCACCCCAAAAAAAAAGGCACCATTTTTCTTATCAGATGCCACCTTTACTCGTCACCTCTGCAAGACGTCAAGAGAACGTGCATGAAAATTAATTTCAATGATTAACAGTTCACATTGATGGAGGGCTTCTTATTATCTTCTTATTGGCGTCACTGGGCAGGAGTTTCTCTCATGGTGTGGGCTTAAGAATCAGTTAAAATCACCCTCCCAGGTGTTGCGCCACCAGATGGGCTTGGGATGTGATGATAATATATTCCCCAAGCGTTAGCTCTGCCTTTGAAAAATGCTGGTGCTGGGAGAAGATGGCCTTGCGCTGTTTGAAAGGCAAGCCGCAGGGGGGACAGATGCTCTGATATTCCAGCAGGCGTATAGCTGTGGGGCCTCATGGCTGTTCTCTGCCTGGCAGGGGGAAGTTCAGTTGAGTTACGCCTACGCAGCTCAGCAGGAGAAGCTGGGAAAATGGCAGACGATGAGCAGTGGCATGCTCTTTAGGTCACGTTGCTGCATTTACCAACGAGGGCAAGAGGGAAGAGCTGATGACAGTCTGTGCTAATTTACAGAGTGTCGGGAAGTCTCTGTCTCGCTCAGTGCTTTGCTCCTGTGCAAATAGATGTTAAAAAGCAACACTTTTTTTTTTTTTTTTTTGGCTTCTGACCCGTACAGAACAAGATCCAAGTAATGAATTTCATATGAGGGGGCTGACAGTTCAATCTGAGTCCACATGAAAGAGCAGAAATAGAAACTGAAACTTGATTAATTGGTTTGGCAATACAACAGGTGGATCTGACCTGCATACAAAAGCAAGCTGTCAATATTATCAATATTCTCGTCATTTATATTCAGTCATTTATATTATAGATAATGCAGACAAGCCCATCGAGGGAGAAGCCCCCAATTTACGGTGGGTTTTTCTCACATCACATCATTACGCAAAGATGAAAGAGATTTTAGAGTCTCTTATCTTGTAATCCTTACATCATATTGGTCCCAGTTCATCCCTTCGTTTCATCCCAAGTATTGTTACATTTCCATTATTTAGAGTAGATGAGCTACGTTTTGAAAGAGGGGAATAAAAATGTGGCCATGGCTAGCATCCCATCAGTGAGCTCTACTTTAGTCCACTGAAGGATTTTCACAATCTGGTGTCTCTGAGCGAGTCAGACAGCTTCTCTCTGTCTCCCAGGAAAATGACTAGTTGTGGTTTTGGACTTCTCTAAAGCTGTTTATCCAGAATGTGAACCTTAGAAATGTCCTAAGATAACACCTAAATACAGAGTATAGACACAATACTGCCAAAAATGAGGCAAAACTGGCAGAAAAATGGCCTGCAATTGGGTTAGGTGCAAATCGCTGACATTTATTAGCCATGATAAATAGACTGGCATGTGAGAAAGGACTTTGGACAGACTGTATAGCTATCTGTTGCTTCTGTAAGACATCAGACTGTTCAGTAGCTGTTCAGTAGCCAGATGCTTAAACGCTGCAGGCCACATATGTAGTAAACATTTTAATGGCCTATATCTGTATGAGTGTGAGTTAATATGTTTTTTATGAGTTCATGTTATTCAGAAATGTTAAACTTGTCCTTCTGCTTTATCTTAATCCTTTTCCTGCATTTTCAGCTGATGGCAAATCTACAGTTGGATTACTGGAATCTTTTGGACGAGTGTTAATTTAGCGAGTTTAAAGCAGATATAATGAAGTTTTTAAATGATAACAATGTGTTAAATGAGTGTGTAATGTAAGAGTGGTCTGTGTGACAGCGACAATTATCAGCTCTAGAGTTCCTCTAAGCTTTACAGAGCTTATAGCATCTTTCAGGTGATGCTTGTAATCGCTGTAGTTTAATATCCTGCAAATGTAATGTTTTGGTTCGCTCTTATTTATCCCAAACACACTTTACACTGCCTGTTCTGCACTAAAAGGCTCAGTCAGCAAGTAGCTGTGGAACATAGTGAGGCATTTAGCAACTTAACAACAAAATATTTTTATCAGAGACTGAAAACTGCTGAAAGGAGAGTGAATACTGGAATTGCACTCAGCAGGTGAGCAGAAACAAAATTACAGAAAATGATACTGTTTCTTTGGATCTGAGAGATGTGTAAATCTGCAACCGCAAGTTATCTGTGTCTCTGTGAAATAGGGATCATAGGTCGGGGTTGTTTACAGCTTGTCTTCACTGACCCCATGTTGCCAAAAAATCAGTTCTTATAGGTTAAAGTTTTTTAAATCTAGAAATAAAAAGTCAGAATCGGTCAGTCAGTCAGAATCATAAGTGGATGTACCAAACACAAACAATCTGCAACATCACAACAGAGGACAGTTCACAAGTCCAACTTAACCAACAGAAAATTTGTTTGTAAAGGTCATCGAGTTGCTTCGAATTTAGTGTTTGCATTATTGATTCTGGCTTTTGAAAATGCACACTGGAGACAAAACATCCCCCAGAAGCAGTTAGACTATATTGTGAGTCCTTGAAGTTGCCAAAAGCCGGTATTGTTCCAAGCAGTTCAAGGTGAAAGCAGGCGATTAGGATTACACTCGTTTGGTTTCCATTAGCAAATAGCAGCAGTTGTGAGACGACACGTCCCTGTGCCGTGCCTTCCCTGGCCTCACTGAATTGTGGAGAGGCCTTGGATGCAACGACTGAGTTTATCACTCTTAATGAGAGACTCTGCAGTAGGCCACACTCCATTACACATCAGCCAGATGATAAATTACATCGCCTTCCATGACTCCCTGACCCCAAGGGATGTTTAATTAATCAGAGGCTGGACATGGCCACCATTAGTTGAAGGAACAGTGGTCAGGGCTGCCCTGGACACGTTCTCACTCCCACACTTCATTATTTGGCTCTTTTCAGCTCTCTCACCTTGGCAGCCACATGTGAATGCATAGAGTTGAGAGCGAGCTGAGACAGAGGGAGAGAGCGACTTCTCCACGACCTCATGAGGGCTGTTACCCACGCTATCCGCTATTTGAATGTGAAACAACCTCAGATCTTAATCAGGTTTGGATATGAATAATTTAGTCTCACAGATTAGCTAAGAGTAGGGGTGGGTAGGATCTAGGGATCCCCTGGAGGGATCCTGGAGGGGGATCCAGGATGATTCTGGCAAAATTAGGAGTAGTTTAACACAAATGAAATTCAATTCACAAGAAATGATCACAATTAGACCAATGAAACAGGACGCTAATGAGGTTTTATCCTCACTGCTCTCATTTCCCCATTAACGATGACCAAAGTTAATTTTCACTAAATCCAGTGTTGGGAGACGTATTCTGATCCTTTACTTAAGAAAAAGTACCTCAGTCCCTCTGACTCATACATTATTATGCATGACATTATTAGATGATTAATACTAAAGCATCAGTGGGGAAGCAGCAGGTTACTGTTGTAGCTGCTGGAGCTGCAGCCAGTTTCAACTACTTTATCTACAGTTTCACACAGGCACACCAGTTACATCTGAAGGGTGGTGAGATGATGAAGGAAAATTAAATTCTGATGTATAAGTTCTAGGAAGTTTTAGGACTTTTTATGAGTTGAGTGGATCAGTTTAATGTCAGAGAAACAGCAGGAAAATCACTGTTTAGTGGAGCTATTACCTACTCATCAGCATCAATTTCTGGGACACCCATTACACACACACACACACACACACACACACACACACACACACACACACACAATACATACTATGTATGAGCAGGTTGGAAACCACTGGTTCAGTCTTTAAAGGGGAACTATGCAAGATTTTGATAATCTCTTGTTAACGTTACCCACCTCGGTAGACAGCGCTCTACGGATTGCCTTGAGGACAAATGCACATGGGTGGGGGGGTGAGGAGGGGTAGCTGTGAGTTTTTACAAGAGTGAAAATATGCACCCCTGAAACCACAGGGGGAGCTCTGTAGAGGAAAAAAGTGAACAAACTTTATTGTTCCCCTTTAACAATGTTGTATTTTAACAGGATGTTACATTGACAACTATATAAAATCTTCATCGTAAAAGTTATCGGTAGCATATGTTGTTAAATAAATACAGTATTTTCCTTTTAAACAATGGTGTGAAAGTATAAAGCAGCAGAAAAATCTAAGTAACACAGCAAAGGGAAAGACAAACACAGCAGGGATCTCAGTCTACATATTTTTCCTCAGACAAATACAGTTGACGGCATAACCAGAGAAAGCATTCAACAAGCCCTCCAAGCTAAACAACCGCCCAAGTCTGTCACTAGTGTGGTCAGGGTAGGGACAAACAAACCCAACCACCATCACCATGGTAACAATAACAAAACACTTAGTTAAGATTTCGTAATGGTCACTCTCTGGCTTGGTTTGGGCACTGACACTATTTGGACAGGTTTAGGGGGAAAAAATGTGTTTTGGGTGAAAACAAGCACTTTCTTAAAGTTAGCTGACCTTTGTTGTCATGGTTACAGTGACAGTGAAGTTGCTGTTATGACTATGGAACAGTCATGGATCAAAGGGAAAACAACCAGTATCTCCTCTACGTATGAAAACTGTGTTTCATTGACTCATCTGTCCTGCATCTTCTCCTAATGGGGATTTTGACCCTCTTTATACAAATCACCTGACTTCCTCCTTTGCTCCCATCAGGGCTGCTAGAGGTCATCTAAAATGATCAAACACAGCCTAACTAAGGCTTGTGTAATAAGCTGTTCTCAGAGATAACTTTTTTGGGGGGGACCACAGTCTGACAATAAAAGTCTCTTCTATTTATTGAGGACATTTTTTTTCCTCATAAAAAAAAAAAAAAATGACGAAAAAGACAAGGATATTAAAGATAATAGGAGAGCTTGTGTAAATTCTAACTTTTCAGTTGCAAATTGTATAAATAGACAATAAATGTCTGTATATCTAAAGGTATTGATATCTAGGATGTATTTCAGATTTAAAGCACCATATACCATATCAATGCAGTTTTAAATATCTTGTCTCTTCTGAGGTCCTCATTGAGCCAATCAGAAATAGTGCTCTGAGTGACAAAGGCGAAGCCAACCAAAGGTAATTAAAGCCTGCTGTATACTGGTAAAACTGACTGGTTAATGTGAATGTTGATGTTAAGTCAGTGCAGAGACTGAATTTGGTTTTGCCTGAGCAGCAGCTTCACAGAGAGAACACCTTATCCTTGTTTCTGTACTCCGACCCCAGGTAATGGCTACCATCTGTTTAAGCAAGTTTGCAGTCCACACACACAGGCACAATAACAGCTCGTTTCCAGTCCAAGTGTAACTCAAAAAAAACAAAAAAAAAAAAAAAAAACAAAAAAAAACAACAACAATGGGAAACTGACAAAATAGAAGTAGTCCAATGATCAGCAGCTACATAACAGCATTGAAATGATTAGATGTAAGACTCTGTACTAGAGAGTAAAAAGAAAAAACATTTCAGATGAACTCTCTGAAAAACAAAATCTTGAAAGATTGGACAGTGGGTCCCGGTGAGCTGTGTCTGAAATGTACAATGTAATTTGGACACAGATTTATCAGGGTTCAATTGTGCTGAATCATACAAGGTGGTAACTAATGGTATGCCTTAAATACAAAAACCATAGTTTGGAAAAGAGTTGGTACTAATATAAAATTTAAGTGCTCTGAAGAAAATGGAATTAAAACCTACAAAAACACTCATCTGGTCCATTAATGTCTAGAAATTCAAACTACACTGGCAGAGGTTTTATGGCTGTGCAGCATTACACAAAACAACACTTCTGTCTGCTTGTGACAAAAACCCTTGTGCTGTCTTGGAACCGGGTTGTTATTTACTCTAGACATGGAGAACTCATTCAGCTTTCCATCTCCTTCCAAGGGCAGTTTATGGCCTCAAAGTATCTTAAGATACTGGGTATAGGTTCATGATAAAGTTGTCCTTGGCTTGGGTGATGATTGCACAGACTGGAGTTTCATGACTGTCTGGCACGTCAAGGTTTTTCTTTATCCGTTTTTTGATTCATTTTTGGTGGTATACACTGAATACAGAATGCAACTTTGTGACACAGAAAAAAAGATCCTTCGAATTATTGTCAAGATATTTCTCCACTTTTCTTCGCAGGAATCAAAACAGCACTTTCTATTACATGTAGAGTGCGATCTGCCAAGCTTCAGCACAGCACTAAAAATTCATCTCAAACTCAAACAAACTTGAGTGACATGTTTTCCTCTTTCTGCCCAGAGACCCTCAGCATCTCCTGATGCTGTTGTTTGAGTGTATCTGTCTCTATTCTTCTCTTTACTGTACATTTGTCTGAACCAAACACTGGCTTTCATTCCCTTGACTCAGGAATACTGCACTGTGATTTGACATTGATCGGGGCAAATGGCTTCATGCACATATATCTTCTGTCCCATTTATATTGTAAGTGGCAGAATGGTGGGCAGAGTGGAGGAAAGAGTTGGGATGAATTTCGCCTCAGAATATCACTTTGAAACTGTGATCCTGCCCATTATTTAAATTCAAATGTAAAGTCTGCTGTGAAAGGTCACAAAGACATAGCTGAAATATGTGAGCTGCAGACTGCCAATTGGTTCCTGACTTCTGAGCCTCCAGAAGCTAAATTACACACTTACTGGGCTCACGTCACCTTTGATATCAGATGAAGGTGACACCCAGGCATTTCTGCAGAGCTGCATTTTACTCAACTGCTTCCGAAAAAATCACAGTGAGTGTTATGTGTCGTCCCTGCTTTCATATTCTGATACTTAATCATTAGTTATCGCATTTTTGAAAGACAGAGATTGAGTCAAAATTGTAGTGGCCACAGGTTTATTTAGTTGCGAGCTCTGGCTGAGGTGCGAGTTACAGCCTCTGTGTGGCAGTGTGTGTTCACAGTGTCCCTCTCAGACATTATAGCTTAGCCAGCTCTGCACGAACAGCCCTCCTGGCTTCTCTGGTTTGTCTCATCTGCTCTCTGCATGCTGAGCATCTTCCAATCTGGCCGCAAGCGATGGAGAGACTGGCGCTCTCGGTGTCAGCTCTCCTCAGGATTGTCAGAAGTCCTCTGTCAAATCCCCCTACTGGCTGGCCCTGCAGGCTCCAAGGAAATTAACCAGGAGGAGAGAGTGGGGAGGGGGTGACACTGGCAGGAACTTTTCTTCTGTTTATGTTGCAACAGTATTACTCTTTCATAAATGACATCCTCTGTGATCCCTGCCAGTGGTCATTTCATTTGGGGGATTTTGAGGGACAGCAAAGGGGCACAAGAAAATGAAATGGGCTTCTCTGTGTGGCTCTCTGGCAACTGACCAGCACCTCTCTTTACAGTTCAGTCTTATTTCCTAATACAGTTTCCTTAGAATAACTCAGCTTGAACCTTCAGTGACTCATCTGCATAAATACATGGAAATTCACATCAGGCAAGAAATTAACATTTTTTGCTAATGGGCCAAAACAGCTTCCAGGTCCCAAATTCACAAGCAATGTTTGACCTTTAGGATTAAAAATAACCTCCAAACCAATGCTGGATAACTGCCAAAGTGGCATGGAGCTAAACAAACTCCAGCCAACGCCAGACTTCACCAGCATCTGCCTTGAGTTTACTCCCCCACCCCCCACCCCCACCCCGATTCACAGCAAAACAACCTGCCGAACACAACTGTATAGTGAGAGATAAAGGTAAAGGAAACCACATTTACTTGGCTCAGATGATTTAGTTCTGCATGTTTCTGAATTGCAAATGTTGAGTCAGTGCACGTAGGGATGGGTACTGACATGCAGCTGTTGTTTGAAACAACATCTTGTGAAGTTAAAGCAAATGTGAAACACGAGTGAAGAACAGCATCTCCTCAGATGAAGGCTGCATTGTCAAAGTGACGCACTATGATTCACATCATACCTACCCAGAAACCTTCTGTTAGTAATTACATGAAAGGAAGTTGTCTTCTGTGTGCTGTAGAACAGCTAAACAGACTGCAACCTGATAGTCGGCGGCTCTCTCTTTAATATCTCCCGCTTTGTTTGGCCTTTGCAGGCAACGTGCCAGTGAATGCTCAGGACTATTTTATGAAAACACTGGATTTTTTTTTCCATCAATGAGATCAAGCATTTTAATGTTTCAGCAATTTAATTCTCTAGTTTCTCAAGAACACATTTTCATCTCACAGTTGTCTCTAAAACAGTGTCCGAATTGAGTGTGTACTACATTACAATATAATATGGTGTATAAATATCAAGATATGCAATTATATCAACCCTGATAGATTTTAGTTGCCACCCCAAGTGACTGGGATATTGTAATGGGATTTCAGAATGGAGGATTCCTGACATGCACCCGAAGGTCACATCCATCATGTCACTGTTACTCCGCTGCGACGTCAGCCTCCACTTTTAGAAAGAATTTTCAAGCATGAACCAGACTATAGGGATTTGCTCCCATTTAGCTAGACGACCATTAGACAGAGCATTAGCCATTGATGGTGGGAGATAAGTCTGCCACTAGTTCATCCCAAAGGTGATGGATGGAGTTGAGATCAGAGCTCTGCAGGAAGGTCAAGTTCCACCACACCTTTGGGCATGAGTGAGCTGTCATCATGAAACAGGGCACAGCCAAACACAAACTGTTGCTGCATGGTTAGAGGCACATTATTGTCTAAAGTATAAATGTATGCTGTAGCGTTAAGTTCTCCCTTAAAGGAATAGTTTGACATTGAAGATCAACACTGCTGTAGCCATTAAATATGGAGCTATAGCCAGTGGCAGATTAGCTTAGCTTCGCACAACACTAAAAACAGGGGTAAACAGCTCTTTCAAAACATAATAAAATCTGCCTGCCATTAAACCCAAAGCTCACTAGCACATTATACTTTGTTGGTTGCATCTGTGAAAAACAGACAAGTTATGTGCTGGACTCAAGGACAAAAGTACAAAAGGGGGTGTCCCCATACTTTCAGCCAAACTGTAGAAAGAGACACTGAATCATGAACAGACACTAAGATAAAAGAGAGGACCTACATGAACATAATGACTGTCTGTTGCAGTCGCACACCCCGCTGGACATAATATAAAAAGAGAATGTACATGAACATAAAAAGAAAATCATTTCTGTAAGAGTCTCGGCCCATGTCATCAGTCCTCTACTCATATTTGCTCCATGGTGTCACCAATGCAGATTTGCAATCTAACACTGGAACAATTCTCCTCTAACAGCTTGACATTTGTAGACTACATTGAAAAAGGCTAACAGAGCAAAAAAGAGAGAGAGAGAGAGAGAGAAAAAAAAACTACACTAGGGGGTAAAAAGCCATTGACGGAGATTCTCTTAAAGATAATTACCCTGACAGTGTAAGATCTATGATAATAAGCCTCTTCCGCCAGACTACAGCTTAACAAAAGCAGTTGGTAATGCATTTGTACAAGACATTCGCTTGTTAGAAAATAGGGGTGAATTTCAATGTGTAGATAAAAGTGAATCATTGCCAGCTAGAGTCTATGCTTTATTTTCCACTCTGCCCCCCTGTGACTTGAGAATGAATTCTGAAGAGAAGTTTGTCCATATGCTTCCTAATGCGTGGCTCTCATTTCCAGCTGTTAAGAGGTTCTTTTACACTGATTATAATGAAGAGGAATTTTGATAATGAAGATGAGGAGAGGCGAGAGAGATGGAGGAGAAATGGGTTTGATCTTGAAGCAGGGAAAGGGCGTAGGAGTCCTCTGGGCCTCGGCTTCTTAAAAGGTGCTTGTAGCCTCCAGGGAAGATGCTTGCTCTCCTTCTCTCCTCTGTCTCGCTCTCTGCGTGTCTTCAGCCTCGTCCCTCACCACCCACGCAACTCAAGATCAATTATGACTGACAAGCGCTCTGGTTCAGAACTCGTTTAAGCTGCTTGATCTCCGGGTAGATATCAGCTCCTCCCAGCCTGCTACAACCCCTCACCCCCCCTCCTCTAAAGTTCTAACTCCTACGACCCAACCTGAGATCATGCTGAGGACCTGAGGAATCTGTGATTTCGCTGAAGTCCTTGCCGCATGTTCTGCATTGTTATCTGAAGAGGACTTTCAATGACTTGTACACTGTTTGCCAGGTCAAGTGATGGTGCCATGTCAACTTGACAAAAGAGGGAAGAAGATCTTTCACATCACAATCTGCTTCTTCGCTGCGTGTTGTGCAGAGCTAAAAAAATTGATATCTGAAGCTTAAGAAATGACTTTAAGCGTGTCCATTTCTTGTAGATGTTTTCAGTTATATGCCAGGAAATGGATTATCCTCGCCATCTCCCTTTAGCTAGTGTGTGGTGGATAACAAGTGCAACATAACATCTCAATTATGATTCAGTGTAAACAGTTGACTGCGCCTGGAGTTTGCTTAACCTATCCCAAATTAGCATGATGATGAGATCTGTGTACAAAGTGTTGTGCAAACCCTCAGGTCTCACAGAGCGTCCAGCCTGGATTCTCATCACACCACCATTCTCCTGAGATTCAGACAAAATGAAATAGTTGAATTCAAAATAAAACATCAAATCTAGATGAGCAGCAGAGGCACTGACTCTCTCTGAGGACAGTTTCTGAAAGGCTTGCTCAGCTGGGATACAAATGAGCATGATGATGAGCTCATCATGCTCACAATGATGAGCTCATCATGCTCACAATCCTTAGCGCCAGGCATGAGAGTCATTGATCGGTCCAGTGACTGTAAATAAAGATGGACGACACATCTCCATTTTCTCCTACACACAAAAATGAAGCGTGAATATCCTTAATACGCTGCCATTTTCGGACTGGTGGTGTCTTTTGGAGCCACAGTCTGTGCAGTGGTGATCAGGGAGTGGAACCACGTACTGAGGCTTAACCCATAGCTACACCCACTTGACCCATTTCTTAGTCAAGCACAGCTGTCAATCACGATGTTATACACACTGTGATAAAACGACCTAAATGACTGAAACTCATGAGGAAAATTTATTTGACACATACTTTGATTTGTTAGACTCACATCCACCTACTAATATGAAGGGGTGTGGTGTTCCCCAATTATAAATTATTATGACTTCATAATTACACATAATCATGACTTTGAGTTTTCACCTCTTGCCACCTGCAGCTAAATCAGTTTTTGCACAATATTTGGTTTATGAGCAAAAATATAAAAACTAATGAAGATCCTGTCAGTCTGAGCTGTGCTTTGGGTTGAGTACTAATTAGTGCTGGCCAGGTAGCAACCTCGAATGAAAAATGAATCTCATGTAACTCAGCCATCTTTGTTAAGGCTTAAAGTTCTGCATAATGGAGGTTGTGTCCCTATGATTGACAGGTGGGTCGCCGTATGCTTGCTGCAGACTAGAATTTGCTAGACTAGAAGTCTCAGCTCCACACATACCACCTCTTTGCCCATTTTTGCCAGGTGTTTGTCAGGTGAAGTCAGGCTCTCCCAAGATGGTGACGGCAGCACAGCTTCAAAACTGCTCTACAGAAACCTACAGATGACGTCTCGGAGGCTATATCCATCGTTACAGTGAATGGCTCTACAACACTTATGAGCTAAACCCAGTGCTTAAAATCAGCAAGGTAGCACGGTTTGCATTTAGCTTCATGCACAGTACAACTTTACAGTGCCACAAGAGTGGCTGAAGACAACAGGCGGTGTTCCAATGGCCTAAAATATACAAACCATTGAAGATCCCAGCTACAAAAACTTTGTTGCACTTTAAGTTTTAAAAATCCTGCTTCACAAAAAACACAAGAGCACACCTCACTAATCTATGTTTAGCCACAAAAGTTTCTGCTAATTATGCTGAATATTAAACTTTGGATGTATTTGGCAGCAGCTGTATTGGGACTGCGCTGTTTAAAAATAACTTCCTTAGACAAATACATTTTCAATTTAAATTACATGCCTTTTCACTTCCCTCTGCAGATCCTCTCTTATCACTGACTCTTCCCAGCTGTGCTTGTGTTTTTCAGTTTAAAGTAATTCCAAATTACCTTTTTGTAAACCAGGCTGTTAATCTCCAACTAATATATTATAAGCAGAATTACTTACACTAGCTCATTGTTCTTGCCTGTAAACAAACTTTCAGTCCTCCACGACGCACCATAATGAGCGACATATTGACCATCATGCAATTTAATTCATGTAGAAATTTCTCTGAACTGATCACTGTGAAATTAGCTGCGATAACAACCACTAATACTACATTCTCAAGCCCCTGTGACTGGCTTTCTGCCCATACACTTCATTATTTCCCCTTCCCCCGGCTTTGAATGTGTGTGCTCATGTTACTGGAAGGGATTTCATGGGGAAATAAGTCTGATAACTCCCAAATTAGGCCAAATAAAAGCACAAAGCTCACCACTGGGGATACAGTCAAAAGTGCTGACAGTTTGTTCTTTGTGAAATGAGACTTATCACTGCGGTTTCAATGAGAAAATCCCACCCAAAGCTTTGCAATTAGGTTATTTCTTGGTTTACAGAGGATTTGGTTATTTTCAACATCAAATTCACAAATTTGAAAAATACTGATACACAAGTTTAACACATTGGCAGAGGCACTGGTATTCATTTGATTTCACAATATCCATCAGCCTATTTGAGCATGACTAATAGCCATATTTGTAAAATACCCATGAATACTTCAAGTTGAAACTGTTTATGTCAATGGGGGAAAAAAAATCTTATCAGTACAGTTGCAACTGGCCCCATGGCGTCAGACCTGAAAAGGACAGTGCATTTGTTAATACTAATATCAATATTCCTCCCAATCTTTGTGGAGCTGTGAGTGTGAAATGAGGGCTGCCTGATTGGTTTTCACTCTTAACAGGAGCTGTGGAGAGGCAATTTAATTTCTTCTCCTGCCTGTCTCCTAGGAGACAATTTATTTATTTATTTATTTATATTTTCATGCTTTCCTCTCCAGAAAATGTCAACATGACTTTGTCAGCACTAAGCACATTCTCTGCTGTGACAGATATCACCTGACCCCAATTTATGAAAGGCACAGAAGAGACACATCCCCATAGCACAATATGAATATATTATCATCTTGAAATGTCCTGTATTCAGCGGTGGAGAATTATATTGAGGGATGGGCCGAAAATCCAAGCAGACTTCGCTTAAATAAGACAAAAGTACTCGGTTCTGTTTGGACGCAAAGAAAGGGAAGCTCATGAATACTCACAACACGCAGTTGTCCCTCATCAATCTGGTGCGCACAAGCTGTGATGTGACTGTCAAGTGTAGATCAAATGAAAGTATCAATCAGAAGGCTCCATCAAAAATTGCATCTGAAAATAAATACACAAATGAAAAACAAAAGCTTGTATTTCCAGATGGTTGAACTGTGACATCCCAGACTCCTGACACGTCATATAGAGTTTCTGCCTCTACTTTTCAACACACAAAAAACAGCCTTGAGTTCAAATGCAGCCAATCTTCTTGGTAGTATAATGTCATTATGGCGCTGATATTGGCTACAGTATGTGAGGATGGAGTTTAGCCTTTCTCAGCTAAGCAAGGCAAACAGCAGTTATAGAGCAACCATCTTTCTCCTCTCTTCTCTCCTCTAATGGTGTTTTCTGCCACTCAGAGAGAAGTGCTTTGGTGATGTTTATTGAATTCTGTTCTCAACAACAACCGTAAAAGCAGACCACATTGGTTGAAGACTGAAGTCTTGACTGGGCAAATCTATATCTTATGTAAACACTCAATGCACACGCGCACAGATTAAGACATGCACACGCAAAACATCTGAGACATGTGCACAGGTCAGACTGCACGTACACACATGTAGCCTAAACATGGCCACACATGCACACACATAGTGCATTCAAAAGACATCTGCCATCATGTGACCACGAGGCATTCAGATGCTACTCTCCAATGAATATAAAGTATAAACACTCCTCCAAATTCTACACCCCTGGCCTCTATTTCATGCCATTATCTTGGCATAATAAACACATTAGCTTCTCCCTACCCAATTCCTGCTCCTAAGATGAATCTTTCCCCACTATATAAAATAATTTGCCAACATTATATATGCTGATGAATAATTCATGAGGGTTCATGGAGAGTTTCAGCCACATCTGAGTCCTGGAGGAGGCAGAGCTGACAGACACACAGGTTCTACAGCTGGACAGGCTCACAGGAAAGAAAGTGGAGGATTTACTGAAAAATTCTTGGTTTGAAAATGATATACAGTCCCTTGTAGCTGCTCTGAAGGATACTTATTCACACAGACATGAGGGCAGTTTAAATGAAGATGCAGGATCATTTGAGCTCTATTGAATTGTCATAATTGGTTCAAGTGAAATGATCTCTGAGCTGGTCTGTCTGGGCTGGTGCTTCCTGTATCCTTTAATTATACTTCAGACTATATCAGCGACAAACTTACATTTTTCTGCTGCATTACTGAAATTAAAAAGTATGTACTTCATGATGCTTCACAGTCAGATGTTGGTTGTGAATTGAGTTTGATTAACTTTCTCTGACACAGTCCCTGCAGACTCTGCCCTACAAGTATTCATAGCAAATCAGTGAGGTACTTTGTCATTACTTTCCAAAACCACTAAACGAGTGCTCCATGAATAACTCCTCACATCTTATCTGCATATCCCAGTGGTAAAGATATGATTAAGTATAAAAAGGCAAATCAAACACTCACTTAAAATTTAGCCTATCTGTTACATTTTCTATTGAACTCGATTTCAGCTATCCATATAATATCCTGCAGTCAAAAATGGGTCTGGGCAGCATCTGGATCTGGACCCAGATGCTGTCCTATCAAGACCTGGACATATAACTCAGTCAGTGAGAGACCATATGACAGAAATAAGTGGAGAAAGCAGGATATATGTTTATGTTAAAGGTTTTCATTTTGTAAAATGAAAAATTGATGATGATGACAATGGTTAGTTGAATAGCCCTGTCCCACACTGTCCATGTTTGTCCAAAATGCACCATTGGACAGTATCAGGAGCAGGAGCAGACTCTGACCTGAGTGTAATTAATTAAATTAATGGTACAGTAGCTCATGCCACAGAGTGTTTTACTGAGAATGATTGATTTTCAAGTTTACAATAACCAGATGTCAAAACAACAGGGGCACTTGGCTGTGCAGACACTGCAGAATCAGGTAAGATTTTACATGAATCCCAATTTATTAAACATTCATCCCATCTGAGCATGTTCCCTAACAGCTGCTGTACACCACTCATCCTTATTGAATACTGATTGAATAAATATGTCAGCTTTAATCAAGTTCTGCAGAAACACTTCTTTGGTGTTTTGTAAGCCTGAGGCATGCTCTCTGGTGAAATGTGGCAATAAGCTCTTAGGGTGTAAACTTTCAAGGCATGTCATACACTGACGCATTTCCTCTCTGACTTTGTTATAAAATGCACTGAACCCCTCTGCTCTTCATTCAGTATAGCAACTGCAGTCACTTTGATGTGCAACAAAACTTAAATGTTTGACTTGCACTAACTGCATTTAAAGCTCCTTACATATGGTGGGTCAATTACAGCTGCTTTGTGCAGATCTCAGTGTTCCAGCCTCCAAACAACTTGTGCAAACCTGTTTCCTGTCCAGGCCTTTTCTTTTTATTTTTCAGTATGACTGTCCAGACTTTTACTAATCTACCTACTACAGCCTAATAAACTCCCCTCTGGAAGGGTTATCAGAACAAGTACGGCAGATACATACACACACAATGAACATTCACACACTAGTTAGCCTGACTGCCACAGCTACACTAGCCTACCGGCACTCATAGTTAGTTAGGTTGTAAACCTGTGATGCAAACACAAAACTCCAAACCACCAACATTTTAATTTAATTATTTATGTGACATTACTTCTTGTTTTGAAATACTAGCAATGCCAGTTTATAGTCACTCATCGACAAGGCGTACCACTCCTGACGATCAGTTGAATGAAAATGAAACCAAAGGGTTAAACAACTGCGCTTTGTGATGAACTGTGCATGAGCCACACACACAGTCTGGAGATCAGCTAATGATAATCAAAACAAACCTTAGTAAGACAAAAGATAATACAGCGATCATCGTTACAGTAATCTGGTTTGACTATAACATATATAAAATATAAACATAAAATATACCCACTATTCAAGGTGCGTAAAGTGACACATTACGTCTGTAAGAAAACCTCCTAACATAACTTAACCCTTTCGTGACCCATGTCCTGATTCCCTCAAAGTAAGCAAACATACAAAATAAAGAGATTAGCCCACGTGCATTTGGAATGAGGTAGCATTTGTTAAAGTAAATGTACACACTTATTACCTTAAAATACTCATTCCCACTCGTCTGCATAGACACATGATCAAGAAAATGATCCTAATAATCAAGGACATTCATAACATCTATCATTTATAAAAATATATAGAAAGCAAAAGTTTCATCTGCTGTAAAGTTCTATAATGACAAAACAAATGTAAGAGCACACGGCAGAATTCAGATTTCTACTTAAAAATAAATGTGGCACATTATCATCTACTTAGACTACAATTTCTGTCAAATGGCAGAACCCTAAATTACAAATCAGTCCCTTTGTTGTGACCACCTATTGTGTAACTATGGCAACACCTCGAAAAGTATAATTCAAACTGCGCTGCTGCAAATACTGACAGAGTTTGGCAGTAACTGTAGCCATCTTAAGATCATAACCGCTTTGAGGCTCTAACTGTAAGATTTGCGCTTTGAGACACGCTAACAGCACAGCTATGGAGATGGAAATATCTGTCCGTCAGATATTTTGTTCTGACATTCATGGTTCTCAGACAGTGGAACCTGCTCATGTTATTCACTACTGTGTTTTCATCTAGCGCCACCATGAGGTTGACATTTGTGCTTTTGACTGAAAAGACTCAACATAACTGTTTGAGTTGAGTTGTCACATTACAGAAATTTTTAGAATGAACTACATAAATTTGCCTGTAGCAGTTCAGTCACAACTACCTCTAAGTTTTGTTTCTGTGTGATTTTGTTGAGCAAGGATTTAAAATCTCATATTGTGCATTGTAAGTGTATTTTCTGATTGTAAAGCAGGTCTAACTATGTGAAAGTATCAAAACCTCAGTACACAGAGAAATGCACAGTCTCTATTCAGGAACTGAGCCTTAAAACAAGCTGTATTGAGTTCTGTAACTTTGATGTCACAACACAGACAGGAGAAGGGGCTCAGGCCTCTCCTGAGATGTCAGATGAGCTGAAAGTTCAGCAGCGGCCAAAGAGTTCCACTTTAGAGAACAGAATGAAACAGAGGAACAAACGATTTATTCCCAAGCCCAAGAGGAGAAATCAGTCATCATAGTGGCTGGTTTCCCATGCTTTACAATGTGTCCCTCTTTGCTTACAGAATGCTTAAAATAATGCATAGCCTAGGTCTGACATTGCAGGTGTTTCAGGTGAGTTGATGAAGTTTATTATATGATAATAGGAGAGAATTGCAGAACCGAGCATCTTAAATAAACTTATTAGCAGCATCTACATCAGAACACCCACAAACAGCTCCTGTGACAGCCAGGGCCATCTTTTGGTCTGAATGTACTGTACACTGAGAGTTTTTGGTTGTTGCAACTACTGAGAAACATTATTCATTCTTGTAATGAAGAGGATTTGATCTCTGGGTCCACAGCACCAAGAGTGATGGTATCAAACAGTCTGTGCTGTCACACTGTTGTTATCTGTGGACCAACACAGATTTGATGAGTTTGTCTGTCTCACAGGTAAGACCATATTCTTTCTGGCATTAAAAAATATTGTTTTAGATGGAAAGTGTCTATATCTCCTATAAACATTTGTCATACATATGATCTGGACATGGTTTAAAGATTTAGTGAAGACTTAATGTCAGGAGAAAACCAGAAAACATGACACAAGCATCTTCAATACAATTAGCAGAGGACACATAATAGTGTCAGAAGACAAGAGAATCCTGTCTGCCTTGTTATGCCTAGTTTTCAAACACAACAACAAATAGAACAACATGCTGAGACTCTGCTGACATTCATTTACTTCATTTATACATTATTAGATAACGCACATGCAGCAAGTCAAACCCAAGTGACAGACAGACAGACAGACAGACAGACAGAAGACACACAAACAGACAGACAGAAACAAAGACCCAGAGCAAAAATAAAACTGGCTGAAGACTTGGATTTAAATTGCTCATTTTACTGTGTGTGAGCCTACAAAGGGCAAACTTCACTCTCTCCAGATTCACTGATTTGCTCTCTTTGCCTCAGTAGCGATAACCTTCAGGTCAACCTCCTCTCTTCCCCCTGTATGGCAGCATGTATCTGTGACATCCTCATCATTACCGCCCCAGAATTCAATATAGATTTAAAAAAAAAAGATCTAAGTTGCATTTATAGAAAATGGTATGAGAAGCAGTGAGCAACTCACACTGTGCAATGAAGCCACAGAGCAGTGCCTGCGAGAAACAGAACTGAGGCACTGGAAAATAGCTCTAAATATTTTAGTAGGAATTTGTAAGATGTTGTTTGTTGTTCAGCTACAGTTGTGATATTAGCATCATATCAAATGGCTGTGACATGAAAGGGTTGCTAGTACCAAACCCACTGGGAAACAGCCAACGGTTCAGCTGCATCTTTGTTAACTGATTGTCTGTGGGGCTCTTTTCAGCAGGAGTTTTGATGTTAAAAGCACATGTGTAACCGTGTGACTGTTCATGCTGTCCAGAGCTGCTCTGTCTGCTGTTTTTTGCAGGCAGGTTGGAAACTTCTTCCTCCATCACTGTTCCAGACACTGGCACCTTCTGGGTGTCAAGCCTCACCAACACTTTCTCACATTGCATGCCGCCATCGGCAGCTTTAATGGCAGTCACCATTTTCGGAGCCCTTTGTCATCTTTTGTTCTTTTACTCTTCAAATCATAGGTATGGTGGCCCTGAGACCTCAATGCACTGCAGTTTACGAAAACTAATGCACAATACAAAAACACACCGCAGAAAACATCTTCATCACTTCTACAACACATACGCTGCAAATTCACACAATACAAAGTGCTTCCAAGGAAAAACAACCAAAAAAGCGATGAACCTATCTGGGACTTCAATGCCCAGTTGTGACTTTGAAGTTTTGCTTCGCAACAAGTGCATCCCAGCAGGATCATCACGTTTTCTCTTTCAAGGTATTTATTTATTTTTAAATTAATTTATAATTCTGGTTGGTATTGTGCCTTCATGGTACCCCCACCCATTCCCATAGAGATCACTACATCCAGGGGAGTTAAGTTGTTTTTATGTATTGCGTAATCCCGTGTTTGTTTCAGTGGTGTGTTGTGTAACACTATAGCTGTGTTACTTCTCCTGGTGAATATATGATAAGTATTGTTTTGAGCGCCGAACTTGGCGGTGATCTCCCCGGTTAGTTAGAGAGTGCCAGCTGCACTGAGTTATCTGTCCTCTTTGTTTTTTTGAGGGGGGCTCTTATTTTTGAGGTAATCCTTGGTGAAGACAAGTTTCTCGGATGGGGATAAGATGTTTAGATCGATATAAATGAGGTTCACTGAAGGTTTTATTCAAGAACCACCTCGAGCTCGCCATGCCTCAGTACATATTCATGCTTCAGTATGAGTTATGCTTGTAGCTGTTGTCAGAGTGCTCAGGGACTTGGTTGCTGATGTGCTCACTTATGGATGATTTAGTAGGTTGGAGGAGCTGAAGTTGGTGCTCTGCTTGAGTGTATTATCCAGCTTTGGTATTGTTTGTATTGTCGAGTGGTGGTTGTGTAACTTGATTTTGTGTAGACTTATTCTCCCTGAGTTCGTTGTTCTTTTCAGGTTCTGTTTGGCTTCTGGTATTTGCTCGGGTGTGTGCTACACGGTTAACCTAATGGTTGTTGAAATACAGGAGCATATAACTATTTGTTTTTACCTTCAGAGCAGTTACTCAAGCAGTGCACTAAAGGCCAACTCCTAAAACTTGCCAATTATTATGACATTGAGGGTGGCAACAGCAAGAAGTGTCTTATTAAAGAGGCTCTTAGGGTCTTTTCTATTTGGCAACCTGCAGCCAGGATCAGCAGCATAGCTACTCCACCATTTTCCTGCTTCCTTTGTCATCTCTTTTGTTGTCATAAACTTTATTTTGGAGTTGTCTGACTTACAAGAGCCACGTTTGTACAATGTAGCACATGTACATGTTGCACAATTTAGATGAGCCATCGCTTTGTTAAATCTGCCAGTTTCAACCTGTGAAATTTATGTCCAGTGTGAAAAAGCGCAACACCCTGCTAAAAATAAAGGTGTAACAGGTTTTTGCAAGAGTCTGTGAAACACACAGCCCCACATTGAGCTGCCAGTCACATCAGTCAGTGCTTTGCTACACTAGCTAATGTTTTTCTTTGCAAGTCCTATTAAAAGTTGTGGGGAAAGTTCTGCTATCAGCTGTTTTTTTTTGTCTGTGCCTGCAGCAGATGTTTGCTTGCTCTTACTATTTAACAAAATCAGACAAGTTGGAAAAACACTGTTATCAAAGAGAGAGACAGGCAAAACTTTACACTTCAGGCTGTGTTCTAATGATGTGACAAAACTGCTATCAGAAAGGGCGGCAATTTCATCATAAGGTATTTTGATGTGGCTTTGACATCAGTGATTAAGGAGGATAGCATGTGATAAGCAGTAATGGGCTGTCAGTGTATTATCTGGTGTCACGAGCAGCAGGAGGCAGGAGGGAAGAGAGAGGACAGATTCATATGAAAGAAAAGTGCTGCTGACAGTTCCACCTTTTCCTGAGGCCGGTCATGTTATTTTGTAAAACAGATTTGAAGCAGACAAAACAGACAGCAGAAATCATTTTCAGTAATCAAACCTGGACTCAACTGTACCTGTGAGCACCAGTTGCTCTGAGCTAATTTACAGAGGAAGAGATAGAAATAGACAGAGAACAGAGGATGTTGAACTAAATGCAGAATTTTCCCTTATTTATTTCCATCTGTTATTTGCTGAAGCACTTTTCTCCCTGAATTCTCCTCATCTCAGATCACTGCTTACATTGTACAGATATCTCCCACATGGGTCAGAATACAGACCTTCCTGGCAACCTATTCAGAAGGCCACCGCAAACAATTCATTTGGTTTATGGCAAGATAATTTGCAAATAGAAGAGTAATCACTTTCTCTTTGAAGCCGTGATGTACACTATATCTTCAGGGGATACATGTGATTCCCCTGTTTACAATAAATTTTGCATGTGTCATCCTGCACCTACTCATTCAGCTTCAAACTAATAACAAATGACTATGGCTGTACATAATAGTTATTAGATATTTTGTCATAGAAAATCATAAAGATGCTGTAACTTGACTTAATGTTCAAAATGCCTAAATTGTAAGTAATATAATTTAATCACTTTTTCCTCATTGACAGAATAATATGTTTCTTTAATAGTAGACAGTTATAATCTCGGAGCATCTGTAAGATCATGTCAAAAATCAGGTATGATGACCTTGACAGAACAAATTCAATTTCAACATATATAGGTATTGTTACTTTCTAAAACCCTCTTGTATAAAACAAGGATGATAAATGTTCCAGCTCCTCCAGGCTGCAGCTCCTCTTGTTTTTTGTTGTTTTTTTTTCCCCTATAAACAAGAGAACAAAATACCAAATGATTTAAAATGGCTGCATAACAAAAGTTGTAATCCTGACAGACGTTTGCTCTTGGGAAGAAAACAAAGCTCTTGGAAGCAGTGACGTTACATTACGGTGTATTACTGCTACACATGGGGCTCATTTACTTTTGTTTACAGTTTTAATCTTTAGGGCAAAACAGATTTCTTTTGAGTTATGATGTAATATAACAAGGATCTTGTGTCTCCCTCTAAGATATAGAAATTATGTGCAAATTACAGTGAGTGACTCACACTTAATTCCATGGTTATTCACATAACTGATGATGTTCTAAGATGGCAGAACTGGTGGATGTTACTATAGATAAACAGTGTTTGAAGTGCTTGATCTGGATGTTTTCTAGTTTGAAATTTCACTGTGGAATATTTAAAAATAAAAGTGGTGAAAATTTGGAAATACAAACCAGCAACATAACCTCAGTGTATTTAGGTGGGACATTAATGCAGTGACTTCATGACATATGTGATCTCCCCAGAGCCTTTCCCTGATGGATATGTCTGGAAAAACTCAAAAAGTCCTTGAACCTGTACAAAGTGTTAACAACCACATAACCATTTTTTTCACTCTCTCATAAAACTGAAATGAGCATTTCCTGAAATACTGCACCTACAGATCCACAGACGCACTCAGTTGTCATGATTATCTTTAAACACAGAGAATACGGCATACTGAACCATGCCATAGTTCCTACCAAAACCATCATGACTTCTTAGGCACTTTAACTACTTGGTTAGGTTTAGCACGTAAAGGTAGTAGGTGATTGGGGTTAGAAAAAGAACATGATTTCAGTTAACACTCCTGCACTTATGTGTGAATCAAGTCTGACTGACTCGTCCAACCAACCGAACAACCGACTGACCGACCGACTGACCGACCATCCAACCAGCCAACCCCAAACTCCACAGCAAGGTGTCCAGAGGCCATCTTGATTAGCTGCCTGAACCACCTCAACCTCAGGGTAAAGGAAGGAAACTTAAGTCCCTTGTTCCCGTGATCTCATTCTTTCAATTACAACCCAGAGCTCATGACCAGGTCCAGGTCGGAGGCCAGCTGGATTGCCTGACCTGGGGCACCTTTCAAACACCGACCAAAGCTGTATTTTTTTTTTTTTTAATAGAGCATGACCTCAGATCTTGGGTGCTAGCTTTGCATCATCAGCATAAACCTGAGATATGAGCCTGGTTTCACATTCTGTCTAATTACAAACACAATTAGTGACGAAGTACAACCTTGGCCGATGGCCACAAAGAACATATTTGACTTGTTCTCAATCAGGTTGTACAAGGACTAGTTTGCTCACAGCAAGGTCAAAAACTGCTGATCTACACAAGCCGTTATCCTGGAACCGCAGGCGATGCAGCTCTGCAATTAAATGCATCTGTACTCAGAAGGATTGGCAACACAGAGAGAGGCTGGGCGTTTGAAGAGTGTCTATTTTCTTTGTGCTGTTGGAGGCTGTGTTTGTGTTTTCCCCCAGGGCCCCGCAGAGCACAGACCCATGGGAGCCCAGAAAAGTGAACCCATGGAGGACTGCAACATTAGGAACACAGGCAAAAGAAAGGAGGCTGAAACCTCAAGGACAGAGAGGCAGAGGTTTTTGAAGACAGTCCAAAAGAGACCTGTGGACAGCCACTCCGGGCCTGAAAACACTTGAGGCTTGTCTGCTCAAAGGAGAAAGCACTAATACATAAACAGCTTCAGTAGTTTTTCCTGCACATCATAGTTTGAATTCTATCTTGTTTTTAGCTGCTTGTTTTCAATAATTCTGTGGCTTTCTACTGGATGTTATCATTATTTAGTGCACACTCCTTCACATCTTTTTGTAATAAACTTTTTTTTCAAATAGTCATTTAAAATTTTCCCCAGCTAGGGTGGATATTTTTGTTTTACAAGGTTTTTACATATAAAAAGAAGAAGAAAAAGAAAAAGAAAAACTGGGCCTGAACACGTCTACTTTTACTTCTTCGATCTGCATCAGGCCTGGTGCAGCTTACACTGGGTAGACAGGTGAAAGAGCAGAGAGCATCAGGATAAGTGTTAGAGAAAACATTGAAGCCACATGTTTGAGCCTTAGTCAGACACAAAATCAGAATGATAAGCATAGTTATTTGTTTATGTCGTCTGGGAGCTTGTAACTGACTGACACAGTGTCAGTGGCTCTGCAATTGTAAACTCTCGCCCTCTGTACAGACAAAGTTTCAGGTTTATTTTGCTCATCCTTTGAGAGGATCTGTTTTCGGATGGTGTATGGAGCCCTGGGTGTCTGTATCTGTTATTATAAGGCTGTCACTGATTCACCGTAGTTCAAGGTTGAAATAGTCAGTCATGGTGCTGACTGATTATTTCCCTCTCTCTTTTACTTCATGTTTGGTTTTATTTATAAAAAAAAAAACAAGTTAAGATGGTTAAAAACCTTGTTTTCTTTGGATGGAGTCCTTAAGTCTATGTCTTGCTTGGGTTACATTACTTGTACCCATCCATCTAAAAATGGACAAACAGAGAACTGAGGACATCGTCTGCAGCCTATAATATAAATATCTCCTCTTCAGACAGTAGCTCTGATTTGCTCTTGTGGTGACACAACTGACACCAGATGTGATTGTCCACAGGGCAAAGCATATGCAGAATATTACATTTTCTAAGGTAGTTATACTTTCTACATGATATATTTACATGTTTTTTCAGCCTATTAACTTTATGTGAGCATGATGTGATGTTGAATATAACAGCTTCAAGCCATAAAGACGACTCCACGCTTTGTAACCTCTGACTATACATGGAGGCAGTTCAAAGAGAAGCAGATCAAGCCTGCTGGCTCCAAACATGACAGCGAAGCAGCAGGTTGTTGAGGAGTTGAGGAGATGAGAAGACTGGTCCAACCCCAAATAAGGAAACATCCACAATCCCCACAGTTGTTAAAATAAGGTTTAATCACTGTTCGTGTTTTTTTTTTTCCTATTTAAGGCCAAGTTGCACCAACGCAGGTTAATTCCTCCTCTGTCTGATCAAAGTCAGTGTGATAGAGAGGTATCCCATATGGACGAATGCCAAGACAGAGTTTGGGTTGTTGAATTCAAATGCATTAGGACTTGCTGCTAATGATGTATCTGGTGTTTCTGCCTGGGTTTAGATTTATTTTAGTTTCCTCAGATGATTTTATTCTTCATTCTGGTGGCTTATTGATTTTTGTTTTATTTTCCCATTTATTTTATATGTCTGTCTTCATTTATGAAACACTTTGAAACTGTTGATTCATAGAGTGCTTCACAAATGAAGTATTTAGCCGTACAATAATACCTCACCCATAATGTATCTTTTGTATATACAAACAAAATCCTCCTCTGTGATCTTATGAGGTGACTGTTGATGTTTTATTCTCATTAACCATGAATGTGGTCAGCTTGCAGCACTTTGGCGGCGTCCATCTCTTGCTCAGTTTGTTGCAGACACTCAAAGATTAAAATAAATAAATAAATAAATAAATAAAAAAGAAAGGCTAACATTCCTATTTCTGGCAGAGTTTCGGAGCTTTGATGAAAGCAACAGCTTAACATGGAAGCAGCATATTTAGTTGGTGCAGTGATGAGTGTTTGGAACATGCTGAGCATACAGATGGACAACAGAGAAGTGGCTTATGAGTGGTCTGAGAAGTTTTAATAGACATTTTAATACTGTTTTCTACTGTGAACACCTGCCAGAATTGGAATCCATTGTAAATGACTGAATTCAAGCTGCTATAAAGGCAGATAATAGCTTTCCAAGGCTGTGTGAGCTACTTTGTAAAACCACTGTGGGTCTGTAACCAGGCTCTGTTGACTGTACTATCAGTGAATGTGCCTCCTGTCATACAGACTCCTGTGGGCGTCTGTGGACAAGAGGGACAAGAGCAGGACAAAAAACCCCAGGTGAGCCCAGAGTAAAAGCTCACCACTCAGATATAGCCCTGTTTAACCCTTCCCTCTGAGCTTGTGGAAAAAAAAAAAACTGACAGTCTAGCCAAGGCTGCTGCTGCATGTAATTTACACTAAATCTCATGGAAAGCTGAATCTCATCCAAACTGAAACAAAAGTTTAGAGAAGATTAAAATCTTCCTGGAGTGTGAAGCAACTTAAACTAAAGTTCAGGACCCATGAATGGTCAGAGAGACGATCCATAGCCATCATTGATGAAATAAAAATCCCACAGGCAGCTCCCCTTGCATCACGAATGTGCACTGGAGGAGGCCCATCAACAGCATCACAGAGAATCTACAGAATGAAAATAGCTGTGGATCAAGAGGAGCAATCAGTGGACTACATGTTGTGTGGAAACGATTGGGGGTTGATTACCTCCAGTTGGTTCACCCCGGAAAACTGATGCCAAATCAATTCTGCAAGGTGCACGTTTGACAAACATGCTGCAATGGTTTCACCGAATGGAGGAAATTCATGGAGCCTGTCCAAAGCAGAAGTATTTTGGCACCGGATTCAAGGTGATAACTCTGTCAGTGTGTAGGCCATGTCTGCAGAGACCCTGACATCTATTGGTTTGCTTCAAGATTTGTCTTGTCAGATGATTCAATTCAGTTATATGAAGGTAAATAGAGAGATTAGGATAAATGACAACATAATAAGAGGGTGATAATTAACTACGTAGATCTGAAAAGACTGAACAAGACTGTCATATTTCAATTTAATGCAGTCATTTATACGAAGTAAATATAATAAAGAGCAGTCTTGATGTTGGAGAAACAGACATGAACCACCTGGCCTCTCAGCTCATCTGTTAGTGATCTGCTAATCACTCCCAGAGGTCAAGCTAAACAGAGAAGCAGCATGTCGTTACCACCACAACCCATCAGCATTGCAATTGTTGAATCTTAAGTTCCCACCATTTTAACCCTGTTTGGTTTTTACCTTTTTTTCTTTTTTAACATGATTTAAAATTGTCTTTTAATTGTCAGGGTCCTGTTTGCTTAAAGAACAGCATTTGAACATGAAACATGTTGTATGAACATTTTTGTGTGGCTATTTTGGTTTATATTTCAGTATATAACAAGTACAGCAAAGTGTATTTCCATCCAAACCCAACGCAAACACAGAAAAAGGAGCCAGTTCTCTCTGATGGCTTTCTTTCAGGCTGAGAGGGGAAGAAAAAGAGTATATGATTAATTACAAAAAGTAAAAGACATTTTTCACAATAAAGGTGAACAGAGCCTGTGGGGAGGAAAATGTCACACTTTACATATATTCTATGATTATCATTAATGGTTCTGCCTTTTATGTCTTAAATATTATTATAACCACAAAATATTCCTCCTTTATTTTTAGCCTGTATGTGAGATGCTCCCTCAGTAGGATATCATTGTTGAGGTCGGTCATTGTTTGTAGTGTGGTGCATCAGTCTTCAGCCAGTTCTTAGTGAAGGATTTCCTTCTGGCTGCGACGAGAATCTCGACCAAACAATAAGACAGTACCTCACAGAGAGAAGAGTGTATACAGCCCCTCCAGAAATTGTGTGTGTGTGTGTGTTCTGGTTACATAATATCCAACATAGCTGTTGAACTTTCATTTAATTTTAATTTTCAGTGTGATGAAATTGATTCTCAGCAAACATTCATTTTATCCAGCTTCTCATCACCAAACTTGAGTCATTCACGTCAAGCTGACAATCTAATTTTAGTTAATTCTGCTGCAACTAAACAACTAGAATCCAATTTTGCTCCAACGCTGTGTTGCTGAAGTGATGCATTATGACGGCCTCTCTGTGGACCACATGACTGATCTCAATAAAACATTTTCCTGTTGAGTGCACGTGAGAAGTGCTCGCTGCAAAGGGCTCCGATTACTGATTGACAGAAACAACCACTTTCATTCCAAGCCCTGATAGAAAACACGGTAATTCTAAAAGTCCAAACTTTGACTCCGGCATGCCCCCCTTTAAACTCCTGTGTACTTTTCAATTTTCTCCCGAGCAAGTAAATATCATGGGTGTCAAACTGGAAGTGTAAGGGTAACCTAAGGGCACAGTGGTCCTATCTGGCAACACACAGAGCCCAGCGTGACACTGTCTCAGTCCACAGGAGCTAAAGACTGATTGATGGTAAGAGCTTCTCTCTCATTTGAGGGAAGAAGAAGAGCAGGGGGTGTTAGAGAGAGGTGGAAAAAGAAAAAAAGAACAAGAAAAAGTGTGGAGGGCTCATTAAAAATCTCCATGTGGCTTGCTGATGTTTAACTTTATGACGGACATGAGATTTCTGCAGCATGCAGATACATATTGAGGGAGGTGGCGGTGGCAGGGGAGACGCACCTCTAGCTAAATCAGTTGGACAGGTATGAGATTAGGAGAGGCTGTAGCTCTTCTTTGTGTGAAAGGTTTCCCTGGCAGCCATCCCCGGAGACAGAGAAGCAGCATGTGGCCCTGTGCGATACAGGCCGAGGCAGTCGGAGGTCCGGTAGCAGGTGACCTCAGCATTCCCCCCCTCTGCTGGGGCTTGTTTATGTACTACTCCCTTTTTATCACACCTCACCACAGGTCTAATTAACAGGCCTTTCAGGAGAGTCCAGGGCCCATCCAGCAAGGTGTGCTGTGCCTTAACACTCTAACACCAGCACCTGGGGTCCCTCAGACACCAGCCAATTAATCCTAATATAATTAGAAAGTTGGTGAGGTTCAGGGAGTCAGATATTTATATCAAAATCAGTGGTTTTACTCTCTGTCATTGCTGCCTTGCAGTTATCTCCTGGAGGCTCTGCTTGATACGAGACTCACAGATTACTCTCTGGCATTGATTCAAGGATACGTCCTCTGTTAAATGATGAGGCAAGCAAAGCCATTTTTTTTTTTGGTGGAGGCAAAATTAAACAGGGATAGGACAAGGTTGGAGGAGAATTACTGCAATGCCAAACCAGCTGTGGATTATGCTATTTACGGCATGAATTTCCCTGTTTATTTAAGCTGGCCAAACACTGTGTGCTTAAATTCAGCCCATCATAAAATTAGTTGAGAGAGACAGAGAAGCAGCCAAAACTGGGTTTAAATTGTGTTTAGTGTCTGGCTGGCTTTGAAAGTGGTGCAAAAATTAATATCAATGACCATAAAAAAGAATAATGATATCATCATCAAATCAATGAATAAATCATGGGCCTAAGATAACGGCTCTCTTATGAGCATTTTAATATTGACTTCAGAGATTCATTATTAGCAGTCTCGCTGTAAATCTAAGTAGCAGAACATCACATCCAGATATATGGCAGCGCTACAAAAGTCACTCCATTTTGAAATTGTATCACCAGTCTGCCCTTTTGTGCAATCACCGACCTTTTCAGTGACGTGCATCGTGTCAGAGATCAGACTCATCTCTGGGTTGAACAGTGGAAAAGCTCCATCTGAAAGAACAACAAAAGTTTCCTCAAACATGAGCTGAATGAAAGTGTCCAACAGCAGAAACTCATTCACCTCTCATTTTGGGCCGTTATTCCTGACAGACCTGTTAATCCCTCAGACCCTCTTTCCAAAGATCTATTTGACATGAGCCTGCCTCTATTAGTAGGATTTAAAGCCCTGAGCGAGAATTAAACAGAGAGTAGGCTCTGGACAGGCTGCTGCTGCTGCTGCTGCTGGTTTAAGCTCTCTTCTCCCTCTCTACAGAGAGCCTCAACACGCTGGTGAAGGTGGTGACCCATTTTGGCTAGCGCAGCTCAGGTCACTGAAATCCTTTTAGAAGGTGTGTTTTAAATGTCAAGTGAAATCAATCAGCAGAAACATAATAAAGAATGGATAGCATTTCTCAGCAGGATAACCTAGAGCAGCAAGTCATTTATTGACTTACAGTCATTCTGAATTTTAAAGTTGCTACAAACCATACGTCTGAATCCCAGTCGGCACAGAAAGCATTGAATCCTCTTCAACAACAAGTCTGTCTGGAGTTTCATATCAGCATTAAAGAGAGATAAGTTACATTTTACAAAACAATCAATGACAACCCCCCAGCACACTATTGAATACTACATTATGCAACATGAGATATGTGGTGCATTGGATCAGCCTTGGTAAAGAAACAGCTGTACATTAACATTTCATGCGACAGTTTTACTCCTCTGCCTCAGAACAAGACAAGTCACATGCTGCTAAACTAACCAATCAGAGGTATATAAGAGGAAAGATGTAGACAAAGATTTCAAAATGTATGTAAATAAGGATTGTGTAGAAATTAGTATGTATTTACTGTACTAAAGCTGTAGTGCGTAGCCTAACTTTTTCATGCCCGTTAACCCAACCCAACCTGTTTACACCCAAGCCATTACTAGTTGAGATAACACTGACTAAACTGATCCACTCCACAAACCCCTTGCGGTATATTTGCTGTTTTGAATTTCATGTTGGCCGGTGATATTCCCATACATATGCCGCACAGTGCATATTACCTCAAGACAGGACAGGAGGAGCAGGAGCAAGAGCAAGAGCAGTGAGTCAGCAACAGAAACAAGCACCCAAGACAGTGGATGGTACTACACAGAAAAAGCCTGGTCATTCAGCAGAAGGAAACATTTACAATGATGTTGTTTTTCCTCGGTGGGGAGCCCTGGAGGCAGAAATCAGACTGAGGGCAGACACAACTGTCACTTTACTGCTGTTTACTGGACCTCCATAATGAATTATTGTCTTGTAAATTGTGCTGAGTGTAATGTAAAGTTGACCACAATCACACCTGCCAACACCGATTTACCCGTGAATCTCCCTATTTTTAACCCTTTCTCCTGTCCTAATCTCTCCTGTTATTCTTCCAATTTCATAGTGATATGAGTCAATTGGGTGTTTCGTGTGCCATGGTACCTGGCAACCTTGCAACCCAACCCAAACAGCTCCGGCGGACGTGCTGTGCATGCCAGGTACATGTTCGAGCTCACGTCCACTCGCACTGTTCTTGCACCCTCTGTTCCATGTTTGCGTTCTCATGGAAACCTGGCTGAACCAGGACTACGCACTACGAGCGCTGAAATCCAGCTGGAGGGGCTAATGGTAGGCTACATCGAGCTGACACAGTAGCTTCACTAGCCTGTCAGCTAAGGGGAGATGCATTCGTCTAAGTGTGTGTGCAGCCTATACCATAGATATATATAAGAAGACTAAATGACTCACTTGACGCTGCTGCCCAATCACACAGCCACACCGCGGCTATCTTGGGTCAGGCAACTCGCTCCCTCAGAGCATTAAGCCTCTGGTGCATGTTCTACAAAAAAAAAAACAGAACTTGCTCAGTTTTTGTCCAATTTTCAAACACTTTGGTTTGTTACAAACATCAGACGGAGGTTATGATATTGCATACTTAAAATGACAAATTATGTAAATCATGTACTTTTCTATGAAAGTAACATTATAGTAACATTATGCAAATAGCTAAAGTAATATTTCACAGAGTTAAAAATATTTTTTTTAGTGCAGATGGCTGGATCACCCATCTACTGCAGCCAGAGTCAGAGCAAGTTGCCTGACCCAATATGGCCGCCTGTGAGTTACGTCTTCACGTAGTCCGATCCACCCCTTTGGTCTATACTGCCATACTGACATAACATGGAAGCCCCATTAGTTTTTTTTTTGTAATTATGAAGAATTGCCCTAGGGGTCGACAGAATTTATACTATGGCTTTAATGCTGGACACATCCTTTTAGTATTTTAACTCAACTACATAGTATGAATAGTATCTAAACCTAACAATTCGATTGAAGGCATTTTGCTGAACTATTGCAGAACATAAAGAAAGACATAAAGAAAAAAACACATTATGATCCCAGTGACAATTTACAGTCTCTATGTTTCTTTCAGTCCATTTATTCTCACTGGCCTCAGGTCAGTTGTGTGTGTGTTGATGTACACTGTTGTCTGCACGGTGTCTTTTTTTTTTTTTTTTTTTTTAGTTTGTTGATGTGACCACAGGGGCACCACAAAACACAGCAGGTGAACTGACCTTTTCACATAACTGAAACTTAAGTATGGTGGTGTGTAAGTACAGCACTTACCCACCTGCTGGTGGCGGCACATACTCACACACCATTATAGGTTTATATCAGCAAACAGCTGTGGATGTTTGATCACAGTTCCTGGATGTGGACACCATACAGTATGTCCCACAGTGATGAAAACTGTTGTTGCGGCAATGTAAATCCCTGACTCTGTGTGACTACCAACAAGAGTTTCAAAGTTGTGTGAAGAAGTTCGCAATAAAAAACAAACAAAAAAACCCCACAAGAAACAGAAAAAAATAAAAACTGGAGTTGTTGAAGGTACAAAAGTCTCACCCACTCCTCCTGCAGATCATGTTTCAGAGATATTTTAGTCTCTCACATGCAGAGTGTTTAAGATCTCCCCACAGATTTTCAGTGATGTTCTGGCCAGAGGACTGTGGGGCTGTTGAGGTCAGCTGCAGATCATTGTACTGTTGTAGAACAGAACGCTTCTCTTCAGTTTCCTTTTCTTTTTTTTTTTTTAGCTGACTGCAGGACATTTACTTTAGAATTTAGGCCTACTTATATTTAGCACAAATGTATTCCTCCCTCTATTTGTGCAGTTTCCTGTGCAAGCAATGAAATGTTGCCAAAAATCCTCTTTTCAAACAAAAAAAATACTATGGCCAAAGGGCTGAGGTTTGACTTCATCTGCCCACAACACTTGTACTGGTGTGATGTTGTGCTGGATAAGTCATACACTGGATGATGGGGCGGCAGGTAAGATTTCCCCTGAGGACCTTGTTGACCCCTGTCAGTGCATCAGAGTGTGGCACACCACCGTCTATGACCCTGAACCTTTACAGTCATATGGAGTTATCATCCCCACAGTTCTCTGAGCTGCCATTTGTTCATTTTCAGATCCTCAGTCAGTTTCTTAGAGGAGCCCAAAGTGGTGTATCATCACCTAACAATTACTGCCACAAAAGTCCAAACGAGTTAATTACTGCAGAGTTAATAAAGTCCTGAGCCAGTTGCCCAAACTTTCAAACATGCAACAACTACCATCATTTTTTTTTTTCACTTTTCATGAAATAAACATTTTAAGTGCATTAACATTTAAGGAGAGGGTATTTTTAATGTTCTCATCAATTGGCTATACTGATTATCCATGCAGGCTTGCAGAAGCCAATCCCAGCTGACTTTGGGTGAGGGCAGGGTGCATGTGGACAGGTCACCAGTCTAACAAAGGGCCGACATATGAAGACAAACAACGTTCACATAGTCAGAATTAATTAAGAACCTTTGTATGTAAAATATTTCAAGTACAGTATTTCATAAGACCAGCACACTCAAGAGCAGCCATTTGAATTTAACACAGGCATATTTATTTTATTTTATGCTCCTTACATTGATTTACACTTGGTAGACACATAGACAGATAGAGGATTGATTAGATGTTGATAGATTATAACACTCTGTTTTCATTAAACAACAAACTTCAGCTTCAGCAAAAGTTTTATTTAAATCCACAGAAACCTGATCAAAGAAATACATGAGATCACAAATCGGGCCTGAGGCCTGCGTGCAGAACTCCACAGTTCAATACTCATATTAATATGGTTCAAGGTTCAATGCGCCAGCCACTTGTTTTTGCAAACTTCAGAATCAGAGAATATTCTTATTTTTGATATTGATTCCAACTGTTTATTTCAATAATATCAACTGTAGAGATTTAGACGTTTCATAGTGGATTTAACATGAGATGCTTTGGAGTCACGTTCTCAGCCCTCAAGCTGGGAGCCTCGCAGGTTCAATGACCCTGAGCATTCAAATGTTTAGAACTGAGGTCAGTCCTCTGTCAGCCTGTCCATTCTGCTGCTCGTGGCCCTTGTCTACCACACAGCCATCACCCCTGCCTCGATAACAGCCCCTACAGGTCTCGAGGTGCGGTTTTGCACTTCAGCTGCAATCTCCTCTTCACTTCAACCCGTTGTCTCACCTCCTACTGTGACCAGAGCTGTCACCTACATTTCACTCTCACCAACTTGTTTCCCCCATCCCTGTGAAGCCTCCTGTCCCACAAGCCATTTATCACCCTGTTTGGAAAACTCACCCATTCTTCCCCCCTTCCTGTGGCAAAAGCATGATTTCTAATTAAACCTTCTAACTGTGAGGTTAAGAGCCAATTTCATGCACCTTACTCTTGATAAATAGGCAGTGGCCCCTTTGCTCCTTCAGTCCCTTCCCTATCTGTTGTGCCCAGGCCACTCTGGCATTACCAGTCTTTAGCCTGCTCCACTCCTCCAAGTTTCACTTCTCCCAGATAAGTTTCATCAGTAATACCATCTATTATTCATCTGTCTTCACATCTGTCATTAATAGAGAACCAATGAGGGAGCAATGAAGTGAAAAGTATAGACCATTTACTGCTGAAATAATTCTAACAGGCACAACAGGAAGTGCATCAATTCAAACCCCATCCAAACACAGTTTTATGAGCTCCAGGGTCGAAAGGCTTATGACCAAAAGCCGTTCTGCAGGAGTTCACCTTGTCTTGCAGGATTGTGCTCTAGCATTAATTATTTGGCTCTTATAAGATTATTGATTCCTCTCGATGGAATGTAAAACATGATCCAAAGGAAAAAAAAAAAAAAGCTACTCATTTTCAGAAAGTAGAAGAATAGGCAGAGGCATTGATTAGAGTCTTTGACGAATAGTCATGCCTGAAGGCTCTGTTGGACTGGGGATTAATTACTATCTTTGCTCTGGAAAGGGAAACATTGATCTGAGTGAGTGAAGAAAAAGAGGATTAATGACAGACGGCTTTATGTTGATTAAGATTAAGTGAGACAGAAAAAATGTCAGACTTGAATGTCTAACACACCAGATGAGATGATTGGAGCTGCTCACTTGATGGCTGCACAACTGAACAATGTGGCTACTTGAACTCATACCTTAAATAGTGTTTTTGAATTTGTTTGGTCATATTGATGAAATATTTATGACACAGACATCTACAGCTATGCTTTCAGTTGTCATCATTGTAATTTCAGAGCATGGGCATTAGCAACCTATAAATAAACAAATGGTCAAGGAAATGAACAGTTACAAGCATGCTAACATGCTGCCAGGGACTGGGTGTAAGGGTGCTGCTACACTGAGTTAAATAGGAGGACACCGTTTTACACTGCTACACTGAAAATGACAAAAATCAATTAGAAAGAGATAAACAAACCTCAAATGGCCTTGAACCCAAACTGCTAGCACTTAAGTTGCATTGTGGTTACAGACAACAGGTTTAGATGATGAAGAGAAATGCTTTAACTATAAAAGGCAATGTCTCTGGAACTCTTACTAGTCTGGCACTGTTACAGAAGTCCGCTGCTAAAACAGTACAGTGCTCATTTACCATGCTGATATCTAGCTGGTGTAATATTTCCAGTTGTGCTTCATTCACCAACTTAGTGTGCTAGTGTGGTATAATTATCTAATTATCTTGAGGGAGAACAAATGCCATTTGTTTTGCAATTTGGTCATAAACTAAGCTACTTGAAAGATCAATATTTTTTCCTTATCAAGATGAAGAATCGGGTTGACCAAAGTTATTATAGTCCCTCCTCACAGTAAAATTAATCTTACCGATCTCTGCAGCAAACACACAGTAGTTGTTAAGGCTTTTCAGTCCAAAATGACATTGGCAATCAGAGGATTCATCTTCCAGGGATCAGGAATATCACTGAGTTAATCATGTAGGCCCTATTGGTTGTGACATTCAAGCAGAACTGAACACACAAACAGATTGAATGAGCTTCCACACAGTCTCCACACAGTCTTCTATGTTAGCAGTCCATGAGCATATGTTGTGTTTTCAGTGTTTATAGATGCTGAAAGGGCAAATGTGGATTAATCAATTTTTCGTTTCCATCAGTGATGGCAGCACTTTATTCACAGCATTAACTCCTGAGGTCTGAGAACATACTCACTGCTACAAGAGAGTTAGATGTGGTGAGAAACACAAGGGAGTCAGACGATCAGACGGGTTGTAAACCAGCTACCAACAGTTGACCCCAGTTATCTTCTCTGATCTTAACCACTCAATACTGAGCATGCTCAGAAGTGCAGTTATAACTTTAACACCTCATTGCACAGATAATTTGAGTGGATGGCCGACTAAAGCTGAGGAAGACTGTTTACAATGGACAGCTTTTACTATTCTCCTTTTTTTTATTTTCTGAATGTAACTGAGCGGTTTGTTTACAGCCTGTCTGATGATGCTTGATGGGCTCAGAAACTTGGAAGGCACAGCTTGGAAGGTTTTCATTTTGTCTTTTATATTTCCAATTCTCATCCTTGCTATTTATTGTTCTAACTGTTATCCTCATTATTTGTTCAATTTAAGGCTGAATCCTCCCACTTTTCCTGCAGTGATTCAATAAAATTCCATCTTATCCAGTCTTATTAAGATTTAATCTCTCGGTTTCCATTAAGTGCACACAGGAGTATATTACAAACGTACACACGACCCAGCAGGAAGCTTGTCTAATGAAAAACATGAACATGCTGGAGTTCTATTGATACAGTCGGTTTTTCCACAGAATAATTTGCTTCATTGTTATTTTCAGGATTTGTTGCAGTTTTAACAAAAATCCTTTTGTGTCTCTACACAGTGGCCAGGGTGTGAGATCACACCTCAAATGGGCGAGTAAACACCCGTTTTTCTGCCGACGCACTGACAAACTACTGACTCAGCCTCACCTCAGCTGCAGAGTGAGTTCTTTCTTTCCCCAACTTTCCCCAACAGTCACCTACTTCTCTCATTTGCACCTCAAATTATGAACATGTAGACTGGTGAAAATACACATACACAATGATAACAGCTCGGTTTTCACCTCTAATTTGAAAGGAGAAGAGATGGAGAGCAGATGGCAAGAGAGAAAAGAAAATGGGGTGAGACAATGGAGGCAATGAGAGGAGATGAGCTAAATGAGGTGAACCTATTTTAGTCACCTTTGTGAATGATTTTTTTTTCTCTCTTTTATTTCACTCATATATTTTGATGCCGTGGTCGGCACTGTTGTGTCACCACAAGAAGGTTCTGGGTTCGAACCTTGGGCCCTTGTTCTCTCTGTGTGGGTTCTCTGGCTTCTTCACACAGTCCAGAGATGCATATTATCTTGTTGGTGAGTCTAATAGTGCATGTAGGTGTGTGAAGTCATTTGTCTCTGTATGTCAGACTTGCAGTGTACCCTGCCCTCACACAGTGACAGCACGTGACCCTGTTGGGATGGATGGTACGGCTGGATGTTTAATTTAATTTGGGGTGGGCAGGTATACTGCAGCAAGTATAAAATAAGAAACAAGACACATAACTACTGTAACAAATACATGCACAAATGCACAAATAGGGTATAACAGATAATAATCTACATCCTGTCAAATATACATCTACTTACATTCCATGTTCTGGATAGTAATTTAGGTATATTTCTTTTCATTTTAGGAGTAAACCTCCTGATTCTCCTCTGAATAAATAACCGACCTCAGAAAATTTCCTATACCATGAAACTATTGAAAGCCCATTATGTGCTCTAAACATTGTATGGATGTCAATCTAAAGCTGCTGATGGCACTCCTGCCTCTATAAGTCATCTTCTGAGCGCTCAGCTGTAAAAGGGAAATCCTTTCACAGCACTCTGTCATTGGGAAAGTGATGAGTCACAAGCAGCAGATAATGACGGAGCCTATTTGGGAGGATAATTTGTAATCTGTCATCAGGCAGAGCGAGAGAGTGAGGGGGAGAGGGAAAGAGGCTTGAAATTCAGATTTATATTTATAGTGAGATTCCCACTGCCAAACATTCATTACCATTTCTGTCTCTATGTCCTTTGGATTTTTACTTTGAGGGAAATGAAATCATGTTTATTTTCTCCGCTGCGTTGTAGACACAAATAGGATGGCAAACAAATACATAAAAACAAAAAAAACAGCAATAGAATGGCTGAGGAGAAAAAATAATAAAATAATTTATATTCTTGTACAAAAGCCAAACAGAAGCCACAACAATGCTGTATTATGTAACTACACTCCTCTAGCCACTTTTTTTTTTAATATATCATTGAAATGTAATATGCTTGGAAAACTTGCTGACCACTGTAAGGACACTGTGGAGGAAAAAGTAAACAACACAAATAAAACAGAAAAAGAGCAGTTTCACATCAACAATCAATTTTTCTGATGGAACATCTGAGCTAGCTGCTTTAGTTTAGTTTAATTTTGATCATGTGCAAATATGATGAATCAATCAATCAATCAATCAACCAATCAATCAATCAGGAATTCATTCATGATATTATTTCATTGAAGTGTAGGCTGAAGCTTTTAAGCTACCCTTATTTCTTCCCATTAGTTCAACATTGAAAACTATTTATAATTTCAGTGTTGCCAAATACTGTTTCCAAAAATAGTGTTTCAAACTCAAAGCACAAATGTATTAATATAAATATTGACCCAATTAAAAAAAAAACAACAACAACAAACAAAGACCCTATAATCTTCAAGTGAAACCAGAACGGTAAATATGTGTCTTGTTCTGCCTACAATACCAGTTTTGACCAGTTTTCCAGCTGAGATCATGGTCTTTTATCAACCTCAAAAATCACCTTGAGTCAGGTCTTCTCTCGGGAATGACATTCACTCACACACGTGACCTTGGTGTTTTACTCAATGAATCACAAGGTTACAAACCTGTGGAGTTTAAAGAGGCAGTCAGAGCCAATAATTGCCATGTTAAGTAGGCAGTACTGTGAGGGTCACATTCATAATGCAACACACTGTATGATGGCTGGTATTAAGAAGAAATGCGGCGTGCTTGTGTCAGGTCACCTGTGGTTAATATTCAGGCTGAAATCAATAGACACAAATAAACACACTGCTGTAAATCAGCGCAATTCAAGCTGCATTTTGCCTGATGTAAGGGGTTAATGGGTGTCCTTTTTGATTTCTACTAGATAGATTATTTTGTCTGTCATCATGTCATATCTTGATTTAATTATATTCCCCCGCATTCTCTGTGTGTGCATTCTTTCATTTACCTTGCAGTGTAAAGGTCCACCTTGATTTATTGCTGAATATGAAACTAATCGGTGTGGTCACTGTATTAACCTTGTCACAGTCACTGTGATAGAAAACAGTGGGTGATGGTTTGCAGCAGTATCATGTGCTACTAGAAATGAGAAGATAACTCAGAGTCTTTTGAAGCGGCCTGTGATGAAGCTATGGAGCCATGTACCTGCTTGATGTTACTCTTCTCAACATAATGAACAAAGCAATGCAGATGAAAGCTCCAGACCTTCATGTCGAATTGTTTTGCCACAGCCAATAAATGCAAATGCAAACACTACTTATAACTTTAAACTGCTGTAACTCGGCCTCTCTCTCATGACTCTCCTGATAAAAGTCCAGTGCTTAAGCGAGCGCCGCCTCCTGATTACAATAAGTCTGTAGGGGGAGATAAAAACAAACACAAACAGCCCAGGGTCCAAAGAGCTAAATCAAATTAATCAGTCAAGACAATTTAAAGGTTGCATGTCATGTGCATTTACAATAATTTCCACTTCACTATGTAAAATGGCTTGTATTGAAATTCCCATGGCATAAATATCTCTACATCAGTCCTAGTTCTGCTCCTTCATACTCCATAGCTGTAGAAATAGACTTGTTAGCTTTTCTGATGCTGTTCTCTGACTGTTGAGACTGTAGCAGGCAAAATACGTGGTAACCTGGTCTTGTTATGATGTTACCCAGCAGCCCTATTGACTTGAAGTATTTGGATTTTACCAGGTGCATGGCAAATCTCTTGGTTGAAATTATAACAGCCTATTTGCCATGTGGCCGACAGTGGCAGTTTGTAGTTTCAATTGAATTTTATCTCAGCAGCCAGCTATTTGCAGATCATTACACAGGGAGTGCAAGCCCTAGATTGCCACTAGAGCGGCGTCGGCCTTGTGCTGGTTTGTTTGCTCGTTCATTTATTTATGCTTTTCAAATCTCAACACCGTTGTTGTTCATTTGGGATGCTAACAAACTGGTTCAAGGTTGTTGCAGCGGGACAGAACAAGAGATTGGGAACGAGAGGGAGAGAGCTAACAGTGCATTCAGTGCCAGCTTGCTTCATTTCTGTGCTGGCAAGCTTTATCACACACCCACACTATGTTGCCATCATATAAAATGTTAATTTGAGAAGTGTAACGTTGTGGGACGAGGGCTGAACCGCTGCCAAAACATGCAAGGCCAGGACTTGGGAAGGGAAAGGCCAAAACCAATGAACTGGAGAGAGACACCGCCATTAGTTCAACTGCCCGTGGCCAGCTGGCCACACTCAGAACATGCTCTGAACACAGATGAATATTTCTCTGAGAGACAGGTATCGACTCTGCCTTCCTCAGTGTTACGTCAGGACACAGTTCTGAGCCTATACATCCCTTGCAGGTACTCTTACCATAAACTCTGCTTGCTACAAAAGTAACCTTGACCCACTCCCTTCACTTGCAGCTGCCCAGCCTTACATGAAAGCCAGATGTAACAATGTTGAACTTGAAGCTGATGTTACATCTTTGAGGAACATTTTGCCTTTACATTCAGCACACCTCCACAGATGTTGAGTGGCTGTCTAGTTTCAGCACTACTTGCCCCGGGGAACATCTGGCACCACCCACAATCAGGAGTCTTCCTGATGCAAATGCGGTAGGAGAGGATTTCACAATCATTCACTGACCATTCATGAATAGATATTATGGTTTGTGCACTTGCAAAAAGAATAGTAGGTTTGTTTGAAAGATTAGAGTCTGAAGTGCTTACAGTACATCAAAAACACAGTCTGCCTTTTGTTGGTTATTTAAAGTAGTGATTTCATTTTTTTTCATTCATCCATAAATAGAGACAATTCTCTGATCCTTGGGTTGATGAAACCCAAGAAGAATATATTCTGATCACTCTAATAGTAAATAATACAAAATGTCAACATTGACTATTAATAAAACATTCTCTACTGCTGAAAACTGCACATCCACCTCCCACCCCAAATGTCACAGCTTCCATTCATTTACTGCAAAATATGAATACCACACAACTGCATGTGTTGGCACAAAATGTTGCCACGAATCATACATTTCTAATGCATATCAGATTCATCTCTGCATACCCTCCATCTGGGTGAAACTGGTGATCTCCAAGAGTCTGTTGCACTCTGTCATTTGCCATTTGTGCTGCAAGCTTTTGGCACAATGGTCTGGCACTCGGTTTAAGATGCAACAGGCTGGTAGAACTGAATAAAAATCCACTCAAATATTTTACTGCAGGGCCGCCACTAGACCTGCCAATAGTTCTGAAAACAAAAACTAAGTCTGTCGTCATTTTATTGATTGGACTTTTCTACAGATCATGTAGCCCAAAGTGAAACTTGGCCAGCTTAGGTCTACTGACTCAATCACTGTGGCCACAAATATAAAAAGGAGCACTGCACAATCTTACCTGAACGGGAAGAATTATATTTCATTGTGGAACGAAATGGTTAACCTTTCTGCTTGATTTACAGATGCATTTTGATGCCTCAAACCTTTAGTGCCATTTCAACTCCCTTGATGCAAACATGGCCCAGGAGCTTTCCAAAGGCCCTGAATCTGCAAGCACAAGGTAAATGTGTTGAAACATCAGTGAGAGACGCAGTGGAGGGGAATGCCTCAGAGATATTATTGGTGTTCTTATTCCTGAAAATGACAATTTAAAGTGTTCTGTGCAGTTGTCACTGCACACTGGTAAACAGAGAAAATCAGAAAATGACTACTCAATTGAAACAAAGTTACTGCAGGTACAGATCTTGATGAACGTCAGCGTTGCTTTGTGCCATTGTGCACCACTTAAGAAAAGCCACAGTTACAATATTTTTTCAATCTCTCTGTTTTCCAAAACACGTATAAGGGGGAAATGTCGACACTGTGCTGTTAAAAGATAAGAGCTGTAGCTTTGACTGAAAGAAACCTCATGACTTGCTGTTAAGACATTGTTTATTCATTGTAATTATTAAAACAACTGAGACAAATGGGCTTGTAGAGCTGTGTAAAGCTCACAGCTGTCTCCCAGATTTTTGGAATTCACTGCATCATCCATCACCTGGTGTCCAAGGAGCTGAACTGAGCAAAAACAGCCTGTGCTGTTCTCAATCACCTTATAGCTGAAGAGCTACCCACAGACCTGTCTCCCCACTGCCTTGTGATTTTTTTTCACCCGCCCCACTGATTTTTTTTTCAAGAGGTAATAACTTCTCATTTAGAAAGACGTAATCACCACCCCCCCCCCCCACCCCACCCCCACAATTCATTGAACCATTTCTGCAAGAGAAACATAAGATCTATCCTGAGGTACAGTACATGACCTTCACTGGATTTCAGATTTGGGGTTTCTGGTCCACATGCTGCATTATCTGAACAAACTGAATCTAGCTATGTGAGGGAGTTGAAAATACTGCCTGACCTGATCAAAAGTGTCTTCGTCTTCGTCAAACAACTCAGACTCTTCCATACCATCTTCCATTCCCCAAGGAGAGCTCACACATTTTCCTTTCTTGTTAAAGGGAAGAGAAGCAGCTGAGGTCTCAAAAAATTGCGTTATATGCCGTGTAACGCTGGTTGAAAATCTGCTGCAGAGTTTTGAGGACAGATTCTGCAAACTACAGCAAAAAAGACTGGAGATCAGATTCCTCATCAACACTTTCACTGCTCGCTGGGATTGTTTGAAAGCCCCTTTGGTGGCAGATGAGGCGGTGTTCCAGTTGGAGATGAGTGAACTTTCTGGAGATGACAGACTTTGTGTTGTGAGAGATTGCACGGTTTTGGAGAATGGTGCCCACAGACAGATATCCCAATGTCAAACAGGCAGCACTCAAGCCCATGTTGTTTAGAACAACTTAAGTCTCTGAATCATTTTTTTCTACACAAAAACAAGTGGAGTCAAAACATCACTCTGTTGTTACAGACAAACATGTGAAGGACTGGCTTCAAGTGGTCACAGCTGAGAACAGGCCGGATATGAAGAGGACTGTGGAAAACAAACTGCCAGGAGCCCCGCTGACTAAACCGCAGTACTGAGGGAAAGACTCGAGAAAAACTGCATGTCATTCAAATGCCACTAAAAATGAACACTTATGTGGACAGGAATGTGGATGTATGGAAGTAGTACATTTGCCTGTAATTAATTATTATTCGGCATGAAACTTTTCTGAATTTCTGAAAGATTTAACAGAGGACGAATCAAACAGACTGTAGTGATCCAATGACTTCTAGCATTTAGCATTTATCTAGCATTACTAGGGGTTAACATCTGTGGTTTGATGGTATACCAGTGTTTCCCACACACACACACACACACTTGGGTGCACCATGGCTCCATACTCTTAGTGTTGCCTGTCTACATATCATATCTATGGTTTAGTGTCATTATATTGTCATTTTGTTTTTCTAATTTGGTCTCTGTTGGTGTTTGTGTTGATGCATTGTCAACATTGCAGAACTGTTCTTGTTCCTCTTGAAAATGGGATGATACATCTCAAGAAAGCTCTACAAGGAAATTACTCATACAGATGAAATAGGTAGGTAGAGAGAGATTGACAGGATAGATGCCTTGATAGATGAATAAATACATTATTGGTAGAAAGAGGAAAAAGAGTTCATAATGACTGTAACTAATAACCAAGTGGCTGGAAGGTGCAAACCAGCCTTACAAAAGGTGACACACTTTTACAAAACTTGAGACAATTTTACTGAACGATACATATTCTGTTTCATTATTAATGCCGATAAGCTGGTCCTCCATAATTAACATGTATTTAGTACCATGCTACTGCTAATCTCTAATAGCTATGGTCATTTTTGCCAACAAATGTGATATAGTAAATTGTTAGTGCTAGTTCTAAATGAACAATGTGACAAAGTGAGTGAGTGAAATCATTTTTCTCAGCCTGCAGAGATCGTCTGATGATGTGAGAGGGAGAGGGAGAGGGAGACGAAGAGGGAGAGGTCAGCAAAGCAGGGGCAGTAGAACTGTTGACATGCAACGGGACGTAAATGGGAGGATACAGTAGTTGCTGGACTACACTGCCCTGGTTCTAACATTACGCCAAAATAAACCTGTCTAGCAGAAAGCTTGCAACCTCTGCATCCTGTTTCAAGTCCTTCTCACTCATGAGTTCTCTCCACCTGGGAAAAGCTACGCTGATGTAGACCCTCGTTTTATTCTAGTCATGTTTTCCTTTTCTTTTCTTGGGGGGTTTGCCTTCCATCTCACGGGGCAAAGAGTATGCATGGTCCTCCATTTCAAGAGAATGGCAAGTAGAATGAACCGCAGGGCGCTTTCATGAGCATAGTTGTCTTTGCTTGCTTCTCCTCCTCACCCCAAAAACACACAGGGATTTACAGGTAAAACACGAAAGGTGAACCAAGTCTGTCCCCTTTGGCTACTGTATTAAAAGATGGAGATGCAACATGGCAGCCTTCAGCTGGGTGCACCACCACCTATGTAACAACTCATTCTAAGCTACAAGAAAGCTTTCATTTGTATGCGATTGATTAGACTTTGGTAAATACACATTTATAAAAAGAATATTTGATTTTTGCTAATAAAAAGCCAAATAAGTTACACACTGTGTCTTTAAACCTCATACAAACACAAATTCCTTTCCCATGTATTAAATGAAAATTATGTGAGTCTCTATCTTTTTTTTTTTTTTTTTACCTACCTGTAGCAAGACGTCTTGTCTGGATGTGTCTCAGGTGGATCCATGTCCTGAGTCTCAGATATTACTATCTGAAAAACAAATTAAAAAGTCTGAACCAACAACACTGAAAGTAAGAAACATCAGGCTGCCACAGTCTGCCTTATTACCTGTTCAGGCTGAATTGTAGCTGAATCTCACTGTGCACCGCTGAAACATGATAAAAATGATACAATTAGTACATTAATTATCACCGTCCTTCAGGCCTGCAACAGTCATCTAGGAATGTAAACATTACGAATACAACCAAGATTCCTGTTGGTTGATTACCACTAGAAAAGACGCACCACAGTGTCAGCTTGATTCAGTGTGCTCCTTCATTGTGTTGACAATTTCAGAATCAGAGTCTGAGGTATATCCACTGCTGTAAAAACAAAAAATTCAACAGATCATGTAGATACTGTAGATGTATCCTACAGAAGAGTATCTAAAATATGTAAAAGTATTGAATCAGGAAACCCACTAACCTCCTTTAAGGTGTGTTTCTAGGCAAATGAAAAAGGTGATCCTGGAATAAGGCTTTCCTTGTTCCTTTTATATTCTGCCAATTTGAAAGGCCTTTCTGACCCAGGCACATGGCCCACCTCTGAGCAGTCTGGATACAAAACGTTCTCATTTTCTGAACAGCTTGTTTCAGTGCATCAGGTGCTGCTGCTACCTCTGATTCTGCCAATAACAGTAATGTATTTCCTCTTATAGGGGTTTCACACCAGCAGGGCTCCATGCTGGTTCCAGCTCCCAAACCCAATTGTGAACCGGCTGGTGTGTTCAGACCGAAAAAAAACAACAGGTTCAGAACCTGAAAATTCGGTTCTCAAGGGAACCAAAAAATACTTACTTCTTGGAGGAGAAGGCAGTGATCACAACCTGGAGAAAAATTTGCAGTGGTCTAAAGAAACAAAATGTTTGGCTGCAATTTGGGCAAATGCAGAATTTCAAGAAAAGCTAGAAAGCAGAACAAGAAAGAACAAGTTGTATGAATTTCTCTTTGGGGCTTAATAAAGTAAAGAAATTCTTATCTTTGAACTCTGGGAAGAGATGGCTGAGGCTGGGTTCACTCCAACACCAGACCAAATAATTAGCAAAACTGAAGAAAGATTATAGAGACAGCAAACAAAGCAAATATTCTGAGTAGTGCAGAGTAACACAATCCCACTTTGGTTCCACTTAAACTGGTGTGAACGTGGGCTGGTTCACCATTTGTTGGACCAGAGTCTCAGAACCTTGATGCTTTTGAAAGCACCGAGGTTCTGAGACTCCAGAGCAGAACCAGAGCCAGAACCAGAACTGTGCCTGTCTGAAAGCCCCCTTCTAATCAGTTCACTTCCACGTGGCACCAGCAGTCCAATGTTTATCTAATAAAACAACAAAGGTAAGATTCATTTTATGTATTAGGTAAAATAAAAGATTACACATACACACATCAGTGCTCCCCAGTAATTATGTACGTCTTTACACAAGATATTCATTTTTTTTCTTTTAATTCAATCTATACAATAAATCAACTATGATACTGATCCACTTCTGAGTCATCTTGAGTCAGTCAAGTATTGATAAGAGAGTCAGTATAACTTACCTGGGCGTGTTCTCTTTCTTTAGCCATATATCCTCCTTTTGGCCCATAGTTAAAGGACTATTGCTCTTTTGACTTTGAACTTCTGTACTCCAGGAACTTATGATCTATGATGGGCAAGACTTTTCTGCTGAAATGAACAAAACTCTGAAAATAGAAAGTTAGCAGCCTCTAACCAATAGGACTATTCACTTTCACTCACATACTGATAGCTAGTGTTATACTGCACTTACTGCACTTAGTTTAGCATTATCTGGCTGCTGAGATGTCCCCTGTGCGTCTGGTCCTTCCATCTGGTTTGCACCATTTAAAAACTCTAAAGACAGACCACATGAAAAACAAAACCGCATTAAGCGGTTCATGTGTTTGCTGCAAAGTATCACTCGGTCGCTGTCCATCTTGGCTCACCATAAACTCCATCGACAACAACAAATCAAATTGGCCACCCATGTTATCACTTCTGCGTCAACCCTGGATTTGGTACATTCCCTTCCTGGATGATGTCATTTGAAAATTGTGTTGGGAATTGTAAATTTGTTTCACCACTCGTAAAAGTGTTTTGAATCTTGTTAATTTGTTTTCTGAAATGTTAATTTGTTTCAGGACTGGTAAATGTGTTATGGTAATGTAATTTAGTTAATGATATGTAAAAATGGTTTCCAAAATGTTAATATGTCTCAAGTGTTTCACATTTTGTAACCTTAGATTGCACCTTCCGGCCACTGTACTGACTAACTCACAGTGGCATATTTCTCGGAACAGTCCAGATTAGCAGCTGATTGAAGCTGCAGACAGACGGCACAAAGCTCCTCTTCACCAGAGGAAAACAGAGACAGAGCTGGGCTACGTGTACAAGACCAAACAGTTAACAGCCTCCCGGCTGGATAAGACAAATGGTGGGGCTGATCGAGTCAAGTCAAGTTTATTTCTAAATCAATTTCCAGAGAAACATCTGTGACAAAGAGCTTCACAGACAATAAACACAGATAAAAAACAAGGACATCGTCTCGGATGAGTCTCAGAGAGTGAATGATGCTGGTTCAGTGTGTTCGTCTGCAGATGTACCATATGCTTGCTAATGGGCACTAGGGGGCAGAGTGACTAATTGTTTGTGTGGGGGGGTGAAGGAGTGAATAAATGAATGATTATGAGAGTGAATTACTTTATAGATCCACAAGGGGGTCTGCTTGAAAAAACAAACAATAATAAGAAAGGGACAAACAAGAACAACAGCATCACAAAGTCCAACAGATGGGGACAGAGTTCTTGCTTGGGGATGGTGAGGCTTTGTGTAGCTACTTGCGTGTGTGTGTATGTGCACTTGAGTGTGTGTGACAGGGTGAAATCACAATGCAACTCACTGGAGAAATAAGTAAATGACAGACTGCAGGCAAGTAGATAAAGGGAAACGAAGGGCTAGCAGCTGATGTTGTTGAGGGAGGCGGCATTGTAGTGGAGGGCAGTCAGACGGACTCCTAAAGTGCTTCTTGGCATGCCTCAGTGGAAAGAGCCGCTGAGTGAAAGTGCTCCATTGCATTGACATTTTGTCATGGAGAGGGTGGAGGACATTGTCCATAATAACAGACTGCAACATCGTTTTCTTCACCACTACCCTGAGTGAGTCGAGTTCATCCCTCCGGCAGAACTGGCTTTTCTCGCTTCTCACAAACTTGCTCAGAAATGTGTGTCCCCTGAAATGATAGAGCAAACTGGTGACAGACACCCTCAGTCCTGTCAGCAAAAGCTTATGGACTCTGACTGATGCAGGATTAGTGATGAATCAACTGGTCTATTAATTGATCAGTAGAAAGTTAATCGACTTAAGAAGACATAAAATGAAGTGATTAATCCTTTAAGTGATTTGAATATCAGTGATTTCTAAGAGTCTGATTCATACACACAGCTATGAGGCTGCGTTTTGGCAAAGTAGTGCCAAGAGCTAAACGCTAATGTCAGCATGCTCAGAGTGACAGGGACGTTGTTAACATGTCACCTTTCAACAACGAGGAAAATCTCCACTAAAACATTCTTTTTTTTTTTTTTTTTTTTTAACAAAATTGAATATGTTCAGAATGTTGGCTGCTGTTCAAACAGATGAAGTTATCTTGAAGACATCACCTTCAGCTTTGGTTAATAGTGATGAACAGTCATGAAACATGTTCTGGCCTTCTGTATACTCAATGATCAGTGGACTGAACGACTGGTCACATGAACTGATAAATAACCATACAAATGATACATAGATGATGCCAGAAATAATCTCATTGGTTGGATGAAGGTCAGTGGTTGGTAGCAGAGAGTAAATCCATGTTCTCCATCTGGTGAATGAGTGTCTATCAAATACTGTCCCTTTGGTGGCATACGTACCAGATTAGTTACATTCAATCATAAACTTGCAGACTGTACTGAGAGTAGCGTAACATCCTTTGTTGCCATGGTTACTCATAGCTTTCAAGGCTTGGTTAGGTTTCAGCTCATAAATTACTTTGTTAGATTTAGGTAAAGATAGTAATTTGGGTTCAAATTAACACTCCCTCTGTTACCATGGTGACCATTCATTTCTTAGTAATTTTAGCATCAATTGACTCACTAGTTGAAGTAATTTTTTACTGAGATGTGAATGTATTGCAGTTTCAAAATAGAAGTCACTAGATCTACTAATATTCCTGATATCTCTTCAAAATTACACATTTTCATTTCAAGCAATAAATATTCAAAAACCCTGTATCTAGTTTTCCCCACTGATGTGTGACAACCACATATATTAGTTCTGCCAGTCCCTGCCTCTGTGAAGCCTATGTCACCTCACAACAAATAGTCTGCTTTGTCATTTCATGCATTAGATTTCAGTAATCCAGTTTTCTATCAAAGTGGCTCTCCAGGTCCCCAGAGGGTAGGGCGTCCTCCACACGGTGCCTGGAATCAGGGTTTCCACGTCCCATCAGAAATCTACCACCAAAGGTGAAAATTACTGAGTTCCAGCCGGTTCCAGCTTGCAAATACATTCTTATGCCCCCGGGACAATTTTGTCTGCATTGGTAAGCAGCCTCTGTCTTCCATCTATCAGCAGTGATGCCACACCAACAAACAGCTCAAAGGTGAATATTTCTGAGTTTATTTAAGGCCAAGAAAATGAACTCAAAAACAATGTCTTATATTAGAATAACTAAAAACTTGAAGTCATTTAGTATAAATTTAGTCTTAGTGATCAATAATCCATTATGGGGCACAACCTTAGACAAATATACTGTTGTAATAGTCATTAGCTGGTCTCTTATTCACTAAGTCAATACTGATAGTGGATCCTGTGCTGTTTTAAGCTTCCCAGAGAAGTTTGAGGCTACGCTTCATGAATACTTTAATTAGGGATTATTCTGTTGCCTATTCTGTTTATTTTGTGGTTCATCGATTAATGGATTCATCAATAAAAAGATCAGAAAATACTGAAAATTAGCCATTGGCCATTAGAAGCTCCCAGAGCACATAGTACACCTATTAAACTGTCTGTTTTGTCTGGCCAGCACTGCCCAAGCATATTTAAATACCATTGTTTTAAAACAAATCATAAGTGATAAACTAGGGCCAGTTAATATTTTGCCTTTGATCTTTGCTTGATGGATAGCTGATGCAGTAAATAAAAAAAAAAAATCTAATTTTCCTTCTATTTTGAACAACCAACAAATGTATCAATATCACAAGTCTGTGAGCAGTCCATGGTTGCTCTCATAGAGGATCATAGGTTTCTGCTTTGGAATATAAAAGATCACATATTCTCTATTTTCTAAGATTTTTGAAGATTAACTTCGAATATGAATAATATTCCCTGAAATGAACCAATAATACATCCAGCTCCTCTGTAATATTTCCCAAACTGACCGGAGCATTGCTCATGTAAAAATGCCTGCAGCAGTTCCTCTGTCAGAGAGTGCCTCTGCCACCAAGTGTCACTGTTGCCACACTGAGCCGTTGCCTCGGCGTGCTCGTCATGTGTTAGTCTGTGGAGAGGCAGAGGGGGTGGAGAGAGATAGACAGTCACAGAAAGTGAGAGAGGCAGCTGCTGGGCAGATCATCAGTCTGTCTCTTACTGTTACTGTTGTCTTCCTCCGTTCTCACCCTCTGCCTCTCTCTCCCATGGCTCCGTGTGCCCCAGAAACAAGGTAGTTCCGTCTAATTGCTCTAATGGCATCCCATCCTCATTAGACTCTTGACCTTGGCTGTGCATGATAAGAGTAGGTCAGTGTGGATTAGAAGTGGCCCCCTAGGTCTCCTCTGCTCTCCCAGTTACCAGTCAATACCTCTGACTCAATTCACTCCCCTGAAAAACACAAGTGCTTCCCCCATTTGAAACTGAGCAGCATTTGAAGCATGTTTACCAGCTGCAACGGTGTAGCTGCTTTTGTTTTCACCTTGTGAGCCTCAATGTGTGAGTGTGTGTGACTGTGTGTGTGTGTGTGTGTCTGTCAACATGGTAAAATGTGATCCTGGAGGCACCAACTGTAGCTGGAACTACCACAGAGGCGGCTTTGAGTACTTTGAGTATTTTCAGCTGGTGTTTATACCCCGAGAGGATGTGTTTTAATTTAGAAACTAGTTTGTCCATCAGAGATGACTGATTAGTGGAGCTGCAAATTGTGACTGTTGGTTCATGTTACATGTGTATTGAGGGGGAAAAAACATCTGATATCAAAACTCCAGTGTCAGACGAGCTGTATGACACTATATTGTCATAGGTGTGAAGGCTGTACATCATGTTTAGACCAATTAAAAACACTGATATTAAGCAGAGCTCTCAAGCTTTCACTTCATGTTAATGTTATGGTTACTAACAATTATTTTCCCTGCCAAATGTTTCCCTGATTAATTATGTAAGCGACTATAAAATATCTGAGAGGTGAAAAAAGCCTTGTACATTTCCATGAAGCCTAAGGGGATTATTTTTTTATTTACCAATGCCACATACAGCTGCATTTTTGCATATACGGTACAGATGAGCCTTTAAGTCACAAAAGCATCAAATCACTTGTTTTTCCAACCAGTGATCCCAAGAGATAAAAGCAGCACAACCTCAAACCTGAGAAAGTGAAACTAGCTAATATTGCTTTATTGTTACTGGTTGATAATTGATGACTTTTATGATGAACTGATCATTAACATACTTATATATTAACTTTATTTGGATTAAATGAAACTAATCAATCTATATCATTATAGATTAGGGATGGGCATTTCAAGCAATTCTCTCTGTTCTCTCTCTTTACCGAGAACTATTCAACCGTTCTTTGACTATTCGACCCCACCACCCCCACCCCTGAGAAGCGGCCTCTCATCCTTGTCCAACGTTTGAAATGACAGACTTTCCGTCAAGACAGACAGAAAAAAATCCGTCATTCAAAAATGAAATCACACACTGTGATGGGAAGCGGTACGGAGAATATTCTAATGGTACCGCTTCTCGTCATAGCGGTACTGTTCACTTATCTTCTAACTGAAGACATGATGAACCTAGTCGAAGTACTGCCCAATCAAGTCCTCATCATGGAATGAGAGCACATCTAACCAGGTCTACTTTAGAAAGTAAAACTACATGAATATTTCCTGGTACCTCAGTTTCATTTGTTCTTTATTTGAAAGAGTTCCACACAGAACATTTCGATGGTTGTAGTAGTTTTTTCATGTCTTTGGGTAGCATCTAACATTAGCCTATCTCACAGAGCTGTATCAAATGACATACTGCCTCTGTGCAGAAGGCCCCAGTAAAAACGAGGGAACATTTGCATTTTTTTTCAGACAAGATCTTAGTCTCATGGACTCCATTTTTTATAATTTAATGACTATTCAAATATTCGAGAATCATTGTCCATTCCTAATATAGATACTAAAATCACTTGGTATGTTACGTTGTATGTACTGTTGATGGAAATCACTGGAAACTCAGATGCCACCAGGATCAATCATGTACAGTACAGATAGTGAACAATGGCAGCCTTTGATTTCTGGATTTCTGCAAAACCCGAACAATTAGGTCAGGGTCTGTACTAACTTGTAAGAAGTGATGTCAGCTTCTGGAAGAATTGCAAGATGATTCGTTACAATGAGTGTGAAATGCAAATGATGCAAACAAAGACATTTGGGCACAGAAAGTTCAGTAATAGGACAGGTCATATCATAAAGGGATGGAGGGAAAAGGTGTTACAAAACCTTTAAGTGCTCTCTGTAATGATCCCTCGCCGTGGGATATAATATTCACACCTTTTCCAATTCGTACTTCATCTCGGCTCTAACAGAGTCTGTTTGAGGGGGCGGAGGATGGCACAGTGAAAAACTGTGGCAGACAGAGATAGACACAAAATGTTGAGTTGTACCCCCTCAAGACAAAACGTAACAGCTACATGAAAAAGACCGCAGTGGAGTATCTCTGTAGGCAAAACAGCAATAATCTGGTTCCATAAGACCGTTATTAGGCTCCTATCCACCTATGCAATTACACTTAGCCCGGCTAAGCTCTCTGGGAGAAACCACTCCCTCGTTCTGCCTCATCTTCAGCATACCTAGAGGCTGTGAGAGTATGTGCGCACATGAGTCTGCATGTGTGCATGTACTGTACACTAATGGCAATAGTCACAGCGTCGGTGTTTATGTGACTACATATGAAAGAGAGACAAAGGCAGTGACATAAAGACAACGGTCGACAGTGGACCAGTTACAAACGCCTCTTTCATCCCTTCAAATTCAGCCTCTCACAAACAGAGTGCCCTGCCTGCAATCCTACCAGCACTTCCTGTTTGCAGAGGACCTCTGCTACTGAGAGCTTTGAGGCTTGTGGTAAACAAGTGTTAATATGCTACCTCTGCGAGAATCTCCAGCTTAATGAAGGATTTACTTCCTATGACCAGCACTGATGAGGGACGCGATGATTAAAAATGCTTGTGGCCTCTAGCTATCATTATGTTATGGCTGACCCTTTTCTTCTCAGAGCGATGTTTTCAAACTCAGGATTAATTAATAAGCTACAGCCATTCTATGAAATCCAATACGCAGCCAGAGAACAAAAAAGAAAAAAGAAAAAAAAAAAGAAGATAATATAGAGTCATAAAATAATGGGCTAAGCAATTTGAGGGACAATCAACTGTAAAGTTGTCATCTGTGTACTGAGGCTCCTGCTCCCTGCTGCTGCTCCCAGAGAAGCAGAGTATTGCACAATGCTCCTACAATCATGTGTTCATTTATTCATCTCTTTTTCTCTTCCGTTTTCATCCATCCATTCACTCCTCTGAAATGCATGCAGACACTCTATAAGAAGGAAACTCAAGTGAAAATGTCACCAGCAGAACAGAAAAGCTCTCACATCTGAAGCAGGACCAGATGATAACACATTAATAAGACTGCCTTTAAATATTTATGATCCACAGACATTTGAAATGTGCTCAATGGCATGACAGTCCCTAAATTGTGTAGTTTCACTTACTCTATATTAGATTTAATTTGCATCAGTGCTTTTATTGTTTATCTATTCTTTTTCTTTTCTTTTTTGGTTGTTTAGACATCTGGGATAAAAGCAAAATGCTTCAACAAACAAGAGAATCACTGCCTCGTCTCATTATATCAAATCAACAGGGAACAAAACTGTCTGAATAAATTACATCTCAGCAGAAATGACATAAGAAAGTCCCTAAACAAATACAAAAAATAAAAAATAAAAATAAAAGTATTATCACTGCCATCGCAGTGTATCAGAAGAGAAGGGAATCAGTTTGCACAATGGTTTATGGCAACAAACCATGAAGCAAGATGATTTCCTTGTTCAAAGAAAATCAATTTTGGCTGAAAATGATAGAACTGAAGGATACTTTCAGTTGGGAAATTCTCCATCCCTCATGCTTTATGTTTCAATCTCTTTCTCTGTGCCGGTGTCAGTCTCAGATGCTGTGAGGTTTTTTTTTGGTCTGTGATGCTTTTTCTCTGCCTTCATCTCCCCCAATTTGCGGTGAACACATTTCCTATCATGCAAAATAGGGAGGTTTTTTAACACAATTATCAACACATGTTAAATCCATTTCACCATCTTTCACAATTTTGGAGGCGACTGCAAGATCAATTAAGAGACTTTTCTAAGCATTCATTCCCACGTCGCTGGCAAAGCAAAAATAAATCAAATTCATCCTCGTCTGATTCAGAATCGTGAACCTTTTGATACCTCACAGAGGGGAGGAATATTAATAGGGCGGAAAACAAGTAAACAAGCCGTGAAAACAAGGGAGGAAAGAGTAAACCCTTACTGGTTGATTACAGCATAATCTATATGTGCATGCATGTGTGTCTGGCAGGGGGTTTCTGTGGGTGCGTGTGTGTGTAGGTGGGTGCACGTGTGTGTGTGGACGGGAGATGGACAAACCCAGGGGTCCGTTTATCTAAGCTGACAGAAACAATTTACAGCACTGCCAAATGTGGAGTAAGAGCCCCTCACACAGAGTGAACTGGAGGCCAAGCAGACAGAGAAACAGGAACAGTGTGGTTTTAAGAAAGAGCCCTGCAGCACTCTGCTGCTACTAACACCACCACACTGGGTAAACTGGCCATGACTCATCCATCCATCCATCATCCATCCATCCAAATCCTATTGTGATAGAGATTTGAAGAGCGAGTTAAACAGATAGTCCAAAGGTTTAAAATTTACAATATCTGGAGAGTGTCTGGAGCATTAAATTTAAATGTAGTCATTCCGAATTGATAATTAGCTTTAGGTACATCATGTAGTAACAGAATTTGTACCAACTGATCTTTGATCAACAAAGAAAGACTCTATGTAATATGATTGATTAATTGATTGATTTTAAGTCACAGACATTATAGAATCATAGGATCATATATAAATCTTTACAACAACAACAATGACTGAAAATGTATTTCAGAACATGAGCTTCAACTGGGAGCAGCAAAGTTTGGTAGCTCTGAGTTTTTACTCAACCTTTGCTTTATTTTTGTTGTGTTTTTGTATGTTTTTGTCATATTTTGTCAACTACTGATGGATACTTCTGTGGGGAGAGGAGATTCTTCAGGAGAGGAGCTTCTGTAATTGAAAATGGAGCAACTCTGGAGGATGCCACCCTGTTCCAGCTGGATGAGGAGCTGCTTTCGTGGTTGCTGTACTGGTGGTGCAGAGGTTGAAGGCTTGGAGGTGGAGATGTACTGTGAGTCCTTTCTGCTGTCAGTCATCATGCAAAATACCAACTCTCTGCTCAACAAGAGTGATGAGGAGCTGGAGATATAGATGAAGACTCAGGAAGCAGACATGTTTTCAAATCAAAACAATACTTGTGTACATCCCACCAACGGCTACTGCTGAAGTTCCATGTGAAGGTCTCCATGAAGTCGTTGCTAGGATACAGACTAAACATCCTGAGGCACTTGACTTCAGAGAGATCAGAGATACACGCTGTTGGAGGCCATTCTGAACAACTCAGATCATCCTCTTCATAACACCTTGATGGACCAAGAAAAGAGCGGTGGTGGACGGCTCCTCTCTCTTCACTGCAGGACGGAGAAATAAAGAAAGATCCTTTGTACCTTCAGTCATCAGGCTTCTTCATTCTTCTGCAAATGGTTGAAGAGCTGACAGACAAATGAATTTCCCTTCGGGGATTAATAAAGTAATTCGTATTTGTGTTCGTATTCGTATTCGTATAGGCTGAGGCATAGTGCTAATATCCTTCATAGAATCTTAAACATCAAAAAACATTATTTTTGAAAAGCAAATCAAAGCAGAGCAAGGAAAAGCCAAGTAGAGCAACCAAAGCAAAACAAAACAAGACAAAAATTTCAATTGTAACCCTCAAAAAAGGCCTTTATAACCATTTGCTTGAAGATCATCCATGAGTTACACATTCGTAAATTCAAGTCGGCATCATTCCAAAACCGAACCCCGACAACAGAAATCTCATTTAAAATCCTTTTTTAACTTCTGTGACAGTAAACTTACAAACATCTCTTAAGCTATATTTTCCATTGCGCACAGAAAAATATGAATATATAAATATGCACCAATGCATGTCATGTTCCTCCCAGAGAGAGAGGCCAAGGAGAGTCTGGAGGTACCGTTCAAATCTGAGACAGCTGGAGCAGTTTACTCACGAGGAGTGGCCGAAATACAGTCATGGAAAAAATTATTAGACCACCCTTGTTTTCTTCAATTTCTTGTTAATTTAATGCCTGGCTCAACTAAAGGTACATTTGTTTGGACAATTATAATGATAACAACAAAAATAGCTCATGAGAGTTTAATTCAAGAACTAAGAACTATTCATTTTCCATGGTTTCTTGATAATAACAAAATTACTGAAATTCTTACATCAATAGCTATGGCATTGTACCGCCAAAAAACATACTTTTAAGCATTCATTTTTCTTTCTGTTTGCTTTAAACACATGATACACACAAGAGTTAATACTTGATTGCATAACCATTGTTTTGATGACTGCAGCCATGCGTCTTGGCATGCTCTCCACCAGCTTCTGACATTGTTCTGCTGTCACAGCAGCCATTCCTGTGGACAAATCAAACAATTTTCTTTGTTTTGGGCTTGTGGTTCTCCATCTTGAGTTTGATGATTTCCACAGGTTTTCAATTGGATTAAGATCTGGTGATTGAGCAGGCCAAGGCATGGTGCGAATGTTGCGGTTCTCCATCCAGGCTTTAACTGACCTTGCCGTGTGGCAAGGGGCATGTCTTGTTGGAAAATCCAGTCATTCGAGGCAGGAAAGAGTTTTCCAGCTGATGGAAGAAGACTGTTTCAAGGGTAGTCCTGTACATGACCTGGTTCATTCGGCCTTCACACAATTGCATTTGCCCTGTTCCACTCAGACTGAAACAACCCCAGATCATGACTGATCCACCCCCATGTTTTACTGTAGGGGCAAGACAGTCTGGGTTGTAAGCTTCTCCAGGCTTCCTCCTAACCAGTAAGTTGGCTGGAGTGGGCATCAATTCAAAATTGGATTCATCACTGAAGAGAACCTTAGCCCAATCATCAACAGTCCAATCCTTGTGGTCTCGAGCAAAGAGTACGGGCCTTCCTCTGCCTTTCATTGATGAAGGGCTTCTTGCGTGCTCTGTGTGACTTCAAACCAGCTTCAACAAGTCGGTTTCGAACTGTCCTTGCCGAACAGGTCACATTTCTCGACAGTGCCCACTCATTTTTAAGGTCCCTGGAGGTCTGACGACGATTCCTGACACAGGAACGGATGAGTGCACGGTCATCTCGTGGGTAGAAAGACGTTTCCTGCCACGGCCAGGTAGCACTTTGGTAGTGCCATGTTCAGCTTTTTTTTTTTTGTTGTAATGAACGGCTGTCTTGGAGATCTTCAGTTTTTCGCTACCTGTCTCTCACTCATGCCAATTTCCAGCAGTGCCAAGATGGCTGCCTTGTGGCTTCACATAATCTTTTGTTTAGGCATTATGTGAGAGCTGACAACTTCTGAGTTGTGCTACAGATTGAATGTAAGCAGGAAACCACTCTAGGCCTTTGCATGTGCAGTGCTGCTTGTGACATGAAATGGCCTCTTATATACCCTGGGAATCAATTAAGCTTAAGAATGTCAAATAGGACATAAAGTATTATGTGACCAGCTGCATTTTTTGTTGTGTTCATTGTATTATACGTTTAGTGGTACCACATATTAGAATGAACAAGAAATGAAGAAAACAAGGGTGGTCTAATAATTTTTTCCATGACTGTACGTGTGGACAGGTGCAGAAGTCTCACTGAGAGTTACAGAAATCACTTGACTCACTGCAGGGATTGCCTCAATGGCATTTCATTAGTTTGTTTTGTTTTTGTTTTGTCTATGTCTGTATGTAGAAACTGCACAGAGGTTGGAAGCCAAAAAGGCTTATAAAGATACCTCCTGTATATAAACAACAGTGATCATCTTCACATTGACAGGATTACGTAATATTCCATCCATCCATCCATCCATCCATCTTCCTCCGCTTATCCGGAGCCGGGTCGCGTGGGCAGCAGCCTGAGCAGGGACCCCCAGACTTCCCTCTCTCCAGACACTTCCTCCAGCTCTTCCGGAGGGACCCCAGGCGTTCCCAGGCCAGCCGGGTGACATAGTCAGTCCAGCGTGTCCTGGGTCTTCCCCGGGCCTCCTTCCGGTGGGACATGCCTGGAACACCTCCCGAGGGAGGTAATATTGTACGTAATATTGTAAAACAAAAATTGATTATATTCAAAACAGCAATTCACACAAAAACTAAAGACACAGATTTGTAGATGCAAATTAAGGATGTTCTTTAAACAACGACAATGTAAATGTTGACTGTAGTGATGTAGGTAGATTATACATAACTATTGTTATTATTTTGATGATTAAATATATATAATGGAGATTTGAACACAGGTCAAACCACAAAAGGGTCCTGTGGAGTTTTCTTGTAAAAAAAAAAAAAAAAAGCTCCAGTATGTTTACTCAGAGTTACTCATCAGAATGCATTGTGTATATCCTTGAGGTTTAAAAGAAATGTCTTGCTCGTAAAACATTTGCAGCACTGTTGTATTTTGAATCTAGCATTGTTTACACTATGTTTACTAGCGTGCACTGTTCGTCTTGTTTGCTTGTCCTTTGTTTGCAGTTTGCATATCTTGGCATATTACTGCCACCTTTGATGAGTGTGTGGTGTGACTGTGTGTCACATCACTTACATGCATGTGTGTCCTTGTAAAACAGATGAACAAAACCAGAATCCACTCAAATAAAAACTAATTCATAGAGGTAGTAGAGGTCAAAAACTCTCCAGGGAACCTTTAAATTTCAATGTGAATATCTAATATAAAGGCACAGATGCCTTGGGCCAGCAACAGTTTGTTTTGAGTGGGTGTTTTCATGAGCTAGGCCAGTGTTTATACAGGTTAAAGATCTGGGAGATGCAGTGAATTCATTATAGAGTAAGGCTCTATAATTAAAAAGCTATCATTGCTTTAAGTGCTTCCCAATAGATCAAAAGTTGAATTAAAAAGTGTGCACCAAACTAGGTTGCAGTTGAAAGTTACCAGAGAATAAGACAGGAACAGATTTCAGCAGGAGGAGTCTGTGCCCCACCAAACAGCCTTTGATGAAACAACGTCCTATCAGCAAAGAAATGAGCTCTACAGGAGCAATGGGTGCATGCACAGTAAAGGCCAGGACCAGCTTCAGAGAATAATGAGCAAAAAAACCATATATGAAGCATCAGAGCAGATGCTGGCAAAATATGCATAATTAACGCTACATCTAGTGGAAACAACAGCCAAGTTTACAATGTCAGCTTCTCTCATATCCTCTTCCCATGTCACTAACAAACATTCCCACACACCATGCAGGAAAAAGAGCGCTGCGCCAGCCAGTATCACAGCCTGAATCAGACCCGTCACCTGTCCAAGGACAGAGCAGAATAGGTTTGACAAGCTGAGACTTGAGACTTGAGTAGAATAAAACAAAATATATAAACCTAAAACAGAAACCCTCTGCACAACAGACGAGACAATAGTCCAGACTAGACTAGATTAGATGAGAATGGGGGTGCAACTAACAATTATCTTATTTCTGTCTCCTCACAATTAATCTTCTGATTATTTCCTTAATTAACTGATAAGTCGTTTGATCTTTAAAAAAAAAAAAAAAAAAAAGATCAAAAAGTTAAACATTACAATCTCTAAAAGCCCAAATCCATGTGTTGACACATTGAGTCTTATCTGCAGGCAGAGATGAAAACAATTCTAGTCATCAAATCCGAACATCCACAGAATCAACAAGGAACAGGGGTGTGTTTGGCTGGCTTCAAGTTTTTGTTTGAAAAATCAGTTGAAAGATTTATCTGAGAAATAACTGATTAAAGTAGTTGCGGATAAATTTTCTGTTGATCACATTTGGTGATCAACAGAACAAGATTTGTTAACTAATAATGTCATTTTGAGATTGGAAAACAATGGAAAACCGTAGAATATATACAGTAATCCATTATTGATCTACAGGTGTACATGTCAAAAACTGAAATATCAAAAACATTGAAAAAATACTTTTCACAACTTCTCAAAGATATTGTCCTCAAAGATTTTGTGTTATTGGCTCAACCACAGCAGTGGGGCCAGTGACTGACTGAGTGATCATAGGTCCACCATTGGTCAGCCCAAGGTCATGTGAGAAAGTTAGAGTTTCCCCAGTGGTCAGTGAACAGTTTCCACCGATGTAGCATCTACAGCCTGAAGTGTTGGCAACACAGTGCACGGGTTGAGCAAACTACAGTGCAGATTTGAGAGGTGGCTTCACTTTGGTTCAATGCAAATGTGCTGTGAGCAGAGAGCGCTCCAGGTTCAGTTTGACTTTTGCCATTATATTTTTTAGTCTTGCTGTCCAATGATCACATGCTAATGCTTGAAAAACCCACTGATGGAACCACGGCCGCTGGTAATGTCACTTTCAACTGAGAGCGCTGAAAGTACACCATCCAGCCATGTGCTAAGTTTTGACCAAACCGAGTGCAACACACAAACAGATTCAGTTTCAACTGAATTATTACTGTGAATAATCAGAAAATCATGTCATGAGAATGATTTTCTTTGAAATTAAATAGGTGCAGATATTTTGACACTGGTGTGTACAACAGAGGAGACTACAGTACTGCAGGTCAGAATATATCATAGCAGGCTACAGAGCAACAGACTAGAGCAGAAAATAATAGCGTAGTAATTGGCAGCTGCGGTTCAGCCTGCTAAATTAACAAGCGACTGCACAAAAACGGGAGAAATGCTGCTCGTGGGTGAGGCAATTTTTGGAGAAAGTTTTATGTTTTCAGCCCTCTATTACAGTTTTCCTCTGTGTGTAACAAATGACACTTTACCGAGTGTTAGTGGGGTCACCGCAGCCTCTGGTTACACTGCTCAGACTAATGGAGAGAAAACAAAATACTGTCAGAAGAGGGTGAAAGGGTCTTTAAGTGGCCTTGTCTTTCTCTACCAGTCTCCAAAGCTTCAAATTAGAGTGCACATGATTACTCTTCGCTCTCTTTAAAAAGAAAAAAAAAGAAAAAGAACACACTCTGCTTCACATAGCCAGTCCACTTTCGCTTGCATAATAACATGCCTGAGGGAGAACCTGGCTGTGGGAGGTAAAGCTTGGCATTTTAAGATATCCAATTCAACAGAGGCGTGCGTTCCATAAAGAATTCAGTACATTTTTACGCGCTCACTAATGCTTTGATGTTAATGTGATTATGAGAATGGTGAGGTAGACTCGCTGCGTGTCACGTGAACGTGCTAATCTAATTATGCTGCTTCAATTAGGGCCATATTCAGAGCATTAAGACCGGCATTAAGACGTCAAGTGCCGCAGTTTATTGACACACTTTGTACAGATGTTGATGCTGTTCCGACTCACACCGATCATGTTGTTCTCCACAAGTTTTGACACTTGCCAAACACACCGGGGACCATTAACTTTTACAGCTCCTATCTGTATTTACATCCATACCCCTGCCTCAGGCCTAGGCACTGAATAATTTCTGGGGAAGTTGCAGGGAGGAAAACAGTGTAAGAACATAATAAGGGGGAATGATTGACGCGGCTTCTGTGCTATAGGTTAGCAGTTATGTTACGGATCTTTTAAATTAAAAACTGCGGCGTGGATGATTGAGTGAAAATATTAAATTCTACTGCTATGCATTTAAACAGCTCACTGAAATTCTTCCCATAATCAACACAGCTACATGACTCATTGTGTGCATATAAACACCGTGAGACAAAACCCACTTGATAAGTTTGTGTAAATCAATAAACCTCATGCACGTGAATGGAAATGTCTTTGGAGGAGTCGATGCATCTCTTCCGTTTCTGCTGCGGTAATGGACTAGAGGAGCTATCGCAGCCTTTTAAACATTTTCCTCTTGGGAAGCAGTTTCACCATGAATAAATTTTGCCATTCAGATCATGAATATAGAGGTCTAATATGGAACAGCTTTGTACCAAAAATCCTCTGGAAGAATATCATTGCTGGAGATTTGAGGAAGAGCAATCACACAGACACAGAGAAAGAACGTGCTGCGCACTACATGCATGTTATTTGGCAAAAACAATCAAGGCCCTTGCTCATAGGTATAAATGATAGAATATATGTTTTGATACATCTATTTCACATTTATACACTAAGTTGGTTTTGAGAGAAAAGTCTTGCTCCCAAAGTTTTTCACAATGTAATGAATACATATTTTGAATAAACACATCTTCCATGTTTCAACATTTTCATGCTGGGTGTATCTGTGAAATGTTCACTGACAGCTTTCATTTGTATCTGCTTGTAGCTGCTGAGGCGTGATTTTTATGGCAATGTTTCAGCATTTCAAGGCACTTGGTTAAGGTTAGAGAAATGTAAATGCTGACTTGAGGCAGGAGACAGGATGTGTTCACCTTTTCAATATTAACTGAATCTGTGAGCTTTCCATGAACTTAACAAAGTGCTTTTGTTGCCTAAATATTATGGCACTGTGGCGGTCTGGTGTGTACTTTATCATGACACAACACAGAAGATTACAAACAACTGGCACAACAAACAGGTTGTTTCAGCGTCTCCTGTCTCTTCATGTGATACCAGAGTGATTCCATGACACTGAGATCAGGGCTCTGTGGGGGTCAGACCATCTGCTGCAGGACCTGTTGTTCCTCTGGTCTCTGAGGACCGATCTGTGTGTCTGGGCAGACTGTCATGTTGCAGAAGGAATTTGGGGCTGATCAGATCCCTCCCTGATGGTACTGAGTGATGGCTATAGATTGAATTACCTAGGGAGCTCAAACAACAAATATTATGACACATTAAATAAAAATGAACACTGGAGAATATAATGTGTTATAATAGAATCTGTGAAAGGAATGTTTTCAACCTTTATGCAGAGCAAGGCTCAGTTTCCCTCTGATTGCAGTCTTTATGCTAAGCTAAGAAAAACTAAGCTAAAGTAAGGTAAACACTTCTGGGCTATAGATTGGTCTTTGGCACACAAGCCTGACAGTGATATCTGTCTTTGCATCAACATGTGAAAACAGAAATCAAACATACAATAACAAGAACAAAAAAAAAAAATTCAAGACCTACTCTCTGAAATATTAATGTGTTCTCATATTCAGCTCAAACATCAATTTAAAAAAAGAAAGGCAAGATAAGGCAACGTCAGCCAACACCAGTTTAATATTTCTGATAGGTATTGCTTTGAAATATTCTTAATTATTGTGATTCTGAAGTGGAAAAATGAACAAATATTAATGACAGCGTAGTTGACACAGCCTCTCTACAAACATCATGAGATGCAGATATGCTGTATTACAAGAGTAGGTGTTCAATCAACTGACAGCAGATGTTATGCTAAACAAACTGTATCACATACACATGTATCAGCATAATACTGATCTACTCTTCAGTATCTTCATAATCGTTAATAGAAATGATATATCCACAAAGAGCTTCTGAGCTCACTCCAGGCATGTAATATGAATGGAAAGAGAGAAAATCAATAATAATGTATCCTATATGCACACATTTGCATCTGTGGTCACAGGTGCTGAGCTTTAACACTCACAATTCATGTTATATGCTGAGAGATGCGAGATGAAACATTATGCAAACGAGGCACTCTTTTCCTTTGGCAAGGTCCTGTGACCTTCATCCCACAAAGCCGCTGACACCCATGCGTCATTTTGATCAGGAAATGGTTTATTATATAAAGCCTGTTTTGTTTTTTTTAAGAAAAAAAAATAATGAAAAGGGAAGGACTGACTTAAAAATGGAGCAGATGGCAAAGGAATCAGTGACCTGGATTCCAGAGAGGATGAAATGTACAATCACTGTTAATTCTCCCATTTAATTACAGACCACAAAAAACATCTTGACAGGAAGCCGGGGTGAGAAAATCCAGAGCCACTATTGTTTGCTTTGCTTGGCTCACCAGTGACTCAAAGTTCCTCAATGAGCCTTTAGGTCCCACGCACTGCAGAGAGATTATCTTTAATGGTAATCGTGTGGGTGCCACTGGCCTGACAGGGTATGTATAGGAAAGAAAAAATATTTAATAAAGGGCTCCTCTTGGCTCTTCATTTCCATTTTTATAATAAATCGTCAGCTTTGCCCCATGTAATGAGGGTATTTACTCTGTACAAAAGAAAAGGGAGATTAGAGCATCACAGGATGGGATTATAAAAACCTGAGACCACAAAGACAGCCAATCACTTCCAGAAAATCCTTCAACATCTTCAGGCTTTCATCTGCTATTTCCCTGTTTACTCTCCACAGCCCTTTATCCTTCTGCTTCTCTTTGTTTTCTGTGCTCTCTCCCATTTCTCGTGTCCTCGTGCTCACATGCTTCCTCATGTTGCTGCCTTTATTGCAAAAATAGAAAGCAACATTAGAAAAGTTGTGATTAATAAACACGTGAAGTGAGAGAAAAGCGATGGCATTTCCTCACTTGCTTCTGTCTCACACTCTGATTGTGAAGCTGCTACAAACTGGGCAGTAAAATACAAAGTCACTTATAGGCACAAAGGAATGTCAAGGACGCTGAAAAACAAAAAGTTGCAGTAGTGATAGGAAAATGAAAAATTGCCTACAAAAATATATATATAATCTATCTATATATATATATATATAATAAAATGCCCAGGAGAAATGGATAAAGAGAAAACAACTCCACTCCCTGACTGCATAACCCATCCACAGGCTAAGACAATATCAAGGCAATTTCAGTTCAAATTTAAACTGCCCACTTGTCCCTTTTCCATGAAGCAGATAGAATCTGAGAGCACAGGCTTGGAGAGAAGGTCACAGATAAGACCTGTGCTCAGATGATACACAGTGAATGGCAGCGCAGTGCTGCTATCTCTGATTCAAACTGTTTCTTTTTTCTGTAAATTGATGTGGCAGAAAAAAGCCAATCCACTCCCATACACAAACTAACCGACTGTGAAACAAAGAAACACACAAATGAACATTATGTCGCCTTCTCATTTCAGTCCTAACGATTTTTTAGAAAGTGACACAGAGTGAAAGTGTTGTTTGAGTTTGTTTGTTTTTTCTCAAAAAGGTCAGAGATTATGCATAATCATGACAACCTGAGAAAATACTTGCCATAAGCAGGAGGCATGAACAGGAAATGTCTGATTGGAAATATACGAGTTGATTGATGTCATAGCAGAATTGGGCAGCGCTCATTAGGGGAAAATATATTTGTGTTTTATGAGGATGTTTTTGGTTTTATACAAGAAAATGTGAAAACATTTCAAAATGCATTTCCCTGTCACAGACCAAACAAGCCATCATGAAACATTCAATACGACCAATGTCATGATAAATGTTTGGAAATGAAACACCTGCATTTATAAAGAGCCACATCAAACACTGTGATGCACATATTTCCAAATTGTAAATACCATGTTATATTACATTTGCGTGTGCTTTAAGAGGAAGAAAGTGCACTGAGTCTGTTTGTTACACCTCAATAATCATTGTGTTTTGCTGAGAAACTGTCTATTGTAAAACCTGACTGGTACAAAACTCCTACCAGCTCAAGTTTTCATCAGTTATCAGTCTGTAACCTGTTTGAATGAGTTGAGTGGTCGATCTATTATAAATTACTATTAAAAAATGAACAAGGCATTCCTGAACCACAGCATTCACATCCACTTGACTGTACTTGAGACTCTGCAGCATGGACACTGCACTCTCTGACTCTGTGTCAGGCATGAAACTTTGTCCATCCTTTGAGAGGCACATTTAGGAGTGGGATCTTGTTATTGTGGGATTGCTGTTACAAAGCGAGCTTGGGTGAGGAGAATGCAACAAAGAGGGAGTCAGTCTTTAGTCTGTGTATCTCAGCAGGACGTGCAGACATCACACAAAAACCAATCACTTTGTAAATGAGATCAGTAGGAAGCTAATAATACACCCACTCCAGTGTCATTGCCTCAGTCAGTCCTCCACCACAGGTGTCCACAAACTTTTCTGTCATCTACTTCCAGTAAACAACAGATAACACCCGTGGTAAATCTGCCAAAGAGTGATGACAGGTTTGTTGCTCTAGATTTTTTTGTTCCTTGCTGACCATGACGGATAGACAGCAGCAGCAGCAGCAGCAGTACAGGAGCTTGGTCTTTTTTCTCTGTTGTCCCTTATGATAAAATCAAGGGAGAGCTATGGATCTGCACCAGCAGCTCATCTGTCTGTCACTCAGTGACACACAACATCTAGGACAGCATCAGTAAAATTCTATCACAACCTGGGAGAATGTTAAGTCTCATTCTTCTTTCCTGCCATATTGAAAAGAGCACTGATTGTCCATGGAAGTGCACTTCCCTGCCCGTAATGTGTGTAAGAAGCATGAGCTAACACATTTTCAACTTCTTGCCCCATTACCGCTCTGCCTCATTTTGTGGGGCTACATAAGTGAACTTCTCTGTTTGTCGCTGTACTTTTCCACAGCACAACTGCTCCTCCTGTCTCTACTCCGGCAGCTTTGCCTTCTCTGTAAGTCACCGACTGCCACCGTTTCCACAAATCCAAACAAACAGCAGCTCACAGAAACAAACTGCTGCATTTGATGAGTGTAATCCATCGTTTTTACCTCCATCAGGAGCCTGTGGTCTGTCTGTCCTTCTCAAAAACTATAGGTGGAATAACATGAGGTTTGCTTTGTCCAGCATCAGGCCAGGTTTTAGATGCATTTATACACAGTCAGCGAAACGTTGACATGGACAGGAGTGATGTTAGGATGTTGATCATTCGGCATTTGAAAGAAAATAAATTGACAATAATTCTAAAAGGTTATTAATTGTTTGGGCCATATCTTCCAGAAAGTTTATTAACTTTAGGGTAAATTTATTTTAACAATTATATTTGAGGAAAAAATGGTGTACCCTGACAGTGTTTTATTACAAGAGCAGATACAATAGGGACCAAAAACATGTCGGTGCAGTCCGGTCATTATAAATGTTTTGTTACTTGGTGGAACCATTAATGAACAACACATCCTCATTATGCTGATAAACACAGAAAAAAAGCATGCATGCAGCATTATGTTTCTTAAGAAATGTATTTTCTCTTGCAAATTAATGACAAATTATTTATAGGACACAGGGTTTTAGTTTGTTTTTCAGATGTGGACATCCACTGCTTTCTCTGGTCCTACTACAGCGGAAGGAATATTTTTAGCTTTTGGTTTGTTAGTTGGACTAGAAGATGAAACAATTAATGAAAGAGGAATAACTTGACCAGCAATAAGACCAGTTATCAAGTGCTGCCCAACAGTAAATCGCAGGAAAATTTAAGTGTGAAGGACCAGCAGAGTGTTTCTGGAGATGCAATGGACCTACTCACATTCAGTGACTGAGGGTTCATCATTATTGAGAGTGAATACTACTCTGTTCTGAAGGGCAATCAACACTATGTCGAGACAGACGTGACACGTATGAATTCAATTTTCTTCATAGAAATTAAAAATAGAAAAGTTTAAAATTGAATCATTTTTTTCAAATTTTCTCTTTAATGTTTCTCTTATATTCTCAGATCAATGTCGATGAAACATTGGATAGAAAAATGGAAAATTAAAAAAAAAAAAGAAAATTACAAAGCCTGTGTCTCTGTTAGCTACCAAGGGCAGCATCTAAGTGCCTGACTCAACCTATGTCTGATTGGCTGGCAGTGACCACTACATCCCATATGGCAAGAATGACAAGAAAGAATCTATGTCCATATTCGTGCTATATACACATCTACTGCACAGAAGGGAAAAAGCTAGATGTGCTAATGTTAGCCTTATTTTGTGTAGTGTCCATTCTATATAAACATTTGTAGCTGCATCTGCTGCACAGACTGAAATTAAAATGAATGAAAAACAAACAAACAAACAAACGGATAACCACCAATCAGACTGTATGTTAGACCATCACAGGAAAATGTACATGCTGTGTGAGTAGGAGGAATGGTTGTGATTTTACACAGAATCATTTATAGCAGCACAAATCCTCCTGCCTCACACCTGATTCACACTGACAGGCCTTACACAGACCAAAAATGGACCTTTGGGTGTCTCATACTCTGGTTCTTGCTGTAGTATAGTACAGGTGAGCGGACACGGTTGGAGTTTAATTAACATGATATTTGTGTTGAAACCTGCCAAGATATGAGGTTTCACACTTCAGGTTAATATTTAAAAAGCTCTGTGTGAAAGAGTTCATCATGGGACTAATGCATCCAAAACACACAGGAGATAAAAGTCAAACCGTAAGTAAGTTATCTATTTGTCATCAGGTCCGCTCCCTTTGGCCTCTGCCATTTTATACTCAGCTTTGAGATGTAAGTGTGAAGTGTGTGTACTGTAGTGTGTCTGTGGCCATGTGTAGGTTACACTAATGTAACACTACAAGAATTGGTGTTTAGTGCAAAAAGATGATTTGCCAGGCTCTGAAAACTCAATTTCCTGCTGGCTGTGGAGAACTTTGAGTGTTAATTACCCTGGGAATGGTGCCTTTGATTGATTTCTGTCAGTGTCCTTTAAAGCAAATAGTGTTTTTCCCGTCTCAAAGCACTTGAGGTATAATACTTGATCTTAAGCTCTCACCAGAGAAGACATTCATTTTAGTCAACTGAGAGCACTGAAGCAACACAATGCAGCTGAGGGTCATGGGAAGTCAATAGTGAATATATGCCTCATTTATCCCCTGTAGATACAGAATATATACACACACAGTAAGGAGGAAGAGGGTTTATGTCACAGTGTTAATTTTGTGATGAATTTATACAGGTCTGACACTTGTCTCAATTTGTGACAACGTTTCTCAAGGCCATCAGTGAAGGCGTCAGTCTGCCTGTGTAATCCTGTCCCCAAAATGTCACTGTGTGTGCACACTTACAAGGCTGTCTTTGGAAAAATGAAAGGACCACAGCGGAGGGAGGCGGGTGTCGCAGATTTCTGCATTTGAATCAAGGGAAGAGGGAGGTAATGAGTGAAAACAAATAAGGAATTAAAACATGACATCTTCCTCTGCACCCTGATTAAAATGAAGCTATGTTATGTTTACTGAGGGTTGTGATTGTATCCACATCCCTAAATACTGAAACCAGATGCTCAGTCAACAATAAAAACATTTCCTTGTTTTCTCACGGGGTTGATAGCGCAAGCAAACACAAAGACAGTCCTGGAGAGAGAGAGAGAGAGAAAAAAAGTCACCACTTCCAGACAGTTACTGTTTGCAAACAAGTAAAAGCTCATCCGAAATCTGGTGATACTGATGATGGCTGCCTGCTGAAACAGCTGCACTCTCCCTAGAATTAAATAAATGAAATAAAAAGGAGTGTGCATCATGCATAATTATTCATTTTAGTTAAGTTTCCATTCTTTAGTGATTATTCAATCACATCTGATGATTGCTATCATTTAACGCTGCTAAACCTTTATCTAAATCTTTATTTGGCATTAAGCGACGGTCTCCATGAATCACTGCATCAATTTCTGGTACAAACATAAAGTGCATATTGTGGTATATGCAATGTTTGAGCCAAGGGTGTTCTGGGAACACTGGCAATGGCAAAAGGCTCACACAAAATTGGCATTAATACGGATTCTTAATCAAAGAAATAAACACAGGAATGTTAGGGAGATCAAGCAGGAACCTCTGTGGCTGAAAAATGAATCCAACACAGAAAAGCAAAAAACTGCAGTTCCTCAAATTGCAGCTTGTGTCACGTCATTTGTAATGACAAAATCATTATTATGAGAGATCACGATTGAACCATATGTTGTATGTATGAACCCCTCCATTCCGAATGCCCCCCCCCATAGTACGCAACGGACAGATGATGGATAGTAATAGCGGACCGTAATCACCACGCCATGGCGGTAGATGTTATAGCAGAAGAATAAGCGCCAGAAATCCAAATCACAAGTGACATAAACGACAATCATTTGCCTTTATGCTAGGCTTCAAATGATTGGCTTAACAATCTGTGGGCTCAGCACGTTTAGCCTACTTTTATCCTACTACCTACTACTATGATCCCCTCCCCCAAAAACAATAAAAAAAAAACTATTTTTTTTCTCACTTTCAAAAAAATTGTACGCACAGTGCGTACAGGATTCCGTCTGGCGGCACCACTGGTTGGAGTTGTCTTTTTCATCTTATGTCTATCTAAAAAAAAAAAAAAAAAAAAAAAAAAAAAATTCTTACACCAATATACTGCAGTTCACCTTTAATGAATATAACAACTGGGTGTGACACATGCAATTGCTGCAATTTTCAAAATTTGTGCTCCTTCTCAGACTCATAACTCAGTCAAGTCTGACCTAACAGATATGAGGTGAATCGTGAATGAACAGCATGTGAATCGTGAAGGTATCAGCTCAGAGATGAAAACTACTATCATTATCATTACAAGTCTAAATCTTCCTTAAGGACTATAATGTTTTTTAAGTTTTCAAAGTAATCCTGTGATACTCTGTGCATCCATTGGCACTCTGCAACCACCTCCTGTTAATAGTTAATTATACATACGTCTAATTGTGTCACTTTGCCAAAGACTCACAAATGACCCATCACAACACAGCTGAATTACCAAAAAACAAATAACAAATCTTGCTATAGATGTCGTTTAATCTCTATGGTTTTCAACATGAGAGCCTTGGTTGTTGGAATTTGAACTCCCTTGGTAAGTTGCATGTTGGTTGCATTTCAGTGTTTTATCAAATGTAAATACCCTGTGGTCTCCAAATCTGCTGCCTGACAGCGTTCATAATTTCTGCCTTGACACTGGTTTTGTGCCAGAAGAGCCGTGTGCTCCTCTTACATTTGACCTACTTTTAATACAGTATGGATTCCATTTAAAATCTAAAAAGTAATCTAATGCCTCGTGTATATGCAAATGTCATCTACGGCATTACAGTATAACCCTATCCAAAATTTTCATTTCACTCAATTAGAAAAGGTCACCAGAACACTGTTACAGGCCTCATTCAGTTTCATTCAAGCATGTCTCAATTTTGCACTTACTCTCTCCCCTCTATTTCCCTCAGTATTTACCTCCATCAAAAAAAAAAAAAAAAAAAAAAAAAGAGAAAAAAATGTCACAAGAATAATAATTCCACTTGGGAACTGAATGGCAGAGATGTCAGATTAATATGTGCAGGGACATTGTGAAAATTAAAAAGGTTCCCTGTGTTCCTGTAGGTAGATTTTTGGATTCTGGTCAGCAATATAAAATGTTCAGTTAAGCCGGAATTTTTAAACAGTGGGTTTAATTTAAGGCTCCATCTGAAAAACAGTGCTGCGTTTGAAGCAGCCCTCGGTGGTGAAGGAGGGATCACACATACTGGGGTCATGCACACACCAACTGTGAACCTCTTGAGTGTTAAAAGGCTTGAACAATTTGTTTCTCTGAAACATGCTTGCTGCTGTGTTTTGTTAGAGGGGCGATATGTTTCCTCACTTATAGATTTCTTCATAGACTGACACGTTTGTTGTTAGCTTCTTTGTTTCATTTGTAGCTAAGGTTCAGTGGTTGCTGTGGCTGCATATTGACTTTTACCAGGAGGCTCTTTATTGTTCTGCTGGCTTATCAAAATTAGTAAAAACTTTAAGTAGCGACACTTGAAGGGATGGCTATGGTGTGATGCAGTGATGTGGATTCTACCTCATGTCAAAACATGCCACTGCAGCCCAGCTGTCTATTGGAGACAGACTAATTTGCTGTACCCTGTGATATCTTGAAGAAGTAGGTCATTCTTGTCACATTTCAATTATAATCAGTTATATTTGTTAAAGATGGCTGTTAACTTGACTGACTTTCCAAGTTTGTTCACACACATTTCAGCACAAACTGTTGTTAATCTCCATCCTGCCTCTCCAGCCACAGCCTCACGGTGCTGTGTGTTGAGAAAACAATGATGCTGTCCATGGTGCTGAAGTAACCAACAGATTGTACAGTCTCATCATTTGATATTTAAATGTACTTTTATGAGACATATTGTGAATATGTTCAGAGCAACCAGGGCTTCCTGAAGCAGTGACACAGCAACTGTTAGAATTAAATATTTCTTATTGATCTAAAGTTAGTCCCTATTATTCTATATAGTGTTAGTATATTATTGTTGGTTGGGAAGAGCATACACTGTATGTGTAGCTTTGTATTGTAAATATTTGGTTGTAAGCAGCATGCTAATTGTCAGATTATTATTGAACCATGTTATCCCTCTAAGACTGTTAATGTTTTTATATACTTACACTTGTTTGCTATGTGTGGTTTATATTTAATTATTTTGCAGCTATGAGAAAATAAACATATGTGGGCACACAGTGATACAGGGTTTGAAATCCACCCACGTGCAAACTGTAAGTAAAAAAAAAAAAAAAAAGTGTGACAGGTCTTGTGCTTGTGTTCCAAGCCAACATGGCAGCTCCTGTATCTTATTCTGATGCTTAAACACAAAGCAGGAGCTCATGTGTGCAGGGATAATGAGCACATGTTCAAGCACCCCTCTCATTCACATGCAGTGTGCTATGCAAAAGAGAGAGGAGAAATGCATGGAAATGATTTATTTATTTATTTATTTATTTAAGATTGATTTGTATTTGCCCTCATTTGAAAGCTGTCGGTGCAGAGAGCCAGGAAACCTGAGGAAAGGGAACGTCGCAGCCAGAATTCAACCTTGGAAATTGTAGTTATGTGGTATGTACCTGAACCAACAGGCTACTGGGGAAGCCACACTGTACAAGATCTGTAAGCACTAATAAGCAGCCAGGTGCATAAGGTGATGACATGAATTTATGGAGATTTGGATACTATGTTTTTTGTTTGTTTGTTTTTATTAGATGATGCACCGCTGTAATGTTGGCATGTCACTTTAACCATATTGTACTATTATATTATTCTAAATTCAGTTGGTGGAAATACAGCCCAATGATGGCTATGTGTGGCTAGAGTTGTCATCATGTAGTTTTGAATAGATGTGGAGTTTGCACACTGTAATTACACATGAATGTACCCTTATTAGACAGTGATTCAATCGTTGAATCTGTGTAGGGTCAAATGTATATATCCCACATTCAATTGCAAGCTAATAAGCCTATAAAGTGCTGAACAAGCTCTCTGATTTCATACATAATTATGTTTGCATAGGAAATGATATGTTGTGTACTGTAAAATTCATCTGGACTGGACCTAAAGTTGGATAAACATAACTGTTACCTTCATGTGATAAATGCACACAAACATAAATTGGTCCTTAAAAATTTATATGACAGTCAGAGATATGAAAATGTGTATTTACGAGACATTCAAGTTCATGTACTTCATACATATTTTATTAGACAGGTTTTTGAAAAATTTAGTATGCAGAATCTAACGAGCTCTATAAAGTTCTGACAGCCACTTTTTGCTCTTAGATTCACAGAAGCATCTTTGCAGAACATCTCATTCCTATATTGCTCTCGCTGTCATTTAAAGATCAAGGTGTGAAAGAGGTAGTGTACAACATGTGAAAATCTATCTACAGTATGTGCGTCACTGCAGGTTTTATGGGTCAATCCATAACTGCGATATTCATTTCACAATTTGCTCTGTTTTTATGAAAGTACCCTAACATGATTCAAGAGAATAGCCCACAACCAGGAAGTATTTTCAATCATACCTCGCAAACTCTTTGTGTGTGTGAGACGTGATGTGAGGGAGGCAGTAAAATTAAATTAATCAGTTTCTCTTAATTGGTTACCAGGATTTGGCATTTCAGTGACATTTTGCTTTGGTTATTATGTATGTTACATAGTCTTCCAGGTGAGAGCGGATATTGACTTTTTAGTTACTGTTATCCCGAGATAACAATTTAATGACATTATCTTGAGGTATTGAATATTATTTTTCTAAAGATCACATATTAAAATTAAATTGTCTGTGCATAGTCGGCTCCTGTACTTTGTACTTCTTAATTTGATTTGATTGTCAGAGACTGGATAAAATAAATAGGCTGGACCTGAAACTGCCATTATGTTATGACTGATTGGACAATTAGATATAATTGGATACCTTAAGCATTAGGATTCATTACTCAAGGCATTATCAACGAATAGGGGCTTGAATATTACTCTTAGAAATTGTTGTTGATCATTTCTGATTTTTCTACACTTATATAATTATGATACACAGGCTGTTACTGTTAAAATCATGCAGGTTATGGTGTGGCCATAAATCACAGTATTCACTAAGAATAAACCACGACTGTGACCACCTTCTGCATCAGTCAGCTCAAACTGGAACACATTAATACAGTATTTGAATTGTGTTACTGTATTCAAATACTACAAGTCTCTGTTCCTATACCACATCTGCCTCTTTTGAAAAAATAAATAAATAAATAAAATAAACATTGAATAAAAGCATTTTCAGTGTTGTTGAGCATAGAATCAGTCAGCAGTTTTTCTTGAATGTGACCACATTCTTGAAGATTTATGACTCCCACTGTCCCCTTGAAGTCTTTATAATAGTAATTGTGTACAGATTCGCACATCATCAACATGTCACTTCCCCACGAATAATCTCCTGTGTGCATGCTGTGATCTGGGAGAGTCTGACAGTTACAGCAAACCCTTCATTATTCACTCCCCACATACAGTTTCATACTTATCTTTGTATTTGCACACTTCTAAAACCTAGCGACAGCCGGACTGACAGTATGTGACAGCTAAACATAAGTTCCACATGTATTTGAGGGTGTGAAAGGATCAGATTCTGACAGAAATGTATTTGGCACATGATGTATTCTGAAGCCTATGACGAGTATGTTTTTTCCATCACCAAGTCAAACTCATTGAGAATGTGTGAGAATGTAAATTTTGGTTGTCAAGTAAATCTTATTTGGTTCCTCAGAAACAATTATGTCCATGTCTAGTGCTGATGTGAGACACAAACAGTGAAAAATGGAAAGTAGTTCTGTTCAGAGGACGGCAGCAAGGAGGGTTGTCACAGTGGGGGAATGATATCACAGATTGGAGGATGAACATACAGTACTGTACACAGAGGAAGACAAAGACCAGACTTGAACATTCCCTATTATAATACAAAGGGAACGCATGAGCAAGATGGTTTAATGTAGTCTACATTAGAGGACAAAAAGCCATGCATGTAAACTGCTGACATGCTGTGCTGACACACTGCTCAGTATGATAGTGTACTCTGCACTTTATTCTTTTCACCAGCAACACAGTTATAGAGATCATTGTACTTAGTTATTTAAAACACTATCCGCTTTTGATATTTTTATTCTACCTCTGCATATATTATGCATATACGCTGTGTTTTACATATAGATTAAAGTTCAACTTAAATTAAAATGTGCTGCAGCATAAATATCTGCTGGTCCTCTGCCAGAAGCACCAAAACCTTTATCTCCTCCTTTCAAAAAAAAAAAAAAAAACAACAACAAAACACACACACACACACACACACACACACACACACACACACACACATAAAACAGAGTAATAATTATGAATATTAATTAAACCTGAAAGCAGCATTGAATTGGCCAGACTCTGTGCTCAGGTGTGAAAGCAACCCGCATGGTCACATGGCCACATGGCCGCATGACGATGGACAAGGCGTGCAGCATGGAAGACGTATTTCCACCGTGTCCACTAGGTGGTGCCAGAGACCATGCCACGAGCTGACATCTGCTTGTGTGTCTGATCTCAGACAGAAAATGTAATTGAAATGGAAAAAAATTCCATAAAGTGTCATTTTCTGATTTCAGTAGGTGGCGCTGTGAGCAGAACTCATGTGAGTATGCAAGCATGTTGAGGGGTAGACTTTTATCATGTAAATAAAATTTTGACCCATTAGGATGACGCATGATGGAGTTATAGATATTGATATTTCACGGCAAAGGATTGGAATTTGCCAGTTCGGACGAAGTATGCGGGTGTGCGAGTGTGTGCTGTTCGAATTGCTGTGGCGAAGCATCAAAGTGGTTGGAGACCCCTATCAAATGGAAATAGGTCATTCCTCACCTATATGTCAATTTTCATGGCAATATGAACTAACCACATGGATGCCATTACAGGAAACTTCACAGCAGTCATCATGTAGCTTCACCATCTTGTTGAGTATGTTTTAGAGCAGAAATGAAGTGGATGGGGTCAAGTATGTTGGATTGCTAAGTATCACTGGTCATTTCCTGTTACCACCAGGGGGTGCTATGAGTGCTATGAGTGAGGAGGAATATCAATATATTGTTGCATTCAGGGCAGAGCGCTTATCATATCCAGAAATCTTCAAGTCATTTAGAAGTATTGCATCATGAGAGCTGTTCTTGCTGGGTCAAGAATATGTCACGGAAATTGGCGGGACCATAGTGGCCACACCCATTGATGTTTTGATCAATTTTAATGCCCATTGTTTGGACAAAATCCCTAAGAAGAGTTTGTTCAAATACCAGGTGTGGAAATTGCCAAAAACGGGCGACAAAAATTGACCATTCAAACCAAAATGACCAACTTCCTGTTAGGTTCAGGGCTTCACTCTAAGAGGATTTTTCGGTCATCTTGACGTGTTCTATCAGTCTGATCCTGATCCCTCTTTTGTTTTTTTTTCTTCAGAGTTGTAGAGCATAAACAAACTGATCAGATGTTTTATGTAAATAAAGACAGCTTCAAATTTACCTAAAACATATTTTGACATTTCAGTGCAGTAATAGTTACTCGTCAGCCAAGACAAATTTACTGTTCATGAAACAAGTAAATAAAAGTCAATATATCGCCCAGGCTGATATATGTGACTGTCTCTGTGACTGTGGATGGTGGATGATGAATGCTGATTTCAGTTGGACCTTTCAGTTCCTACACTGCTGACCTGTCTGCAGGTTGTTACCATCCTGAGCTAATTAAGCTAACATCTATTTACCACAGTGATGATCACTCAATCATGACTGGACCTAAGTAGTCATGTGATAAATGCAGTTGGATGACAATACAGTAGATGTAAAATGTGGATGATTATTAGATCTCTCTTTTTTCCCTTTATCTTATACTGAAATGTAAGACACTACATATACCAGTATGTCCCTTTATGATACCTTACTGTATATAATATCAACATATATTGACAGGCTCGGGGGTATATGTATATACATATATATATATAAAACAAGGTATTCTATTTACTGATTTACTGGTTTACAGATGAAATAACAAAAACTGCTCCCAGCCCTGTCACAGCTTCATTTTTCAGTGTTAAAAAATGGGTTCATGGATATTTGTCTTGTGGTTTCAGTCATGGTTTCAGACACCAGTCACATCAGAGAGTCACTGTGTCAAGATTTCTCACAACTCAGTCCCCAATTTCTAAGAGTCAATCCAACAGCCTAAGTGGTAGCACTTTTTTTTCTACACAGTGCTTTTGTATCATTCACAAACACAAAAACACACAAGATCCATATACCAATGACATAATGTATCTGAGGCAATTATGGGTTCAGTATATCTTGCCCATGCAAGGATGATGGAGCAGCCAGGAAATGAACCACCATCAACCACCAAACCTTCAGACTAGCGGACAACCCCTCTGCACCTCCTGAACCCTGCCCTGTCATAAAATCAATCATTTAGCCCCTGCACGAATTGTATTTTACATACTTCACATCTTTTTAAGTTCATCTACAGCACTGAGGCACTTGAAAGACAAAGGAGCTGTCATATGCTGTTAGGTTGGTTACATAATTCAGAACAAGAAGCTCAAAGTCAAAACTAAACAGCTGAGCAATTTCTAACCTAATCAACAAAGCAAATTTATCTCAGTCTGATCTAAGTCCATTATCAGCATGAAGCTAACAACAGCTGCTCTGTTGTAATGGAAATCTTAATTATACACATTAATTATGCTGGGATGAATGCAAGAGAAATGATATATAAGCCATTATCATCAAAATCAACTGAACCATACAAGGCATAATGGACTCTTGCACTACATGCAGACGACAGGAAACATGCTATACTTAAAGCTGAGTTTGTATCACATAAAGACCCCCATGGAGCACACACAAGGCCACGTGAAGACTCGGGCTTCAGCTTTGTTTCTGTCAATCCTCACCTTCGCCCATGATGGGATTTTTATCTGGAGACCTGAGGGAGGGATCTGTTTGAATGGAATCTGGACAGGCCTGGAGATAACCTGCTATTACCACCACCCAGCACCACAACAACCATCAATCTCCACAAGTTTCTCTGTTTACACGCAGGACAGCACAACAGCCATGAGTCATTGCCGCTTAGGATGCAGTTAGAGTGAAATGATGTTTTCCCACCTCCTCTGCCAATCGGCCGGACGCTCCTAATCAAGCTTTGTGGTGGATGTACTGTCAGCGATGAGAGTATCTCACGGATGATGTTGGTAACAGCTGATATCCAACCAGTTATTACGTACAACATTGTTCCCCTCTGATTGCAATCACATGTCTTGGCTTTGTCTCTCATGAACTCCGAGACTCGGAGATCTTTGTGATTTCTCTTGCCGCTTCTTTACAGACTGTCAGATGCACCAAACCCGTCTGATTTCCCACTCTCACTGCACTGCCATCACAATTCATTTTCCATAACAACAGAAGATTGCTGGGTCTCTACAATGTAACCCTGATGAGAAAGGTTAGTGGGTGTGCACCTCCAGAAGAAACCCTTTTTGGCCCTAATTTTGAAAGAACTTGAACACAGCTTTCTTGAAAATAGAGAAGCCCATACACCAGACACTATACAGAAAATACATGTTAGAGTTTATTATATTGTGAGAGAATAGACATGATTGAGAAAAAAAAGCAAAACAGATGTCTTCTTGGTTCTCTGCTAAAAAAAAAAAAAACACATTCATGTACACACAGACATCCCAAAGCTGCATCCTACTCAGTCATACATCACTATTACTTCACCAGGAAGTAAACATAGTTGCCTATATTTACTGTACGTTTGGAGTGCTGTAATGGTTTCATTGGAAATGTAACATACAATAACTATATTAGAAATATGTCAATGCTGGCAGATACATAAGCTCTATGGGAGAGAGGAGAGGCAAATATCAGCAGAGTACAGAAATCTTTTGTGCATCAATATAACTAAATAAGATAATAATAAATAGGAAGCAAGTTAGAGAGCAGTATCCACAACACTGTATCCATCCATTTAAAAACTCCCTGAAGGAGCATTTTCTCATGTTTCATTTCGGATCCCTATCTATAGGTGTTTTTTAAAACATGAGTCTATTTTGATTTAACTCATCTTGATTTCTAATATGTGCAGCTTTAATTTGTGTGGACACACAAGCAGCTAAGGCAGTTAAAAGTGATTATCTAGAGCACTTACTTTGGAGTATAAACAAAGATTTTAAAGCACAATCCACAATCTTAATGCATTTCATTCTGCTTTACTGCTTTCAAATGCTACCTTGTGTATATAACAACATTTTGCACCATTGCTACTTAAATTTTATGGTACAATTGATAATTACACAATGGACACCTCAGGTGCATTCACTTTGACCTCAAAACCATTTGCTTTAAACAATTTGCCCAATGAATGTTTTCAGAACTATATAAAATGAAATGAACAAAGCAATAAAGACAGTGTCCTTAGAGATACTTTCGTAAGTATTAGCTGCACTTAGTGATGAATAAACAAAAAACATGAATAATCACACAATAAGTCGACTTACAGGTTACTTTATTAACCATGAAAAAACTATTTACACTATAAGCTACACTCAAAGACACAGGGCTCTAATTTCATAGACCTGGAGGAAGCGAAGTGCAGAGCAGCTCCACCGTGCCAACATGGCGTGTCCAGGTGCACTTTGCAATTTTTGTGTGCTGCGCATCCTGGTGCAAATACTCCTCTTTCCCACAAACGAAGGAGACAGCGACGCCAGACGGCCAGACTTCTCCTAGGAGGAAACTGATGTTTTGGTCCGGGAGGTCAAAACTCACAGTGGCCGAATATATGGTAACATGAACAGACCTCCATGGACTGACGAAGCAAAAGTCGTCTGGAGGAGGTTACTGATAATGTTAATCAGGTTTTTCCTGATGCACTGAGAACCGTTGCCCAGTGTAAAAAAAAACAAAAAACACCTTTTTTCCACTAATAAAGACGCTCACATTTAGAAACCTACATTTAAACCCGTGTAACAAAGATGAGTCGTGTTCACAGATTACAACATAAACAAATCCCATGCATAACAGGGATGAAATCTGAAGCACCTGTGAGTAAAGGAGGCATCACCAGGCTCCGTGGCCTGGCCGTCATCGGTGAGCGTCTCTCTTTTTCTCTTTTCTTTTGAATTCTCTGAGATGAGACATGCTGAATATCTACTCACTTTCTGATGCTAAGGCTGTTTGTAGCTGAGAGAGATGTGAACTCCTTAGTTTGCATAACAGTTTCAGCTGTGTTCATTCAGTCAGGTTGAGTTTCCATTACGCGTGGCAGCCGCCTTTGATCTGTCATCAGATGTGACGGGTCAATCGATATAGATATAAATTTATGTGCTGATTCAGATAGTCACATTGAATAGTGGTTGCTGTGATTATTCATTAGATTGAAATGTGCCTGACATGCTGGAAACCTGCCTGTGAGGTTTTGGTGACATGTGCACACTGTGCGCTCGACCAGCCGTGCTCCGCCTTATGCCAAGAGTAGACCAGGTTGGAGCTGGTGAACTTTCAGCGCACTGTTGGCGTGACCTTTTGGCACAAAATTGTCAGTGCGCCAAGCTACACCTCCCCCTACTGCGCCGCCACACCCATCTTGGTGCACCTCAGTCTACCAAATTGCCAAATTGACTGCGCGTCATGTTCCGCCAGACGAAATTACCACTGCGTGGGGTTCGCCACCATCCACCACACCTGCACCTGTTACGGAATTAGAGCCCACAGCGTTATATGGATTCGATCTTGTCAGTAAAATGAGAAAAAATGAAAAACTAAAGCTCAAACTCCACTGTTGATAATATTTTGATGAAGATCCAGTTTACTCCTTGTAATATTATTACACATATTATAGTTATAATTTTAGAATAGCTGCTGTAGCTGATGCTGCATGGGTAGTTTTTGCAGGAATTTTACATGATGTTTTGTTTTTCAAGCCATTTCTTCAAGTCTGTATTCTATGCAAACATATTAATTAATTAACACAAACATTACAGTACTTGGGTGGAGCTTCTCTTTAAGCCAACTTCATGCTTCAGCAGTGCTGAATGACAGAATCACTGAGCCTGGAGCATAAGTGCGCTGTGGGGCTGATAGGTTTGATTACTGTTTAATCTATTGAATATAAATAAGAATTATAGCAGGATATTGCTTTTAAAGCTGAAATCAACTCTTAAAGAGTTGATTTCTATTTCTGTCTGCAGCCTTTTACTACGCAGTTACTTAATTCATACCAAGTTACAGCAAGCAAACTGACCCTTGCCATTATTAAAGATCACACACATACACACACAGAGACACTCTCTCAACACGATCACAAGAGAGTTTGGTTGAATGATAATATTACCATTATTTTTACTATTGTTAATTCAAACCTAGCTCAATTGTATTCTCAGTAGGAAGCCAAATAAAACAACATGACCTTTACCCTGCGGAAGAGTTCTTCTTGCGCTAAACATATACCATCATAAATGACTTTTGTACATTATGTGTCTTGCCTCTCCCAATTGCTGTGGTTTGTTCACAGCAGGAAGAGCGGTGAAAGCCAGCGGAGCACCGCTTTTTCAGATCACTCCAGGCAACGACTGCGGCTCATTATGCAGGGGAAAGCAAATCATTTCTAATGATTTTCAAAGCAAAGCTGACACTGAACATGATGGAGTTATTTTTAGGTCCCCTCTCACCATCTTATATTTCAGCTGAATCTACCTCAGCTCTAATTCATGGCTGTAATTAAGGCTAATCATGTGCCCTGTGTTAACTGTAACAAATGAAACCTGCTGCCCACAACTCCTCTCCACTTTTTCCTGTTCTTTATTTTAACATGACTTATACGTCTCTGATTCTGGTTTATTTTTGGCATCTCACACATTTTGTTCCATTTCCTGCAGCAAAATCATTTGTCCATCTGGATCACATCGCCTTTATTAATCACTTTAACGAATCCAGCTTGTTATTTATAAGTTTCAAATATAAATTCACATTTACAGTAGCAGACATACACAGTCATGTTCTTCCTATTATGAGCTCAGCTCTGAGAGCGAAAAACTGTCCTTTAAGGAATGATATAAACATGAGCAGAGACATTATCAGGCTGCAGTTAGCAGTAAAGTGACACTGAAGTACACTTACTCCTTGATTTGTTGCTGTAGGACTTTGCATTACCAGAACACCGCTGAGAGCTTTCTTTTCAGACATCTAACTGAATTAGTATAGGTTTGTTTTAAAAAATGCTTTATTAAAGACCTGGATTGCTTTAACTGTAAATGCAATGAAAGGTTTAAAAGGCAGTCATTGGTACTTCAGCTACATCAAGGTTGTTGCTTTTTGGATTTCACTCAAACTCTGTGAACAAATCAATAATTTCCTCTGAAATGGGGCTCTTTTCTTAAACAAAGGTTAAAGAAAGGTTAAACAAAAGTAATCGAACAAACTTATTATCTCTCCACCGGAGGAACGGTCCATTTTACAATGTCCCGTGAAACTGTCACACAGTGATAAACTAATTTTCACCTGCTGATTCTTTTTTTTCCCCCATTCCCTGTTACTATTTTTGAAAGCTGTCCCATCTGGCCGCTCCTCACAACAATATTACCCAATGAACTTTCATTTCCTCTGTTGTTAAATAGAAATGAATCTGCTCTACATCACAGGTGGGAGGCACATTTAATTGACTTGTGTTAACATCTCTCTGTGCCTTGTACACCTGGTGTCTTTCTATATGCACATTTTATAAAAGCATTTTATTCCAGTGCGTTAATGTGACAGTTAACCCACTCAGAGACAATCACATCAAATCTACATAATGATGTGACTTATGACAAGACAACAAAGTGACAGGTTTGATTGAAAACTGTCTGGTTTATAATATGGATTCCTACTGAACATAAGTGTGGCTTATGAAATACCAAAGCCAGGAACCAAGTGAAATAGCATGGAGTGGCTTTCCACCACTGAATGAAAATTTCTTTTTCTAATCCACTCCAAATTTAGAAATGTCCTTCCTCCAGGCTTTCAGTTCACTCAATATTTTTCCATGGAGTGGCTTCATCAACTAGTACCCCAGATCCCACTGTGCAAATAGCCAGTGATGGAGCTTGAAGTGAGGACAAACCTGTTCTTCAACTGACCTCTTTGATTGTAAATATATACCTAATAGGAGTTCATGGGTACATCATGTAATATAAAAAACTACTGGGAACTGAGAAAAACAATGGATTTTTTTCTCTCTTTTACATGAGTGCCCTGGCCAATACAGAAGGAATGAATGAAATGATTGTGGGTTTGAAGGTTATAAAAGCATGTGGCGACACAGGTGTTCTGTGGAGAGTGAGTGAGGTTATTGACAATGGTTTGGACTCAGATTCAGATTGCTTAGACTGTGCGTGTGATCATGATGACGCAGGAGAGTATTCAAGTCTACTTGCTCAGTAATTTTTGTGTTTATTTCGTGTTTAATTGTGTAATTTGTTTGTTTGTTTTGTCGTATTATGATTAATTATGATGATTATGAATTATGATTAAAATGTGTAATTAAAATTCCCAATAGAAAAAAATATTTGCTCAGTGTACAGTTTGGTATTTTCCACTTGAAGATATGATAATCTAACTGCAAAGATGCATTTTTGGTTGTATAAAAGGAGAAGTACTGATGCCTGCTCTTCAGTTGCTCTGCAGACAAATTTGTTAATGAAGCCTGTCTCATCCACAAATTCTCCACAAGTAATATGTAATTTTATCTGGCATTAGAAACCCATCACAGTGGCAAGCATTTAACATGAGGGCGTTTACTGTTCCAAACATAGTTTTGCAATAATGAGTCCAATTTGGACCAGCAGCCTGCTGGAGCTGATCAAGGTACAGCTGAGCTAAAATATTCATCTTACTCATTGGTATATATCAGTTCATCAGTGTGTGTGTATAATGTCTATATACAGTATATACTGTGTGTGTGTGTATGTGTGTAAATAGTGTGTAAATATATATATAGTACAAGATTTAATGTTAGTGTTATTTAGATTTCTTTTACATTTTGTGAAGAGTTAAGGTTAAAAAGAGCCCCAATAAAGAAAAAAAAAAAACTTGTCGCCTCTGAGCGGGGAGTCTAATTTGTCTTCCAGTGCTCTGAAAAGCTAAAGCTATATAAATGAGAGAGCCAATGGGAGAAAGAAAAAAAAATCTTGCAACATTCGTTTTTGATTGACTATCTGTATATCACGGGTCTTCAAAATGAACATCAATTTCATCTGATCTATTGCCTGACAGAGGTTAAATTGGATCCCAAAGAGAATAATATGACAGAAATGAAATCAACATTTCCATTTTCTGCTTTCTCTGCCACCTATCATAGTTGTTGATTCAATGATTAAATAAGTATTTTGTTCAAATTGCAGGAACATAGTTGGCAAACTTTTCAAACTGAAATTCAAACAGCTCTCAGAGAAACGTCATGTCCTTGTAATTCAGAGCTGTTATCAAAATGTCAGACAACATCTGCGATAGAATGGCTCATTGCCTTTTTTTTTTTTTTTTTTTTTTTAAACAATGGCTTGTACATTGAATACCAAACATATCAAACATTTACCATTCTTTTCTACAGTTTCATTCATATAAGAATATTATAGGAAATTATTTTCCTATCCTTTGGAAAAAGCACAACTTTGTTGTTTGCAAGTAATTTTAATAAACTGTGCTGTAGAGTGATGACAATTACCTCACAATGCAATAGCTGCTGTATGTATATTAAACTATCCCCTTATTTCCTACACAATTAACCTTGGGCTAATGCTAATTCAAGTCTTCAGTGGCCACTGGAAATGATGGATAAACAAAAGAGAGCCAGGAGAATAAAACTGTGATGATTCAACACTAAAGACACATACATAGTTTTCCAGAGTAAAGAGTGCTCTGTCGCACAACCAAGACATAGTAAACAAATAACAATATGCAAGAGTCTACTACCCACCCCCACAATAATCTATAATTGGATGTGGACACACCTCCTGTGGTTCATTACATGGACAACCCAGATTTGTTCTGGCCTTGATCAGGTACATGTAGCATCCTAAATACACTGGTATACACTGTGAGCCATAACAGCCTTGACTGATGAAACAAGCTGAACATGCTCTCACATTAGGGTTAGAGTTGACAATTTTTCAATGAGGATATTCATTTGAATATACATTTTTGATGGACCTCAGAAAATGATTTGAGTCCAGGGTTGAGAAAGTGTGTTGAAATACATATAAGTAATAATGAGCCTCTGAAATCTGCATTTCATGAACATGCCCATGAAGTGATGTACCTCTTAATAACACCAGCATATGCGGTTATGATTCTGAATGTGTCATAGCAGCCAGCAAAGACAATGTTAGAAGTAGCGGCCTTGCCAAGGCACTAATGTTAGGCTATTTACATGTTTCAGTGACACACCATGTTTGAGGTGGACAAATGATGGGTGACTGTTTGACTTCAGTCTGCATGCCACCTCCTTGGAGTTGTCCTTTAGCCTCCAGAAATGATCCCCCACGTTGTGTATTTTGATATTTAGGGTAGCTGTCCCCTAATAGTTTCCGTAAGCCGGGAGAAGTCCTGCTTGTGGCACATGTGCTAGGAAAATAAAGTCGCTGCTTTTCATTGTACTCCAAATTATTATGCTATTACTAAATATCCCCAGGTAGGCAGTTACTTTAAAGGTGTGTAAATGGCATCTGTCTGTGACTGACTGAGTGACTGAGTGCTGCCAATTTCCTGAGGGATTTGATTTTTTTTTTTCTCTCTTTGACAAACTGGCCAATCAGAACTGACAGTCTTATCAAAGGCTAGAATTTGGTTGATTATCCGGGGCAGTCCTGTCCCACATTACAGCTCAGATTTGCAAACAATAGTGTACTTAGGGTAACCCTATTTAATCCAATTACAAAATAGCACTACACGTGTGGTGTGTATCCAAAGCCCGATATAGATTATTCCTCTGTGCCATGGAGCCCCTCTGTTGTCCCATAACTATAACCAACAGATCAGTAAGCTACACTGTTGCACTGGGTAACATGTTCCTTTATAAACAAGCACACTGTAGTTTATTTAGACTAAATCCCACATACACAATATTGCCACTGGAAATACTCACTAGACTGGCAAGTATTTATTAACATGCACCTGAAAATAGTCCCCAAAATGCACATGTTCCTCCTACTTGAGAAATATTCATTAAAAACTTTGAAGCTGTCTGTGGAAAACACCGTACATTAAATATACTGTATATATATCAGGGACGATTGCTCTAAGAGTGCAAGGGAAGCTCAGCTTCCTCTAAAATGTCAACAAATAAATGGTCAAAAATGAACAGTTTAGTTTACATTTCATTGACTAAAAATGCATTAGAACATGTTCAACTATCAGATCAGTTCGTTCAGAATCAGCTTCATAACTCCAGGTTGACAGATGTGATTTTCTTCTCATACACTCCTGTAGCATCACAATGCATTAAACATGTTGAAGCTCAGCATCCACAGACTTCAGTGGGGCAGCATAGAATAGTTTTTTTTCACTGCAGTGACATTTTACGGTCATTGGATAAATAGTGCGATGATGTCCCTCCCATGGACGCTCAACGTCTCTGGGAGTGAATGGAGCAGTGGGTGGACCTGGGTGCCGGGCTTCTGCCTGATGACTAGAGGATAAGTCTAAAGGCTGAATCCCTTTTTGATTGACAGCTACTTTGAAACATATACCAGCATTGAAGCATTTTCAGGTTCAGTCCCATTGCGGATTTTGCAAGTGAAATCAAGAGACAAACTGCAGCTCATTTTTTTGGTATTTGCTTGACGATATAGCCCATTTCCATTGTACATATCATACACTGTTAATAAAACACAAATATAGCATTTCCTTGTTTCGTTTAACAGAACTGTCATGTCTCCTTGTTCAAGTTTAATATAGTCTCGTTAGCTCAGAAGTAACTGACTTTATAGCCTGTGGCTTGACCTTACCTGAGTTATTTGTATATATTTTCAGGCCGAACCCGGTGCGCCTGGTCAGGTGGGTCAGGCCAGTTGACAACTCCGACTGACATATGGAAAGAGTTCGATGGCCGGAGCAGTTTAATCAGTGCCGATTAAACTTCTAAATGAATGCATGCTCCAGATCTGGCTCTTTCCCTCTATTCTTACTCTTTTAAACAGTAAGAATAGAAAGATTTGATAGTATTTTCCATCTTTACTGAGCATAAGATTTGTTCAAAATGAATTAAAAGCCTGTCCCATATAGACACCTGCCTCAAATATAAGCTGGTTTAGTTCGGTAGTTGAAGCAAATAAAAGCCTGGGGTTCTGTTTGAGAATTTACAGTATATACTGTATATATAAATTGGCATTTGTAAAAATGTGCAAATTTTCACTGACAGCCTGGGGAAGGAGGGAGAGAGATGCACTGTTGCTTTGGTCTTTTCATGGTATTTGTTGGTATTTGTACTAACATTGTCCAGACTAAGAAGCTATTTGTAAGTTCTGCTATTGCTATTTGCCAAGAGCTTTATCCAGTGGTGGAGCACAACAATTTTGTTTTACCTCAGTTCTCATCAGTTCTTATATATCACTGAAACCTACTTGCCTGGACTATCTCATCCCTTTTTGAAACTGAGTCACTGTCAGGTATGGTCCTGTCAGGCCTGTCAGGCATATTATTACATCTTGGCAAGGCTGGGAGGGAAACAGCAGTTAATGCAAACTCCAGCTATGTAGCATTAGCAAAAATATAGGAGTTTGGTCTCAAGTGTTATGGACGTGGATCAAAATGTCCTTCCTCTTTACTGAAGGGTTGCAGTAATGCTGTTAAAGTATTCACTTTTTAGTTTATACTACACCTTTTAGTTTTTAGCAACAGAAGTTCTGTCAGCCACGGTATGGTGAATACATTATTTTTTGTAATTTAAGTTTAGGATACTAAATCATAATCATCATATGTAAGACGGGGGGTGGGGTGGGGGGTGGGGTTATATTAAAGTATTAGATCTTATTATTGCACTGTTTTCAACTTACACCAGGATGAAACTCCTCGCTGTAAGCCTGGCATACTGCCTAAACCTTTTAAGGTGGTTAGAGATGTTTTCCCTCTAACTTCCTGCATGGTGTGTACTATTTTCTTGTTGATGCACTGGGGCTCACACCATTTTGGGAAACTGGGCTAAAAGAAGAGAATAGTGGTCACATGCTGAGCTAATACATACTGCCTTATGTCAAGTTGTGTAAGTCACAGGGGTAATCATTAAGATGGTTTAGTAGTTTGCTGTGTGCTCTGTGATTATGCTCTGAAAACAAACCATGTGGCGGGTGGATTAATGTGGTCCAGTGGTGTTTTTAGATCCGGGGGGGGGGGGGGTGTTTATGTGCGTATGAGAGAGAGACAGAGAGAGAGAGAGGGAGAGAGAGAGAGAGAGATGGAAAGTAACCTGCATCTCCAGCCTTTGATCATCAGTGATGTTGAGTGTAATGATTTACAGCACCCAAACCCTTTGAAGGTCCCCCTGCTGAAGCAATGGGCCTGGTCAGTCCTCTGTGCCCCTGTTATTTATTTATTCATCTCTGTGGACCCACACAAGATGAAACTCACGATGCATTAGATTTGGACCTACTGAGATTCAGCAGTATCTGGGACACCTGCTTCAGATACTCCAAGTGCTCTGACTGATGATCAAATAACTGATCAGTGAACTGACTTGAAACTAATTTACACATTTGTGTGGAGGGAGACCTTGGGTATGGTTCAGCTCTAGACTTTTAATCAAAATACTAAAATCAATTATCATTATTTAAGAACTGAATAACTGTTTCAAGATATGAGAAAAGTACCAAATATTTGTCCATTTTTCCAGTGTGAGAACTGGAACTTTTCTCTATCCTATGTTAGGTCTGGAATTGGTATTGGGCATATTACCTTATATAACGATTTAAAAAAAACCCCCGAAATTATGAGGTAATGAATACAAAAGCAGTAGTAGTAGCCCTACCTTCAGTCAGTGAGCTGTAAAACTAATCTAAAATTCAACAGAAACGTGGCTTACAGCAAACACAAGTTGATACAATATGAAACTGTAAACATTAGTGACTGCGTATCACTTTGGTTCCAGTATGTGATTACTCATATACCATAAAACAGGTCAGTCATGAAGAAAATTTGAGTTTGCATTTTAAATCTGACTGTCTGCTGGCTTCAGAGATAAAGTCAAAGGTAATCTCTTCCACATCAGCACCTGCTGTCAAACCAGAGCAAATGAGCGTTTTACTGTAAGAACCAAACTCCTGTTCTTTTTCACATGCAGCTGAAGAGCAAGAAACAACAGCAAGCTAATGACAGAGATCAACCTACAGCAAGACTGTGATGCTTTGCTGGTCTTATGCTCATTACAGCGAGGAGTTTTAAGGGTGATAGTGTCATTGTGACTGGCACATTTAACGGAGGAGCAAGACCAAATCTACGTGATAATATTAGTGTTGCTATAATGTTCAATGTCTGTTTTTAAACCCTGGGTTGTACTTTTTGCAGCCTCTCAGTCTGCACAGATGACTCATTAGTAAGGAGCAGCTTTCTGAGAATCCTGTAGACGTTTATTGTCTTGTTCCCCCGGTGTCACATCACACATCTATTGGCCTAGGTGTGTTCCCCATACAAATATAGCTCCAAGAGGTCTGCGGCTTTGTCGATTATTGGAGAAAACTAAATGTGAGAAACCAACTTCCAGCGTGAGAATAGAGCATGAAGTCTACAAAGAGCTGTTATCCATATTATAAAACCATTAAAAGATTTGAAAATCAATATCTGGAGTTGCTCTGCTCTCACTTTCCTCAGACGTTTGTTCTCTCCATCACAACCGAGGAGGTATGTTCTCCACAAGGGCACAAGTATTGACTTCAGTGTTCTTAGGCTTGTTCATTCCTTTTTATCTGGAATATGTACAGCTGAAGGACCAATTAATACAAATTTAATTAATGTGAAAGCACTATTAGAGGATGTGAGGCCTGTGCGGGGAACATACATTTGTAACACCATTATCCTTTAACTTGATTAGATTTGATTCGTTGAATCATCAAGCTAATGATGGATTACGAACACAGAGGAGTCTAGAAGCAAATCCACAACTAATGGTAGAAAAGGTTGCAAACCACTTCAAACAGTCTACATGAAGAACGTGTCCTCTTTTCTTGTGGCATCCTTCAGTAAACACAAGACTTTGCATCAACATGTTAAAACTGTAAAGCTCTCTTCAAGTATCCCAGCATTGTCTACACTACACTAGGATTTTTTCCTTTGTGAATGCCCTGCAGTGTTTGTGCATTGTACTTTCAGCTAGCACAAAGCACAGCAGGCAAACACATGAGGCTGGTAATAAAGGAACCTGAGAGCTGCAAGCATGCTACAGTATGGGAATGCTCCAAGAAATCTTATTTGTGCTTTTCATGCCCTAAGCCTCTTGTCTTTAATCTATCCCACTTGATGTGTAGGTGTGTATGGGTGTGAAATATGCTTTCCTCCCATGGCATGGATTCCACATTGTTCTTGCCAACAGGAAGGAGAAAATGTTTGGCAAGATTTGGCGCGATTTTCTAAACCTCAAGCACCTACAAAGCAGATTCAAAGGAAGAGAATAAAGAGCAGTGTCGCTCCGAGCATTCATCAGCTTTGTACGCACCATGACATCATCATTTCGTGGTTATGAGCAATTATGTCAGTCACAATACAAACGCAGGGAGATGTCATGACCCTTAGATGACAGCGGAGTCTCCAGGGGAGCCTTCAGGAACCAGACTCAAGTCAGACTCTACAATGCATTTCCCTTTCAACAAAACAAAGCAAGTCCATCGCACTTGTGTTGATTGGTGCACATGTACTGATTTAACATGAACTAGGCACAGTAACTTTTCTCAACGTTGTCCAACAGAATTGGCGGATCCCACTGTTGGTTACACTCAGATGATGAAACTACAATGAAACAGCTATAACAGCATAAAATGCGAGGTCTCCCAATAGTAAAAGAAAAAAAAAATCCTCTCAGCAGGTGATTCCCTCAGTTTTGTAATTCACATCCTCAGATTAGCAGTCTGCCCAAATATTCAAGAGAAATTTTAATGGAAGCCCACACAGGGCTTCTATGATTTTTAATTTATAGCCTTAAATAATAAAATAGCCTGATATTTATTAACATCTGTATCTCTGGATTACTTTTCCTCGGATGAAGCCGAAAAAACACCAAAGGGCAGGGTGCATTATGTTTTTTTTAATTCTTTCTTTTTCAGCTAGCTGAGATCACAGTGTGTTAATGATGTCCACACGTATTTTAACTAATATATCAGCTAAGGTGCAGTGATTAGATTGCATAAATTGTATGACAACAAGGGACACATGAGAAATCAGACCCCAAACACAAAGCCAACCCCTGCACAACAACAGCCAGTCTTTTAAAGAGACACAAACATTTGTGCATCTTTATAGTAGCTTTGTGCTTCATTGTCTTTATTTACATTTGTGTGTTTTTGTACCTCTCTGCGATCATGTTATGTCTCTTTGCGGTCATTTTGCATCTCTTTCAGTTGTTCTGAAGACATTTTGCATCTATATGTAGTTGTTTTGTGTCTCTTTCTGTGTGTCATTGTGGCTGTTATGTCTGTATAGCCATTTTATGTTTCGCTGCTGTCTTTTTTTCTCTCTAGTTTAGCATCTCTTTGTAGCTTCTTTTTTGTGTATTTTTGTCACTGTTTTGTGTATGTTTATCATTTTTTTGCATGGCTTTGTAGCAGTTTTGTGTCTCTTTGCTGTCCTTTGGTATCTCTTGTGGGTGTTCAGCAATCTTTATGGTTGTTTTGTATCTCTTTGTGGGTGTTTTGCATCTTTATGGTTTCTTTGTGACTCTTTGTGGTTGTTTGATGAACTTTCAAAAAACAAATGTTAACAGACACTTCCCACTGAGGCCTCTTGACACATTTAAGATCAATTTTAAAGTGTAAAAATATATTTCATCACTTATTTTCCCCTCCACACCAACTTCACAAAAATGAATCCCCCCAAAAGTTAGGAAATGCAAACTAAAATTTATGCTGTGAAGTGTTCACCAAAGAAGCATTCCATGTTCAATTGTAAAACCATTTACACTGTCTTTCACAGTAATAAGCCTGAGTGTTCAGCGCCTGAACAAATGAGATTCACAGCGCTATATTAGATAACAGTAAATGAAATCCATAGATCAAGTTAAGTTGCTGCGTCTGTTGGGCTCCTGAGAAGAAAAATCTAATATTGTTGGTGGAATTAATGCTCTGTTTTGGGTAAATCTTTAGAACATTATTGAATGTTTGTTTTCTGGTTTTCTGCTGCATCCATTTTTCTAACCATTATACAATCCACGTGTGAAAAGCAATGAAAAGATGCAGATCACCTGCAGACAGCCTCCAAAACTAATCAAGCCGGCAGTGGAGTAAAAGGTTCCCTGATAAACTCACTGGGCTGATGGATAGCAGTAATGGCAGAGTAGTGTAAAAGCCTATTTCAATCCCCTGCATTACTTGGAATCTGGTCTTCCCTGAAATACTGCTTTCATGTGACCACTTACAATACAATTCTACACTGCAGCTCTGCGACAGTTACTCATACAACCCAACTGCGAACATGCTGTATGCGTTTGAATAGGAAGCATGTTGTTGTGTGTATCAGTATCAGTTGTGTGTATCTGAAAAGTTTTTTCTACTTACTTTCTTGTTTATTCCTAAAATGGCACTGCTGAAATGCCCTTGAGCAAGACACCAAAGGCCTGCCTACTCATTTTAAGTGAGCATAAGCTAAATGGATAATGCTGTATGCAAATCTGAAAGAGGCAGGCGTGATTTTCTGTGCTGAGGCATTGTAATAGAAAGTCCCTTGTGCGAAGGTGGAAGACTTATCAAAAAGGTGTGAATATTTCGCACAGATGGAGAGAGCTCAGATTTAATGATTAGTAGGACACGCTTCATGCTGCACCGAGAAATATAAATAAGTGGTTTTTGCTTAGAAGGTGTTTGACGACAACATTAAGACAGATACTCTGCTTTATGACCTCACAAAACAGAGGACATGATGTTGTCAGCCAAGAAATGACTTTTAGCCATTAAGCATTCTTATTGCCAAATGCAATTAAAATACTGCATGCCGATTCTCTTTGTGTCTTTTCACTATCTTAATGTCAGTACTGACCCTCTCATTTGTAATGACTTAAAGCTACACTAATTAGTATTTTCTTTTACAACAAATTAAATGTCTAAGGTATTGTGTAGACTGTGGACAGAACTGAAACTAAACTGTGTAGTTCTCCTCACCATTGTGTCTTTAGTGCACACAGCTTTACTGTTCTGGCTCTCTAACTGCTGTCATCAGTCTCATTTCCAGAGGTAGGCAGATGTTTTCAGTTAAAAAGCTCTGATGAAGCCACTGGGTCAGCACCACAGAGACAGGTCAGGCTAGCAAAAGGTTGGGTGACCATTTACTGTAGGTATTAAACAGCCAGATATTTCCCAGAGAGGAAAAGAGACTGAACTTTTGAGTTTTTTCACTCTTAAGCAGCCAAAAACATCAATTGTAGATGTTCTAACTATGCATCACATCATGGCTACATCACAAATCATCTGTAACCCTCGCTCCAAGGAATTATATTTCTATATGACTAAACTGCAACAGCAAATATGTTTTATAGGACATGTTACTGCTGGCTGGATTATGTCGAGAAACAACATAATATCTGAATGAATGGGGTGCAGTATTTGACACAACAGCAGCAGAGTTGCTAGGAGGTGGTTGAGGTGGAAATACAAAGTGCACAACTGTCATACCAGAGACCAGGACCCCCATTTTAGTCTTAGATTCAGGTTAATATTGGTTCAAGATGGTCGCTATGGTTAAACCTGAGTAAACATGTTGTGTCAGATGTCAGTGTAAACCACAATCATTAAGTGCTGTGAGTGACATAACCATCACCTGAATATAGTGCGAATATAGTGCTACAAGATCAGGTATTTAGGCAGATGACATATTCACCAATAAACCAATCTACTCATCCTCACTACATTTATAGAAAACTGAACCTGACAGGACGTATGTGTTCCTTCACGTGTTAGTAGTGAGCAATAAAAATAAAGACTATACATCTGCAAGATTAATTAAGCAGAGATGATTGCATATCAGGATGTGAAGTGAGGTAATGAACAGCATGAGCAATGGTGTAAATTTATGAAGAGAAACTAAGAGAGACTGTTGCTGGCTTTGTTTTCCTGCCATGACCTTATTAACAATGGTAACCTTTGGCTCTCATCTTCCATCGGCTGCATCACTTTTAATCCTCAAGGTACACTCAGCACACACAAGAATGTAAACAATACCACTCACCATGAAGCTGACTGTCAGTGCATCTGTACTGTTTAAAGTTAGTACAGGCCTTAATATATTATGTCTTTTACATGTTATTCTGTCATGTTCAGTTCTTCTGCTCTTAACATTTATCCATTTTGAATTAATTGGCCAGAGACAGATCTTGATGGTAGAAAATAAAGTTAAAGGTTTCATAATGAATAAAAAAACAAAACAAAACTATATATATATTAATATATATATATATATATATATATATATATGTGTGTGTGTATATATATTTTTTTCCTGCTGTTGCCTTTCCGGTTTCTCCAAGTTGATTCTGTGTTGCATCGCAGCCACACATTCAAAGTGTCCCTGTAACAGAGTATCTAAACCCTGCTGGAGTTAGTATGGATTACACAATGATATCTGGCTCAGTCTATGCAGCGACACAGAGCTTTCCTGTCTGTTTTCATCAGTGGTGTCGACGTGACAGGCAAAAGCAAATTTGGCAGGCTGACTCACGCAGGGGCTGAGAGGGGGCTGGTTGTAAGGTTAATTGGCAATGGGAATAATTGGCCACTGGGCTCAATTTGTCTGATGGGAGGAATTGGAAACCAATCTTTGTGTCTGTTTGGAAGCATTCCATGCAATTCCTCAATGGAGGCGTCTTTATCTGATGCTCCCTGCTTGAGCTACATCCTCTTCTCTGATCACACTTGCTTTGAGTGGTTGTGCTGCAAATCCACCACAGATCTGTAAACAAGTAAGAAGTTCTCTATCGTATCGAGACAATCTCTCCACACAGTTACATATTCCATATGGACTGGGTGGGGGGCTGATCCCACTGGGACAATTTCCGTGGATATCTCTTTAGGACAAACCACTGCATGGCCCATGCACAGGCTTAAAAGCCCCAGGTGTGCATGCAGTCAGTGGTTAATTGATTTAAACTGATAGTAGATGTGAGAGCAGAGAATTTGCTTGAGAAAGGAGATTAGCTAAATATCCACCTACTGGTAGAGAGTTGTTTTCTGGGCCCCTCTCCGGATAGCTGGTCTGGCATTCTTCTTTATTTTCTCTGGTTTCTTTATTGTAGACAGGTACTGTACAGTATATTACATGATCTGCTCTATAAATGCGTCCAGGTATAATCCACTACCAAAGCTGAACTAGTTGGTGGGCGTGGTGTTTTATCCCTCTCCGTCTGGTGTTGTACAGGAGTGTCGCAAGGCGTATTGCAGGGCATCTAGCTAATACACCCGCATGTTCTCCTGTGTGTGTACAACAAGCACTTAGACACATTATCTGCTATTGACAAGAATAAGAGAGGCCTTGAGCCTCAGATGATGATGTGTTCCCCTTGGGGCAGCAGGAAGGAACATGAAAAACAGTCCCCTCTACTTCAGGAGATTGTTAGTAGGATGGCTGCTGGATTAAATATTGAACTGCCGTCAGATCAAGGACCCACCCCCTCCTGCTCTGATGATGTGACTGGAGATCTACAGGCTTCCTGGTGCCTCTACCTACCTCATGTGTACCAGGCTTTGGCAGCCTTGGTGTCTCCATCAAACTCAGTTCTTTGGAAGAGCAATGCCCAAATAAGAACTGAAAAATGATGGACACCTTGCTGAGCAAAATGCATAGCGCTATGACAGTCCAGATGCTGGCTAACACAGGCCATCTTGGAAGGGCACGGATGGTTTCTTGGGTTCACCCACTGAGGGCAGAACCTTCAAGTTCTGTGTTCTCCCCTTTGACATCTCTCTAGCCCCCCACACCTTCCCCAGGTGTATGGACTCGGTCTTGGGGCCTCTGCGGCATCAGGCTAAATTCCACCAGATGCGTATGCGTCGTGTCTCCACTCCGATCCAGAGCCCTCCACAGCACATACGCAGAGCTTCTATTTCTGCCGCACAGCACGTCAATTCAGTACAGAGCAGATTGTGTGGGACAGGAAATTGTGCAAAAAACACAAAACAAAACACCCGGTTAATTTTCAAAATAAAATACACCGTGTTTACGGCAGATCATATTTCCCTGCAGCACACCTTTAAAACATCATAATGGGCTGAGGAAGGCCTGAAGTCAACAGGTCAGAGGTTTTCAGACATCATTTCACCCCTTTGACACCATGGATGAGGAGATGCTGATTGTAAAATAAGAAATAGGCAGATCAGCAGGTCAGCACTGAGTTGTTTTCCTACTATTCCTGTGGATTAAATAAACTGTTTTTGGTTTTGTGGTTCTACATCCCGCTCTATTCCATGATTACGTGTGAATTCACAAGATTTTGTGGGTCCTCGTGTTTCCCGCTCTCTGGCAGAGCCACAGTGGTGCACATCACAGACACATTTTGGTGGGTGTTGACGGACGGCAGAGCACGGACTGAACACGCAGCGCAGCCGTTCTGCAACAGATCCACATCCAGTGGAATTCCAGGCTCTGCAGATTCTCAGTTACCTGGAAGATTGGTTGATCTGTGCTCAGACGGAGGAGCAGTGTTGCCAGCATGTGCCGGTGTTGTTGGCACACATGTGGCGTAGCAACCTCCTGGGCCTTGTGTTGGGGTGCCATCCTCTCTGAGGTTAGTGAAGCTGCTACATGGTCAGGTCCATCTACCATTGCTAGATTTTATAACTTGAATGTGGCTGCTGGCACCTCCTTTCAGGAATGGGTACTGGTTGCCAGTACACTATGCCCCTGTGCTGGTGGGCCCATCTTGGCCTGGCCAGGGAGAAGTCTTATATTCCTGTCAGTTGGCCTAGCAGAGGGCAGGCCATCTGAACAGCCTCTATCCTTGCACATCCGACCCTTGCATCTTGTGGGGTTGGCCATGCTTGTGGCTGCATCTGGTGCCTCAGCATGGGGTAGTGACACACAGTGTCTGAAGGTGTCACTAGCTGATGTATGTGTAAGGTATTGCATTTCACAAGGTGCTTTGTATTCACACGCACTGTTAAGAGCACTTTGGTGGCAGGGATGTCTTATTCGAATACCAGGGTAAGGGAACCTGGGCCACACAGTAATGTCTCTTAAAGCGATATCGATGTCAACTGTCTCAGTGGGATCAGTCCTACCCCGTAAATATGGAATATGTAACTGTGTGGAGAAATAGTCTGTTCACTCAGATAACCAAGGTTACAATGTAACCAAACGTTCTGACAGCAGCAGTTTTGGTAAGTCATATTTCAAATAAATATTCATACATTTTTAACTTGTCCTTCTCTGCGCACAGAGTAAATTAAAATAAAAGATGACAGTTTATTCCTTCCTGCAACCTGAGCAGCTTGTTAAAAGATGAGCGTATGGAAAGAAATGCATTACTATCCACATTATGAGTTATACTGATTGAAACAACGTAATATACACAACTCAAACATTAATTTTAATTTATGTGACAAATGTCAATGGTAGTTTTTGAAGGTATAGGTCAAACGTCTGATTACACTGGAGTGAAATAAAAATGCAGGAACAGTCTAACCCATGACAGTGTGTGTTCAATACACTAGTCTTGCAGATGGATTGTGCGTGTGGGGGTTTTAGTGCAGACCCTCTCACTTTTAGCTGCTTGCTAAGCACAGCCTTGTGTCAAAGGCATGATTTGCCAGCCTTTCTGTTGAGGCCTATTTGTATCCACAAAAGGGGGATCAACAGAATCAGCATCTGAAATTGATTTTCCCTCTGACAACATGTAAATGAACTTTCCAGTGATTTTCAACTCAAAGCCAATGATGCAAATTTAATGGCATTTTGGCCTTGTTTTTGTACTCTAATTCCACTTAGACAGCCTAATGTGATGACATGTGCCAGATGCTTACTTTCAGTAGATAAAATGAAAATAATATTCATCATAGGCACTTAAAAAGTTCAGTTTCTGCTTCCTCATCAAAATGGACATATAACTGTAATAAGAACATCAAGTTAAAAGTTAAATATTAAAAACACCTCATTACATTGCATGTTAAATATTTCAAGGTAGAACAGTAGTATAAGTTGAAAGTATAAATTTTATCCATCTCTTTAAGTTGTTGTACTCCATCTTCAGATTTTTTCCAACATAACATAAACTGAGACAGGAAGTAACACATTGGTACACTGCTAACATTTCTATTAGCAAACTCAGCTAACTGTGATGACAAGACTGATTGCTGAATTCCAAAGAGAAAGAGACACTTACACAGTGTACACAGCTGATGTATGGCCTCATTTTAGCTTCCACAACAAAGTAGCCACTAAGGAGATGAAGAAAATGCATGTTGTTTGAAAGATAACCAGCCAAAACATCTAACACACAACACATCTAAGCACTACCATGACAAACACCATTCATATATACAGTGAATAGCAAATGATGAGTGTAGCCCTTTTCAAGTCTCCACAACAAAGTTACCACTGACCTCAACTCCTGGAACCAACATAACCGACTCAATACGCTTTCATTTGCAATGCAGATCCCACTGTTCTCACTGCATAAAAAAAACACAACTGCAATACATCACCTTGCTTACAGTATTCCAATATACTAAATCATTACCCCTGCACCATGATATATTTTCAGATTCTTGCCAATACAGTCTTGAGAAAGATGTAATTTCAAACTAATTATACTGGTTTCTTTTTTTTGTTTGTTTTTGTGCCAAAAAGCATGCAAAGAAAATGCAAACAAAAAACACTTCTAATTCTATATCAATTTCTGGTTTACATCATTCAAGATGGTTAAAGTTCTCTTTCCAAGATAACTTCATGTCACATCTTAGTAAGGAGTGCATTAGATAAATTCATAGCCTCCTGTACATTTTACATCCTCAACCTCAAGTTCAACATGTGCAGGAAATACTAATAACAGCTTTACTTGGCATCAGTGTTTTTAATGTTGACGTGGAGATAGCTTTGGATAAAATGCTAAAGGTAATTTGCATTTATCACTGCACTGCAAAGTTCCTCACTAATGATAATTAATTCCAGATATTTATAGTGCAGGGAACTGAATCCTTTTCAAATGCAGTCAAATTCCTGAGGCAATCACACTTAGGTGCAGCTGGGGATTTATTTACTCTTCTTCCATAATTCAGCTGACATATGAAACCAAATTAGAAAAATTAATTTAAGATGAAGTTGAAGATGAAAGTCAAGAATGTTTTTTTCTCAGAGACTCCAGGTCCTGTTTTAGTGATTACATCGAGTCATTGATTAGGTTTTGTAAATTAACTTTTGCACAAACCTCAGCAAAATAATTCACACATCACATCACTTCCGCTGAACAAGCCACTTTGAGAAAGGTAGGGTTGTAGAGAGAAAAAAATAAGTATCAGGCGAGGCTGAGAAACCTTTTCAACATCTTTTTCTAAAAACGTAATATGAGGAGAGATGTCTTCATTTTCAGTCTCTTTGGAAACACGCTCCAGTGTTAATATATCTCGCACTTTTTCTCACACAGAGACTTCCAATCACTACGTCCTGTCAGGCTTTCACATGAAACCACATGTATACATAAGTGTATATTCAGTCCCTACATAACATACAGCCTTGAAGCAGTGAATAACCAAAGAATCAATAATATTAGAAAAACACTGGGCATGACTAACACAGGTATACAGTGCTGTAGAACTGAAGTTAAAATTTGTTCAATGTCAATGGCCTTGTTCAACTATTTAGTTCATTATAATGCAGTAGTGGGATGTTCACCTCACTCTGACTTTCTGCTCGACTATGGCAAGTCAACCTTTCATCCAAGAGATCTGCTAAACAATACTTCCCTGATCATTAAAGTGGCTAAGCCTGCAGATGAGCTCATTGGGTATAACGCACCCATCACAGTAATCACTACTGACAGGACATGCAGCTGCTAATGATCTTCTCTTAATCACACTTAATCAGGTAATAATGATTTTGAGGTGAGAGATGAAGTGCTTGCTCTTTGCTTTTGCCATGGAGAGGCCTTGTTTCACTTGACTGGTTTGGGTATCAGCGGGGGGAGGGCTGAAGGAAGGCAGCATCTACATATGCTGCACATCAAGTGACTTACGGGGCCATTTGTTGGGATTGGAACAAGGGGTCCTATAGATCATAAAGGACCTCAAGGAGACAGGGCAGCACATGAAAATACACACTGGGGGTTTCTTGTGCTGGTAGAAGTGAATACAGTGTTACAATGATCATTTCACAGTTCGGCAATAAGGTTGTTAAATTAAATAAAGCACAGTTATATACACACCAGTAGCGGTCCATTGATTTTTAGCCTGGCTGATCATCAGATCCAATAATCAGCATTTTTACGATTAGTAGAGATGTTTTTTTTACCTGCCAATAAAATACAGCCATAGCACAATCTGATTGGTTAAACGTCACAAGTAATAGCCTATCAATGCTGAAATCCCTGCGTCAACAGATAGACACGGCCTGGAGCTGTGTGTTGAAGGTGAAGCAGCAGATATGGACAAAGTAGCAACCTCAAAATCCTCTGCAATAAAGTTGCAGAAATAGCAAAATCTTATGAATAACGTTATATGTTGATCCAAGACACACCGAGTCGGATAAAGAGAGGGAGAGAGACAGAATAGCAAACTACTGAGCTAGAGAAAGTAGCAGCTACTGTAGGAATAGAGTGTAAACAACAGTGGCGTTAGCAACAAGAAGGAGACAGCCAGTGCAAGTTCATATCTGTGGGGGGTAATTAACTGGTTGAAGAGCCAGCAGTTGCAAAGCATATGGTTTTCATTTTGGTGCCCTGTCCACATAGGTCAAAGCAGCCACACAGCCTCAGAGTCACACCTCACAGCAGTGCATCATAAGTCACCATAAATCATGAAAATATGACATTAAGGCATTAAAAAAGCGGCCGACTTGTACACATGTGTGTGTGTCTATATATATATATATGTGTGTGTGTGTGTGTGTGTGTATATATTAGGGCTGTCATAGTTAATGTGTTAATCGCGATGTGATTCATTTTAAACAACAACAGGTTAATTTTTTAAATCGTGTTTAATCATGTCCCATTTTGTCCTCTACTGTCCCACACTCCAGTCCAGTAGGTGACGGTAGGGCACCTTCCAGTTGATTGCCAACTGCAAATAAACTCCATAGAAGAAGAAGCAACATGTAAAATATCCATAGATCTGTTATTGTCATTCATTCCCATTCTGCTGCTTCTCTCCAGACGTGACCACACAGACAGGTGTGTATGTGTGAGCTGGATTTGCATGAGCCAGTCTAAAGCATGAAACTCCTGGGCTGAAAGGAGTCCCACTGTGGCCCTGCATCACACCCACGATTGTGCAAAAAAGTAAAAATGCGATTAATCGCAATTAACTCAGGAAATTCTGTGATTAATTGAGATTAAAAATTTTAATGTATATTTACATACATATATATTAACTCACTCACCTCCAACAAATGCATATGGCCGAGGGGAGCCCTGGCCATGTGCATTTGTTTTCAACAAAGCCGAGTGAAGTCTACTGAGGTGGGTAACATTAACAAGAGATTATGGATTATTGGGCATGTTTTTTGTCGTAGTGCCATAAAGCAGTCCATGTTTCTCATGAGACTCACGAGGCAATGATCTTGCAAGGTTGGTTTTCGGCCAAGAGACACTAGGTGGAAGGCAGAAAGCCTCCATTCTCCCCCATACACCATCACAATTACTCCCAAGCTGTTTAATTAAGGTGCAATTCCTGCATAGTTCCTCTTTAAAAGGCTAAAAATGTAGGCTAAAATTATGTAAAAAAAACAAAAGAAAAACAGGTAAAGAGCTGTATTTTTTACTGGTGCTCTCTCACCCACTCTCATTGTGTGTGTTCTCTGAATGAGGGTAAATAAGGTTAATAAGGTTTATAATGAAAAGACACCAAACATTTGATTAGTCACAGATATTATTCAGCATAGAAAGACAGAGATGGGAGTAGCAGTGCTGCAGCTGATCAGTAGAAGACAAGTGAGCAGTTCATTGAGGCAGACGACCTGACATGTACCTGCACTCTCGAACCAGAAATGAAACGATACAGTTACCCCGGCACATGGAAGACCACTCACACCCGTCACATAGAAGAGATTTGACTCAAGCAGAAGTGAAATTAATTTTTAGTACAACGCTGTCACTACACTGTAAATGCAACACTGTGGTTTATGTCTGGTGACACATTAACTGTTTTAGAGGCCCAAAGAATTTTCCACTAAAACATCTCAATGTGCCAATACACTGAAAAAAATAGCTCTCATTTTGTGCTTACTCCCTGTGGTTACCAACCAACTCATAACTCAACTCAGCAAAAGTCATAGTGGTACCTGCCTTTGAGTTCTGTGAAATACGAGATGTTTAGTCAAGGTTGTAGTTTCTCCGAGTTGCATAAATCCTGGCTTAAGGCCACGGCTATAAAAGAAAAAGTGAAAATAAAAACTACCACTCTGACCTCCATGCTTTAACTCCACTACTCTGTGGCAATTCTTCTGATTGTCATAGTGTCCAGTCATCCATCCATTGCCATTCAGGTTGATGGAGATCTGGGGTCTGTCTGAAGCATGCACTGAGCGCCAGGCAGGACGCTCAGGTGGTTCATCATCTTAGTGCTGAGTCAGAGACAAACAAGCAGAGCCAAGCTCACACATTCAGGCAAGGTACAGGATCCAATTATGGACAAAAATTGTTAATGTATGATTTTTCCAGATGCTCATGTTTACTCCCACGGTCCAAACACTGAGGCTCCATATAGACTGGACCAGAGCTGAAACTTTCATACTGTAACCACTGGGCACTGTATTAATCTGTGGTCGGGACAATATTTTTACCATTTTTTAATGAATATAGCATAGAACAATTTCACACATTCACATTTCATCAGCATGAGAGTGTTTTGAGCAAAAGCTGAAGAAAAGACAAATTAACAGTCACACACTCTTGTTTACTCCGGTTCAGAAGTTTATCTATGACATGTACCACTGTACTGGTGAAACAGCCCCATAAACTGCACTATTTACTGCTGCTGGAGTTGAGTTTTGACAAACTGCAGTGCCCTCTTGTTTTATTTAAGTACTCAGCCTTTTAAACAATAATATTTATGGAATAAGAGTACAGTGTGGTACGGAGGATTTATTCACACGGTCCCTTCACCTACTGTAGCCACTGGGTAACCATTGCTGGCCACTGTAGTAGTAATAAAATGTTCATTCAATGCTATGACTCTTAGATTCAGGTGATTGTATACTAGTCCTACTGAAAACATGATTATTGTTATTATATTCCACTTCATATTTAGAATATTTCACTTATTTTGATGAGGCCATGTAGGTCACATACACCTGACAGAAAGAATATTTCACACTTTAATTCTATGCATACCAAATAAAATCCCAACTCCTCTTCCTACTCTCTGATAAAAGTGTTAAAGGCTCTTGGATTTGCCCACTCTCATTGGTCACACAGCCTGTCAGTGAACCGTGGCCTTTACTAATTGTAAACTCAATGAAGCATTCTTAAACAGATGCTGGTGGAACGGCTCCATTAGGCCTTACAGACGGCTGTCACCCACATATCAAAGCCATGAAAAGTCAAACTGTCATTATCACGCGGCTCAAACCACATCTATCCACTCGCCAATTTAATTCTTATTAAATGCACATTATAAGTGGAGATGGATGGTCGTGGTCCAGTGGAGTTACTGCTTTGGAAAGACTTTTGGTAGGACACACACTCGCAGGACTCAGCGGTAACACAACACTTTTTAAACTGAGGACCATAAAGTATTTATAAGCAGAAACATAAAGCTCATAATGTTGCTAGTGATGAATATTTACAGCTGTGGGATGAGATTGGAATGGATTTGATAGATAAAAGGTGGTCCAGAATGTGTACAGACCCTCTGTGGAGAGTGACTGTGCAGGGAAAACAAAGCCATGTCAGTCCTCTGTTGCTCTGCCAGCTTGAGTGAGAGCAACTGCAGCTGACACAACAATTAGGCTTTGGGCTGTGTGATGCAGAGGTTATACCAAGTGACTCCCAGACCACAGTCCCTTATCTCTATGCAGCTTTATTTTTTATAAATGAGGGATTAATTATTGCCTCCAAAAAAAAGACAAGGAAGCTGCATTTGGAAGATAAATCTACTGTAGTGGTTGCCCCCCTGAGGATCTCAGGGAAAAAAAACCAAAAAAGTGGGGGATGGCCTAGGATGGTTTAGTAAAGCAGGAAAAGTAAATAAAATGGGCTCATATTTTTTTCTTTAATTAGCAAAACCAAATAGAAACAATCACTTCTACAAATTTCCCAACTGGAGAGTGATGAATGTTTTTGCTGTTGTTGTTTATGTTTCAATGATTAATTGATACACTTTACAATATAATTAGCATGCAATTATCATTTTCAGCCATCCAAAACAAATCAAACTGATAATAAACTGTTATGGTTATAATGTCCATTAGAATCTATGCATCACCATTATGTCTTTTTCCTACCGTGTTTGCATTTTCCCCGTGCACAAGACCCTGAGTAACCTTTAAAAGGCCTTTTCATGAACCAACAGTATTTCACACAGTCATGTGACTGTGACAAGGTGCATGGCAAGTCTCCCATGTGTGTGCTACAACAAGCCAGCTGCTCCTCAGGGATATTACTGCCGACAATCTTCCTTGAATATTCATCAGGCACCGTTGCCGTGTCTACGCATACACACACACACACCCACAGATGATCATCATATACAACAATGTTCCTCTGATCAAAGAGAGCTCATTATCTTCCCGTCGTGCTGCAGAGTTCTGCTGAAATAACCAATCAGTTGAGGCTTTCAGAGTGAGGTTCTCTTTCTGCCTGTCTCAGCACACAATCTCCTTTGGCTGGCAACACTCGAAGCGAGGTACGTTTGATTCCCTTCCTCTCACCAAATGTTGATTCGAGAGTCTGTTCAGAGAGGGCCTTTGATTGCATTAACGATAAATGAGAAAGTGTGTCTGATTTATCTCTAGTGTACTTTGTGAGTCTGTGGTGATGAAGATTTCTGTCTGATAATCAGCCTCTTGAAATGAGTGGTCAAATCATTCCTCAAGATGTCCCATTCGATATGCGTGGGTTGGCATTAATGCATATGTGATGACTGTCAATTTCGGTGAGAAGTGAGAATGAGATTTGACCCGGATTATCCACTTTTGCCACTGCCTGAATTACAGTGATAATCACAGATCAGATTCGTCAATTGACCTCCACTCTTGTCAGACAGACCTGCGGCAGATCTGCTAATGATAACACCCACAGGAAGCAGTTTGTGCAAATGTGGGATGCATGGTTTTTTTTTTTGGTCTTTCCATCATTTCAGTGAGACACAGAGAGCAGTTTAGAGCTGCCTTGTTTCCATATCCAGTGGTTGAGATTTTGGTTGAAAGAGGATTATAACAAAAGATGTAAGATGAGGTCAAGATCTATCTATCATGTCATGTGACAGCTCATGTCACTTAAAGAATATTATAATACATCTGGGAGAAGGGATGTGCCTTTTTTCTTAGAATAAAAGTAATGGAATTTAATGTACAATAAGACAGACATGAATTTTCATGCTATGAAAGGCCTCAAGACTGAACTTATCCACTGGGACCACACAAATGACCCTGACAGAGTTGGAAAATAAAATAAAAAATAAAACCTTTACAGATATTATGACGGTTCACTAGCCACCTGGGATTTGAGTTGGTAGCCCTCCTGGTCTTATCTCTGTCTTTGCCTGACAAAAACTTTTCTGCAGCAGAGGAAAAGGTCACTTTCACCTGAACACTGTGTATTGCACTGTGCCATCTCACCTGAGGGTGATGCCTGTGTGTTCAAAGTCAGGGGGAGGACAAACTGTTCAACAAGAGGGACACCCAAGATCCTCCAGACCAGTTACCAAAACCAAGAATGAAGAAGCTCAAGCTCATCTCACACAGACAGGGAGTGACTTTGTTCTCAGTTCAGGATGGCGTTACTTCTACTCTCTTTCCATGTTACTTTAAAGGAGACATATTATGCCCCTTTTCCACGAATTAAAATAGTTCCCAGGTGTCTTAAAGACATGTCTGTGACATGCTTCGGTCAAATACCCCAAAGATCAAACATCACAGCACTCTTTTCATCCACTCAAAACAGCCCTGTTCAGAACAGTCTGTTTCAGTGCCCTGTCCCTTTAAATGCAAATGAACCACTGCTAGCCCCACCCAACCCCTTCTACTGGTACCAGGTAGGGGTGGTATTATGCAAATTAGAAAACTAATGACATCATTATCGGACAACTGAGGGAACAGCTCGAAAAACCGCATGGATTTCAACCTGTGGATCCTGCAAATTACAGATTTGTTTGTCAATTCTCACATTTTGGGGCCGGAAGGCAAGACAAACACCCAAATATATGTAAAAGAGCCTTCAAAAAGTGATATTTCCATAATATGTCCCCTTTAAGTAAATGTAGCAATGCTATTTTTTTGCAATGTGAATACCTTCCTGTCACTTAAATGAAATCCCATTTAAGAGACACGAATCCAAGAATTCAGCTGCTTCTCTTTGTAATTGCATAAAAGTTTAAAAGACATTCAGTAAGAAAACAGGAAGTGATTTTTGAATAGTCAAAAGGGGATACTGAGTAGGCTATTAGTTTCAAGTAGTATGAAAAGCAAAAAGAAACATGATAAAGAATGGGGTCTTTTCATGACTTTAGTTATTACAGTATTCACAATTCAGTACTACATGTATTTCACCTTTCACTTCACCAGAACACCAATTTACACTTCGCAGGGGCCACGAGGGTGCAGAGCATATTGCAACTCACACTGGGTGAAAGGTGGGGGTACTCCATTCATGCTCACACTCACAACTGCCGGCAATTTAGAGGTGCCAATTAACCTCACCCAAATTGTAAGGGGGGAAAAAAAGACAGCATACACATGGGAATCATGCACACACTACAGATTATCTCCGGCAGCTACACAAGGAAAGCTAAACATCAACAGCACAGTGACAGCTTCAGTCCTCCATGTCTTTCCTGCATGGGCTCATTGATAGCCCTGCAGTTTAGCTCTCAAGCATATTAACAGTGCTCACAACCCAGAACACAATCAATGCAGGCACGAGCCCGAAACAACTTGGGTTGCATTGACAAATGCAATACTATTACACCACCTGCGTACATAGGTCCAACATATATTAAATAAAATGAAAGAATATGTTCTGCCCGACGGCTGTGAGGTAGATTACTGAAGAAATGCATTAGGTAGAGCCTGCAAGTACCCAATACATGTTATATAAAATCTCACTATAAGGTCTGTAATTATACTTTTTTTTTTTTTTTTTTACATTAATTATGGATTAGAGATAGAGGCTTAACAGCAGGCTATGAGAACATGCCATACAGGAAGATAAAAGAGGAAAACCTTTAAAGGGGGTAGCTGAAGATTTTTAAGGTTGTAATTGAGAAGCTACATCTTCAGGGGCAGACTGGACACGAGAGCAACTCGCTATTGGAAAGGGGCTAGTTAACTTAATTAGAAAAAGAGGGTTAGGGTTAGGAGGATGCAAAACAAGACATAACATTGCTTTCCACCACTGGGAACAGCTGTTAATGAGTTGAGTAAGGAATTAAGTTAGATGCTGAGTTCATCTTTTCATCTAGACTAGTCAGTATGTTATGGCTAACATTACCTATGTCGCTCTAACAATACTCCTTTACTTAAATACAATGCTGAAAAAATGTAGCTGGTTGGAGAAACTAAGTTGTCTGTGCTGTGAGCAGACAACAAACATACTGTTGATGTTTACTCGTTTGCCTCTCTAATTTAGTTGATAATGATCAGCTCCTGGATGTAAAGGTTACAAATAAACCACATGTACAAGAGAGAGAGGGAGATTCAAAGTGACGTTTCATGCACATGCACAGGTTCAGCGGTGAGATAAGAAGCTTAGGAGCACAGGATAACACAGACCAACATATTTAAAAAACATCTGAGTTTGCATGAGCTTCTGACACTTTAATCATTTTCATAGGTTCTGCACGTTTCTGAGCAGCAGCAGCAGGGCCTAATCCAACATAAACATCGATCGGGTATTTAACATTACTGCAGGCTTTTTCAGCTACTCCTGACTGATCTCTCTCCTCCTGCAACAGCCAACTTTTTATTATTGTTTATTTGCCTCAATTTGCTTTTATTTTCCCGGTCCGGTCAGCTAATGGTTTTTAGCATTCTCCCAGAAGCAGGGGCCTCCTAGGGTGATTCTAAGTAATTTGGTTCCACCTGAGAAGGCACACATGCTTGCTCAAATGCAGAATCGACTTTAGCTAGATGTAGATGTTGCAGCCTGGAGATAATATTTTAGGTTGGGGTGTTTGGACAGTGTTGTTCTGGTCAATGTCAGCATTATTGATGACCTTGGGAGGATCTTTTTCTCTTTGTTCGCGTCTTTTTCATTTTCTCATTTGCCTCAAAGAGCTTCACCACCATCACTCCATCACTCTGAAAATTTCCTCTGAGTTTCTTTCGTCTTCAGGCCCACATCAATAACCTGTGACGGACTGAACAAACACAAGACATGTTGTGGCTCATATTTAACACTTTCAAGGGTCATGTTGGTATCTAATGAACAGAACACCAAACAGAGATGATCCCTTGATTACAAGTTAACTGCCGCTTGACTGATGTCTACTTCTAATCAGTATTTTAAGACTGGGTGGATATGTTAATCGGATATCTTGCAAAGTCCATTGCACTGTGAGGTGACACATTTCCACTTGGCTGTATCCGCAAACTGCAGTATTTTAAATATGTAATATCAGTGCTTTAGAAATTAATGTGTAACTATGTCATGTGGTGTGCAATTTTACTCTCGACTGCCTCAGATCAAATATTTAAACTTTTAAAGAGGAATAGCTTCTCTAGAAATAACAATTTTATGACTGAACTATTAAGGTTAAAATGACATTAATCTTATAATCAGTTTCATCATTTGGAGCTTTAAATACTGCAGTGTGTAAGATCAAAGGACTGCTATAACATGGACTGTACATAAACTGTATATACGTCTCTCAATGTACCTATCTAGAGTATTTCTTTCTGTCTTTGTGATGAATTTGTGATGAACTATTTCTCATTCAGAAGATTATGCAGTGAAACTGTGTCAATGTTGAGCCTCCGCTCTCAGAGCAGACAGTTCTGGTCATGGTCCTGAATTAAAATTCAAATCCTCTCCCTCAGACCTGCCATTGACTTTTTATTACTTTGGGTGGTCACACTGGATCTTTAACATTGTCGGCTGATTTCTTTCAAATTCCTGAGCTTAACTCACCAAACCCAAATGACAGAAATGTATGAGATAGCAGCTTCACGTTTTAAGATTTCCTTTTTCAGCTACTGAAACATCAACAGTATACACTGGGTTTGGTTTCCTCCCCTCTTCAGAAGCAAAAAGGAAAAACTTCTTTATGGATTTGGGATTTTTGCGTAGACTGTTCAGAAACAATCAATGCTCGGCTCAGGCAGAAATTCATCATCTGACAGCAGCTTCAATAGCTCACAGCACTCTGCAGCCAAACAAGATGTTGTGTTTGGAGTAACAGGCGGGCGTGACCTCTCTTTATATTCTCTGACTCTTCATACAATCAGGCACTTCTTACATGGTCACACTCAACTGTTGTTGCACTTCATTGGAAATGCAGGACTTCACTCACCGGAAGTTAGCTGATGCAGCTTCTTATTAGAGAGCAGATGAATGACTTAAACATGACTTGGTGAAACATAATCTTCTGACCATATTCTCAGGTGGATTCTGTTATCTTTTTAGGGCCCTGGAAGGAAGAGGATGCTGAAGGGCATCTTCGTGGAAAGGTTAAAAAGTAAATAGAGATTTCACCCACTCACTTTCATTGACAGCCTGAAGCAAATGTGAAATGATGATTTCTGGTCATAAACCCAGATTCTGAGATTTTTCTAGGATTTGAGTGGTGGCATTTTTTCTATTTGGCATATCACATCGCCTCTAGCAACACTTCTAGCTAACAAACCACAAAGAGACTTAAATATTCTGGAGAAATTTAGGACTTAAATTGCCTGCTGGCAAAATGATTGTTTCAGACAGGCTACTTTAGAAGAAAACATCTGCTGATAAATGATGAAACCATCCTGACTAATATCAGCTTTCTTCATGTGAGCCTACAATGTCTTGCTTCAATACTACACTAATTGCTGCATGAATTTGGTCTGTATGGTCACCCAACAGTCACATAATCCATAAAGACTAACAAATCAATCATACAGTCTTTTTAACTTCTAACTTTCTGTTGGTAACTAATCTAATATTTGAGTGTTTCTTACAGATTACAGCTGTTATACTGGTGCCATGCTTTGTCAGTGAAACTGTTGATAGATGAGACTGATCCTTTCACAGACCTCTTAGCAGCACACCCAGCATATACAGACAGTTGAGGTTAGACTCCTGTCACTCAGCAGCTCCACTTCTATTACTTATGCAACACTCCAGCATTTGGCTGGTGCAACAGAGAGGGGGATGAACACAATTAATGAAGCTATCTCTTCAGGATTAAGCAGTGCAGCACACATAGCTTTCAACACAGACGCCCGCACCTTTAATGGATTCCTGCTGTATAATGTTCCAGCATCCTCAAAACTCAGCTCATGTTATCTCAGTGGAAGAATGCCTGGAGGATATACAGTTTCTTCTGCCCTTCAGGCTAGGCTTATTTCACTGCGTTTGTTTCAAGATGACTCAGTCAGCACATAACACTGAGCCGTCGCAGGACATTCAGAATTGGTGGGGTAGAAACTCGCCGATATTGCAACAATCACAGGAATGTATGAGTTAGATGAGATGTAGCTCTGTGTTCACGCTGTTGGTGTGAGATAAGACAAGGCCAATTTCATATTTTTACCCTGTCGACAGCGGCTGGCGAGTTCTCTTCCTGCTGTATGGTTTGGCTATTGCTCATGTGTCAGATGTGAATTCCTCTTGGCAAGATTCAAACTTGCACTTCACTTTCATTTATGTGTGGCTGCTTCGAAAAACTCAGCTTTATATATTGTTCAAATATTGATATCGACATCTCTTCAAAACTGCTTTAAAGAGAACCAGAAGGAAAAGAAAGACAAAATCATGGAAACATGGAAGAATGTGTGTGTTGAACATTGCATTGAAAATTTGCAGAAATTAAAGGTTTCCATATTCAAGATATGTGATTTTGTCACGTTCATAAGCTCAGTGCACCTGCATGCATGTAAACTCTGACAAGCAGCTTCAAGTGTAAATCTCTGTCAGAGCCTCAGTGGAAATCAATGAGAATTTCATAAAATTAGAAACCTTTATATTTGATCATGTGTTGTTGTTGTTTTTACATTTCTCTAATTTGATGATATTGAAAAAATCCATGCTCCTGTTTTATTTTCAGTTTGTGCATTTTAGTCCATAGAAAGTGAGAAAATAATGATAAGCCACTTTCAAGGTGAAATTTCTCCTGTCTTCTTTTGTCAGACCAACAGTAAAAAAAATATTCACTTCACAATGATGTGTGAGGAAAAAAGCTGAAACAGAACTCAGCAAAAGCATTGTTTCCATGAAGAATTAGGCTACCAGATGAGATCTGACCCTGGATCAGAGAGCATAAGAAAATGTCGCAACTGAAACAAACTCAGAGTCACATTTGTTTTGTTGATTTTGGATTTGTGGGGGGAGGACTTAACTTGCATATTATGCACTGACAATCCAGAAGACTCCATTAGTGTATGTAAAGACAATAATGATAATTACAAAGGCATTCTTTTTCCCTGAAATATTTTGCGACCTTATTAAAAACCAATATGTTCAACAGTGCTGAAGTGGTAACTCTTCTCTTCCTTTTCTCACTCAATAAGGAAATGGTTTGTTTTAAATGTGTATTTAAAGTGTGAGCCAATGTGTGAACAAATAGTCTACATACAAATTTTGTTTGCCAACAGTCATTTTTACAGTCTGTTGTTGAATTCGATTCTAACTAATTAGTCCTCAGAGAGGTCCAGCTCGCTTTTAGACAAAATTAAAATTCTAATGACAGACATGAAAATAGACTTATTTGCGTGCCTGCGCCCTGAAACATACCATTAGTCCAAAATCATACAGTATTTAATTCTCCTACAATGTGCAAAAGTCACACATTTATAAAACAATGTTAAATATGTTTTTTGAACAGTTATAAGGGCGCAGTGTCTCCAGGGCCCCAAACAGAACACCAGGGTTAAATAAATTAAACTGTAAATTGCACTGGATCCTATTTCAATGCAAATGAATGCAATACATTTTTCTTCCTTTTGCGTTACCAGCAGCAGCCTAGTTAAACCCATGTAACAGCTCCTCTCTTAAAAGCAGTGACAGGATCAGATTCAACACCTGCAAATAATCTTTACAACCCCACACAGCAGATGGGTTAAGCATTTGATTTCCATCTATAATTACCTCCAGGGTGACAGTTGCCAATCCTCTGTGTATTGTAAATATAATCTTTGTAAGCATGTTTGCGTGGATTCCTCTTCCCATCAGAGAGGCTTTCGAGAGCGCTCCACACACCTGTCTTTGAAAAGTTGTCACAGAGCTTGGCGGCAACAGTGTTTTCCCTGCTCACTGACAAGAAAAGGAATCATTTCACATTTGATTTAGTATTTATGAGCACATCCTTTATTTATTTATTTTGATCAGCGCGCCCCTTTTCATGCTGCCATCGTTTTGTACGTTAGGGATCCTCAAATTACATCTCTAATAGCCACCATAGGCCTCCAGTCCCAGCTGATACTCAGGAAGTCATGAGTGAAGTCTCTGAAATCTCAAACGCAGCTACAATCTGGAGCAAAAGTGTTATCGTGTCCCCTCCATTGTATGTTCCATTGTATTATTATTCAAAGATGGATAAAAAGTACCCCCATTGTGGATCAATGTAATAGAAATGAGAAATCATTGTATAACTGCCATGTTCTTCAGCTGTGCCTCAACACAAATAGCTAAATCTCAGCAGACACTATGAATCATCAGAGGATAACACTGATTACATGTATGGCAGAGCAGGTAATGGACACGTGTGGTGGTTAACTTCCTTTATGGATGCTTGTGAGCTGTTGTGTTTGCTGATTGTATTTCTAATGAGAAATACATTCCCCTCAAGAGAGGTGGAGCTGGCCGAGACAACACTCACTGAAGCGAACCCAGTCTCTGCCATTCACTCGTGCAGTGAGATAAGCCCCCGAGTGTTGAGATTGTTGATGTGGATGCCAGCAGGAGATCTCCAGGATTACTACATCTCTCTGTCTTCTCTTTGAGCTGACCCAGCTGGGAACCCGGGAAAATGTTTTGATCCTAAACCCCACAACCCTCATCACCACTGGTCAGCGTGTGTTACAGCCTGACCTCCGAGCAGGATCTCGGCAGTGCGCTGGGACGTGCGGTAAAGCTGCTGCAAAGTGCAAGGACAGGGCCTGAATTAGGCGAGAGCCGACCGTATTATTTGCAACACTGGCACTCGTGGTTTTGTTCTCCAGGATACATAAACATGGAGGCATTTCAGTATTTCTGGCACATATTGAAACCTGCAGAGATGCAGTCAGAATTGATCCCTTCCAAAGCTTTAAAAGGCATGATTTATTTATGATATGACAAACTTATCTGAGCAAACTTTTCCAAGAGGTTCCTAACAGGTAGAAGGCACAGAGGATTAGAGAGGTATACAATCACAACTCATTGCCAGGTGCTCATCTAATTCTATGTTATTTTTGGCAAGAGAACAGAACAAAATGTCTATTTATTAAGGAAGAAGGCAAATCACAATAGGCAGATAGATGGGGACTGAACTCTTCAGCTTCACAGATGATCGCTGAATGAGTTCCTTCGGAGACAAGTGTCCTTGTTTGGGGAGTTTAGAACAAATGTGCAGCAAGTGCTCCTTAAAAATCAGCCTCCAAAATACTTCACCAAAATTACATTCAGTTCTCTATAATCAAACCTTTTAAAGCCACTGTGTGCATATTGTTTATGTGATTATAGAACTTTTCAGACTTTATCTGAATGAAAACAAGATGATCTGGGTGGTAACAAGTAGGCTACTATGATTTCTTAGTTGGTTTCTTAGTTGAAATAAGGCTAGCATTTGAATATGTGTTGATTTGTCTGTCAGTTATTTCAAATTATATGAACAGTAATTTGTGCTTATTTATGTGACTGTCTACCAAGGAAATGTCAAAAAGAGCCCAGGGTATATCTAATTGTATCCCTACAACTGTCAAAACATATTGAATTTACAATTAATTACAACAATGGTCACTATTATTCTTATTATTATTGTCCTTTAACTCTCATAACATATCACTCTCTTTGAGTTACAGTGGCTACACCAATTAGCGTGTCAGACTGCAGCTTACAATTGTTTTCATACAAGTTGATGATTATTTGTACATTTGTACATTAGTCATTTGGCTACTTGAATGCCAGAGAAAGTGAAAAATGCACTAATCACAATCATCTCCAAAATGTCTTTTCTTTTCTTTTCTTTTTTTGTCAATTTACCCACAAATATTATTTTTCATTTTATTGTTATTTGTTCCATGCCTGGTCATTTTCACTTAATACATTATTGACAAAATGTTGATAGATCATAATTCATACATTCCATGCTTGGAAAGGAGCAGGATGAAGAAAACTCATTTTTCCTGCCCCTTAATCAATTCATTTTGAAATTAGAAATAGTTAAAAAAAAGAAAAGAAAAGAAAAGAAAAGAAAAGAAAAGAAAAAAGAAGGAAAACACAAGCAACTCAATCATATCCCACAACTTCCCATTAAAAATAAACAAAGAAATCATAACATGAGCAACTACTTGCAGATTTCACACTGAACTTATCATTTTGTCTTTGTACCTTCTCTTAAACTCCAGCACACACAAAAAGAGATGCTGATTGATTCACCTAATTGATTAAGCAACTAATCAATCCAGCTCTCGAATGCATCCTCTGTAAACCAGGCCACCCTTAAAATGAATCAATAAATAGAATAACAGTGATGTGATCCAACATGACTCAAGGATGTGCAAGGTATGGAGTGATATCTACAACACAACATACACCTCTTTCTCTTGTGAACTATGTAGCCTGAAGCTCTGATGCTGCTGTGTGTCGTCGATTAGCTGAAAACATCCACAGATCCTGCTGCATGAATGATACCCTCCAACAACTGCTGGGCCACGCATTCATCTAAAGGCGATACTGCGCTGATTCCACGCCTTATTATTCAGACCCCAGCAGTTTGGAGCTGGCATGAGTTTTTTGTTTGTTTTAAAAATGTTTTACTTTTTTTCTTTGGGGGGGGGGGGCATACTCTGAATTGCCTGATGTAGTCTGAAGCATTTCATGAGGGCTGGACCACAGATTGACCAGTAAAATGAGAGTTTTGCTTATAGCTCAGCTCTGTCTTCACAACCTGATATAAAGTCTGCAACAGACGCCCCTTTCGGCTACTCAATCTCATGCTTCTTTTTATCATCACTTGTGAATAAGCACTAGACATGTTTGAAGTCCTTCACTTGAGGCAGCTACTCCCCCTTTACTACTAGTGGATGATGATGCCCATTTTGTTTTATTTGACCTCCAGTGAGCTTCAATGTGCACTGGAGCGATTTCAAGCTTCCGTGTAAGATGAAGATCAGCACCTCCAAGTCAGAGAGTGTACTGTTCAGACCTCTGTGGAGGAGTGTTATTAAAAGCAGCTGCTCTGCTTAACAATGCCAATTGAAGTGCATCGCTTCAGCACATTATATACTTGCATTCATGTCACATCTATGTCAAATAGTGACATGAATGCAAATATATGTATGTGAACCTGAGACTGCAACCAGTGTGTTATCAATTAAGCTCTCACTGAAAATGTATGGTCAATAAAATGTCACACACACCCGTGAAAAATGGCCACCTTTATTCCCCAGGGCCAAAAATTGATGTCATCTAGTTGCTTGTTTTGTTCAACCAACTGTCAAACACCCAAATATATTACAATTTAAAATTAATAATAGAAAAGTGAGAACAAGGAAATCCTCACATTTGAGAAGCTGAAACCAGGGAAGGTTTGGCATCTTTGTTTGATTAATGACTTTATTGTTTTTGATTCATTTTCTGCAGATCTACAGATTGATTTATTGCCACATTAGCTTACACAGTGCACCAGACTGAATTTGATTAGTTGGTTAGTATTTATTGTCTCAGAGGGGCAATTTGGTCCGCAGACAGTAGTCAACACACACAGTCAACACTGATACACATCATAAGTGTACATTTTGAAATACATAGATCAATAATAATAACACAGTCGATGGGTTTAAAAGCACTAAGAGTCCATTAGAACTCTGTCAGAGTGTGTGAAATAGCAGCTAGGCCTGCAGCTTGTTTAATAACCCAAGCTGAGGGAGCGAACAACGTCATATATGTGTTTGATTTGGCCCTCCAACAAAACACGTACCTCCTCCCTGAACATGAAAAAGGGTGGCGCGGGTCTGATGCCAATAACCTTTTGGCAAACTTTCCACATTGTTGCAAATCAAACTGCTCGTTTAAACTACATGCACTGTACAGTCTTGGCACACTGCATTTTCCTTTATCCAACTGTTGATTTGATATTTGGCCCGGGGAATCATAAAGCACAGATACAGTCCTTCCTTGGCTTGAAAGTATTCTGCTGTAACTTTTAAAAGCCAATTACCCTTTGAGCGACATACCATAAATAGCATCCAAGCTTAGTTTCTTTCATCAATTAAACATCTGACAAGACACACATGCTCAGTTTGTATGACACAGGAAAAGTCACATGCTTTTATATCATCACACCCAGACAGCTGCAACTCTCTCTTTACCTGCTTCAATCCCACAGTCTCACAACTGCATCTTATCCAGAACAGAGCTGTCAGATTATCAGCCAAATCTAGGAAATCCTGTTATCACCTCAAATGAAAGCATCAATACACTTGTAGCCCATTAGGCTCAAAGTACATGTTTATCTTTATCACAAGAACAGGTTTGGCTAATTAATATAAGAGCTTTTATCCCCTTACAACCCAGACAGGGTCCAACAACATCCCATTCACCATCAATGGAAACAGCCGCAGTGTGAGATCAGCAGAGTTCAAAGCAGCTTTTAAGTGTCTCCTTAAAATTCAACACAAGAAGGGCTATTCTTAATGATGTCCTTCTCTATTATCACAACATTTATATTACAAGATCATTTTATCATATTAAATTGTGTGTTATTAAAAAAAAATCATAATGTCATTTGTTGTATTTGGTCAGTGCTGTTTCCTATATATTCTTACACTGGGTTCTCAGATGTATGTACTTTTTTTACTCCATCAATCCTTTGACTTGGAAAGTATTTCATGCTTAAGCTTGAGCAGAGCAATATGGGGGGGAAAAAGTATTATTTTGATCTGTCAATGTTAAAACCCCTCTCTCTCAAAAACAACTCCACAACTGCCCTTTTTTCAGATGGAATTGGTGCTGCCAACAAAAGTCATTTTGCCTTCCTGGATGGTGTGCTGGTACCTTTATTGGCTACAGACCTATATTGTCTCCACAGCTTTTCCATTGATAAAAGTGGGTGCTGTGACAGGGGGATTTGGGTCAAAGTCGATAGAAAGTTGTCATAGCTTCTCTCTTACCTAAAGACACTGAGTTGCAAGTACAAGTAATAATATCATACAAAGAAATGGTCCACGGATGCTGAAAATCACTGAATCATCTGCAAACTTAATCATCAGCCTCGAGCCCCTAAGACCATGGAAATCAAATTTCAAATAAAAGCAGCTGGACTCCCCTGCCAAGATGGAGTCAGGGTCATCGGGGTGAGACAATTCTTTTCTCTTATCCTGAATTCTCACTATACAGTCACCTTCTTGTTGTCAATCCTGACTTCACCCTCTACTTCGTCAGTAAGGCACATTTTGTTGTGCTCTGCATAAAATAATAAATAATAAAATAAAACTGATTTGAGTTTACTTGAGTTTAGACAGTTTTATTTCCTTTTTCGCCAACTTTTGAGAATCCCCTTATTGATGATCCTACCCTGATGGAAATCTATCTTACTGTGGTTGAGAATATTCTTGAACCTTGACCAAGGGTTTATTATTTGGCCACAATGTAATAGCCTCCCTAGGAATAATCATTTGCTCACAGAGAGCAATATAACCTAGTTCAGGTTATATGACAGTGAAAGTCAGTTCATCTGAGTCCGTTCATCTGAGTCAGTCAAGAATCCCACAAAACACTCCAGCTGGTAGTGAGACAACAAGCATTCATTTTGTAAATGCCACTGTCTGTCCACACAGAAGCCTTTGTCTTCATAGACCGGGCCTGGAGAGATGCAGTTGTGGCCAGAAGTGGCTTGTGGTACCATTACCTAAGATTTGCAGGCTGTCTTTCTGGTGCCATAGTACAAATTCAGCACTTAACTTTATCTTGTTGTCAACACACACTGGATGTCTTAACCAAGGAGCTTCTTAAACCTTTAGACTGGAATTTTTGTCTTCCCCCCTCTGGCAATGAGACTAATTAGACTAAGAACTTTCCACTGTTTCAAGACAATAGTCCATTATTTAGGAGAAATAGACATAATAGCTCCTTCTACTCCACATATTTTGTGAATGCCAACCTGTCTAAGAGCAGCAAGGTGACTGCCCTCGGTCTTTTCTCCTCTTTCAGCAATCCCCAGAGGAAGAACATCACACCGGGAGTAATCTATCTCTGTCCACCATGATTCACTCTCTTTTTAAAACCATAATCCTTTCTCTGAACCCTGAGTTTCTTCTTTATCCTGAGCATCAGAAACTTTTCTCGGATGCCTCCCTGTCTTTTTCACCATAGGCTCCATCATACCTTTATTTGCCAGAGCCCACTTATCTGGTAAACTTTCTGGTTCATGTAGAATGCATGTCCACCACTGCACAGCATGGTAGAGTTGCTACACCAATTTTGCTACACAAAAACTCAGTATGGCAGGCACTGACAGGTTTAATCTGTATTGTGTTAACTTGTTTAGCAAGTGCTTGAATGTAACTGATGTTTATTCATATGTTTAAGCCCCACACTCCAGCTTTGAGACTACAGGTGTTTAAAAAAAAGTATTTATTATAAAATGCAGGGCGTCAGGGGAAATGCTGTGTAAATGGGACCCAAGTTTAACAATTTTGGATATTACATCTACCATACTTGCTCTAGGATGAAAAACAACTCTCATAAACACTGAATTCTTGTGGGAACCTAGAACTGGCACAGAGAAATACATACAAGTTGAATGTGAAGGCTGCAAATAGAATCCTCTTCAATTACAGTCTTACACCAGCATGAATTAACTTACAAGCTCTCACCCCCTTCCTGTGCTTTGCCATTGTGTGGAGCTGAATTACCTGACTAAAGCCACTGATTTAGAAATCCTGATCTTTTAACCAGGTTTCAAAGAGTGCAATCGCACAAAGGTTGACATTTGCGTGCATCTCACATGATAACAGAAGGAAGTGGTAACCAGCACAAGTCCACATTGCTGCTGTCGAACTCCTTTCTAGCCTCCTTTTCCCCTTTTGTACCACTGTCTACTATTGATTCTGCATATTCCTTGGTGCACTCCTCCTGTCCAGCCACACTTCCACACTTCCACTTTCAAGCAGCACTGACTATTTGCACTGTCATTGAGTTGAATAAATAAGCTCCATTATCATTGCTGTTGTTTGCAAATTCTGGACTCAGTTTTGAGCAAAACCAGAGTTCATAGCCTGCAATATGATTCACTATTTTATCTTTTACAGATTAAACACTTCCACCTGTTCAAATACAAATTCAGTGTTTTCAAAGCTCATCTGACAACTCGACACTCAAAGTATCTGAGCCATTTCTTAACTTATTTCTATGATTCTCATCCCTCTCGTACTCATTTCCACTGTCTCTGCAGGCTCTGCTTTGTGCATTATAAAGGGCTCCTCACCGTTGCCTCCTTGCGTGATGGAATATCAGATTTTTGGAGAGCCAGGGTTTTGATTTTTTTTTTTTTTTTTAAAAGCCTAGTATTTTGTACACTGGATAGACATTTCAGCAGCACTTGTGAGCTTGCCTGTTTGGGACATACACCCATACTATGAACTATTGCGCCACCAGGACTGAGAAAATTGCCTTCTGAAGGGATGCCTTTAAATGACACATTTTAGAGCTGTTTCTTCATTCCCCAAGGGCACGATTTGGCCTTTGAGACATTGCGGAAGGGTAAATTAAATAAAGCTGGTGTCACTGCACAGTGTTCATAATAATTTGGCGGGGACAGTATAGGTCAGTGCTATCCCACCGTTTTGTCATGAAAAGCCAATTTGTGGAGGAACATTGCTGCATTTAATCAGGTGTGCAATTGTGAAGGTGTTCAAAATGTATGTGTATGCATGTGTGTGGTTGGAGTATGTGTTGTGCTATCTATGTTTTTTCTCTTTGTGTCTCCTCTCCAGCCTACTCTCATTTAAGCAAGCGGCTTCAGGTAAACTTTGTTTTGACAACCATTTCAATTCTTGCTGTAGGAAGCTACCAACTACACTGAACAGACCCTTTATATAGGTGCTGTCCAAGCTCATTGAAATACTGCCTTTGAACATCAATGCTTTATTTTTCTCTGCTGCACATCACGCATGGCTTTTGTGTGGAAACACACCTGTACAGTCGAGTGAAAGTGCTTTTGTAATGTGTGCTCCTCTGTACATGGTTGATTGTTGTCACTTGTTCAAAGGCTGCAACTGTTCTTTTTCCTTTCTTGAGTCAAACATGAAACAAAAGAGCGGCAGACAGCAGGATGTATTTCCAAATGAGGATGGGGCTTTAATGTAAATGGGGCTTTAATGTAAACTGTCTGATCATTGTGTGATTGGGTGATTTGAATGAGCAGTTAGCAAAACTGATAATTTATCAATTGTGCCCTCCAGCTGGTTGATTGACATTCAACCATAAACAGGCAGCTGAGTTATAAATATTGCTGTTTGTGACTTCCATACATAACCAAGTAGCTAACACTGTTCTCAGACCACAGACTGTCAGCCACAGACATGGCATCTGTGACAGCAACAACAGGTTTCTGGAGAGATTTGGCATCCTGGATTTTGATTTAGTGCTCACAGTGTTGGCATTTCTGGGGGCCAGAAGAAGAGCCATTTGGTCTAGGGTTAGATGATATGATAATACAGTCTACAGCTGATATGAAATGTTGATTCGCCGACTACCAGATGAACAGGAAGTCCTTCTGGAACTTTTTTGGCAATTCATTATAATTCATATCACCTTGTTGTAAATTTTCAATAAAAAATCTCACCATTCTGTGTTTCTAGCTTTGTAAATTCAATATTTTTTAATTACGGACTGGGAGCAGGTCACATAAACATTTTTTTGTTTTTAATTATTTTTTGACACATTGTAGACAAAATGAAATCTGGTTAATCAAGAGCAATGGGAAAACGTATCAGTAATGACAGCATCTCTAGTTGCAGTTAAATAAATCAGACATATACATTTGAGAAATCAAGCCTTTCCATGCATTTATACGTCAGTAGGCCTCAAATATTTGTGTTAGTTTTACAGGTCATTGTTTGTGTTAGGTGTTAATTTTCTTTGATGCACCGTATGCACTGCATTTCATGCAGCACTTTTGTTACAGCGCTTTACTAAGAATGTTTAATTCACCCATTCACACACATTCAAACACTGATGGCACAGCATCAGGGGCAACTCTCTGTAGGGGGTATTCAACAGGGAATCACTGACTATTACTGAACTGCTCTACCTCCTGAACCACATCGCCCCATACCCATGAACATAGTATGTAACATACCATTATACTTTATATATGGATTTCACGATACATAACAACAACTCCGGTCTCAGCCCTACTTGGCGGGAGGGAAGTAGTCTGGTGGAGTTGACTGCAGCACTGACTGCAGATATCTATCAATCATGCAAACACAAATAATATTTGTTCTTGAACCTCATTATATCCCTAATGTCAAAATTCCTCTCAAAATTGCCACCAAATAGAACATTAGACAAAGCATCAACTGGGGCTCTAACTCACCGTAGAAAAAATACATTAACTTTGTATTTCTGGAGAGAAGATAGAGAATTTTTCATCTGTGCAGTGCAGTTTTCCTAGAGTCAGCATCTCGCAGCCATTAGAAGAAGTGCAGCTGCAGTTGTCACTATGCTCAGACAGCCAAATCAAAAGTTGTTTTTCACCCCGATTCTTTTCTGAACTTCGAGCCTGACTCTCTCCGCTGTAATTTACCAGCAACACGACAGGATTGGACAGTTTAATGATTAGCTGTCATTGCAACATTGACTGACATCAATGATGCAAGAGTGTGTTTGCTGAACAAAGAGCGCTTCTTCTGACCAACGACTGCATGCTGCAATAGGAAGGTAACATTAGAGCTTCAGCTGCTAATGCTGCTTTTGTGATGGTCGTTTCTAGTCAGAGTGCAGGGAGGGGAGGTGAAGACATCGGCTCCCTTCCTGGCTCTCCTCTGTGTTTTAGTGAGTCATGAGTGGTCAGACTGGGCTGCACTTTGAAAGATGCTATCTGAATTGCATTTACCACCCATGGTTTAAATAAGATCTGAAAAATTTCTGATGCTTTGGCTTTTTATCTCCTGCTGAGGTTTTGGGCTGAACATAGACTAAATTCTTCACATTGCAAAAAAATATTTTATCTTATTTCTAACATCACAGAATCAAGCTAAGAGTATTAAAATGAACTATTTGTAAGTTTTGCTACTGCTACATAGCCAATGTTCACATCAACAGCTGTTTCCTTACCAGGGTAGAAGAAATATTGCAAGTTCAGCAACAAACTTTTGTTCCTTTATTAATACCTGTCAGTGATAGAAAGATGCTTTGACTTCCATCTCCAGCAATTCCTTTTCTTGTTACCATACTAACCAGCTAGCACAGGCCCAGTTGGGAGTCTCCTCATTTTCCAATACCAAGTCACTGTACCACCCAGTTTTACTTCAACGAGCAGAGCTGCTCAGAGAGTGTATTACAACCTCTTGTCTTGGCAACAATGGGTGAAGCTCTTGCCAAGACAGGTTAGTAAACAGCTGTTATACTGTGTATGTAACAGCAGCAGAAATTTGCTCAAACAAGATAATCTACACTCTTACATTTGCATTTATGGACATGTATCTCACTTGTGTTGAAAGAAAAAAAAAACTTTAGATCCACTTTCTATTTTATTCCAGACCTTATATCAAGATTTGAAGCTCTTCTTTAGATATCCTTTCTACTGTTTTAAGCTTTGAGTTGAGATTTTTTCTGAAACTAGTGTTAGCAGAGTCAAAAGTGAACATTTACGCTCAAGCTATGCTTGATTTCACCCCAAAAGGGTCTCACTAATTCTAAAGAATTAAAAGCATGAATGATTTTTAAGAAGTTGTCCATTAGCCACTAATGAGCTGAATCACATCAATTAGCTGAAATAGATACAGTGCCTATCAAGTCCAAGTAAAAAAAGCAGTCTGATTACTAAGGCTTTATGGCTTTTTCTTTCTGTCTTTTTTTTTTTTTATAATAATACAGAACATTTATAAAATGTATGGTTACTATCACAACTGATAAAGGGACTGTAAAGAATAAAAAAGACAGATGGAGAGACTACAGATTCAGTCAAGCTCTGCTGCTATAGTAACAGTAATGGACCAAAGACCTTTCCTTTGTGGATAAACACTGGCTGATGATTCAAAAAATGAGTCAGTTTACTAAGCATCTGACAATGCAAGCCGAGAAAATCACCACTGTTTAAGAACAGAGATGGAGCCATAGGGAAACATCCCACTCACCGCTCGAGACTTTTCTTACACAACGGACACTGGGTATGCTCAAGTGTGAGAATGATATGCCTTCACTGGGATATTAACTGTCACACTCTGAAATCTCAATTTTGTTTTGCCTTTATGATTTGGGGACTGGAGATAAAAATAAAATATGACATTTCAGTGAGTGCTGTGTAGATTTATCTCCACACTGCATGATTATTTTGAAGAAAACAAAGATTTGCTGTCTGCATCACACTGCAGATAATATTGACCATTATACTGAGCAGACCTCCCTGAGGAAAAATCACCTCCTCCCAGTAGAATGGCAAATGGAAAGTGCTTTAAACTGTTTTCATTACAACACAGTGGAAGTGCCCTCATGGGATCCAGAGCTGGAGGGCTGAAGGCAGGAGGACTGCATGATTAGGCTGGGGATCAGATAGAAGGTCAGCATCTGTGGTAGGCCAGAGACGAACACAGATGCTATCAGTATCAGTCTGGAGAGCAGTGATAGTCCTCCAAGAATGTGATGTACAGAGTGACAATACTGTCACTCCTCCCTCCTCCAGTCATCCCACCAGAAGACCTCTAACAGGTAATCGATGATGATGTAAACCACATTTCAAACCTCCCTGCTCAGATTTACAGTTCACACAGTGGAAATCCAACTGGGGAAATGTACTTAGGGGTTTCATGTATGTTATAAAAAAAAACACTGTCTTTGCTTTGTTTGTTCATTGTTTACAATGATCAGCAATGAAATGAAACCTGGCTTCTGGCTGTTTACTCTGTCTGCAGTGGCATGACAGGGTGTGAATTCAGACTGACTTTGCTTGTAAAACATTTTTACACTTCACTGAGTGATCGACTTGAACACCTTTTATTATACCAGACTGATCAGCTCAATGGTTCTTTCAAGCTGGAAAGAAAATGGTATTTTTTCTAATTTCTCCCAAACTTCAAAAAGAAGAAAAAATGATTCTGAAAGGATCTGAGCTGAGAAAACCAACAAATTCTGAGTGCATTTAACGCTTTTTAAGGATTTGAAGGTCAGACAGGCTCATACTTTGAGATTTGTTATTCCATTTATAGAGACGTGAACATACCTTACTTAACTTAATTTCTCCAGCTAGGAAAGGCCACAGTATGTAATTATACCATTTATAATATATATTATATTGTACCATTTTATATATATACATATATATTACCTCAGTCTAATCAAGTACATTAATTTGTAATTATAGCTACTGAAGAACATGTACAGGGGGGAAAAAAATGCTCCATCGTGATAAATACAGCAATAGAAAATTACTTGGACACAGAGAATCACATATTGCCTTAAGAGAAGATTTGATCCATATCACCAAGTCTTAATTACAAGTCCTCAGAAACATAAAATATTTGTAGTCACTGATTGGTCAAATATCTGACAGGATCATGTGTCTATTCCTATTTCTTTGTGAGTTAAAGCACACAATAAAAACTTAACAAGATATAGTCTGCCTGAGCAGCTAAATCTATAGAAATCATAATGAAGACAGCGCTTATGCCAATTATATCAGAAGTCCATATATTTTCTCCTTCTGTGAAAAGAATTTAATTGAAAGGGGGAAATGAATTTTTCCGGATACCATCCAGTTACCTGACAACACATCAACAAAATGCTGCAGAGCTGTGGGTATTATGGAGGAATATTGTTATATTGTGTAGTGCTGCTGTTTTGTGTATGGTATGTTCTGCCTCCCTGTGTAGGTGTGTGTATAGGTGGAGCTTCCAGTTGTTGGTACCAGCCACTCCAGCTGCACCCAGGCTTTATAAGCCCCACTGACCTTCAAGATGACCCCTTAACCTTTCTTCCTTACGGCTGCCGACATCAGCCATGTGTTACTGTGTGAATCAGTGACGTTGTGACAACTATTCTATTTGTACTTTAAGCAGCAGTAGGGGTGAGAATCCCTTTTGGGTGATTGTCTTTTCTCATATTTTGACTGCAGGAGAGTAGGCTGCCTGTCTTTTGTTTGGTTTTTTTTTCCCGTGAGGCAAGGTCAGGGCACCTATTTATTTATGCCTGTTATGCTGGGACATGCTCACTTCCGTGGTAAAATAAAGCCGCATTTGTATCAGAGTCCTGTGGTGCGGGCATTTACTTCTGAGTGAGAAAGGTGGGCAGCTCGCCTTATGTCACATCCAGGTCTCCTCTAGACCCTGAGTGTGACATGACACCTGGTGACGCTTCTGACAAAGATGGACAGCCGTCGAAGCAGAAAATCTTAATTGTCTGAGATAAATGAACAAGAACTCTTGATAATCCCAAAGACATAATGAAAGTTTTCATTTGGGAGCTCGTCCGGGATCTGACTCATTGAATAGTGGTTTGGCCTTGTTGGTGACTTTGGTAATTTTGTGCTTTTTTTCTGGTGCAACTTTTGTCTCCTCTCTGCTTTGTTTGGTTGGAGTTTTTGTTTTTTTGTCACAACATTAGCAAATTTGCATGAACTTGTGTTGTTGGAAAAGTTTAAGAATCTGCTCCCTGAAGAAATTGTGGTTTATGTGAATGACCAGAAAGTGGCATCCTTCACTGCTGTCGCAGTCCTGGCTGACGAGTTCGCCTTACACACGCCCTAACCCCATAGCAGGGGTTTTACATATATATACGTTTATACATATACATATATATACATTGTATTCCTACATTGTATATACATTGTGTGTATATATATATAAAAAATAATATATACACTACTCACAAAAATTTAGGGATATTCAGCTTTTGGATGAAATTTCAGCTTTTGTTTCAATACATGGTTTGAGATGAAGAAATGACCATTCTCCATACTTCTACTTCAGTGCCCTACTTTCATGATATAATATCACTGAAGCATGAACATTTTAGATTTTTCCATAGATTTCACATGAAAGTCAAATATCCCTAACTTTTTGTGAGTAGTGTATATACCCTATAGAAGATAGAAGTAGATCAATAACTATTGACATGTGTAGGTTCTCCATTATCCAGGTCATTCCTAAAGCTAAGGTAACTTGACTTCTTTTCAGTTCTTGAAGGTGTTTCACCTCCCATCTGAAAGGCTTCTTCAGTTGTGACCTAAGTTGAAGTTGATGTTGCCCTCAACTTCAGCACTTACTGACCGCTGACAATGCTGTGTATGAATCAACAGGATGGTTTGACGGCAGTAATCTGATACTTACTTGACTGTGTATGTCCAAAAATAACAACAAAACATGTCTGGCTGTCAGTTTATCTTTTACATTTTTTTTCAACATGTGTTAAAGTTGTGATTTAACAATTCTAAACTTTTGTCAGTTTCCACCCTCACCTGCCATTTTAAATTGCCTTACATAACACCTATTAGCATCTAAAAAATTAATTAAAGTAGGACATCTTTAAATATTCACAGAAGAAGAATGACACACAAAGCCCACATTAATTTGGTCATATCCAGTGAATGCTTTCACAAAATTTGCATTTAAACAACTAATGCAGCCCTGGCCTTTTGTTATGTTTAATGCGACAACCGCAGGGATACAATCTTGCTTAAAGGGAAGCATCTGTGTTTTAAAGCCCTTCCACTAATTACTATCATTTATTTAACACTCCAAACTCTCCAGAAACAAGTGAACCACTTCCCTGCTGAAACTGGACAGCGAGTGTTGAGATATTCAACGCTTACAGTTTCCTGCCCTGTGGATTTCTGCAGGAAGATGCTGTGAGCTTGCAAATCAATTAAATATGTCTCTGACAGGCTTCCTACTCAGGATGAATTTTGTTACTCCCGTCATCCGTTCGTGTGTATAATGGCGTGCGATATGTGCATGAATAGCAAAGGAGCAGCAGCCCCTATTGTCTGCTGTGTTGGCATTTCTGTATTCACCACATGGAATGCTTCCATTTGAGAACTGAATTGTGTGTCAACATATCCGCGCTTCCTATCTTCCCTGAGGTGCTTTTCTCAATGCAAAGCTGGCTTTAGCCCCTGCTGACCTGTGTAGTTCTGCAGGAAGATGCTGTTAGCCCTGGGAGAAACAAACATAAAAACAGTCCCTCTTTCTAACAGTGTCTTTAATAGTAATGTGGGCCCTGTGGGTGTGCCTCACTTCCACTGAGCTTCTACACAATATCTCTGAGGACCAGCGGCGGTGGATTCATCGAATCTACAGAGAAGAATAGAGACTGAAATCCCTCTCAGCCCTGTTAATCCAAAACATTAGAAAAGGGAAAAAAAAGTACCTCAAAATGAAAATACCTCATCCTCTGGAAAAATATACATACTGTACTGTGTGTGTGTGTTGGAATCATAAAGTAGTGTTTGTTCCCTTAACTCATCCTCTCCACTTCACTGCCTGCCAGCAACAGCAGGTACAACTAAGATAAATGGCTAAACATTAATGTGAGATGTCACTGTACAGTTCATAAAATCACTCAACACACTCGACAGGCCCCTATGGCTTGATTAAAATCTGTTTATCCGACTGTGTGTCCAGACTGCAGAGCCTGTGAGTTTTCATGCAGCTGAAAGTATGAGTGTGTGGATATTGTCCGTCTCATCACAGAGGACAGCTACTTGTTTGACTTTGAGGAAGGACGCGCAGAAGCAGCCCAGCCCCACATGGGACATCTGGATTTTCACACTTCTCGACACCCACGTGTAATCGACAGTGACAGGCAGTGACTGACAGCATCAACTCCAAGTCTGAATACTCAGGTGGACAATGATTCCTCAATCATCTCTGTGACTGGAACAGATCAGCGTCCTCTCAGCGTGGCAATAAGACTTTCGTCACACAAGCAGGAGCTGAGTCTTTTCAATGGGGATTTTGACAGTTAAAAACCCATGTTTACATTGTTTGTTTCTCAGGAGATGGCAGGTTATATGGAAGATGGGTGACATCTGCATTGTGTTGATAAGGTTTTCATGAAAACATCTTCAGACAGAGAGTCATTTCCAAAACCGATCCATCTTTTTTCTTATTATCAGATGCAAAGAAGGGCAGGACCTGTTACTGATCAAAGTCATGGGAAAGACAGAGAAACAACAATTTGCTTCTTACACTGCAATCAATATAATGCTTCTATAAATATACATATGTACACAACAAAAACAACACCTGCTGCATAACAGCTCTAAAGAATATCTCTGAGAGGGCTGTGGATGTGTATGGCATCACATTAACCATGAGATGCTTTCAGGGTCTCTACACCCTGTATTCCCCATCACTTTGTCCAGTATAAGTTAAAATGAACTACTTGGATATTATTTATTATATGAAGATCCACATGTTTTAAAAATATCTGTATATGTTTATAATGGCTAAAATTATTGTGCAAATTCACTGAGTTTACCAGTTACATTCTAAGCTATTTTTGAAGCATTGCTCAGATGCTGCTAGTGCATGACCTTGCTGCTTAATACAAATTTTCCACTTTGCAAGTTTGCAGTTCTAGTAATAACAGTCCCACTCCTACCCACCCAATCCACCACACCACCATAAGTCTTTTTTTTTTTTTTTTTTTTTTTTTTTAATAATTACAATCTCTATCTCTACTTTCAAACATTTTTTGAACACACTTTCAATTCCATATTGTACATTGTAAGAACTTTATCTGTAATTTTTCTTGAGCCAAACAATCACTGAACACATCCCAGCAAGTAGGACAACCAACAGAATCTTTACAGTGCACTATTCACAGCACTGTTTTTACATTGTGCGTAAATCCTTTCCATATGGGCTTTTGTCAAAGAAAAAAGGTTTTGCCTCCTTACTGAGTGGCCCTGAGGGACAAAAAAAGAAGGAACAGGTGCCACGGCTCAAATCACATTAGACATATTTTAGATTAGAACAAGTATGAATAAATTTCATGTTTATTGCAGAGATCTGAACAAATTTAGGTGATTCATGAAGGAGTAAGAAAGAACAAATCTTCAGAGTGCATCATGGATTTCCCTTAACGTTGTGCAACACAACACACCACAAACCTTAATTCTGATGTTCCACCTGACTGATCCAAACATCTGATGCTCATTTTCGCTTTGCTTGTGCGTAACAGAGTGTATGCACCTGTTCAAACATGGGTAACATCCAATTTGTTTCAAATTTGCCAAAACCCTTCATGACCTCTGTCAAAATGTTTAGTCACTACAAATAGGTATAGGCATAGGTGTGAGCTAGTCTTCAAGCTTTATGATTGTAAGTTACATTCTTTTGTCTGATATCTTTGCTTAAACAAGACACTGAACTTAAATTGAACCTGATCTAGAAAAATAATACTGAACAAGACACTAACACACCACATTGATTACAATAATTAGCATGCAGGTAAGTGGCTGATTGGATAAGCACCTAATCTTATTTGTATGCAGTCTGTGGTGAGCAGTGAGGAATCATGACTGTGTGATGGTCTGCAGCACAGAGAGAGCCTTGAAATAAAGTTTTCAGACTTTTCCCAAATTTCCAGCCACACACCTACCTGGGCTGTGGTTTGCATGACAACCAGGAATGCTAATGCATCTACGTAATAAATGAAAGGCGGACAGGGGAGGAGAATAAACAGGTCCACACAGAAGAGCAAGAGACGCATCATTTCAGAGGCATTAAGCGAGACGGGATTCAATTTCGTCTTGCCTGCTAGAGCGTGTCCCTCTCGTCTGTCACTTCCGCCATTTACTAGCAGCTTCTGAGCCAAAGGATGCCATCGTCACATTTCCCATCACAGCTCTCTCCTCTGCCTATCACATACTGGACACAGTGACATGGTTAAATCAGCATACCGGAGACTGATCATTGTCCTTTTGATGGAAGGCTCCTGTCCAGTCATTCCAACTCTGCTGCCAGCTTCTGCCCACTGCAGGAGATGAACATATTACTATACCTACATATCCATATCAAATGAAGCCCAGGGCACAAGCATGCATAAAGCTAATAGTTATTTGAGGAGAGCAAATACCAAGTTGAAATGGCGAGCTTGTAGGTGATTGGCAGCCACAGACAAATTACCCATTTAATTTCAGACAAGGAAAGGCTGCTATCTGTAGAGCTGCTCACTGATTTTTTGCTGAAGAAGAATTAGAATGAAGCTAAGTGGTAAGACTAGTTTACATAGTGTTAGTTAGTTATGTTTTTTGCCCAACAAAAACAGACAGAACAGCTCAAAGGTGTTTTCGCACTTTCATTTTACACTCATCCATAAAATTATAACAATCCAACAAGAAAAATGAGTAAAGAATTAAAGCTCAAGCTACTGAATATGAATTTTATACTGCAAAGCAGCCCATCTTGGCATTTGAGCCAAAGCCCCCAAAATGGAGCTGCTGAACAAAATTTCTCAAAAATGAATCTGAGTCCAACTCACTCAGTAATTAAATGAGAAGTATGAGAGGATCCTGAAACCCTTTTCCATCTGAACCTGCACAGAGCGAACAGAAAGAGTCAGTTGTTAGTGGATTAGCCATTTTTGCTCCCAGATGAGACTTTTACCAAAGTCCTTTCCTATTTCAGCAGTTGTTACTTTGACATAAAGAAAAGGAAATACACCCTATTCAAGCCATCACACCTTTCATAACAGCCTGCCTTGTCCTCAAGTTCAGTGTCTTCAACATGATAAACAGTGGAGTTGATGTTATCAGCAAACCTATAAAAGGAAAATCAGCTCCAATTATGCAAAGTCTATTCCATGTGATTGGTACATACTGTTTTAAAAAGCAGCCCTGTAGTGAAGTCACTGGGTGTCTTAGCAACCATAACTGTTAAGTCAGTGGCTAAATTGAGCCCAATCATTGATTCCTCCACTAAGAAAAAACTGGTTCAAATGGATAATGGTTCAAACAAATGATTCCTTGTTTCTGGCCATTGTTAAAAAAGTGAAGCATCAGTTCAAAATGAGGGAAAAAGTGCCGCAGCATGAGCTCTGAAGTGAACATTTTTTACTTTTTCATGTTTTTGTGTCAGACCTCGTGAGTGTTGTTTCCTGCATACATAAAATATCAGACAAAAGTAGGGTGCTTTACTTTTTGGAGCTACAAGCAAGAATCTGATATGCGATCATCTTGACTTTTAGATGCCATCTCAGCACTCTGGTATAGAAACTGCTGCGTTTGCTCTTGGGATCTGTCGATGGTGCTGGAACACTCTGCTTATGGCATTCTTGTCAAACGGTAGACCTCCTGATTTACAACACGTGTACTGTCACCTTATCCCACCCGCACTTTAGTTCTCGATTTGTCTGAGGTCACTGTGCAGTTTGATACTTTATCAGTGCTTGACGCAGGGTCCTTTGCTGTTGCAATACTTCAAGGAAGAGAAGGAGACTGCACAAACTCTAAGCCCTTTAGGGTAATGTGGTACAACAACATACCATCGATGCATTAGGTACATTATGTGAGGTATATCAAGTCTATGATCTTGATTTTATGAAGGCAGGAGAAGAGTTCTAAAACATTAAATGTCACTAGGTTCACAAACTCATGGTAAAGAAAGAGGAGAACTCAGGCTGCCACTTGAAAGTAAATAAAGATGTGTTCTACTGTACATATTTGGCTCATTTTCCTCCAAAAACAAGTGAGAAATGTGCTGCTGTTCCTCAATTCAGCTGAACATACAAGCTCTTGCTTTAAATCCTCTATCAGTACATATTCTGCTGTCACGCTATGTTACTGAGGGGGTAGATACGGCCAGCAGGGAGGAGCAGGCAACTTTAAATGAGTTTGTTTTTCTCAGGAATGTGAAGTTAAAGGTATTTCAACTCAGTTTACACAGCTCTGTTTTATAGTTTCAAAGGGAGAGATCTAAAATACAAAAAAAGCATTTACATTTGGATCACCTAAAAACAAATCATACATGTGATGCGGATAAGTAGTCAAGTTGAAAGCAGCTGAATCTGATACTCAATATAAGTTTGTGTTTGTTTGTTTTTCCATTTATGAAAATCATGTCACATTTCCATTGTAATTTAGCTTCATATCCACTGCAACACACTGAAAAATATCTGTTTCCAAATGGCCAACAATGAAAAATAATAAAAAGAGTAAAACAGTTTCAGAAAAAAGACATTCTAAATTTATATTTTAGGAATTCAAATGGCATTTGGGAAGATTGGGATTGTGACATTGCTTATTTCACATGTCACAGGACACTTTGTGCTGGGACAGTAATTAAATGGCCCTGAAATCTCAACAGATAATTGAAAGCAGGAATTGGCAAATGAAACACTCACTCATTTTAGAGCACATTTATCAAGTCATTCACGTTTTGGCAACTTGCTTTACAAATCAATTCCAGTACAATTAAAGGGCTACAGAAAAGGCTTGTTCAAGTGTCAAGCTTAAAACCAGCCATAGTCAGGCATGAGCAAAAAATACACTGATCTCTGTAAACATTTAAACTGACAGTGAAAATAAAACAGTTACTTTATTTCATCAATTTACTGCTCCTTGTGAAGGAGTCAAAAGCCACTCAAAGATGATGGAACTGTAATTGTGTGCCACAGGGAAATAGCAGATATCACACCCACAGGGTGGGCTGCTGAAAGCTTTTTTGGACACTGAAGAGAATTTCATAACCCCCCCCCCCCCCCCCCAAAAAAAAGTGCACGGAAACAATTAACTTTAATTTTATTATTCTAGCCACAACAGTTGCCCAAAAACACTTGCATAGAGGAACCCATTCAATACAAAACATGTATGCTCTCAATCACACACAACAGCAATGTAGGGTTAATAAACCTAACCTGCATGTTTTTGGTGTGTGGGCAGAAACAGGAGCACCTGGGCAAAAACCTCCACCGTCATTCCTAGGGAAAACAGATTCCACTCCACTCGACTCCACTATCAAAATCCCAGTAGTTTGGCAGGTTCAACAGCTGCAGTGCTAACCACTGAACCACCGTGATGCTTACTTTGTATGTGCTCCAATAGTTCAAATATCACAAGTACCTTACTAAGAGAGAAAAAACACAAAGCTATGCTTGCTAATTAAAATCCAAACTGCATTATCAGAACTTGACATTGTTCTCCCTAATCACAATATATGTTATAACTCCTCTAATCGTGTTTGTCAAAATCCAAGAATGTTTTTATTCCAAATCCCCAAAACCACAGAAATTAAGATTTTTCAATCTGGGTCTTTCTGGATACAGAGCACACTGGGCATTCTCACAAAAAGTGACACATACAATTTAGGGACAGCCACCACAGGCGTGGGGGTCGTGGCAGTAGCAGCCCATTTCAGCACTTATGCCTTGGGCTGTTGCAACATAGTGCTTTGAATAGCATCATCCACCAACAGGGGTACATTGTTTTGGTCTCATTGCAGTTTTTGTTTCATAATCTCTGTTGTAAAGGGTATATATAACTGCATTTTGTTTTTTACATTGCAAAGATTTTAAGTCTATGAACCACCGATAGCACAGCAACATTTTGGACTGAAATGACGACTGTGGTCTTTGAGCGGGTAGAGGAGTGTCGGCTTGGGGAAAGCAGAAAATGCACTGCTGTCTGGAGAGCTGACAAAGGCAGCATGAAATGGAAGTTCTTCTCATTTGAACTAATTTCCAGAGAGAGCAACTTCTCTGACAGTGCCAGAGCTTTCAACTGCCTGCTGGTATCACCTGTGAAAACACTGCACTAAACCAACTGCTCTGGCAGTATACTACTGTACAAGCACCTCTATAACATACTGTTTCTCTACATTCTTTTTGCTTTTGTTTTTCTTAGCTACTGTCATTCAGCTTTTCTTTTAACCTGTCATATTCAAAAGATTGATACTGGTTTGTACTAAACTCCATCAACTACAAAGCCTCCCCTTGTCTGCATTTGATCTTGTTATCATTTTGTCATGTTTGTGAAAGTCTCCAATATGTAAATGTGAAGATGGCTGAAGTGGACAACCCAGTGAAGGAGATGCATATTGCATATGGCAAGATTATGAGGCGTGATATGTTAAATTAAAACTGGAACAAATCAAGTAGGAGTCTTTTTGGTGTTCCATTGAATATTAATTAAGGTAATTAACTGAGGTAAATTGCAATTTAGAATGTAATCGGTGTTGGGATGACATTTGAAGTTCAAGCAGGACTGAAATGCAGTCACCCCTAACCATATGTTAATGGGATTTCCCTAATCTTTCGCCTTACTCTTGAATGGACTGGATTTTGCTGTCCAATTAGATCTGACCAAGCAACCTCTGGGTCAACAGTCAGAGTAGGAAAAAAAAAATGAAGGAAAAATAAAGTGGATCATCAGCTGGGAAACTGAAAGAGCAACTGAAGCCTATAATAAATGAAATACATCAGCAGTGAACAGTAGATGATGGTGGGAGTGGGCTGAATGAGGGGGAAAACTCAGCACAGGGAGCAAATACACTTGGCTTCGAAACAGGAGCTGAAGACTTTGTGCTTACCCACCAGGGGTAAGCTTTGTGCTGTTCCCTGATTGAAGAAAATCATACAGTATGGATCTGCTGTACTGCCAAAACAGAATTTCTCTCCCTGTGCTCCAAACACAAGATTTGGGGCTGGAGAAAATAGTTGATTGTCTGTTCTTTCAGATATTAAAGTGGTCACCCTGGAATAAAGACTGTTTGATAGATAAAACATTTTTTCCTGACTAACAAGATTGAAAATCAAACAGGTCCCTTTGTTGTTTGTTCCTTTATAAGATTTAAAATGAAGGGCATCTGGATGTACCAATACATACAAGAGCCAACTTTAAAATGGTGCAATTTCAACCAAACAAACAAGGGGTACATGCTTAAAAGATTTGAACACAAAGAAATACCAGTTGGTCATACAAAGATAAAGAGGCGCAAAACAACATAAAAATGAACAGTGCATCGCTAGGATCCTCTGAATATCCACTGAAAAAATGGAAGGCCAAAGGCGCAGACTATATGAAACTGTCCAACAAGAAGGGAAGGATGGGAAGAGGTTGGCCAAGTAGTAAGTGATTGTGTTACTAAAGAATAGTAGTGGAAGTAGAGTTTAAGTTTCTTGTCCTTGGCATCTATCCATAAGGACATAATTTATAGACTTGAGCCTTTTATGAGTCTGGGGAAAGATAATTACAGCATCTGTAATAGAGGTCATTAAAAGCAAGTGTTGTAGATGAAGATGGAGCAAGTGTTTAATATTTAGGTAGTTAATGTGTGTATTGGAATATATATACCCTTGGGTGTCTCTTTTTTTATATAAATATTATGAACTTAATGAAAATATATGTATTTTTCTTCTCTTTTTTATGTCTGTTTCTATGTATATATACTGTTTATATGATTACAATATTGAATATTTGTAAGTATGTATGCAGAGTGTATATTTATCAGTGTTATTGTTTGCTAGAATGTTGAAAACTCAATGTGAAAAGAAATGAACATGGAAAGTGATGACAAAGACCAACACTCTGTAAGCCTCAAATGGTATTTCCACATAGTCCAAAAAATATTTTCATTTTAATGAGAAAAAAAATTGTCAATGAACTAGTGATAATTTTAGTACTTTTCATATCAAAATGTACACACAAGTAAGGAACAGGTGTGCATCTTTTCAGTTGTGCGTATATTGTGCAGCACAGACACTCCTGTTCATCATGTGAGCACTCCAGGGAAACCAAAGGTACTCTTAATTCACTTAATCCTTACATGACATTTTCACATATGTTATATACTTAAGCTGTCTGGTGTGTATGTGTGTGTCTGTGAGCTGCAGCACCATTCAAACTGAAACTGCAAAACCCTACCCCTTCCCCTATGGTAATCACAACATGCTGGTTTTTGCATATAGTGCCACCAGAGTTTGTACATTGAAATATTATGCTATTTTTCTCCTGTGAATCTTCTGGGCCACTGTTGAGTGGTGTTCAGGTTGTAGGATCAAATAATTTTAATGACTAACTGAAATTGATTATTTAAACTACAATGAATATCACTTAATATTCACATCACAAACCATCCACATTATCTAGCTCCTAGTATGAGAGAGAGCCCCATATCAAAATATTAGTAGCCTATTAGAAAGGATGAAAGCCTAAGGTTACCCAAATATGACAACCTTTATATTCTGGCAAATCAATTCTGCATGGAACCTCAGGCCTGGGGCCTTTCTGTGTGGAGTTTGCATGTTCTCCCTGTGCCTGTGTGGGATCTCCAGTTGCTCCTCTTTACTTCAGTTTCCTTGCATAACCATAAGACACGCACATTTGGTTAATTGGTGAATCTAAAAGTACCCACAGGTGTGAATGTGGGTGTGTCAGCTTGTCTCTCTATATGTCAGGCCTGTGATGGACAGGGGACCTGGATGTCCCCTGCCTTCACCCAGTGTCATTTGATTTACTGCAGCCCTGCACAGATGAGCACTGGAATGCAATGGAATTCCACATGAAAAAAAGAAATAAATAATAATATGAAGAAAGCAGGCCATGTTTATTCTTAAATCATTGTGATTTATGCCAAATTTAATTGATTCATTAGCTATACAGCTTATCCCTCTTAGGCTTGCAGAACAAATGGAGGAGATCACAATTTACACTGTGCAAGAGCAGGGTCCACCCTGGAAAGGTCACCAGTCCATGCAGGCAAACAATCATCCATGCTCAACAGACAATTAGAGCCAGCAGTTATCCATAACTGCATGTCTTTTTGTGGGGAAACTTAAGTACCTATAAAAAACCCACCCATGTCGCACACACACACACACACACACACACACACACACACACACACTTGGAGGAGTTTTGTCACTCATTCTGTATTCAGTTTGTGAGCTTGTCCTGCACTTGAAGCACCCAAGATAGCAGTGAGTGGTGAGCTTAGCCTCTACTGTTTCTGCGGTGTACTCCTTGTCCACATTCCCTGCCATCCAGCTGTTACACAATTCATGCAGACTGGCTTTGAATGACCGATGCTGTACAATATCTGGGACTTGGATGTATTTGTACAACCTGGTTATGTTGTTGACACTCTTGAGCTCTGCTTTAGAGGCAGTGCTGATGTGACACTGTTCATCCAGCTGTTTTTGGAAAGCTACCACAACTCCACTGATGTTTTGCATAGCTCAACTTTTTGGATACCACCTTTGAACACCACTTGAGGCTTTATTTTTGTCCAATCCATTTTTCAGCTAACAGGAGGGTTAAGTAACTCCTCTGACAGACTACATTTACTGAAACATTATGCGCACCTCTTGTATCCACCATGTCAACCACACAGTCGTGTCATCCATAGTTATGATGCTCTTTGGATCTTCCTTTTCTTATTAATTCACATTGTGACTGTGATATGCAAAGTAATTACCGTGCTTCTTGGTGACGTGCCTGGCATCTTCCTGGATGACAATTGTACTTCTTCTGTCACAAAAGTAATTCCAGTATTGTGCCAGCATGCTGTAGATCCACTCACACCTTATTAGCTCCAGGCTCCACTATTTTCCCACAATTCTCTCATTGTCCACAAGCTGCACTATTATGGTACTGAAGACTCCCACAACCATATATCTGAAGAACCTGTTGTCCAGTTATGCCCTTTGTTATTTGATTAAACCCACTGGCCACATACTCAGTCTGCATTTAACTGAAGATCTAAGGAAGTTGGGGAGGAGTAGGGTTTCCATCAGTATCACCACCAGCCTGACCTGATGCAATGCTTAAAAAAATCAAATGTATTTCTTAGGCCCTAAAGTAGATTAAGATTAAGAAAGATTAAATAAAAACATAATAAATCAACCATTGCCTTTATTCTAATGCTTGTAAGTGTTAATAAACTAAACTAAAAATGTGATATTTTTCGAGGCATATCCAGTTTCCAAGAGAGAGCGAAAAGTTTAAGTTCTCAAATAGTCAATCCATTTTTTCCACCAGTGGAGCCAGCCCTTGTCAAGTGAAGGAATTAAGTTTCTGATGCCACACTTACATCTTTTCTTCTAAATGCTAATATTGGCTATGTAGCAATAAAGAAGCATACATGTAGCTCGTCTGACACTCAATGGTCTTCCATAACCTAAAGTAGCCAGTGTATAGCCATTTATATTGATCTGACACACTGCAGTCTCCATTTAAATTCATTAAGTCCTCCAACTAAAATAACATAAAGCAGCTCTGATTGTATTTAAAAACCCACCTTATGCGACATTTAGATTAGCATGCATGTCTGAGCAAATGTTCCATCAGCCTGTCTAAACTCAGCTGTGGTGACTCAACCCATACACAGATCCTACACACAACAATGGCTGTCTGAAATAGAACCATTCATCTCAAGCATGCTTCAGTGCAGTGACAAAGACGCAGAAGTCACAGCATGTGGACCAAATGTAAAAGTGCATATATCTAAATTTAAGTCTGTCACACATCAAAGCTGACAAATGATGTTGGGGCTACTGATCCCATCAAACCCTCATGCATCCGTGATTATACAGTACATACAGAATAATGTTGAATTTTAAATATTTGAGGTGGCTCCACTTAACTGTCCTTGATCATTCATTAAACCCATGTAAAGTATTCTCAAGTGACTGCAAAGGCAAAAATTGCACCTTTCATTGGAAAGCCCTTGGTAGGTACTGTAGCAACAAAGGCTGACAGACAGAGAGAGCAGGGCACATCAAGATTCAAATATTTTCTCTTTCGCACTCATCAAATCCTGTCTGCAATCAAAGCACCACTTCAGAGGGCAGTGTATGGTTTAATCCATTAATCACAGTCTGATGTTTTACTGAACTGCTACTTAAAAGATCCTTAAATGCTTGCCTCTGTTTATGCACCGGATGCTTGAAGATTTTTGCCTCAAAAACAAAATTGCCTCTTATATATCTGATCGTTTTGATGTATGATTTGTTGTGTATAGTATGAACTTTGGAAATGAAGAGTTTAACATCAAAGATACAAAACCAAATGCACAATCCCCAAAATACAAAACCTTATTTCTGTCTTAAATACAGTGAAAATACAAAATACATAACATGCGACAGAAAACCTATACATTATTTGTGTATATTTACGTTCTTCTGAGGAATATATTATAAAAGAACTATAAAATATTTAAGTACCTGAATAATTAAAATAATAATAATACTTAAAGTTATGGTTGGTAATCATGTTCAGAAACACTTTTTGTTATAGTGGGTGAAATGGTCCTTCTATCCTGAGAGTAGTCAATACATTATGTATTCAGAAAAAGAAATGAAAATAATCAGACCTCTCTGGCAGCTGCAGGACTGACAAAACTCTGACCAATCCATGCTTTACGCTCAGAAAAGCAAAAAACAATCAGATGCCTTCATGTCTAGTTCTGCCTACGCCCAAAGCTGCTGTCTCTCTCCCTCCTCCTCTGGCATGCGCGATCAGTGTCTTCACCTACATCCGCAGAAAAGCCACACTCCAGTCTGGTGGGTGGCAATGTAGCTCTGGCAATGCACGTTAAGTGTCTTCACCTACGTCCGAGGGAAGGTGGCGGCGTGGCTTCGGAGAGAAGTCTGAGGAAAGGGGCTGGGACTCCAACCCGACCTTTAATCACGTGATGATTAATAATCAATAATTAGAATAATTAGATTAACAGATAGTGGTGGGGGGTTGGAGTGTTTGTCCAACCATAAATTCATCAGAAGACACAACCTCAGTCTTACACATCAGTACTGTCATTCTTCATTTTTTTGCACATATAACCATATTCTTACACCTGGCCTCAGACATTATCTAAATGAGATACATGTTAGGAGGAATTATGTCTTCATTTATCACGATAAAGGACTCACTGCAGTCAGAATGGTCCACAAAAGACCTTTACAGCAAAATAAGCACTTAGGATCCTATGCTGTTGTTATATGGCCTGTCTGTGAGATGAATGATGGGGATTATTCATGGTTCCTTGGAGACGGCTTGAAAAGATTACTGTTAAGGTGGGACTCATTGACCTCCTCTTGACTGGCAGTGACACCAGAGACTGCCTTGTGTGGGCCAAGGGTCAAATTGGATCAGTGTGAGGTCATTGCTGGCATGGAGGCCTAGACAGGTCCACTGAGTAATTAGGTGAGGGAGGAAGCTCAGCTCCCTGTATTACCCTCCACCGATAAATGCCACCAGATTTCAACTTTTGCTATCAGTCTGCCTTACAGGGGCAGTAAGTGGGATTTTAACTCCTTCATAGCACAAAATAGCCATAATATATCTAAGAAAAGTTGAAAAATACTAGTGACGCCATGATTACTTAACAAGGTGCTGACTTTTCTGATGTTGAAACCCATTCCCTTCACTATTATATCTCTTTGGCTAGAAACATGTGTTGCAATTTCAGGATGGTTCCAACCCTTCACACAGTATACATGATATGTTGTATGACATCTTGTCCTGATCCTGTTCAGCTGCTACTTATCATTGCCAAAAGAAAACTGAGCTCCTTTATGATCTGCCCACAACAGACCACATACTGGGTTCTATAATTTTGAATGTTGCGAGTCTTCATGAGCTGGCCAGAAAGCATATTCATGAACAAAGTGGGAAATTAGACGGGTCAAGGCTAACAGAAGAGCACTTCTGACATTACAATTCACTGACTAATAACAGCTTAAATAATATTTATATGCTTCTTGATTCTATTCAGTACAGTGATATTAACTACAAAAATCCAAAACTCAATAGTGATCCTTGTATAATGTCTGATAAAACTAAATTGTTTTGATAATGGTCGTAAGTCGTTCAGTCAGTGATAGGGAAACAACATAATTTCAAGCCACAATGTGTGTATGAACTCCATGCAGAGATCAAAGTAGCTTTTAAAAAGTGGTTTCTATCACCAGAAGATGGGCGCAGTCCAGAGTGTGAACACAAGAGACAAGCAACTGGTAGATAGGGTAACTGGCGCAGAGACTATTGATGAGCTATATATAAAAAAACATTATTAAGATTACAGGGATTGTTTAACAAAGGATGTGTGACTTGATGCCATACTGTGCTATGCCACTGACTTTCATATGCTAGCAATAGAGATTGTCTGTTACTTGTCATTTTCTGGATTGTTATTGCATGGTTTACTACCTAACTTTGTTGTCTTATTAGTGCTAGTAGTCAAAGGCAAAGCTGTTAAAACATCCAGCATAGACAATTATAGACCAATTACTCTCTACAGTATTAGAAGGAATTCTCCTGGATAAGCTTAAATAATACATAATCACCACTTGCAATCAATTTGGAATCAAACAATATAAGTATGGAGGGTATTCATGTGTTCTTCAATGCAGACAAAGCATTTGACTAATCTTATGATAAAAACTTATTTGCCAAATTACAAGAGCAGCCAATAAGGTTTGACAAATTCTGTCAACGTGAAAATGGATGGTCTGTCTGAAAAGTTCAGAGTTTAAGACTATGGCAGGGAATGAACTCATTAATGATTTCATGTACAATGATGGTTAACTTGTTCTATCTCCACACTGCACCTGGTGAATGCTTACATTGTGGTGTGCGGGATGGTTGCAAATTTTTCCTTCAATCTTTATGGCAAAGTAAGTGCTAAATGAAGTGAACAAAAATATTTGGAACAGTATCATCAGGAAAGATCCATGTGATGACGATGATGTACCACATGCCTCATCGTAGGCACCATGCTGGCACGCAAATTTTCATGTATACACATCATTTGAAAACAGCAGCTATAGTGAGGCAGTGATTGAAAAAGCTTCAGGTGGTATATAATGAGTCTTGCTCAAGCTTCCAAGATAGACAAGTGCGAGCCATATGTTCATAACTACCAGTCTACTGTTACTGTCAATGATGTGTTGAGGAATTTTACGTATAAGGTGGTGGTGATTAAATGAATCAAAAAATATTATCATAACCAAGCTTACATGCAGAAGAACAATGTACTTTTGTTTATGGAAACACTGGAACAGGTGTTATATTAAGTAAATGACAATTAATTTATGTGTATTTGTGTTTGGATTTTCTTGTGTTCATTTCTATAACGATATAAACCTACAGAATATGAAAATTAAACCAGCAAGATATTTGTCCTGTGTTTGGTGATTCATGGTTGATTCATAAGGACCCATAGGAGACGGCAGTATTAAGGGCATATGGAGGTGATGAGTTTGCAAAGCAACTCAATGCGAGTCCCTTTATTTGCAGTGTAAGCTACAACATGAAAACCAGCTGCTAACCTTGCTGCTTTTTTGTCCACACATGACTTTGTATCTGTATGACCTTTATGGTGCACAGACATTTATCACAAAGATTTATCATTTAAGGCTGATAGAGCTCCTCATACCAAGAACCTCATGACTTTGTTATTACACTTATTGTATTTATTCTGCTGACACATTGCTTTGATAGTCAGACACTTAGACACTTGTTGTGAATGCATTCAGGATGGAAATGTCAGTCAGTCGGCCCACATCTGTGATCCAGAAATATTTCAACTCCTGTGGCCATGAGATTTTGTACAGACATTCAGTTGATGTACTGTGTGCTGCAATGCCCTGATAGGACTAACATAAAATTCACCCTTGTGAGTAAAATGCCACTATAACTACTGGATAGATTGCCATGAAATTTGATTTACAAATTCACATATCCCCTAAGGATGAATTCTAATTAGGTTGGTGATCTGTAGATTTTTCATTTATTACCACAAAACTTAATTTGTCCAATACTAAAGTTTATTGACTACCTACCTGCCTACAAAACTAATGACATTACCTTGGCCTACGGTCTACTTTGCAAACATTGTATCTGATGTATATCAGCATGTTGGCTTGTTTGTTGATGTTAGCACTTAGGTGCACCACTGTGTCGAAGTACAGCTTCAAAGAGCTGCTGGTGTCGTTGCAGACTTTTTGCCTTTGGTTCATCTGTTTCATGAGACCAACATTAAAGAAGACAGAGGCAGCCAGAAACTTGTGTAGGGTGTTCAATTTTATCAATGCTACAATTCATTCTGACTGCAAAAGTTAAATGTAAGGCATTATGTGATTTGGCTTTACTTTCAACAGAAAACAGCAAACCTCATAGGAATACAAGCAATGTTTTGAGTCTGGTGACAAGTAAATAATGCATTATTCAGTTCTGTACATGTTGGATCATGTTTTGGGGTCTCAGTTTGATGCTTTCAAATGAAAAATCTATTTTACAAACACCATTTTCTCTATGAGGTTTTTGGTAGGTGTGTATGTGAACTCTGCACTGAGCAGCATTAACCTTTAAGTGATGATACTACACATTGAGGGGGAAAGTTGTGCTGATGAAGTACTGATAGAGTCATTTGTATGCGGAGGCCTCGGAGCAGATAATAATCTGCTGTCTGTTGTCCATCTCCACCAAGCTGTTAACAGCACCTTGGTGTTCAACATTCTGCTGAGCCTTTGTAGGATGCTCTGATATGCTTAAAGAAGCTCATCCAAAATCTGACCATCTCAGCAATGCCAAGTGCACAGGGCTGTCCTCAGATGCCACAGCCCAGATATTTGTGAAATTAATCAGATCTGTTCTGATCTGGTCTGCTCTGCCTCACCTGTGTGGGCTCGCCAGGGGTGAAAAGTAGGCAGTAATGTTTTAATTATGTCTACTTAAGGGAATTTTATCTTATACTTTAAAGTCTATTATTTATAGTTCTGCTTATCATAACCAATCCACTAGTTTCCACAATGTGTGCTGAAGTTACTTTTTACCTTTCGAGAAAAGATCAAATTTTGGCTTTGTATTAAATCTTAATTGATAATAAAGAAATTTAAGTGACAAGTTCTGAGTGATGATCCATTGATTGTGTACATTGAGTCCTTCATCTCAGCACAGTTAGGTCGAACAAAGGGCTTAAAATATTGCAGATAAAGTTCTCTCTGGCCTTCATATTAACACAAGGACATTACTGAGTGTAAATTGTCTCTGCATTTATGTATGCATCATTCTACTGCACAGAGATTTTTGCTGACACTTTTCTACTTTTCAGGGTGTTTTTTCTGACACTTTATGGTCCCCTCAAAGGAGAATTCATCTTTTCAATAGCCACAGAAACATAACAGAGTCCCTGGGCCTGATAGACAATCTATGTCATGCTCAAGGACACTTCGGCAGAGGAGTCAGTCGCTGTCACAGGTGACAAACCGTTAACTCTCTAACTATGAGATGATAGCCCTGCATCTGCCTTCACCCCTGACTGTGTTTACTATCTATCTGTTAAGTGTTTCATATTTATCCTTTACTTTGATATCAAAACTTGGGACTTTCCAGCGGTTTGTCATTGTTACAATTAAAAGTCCAGTGTGTAACAACTGCTAAGGTTTATTGGCAAAATCTGAATATAATGCACATGAATATATTTGTATAAGTGTATAATCACTATAAAATAATTTTTTTTGGTTCTTGTAGCCTTATATTTATTCTTTTATACATACACACATATAGCAAGGGCCTTGCTTTAGAGAGGGTCGCCATCTTGCACCGCCATCTTTGTACAGCAGCCTGAAGGTAAAATCCAGCTAGCGCGTTTTGCGAGTTTCACGCATATAAATAAACCAACGAAGAAGAATGCAATCTCGAATTTGAACGAATTAAACTGCTACTTTGTCTAATTTTGCAAATAAATATATTAGAAATTAAGTGTGCCTGACTTGTTGCTGCACTTCCTCTTCATCAGCTTGGAGAAATATTTAACCCCGGCAACATGGAAAGGACTATGGCAACAGACCTGCTCAGGCAGGGACAGAGCTGACCAAGCTCATCGTTCTGTGCTGCCAGCTCCTTCGTGACATCGAACAGGTTCTTATCCTATAATTAGATAAAGCAGTTGACATGACCCATTAATATAAAATATGATTTTATAAAAGGGACAAAGCTAGCTGCGTAAAATTGCTCCCACCTTCGTTGTACCAGTCACAAGATGCTCTTAAAATGAAAACCATTTCTCCAAAAGTGTCTGCTCAGTCTTGGCAGCAAGATATTTCAAGTGATTCATAGGATCTTTTCGTTCTGGGTTACTGGCTGTTCATGGACCCAGCATACTGAATGCACTCAGGATGTGCAGCTCATAGAGACACTGATTTAATTGATTTTTTGGTGCTCTAGATGTGGTTCCATCACCTAATTTGTTGAAGAATAAAATCTTGTACTCCTCATAACTATGGTGCAAAAATGTTGGATGTCAGTTTGCATTTACTATGCCAATATTCGTAAAAGATGAGTGGTCACCAACGTCCAGCAGACGTGACTGGTACCTAGTAAAAGTTAGATTTATTTCGCAGTGTCACAACTACACACCTAAATATTCTGCAAAATGATCACTTGTCTGGTTTAAAAAGAATACATTTATTTAAAAAAAAAAAAAAAAAAAAAAAAAAAAAGGAGGGAGAATAACCTTACCTTCTCTTACAAAGCAAAGAAATTAAAGTCCTCCTTTTGGAAAACCTTGGACATTCTCGCCAGATGAGCAGCACATCAGCCTGAAGGTACTGCGCTGCTACAAAAGAGTATGTGGTGTAAAAGGAGTGCAGTCCTTTTGCCACAGGGCGCTTGTTGTGCTCTACCTCCTCTGCGGCGGCTGTCAGCACTGCAGGGAAACTCCTCCACAGACTGACTACTGTCTGGTGCTGCAAAAGCCATTGTGTTTCTATGACCTCCTATATATTATTGTGGGGAAATTATTAGTACATATATTAACCCTAGCTATGGATGTCTGTCATCTCAAATTCTCATTGTATAAATGAATATCCGTTTTACCTTAACCTTCAGGTTACAGATACCCAGAGTTATACCTTGGCCTTCAAGACTTCTCTTCTATGGCTGTTGCAAATGTACTGGTGAAGTTGTTGTCGGGTGGTCCTCGAAGGTTTTCATGTATGGTGGTTTCTCTGTAGCAGTCCTAAAAACAGGAAGTAAAGAGGAATAACATTGAATATTAAAAAAAACACACACACACAATATATAGTTAAGTACAATTAATATATTCACTGCTATGACAAGTGGAAAGTTGAGGTGAATTTACCTGTCATCACTGTGCTGTCTGTCCCAAGTCCAAATACATTTCCTTAGGGAACACCCCTCTGATCACTGATGTCATGGATGACATCCATGACTGTGTCAGCCTTCCTTTCAAGAAGTGGAGACCTGACAAAAAACAACTCCCTCTTTATCAAGGTATCTGAAATAAAATAGGAATGTACATAGCTTGATCTTTCAATATAACTGACAGGATACATGCTTCAAAAAAAATGAATCTTTATTTTATGAATCTCTTTCCTCAACATGCACCTCTAGCTGTGAGCTACCTTTGTGCTCCCATCAAATTCAAGCCGATAATCCAATAATCTTTTTCATGCACAACATTGATTGGCTAGCTAATCTTAGCTGATTACTTATTCATGTACTGTATTCATGAACACATTGAAACATTAGGTTGGAACTTACTGACAGCGAAAACAATCAGCCAAATACATCCACATTGTGGTTACGTGAGAAAATATTACATGTCATGAACTTACTATATCTGTGAGAATCCTGGGAGTAGAATCAATGAAGTCCATTACTCAAATGCAAATGATTATCTCCAAATGAATGAAATTTTGTTAATCTGTTTTTGGCATGATGGGGGTGTTGTTGACTTGGGGGTCCTCTGGGCCTGTACAATGGTAACACAAATGTAGCAGGGACATTTGAAGAATGAGGAGTCTGCAAGAATTTGATGAATTAGTTTATGACTTAAAACAATTCCAAGATAAGTTTGGGTGTGTCATGAAAATATTTACAACCCTGTTAAACTAATGATCATGTGGAATTTTGGAGGCAGCACTCTTTGAATATAGGGGAAACAGCGTAAAACTGTGGTTATATTCATGGCGTCTTTTTCCCCAAATGAAAAACAACTCCATGTCTCAGAGTGTAGAAACTCAATAATTAGCAGGAGCTAGAAATGCTGGAAACGTTGCTGTTATATTGTGTTTGCTGAGAATAATTATGAATTTCAAAATGAATGGACATGGACATTTTCATTGGGTTTTCACAATCAGCTTGGGTTGGTGAAATCCAATTTCTTTCTGTAAGAAATGATTTGATAAAGTCCCCCATGGCAAACAATCCCAAAGTCTCCATTCTTTTGAATCATACATCCTCTGGGGTTGAGTCATTCAATAACAGCCAAAGTCACTGAGTGGTACTGTAAATTCAGAATTGTTTTGATAAAGCCATCAAATTATCAGACAGATTTGACACTAACTGTAATACACTCCACTAACACACAACATGCCATATTTAAATGGGAAATAGAGGAAAGATTTAAAAAAAAAAAAAATCTAACAGTACATTTTAGAGGCTGTGGTACACTGAGCTGAAGGGGAATGCAGAAGAGCGAGGCTGGAAAGCAACAGTCTGCCTAGTGGATGCTGTGGCTACTGTTACATTCCTCAACAGCCTGGGGATCTGCCCTGTGCTACACCATCAAGGAGACATCAGGGAATGCATAGCACTGCAGTCAGTGGCTGTGGATGAGTAGGACAGTTCCCAGCTGGGCCTCAAGAAGTTACGGACATAGAGGGTTAGGGTCTGTAAGTAACACCGGTAGAACTTGATATAAAATCAATAATGTTTCAGCAAGATTTCCTTAATTTATCAGTAATAGCAGTTCGCTCCTTCCTCAGTTTGATCAGTCCTCCCTCTGGCATCTCGAAGCAACTGCAAGGCTGTGCACAGATTATGTCAAATATGAGAAGCTGTGCTCTCCGCTTTTTTATGCCAACTGTCAGCTTGCATTGATTCATGCTTTGAGACATGGTAGAGAAGCTGAAACTACAGAAATAATTCAGGGGTCTCAAGGCCTTTTAGACTTAATTCTTTGTAAACAATGTGTAGTAGTTGGGTTAGGTACTCCAGAGTTTGTATTGTGTTTTTTGGGTTCTTTTCTCTCGTTCTTTTTACCAAACCAACGCAGCCTTGTGAACATTTCCACAATGAACATGTGATGACATAATATCAGACTCGCTATTTATATAAAAGGGACAGAAGAAGAATTATATTTCCTACTACATTATCGAGGAAAGTCTGAACATTAAAGTCACTCTACTACAACAGCTGTCATTACTTTCAAAATTCCAAGGTAGTCTGCATTCTCTCTATTACACAGAGTTGGGGACAGATTTACGGGAAATATCTGAATAATTAAGTGGAGAACATGACAACAAGTGCAGATGCTTCCATGCAGATTTGCTGTATCATACAATTAATCAATTAACATCCAATTATGCTCTGTGATGTGTAAACATGCTTAGCAAGGCCAGCTGAATCTGACATTGTATCCAGGTGCCAAGAAGATGAGAGCCAAGTCACTTTGAAAGAGGGTTGGGGCATGGATGACAGGTGCTTCAGTCACATAGATGCTCAGCCGGCTGGCATTTCAATACAGACACCTGCATTTAGATCTATGAGAGAAACGTGAGTAAATAGGATCAGTAATGGTGGTTGACAGCGCATTTCATGACTGTGATGTTTGTGCATCAGTATGACATGTATGGGAAAACAGGTGAGTAACTCTGCATTGACATAACTGTCAATGCAGGATGTGATCAGACTGTATGAGCAAGAAAAGTCTGACAACAGTCACATAGAGAATAATATTAGCAGGGCTGCAGTGCATAAACCCCTAATTACAGAGAGGAAATTTGCATTTGAGGTTTCAGTGATGCAAAAAAGGCACTGGTCTACATAGATGTGGAGGTGAGGATGATTCATCCCTCTGCCTGTTCTTGCCAAGTGCCTTTGTGGTACACACTGTACAAGCCTGAATACTTGAGCCCTACAGGGAGGGGATCCAGTGGCTCTGTTATTCTGTAGGAGGCGTTTTACGGGATTGTTTGTCCCTTAGAGAGAAGAGTCACAATTGAACACTGTCCAGAATGATCACCTTTATACTATGATGGAATATTTCTGTCCGGATGGGAGTGGTCTCTTTCAGGATGACAATGCCCCCAGTGCCCCGTGCCTTCACAGTCACCATATTTGAACACCTGAGGAAGATTTTGGCCTAGATGTCAGACAGTGATCCCAGCCATCATCGTCAAAACACCAAATGAGGGAATGTTGTTTGGAGTAATGGTGTTTACCCCTCCAGAGTCCAGACACTTGTAGAATCAATGCCAAGGAGCAGTAACGCTGTTCTAGTGGCACATGACGATCCAGCACCTTACCAAGACACTTGTGTTGGTTTTTTCCCAGTTTGTAACAGACATCGTTTTATTCCATCACTTCTACCCGGAGTCAACCAACTGGTAAATATGCCACTTAAATTCATTAGACATCGGCTCATAAAGAGAGTAATTATTTGGAGTCCTGTGCCTCCATCCGGTTAGCATAAGAGTCAATTAGGGTGAACAACTGAATGTTAACTGGCTCATTAGAAGGCGCGAAACAAAGCAAATGTCAAATTTCCATAGGAGTGCAACCACTGTATAGGGAAGAGAGTTAGCAGGCCAGTTTAAAGTGTCAAGACAATCCATATGGACAATTCAATAATGTCTGTGGAATAAACACTTTCCACCAATCAACTAATCAACTGATAGCACTGTTGTTGGAAAACGAGAACCCACATAATGGCTTTTGGTTCTGCAGGAATACTCTGGTAATAACAGGTAATGAAGTTGCACACACTCATTTTCTTTACTGTTTCTAAAAAAAAACAACCTCCAGATTCAAGCTTCTACAAAGCAAAACCAAAGGAAAGAAACATTCTGTAGGAAACATAGTTGTGAACAAATATTTCGCAGTCCAAAAGCGTAAGATATTCCATCTATAAATAACAGGAAGGAAGAAAACCAAGCCAGCTGGAACTTGTTTTCTAAAAAAAATAACTCAAAGTATTAACTGATGACTGAAATGGCCCACCTGTGTTCTGGGAACTAACTGGCTGGTAAATGAAATAATCATGCCAGCAATCGAGAACTGACATTTGTGGTTATGAAACAAGTGACGCTTTTTAAAAATACTGACAACAAAAGAGAAAATCTGTCTCCATAGTTATTACAAGCAGAATTTAGACCTAACCCATCTGGTTCCACTCTGTATTTCTTGAAATTTGTCTGCATTCAGTGATGTGGCAAGATCACAGAGGTGATAAAAAAAATATATGGTGTTATTCACACCACATGCAATCAACTCTCTTTCTGAAAGGTAACTGTCATTGATTTTCAATTCGAAATACTTAAATGTTCAGAATGAAATGTTAAACTCATAGTTCAGCAGAGATTAAACAGAAATGACTCATTGATATTGGTTAGGGCTGAACAATATGGACAAAATTTAATATCTCAATATTTATATTTATTTTTAGTATCTTAGTCTCAATACGATGCGATGGACGTCAACTCAGACGGCGTTATGCTACTGAACACATCAGCAGTCAGGCCTTGCTTGGGCTTTATACAGGATGCCTCTGATGTCCTCGCCGTGTCTTTCATTGCAAGGCACTCTTCATACATCACTTGGTGGTGTTGTTTTAGGTTTCAATACATGTGCTGGCCTTGCATGTCCTACACAACACCTCACTCTGTTGTACATCCTCCTTTCTAAACCTGAAATATCTCTAAATAATGGAGGATGATTTATTTTTCGCCATGAAATCTGTAGAATGTGCAAATTCTGCAGCGACCTTGTCTTCCGCATTCATCTTTCTCCACCTTCAATTTCTCCGCTGTGTAGTGTGAGTAACACGTCTCCCTCGCTCAAGGGATGTTTGTGATTAACTGGCTTCAGCTGTACATTTAGGGCAAGCATAAAAACGATGTTAATGATTGGCTGAGCCATGCAAGTGAAGCTGGGGAAACTCCACATCGTCAATATCGCTGCCTTTTAGAATATTAATATCTAGCATGTTCACATCTGGATATGGATACGATAATGATATATTGTCCAGCCTTAATATCGGTAAAATGTAGAATTATATATATTCCAAAAGAATATAAAAATGACCTACTAAAGATACACATTTGTATGAAAACACCAATGAATAGTGGCGTGTTGCCACAGTGAGACTTTAAAGAACAGAAGCAGCAACACTACAAAGGTGTTTATTTTATTATCTTTTTGTTTCTATCATTTTTATTCCCCATCTATTTAGCTCCCTATTCTACTTTTAGATTCACTTTCACGCTCCTTCACCATCGCCTTATTTTATCTCACAGTTTTGCTCAGATGCTCCTAGTTTTACTTTCATGCCTTCTTCTGTTTTAACTCTTTCATCCCATCTTTTCTTATCTCATCTTATCTCCTTTTATCATGTATACCCCCCCCCCCCCCTTTAATTATTTGATCTAATTAACTGCATCCTACATTTCTTCAATTGTTTCACTGCTCATTCTCAGAACCAGTGCTAGCTACAACAAAACATTTTATGTTTGCAATAAAATGCCAAGTCAACAACGGAAGTGAAAGGATACATTGTCAGCTTGCTCCGCACAGTTAGCTAAACTGTAATTTAAGGCAAAAACTAGAAACTAGCTAACATTATTGTTAATTTATAGAAACACCTCTAGTAATTGTCTAGTTGATAGTTTACAAACCATTGTAATATGTACACTTACAGGTAAGAAGCATATAGACATGTTGAAACCCTGGAATTATTTTTAGACCTTGTTACAAGTGTTAATCGGGGGGTCTGAATTTCAACCATGGTTATCTTTTCATGAGTATGGATACAGCTCGACAAACAACCCATCACACACACTGTCACACACCAGCCACACAAGAGGTTGGATGGTACAGAGCCTGACACATGTAACAAGCAGACTTCTGGGGTGGCATGAAACAGAAGTAATCACTCTGGACATCAGAGGACCTGCATTTCTTTTCAGAGTGGCAAAGAAAGTGATCTTCTGGCTGCGGCTCCAGCTCTGATATTGACACTGACAATAGCCAGCAACACACTACAGCATCTTCCAACAGAGGAAAAAAGAAAATTCAAAAGAATGAACACAGAAACAAAACACTGAAAATACTTTCTGTGAATAAATTCCATGCATGTATCCAGACTCAATCACATATAACTAGTTTTCTCTTCCTGGTCACAAATAGGAGAAGGCTGGAGAGAATGCGAGGTAAACGGAGGAGAAATGTTATTCAATTTTTACCCTCATCCATCTCTGTATGTCCCCATAACTCTACTGAAAGTGTTTTCCTGTTGGCAAATGTGGCAGCGCTTTAGTAATAAATCATGAGACAAGCTACGGCCACCAGCTCAGCTGACATGATTCTCAACAATTGGATTTCTCTCACTGCGCATATGTTATCAAGGCACCAGCACCATGAAGAACAGCAATCCAGCTGCCAATACAGTCCTGGTTAGTGCCAGTACAAAAGATCTGCAATGTCATTGATAAATATTTGTCCATCTTTGCCACTGTATTGTCATATGGTCATACAGAAGTCATTATGAATGTGAGGGTGTGAGGACATGATCATTATATTTTCCCCATTTAATTGTTCGCTGCACTGATAGAGTGTTTTCACATTAACAATGAAATTCAAGGTTCATGGAAAATATTCATTAATAAAGGATGGATATATTTCTTTCCCCGCAGGCAAAATGTAAAGCTATGCAAATCAAACCAAGAAACTACAGTAGGCTCGTAATTCCAAGACTTATCTTCCTCTGCAAATACAGCTAATAAAAGCCTGAGCATAACAATTGGACCTGCAAGCAAGGTTAAACATTTGCAGCTGTGCCCTCTGCCTGAGCTATTTCCATCTCTGTCCAGCAAACGGTGAGAAGTGCTTCGTGAGAAGAGACTGGGGAAAAAAAATGCAGATTAGTCACCAGCAATTGGATTGTGCTTGCCAGAAAAGCATCCCCAAAACATGTGATGAGCTTCACACAGCCAGAAACGAAGAGCGAGTGAGAAACTGAGAGGGGAAAAGAACGGAGTGGGAGTGGAGGTGGGTGTGAACAACAGCTACTGTAGGAGTTTTGAAGAGACAGCAAATGATCCGCGGGGCGAAATGAAGAGCGCAGGCCTCGTCACAGTCAGCAACTCACAAATGTAACAGCCCTTACACGGGGCGGGCTGCCTATAATTTTCTTGTTTCTTGAATTTTGTTGTTTTGTTTGGTTGGTGTTTACACTATGATTGCAGGATCATGTCCATGAACAGTTTTTCAAGATGTCTATAGAGACATTTATGTTTGCAGGAGTGTTTATGCTAACTCTGATTCCCCTCTGCTTTTTTCTCTAAAGTTAATGTGTCGACATGGCCTGTGAATTTGTGTGTCTTTCTATCAGTAAAGTTCTTGTGTGCGCCAGCAGATGGGGAGCAAAAGAGCATCAGAGCATGACAATATAATGAGTCTACTAATCACAGCATTCAGGGAAGCAGACAGTTACGCCATTGTCATCAGTTACAATACTGGCTCTGGCTAAGACAGACAAAAACTTTCATGTGGACAGTCTTCACATAGGAATCAATAGGATCAGGGAGAACCACTACTGAATGGAGACACGCATAGACATTGTAAAACTGCTAAAGCCATTACTGAATGATGGCACTATTGAAAGTATAGAATAGTGCTGCAGGGTTTTCCCCTGTAGTATATTACCTACCCCCCCCGTATGCAGTGCGCATACGTGTTCCCACATTACACGCACAACTTTTTCTTTTTCATCAATCCATCGGAACAGATCACAGATCCACTGTGATCCGTTGCACCACTACTGTTAGTACGTTGTCCCCTCCATTGGCTGCAGGCCGGATGCAAAAATTATACGTTGTTTCAGTTTAGTGTAGTTTACATTTAGTGTTCAGTTATATTTTGAGTAATAAAAGATTTGTCAAAGTGTTAACACTTTAGATTAAAGATTCAGGGGTTACCAGACAGCAAACTTTCATTTTGTGAAATAAACTTTATGTACATATTTGTCTTTATACAACCAACCACAACAACGATTGTGGTATCTAAAGAATGCATAACACCAGTAACATCAGTATTTTAGTATTAGCAATGAATAAAATGACTGTGTATAATGTGAGAGGTGCTGACAGCTCCCCTCAGACAGATAAAGCCAGTGAGCAAAATGGAGCATTTAACTGCTAAAGAGCCAGGTATTTCCCTCAGGAGTTGTTGGAGAATAAAACAGAGCAAAAGGGACTGTGAATATCAGGGTTCACAACTGGAGAGCGAATCTTTCCACACTTGACAGTTCGATGCTTCCTGTGCTATGATATATATATATTAGTTCAATACCAAAAACATAAAAGGCAGCCAGCTGCATAGTAGGTCTTTGATCATCCAAATCCTTGTGAAACAGGGTCAGTAAATATTCCAGGTATATTCCAGCATATGGGATAATATAAACTGAGTATCAGCACTACTGTGAAGTCATTCTAGCTTTATGAATATTATGGGTTAGGCAGTTCACATATCATATTTTCGGACGCATACCTGAAATTTCAATGCAGTACAGGCGTTTTTGTTTTATCTTTGTGTACAAGAATAAAGTGTATGTGATAATTTCAAACAGTGCTACAGACATAATAAGGGAATACAGCTGTTAAAAACAAAGCAAGTCTTTGATGCTCGTTTCCTAGGTTCCAGTTTCAATTATGTCTTGTAACAGTAATTAAACTCTTCATGTTCATAGACTGCTTCTCAGTGTGTGACAATACACATCACAATTAACACCTGTTCAGTCTAATGGTTTCAACTGGGCCTGACATTGTTAAAAATTACTTGGCAATCTTCCCTGAGCTTTTGGTAAGTCTCCTAGTTTGTTTGGACTTAAAGTGCAACTAACTTCTGTTTTCATTATTGATTAACTTGCCATTCATTTTCACAATAAATATTAGTAAGTGTTAGCAAATGGTTAACCAACAGTCTAGAACCCTTAGATATTCCAATTTAAAGCAACACTATGTTGTTTTTCGACCCTAAAATAATATTTCTAAACTCATTTCAGTGGTAGAAAAATGGTTGATAGGATGAATCGTGCCACCGCTACAGCCTGAGCGGGGTTGCGCCGGCTGCAACTGCACTATGTGACTGTCCTGATCAGGTAGGAACACAGCACCACCTAGTCCTGGTATACGCAGCTCCACTAAACTCCAGAAACCAAGCTCAAGCCCGGTCTCCCAACTCCTCTCATCCACACACAAGCACCCTGTGCTGAGCTGCATGGCCAACCAGCCTCACCTCCAGAGCTCTGGCGACCAGTACCAACAATGGCAGCAGCATCAGTACTGGCAGCGGCAGTGGTACCGGCAACGGCACCAGCAACAATTCAGCATGACCCCGCTCAGGCCACAGCGGTAGCACGATTCATCCAATTAACCGTTTTTCCACCACTTCAATGAGTTTAGAAACATTTAAAGGGCAAGAAACTACATAGTGTTGCTTTAATATGATGTAAAACTGAGAAGAAACTGCTAATCATCATATTTTAGTAGAAAAAGCATTAGAAGTATTATGAGTTTGACCTCATGTGAAAAAAAAAACATCTGTTGATGAATTAATTAACTAATCTGCCAGTGAGTTCAGTTCTGGTTTGGACGTGGCTGTCTCTCTGACCCATTGGTCAAGACAAACCTACAGCAGCACTGAGCTATTGAACTGAATAACAATACAGCCAAGCAAGAACTGTCCTTCAAACCATCTTACAGGTTATGGAAATTAAAAATAAGAAATGAAAATTCTGAACGTTAAAATGCATGTTACACAGAACATCTACTACAGAAGAAATAGTTTGTTAAACTGACAGCTATTTTTTAATTTTAAATTCAATGATCAAAATGTGTTTTTGAAAAGGCTTCATTTGTCTCTTTCTATTCAGACTTGTGATGTTATGAACTTTCTGCATCTTTCCGAAAGCTAATACAGCCATACCCAGAGGAACACAAAGTTTCAGCACCAAGGAGAGCTCCTTAAATATCCAAATATACCAGTGTGCGGTAACCTGCTGTCAACTGAGGACATTTATTTCAGAAAAATGTATGTGTGATTATACCAACACAGCTTCTAAGACATGTTTTATCTCGAGAGAACAAGCTGATTAACATTCAGATTTCCTCTCTATTTAGTCGTGATATAATCACATTCAATATCAGAGCTGCACTTTATGATGTTGATTTCCTCCCCAGGTTCACTGCTGTCTTCCTGAGATACTTGTCAGAGCTTATAGGATTCTTTGAGACCTTCAGCTGTCAATGTCAATTTGTTTGGCAGTCACATGAAATAAATTAATGCCAAATTAAAAAAAATTAACTAATAAATTAATATTAGTCTTTAAGATGAACTGTTTCTGTCTAAACAATCAACTTAATATACAGTGACATTACATGAAAATGTTCATCAAAACATAAAAATACATACTCTGGTACAATGGAAATGATATACATTATACACATCATTAATCACCAGTGCATTTGAATGTGCATCCAAGTTTGTAGCTAAAGCACAATTCACACATGCTTTTTTTTTATGTTTCAGTAAGATGCATATTTTAACCTTTAACATTTATGTATACTCGTCTGTTTATCCTAAAAGACTGTGCTGCAAATATCCGCCTTAGCACCCAGTCTGTCCTGTCCTTTCTATGTCTTTGTAGCAGGCAGCCCAGCTTTCTTATCAATAATGTATTAGCAAAACAGCTAACATACTATGTGATTTATCTTAAAATGCCAATGGAAATGGCCCTAGATTAACTTTTTCCTGTACGACATTGTTGAAATAGCTTGTGCATGTAAAACTTGATTGCAGTGCAAGTAACTGTAAATTTAACTTGTGTAATCTCAACCAACATAAAGACGTTTATCAACTAGTGAGAAGGAAAAGGATAAAAAGCTTTCATTCATGCCATTTGAAGGTTTGCTGTCATACACAACTGGTAGCTCACAGTTTTGGGGATTAGTGGCCAGTGAAATTAAAATGATGTTATGCTCCACCACCCACTGTATTAGTCAGATCCACCAGTGATGACAAGGGGTATTTACCGTCAGTATGTGTTAAGACATCTATTTCAGTGCAGCTTATCATTGTCTGCTGTAATGGCGGCATCGACTTAGTTAAATATATATGTTTAGTTCTGAAGGTTGCAGAACAGCCATGGTAATTACCTAGACAATAGAAGTTATTCTTGGAGGAGCTTATGCTGCCATGCCATTCCTGATGTTTTTGTAAAACCCTGCTGATATTTGCAGAGATGCTGACTTCCCGAACTTCAATTAGAGCAGAATAAAAGAGAAAGGTCAGAGATACAGTGTTTGACAGTTAGATGTTGCAGTTTAAAAGCTTAACTTGCTGTCTGGGGGGGTGGGTGGGGGTGGGGTGGGGGGGGGGGGGCTGGTGCTATCAGCGATGTCATCTATAAATGAGTGATCCTTGAAGCTGAGAATGACATCACTCGGATCCTTTCTCATATCTACAGAAAGGTGTTTGATTAGAGGAGCGATAAGCAAGATATCATCTGCTCTCTTACATATTGACCTTCATTCAGAACAGACGACTTGTATATTTTGTAATCCACTTCAGACATATTACAAAGCCATATTCTCTTTCATCTTTCGGATGCCCTGTAGGCCAAGAAATGCACATCGAGAACTTGGGCCGAAACAAAATCAAATCTAAAATCAAAGCAAGAGGGCTGTACAACCTTTTCCCATGACACATCTCAGAGGAAAGATAAGGAGCGATGGCAGTCTTTTTATGCCACCAACATTTCTGTAATGTTGACAATAAAAGTGTCTCCATATGAGAAAACATTGTCACAGGAGTAGTGGGACAGTGAATTATATAATGTTGCAAGGCTCAATACACACTTGTATCATTAACTCTGTAGTATAATGTAATGTGTTGTTTGTTTTCTCAAAATACGGCAGAAAACCCAAAATGTGTCGTATTTTTTAAAATTCATTTACCATAACACAGTGCTGAGATTCAAAACTTATGATTAAAGCAGAAATGTCTGATGATGTTTGTGCAGTCAGACCTCTCAGAACTTTGGTCTGAGTCTTAAAAAAAATCTCACTGGCATATCCGATATGATTCAAAATATGAGGCATCTCAGTTGGATTATTTTTACTTTGGAGTCATCGTAATTGAGGAGAGCTGGAACTGATGAAAGCACAATTTTGCGCACTTATTTCTCAGATCAGTATTGAAGATGTCACGGTTTAAGCTACTTACAGTGCACCACAGATCTTTTGACTCCAGTTGAGACAAATTACAGCCTGACGGTCTTGGGCAGGTTTCTCATGATTGTTTCTGGATGCTAGAAATGAGAGGTGATGGTGTCTTTGCCATCAGGGCTTTAAACCTCGGAATAACCTGCCTGTGCTTTAGTAACTCTCATAATTTATTCAATTTTTCAACTCAATTTAAGAGACCTGCTTTCATGTGCCCCCCTGTTAATGTTTCTTATGTAGCAACTACTACACTTGAATTTAAATTTGCACTCGTGGAAAATTGGGTCACCATCTTTGATTGAAGTAAAATAGACAAAGTAAAGTAGCATCATTCTATGTTCAAAAGTAGCAAATTCAACACATCTCCATCTCTGCTATAATGGGCACTGAAACATGGATTTATAAGGGACCCGGGCCCAGATTTAAAAAAGACCTGAGCATCAATAATTTCTGTTGTCAGCACAGGCAAAATAAAGAAACTAGATCTCCAATTTGCTATTTGCTATCAACATGAAGGTCACACCTCATCTCACAGATTCCATTTCTGAGTTTGTCTGCGACTCTCTCTCTGACCCTGTCTGTGTGAGCTGCAAGAGCATCATTTTCATACACCTCAAAAGCAAACTCTCAACAAACCAAGTGAAATTTCGTCACTTAGGATATTTCTGTTACTTTTTGTCTGGAGGGGTGAGAAATTCAAAAAGCAACATAGGTGAAGCACCAAAGCATGTTGATATGTTTAGAAAGACAAATTATTTGGAAAAGAAAATGCACTGGACCAATCATCTAGCAGTGGTTTGGATATTGTAAGGTAAAATGTTGAGCAAGTAACGGTGATGTGCAAAATATTGCAACAAAACTATTGCCATGAAATCATCACTGGAAATACCATCAACTACAAAGTGAAAAATTCCTCAAACTCATCACGGCCACTGTAACAAACTACATTGCTCAAGACATGGCCCCAGTGAAGTGGAAAAGCCTGGACTCAGAAACCTCATTTAAACATCCAAAATATCAATGCCTGGCCGCAATTCAGTACCACCAGAGTTGTATATTTCAGTGAGGGAAAAGTGGCCCACCAGATAACAAACAGGACCAACTTCTCTACAACCACTGATCTTTGGTGGAGCAGAATGTGTGAGTCATATCTGTGTTTGACTGTTCATCATATCGGCAAAGGGGATTTCAAATGTTTGTGGCTTCAAATGAGCTTTTCTTCTGATGATCACACAGGTGAGATCACGGCACAAAGTTTGAAAAGTGCTCTACTTCATGGACTTCAGCATAAGCTCATCAGGTGTATATCACCAGGGGGTGCTAAGATGGATGAGTGGTTAGAGCAGGTCCCTTATGGGTATTGTCTGCACCAAAGCAATCGATCGCAGGCTTGAATCCCATCTGAGTTGATCTCTAATGCATGTCATTCCCCCAGTCTCTCTCCCTGTTTTCCTGTCTCTCTTTACTGTTCTAGTTAACAAAAGAATGAAATGCCCCCAAAATAATTAATTTAATTGCATATCCCCACCAACAATGGGAAGAATAGAACCTGTCTAAAAGACTGTTGTGAGCAGCTTCTCATTTAGTAGAGGAGAGGAGGCAAGACCTGGCCACCGCACAGAAAGAGCTTCACACTATAGCTGATTAGTGAGTCTCCTATCAGATCCCAGCAGAAGATGACTGGGCAGGTACTGCAGCAGAAGCTATCCCCATCTCAAGTCTTTGCCTCAGATGAAAGGAAAAACACACCCTCTTGTTCTGACCTGGCAAAACCTAGGAGTCCATGAGTCAGTGCTCTAAAGCCCTAAAACCCCTTGTGGAATTAATCAAAGCTCCATTAGGTGAGGACTAGGTAATGGCATGACACACCAGTCCAAAGTCTTCAACCTGCAACACCAGAGGAAGAAACTTAGTGGATCCCATGTTCAAAACACCATACATTGCTGAAGAAAAGGTGGAGGAAATCAAGTGCAGATTGTTATATTTACCAGAGTAGAGCTGGGTCAGCATTTCACAACAACCAACAGTGTCAGAGCTGGAAACAACGTCCACGGTCACAGTCATATCATCAAAGAGACACCAGCTAGAAAGAGGGCTGTTTTCCTGTTTGCATTCTATGTGTGACAACAATAAATCAGATCCCCTGCAGTGGTGTAAAGACCACCAGGAAATGTTCCCAAACCTTAAAAGTTTGGCAAAAAAAAATATCTTTGTATGCCTGCTACAAGTTTCACATTGGCAAGAGATTTTAGTGGGAATAGTTTTATGTCACTGGGCATTGCTAAAGGCAGAAGCACTAGAAAGACTCCAGTCAGCTGTTGGTAGAGCCAAAAACACACAAACACACACTCTGTATGATGTGACTGTTATTGTTCTACTGAGTGATTTATCACACTCACAGCCAGGACCTACTGAATGCCATTATTTATTTTCAGTTAACAAATGTTAAAAGCTTGTTTGTGCAATTAACTGCTTTGGATGAGTATTTTGTTAAATGCAATGTGGTTTGGAGATTTCCCCCTTTCATATGCAAAAAACACTGATGAATACATACTAATCTTTTCACGCAATCATCATACTCATCATCAATCATCACAGGGTTGATTGAGCATTCAAGGGATTTAGCCGAGATTCAAAAATACTGCTGTATATATTCTCTATCTGCATATAGCCAGTAATATTATTTATTGGTCATATCCCCCAGTCCTATTTTCAAGTATAAAATTCACATATCTTAACAAAGAGAAAATATTAGGTACCAGTTTAGAAGAGGTAAAGAGGAAAAGAGGCCTGATTGGCAATTTCAAGGAAATCTTGGGCATTGAAAAATAAAGAAATGATACATGTACAGTAGAGGTTACAGACTGCTGCTCCTGAAGACCAAGAAAAGCCAAGAAAATTTGCTTTTTCTCAAACTGATGGAAAACAGAAGGCGGCTGGACATTGCAAACATTTGCTCAGGACAGGCTAATGATGAATGTAACTATATGATGTGTAGATATAGTCAGTTAGACTTGTCAGTTAGTAATTAAAGCATGGCTAGTGCGATCGTCAGGGTAAGAAACCACTTGACGTAGCTGGAGTGACATTACTACCTCACTTACTTGTCCAATATGTGAAAGACAGGTACAAGCTCTGACTAAACTTAAATTTGTCCTGTACACATCCATCTTGATAGTTAAATTATGTTTCAGTTTTTTAGATTACTCTATTAAACTGGCTGATTAGGAAGGGAAAAGAGATGGTGACCAGAGGAGCTACAGTTAATGATGTAAATTAGGGATGCAAACCTGTCAATGTATAATTTATATGAAACGTTTATCTCAATGCAGGAGCCCCTGTTCACTTTTCATTTTCGTCAAATGATGTCATTTTCTGTGCTGTGGTAGTGTATTGTACAAGAGTGAAAATGCAAAGCATAAGAGGTCCACCTTTAAAATAAAAATATTTTCTTGAAAAAGATAAAAATGATACTGAATAAACCCATTTGAACCCTAAATACGACCTTTATATAAATCAATAAAATAAAATAAACATTTTAAACTATTGCTTTAGTTTTTGTGACTTTTGTTATAACTTTTCATGTTGCACTAGTCTATACTATATTTTTGTGCAATTCACCACAAAAATGAATAGGACATTTTTTTTTATTCTTCTCCTCCATTTCTATGAGAAAGGTAGCATTTAACTCTATTCTAGCTGGAGCTAATAATTGGAACACACTCGGTGCCCTACAACATAAGTGAATAATGGTCTTAATCTTCACAAACTGCCTCATTATTATCATCAACCACAGAGGGAGAGCGGGACCAAAGCAGCTCCCTGAGCAACACCAAAACACTGCCCACATGTCTGAGTGCCGAACAGAATATCAAACAGAGCCCTAATGGTGAACCTTGTTCTGCATTTCTCTAAAAACTACTACCATACCTGATTAATTCAGGAACAACATAGGAAATATGATTTTCATGTTTATATAGCATTATGGAGGTGACTTTCCTCACATATAAGTTACTATTCGTAATGACGAACTACTATAATGGGCACATTATGGAAATTGAAGCAAAATCAAGAAGGCCCTTAGGGTAATATAAATTCCAGTGTACTGCAGAAAAAGCTGCCTGTTTTCTCATTGTTGACTTTGCACTCTAAACTGGAGATGGAGTCTGAGATGTCGCACGTATTATTCAGGATGTGTGACAGAGGCCTGCAGAGCTTGCAAAGCAGGTAGCACAAGCTCCTCACAGGCAGAAGAAACAAATAGAATTATTTATAGGTGTAAAATATTTATTTGGGATCTGTCTGTGCCCCCATTGCTAAAATATAACATAGGTTATTCTGCAGAAAACCCAGAGTGGGCTGGAACATTGAAAGATTAATCTAATGTTTCACTTCTACAACATATTCGATGATTTTAGCACCAAAAACCACAAGTAACTACAATGGAGGTGTAAATAAGCAAGTAGCAGTGCTCTTCATTTAGGACACCAGAAGCCTAGATCATCACCCTAAGTAATCCAGAACATCTTAAACTCATGAGGGACACCAGTAACTGACAATCACTTAAAATTAGGAACATGTATGAATAAGAAATACTGTGAAATGCCCACACTCACTGGATTGGTTTTGAGCGACTTAGTAACAGTAGTCATGACCTACACTTCACGAGGTAAAATCAAACCCTGGATTGACCTTGTTCAGATACTGCTGTGTTGAAGGAAGACTGAGTAAACTCTGCCCTTCTCCCCTAGAGAGGACGTAACAAGAGGTCTGTGGGAGCTGCTGAAACCAGAGCGAATGTATGAAATCATCATATGAGTGACACATCTATATCTTTCTACTGAAGGCTGGAAGCTGCTGGAAGCTTTTTCTTCTTCTTCTTGAGTCCCAGTGAACGTGACAATGTGAGAATGTGCAATTCATTTGAAAATTGCTCTTTAAAAATTAGCCATGGTTATTTAGGGATATCAAGAAGGGCAGTGGACCATTTAATGTGCTGACCTCTGTGCCATAGAAATTGCTGCTGTCAATCATCTCATCTCAAAGATTAAATTTTTTGTGACAGTTTTACACACTAATGAGCCTTCATTATAATTTATTAATAATATCATAATAATCAGGTTATCTGTATCTTTCTAAAAATGTTAACGTTTTGACCTATTTATAACAGCTATGTGCATTGTGAGCCCGTCACAATGGAAGCCTGGTTGTTGCCAACAGGTTGCAAATGTCCAAATAAAAGAGTGAGTAAAATCCAATTTTTGTGTGTCCAGTGTGTCCTAATGTGATTAAAAATGCTTTCAAATGGCAAATGTAACCAGAGACAATATTAAAATATTAAACAGCAGCTGAAAATCCTCCACTCACACCACATCATCTCCAAGCTTTGCTTTGTAAGATAACAGAATTGTTTTAACACACAAACACTTACACAGAAACAGTCTCCCATAAAAGCCAGAGTAAAGTCACAAAGGTAGAAAACAAGAAACGTTTAACTGTCTCATCCTTTTTAGTTCAAGATGAAAAAAAAATGATTGAATAATGGCAATCTGTCATATCATATATGTTGAATTGACATTTGAAATCTAGTCTCGCACACTGTCACTCACAGCATCACATAGAAAGCTTAGCGTAGAAGAGACTGAGGGGTGTCGTTCATAGATGAAATCTCAAACCAGTTCAAACACAGAGCAGGTTGCCAAGTTACACTGAGAATCTACTCAGCTGTGCATTAACAAGCAACAATAGGTTGCTGTGTGACCACTTCTCAGTACAGCACCTCTGACAATCAGGGGAAATTTATTATCCAGTGAAGTGAGACGTATAAATCTAGACCCAGCAATGCACCTGCTACGCAGCAGCAGGTTAAGTCTTATCAGCTACAGAGCAGACGATTAGCAGACATTAAAAATCACTGGAATTTGTGGCATGGGCATAATTCATGAAATATAGCAAAGGGCCTCTCTCTATAGAAAGTTATGAAGGGCTGATGAAAAAGCAGATGACCATCACAGTGCTGGCAATGAGTGTAGCTGAGTTAAGCAGCAGCTAAAGCACCGAACAGGAGCTCAGCAGTTTAGATATAATTATGATGTGAGGAATAATAAAGTAAGCTGTCACATAAACCAACAGCTGTGCGTAGAAATGTTTCTTTAATGTGCAGGTGAACATGAAGAGTGTGCAGAAACTGTGGATACAATTTCACCTCCCAAGTGTATGAGCAAGAGACAGAGCTGCACTGAATTTTCCATGAACCAAATTGTACAGGGACATAATTACCGGTATGTCCACAAGACAACAGGTATGTTTACATGTCTGCGACCAATAAACAACACACCTGTTTACAGTCAATGATGGAACGTCCCCAAAAACAAACGCAGCAGGGAAACATTCTGCAAAACCATCACACTCCGATCCATATTTTACCACTATACAAACAGCACAAGAAAATACTGCACTGCACAACATCAACTAAAAGCTCAGCAGCTACAACTACAATGCAAACACTGAAAACAAGTAGAAACAGCCTCGCAGCTAGGGCAGTGATGGCCAAACACAGAGCCAAGACCTGAACTCACCAGACCTTCATAAGCACAACCAGCAAACACTTACCTCATGGAAGTGAAGTAACAATCCTCAGCATGTTGGTGGGCAGACAGGTCCATGCAGACAGGGCCATGCAGACAGGTCCATGCAGACAGTCAGCGGTGTACATAAACCCTTAGACAGGCAGGTGCTAGAAGTTATAAAGGGGCACATGGAACAAGCTTTTAACACTTAACGTTTCTTACTCCAACAAAATTTACAGCATACCTGTTACATTACAGCTCCTCATATTAAGCCAGGCTGCAACATGGACTCTTATAACAAACCAAAGCATACATTGACTGTCACGTGACAAACATCACAGCATTACTCCTACTAATAATTAGATCATTAAATCAGATGTTATTCTTTTCTCCAAAAAAAAAAAAAAAAACTAATTGGAGAATCATTCTGTGCAGTTTATCCTAACCACTGCAGTCCACTGTGGTGCATAATTAATGCAGGATACGAAGGTAATGCTATTGTGTAGAGCTAAAAGTGGACGTGAGATTTATTGCGAGTGCTAAGATTTAGGTATGTATTCATGTTTACCATTTGCAAAAGCACAGTTTATGCTTTCATCAAGGCTCATTATATAATCATGAAGCAAAGTATATTAAATATTAACATAGCAGAGATAAAAGGTAGTTAAAATTTACCCTTGTCTTAGAGTGAAGTTGCAAGAGCCAGTAAATAGTCTGTGCCATTCTGAGCAATTTGCTAAATTCAGCAGCAGCTACATCAAAACGATGCAGTTCGCCCGTGACAAAAGCAAGCAACAACTAAACACACAGCAGCAACTTGTCCATGCAATTGTTCTTATTTCCCTCGCATCTCTATTGTATTGTTCGCAAGCGGGCTCATGGTTGTTGTTGGCTGGCGGCTAATGGCTGCTTGAACTGTCAAACTTGCAAGCACACACAAACATGCTGAAATCGTCAAGTACAATAGCCGACAACATGAGCATATTACCACTGCAAACCCGCTTACCTGCACAAGTTTCTTCATTTCATTGCGTAATAAAATCCTGATATTTGTCCAGGTGAGTGTCTGCCTACGGATCTGACTGGCAGATGACCTCAGGTTAAAAACAAAAGTTATCACGTGACCTAAAATGACTGTTTAATAAGATTCTGCATTATTCTACCAAGACTCTTAATAATGGTCGTGGGGCCTTCACACACTCACACAAAGAAAAAAATACACTTTCTGCACGAGCCGTATACAGCCACAGCTGATGAGTCCAGACCACCAGTCTTTTCACTGTGATGCAACGTTCATGAACAGCTCTACAAACCCCTCCTGAAGCAAGCGATCAGGCTGTAGGCATCCAGCTTGTTTTATGTAAAGCTTCAACAGCTGCTACAAGTCTCCTGAAACTGAGCAGAGTTTGCAAAACAAGCTCAGGAGTAAACCATAGAGGGGGTTAGCATAAAAAGACCCAGCTTTTTTTTTTTTTGCAAAAGGTGCACTGCATATGTACTGAATAATGAAGCACACGTGAGAGCTGTGAGTGTAATGATAGCCTACACATTCAACAGTGATTCTGTATTTTTACTCAGGCTGTAGCTGCCAAAAATGGATGTGTATGGAGCCCCTAAAGGGACATGGGAAAAAAAAAAAATTCAGGTGCGCAACGTTTAATTTTTTATTTTTTTTTCCCCCATGTCCCTTTAGGGGCTTTGTAGATGTGTGTGTTTCAATGTCTTTGACATAATGAGAAATAATATCAAGACTCCTTATCACTGAATTCACTAATTCACTGAAGGCACATACCAATGTCAAGTCTGAACAAGTCCTTTGTTCAGATGCAATGCACAGTACACAGTCAAGATTAAATTAACAAATGTTAGTGAATGTATATGGTTTATTTGTAATTGGGAAATCCCCAGTTAATATATTAGTCCAGATGTAAAATAAACACAGATGGGATCTTCCTTAGCTACACAAGTCTTCCAACACATCACAAGACAGTGAATCTCACTGATAGAGAGGTTGGTCAGTCTGGAAGACACAACAATATAATAACCTTTGCCTTCACTAGAGATAATGAGCATTTTCTCCTTAAGGAGAGACTGCATTATGTCTAAGCCTTTAACTAAGCCATCGAGCATCTTTATCTAGCAGGTTTTGTCAATTTTATCTGACCTTTATTTTTCGTATCAGCTGTACCCATTATTTTTTTGTTGTTTCATGGCCAATCTGTCTGCCATCTGGTCACTGCGGTCAATAAAAGTAAACACAATAATGACAGCTCTTTATTGCACATTTTTCACAGAGTCTGGATCATTTGCACAGATAATGACATTTTCCCACTTGCACTAACTGTCTGATATGATGATGTCAGTTGCTATTATGTTGATTATAAAGATATGTCATTGTGTTTGTTTGGGATTGGTCTGTAGATTTACCCCAGGACGGCACAGATTATTAAAAAATAGTTTTCTCCGTAACAGGAAAGCTTTCAAACGAATCACAATACTACAGGTTTTATATACAGTATATATATATGTGTGTGTGTGTGTGTGTGTGTGTATTTTTATCCTTGCTTTTCCTGCTTTCAGGAAAACAATGAATAACTTTACATTGCATAAACTTTAGTACCCAATGTGCTCCATAAAATATCTATGTCATAAAAACACAGTCAAGTCATCTAATATTCACATTGCCTTTTCTTTTGCCAGTGCATACATATGCAATACATGCAGTATGATACATAATAGTATTTCTTTGTTGGGCCACAGTGCCAAACGGTTCCCAGTGTTGGTAAATCTCAAGATGTACTCAAGACATACTGAACAACAACAACGGCCGACTTCTCTTCTCCTTGTGACTTGGTAATTCAACTGGGCCTGGTTAGCTTACCTTGTACACAACTTGACTAAACATTCAACTTTTTAACCAATGTATTTATAGATCCAATTCAATGTAGAACTTGAGCTCTGTTGTTCTATCTATTTGTAGTCAGATAACTTGTGAATTGGCAACACAGCTAAAAAGGAATAAGCTTGGCTGACCTCTCTTCCTGACCACTCGGTTCTGCAAAGCGTCCAACTCTTTGTTGTTGCCCCCTTCTACCATGTAAGAATGCTGGGCACTTAGGGGTGAACATTTGTTTGTAGAGCTTTGTTGTCTTGTCAGTTTGAAGTCAGAGAACTTGTGACTTAGTGCTGAACAAAGGAACACACCTTTTTTCTCCTCGTCCGCATCACATGTGGTCAGCCTTAGAGGCCATCTTTGGTTTAGCCATTTGGTCACCTTAAGCCATCTTTTCTATTGTCTGAGGTCACACTTCACACAGACACATAGACACTAACACACACAAACTGAGTATGCAACTTTGGTTAGATTTATGTTTTATGAAATTTTCTGTATGTGTCCAAAAAAACTCCATTGAGTCTTTGCTCATCTGCTTGATGTCGCACAAGAGTGAGTCATGCCCACCTCTATACTGTAGAACTCCCAAATCCTTCAGTTTACTATTAATAAGGTAATTTTGTTCATATAGTTAGTGTACCTTTATGAGACCAATTTTTAGTATGAATATCTGGTGCCCCGAGGTGTAGTTAATTTAAATTAAATCCTATTACTTTTGTAGTAATTATTGATATTTTGATATTGATATTTTACTTAATTTGATCACTAATAACACTCACTAGTGCACTGTATGTAGTGCCTTCTACGTGAGGTAGAGCCCAACATTTATGGTGCCCAAGCGTGAAGCAAAACATTAAGTGAGTGAACTAGAAAACCAAAAGGGGGTTCTGTATGAATGACTGCTGCTGTCATGTATGGGGGAGACGTGACCCCCCTTCTGGCAGTGTTTTACCTTGCAGTGCTCCCCCACTCGCTCCTTACTCCAGCTGTGTGCTCCTTGGGTCTGTCTGCATCCTGTCTCCTTAGGCTCTAAACCATCATTAACAGGCAAACTAAGCCGTAGCCTCTCCCAAACCCCTTCGCTCTTTCTGTCAGTGGTTTCACATAAACATAAACCTCCTATGCCAAGCCTGGCATTCTTGAAATGTCAGAAGAATTGTCCCAAGGCTTTCCGGCCTGTTAAATTAAGCCAGACATGCAAAACTGAACCTCTAATGAAGTACATTAACCTGGAGCACTGAGCATCCATTCACAGCACTGTGTTGTTTTCTTATAAGCCACCATGGGAAAAAAAGGAGTGAGGGGAGAGAGAAGATACCGTTGACAAGCATATTATTGAGGAAAAGAGTCTGAAATGACTTTGTGGCTAGAATGCAATACATTGCAGTACCTTCATTAAGGATGGAAAAGATTAAATGTTTTTATCCAACGTCACTGATGCCACTTACAAAAGAAGAAGAAGGAGAGGAGGGAAAACAAAGCTCTCTCTGGACCACATTTGTCAGGCAGGCACAAGTGATGTGCCCACAGACTGCTGCATCAAGATGAGAAACTCTGTGTCCAGCTTTTTGTAAAGCCTTTAAAATGTATTTATCCAGCCACATATTGGAGATGATGTTGTGTCAGTGACTTTCTGTTGAACTCACACAAGTCTAGAATAACACTTAAGTCTGTCAGCTCTCGACTTCACCAGCAAAAATCTCCTCTGTTTGTGCTACACTGTTTATTAAAAGCGCATTAGGAGAAATTTACTATGCCATACATTGCACTTTACTGTGATTCACAAAATGACTGCAATATTTGATCAGGATATTAATTGATACCAATGTTTGAATGGTCATTTTGCCAAGTGCTGAAATGTCTGGCTTTTAGAATTTGGCCTCCATCTTCTCCCATTTACAACCGCTTGAAGACAAGGGTTGGTGCTAAAAGCAAATGCAGAGCCACAGCACGTTCTGCTCCCATACCATAAACCATATAACAGAGGACCTCTTAATGTTGGATCCCTGCTCCATTTATCCAGCTTACTCATCTCTTGTTAAAATGAGTATTTAATTGCAGGCTAGCATAAGTGGCATAAGCCTGCAGATGTGGATGCTGCTGCATCTCTGTCTCTGGCAAGAGCGACTGGCATGAGGGAGGAGCCATGGAGATAAGTAGGTGCTTTTTAAAATACAAAGAACAGGGTTATTTATTCTGCCTGTATATACAGTATGATATATGACATTGTTATACAGGCCATGTTGCAGGAGAGAAGCATATTGTGACCTTTCACATGTGCTGCAGCTTCATCTTCATAGATACACTGACAGAACGTATGGATGAATTTCTTTACAGAGTTCAAACAGCCGAGTCGATAGAGGTGAGGAGCTCTCAGAGCAGTCAGAGGTCACTGAGCTGAGGAGAGGAATTTCAGTGCTCAAGTCATGCACCGTTGAATTTACAACAGTTGCTCTGCAATAACTTGTTCACCAGGGAAATACTAAGTCAGTGTGGCAGACATGTGTAGTTTGATATCACTGACTAATTAGATAGACATATATTTGTTTAATTTATGATTCAGTTGACAGCAGCATGACACTTTATGTGACAACGCTATGACATTGAAAATATTATTAATCAACAATGAAATGATAAATAATGAAACTTCATCCAGGGGTTTTCACACTTGCAGGAGAGGCAATTTAAATCTGTCTTTTGATCATCATTTTGGTTCATTCCGAAAATATCTCAGTACAGTAGTTTTTGTTGGCTCCCAGATGATGAATCCAAATAACTTTTGGGATTCTCTGGCTTCATATCTGGTCCCTCCAACATGTCAGAAATCTTAATTCAAAAATACATACATAAAAAAAAATCACATACCAAATACCTGGATTAACAAACTGAAATGTTTGCAACAAACACATTACTCATGCTTCCCATTATCTTAGTGAGCATGTTGGTATGCTAATGTTTGCTCAAAATACTCCTGTGCTTATTTCTATTTATTTTCTTTTTTTTTCTTTTTCTTTTTCTTTTTTTTTTTTGCTGTATTATCTTCATTTTGTCCTGTGTACATACAAGAGATCAGAGATCATCTCAGGAAATATCAAGGCTATTTACATTAGCCTCACAGACAATATATCCAATTTGTCAAAGAGAGAGATAGAATGAGGGCAGTCAACAGACCCTCAGACCAGGACCCTCCAACCCACTGGAAAACTGTTGCCCAGTCTAATATGGTGGGGGCAGCGTAGCTAATGTGACTGTGTCAGGCCCACATGAGCAAGCTTCCACTGAGGATACTTGGTCAAATGTATTATTAATCTGGTCCAAAAATGAATACTGATTGTAGTCCAGCTCAAAATTATAAGACTGGGAAAAGACCCTTAGAGTCAGCCAACATGGGCTCCCCATTCACATCCTTCAAAGCAAAGCAGTACACTGTCTGTCCATCTGGTCCACACTTTGTCCTTAGGGGAAGCACACAGTTTGTCTCTTCAAATCCATACATAGCTTAATGCTGTCTTCATGCTGTTTACATTTATCATAACAATATCAAATAAATGCTAACAGTCCTGTTCTTAGATTCATGGAATGCAAACACATACACATAAGTTTATGTGTGATACCTTCATTATGTAATTTCTTAAAGTCTCAAAAAACTGATAAAGTGGATCATCATAAGTCAAAATAGTTCAGTTTTTGAGTGTTGCAGTATTTACTTTGAAGGCTGTATTGAAAAAATACTAAGCTGACAGCTAAAACAGTATATACAGGAAGTTCCTTTACACCATGTGTAATCTTCTTATTGGTTTCCTGAGGGTGATATTTTGAGAGAGTCCCATTTGGCAGCTACTACTTTAAGTTGGACTCAAATTCATCATGAGTCAACTTAAGTTAGAGTTAATAAATTGAGTCAATTATCCCAGTGCTCGCCCATTACTAACTTACTTTAGATGACAGCTACATTCATAGTGATGGACAAAGAGGAACAAGGAGCAAACTCGTGACTTTTCAGTAAGTGTTGGGTGAGTGAGAACATCACTGATGAAGCTAATTGTGAAAATTTTGAATTTTTGTAGTCAGATTTAGCCACACCTTTACTTATGTTATGTAACTTTTACATTGTGTGAAAAAGTGTATCCAAACTTTTTTTTCCCCCATTTTACCTAAAATATTTGGCTTTTCATTCTTCATTCTTCCACCCTGCAAACTATAGCATGACACCCCAGTTAACTAATGTCACTTAGTTCACCTCCTGTGCTGTTAGCTCTCTCATTATTCCTGACTTGTGCCTCTGACACTGTCTCCTCCTGACCACATCCAAAATGCCTCATGTCCCATCAGCTAAGACAAGAAAATGTGCATGGAACTGATGCTCATATTTGTAGAGCAGGGGAGCATCAAAATCAATATAATCAAAATCTTTTTAAATTCCCTCTTAGTCATCTGCACGCATAGCATTGTGTTTCACACACACAAAGTTAGTGTCACTGCCAAACACTTGCAGCTGATGGCTCACGGAAGGAGAAAGAGCTCAGAGCAACACTGCCAATTTTTCCAAGGAAAGCAGAAACTGCCGGCTCAGGAGTACACCAGAAATCATTACATGATGTACTGCAATACTCTAATAACTGTCATCAACAAGGTTATTTTTTATGCAAAATGTGAGTAAGCAGGAGATTGACTGATTGGCCCAATGGAACACCAAATGAAGACCAAACAGATAACCACTCAACAAGCACTTCATTAGGAATACAGACCTCACATTTGGGAAGTGTCTATGTATATCCCAGCAGATGACAAGTCTCAGATATACTCAGACGTCACCAATAGTCATTCCTCGGTCACATTGACTGAGTCACCTTTTTTTCTCTCGGCTCTGATGTTAATGTGAACATTAACTGAAGTTCTGCGTCTCTATTTATTGCACTGTTGTTACATGAATGACTGGATAATTGCATGAATAAACAGTGGCACAGGTGTTCCTAATAAAGTCATTTCATCTTGTTATGATGGTATAGCCCTGACAGATAGTTAATAGGATAAAAACATTTTCACAGTGTCATTTTGTGAACAATTCATACACAACAGCACAAAAGCAAAGATTTTCATGTCCCTCGATGACATGTTTTGCAATGTTTTTCAGTTAAAATGTGTAATAGCTTAGCTGAGATTTTATTGTCTGCGCAATGCCCTTCATGTTTGAGCCATTCAAAGACCACAAGCTACTGGTGACATTATCCAAAACCAAGTTGTATTGAAAAATAATGTTGCACATAAAAGTCTTATTTCCCCACACTGAGCTTCCTACTGGAAACCATTCACTCAAATAGCCCTGAACACGACAACCTGCTCGTTCCCACGGTGGGGGGCTCATTTGTGACTGCTCCTACCCTTTTTAATCTGACATAATGTGAAAGGCAATGAAAAAATTATTGTTAAAAATCCCTGAGAGAATCCACAAAAAGACACTAAGAGTCACAAAAAAAGGAAATGATTATTGCATCGTCTCATATCTATAAATAAATCATGAAATACACCCAATGACACCTGAAGAAACACAGTGAGTTTGAAATAAGTTGCTTATCTGCATTTTGCAGTCTCTTTTGTTTCTTTGAATATGTTGTTGGTTCCCTTTGAAATCAAATGTACCAGTCATGCACAAAGGCAGACAAAACAAAATACAAAAAAAGCCCTTACTAGTTTAATGTACTGAGGAGTACTGAGTAAGGTCAAGGTTGGGTGAATAAGTTTAGTCATCATCCTCCAAATAATCACACTGACAGGAGGTATCAGGAGTCTAAAGCTGCAGGTCTGAATAAGCATCAACCACTCGGTCTGAAAAATGACACAGCTCAGACATACTGAAGCTGCACTTCCCATAGACTTCATAGATTCCCAAGTTAAAATGTCCATCTTGTCTGACTTTACAGCAACACTTCTGGTCTGTACAGCCAATTCCCTCCTTCAGCTTTATGGAGTTGAATTGTGTATGATCGATGTGTTTATGCTTTATTAAACATTTAATTATGCAGAAGTTATGCACTTTGAGTGACAGGTGGATAAGTGTATGCTTGGCACAAACAGGCATGCACTGGTCTTGGTTCAACATGTGCCCCCCCTCTGTGCCCATTTCAAAATTGCTGGAAGTTTGGCAAAGTCAGTATGGTGATGGTAGAACAGCTCACCCCAAGCTTCAAAATAAACAACCCTAAAACCTATAGGTAATGTACATCCATCTTTTTTCACAGTCTATGGGTCTGCATATGTTGTTTGTCTACATCTGCTGCTACCACAGCCGGAAGTGCCTCCAGTGTATTAATGGCTGTGCCTCTGTCTTATCCAGCAGCAGCAGAACTCCCACATGTCATGGTGACCACAATAAAGAATTTATGAATGTTTGATCAAGCTGGTAAAATTTTCACTATCAAATAAAGACGGTGGCTTTGCTTTTTTTCCCATTATGAAGCTCACATTCAGATTCACTCAAATTCACAATAGAGATATACTTCTCCTTCTCATCACATCAAATTGTCATTAATAATTACACTGACAGGAGGTATAGGATAGAGGTGCCAGACACAGCTTGGTCATTACACCACATAACCTGACTATACAAACCTAAGGTATGACCAGTGGTTGCCTAATGTCACTACATCTGATCCAGGGCCAGACCACTAACCAGGTGGGTTGACCTGGCCTTCCTCCTGTCTATTAATTTTACCACGGCTGTAATGTTCAAACTGGTCCATCCTCTTCTTTCTAAGAGTGATTTACTCAGGAGTGTTGCTAGCCATTAAACTCTACTGGGGCACAACTCAGTCAGAACTGTCAGAAAGTTTACGGCCTGTATGACATTTACACATTTATACTGGGGAGTCTCGTGATGCCCCTGGATTTACTCATAGGTGTAGCACACCAATCAGCACACCAATAATAATAATAATGATGATAGTAATAAAATAATCTCGGTGCTATTTCACTCTGGTCTGCAGTTATTATTTCAAAAACATTAACAGGTTTTGAGACTGAAAAAAACAAAGCAGAATTAAATCTTTTGAGCTTGTATAACAACACAAAAAAATAAATTACTTGAGTAAACAATTACAACTAATGAAAACATATCGGTGTAATCATATGTATTTTTTACATGGTCTGAGTTATTTACAAATATGGATGCCTTTTTTTTTTTTAGATTATTAGATTTTGAGGAATAGGTGTTTTAGCTTCAAGGAAAATGGGAGAAAACAGAAAGCCTGCCTCTGCTCAGAAGCTAACAAAATCCAAACAGCAACAGCTCTAAAGCTCAGCAGTCTGCATGAGACCAGCAGTTTGCCCCTGTTTCCAGGATTTGTGCTAAGCTAGGCTAACTGGCTGTAGGCCTTTATTTCAGGAATAGAGATGAAAGTGCTGCCAGTATTCTCATGTAAGTCTCCCCCACAAGGCAAATCTTCTTTTTAGTTTTCCCAAAATGTTGAACTATTCCTTTAAGCAACCTGTTTTTCTGGCAGCTACCCAGGTTTCCTTTATCCAACTCTTGTTGAGCTCCAACCGTGCAACTATCGAGACTCGTTTTTTGCTTAAGGGCACCTTGATGGTATAGCCACTTTAAGAGATACTATATGGGAGAGATCAGAGTTTCTCACCGACCCCATACCTAGATTTTCTATCTTGAGTCAACCTTACAGTCTGAGGTCAGGTTAAACCTCCAGGCTGAAACTTCTCATGAACCACCAAATTCAGCTATTGGAGATACCGCCTTAAATCATTAAAACTCACATTTGAAGAGCAGTAGCTATAATAATAACAAAAAAAAGAAAAAGGGAAAAAAAAGGATAATACAAAGTGAGATGACCATCAAATTAAATTAAATAACCTTACATGACAAAATAAGGTGTAGAAAGAAATGCACTATGACAGTGACAGTATTAAGTCTTTTATTCATTAAAGGATATAGCCCTACCTTTTATGAGCACATTTTCTCTGGGTCTTGGATAGGTTCATTGAAATACGGCACTGCCATGACAGCAGCTCCTGAAATTGAAAAATAACCATTCTTAGACATTTGTCAATTATAGCAGGTTTACATTCAGGTCATCTGAAGGTTGATAAAGTGCAGCGTGCCTTCTTATATTAATCTGTAGTTCTATTAAGTTGTTGGATAGGAAATTTATGGTCGTGGTGAATGAATGCATCTAGAAATGTGCTTCTTCTCTCTGCCTTGACTCTGCATAAATCAAGGCACTGGTATAAAATCAAATCTTTATTTCTATGTAGGCAACAATTTAAATGCATTTAATATTTTGGATTAAATATCATGACCAAGTCCCATATTTAATTGTTCTATTAGACATCATGAATGCAAGGAGAAAATAGTAGAGAAATTCTGGAGTACTGAACCTTTTTTTCACTGCTTAATAAGTACTTGATTTTCATATTTTTGCATATTTGGATGAATGGGTTTTTTTTCATGTCACCTTCAAATGGAGCCATCAGATGATGAAAGCTTTTTGTGGAATAGTCAGCTGGAGCCAGAGCTCCTGCAGAGTTTAGACAAGGTGGCTGAGATTGGACTTCAGAGTGGTGAGGAAAAAAAAAAAAGATGAGTGACACGAGAACAGACAGAGTTAAGGAGACAGTTTTATCTGATCTATGTGTGGTTTTCTTTTCCTCTATGGTTGCTCTCTGTGTCTTCTCAGGACTGAATGCCAGCAGTCGGTGAAGCACAATGGACAGACAAGACGAAAAAAATCAGTCAAAAACTATTAAAATTTTTCTTCCATTGTGACATGTGGTTCCTTATACTGGCTCCCTGTAGACTCTCATATGCTGCAGCAGCACATGAAAGGCTGTCAGTCACTGCATTAGTTTAAATGCCACAGTAGAATATATGATAACATTTGTTTTCCTGAAAAACAATCACTGGTTACCTATTTATGATTCAGCATGACATTTTAATACAAAATACAAATTGTCCATATAAAAAAGTTGGCAATACAGATACAGAATAGCAGTCAGGAAAATACGAAATGACATTTGGAAAAGAAACAATAAGAGCAACAGCGTCAAAACTCAAATCATAACCAACAAGAAAGTAAAAAAACGTGTTAATGAAACAATGCTTGTTTGAATTCACATAAATCTGGTAGCTGAAAGAGTGTGCACCGTGACTTGCAATGCAGTCAGTTAAAAAGGTAAATTAGCTCGAAATGTCTCCATCTCCAACATCACAGGGAGCTAAGAATAGGAGAGGTCAAAGGTCAGAGTCACTCTGCCCCGATAATAGCAGTAGCAAAATATCACTGTGACTCAAGAATAATCATGAATAATCACACTTGTTTGTTGTTCCGCTTCCACCCACGGCCTCACACTAACACACACAAACACGCACACAACTTCAACCTTTTGAAGTGTAATGTATGAAAATTACTTTCTACACGATAGCATGCAGCACCCCTCTTGCACCTCTTATCTCTAACTGTGTTTTGTTTATCTGCCTCCTCACCACTGCTCTCCATTTATCAGTTGCTCTGGCATTCCTGTTAAAGCATCCCCGTGGCTTGTCTCTTGGACAATGATGGACACAGGTGGTCAGAGAAAGTGTCCACATGGCTGAGACCAGAGCACAGTCCTGGGGCTCTGGCAGTGGCCTTGAAGGCTTATCATCTTTCCACAGAAGTGCTCTTTCATGCTTTTGATCTCGTGTAAATTAGTTTCTGTGGCTTTTTCTGTTAAAGCAATTTTCTTCCCAAACCCTGTCAGAGAAAATCCCAATGGCGATGGGTACGATCAGAAACTCATGGGAGTGTCATTTTTGGTGCCCTCATGTCTGTTGGCTGTGACCTTGATTGACAATCTTAAGCAGGGCACTATATGAGATGAAACACGGCAATGGACAGTGAACTAAGTACAATGAGCTCATTATCTGAGCTGACAAAACTTAAAAAGAGTTGCCATTAAGAGGTCACAACGAAGCTTTATTTATTCATTTATCTGGATATGACATGTAAAATCCCCTACATTAGATTAGCCATTGGAATTTATATCAAATAAATGTAAAAGATAACCAATAATGTATTTATGAGCATTAACCTCATATCAATTACAGGTTGTCATTAGTAAAGAACACATACAGTAGTGTGTGCCATCTTGTATCACAAACAAGTAATCACAAATTTACATTGCATTAGCAACAAAAAGAGTATCCAGTAAAAATATCATCAATCATGCATATAATATAGAAACAAAGAGGATTCAGATTAAAATGCCAAACAAAGGTGTTGTTGCACCACCAGGTCTGGTAGGTTGAATACCTAATGAGATTATTGAAGGAGGAGTTTGCAGGAACACACAGACCAGACAGATACATTGCACCAGTCATGGAAATAAAGCTCACATTTTTTTTTTGACACTGTTTAAAGAGAAATTACAGGTAATAAATAGATAAATAGTAAAATTAGTGTGGCAACTTCATCCCAGTTACAGACAGATGACCCCTTAATGTATACATTCACACATTAACCTCAAAGTCAATGTAATGGTAATACAGGTAATACAGTTTTATGAAGTAGCCTGTGAATACAGGGAGATATTTGATTGCTCATCTTTATATAATAATAATAATAATAACAATAATAACAATGAAAGATTCTACATGTTTTTGCTACATGCTCTGACCATATTGGATATAATGGATAAAAATGAAAAAGATTGACAGACTGACATGATTACCTTTTAGCTATTGGTAATTGTCAGTAACTGTGTGTGATAGATGAGATAATCAGATCCATTACTGTGATGAGCAAAAGCAAATCTCTGTTTTTTTCCTTAAGCATCTTCATCATTGTGTTTTATTACAGGGGGGAGCAGAAGAAGTTCTGTGTGATTCTCTGGAGTTACTTAATTTTTCGTTGATGAGCCCTCACTGCACTGATGTGAAAAAGAGAGTGGATATTTAACTGCACTGCTGCTGTGCTTCCTCCCTCCAGGCCAAAAAATGTTATCTCCTACTTATTATTTGGCTTGTCATAACAAATGAATTGCCAGGCAAGAAAAGCACTTCCAAATCATATGAATCAGTTTGAAATACTTCACAGTATCAATAAACTTCAGCCAAAGTCGGCTTGCTGGATCTGCTCTCCCACCAATATGTGATGGGGAAAAGGAAAAGAGGCTTTACTATAGGGACTGGGTATAATGTATATCAGGAGGAACATTGCTTATTGTTTGTGGCCACAGTGAGGAAAGAGCCCTTCTTGCTCTGCTAAGGAGTGTCACATGAAATTTGTTCCCATTTGTAGGCAGCGAATCAGTCAGTTTCATCTCAGTTTGCCTTTTCTCTTCTGTGCATCCCAATGAGCTTAACACAATGTTAAAATATGGCTGAGAGTTGATGAGAAAAATGGGCGTAAAGCGCATCTGAGCTGCTGTGTCTTCTCCAGTCTGTCCCTGTTTTCTGCATTCACAGATGAGCTGTATCAATTCTGCTAACACAGGCCAGTAAAGGCTCAGCAAACCTTTGATGGTAAATGGGCTACATGCTACAATCAGGACACATAGATCAATCCACCAGCCTTCTGACTTTGTGGACAACCGGCCACTCAAAAGACTGTGACATAGACAAAGACTGTGCTCAACCAATCTATAGTTAATTAATGTAATATATATATATATTTATATATATATATATATATACAGTGTACTTACACGGACGATGAGTACACCCACACACACAGCAAAACAGATGCTTTAATATGCTTTTCTGAAAGGTCAAGTGTTCAAAGGAAATTGACTCATGCAACTTATTGGGGAATGTAATGAAGTGGAATTGTTTATCTTCTAAACACTTGTCACAACTGATGTTTTTTCTCTGGTTGTTCTAACACTAACAGAAAATGAGAAATCACTTCAGGTTCCTTTAATATGCTCCTGGTCACTCATGTCTTTGATTTGGTGTGTGAAATAGATCTATTTAAAGCCTGTATAAACGCTCAGTGCCTGGGGTCCTGTGGTGTAATTGGTTACATACATGTTGTAGGTGTACTGATAATTCCCATTCAGCATGCCTGAGCTTAGCTTTATGCGTTGCTATGCCACCTTGCGTGGTAACCAATAGGGATTGTTAACAATTTTATTTATTTTCCTGAGGTACGGGAGCTGGACAAATCAGCAGGAACAAGTTTGATATTATATAATTCAATACAAAAGCTTTGCAATATTGAGTCCTTGTCATGCTTGTAAGGTATCATGGCAGAATTGAAAAACTTTACAGTAGATATTCAAGAGGCAAGTTTGTAGTGTTGTATCAGATTGGATTTTTAGGGCCCGAGCGACGACTGGCAAGACGTCTGGCGAAGGCCCTATTGAAATTGTACTGTTTCTTTTTATTATTATTCTTACGCGTCTTCATGCCCCAATTTGGCCCCTTTCAGTCAATGCAGACAGGAGCTGTTCTGTCTGCATTGACTGAGCTTCTGGTTCCTGATAATCTCGGAAATAATAGCTGCTTTCTACGCTAAGCAGTTAATTTAGAATAATATGATGTTGTTAAAGGTCCCTTCTTTTACATGCTTCCAGTGATTTGTTTGATGTTATGATATCACCAAGAAGATACAGTGCCAAAAACTATCTCAGTGTACAGTAGTTTTTCCATCTGAGAATCTGATTTTAGGTATAATCTAGCTTGATGCATAGCTGAGAGCTGTGACTCCTTTGTTGTGACATCACAAAGTTACAGAAGTCCTCATGGCTCAGTTTGTGAATACATGTGTTTTACTCAGTGGACTTAAGCTTTGATATTTGCACAGTATTAATAAAGAACCTAAATCATATAGTCAATACAGATCTCACTTTATACAACGCCTTTAAGACCTTTAAGAATACATGTGTATGTGTAAGATGTTCCCTTTTTTGCACATTTCACTAATTTGCACTCATCCTTTATCTCTATGTAAGCCCACACAATAGAAGGTGCAACTATGATATTTCCCAGAAAAGCAGCAATTGTGTTACATTTAACTGTATTGGCCTGCTCTCACTAAATGCCCTATGAATAACATAACTATTTCTCCAGGCATTTCACATGTTGTCACTAGTCTACAGATTGTTTTGCTTTTCACATGTCATTTCATACCTTGTCATTCATCAACCTTTACCTCTCTGTGATATGTATTTTTAACTCAGTCACCAATTGACCCGGCTTCTCAAGGACCTATTCCCTTGACTGATAGCTTATCCTCTACCTCTTTCCATTCAGTGTAGATGCCTGAACCAATATGTCTTTGCCTTAGGGTGCATCCCATCCTCACTCTATCTGAAGACCATGAATAATGTCTCTGAACCATCTCCATTTGGATATTCAGTGACCATAATCTCAATTTAATCCTCCCTGTCACCAGATCCATGAGACCTCCACATCTCATTTGTCCATCCATCTCTCCTTCTCTACTGTGAACTGTGAGCCAGACCCAAGAATAATTCTGCTCTCCCACCTCCTTTTGTTGGAGCTGTTCTTCTTGTCTGTGGCCAACTGGACTATCCTACCAGTCCATATCTGTAATGTTAACTTTATCTCAATCATCTTCACAGAACACTGCAATAAAAGTTAATTTAAATAGATAAATGGACTTGCATTTATGTAGCACTTTTCTAGTATCACCGATCACTCAAAGCATTTTACAAGTCACCCATTCACACTCATTCACACCCAAGCATCTACCTACATTTTTTTGCATTTCTATCTTTCATTTATCATTCATTCATACATCGACACACTCATGATACATCGGGAGAAAACTGGGGTTCAGTACAACCAGTACCACTGACCATCTGATTAGTGGACAGTCTGCTATTCCTCTTAAACCACAGTCATAATGGCTTTTCTTTTTCTTCCTGTACCTCTTCCTCTCTGATATTATTCTCCGCTTTACTTGCCTCTGGCTCTCCTTCATACCATCCAGACAGTTTCCTACCGCTAACCCACTTACAGGAAAATTTTGCATGTCATGTCTTCACATTTTAAACTTCATGCATGACATTTAAAGCCATATAATCATGTGGACCATTTACCGTCAATAGACCTCTTGTGTCTGCATGCTGCTTTGAGTCTGTGGTAGTCTGTGGAGTCTGAGCAAATGTGTGTTGCGACTTTGTGTAGAGGTCCATGATAGATAGACACCATCTGACTTTACCTCTGGAAACCTCTGTTTGCATCTTATATCCTTCTTTCATTTTCTTAACAACATGAATCTCCAGCGATTATAGACATCAAAGTTTGTTTATAGGTCTTGGGGAGTGCTACTGGGGAACAGTGCAGTCAAATTATGTCACTTGAGGCAACATTTGTTGGGCCTGAAGTCTACCGGTTTTGAAAATGAGAAAAAAAAATCCAGGGCCTGTGGGATTGAATGCCAGACCTCTGTGTCCCATTATCATCTCTGCTTGAGGCTAGCATCTTTAGGCTACATTAATCACTAACCTGAATCGTTGATGGTTCAGCTGCAGTGTGGGTTGTGTAGGTCTCAGGTGTTAATGAGGAAGTAGAAAGCATGTAATAGAAACGCATTATCTTCGGTTCTGCTGTGCCTTGGAGCACTCTTTTACTCAGAGAGCTGCTGAATCCCAAAATGCCACAGTAAATCACTTGTGTAGAAGCCATATGCAGTTTTGCTGACAAACAGTGCTCATGTGGAGTTGATATGGAAGACAACTTGTGTTGTTTAGGTTGAATGCTTTCTTGACAGTCTTGTATATCAGCAAGTCCTAATGTAATTGCATTACTAGAGCCTGTGCACATATATTGTATGAGCTGTCTCTGTGAGGCTTGTAATGTGACACAGAGGTGTTGATTCAGCTCTACAGGTATAACTGAGGCTGTAGTTGTTGTCAGACAGACCATCTGCACTGGTTACGTCTCAAGTCACTGGGGAAAATTCTGTATACTGTATTAATCTTTGTATTTTCCATAGATGTTTGTCTGTCATTTTGACGAAAAAACGAAGTCTCGTGGGAATCAGTGGTTTATCTACTTCTCTCTACTCATGTCATCGTGTCATCCTGTAACTGACATTAGGTATTACTGATGTCTGTTACAGAGATTTCAGAAAGACAAAGCAAATTAGGGAAAAGTCAAACAGGAGTAGAGCCACATATTACATAAAAGTGACACAGAGGATTTGTTCCAGGAGACTTCACCCAATTCCATCAAGTGGGCTTTTCTGGATGAGTTCTCAAGCGATTCTTGCATGTCTCAAGAGATAGCACTCGAGTTAACCTGTCCTTTGGTAATAAGTAAATCATCTTTTCTTTGGTTACGAATCTGATATTCTGCAGGGTTCTGCAGATCTTATTGCGCACACATTAAAACACCATCAACGTGTGGTTTTTAATATAGAGGAGATGTAATCATGTTATGTCGTGTTATTTTCTGTCCTCAGAGAATTTTCTGTGGCTTTCATTATTATTGTCACCAGCACACACCCTTAAATAGTTGACACACACCTTGTTCTGTCAAATACCATCATTTCACCTGCCATTTAATGCCTGTGCCTTTGTTCACAGAAAGTAAGCAACTACAAATTTAGTTATATTTTTACTGTCATTATATTTTTACCCTCAACTCTAATGTGTCAAATCAAAAGAAAAGTTAAATTTCAGGCAGATATTTCACACCATATTTTGCTGTGTGTTATTCTAATGGGAATAGAAATACAAAAATACGAGAAACTAATTGGAAGCTTTGTGTGTGCTTTATGTGTTTGTCTTTCTCTCTATGTGTTTCACGCTTAATTACAAAGCTCAGAACGTGTGCCAGTCAAGCCTGAAGGTCAGACATGATGATTACGACCACAAAAATATTTCTTTCATTTCTATACAACAATCTGCAGGAGGTGGAACACACCCACCTGCCAACATAAACGCCAGTAGAGCAAATGTAGGAACAAATACTGTAGCTATGTGCCACTTCTCATGTGGAATAGTATAGCTACATTTGCCTAATGAGTATAATTATTAGGTTTGTATGACAGACATTACTGTGTTGCACATTTCGCTCTGTCCACTTCACTTTAAGCCCACATTAGTTATCAGTAAATCATTAATTACAATGTCATTTTTTTCTACCCTAACCCTGACATTGAGATAAACAGACTATGAATATAAAAGTTTCAATTTACTTACTAGTATTACGCTCATTAGAAAAGTGCCACCTTGCAGCTGCTGATAGGTACGGTGAGGACAACAATGATTTAATCAATACAGCAAAATGCACTCTGTATAATTTGAAACACTCAGGAGAGTCAGAGATTGAACTTAAATTGAAGCCCAGAGTGGACTTAACATCAACTCTATTTCCACAGTAAAAAACAAACAAAAACAAAAACCTTTCAGGTATGAACTATGTAAACAAAATTTCAACCTAAAATGTTTTTCTCTTTCTAAAATTCAGTGGTGGTGACCATTCTTGTTTTTGATAACATATGATAACAAGGTTTTGCTCTGCTTCATATCCACAAAGCCACGACTTCTACAGTGGAAAACTTTTAATGTTACACTGAGTTACGCTGTGAGATATTACACAACAGCTGCTCCCTGGTAAATGTGTCTAATGATAATGGCATTTGTTATGATGAATGCTGCTCTTTTATAGCTGCTGATGTTTGCTTGTCTGGTATCTTTATCACCATACGTGTTTGACCTTTGGCTTATCTCTCTCTCTCTTGAAATACAACCTTCAGCAAAGATGTTAAACAGGGACAGAGTTATATCATAAGACTAAGGATGATTTCTGAATAGTAGATATTTGTGATGAGTTAAACAACGAAAAACAATGCTGAACATCATCTTAACAGACTTTGTGTTTGCAGAGGTGTACCCTTTGAATAGTGGTACAGGACGACAGGGAGTTGTTTGGGGTCCCATGCTAGTAGGGACACACAGGGGGCTGACAAAATTTACTCTACTCAAAATGTGCCTCCCTCCCCCTTTAACAGATAATGGATGATTTGCAATGAGATTTAAGTAGGACACCTGCCTAAAGGAGCCCCATTTAAAATGCAAAAAAATGGGGATCTGTGATTGGTCATTTTACACTGAGCCTGACCGCCATCTTTCTTGACTGATGACATTATTCAGGCAGAAGGCATCCAAAACTGGGAAGACACTAGATGCTTTGGCTGAAAATTTAAAAAACCACAGTGAACAGGTGCATATATCATTACACCTTTCATAGCTCTGTAATATTGGACAGGTTCAATGACTCAGATGAGCTTTTGAATTTAACAAGTAGTTTGGTTTGTGGTTGCTACCAGGGGTACCACTGCCCTTTGTGTGTATCTGAGGAAATCTCTGGATTTTTCAGAACCTGCACAGTGAGTCTCCTTAAATCATCAAAAGTACCACTTAAGTGAACAGCTCATCATAATACCATTATGTTTTAGGACTGTGAAATGTCGTCATCGAAGGTGACATTGTGGTCAGTCTAAGATCTGGTGATGCCTTCCTGGTAATGTTTGGACTGATCCATGCACTTAGCTGTCTCAAAGCACTTTTAAATTTGTGAAGAATTATTTACCACATAATGGTGTAAAGTGAAATAGTAGTATGTGGTATAATGTATAAACTGAAATTATGAATTCTCACCAGAGGCCTCCCTGGTCTGGTCATTTTTTGCCTGGGGTCCTAGCTGGACTCTGGAATCACCAGTGTCTTTAGGCAGGAGGCAACACAGAATAAAACACCTGACAGCACCTTATTATTCTGTGATGATATAACTTGGTAAATATTCCACAGGGGGATATGTCACTTGGACTGAGAGTGAACTGAAATTGTCTTTGTAAAAGTCACCAGCAGATGAAGCATTCATTTCTGATACTTTGGTTCTGTTTGATTTTGATCAGCTGCCTCAGATGCTGTGTAGGTGTTACTGACAGTGCACTTTTGCTGACTTACTGTACTGACTCTGAATTCCTACTGAATGAATCCTCTGCTGATAAAACTGCCTCGGCACTCACAGCTCATGGCTATGTGCTACACTCTACTAAATCAGCTACTTGAATTATTCCCTGGAGGCTGATCGTCTGAATATATTTTCTGTTCAGACACTGCACTACCTAAAACCTTAGGCCTCCTTGCACCACTCTCACAAGACATTACATATTATGTAGATAGAACTAAACTGCAACAGCAAGTTTGAAATTAACATCATGAAGGTATGTTGTTAATTTAAACATTTGGCAAACAGATATGCTGTGACTGGACATACTGCATCTGTAAACTTAATTTTGTACAAAGCATATGATTTGTTGCACTTCAGTTATATATAAACAAGATTTCTAGGTGACAGATTTGTCTTATATAACAAATGGTGTCCATGTTCTGTAGAAATTCAAAGAGAGGTTATGGTAAATGGTTATGAAAACATTTGGTTGCGCCTGAGGGATTACTGAGTCAGGGAGATGACGACACCATCCTCCAACATACAATACAGTAGCTTCAGAATATTAAATCAGGGTGCTTTGGAAAAACATCTCCCAAATGTCATATCAACATATCAAGTATGTACTAAAGATACAGCTGCTTGTTGGCAAAATAACAACTTAGTATGAGCACAGTCAAAAATAGAAAATTGAAATAATTGGAAATACTTAATCATAGTCCATGAAAACATCCGTGGTAATTCATGAATCCACACGGAAGCAAAGTGATTTCATGAATGAGGTTATTTGTAAGTGCTCTCTGTCACCAAATGTGGTTTTTATTGTTGGGATCAGGTGGCCGTGTTTGTTGCCTGACAGGAGCTGCCACCACTGTTGCATTCAAAAGACAAAGGGTAAAGATAAGCCCTGTTAACAGTGCTAGGTCCTTAGTGTAGAACTTCAGTAGAAGAGCAGATGTGATACAATTTGATTATCATTGAAAGATTTTGATATGTTCTGTTGCTTGACTAAGCTCTTGTTTTGTGAACATCATTGATAAATGGTCAGTGGAACATTTTTTAAAATCTTTACAGGACAACCAAGAGACTCAGTTCCACACATACTAATATGGACATTGAATAGTTTGGGTATGAAGGAAGAATCTAGACAGGTTGTTCCTAGTGAAACAATGAAGGCAGAGATAATGTTGGATAAGCTGTAGCATTTAAAGTCAGATGACATACTTTAACACAATACTTAGACATAATAACATGCATGTTGAATTTTATGCTGCCTTTGGCTAAGATTTACACAGCTTCAGCCATTCAGGTCAAGCAGTCCAAAAGCCACCATGAGCCTTATCAAGAACTGCAGATGTTATTATAGTGCCATTTATATGTGCAGGGAGATGGACAGACACTAATACCCGTGCATTAAGGGTGCCAAAGGAAAGAAGCAGCAGGAAGTTCCACTAAAACTCTTTCTTCTTTGTGGAAATCAGATTTCAAGTGTATAAAGACAAAAATGTTTAAATATGCTATACAGTGAAAGATGCAAAATTCAATAACTAATGTGTGAAACTTTGTAACATGCTCTACTCTCTAACTAGAGTTCTTAACGGACCTGGGAATTAAAACCTGGCACAGTCTGACCCATGGGTGTTGAGGACTCACTAGTATAAATTCTCAGCCCAGATCTCCCCGAACCCAGACATACAGAAGAAGCGTAGAAGTCAGAAGTGTAGAAGACCATCCCCATTGCAGTGGCAGCCTGCCTGGCCCTGTTCTGTGCGATGTGGCTTGCCTCATAGTGAAAATGGCCGATCTACAAGCTCACAACATGGTGCAAAAGTGCCTTGTGAGCTTGAATGTAGATCTGGTATTTTTGGCGCTAGTCGACACGGCATGCAACAATATCACCCTTTTGAGAGAGGGGAGGTGACTGGAGGCTTATCTAGCACAAGGTCCCACCCGACCCGAGTCATTTGTACATATTTTTGGCCCCACCCCAGGTTGTTTCGGGTGGGGCCAGCCCGGCCCACTGAGAACTCCATGTCTAACCTACAACTTTGTCAGGGAAAGGACACAATTCAAATTAGTAATAGCTGTTTAGAACAGGTGTGTTCCTCAGGTTCCCCAGGAAGTGTTCGTTCCCAGAAAGGCTTTGTAGGCATGAGGTTACCACATCCATGCTGAAATAGAACAGGTAAGAATGTTCTTGCTGACCGTGGTAGTTCACTAAGATGAAGAGAAGGTGCTAGGGTCTTTTTGACCAGAGCTGATATGAGTATACAATATACAGTATACAGTCTAAATGTGTTGCCTTTAATTCACTATGATAGTGTGATGAATCATCTCTGTTGCTCATGAGCCAAATATCACTGTGTCATCTGCAAACCCAAAAATGGAATTGGAAACATGGAACAATGTGCAATTAGCAAGGAAAAAAAAAACAGAGAGAAATAATTATTGACCGACTGTTGATACAGAATAATGGAACATGTACCAGCTAAATAGCCTCCCCTCATGTGATGGAGACCAACACAAAGTGTGAGTGAATACTGGACTTAAATGCATCAGGCACATGACCCCAAAATAAAATCAATGTTACTCGGTGCCTACTCGATGTGTAAACAGACAACTGTTTGCCAGCACTTTAGCCATATCAAATCTGTAATGTGATATTTCAGCACTGATATGGTATTGAAAGAATGATATAGCTATGATGCTAACAGAAAGACATTTTGTTGACACATGATTTACAAACTGAACTGAAGAGGTGAAAACCGAACACAGACGGGGGGGGGGGTATTACTTAGTTTGTTCTGCTGGATATTTGAAGAAGCAGTTATGGTGGTTTTACTTTCTCCAATAGACCAAACACAACCTGTGACACACATGAATGTGTTATATTGACAACTGCACAGTAAGAGCATGGGTAGTTTGTGAAGTTTAATGTTAAACTGCATGACTTGTTTTTCACACATCAGATACATTGTATTAATATTTACATCAAACATAACTCCAAATACAAAAAAAAAAGAAAAAAAAAAAGAAAAAAGGTTAAATTCACATTATTTCTTAATTTCAGTCTTGGGAACAAAATGAGCTCACAACTTTAGTACTCATTCAGGTAGTATCCTTCCACAAATGTGTAATAAATGTGCTGCATAATATATATATATGTGTGTGTATATATATATATATAATTAAACAAAAAAAACTTAAATGTTACAGTCTTACAAAACACAACAAGGTCGTGGGTGAAAACTAACATGGCAGTTATCTTCAGGACATTCAAAATAAATGTGACTGAAATTATGAACAGTGAAAAGAATCAGTACGTAACAGTATGTAAATCCCATTTTTAGCGTACTCCGCGGCAAGAACTTACATAGATGAAAACAAAATAATAATGTTAATAATAATGATGAAAAGGAAGGATCTCATGAATAGTAAATGTGTCACAAAAAGACAAAGTAGTGTTTTAGTGATTTTTCATACAGCAGGTACAGCACTATCAAACTCCTTCAGCGGTTCAAACCAGAGACCACTGCTTACACTAAATGCTAGCACACATATCGAGCCATTGCAAGACAACAAGGTGAGCACAGGAGAAAGTCTCACAAATTTTACTCTATCCCATTAACCACCGTTAAGCGTAAACACTAAAATTTCCTTCAACATTTCAAGGATTTTTTTTTTCACATTGAGCACAAACACAAGTATTTTCTTTATTTTTCTCTCCAAACATACATCTGACATGGCAAAAAATGTGAACTTTCAATTTATGCAAATTTGCTGCATCTAGAGGGCTTGTGTGTGGGAGGCAGTATCCTGAAATTGGCTCGTCAAGCACATTAGCTTATGTATGGTCTGAAATGAACAGTCACAGTGTAAAATGGACTCTGAAAATAGTGGTGTGCTATCATATATAACTAAGCATTCTCTAAAAAAATACAGTAACAAGCTTCTCTCTTCAGTGTTTCTTAGACTGTTTTGAAACTCTTCAGGCTATGTTAGAACAAATTAACAAAATAAAATAACAAAATTTAAATATGTTAAAAGTGTGGGTTGTCCTTGGAAAAAGTCTTTCCCTTTTGATGTGACAGTTTTCTTTTCCGGGACAAACCCATGCATGTGATTGTCGTCACCTATTGCACCTGCATAAAGAACAACTCCTGTTGGCTGATAAGTCTGCACAAACACAAAGGACCCGCAAACCTTAAAACCAGCCTCCATGATGAACTCAAGTTTCCATGTACGGATATGAAAAATACAGCATATGGCAAGTGATGATGTAAACTGGAAAAGTGTAGCACAATGCCAATCATCCTTGTTTATTTCCTATAAAACCGGGTAGTTTTAATGGAAACGCAAGCATAAAAAAATGGACAAAAAATGAATGAAACCATCTTTGGCAACTACTGGTAGATAATAATAATAATAATAAAATAATAATAATAACAATAATAATAATAATAACAACTGGGATGCATGGATAATGATACAGTGAGAAATATAAGAATGTAGATACTGCTGGATCTCAAGCCCTTTGTTTTTCTTCATAGCTAATGAGGATGACATTCGCTTCTAATAGTCCAAAATATCCAGTCAAACACCACAACAGCAAAGCTATTATGAGAAGTACTGACGGATTCAGGTGCCAATTCACATCTTCACATAACAACCCTGCCATTAGCTGTTGTTAAAGGAGAAGTACATGTCGTCATAGAATGATAATTTGCTTTATAAATCAAATGGCATTTGTTTTATTTTTATTTTTTCACCAGAACATACTCGATCACACAAACAGTATAGTAAATGACTTTCAAAGAAGCAAGCATATGATTGACAGACAAACAGAAAACAAACCAAAGAAGCACGTCGCTATAAAAGGTCACTACCACTGTGGGAAATGTAAAAATATAAGAGACAAAAAATCTTCAGTGATACAATGGCATAGTCTGTACACAGTTTACATGATTGGCAAAAAAGCAAAAATATTCAAAGGTGAGGAAGCAATCAAAAGCAAACAAGGTGAGTGGGCACATGTGAGGGGTGGAGGGTAGGCTGGTTGCGGAGGGTAGTTGGTGTTGGCTACACTAACATCAGACAGCCTCAGTGAAGTAAATGGTGCACAATACACAGGGGACTGAGGGCCACAAGTTACAGACACTTTCATCATAGCAGGGGGAAGCCCACGTGTGTGTTTTAAGCCTATAGAATAAACATGAGCAGGGTGGGGATGGATGCACATCCGTTCAGCAGAGATTTGTTTTCCATGAAGCGTTTGTGGCACTATCACGTTGCCTCTTGCAGAGGTAAGAGTTATGTGGCATGTCACACGGATTGCTCCTTGGGGAAAGTGAAGGGAGCCCGAGGGCCGGGGGCGGAGAAGCTTGTGTTGGAGTACATTGGCTCAGTGGACGGTTGCTGCGTGTACGGGTGCTGAGGCAGGAAAGTAACAGGAGGGTAAGCTGGGGCAGGCTGAGATTCGGGAAAGTGTTCCATGTTGCAGATGCGCTGGTAGCTCATGTATTCAGCTGGGTTCAACAAGTCCTCTTGACGCCGCCCAGGGTCCTGCGAGGAGAGGACAGAAGAAGTAGAAACAAGATGACACTGCTGGGTCACAGGGTTTTCTTTTTGTCTCAGGAGGGTTGACTGACCCGCAACAGAGTGCGATCACATCATTACATTACGGTGCACAGTGGGTCTGAACCACAGAGAGATTTACTCAACGGACATTATAAACTGTATTTAGCAATGTAGCTCCAAGTACTGATATATAGTTGTAATGTATATTCATGTACCGCATCCTTTACTCTGAGCAACCAAGATGCTAAAAGGTTATTGTTGTGTCTGTTAATGTCATGATGTCAGTTATCTTTGTCAAATGTTCATAACCAGCCACTAACCCAATTTTTATGAGTCAGAAAGGTACATATTAGGGCTGTCAATCAATTAAAATATGAAATTGCAATTAATTGCACAAGTGTCTATAGATGACTATTAATTGTAAAATAATCACACACTTTTATTTGTTCAAGATGTACCTTGAAGGGATTTTATATATCCCTTCAAGGTACATATATGAGCCTATAGAGCCTATGATATGGTGCAATCACAGTGGTTACTGTTAAAGGCAGTTTAGTTTGCAAATGCAGCTCAGTCACTGATTCATTTATCCCTAATGGACGCTAAAATCATCAGAGTCAATTATACTGTGAAACAAATAGAAAAGCTCCATGAGCCTCCCCATCAGAGAGACTGAACACCTACAGTCAACTCACAACAACAGGATGGCAGGCTGTGACTTCTCACCATCATTAGCTGGTTTGACAGTGAGGCTAGTAGATGCAAAGACATCCTGACTCTCAGTCCTTTGTATGGCTCCAGCTCCATTAACATTACAGTTCCCATGATGCAACTCAGTAGGATTGTCCATTTAACATTGTCTTACTAGTAAATATCCTTGTGTTTCATATTCCACATCCAGCGTTCATTAAACAGACTTTCAGTGAAATCTAAGAAATAACCCTGAGGACATCTTCTGAGTCATTCTCTCAGACTAAGGAAGCTCCTCCAGAGCCGTAGAAAAATTCTAGGCCTACCACTGTTTTACTGTTTTTATTGTTTTACTATTAAAAGCACTCGTTTCCTTCCCTGCTGGTGTGAAATTTAACAAAACAACTGCAGCTATTACTCTACGGCACATGTGTTACATCATGTTGTCTGGTTGTTGATCCATCACAATTCAAAACAAAAGTCTCCTAGTGCTAATTGAAAGTTTGCAATGGCTTTATGACCTTTAATGGAGCCCTTTGCTCTGTGTCCCCAGGAGGACACTCATCATTGCTCGTGCCCCCTGTGTAAATCTGGAGGCTGGTTATGCAGCTGTAACACAGAGTTATAGTCAACATGTTTGTTCTGCAGGAAAGTGCAGGAGTGTGTTGTTTGGAATGCACAGACTGTTTCTATAAGTGCTTGTCAATTAAGGATTTAATCCAGTAAAAGACAAGGCATTTGTATATCCTGCATCCCACATGTGGGTTAGATTGAATTTAGCTCTACTGGCATTAATGCCTTCACTGAATTAAAATCATGCACCTAGATGTGTCATGTGTGGGTGGAGATTCATGTTTCAAACAACATAACTGTATTTTGCTATTGAATCAGTAATGATACTTTCATACAGAGTGGCACCTGCTCATTTTAACAAAGAGGATGTTATATAACAGCAATAGTATGAAATTATCACAAAATACAGGATACAGACAAAGGGACCTGTAGCAGCGTAAGATCGGTCATCAGCTGATCAGTACCAACATGAACACAATGCCCTCAGCTGTATTTTGTTTTATGTGCTGACCTTATTCTCAGCTTTTCGGGACAAAAATAAGACTGATGTTTTCAAAACATTACAGTCTGAGCAGAGCACAAACTGGCTGCTTTCAGTGAGGGACATTAGTATTTATTTCAGTGGCCCTGAGAGCTCGAAGCACCACAACCTAAGGACACATGCAAATAACGAAAACATAAACAAACATCTTAATCTGTTTGACAACTGAACTGAACTGCAAATGCTTTCAACACAAGGCTGTTTCAAGTGGATGCATAAAGGGTTACCTGGTGAAGGTCTTACCAAGTGCAGACCTAAAAGCAACAGCCCCATCATTTCCTGTCTCTTTCAATTATCCTATCAATTGAAGGCAAAAAGTCCTATATATATATATACACATATATAAAAGGTGATGAGCAACAAGTCCCAGTCAGGTTCATCAGTCTTGAGTGTCCCCTGGAAACACTTCTGTTATATTGTGAGTATATGCAGCTTATGTATTGTCAAACTGGCAATGTTGTGTTTTCTTAAGTTGCGGTGCTTCGAGCTCTCAGGGAAAATTCTTACACAATTTCAAAACTGAGTCGAGGATTATGGGCCCAAATTTGACCAGATTTTGATCTGTCAAACCTGTGAAATTAAAATAATTGAGAGTCAATAAATGAAGCTAACTCCTGTAATAGGAAAAGTAAATGGAGGGATATGACATGATCATGAAAAATAAACAAACAAACACATAAATAAAATTCTCTCCATCTATAATTTGCTGTTTTGTGCCTCCTTGTGGCCTCAGGGGCCTGGCCACTTCTATTTAAAGAGTTACTTCAATGTGTTTGATGTTTTCAAAATGAATCTGACTGTCTACACATGATTATGAGACGACAGTAATGATGAGCAAGCATGCAAAAAATAAAAAATAAATGGATGAGTGAAAATGGAACTTACGAATATTCCTCAAGTATCTCTACATCTACGAAAACGATGATCCCAACTCTGAAAATGTTGAATGAATGAACGCAACACAGTTAAGTTGCCATGTTACAAAATACTGTATGTTTCATGGGTAAAACACTGGGGATATAAGAAGGGATTTTTAATGAGCTGGGCATAAGCAAACTCACCTATTAAGGCCAAAGTCAATCTAATCTCTATATTCTTTGAAATGAATTGACCTTTTAACAATAACGGCTGATGATAAGATTGAGTGAGCACCCTAAGAGAACATTTTGATCTAAAGCTACTTGTGAACCTGTGGACCTCCACCAGACAAAGGGTGATTGGTGATTTTGTGTGAAGGTGAACTGCAGCAGAAGACATGGTGGTAAACCTGTCCTGATGCACGTCCTGGATACACTGAAGTGTCTGAAATGCTTATTTGTCTGAGGTCAGCATCATGGAGCGTCTGTGCTACCCAAGAAAACTTTCTACTTTGTCAGGTTATTCATTTCTTTGCTTGCTAAGAAGACCTTGGTGATTTCAAGCACTTTCAAGCAAATTAAATCCAACAGTCTGAAAGAGCTGTTTTCTCAGTTTCTGAGTTTATCTCGAGACTGCTGGGATTCAGACCTGGAGCTTAAACAAACTGCTGCAATACACGTCGCTGCCTGTGAGAAAGAGGCTGCTTTGGGTCAAACACAGACCATTAAAAACAGGTTTGGAGCGTTTTCATAAGGTCTTAATAATTTAGAGAAACAGTTTGACATATTGGGAAATGTGCTTTTATTTGTTTACGGCGAGTTAGATGAGAAGGTCGATACCACTTTCATGTCTGTAAGTTAAACATAAAGCTCCTCAGAAAGCAACTAAATCTACCCTGCAGATCATCTAAAGCTCACTCTTCATCTTGTTTTTAGTCTGTCCACAAAAAAAACATTTAGATTTACTTGTGATTATCAGACAATGACTTAATCAGAAAGCAATAAGTTGAGCCAGATGAATTTTGTTACCTTTGCTTAGAGCAGGCTGTTTGCTATTGTTTTTAGCAAAAGATGAACTAAGCTGACTGGCTGCTGGGTGCAGCTTTGTACATATAGTCATTAGCCCAATATGGATCCTTTCACTTTTTGAGCAGCACCAAAATATCAGACTGGCTTTAGAATGTATTCCAACTGTTAATAAAGTTCAAAGGCTTTTATAGGGTCAGATCCACTTTTTTAATTGGCCGTCTGTTTTCTGAGTGAGTGCATAAAAATAAAACAGATTTCAGAGAAAGAAACTCCTGCAGGTCAGATGATGCTGGGTCCAGGTGGCTGTGGCTTTTGACTTTTGCAGTAGTGACTGTTTTGTTGTGACATCATGACAGAGTTACAGAGGTCATGACAGCTGGTTTCTGAATTCAGGCTGTGTGCAATTCTCTGTGGACTGAGGGTTTGATACTTCCACAGAATTAATGCAGAACCTAGACCTGATGTATAATCAGAGACATGGACGTCTCTTATATATGGAATATGGGACCTTTTATCAAATTATACAAATTCTGATGTACGGAGCTCTTTCATTATTAAATAAAGTATCTACTCTGTATGTATCAGGCTTATGTGAATGTCAGGGAGGGAGGGTATGTGTGTGTGAGGGAAAGGGTTTTCTTGGGGTTACTGGATGAGTTTCCTCTAAAGCTGGAGGAGGTCAAATACATTTCCAGGAGGCACCACAGTGCAGTCTCAAACACATGTTTCTACAGTATAAATGTTGTAAGAAAAATGTCTATACACTGACAGCTCCCCTACACACTCAGGTCTACATTCATTTAAGAGTCGCTCACTAAGTACAATAAGTAATAGTCTCAAAAACAGCCTGCTGAAAGATTTTTGCACTGCTCTCAGTTGCTTTTTTTTCTATTCTATCAGTCTGGAGCTTTTCAAATTGAGGAAAAAACTTTTTTTTTTTTCATACGTTGGTCAATTTTGAAAATTTGAGTTATTTTTGCTTCAATAACACACCCTAACTCAAACTAGTGAAAAGAAACCCAGATTTTTTTTTTCTTTCTGTTTATCTGTGTCTGTAAATTTCTCCTAGTTCATCAAACAGCTATCACTGTAATGCAACACACATTACAGCAATCACTGTCTGTATGAGGCCATCACAGGCTTTCTTGAAAAGCTCTCTGTGTACAACTTCTTCAGATGGTTGTTTCCGTTGTATTAGATACAGTGTCTGTAAATAGTGGCCTCTGATAAAAATGTATGGAATCTCAGAGCACATATCTTTGCAGGCCATCTTCTCAAAATGGATTTTTCTCTCATACGCTGAGTCACATATCTCAGCTTCAATGGCTCTTACACCAAACTTGACAATTTTAGTCCTGTCTGTATCCTGCAGGTTTTGACAGGTATATTCACCTGTCATTCAGAGCCTGATTTATATAAAATGTAATTCTTAAAAAACACAGCTACATTCAAAATTCCCTCTCAGGAACATTTGACTCTAACATGTTTACAAAATTAAACAGCCTGCAGTATTTACCCTTTTCACCTTTAGCCTTGACTTGGTCCACTAAGTCAAACTGTGCATGGTTCCAAAGTTTTTATAAAAGTTTAGCCTGCTTGTTATTTATAAAATTTTTCTGTTGACTGCTTAGACAAAAAGAATCTTTAATCTTTTTGTTCATGAATTTCATTAAAATCGGATGTCTCCTTACTCGTATCTGCCAATTGGCTACTGCTGGAATTTGACCTACAAGTTTTGTTTATCAATACATTTTTTATGACCATACTCTATTTCACCTCCGGTTGATCCTCAGCTGAAGTCAGGCTCTTTTTCTTTTTCCAAGCATTTACAGAGTTTCATCATCAAACTCCAGGCAGTGGGCCAAGGGAGTTGATGATTTAGAATAACAGCTGATATAAAGACATAGGCTATAGCTACTTTCAAAGGGAAATTTAATGCAAAGAAGGTCATTAATGGCTCAACAAATTCATTAAAAAAGCAGCACCAGGCTGGAATTCTGTCTAAAATTATACAGATCGTCTTGACCCGCATCCCAAAATTAGAGAAACAGAGCTGTTCCCTGTGGATTTCCCTTTATCAGATCAAACAGTGAAGCTGTGTAAACTGAACAGCGACGACAGAAGTTGATTGAAAACACAGTTAACTCTACAGTTCTGTCTCTAATGTAACACTACACAGAAACAGATGCAGCATCTGCTGACACAGAGAAGGGAGCAACATCTGGAGCTAAAACGCAGCCTTCGCTTTTCAGTATTTTATCATGAACTGAGACAATGTCCTGGTGTAAGTTTAATATTTTTACTCATCTTGTGCTTGCTCTTTATTAGATGTGCATAGCACTGCATCAGTGCATGAGTGACAATTTTTGACTCAACTGGAGACTTGTTTCAAAACATTTTCAGAGTCCAGTTGAGTTATTGGTGCATCCAAAACTCCACCTCTGTGCAGCCTTATTCCTCTGCTCTGTATTAACCAAGGCTTTTTTCTTCTGTTCTTTCTTTTTTTAAACCAGACCTGCATCTGAGTTGGTGTTTTTTGCCTTTGCTGCACTATTCTATTTAAACAGTTGTGCATGAAAAATCTTCATGCTTTATTTCCAGGACTGCTGCATATGGCATTATTGACCCCCACTGATCCAGCATTACTTTATATGTGTATCCTGTTCCAACATTTAGTTGAACAGTAATTGGATTTATTGACCCAGTTGGTCCGATTTAGTTGCTCAAAGTCGGGGACATGGGCTGCAGCCATCCAAAAAGAAACTGCAATTCAATAGACTAATCAATACATCTGAGTTTCAAAACCTTTCTACTTAGTGATATTATGGACTTATTTTCATTCAGTAATATCATAAATACTTGTATTTCTATTGGGGAGTTAAACTTAAAGATAGGCAAATGAATGAACATGTTCACATCTCTGTTCTCTCCCACTCACAGAAACTGTGCTCAGTATTTAAAGAATGTCTTTAGAACGAGAACAACAGACTGTAAAAGGAAGTAACAAAAAAAAAAAAAACGGCAAATGTCATAACAGAAAGTCTTACTCAAAATGTACAGATGACTGTGCTTTGACACAATTAAACTACCTTCATCACTGTGCTTCCTCTGCCAAACAACAGTGTGCAAACTCCAAGAACACATGACACAAAACACAGCTGTTGACGCAGCACGAGTTGAAAAGGCAGCAGCTTCAAAATGCAAGATTCAACAATTATTCAAATGCAACAGATGCTTAGTTTTTTGTAATCTATGATGTAGCTTTATCCTGAACGCATCTGTGCTACTGGCAGCTTTTGTGCTATGTTGCTAAAATGTAAGAGGCCAAGATCTTAACCATTCAAGAAGTTTAGCAAAAGCTTTACTTTTTTCTGTCATCTGAACTTCCTCTTCGCTTAAAGCTTTCTTTTTTCTTTTCAGTTTCATTGAAATGTAACGCAAAAGAGGACAAAAGAAACATTCTTAAATGCATAAAACCTGGGGTTAATCTAAATGAAATCTGGCTCACCTTGAAGTCATTCTGAGCAACGGTACATTGGATTGATAGCATAACCTTGAAAATGTATGTCCAAATAAGTTCTTGTATCTGATAGTATAATAACCAGACAAAGTGCATAGATACCAAAAATACATTCAGACTGTGATTAACAGTTCGCTGATTTATTTCGCTGATAACCTGTAAGTCACTGACCTGAGGTGAACTTCAAAGCCTTTATACTGCACAGAGAACACAGTGAGGATTCCGTGACCCTGGATGTGACCTTGTTGTTCAGGCTTTGGCTCAGTAAACAAAGATTTTATTGAATGGTGTGATTTGGCAACTGGAGCCAGTCAGGATGAGGCTTAATGCCGCATCACACAACAGCGGATGTCACAACAGGTGATTCTCAGATGGTATACTACTACAGTATACCATCCATTACAGAGCTGCCGACTGAACACAGAGTGAAGGCAGACGTCAGAATTGAATCAGTAGTCACTAATCTGTCAGCTCTGCCTCAGAACTGTGTGTTCTGCTGGTCGAACATGTTTCCACACTGGATTTCAAACATTTTGTTTTTACTGAGCGCTGGGGAACAATGTCTTCTGAGTGCCCAAATTTCGAAGAAATAATTCTACTGTGTTAAATAAATTCATGCCTTGCTTGCCTGTTGAACGACATCATTGCCTTGAATATTTTGCATTATTTCAGTCCCAAAAAGGTTTGAAAAGATAATATCTCTTATTCTAATTTAGTTTTACCTACCTTTTAACAAAGCACTTCTCAGCTCCACTAAAGATAATGTCCATTTTCACCTATGTTTGAGGAAAAGGGGAGATAGTGTAGTGACAATTTTTAGACTAAATTACGTTTTATTACATTTTTGGAAGACTTAGACTCCGTCCCACAATCTGCTGCCAAAAAGGACAAGTTAGGGATGTTACTGTAGTGCAGAATGTGTGCTCATGGCTTTGTATAAGAGGTAGGATACTGGATGCAAGCACATACAAATCTGCTAATTTCTTTGGCATTAATCACAAGGGAAAGCAGGAAAAACAAGCACCTCATCTGTATATTTGATTGGATTAAATTATGGTGTCACTGTATGAAATGTTCTGTAGCCACAGTGATCAAATCAACAACATGATGAAATCAAGATTGAGCTGATTTAAGAGCATTTATCTGAATAATAAGGCTCAGTGCACATACAGATTTCTTCAAAATAAACTTATTATTATCATAAACTTATTTGTGAGGTAAGTAATCAGGTTGTATCGGTGGTCTAAGCTCTGTCACCCTAAATATATTTTCAACAGCCATGCAAGACACAAAGATTGAAAACAACACAGTTATACCCACTACTCAGTAAGTCATCTGCATGCCAACAATTGCCTCTGCCTCTGCATATTATTTGGGTTTTTTTTTTTTTTGCTTTTAAATGACTGGACAGTTGAAAGAGACAGGAAAGGGGGAGACAGAAAGAGGGGGAACGATATGCAGCAAAGGGCCACCAGATTTGGGATTCGAACCAGGACCGGCTGCAGTGAGGACTGTAGCCTCTGCATATGGGGCGCCTGCTCAACCCACTGAGCTGTATGGCACCCCTGCATATTACTTTTTAATGTATTTTAATATTTGATCATTCATTTTTTGTGTGGGTGGATACAAATGCAAATGATTTTTTTTCAGTAAGTTAGTCTGAGAAGATGGATTTTGTATTACTAACCAAGCTGCTATTGTGGTATTTTTGTGAAAAACACAGTCAAATGGAAATATTGGCATCTTTGCATTAATGGTACATTAAACAATGCAGTAAGCCTAAGGAGATCCACAGCTAGCCATGAGAGGTAGACATGCAACTTGTCAGTGCTAGTTCATATAAAGCAGCCAAGAACAAAGGCTGGCGGTCCTGTCTTATCAATGCAACCTAACATTTTACTAATAATTGTATTTCTGTGATCAGTTCATAAGTGTCCATCAAAAACTAAGCCCTACAATCTAGCTTTTTACAGCTGTTGTATGGGTTCATCAGCCTCAGTTTATTCTAAAGAACCATCTATGTTGTGTTTTGGGCATATTTAAGGATAACCTCTTTGTTTTAATCAAATCATTTACTCACTACACAAAATTTGATCTCAATGTATGCATGTTGTTGCTACACAGTTCATAATAGTGGAATCATCAGAGCACATTGTTTTTCCCAGTCATTCATTAAAACTAAAAACGGGAGTGATCCCAACCAGCATCCCTGAGGTACAACACAATACTGCCTCTAAGCCATTGAATGAAATCAACTGGACTTAGTTTTTGTCATGAAGATGTTTTGCCCCTTATCGGAGCGGCTTTAATCAGTTCAGTGTCGTTATCTGAAAAAATGGTGGATGACTCAGGTAAGATAGAGGTAAGATAACTGTGGACTAAAACCACACCATTTAAGCTTTTCGAGTATGTATTTTTATGTAGCGCTGAAGTCTAACATAACTGCTCATGCTATTTTTGAGTTATCACTCTCCACTAACCAAGCATCAGTCATTCTTATAAGTGCTGTACAGGTCGAGGAATCATTTCAGCAGAGCCTCCGTGTTCATTTGCTAGTCACTATTATCGGTAAAGTAATCTTGGATCTAAACACACATGATCCTCAACATGACCTTTCGAAGCAAGGGGAGGATACATAAAGGTCTGCTATTGGGCCCACTGAATCCCTATGCGGTGGACTGATTTCTTTTTTTTTTTCCACAGCCTAGGACAGAGTCCACTTTAAGACATGTATTCAATATGTGACTTAAGGGACCTGGAATATAATCAGTAGTGATCTTTAATACCTTACTGTCATTATACTGTCGGTATCTATGCAGCTATATCCAGAGGAACTGGAACTGAAAGTTTGCTATTCACTATTTCTTAACTATCAGTTCACAAGGGTTAGAGTCAGTACCATCATGGCTCTGCCTCAGACTGTTCACCTCACTGGTAAAGAAGTTATACAAAATAGTTTGCAATGTCCAGACTTTTAACCAAACTTATACCATCTGATTCAACAAGACCTATGTGCATTTGCTTCCGTCATACATTCTTAACTATTCCATAGTTTTACACCATCATCTTTAATATATTATTTCTTTACCCATAATATTCTTCCCACCCCCTTTTGTTCATTGTAGTGACTCAGTTTTACTTTTTATGACATTTTTATCTGTCTTGTGATAAACCTGACTTTACTGCCACCAATTTAGCTTCATCCTATAGGATGTTTCATTACATTTTTTAAAGGTCAATCAATCCAATGGGCTTTGTTGGCTTTAGCTGTGAACCTTTTCATAGGTGCATATCAGTTTCAATTATACATTTTCAAGTAGTTAAGGAAAGCTCTGGTTCACAGTATCTTCACCAGATTCACTGTTCTGGTCTTGATTTCTAGCATCCTTTACAAAGTAATCCTGACAAATATGTTGTGTGAATGTCCATATACAATTTCATTTAGGAATTTCAGTCTCCCTACTAAGATATTGTTGTCTTGACTATATATACGTATAACTGAGGTACATTAGTACATACATGAATCACACATGTACACAAGTATGACCTACAAATCTCTGATAAGTATAGTAAAGTAAATAATAAGTAAGCAAATGGATTGTGGTCAATTTTAAGCCAACAATAAATTCATTCATTGGATTCTTTTCTTGTTTGAGCTGTTGCCCATATTCTCTTCATTCCAATCTCAAAATATATTTCACTGAAAATTTCTGAAACTCTGTCAATCATTTGCACTATTGCTACGCCTCTACAATCAATATTTCTGTTTCTCCTAAAGAGGGGGAAACTATTCACCACAAACATTGGGAGTTCTGAACAGATGAATCTAGATGAGTCACAGATTACACAAATGTATGAATGCAATTAACAAAGAGCAGATTATTCAAGATGTGTATCTTGTTCCTTGTGCTGCATTTGTTCACATATGCAATTACCAAGCCTTTGTCAGGGAGGTTTAGAGGGCTCAGTGTCGTTATTTAAGATTAAACCTCCCTTGGTCATAAAGTCAGATGTGCATAGATCAGACACCTTTTCTGCGTATGTTGTCATACCTCAACCCCCCCCCCCCCCCCCCCCCCCCCGGCAGCATGCAGCTTAGATGTCAATGCCTGCCTTGCTTTCTGCTTGATAAGGTCAGAGTGGTCTTCATTGATGTAAATCTGTGTTCCTTCAAGCTTCTTGACCTGAAATAATATCATATGCTTGTCCCTGTAGCACAGGACTTTTACTGCAATCAGTCATGGCCTGCTTTCATCAAATTTCCACCCTCTACGGGCCGATTGTATTTCAATATTCTTTATATTCAGGCCCCATTTGTTACATAGTTTTTCCTCTCTAGTGCTCTCAGTTGTTTTCCATTCTCATATAGCCATATCTTGACTCTCCAATTTTTCACGAGCAAAATCTGGACTTGTGCACCCTCCATTCTTGTATGAACACCCCATGAGATAATTTTAACACAAGACTTAAAGTTGTTATTTTACGGCTCTAGCAGCTCCCTCTGAAAGTCCTTTTGTTGCAGTGTCATGACTTGAGGGGTAGATGTTGTCACCCAGCCTCCGCTTGGATATTTCTGAATGTTGGGTGGCATCTTGTCAAAATAGTCAGATGCACCACAGTCACTGGCTTGGTTTTCCAGCACAGTGGTGTAAGCCTTGACTCCAAAGAAATAATTTGACTTGTATAACTATATTTGACTAACATAACACAAGTATTGAAAGAATCCCTTAGTATGTTGAAAATACATACCAATATGAAAGAGATATAATCACCAGCAAAGTGGAATATGACAACTGGGTTCAGGCTCTCACATGAAAAAGACATTGCAGTCTAGTGGAATCTTATCAAATGTTAGACTATCAATAATTATTATGCCTTTTCAGTAAGATATTAGCTTCATCAGCCTAACAACTTCAGTGTGTTGCCATGGCACACTGACATATGACACATATTTCCTCCTGCAAAATTAATCAAAGCTTTCAGTGTTACAACTGCTGCAAGTCTAATTTGGTAAAAAAAAAAAAAAAAGTGCCACAAACAGTTTCTGCTACTACTCCTTCTCACGGGCTTCCCCCTCTACTGAGGTCAAAAGTTCATTTTTCATCACTCCTCCGTCACTGCTGAGCTGTGTTTTGTGTTATGCTTATGAAAAGACAGCCACACAATGACGTCAATGTACAACTAATTTGTTACTGTAAATACATTCTGAATGAAATGTATTGGCCCCTGGATTATGTTTTCTGTCAACATAATGAGGACATACTGGTCATTTACATACAAATCACAGCAGAATGATGATACTGATTAGTGTAGCATTTCTCATCACTGCCTCACTTGGCCAGTGGGTCAGAGTTTTACTGGCACAGACGTAGCTATTATTTGACTGGCAACTATTAAATGAAAGCTAATTCATTTAATAATCACAGGGGCATTCCATTTGAACAGTTGACTTACATTTACACTGTATCATTTAAGGTTAATATTTACTCTATGTAATTAAAGAGAGAGAACAGTAGGCTACATTTTAGGGATGCAGTGTTGGTGGTGACAACAATATCATCATCTGTGACAGTCCACAGAAGTCACACAGCTTGTTTCATCTGCTGTCTGTGTCACTTGAATAAAACATTTTGTCTCTACTTAGGGGATTTGTGGAGGAAACGACAGTCTGCTAAAAACCCACTGTGCTCAGCTACAGGAGAAGTTGATTTTAGCTAGTGTTATCAATAGCTCACCACGTCGACTGAGCAGTTAGCTGTGCCATTTAGTAGTAGCCCCTTTGATTCTGTTTGGTAAAAAGTTGTTTAAATTACTTGAATTTGACTGAGAGGAAGAAAGGAAAACATAAAGGAGTAGACATTAAATGCTACAAGCAACAGTAATTGGACAAACTAACAAAAAATCATAGTGAAATAAATGACATGGAAGCCCAAAACTGGATTGCAGACCCTTGGGTAATCTGTTTGGAGTTAGCACACATGGGGTCTACTTTGTGTGAATTCAAAAATTATTCATGTCCCTAAGTTTAGAAAAGAAAAAGGGAAATGACCAACTTATTAAACCAAATTTAATACAAAATATTCCAAAATATTCAGCTACAAAAGAATTTCTATAATCTAAAACCTGCAGGTTCTTCCAACTCCTGCAGTATTTGGTTAAGTTGAATAAATAAAAAAAAGCTTGGCCCGCAGAAGAGTCTGATTCTTAAGGTTTGTATCTAGAGAAACAGTGGGATCTTCACAACAAAAAATAATGATGGAAGTTACCCAAAATTAATCACAGCATGACATCAAGGTTGCATTCTCTATTGAGATCCCACATTCACCCTGTTCTTAAAGAAGCCAGACTGTGGTTTAATAAGAAAACCATCAATCAACAGCCCTGCCCCATCAGGTCACTGTTATGTCAAACACTGCTGATGAATCAGGAAAAGACTCTGTGAAGATGTATTCAATACATTTTCACTGCAGTATTCCTGCGATAACACATCTGCTGGTAGCAATTAGTTGCAGCTTGACTTGACTTTACAGTTAGACCTATATTACAGCAGTTTGTTAAGGTTAGAGAAAGGCCGTCCTGTGCTAAGTACTGTACTGTATGTCCTCGACCTCTTCCCTATGATTTCCATTTGGTACAGGAAGCACATCTCCCAGGTGATGTTTTTTTCTATCTATAGTAAGTATAAAAACAAAACAGTACCTGATGTTTAATTTCAAGGGGATACAATGCTGGGGAAAGTTTGTCACTGTCTGCTGTCATCCCCCACTCACATCTGCTCTGAGCCTGGTGTACACTTGCACAGAGTGATGAAGTCAGGCTGTAAAGTACTTTTGTACTTTTGTATGGGTCTCTATTATTAATAGTACACTTGCTAAATTATCACTTCACTGCTGTCAGCCAATCACCAAGAGGCGCAAAAGCCAATTTGTCGAATATAAACTGTTTTGTGGCGGCCTCGTGGTTTGTCCAGACAAAATTGAACTCACTGGTCTATTGTTCCTTTTCATTTATTTTAGCTGGGTTGATAAATGTGTTTGCCGTTTGCCGGCATTATGTCCCATGATTCCTGGCCGCTGAACTCAAAATTCAAATAGTATCTCCTGTTGCTCTCTGGAGATCCTAGTGAGTGAATACATAATGTGGCTTTAAACTCTTGCTGCCTCATCTGTTTCACCTGTGATTCGCAAAAAAAAGTGAATCCAAAATTTCACTTCGCTCTGCTGACTATCAGCTAAAGCAGCACAGTCTGACGCTGATCTCCATACCAAGGTGTGTCACACCCACACAGTGTAATCTTTAAAGGTTTTACGTGCAATAATGCATTTTTTCTTTACATCTATGCTTACGTCCCTCAGATGCAATCGTCTTCAAATGAGAAAAGAATTGCTGCGACAGTATTTCAATAACACACACTTGGAGTGCCTCAGCATGTCTCAATAATTGCCTCAAGAAAGCCTCCTGAATTGCCTGGAGAATTACTTGCCTCAGGAATTGTCATAGAAAGAAGTCTAACTAGTCTAACGACATGGCGATTTGTGCCTCCTCATATGCCTCTCTGATGTATGTGTGTGATGAAGATTGCGAGTGGTTCGGAGGACTGTGTTTATGCGCAATGAGGAGGATTCTTCCTAATTCTCTCCTTCCTGTGGGGTTCAGATGAGTTATCAGAGCAGCATCTTGTAGATGAGTGTGTTTTACCCTGCTACCAATCAGGGTTGTCGAGTGTGGCATAATCACTTGGGAAACACATTTTGCATGTTTATATCTGTTTGATATCTGCAATATTTTACATTGTCAATGCTGTTAGGGCAAAATAGTAAGTTGAAAATATCTTACCTCGGTTTATTTCTCTTTAATTCAAAATTCATATTCACAGATAGCGAACCATCATTCCTCTGAGATTTTCATGCAAAAGACTCATGCAATCAAATCTCCCATATTATTGACACTATTAGGGGAAATTAAAGTTTTACATGGGAGAAATTATCTCTACAGATTTCTCTAGGATTATGATTCATGCATATAAAGACTGAAAGATGAAAAGAGGACGTAGTGTCTGAAAAAAAGTTTTTTTGTTTGTTAATGATTCAAATCTCGCATGACATTTTCTGAAACTAATAGAGCCCTAATGGCCGATCCTATGATCTCTTGCACTGGACATTTCCTCCATGAGTGCGATGTTGTGAAGAACTAATTGCCTGAAAATATCTAGGCCTCAAACTTTCTGCAGAGCAGCGAGGGGGAAATCAAAAGATGGCCAAGACTAAAGAGGAAGGTAGACAGGGGAACCATGTGGAGTATATAAAGGGAGGTCAGTGCATGTGAAAGGGAGGATGAACGAAGGGAAGCAGTGCATCAGTATGTGTACCTTGAGGCCAAAGTCTGAGGGGAAAGGCCTATAATGGCATGCGCTAGTGTGAGCTAGGCTGGATGGTTGCATACTCGACAAGGTCCCCAGGGCCAGTGTGAGCAGAGCTTCGTGGGCTGGGAGAGGAGGCCAAAGCTGCAGTATCCAGCTCCGCATACTGGACATCACAGTCCTTGTGGCCAGAGTTCTGGAGACAAGAGAGGCGAAAGGTGTGTGAGGTGTGAAGCAGCCAAAAATATGAGAGTGAGAGAGACAGACAGATTGACAGGGAGAGGGAGGAAGAGAGAGAGTCGACGAGAGAGAGTGAGAGAGAGAGACAGAGAGAGACATATAGAGAGAGAGGGACAGATGAGAAATAATGGTGACTGAAGATCTGATGGTCATGGGGACATTTTGAGTTTGTGAGCAGCGGTGTTAGAGTGGAAGGCAAAGAAAAATGTGTACGCTTGGAACATAAAAACAAACTGTCACATTAAGGATGAATGAGACAAGCTGACAGACAGATGGAGATGTTACATAAAAAATCATAACAGACAGAAATTAATAAAAGACCATAAGTAAAAAGTTAGAGATGGAGAAGGACTCACATTTTGTTTACATGCACATAATGATATTTGATTCATATAGTTGTTCAATTCAAGAGTTGGCATGTGCACCAGAGAGATGCTTTTATTTAGTTTGTTTGTATTTAATTCTGATTTTTGTTTATGATTCTGTTGCTCATGTTTTGCATTTCTCATAAGTGATGCATTGCAAGATTTGATGGACATGAAAACTGGATTTAAACAAAGCCAGCCTCTGTAACTAAACAAACCAAATGCACATTGGGACTCTGACGCTCGGATTACGGTGAACACATGTTCGTATAGTCTTCCAAAGGACTAAAAACTACCAGGGCAGTGATTTATATGAATTTACTGATTATGGCTGTTACCATAGTTACAGTCCAACACATAAAGGTATTTAGCCTAACCTGCGTTGATAGAGACACTGGACAGCTGCACAGACAAAGACTTCATTTAACCTGCATCTGACCACAAACACCAGTCCAATGATTGACTAACTGATTGCCTCGATGAGCAATTGGCCGAGTGGATGATTGAGTGAATGACCTTAATGGGGTAATCAATAAATGAAAATGAAAGCTTTCAGTGCTGGTTATCCAATTCCAAAAGATACTTCTGAGGTTGTCATGTTGTGCTCATGAAGGAGACTCAAAGACACTGGGTCAATAAAAATCAGAGAGATGAGTTCAGACATCGACGAGACAGGAATATGTAAAAACCGTGGGAAATACATTTAAATGTATTTAACAACTGAAATGAAATGTTGACATAGCTTGAAAGACAACATAAAGCAGACAACGAGGCATGGACTACATTAAAGACAGCAACGTTTTGATTTCCTCTGCTCTTTTCCATCTTAAAGGCGCTGATGATGAACATTTTAATTTTAGCCACTGACTGACAGAGCTGATAAACTGTGTATTCTTTGTTCATTTAAAGGCAGATACAAAAAAAGGAGTAACATGTTATTTTATGTAAAGAAAAACAAAGTGGCTTTCTGAGTATATAGGAGAATCAGGCTGAAATGATGATTGCATCACCGACAAACTGGAATTACAAGTGAATGATGACAGGAATCACAGGTAACGGACAGATCCTACATTTTGCTGGCTACATTTTGAGGGGAATCTAGTCTGTGGCTGCACAATGTTGTTCTATTCTGAGAGCAAAAATGACTGGGCGAGTCAGTGATTGGATCAAATGGTAGTGCCTCTCCTCTTAGTCGCCTTGCTTTTTTCCTGGTAATGAAATCACTGGAGCAAAAGAGGGAGTTATGACAAAGTAAATGCAAAGCAGAGATGTCAGCTTTTATTGTATCTGCCTATAGAGCATCCTAGGATGGATGGAAAGGGGGGTGTGAAAGGAAATGCAATGAGATGATACCTGTTGCCCCTCACCCACCCCAACCTCCCACTGCATAGCTGTACCTTATTTCCATCTGAGAAAGGATTACATAGAAATGATTGAAGCTTTTACAGAACTTCACATTAATAATTTAAATCTACTGTGCAATCTCTCCACCATTACATATTTCTCTACCTCTCACACTCTGCACTCGATGGATATTTAAATATCTGGAATATTTGTCATGACCAGAGTGCAATCAGGGGGAAAATTGCAGCCACATCGCATTCAAAATTGGCAGATAGTGTTTTGCCCCTAGAGAATCATCATTAGTAACACTTGATGCTCAGCAGTCAATGCATGTCTCTCACAAATAGTGTTTTGAAAACCTCAGTAGTATCCCATTCATCTTAAGAGATGCCCTAAACTTCAATTTAAGTGGAATGTTATCAGAGATAAGAAATAAATCTCAGGAAAATCTACCCTTAGTGTCCAAGGATTATCAGAATTAAACATCCAGTTCCTTTGAGCACAGAATTGAAGATGATAGTTTAATATCCTTGAATAACTACACAGAAAATCAAAATCAATTTGTCCAGGGAAAAGAGTGATGGTAATTGAGTTATTCCTGCAAGCTTGGTGAAAAAAATGAGTAATTTACAAGGCAGAGCATAAATGCAAAGCAGCAGTTTAAAACACGTGGCAGACAGGCTAACACATGAAACACAAAGCAGGTAGCTCACCATCAGCTTCAGTAGAGCGCAACATTCATGGAACGTAGCTTTCCCATTAGAGGTGATGTTTCAGAGGAAATGTAGTCAAAGTTGTGTGCATCAGTTTCACACTTAAAGGTGAAGTAAGCGACTCTAATCCAATACACTTTTTCTCAGATTCAGTGAATATCTCATTTTGTTCCACTAGATCTTCTTTCTATGTTTGTGCTGGAAAAACAAAATCCGCCTTTCCAAATCCTCAGCTCTGGCTCCGCAAATTGGAAATAAAGAAAGTTGCTTGGGCCAGGACACAAATGCCATTTCAGTCCAGCAGCAACAGGGGGTGTTTGCACTCATGTACCAAAAAAAGAAAAAAAAAGCAAGAGAGGAAGAAAATAGGGGAGACATCAGAAATTGGGTTTTGAACGGGATGGAAATTAATGAGGGGTGATTAAGGAGTACATGGAAAGGTGTGTACTTATCACTGGTGGTGGTTTGGTGCCAGCATATCTTTACTGTATAAACAGTAAAAACATAATTGACAAGATGGAGCAATGGCCAAGGAACAGAGGAGAGGAGAGGGTCAGAGGAACAGAGGAATGAATGCTCAGATCAGGTATACACAATGAGCTGCCTCAACGCTGGTGAGGTTTTCCAATGATGGAGACTGTGAGTGGACTGGACCCACTGGGACTGGCCTGCACCCTGAATGACAGGCACACTGAGAGGGCTGGTAAAGAGACTGACAGGGCCTGTAAAAACCTTAATAACTTTATGGATGTTTTGACAATCCATCGGCTGAATGCTGCAGCAGCCCACCTGGATTTGTCCCAGAAGTCACGCTGGACGTTTTGACCTCCGAGGCTTGAAAGGCATGTAATCAGATGCAGAGGCTGCTCTGTTTCTGTCTGTAAGGTGGGTAACATTATACCTTCACAGAGCCAGTAGGTCAGTAATGTTTTGGTCTGTTTACAAATGTTTGTGATAGATTACCCCAGCTGGTTACATAGCAAGCAGGTACCACACATCTGTGATGGTTAATAACTTCTTCACAGACACAGTTTGCTATAGTTTCTAGCTTGTGAAGATATGCTCTTGGTGTGATATGAGCTATGAGAGCAGGAGGGTTGAGTATAGCTGTATTCCGATGTGAACCTGCCTCATCAAGTATATTTTTTGGGCATTTTGCCTGTAATTGATATGATAGTTGAGAGAGACAGTAAACGGGGAGGCAGAGAGAGGGGGAATGACATGCAGCAAAGGGCCACCAGATTCAGGATTCGAACCAGGGCCGCTTGTGGCAAGGACTGTAGCCTCTGCACACAGGGCACCTGCTCAACCCACTGAGTTATACAATGCCCTGATTCCGCTATAGAATCGCTTACTCCTCCTTTAAGAAAAATAACGTTAATCCAACACAGCAACAGCAGCAATGGACATGGAGCCAGATCAAACCACCAAACAGACAGCAAATTCAGAAAAATATTGAACATACTACACAACAACAAAAGTAACAAAAGTCATTTGAAAAACCTGAGAATCCAGGCTGCCTTGTGAGTTTTTTACTCCTCTGGTATATATGTGTTTCTTATTGTCAACAAATGCCTTGAAAAGATCAAATCCAACTCTGTCTTTCCAGCTCAGTTTGTACCTCTCAGCTTTGATCCTTATAAAAACACACATCTTTACAAGCAGGTCACAATTAGATTTAAAAAATAATAATAATAATAATAAAAACCTCTCCCACACATGTAAGGTGATCACTAGTGTGTGTTGTTGAGCAGTATTTTCAGCAACACACATATGGTGTTATTATGACTGAATATTGCTGGCAGCAGGGCAGTGCTGATTGATTCAAAACTTCTGGCTTTAGTTGTGGTAATGAAAGAACAAATGTGACAGCATGGCTCATTGATGTGTAATAATAATAGGTTTTGAGCGACAGTAGAGAGGTCCATGACACAATGTCATGCGACACAGATAAATCTCTTCGTTGGATCTGTGTTCATTTTGTTTGTCCTGGCTTTTGTTGACAGAGAGAAAAGAGATTAACTCAAGGTTAATTTCTGAAACGACTTTGAATGAGTTAATGAAATATTTTAAGTTGATTTGAAATTAGACTGACAAATTGATCCAATTACTCAGACAGACTGATGCAGGAATGCAGATGAACACCAACTTGATTTTTGTCATCAGTTTCTGCAGGTTGCACTACCTCATCTACAACAACAGCCTCTGTTTGCTTGTATGTCACAAGCAACACGATCACTTCTTACCTTCATTAGCAATGCATGTAGCAACAATAGTAATGGCTTGAATCAGATTGTTCCTGTCACCTACTGTATTTATAGCTGAGCCAGCAATTGTTCACATCTACCTCAGACACAATTGAAAGGGTATTTTCTGCTTGTGCACACACAACACACACACACAGGTATATGCATGCACATACATTGTCTTAAAGTCCAAAAAACTTGAATTATCTATAACTCTGAGCCAAGACTCCAAACAAAGCAAATAAAGGCCAAAAATGCAAGCATCTGTACCACTGAAGGGGCTCATCACAGTTGACAAAAGCATCTGATACAACGGGGCAAGCATGTCATAGTCAACACTAACATTCAGAGACGATGATTTACCGAAGAGCACTTTATCTGCACACGGTTGCCATGCAAACACACAAGTCATTACAGCGGATTAGAGGAAGTAGAGGGGAGGTGAGGCAAAGGGCAGAGTGTGCACTGAGTGTTTGGGTCAGATCGTAAAATAGTTCACACACACACACACACACAGAGGACGTCAGCCGGCCCAGGTTTAGACAGAAGGTGAGTGGTGGTGATGTAAATGATGAGATAAGGAGCTTAGTGAAAGAACCCAGTGGATTTACTGGTCAGCTTGTTAGAGAGCTCCCCCCCCACAACAGTCAAAGCAAAGAAGAATCAGCTACATTGAAGGTCCTCAGTGACATCCAAGAAGCATCACAGCACTGCAATTCATTTTGTAAATCAATTCTCAAAGAGCTCCAAGCATAATGGCACAGGAAAGTTCGCCCTTTCACCTGCAATTACTACTAGCTGAGGGCAGCGGCTGTGGATGACCCCGTCATACAGAAGCTCCTTTGAACCTGCTCATGGTATCACTACTCACCGGCTTATCAGTGAAGGGGGTCGACTCAGAGGGCGCCATGTCGTAATAAGGAGGCTGAAGAGGAAGCTTCTGCATCTCCTCGTCCTTGTCGAGATGAACCACCTGCAGGAAACACCAAGAGCTCAGCAAAACCCATAATGATCCCCAACAGTCCACAGACTAGGCAGCCCAACCAGTTTACACCGGAGCTGCACTACAATCCTTAACTAAAGTTAATGGTGCCAGTAGCCCCATCACTGAAAATACTGACTTTGTTGCATACGCATTAGTTCAAAGCTGTGACACTTCATCAGCACAACGCTATGTTGCAAGGTTGTTTTTTTGTTGCTGTTTTTTTTTTTTTTTTACTTCATTTGCTCACATTTGTTTTTCTGTGGTTATAAACAGAAATGAGATGTGAAATCTGACAAGGAGTGCAGTTTGACAGCAACTTTAGCTGCTCTGCTGAACTTAATTAATCTCTTCTGTATCACACAAAGGTATGATGCAAACTTCTGAAATAGTGGAAAAGCACTGCTAAAACTGCTGCTGAGGTGCAAGCTAGCTGCACAACATGGTCAACTTTTCACACATGAAAGTGACGTGATATAATATATGCTTTAGATTCATTACAACATACTAAACATATTAATATGTGGATGAAGCTTAGTCGGTCTCAGTGAAAGAATCTTTTTTTTTTTTTTACTGTCTGCAACAGCTGGACGCCCTGTCTTGATGTTAAACCCCATTTTGGTTTTTACTCTACGGGTTTCTTTTTGTCAGTGGACTGAAATATTGAAATATTTGGACTCTGAATGGACATCTTTGAATGGAGGTTTGGTACAATTGTGCCATGGCTTTGTCATATTCTGGGTTAATGTCTTGGTGTTTGAGGATTTGAAAGTGGACTGCTGATAGTCTGAGATGTAGAGAATTTAAATTTAAAAAGAAGAGCCTGAGTCAAATGGTTGTTATTTACTCTCTGTAGAAAACTGCAATATGCTTATAAAATATACACAAGCTACTATTTCAGTAAAAACATTTCCAGTGTATGTTCCAGTGAATGTTCAGTGTTGAACAGTCAAAGCAGAAATGATGCCTGGGGTCAGTTTTATAGTGCATTAGATTCACAGAGATTGATGTTCAGTTTAACACGTAATAGGATGATGTTTAATGGACTTTAATGGACTGTCACACTCAAAACAATGCTTGAATCACAGTAACTTGGCTTTCATAATGAAGGTTATTTCACTTTTCTTTCTATAAACATGTGTGTAACACAGATAGAGATGTTGCTCCTGCAGTGATGCAGGAATGTCTTTACTTAAAAAGAAAATAAGAATCGGGAAATTAATGAGTCATTCATTTTAGAAGAGAGCAGAACACACTTGAAAACACACACAAGATCCACACAGTTGAATGGTACATTTTTTTTTACAACCGAAGCTGCTTCTTGTCTTTTCTTTTTTTTTTTTTTTTTGAAAGAGTCATGAATATACAAGTGATGACAACATTTAAGACAGCCAACTTTACCATCTCTTTTTACCGTTCAGCAGAGTAGTTGGGAGCTAAGCTATATATCTAAGGTTGCCACTTTAAAATTCAAGGTTCAGCTGTTGGTTTTCTGCATGCAGAGTGGAGGCAGTGTACAGAGGAATGGTAGAGGTGGGGTGGGGGCAAAGTGCTCCTCTGTAGTTTTCCTTTTCAACAGGTCGCCCGTCTTAAACTTTCCCTGTAGTGTTCTCCCAACTGATCGTCTGTCATCACCACAAAACTGGGCTTGAAGCCACTGACAGCAAAGTGCTTTTCAAGGGTTGTGATGGTGTGATACTCTTAACAGGCCCTGTGAACGTTTTGTTAAGCGGTGGAATTAATTTTCTAACGACAGATAATCGTTCACAAAACCTTCATGAAACACATGTCAGAACTGCTTATTGCAAACTGAAAAGGGAGTTAAAGTGAAAGAAGGAAATAAAGCTTGTCCAGAACAATGAAGTTATCAGCAGAATAAATGTGAGATTCATGCGATAGATATTGAAAAATGCATTTCCCCTCCACACCTTCGCACTGTTCAATTGCAATAATTAAGAGTCTGTCAGAGGCTGTTTGATCCCCACTCTCTTGCTCTCAAAAATAGCTGTTGAATGCCAGTCAATATGCACTTGGCTCGCGTGAGGTTTTCGATTCATATTACATCAAAAGGCAAAGAATTTAATGGCTGAGCGCTCGAACAGTGAGTTGAGCACCAGGCCTCATGCACAATTAGCTGGAGGAAACGTTTGTTTGGAACATAAAGACAGCGGCCTCCTGGACGGTCGTCGTCTGTTTAGCTTTCCAAGTTCACCTCACAGCAACATACTCTGAGTGTTTCTGATGTCGGGAGCGCAGATGTTTATACTTTGGCTGCGTTGCCAGTTTTGCTCTGTGCATTGGGCAATGATAAAACCATGATGCTGCCAATTTCTTCAGGCCAGTCGAATCACCTAGCAACCTATCCCGAAATAAAGCTGCATCCAACTTTTTCAAGCTCCAGTTGCAATAACAGGATAAAGTACATTTGCCATTACCTTTCTGAGCTGGAGTGCCTGTTTGTTTGCCTTAATCCAAACTTTTCCTGAAATTGGCTTTTTGCTGGTTCTTCATGATGTTTTGGAGCAAAGGGCTGAGGGTCAATCAGTCACAGCAACATCACCAGGAAACAGTATGGAAAGAATACTTTCTGAATTTGATGTTCATGATTTGTCCTTGTCTCTATTTCCTAATTTTAAGCACTGCATTTTTTCTAATGTGGATAAAAGTTGAGATGCAGCTCTCAGTGAGCAAATCGGCAATGGTAAATATGTGTCTTCAAAAAAGGAACGGCAAGAGAAGAAGAAAGAGGAAACAGAGCTCAACCTGAAGCAGTTGTAGTGAACAGCCTGTTATTATTACAAATCACCTGGCGGCTCCACAGATGCTGATTATCTCAGTGTCATTTTAAGACGCAGCTCATCAAGATGATTGACAGGCAGGAAACTTGCCGAGCTTACGGAAGGTGGCTTATAGCTCATTGTTCCCTTAACAGCTTTTTATATCATTTTATTTTTTATATTCATGTGGAATTTGTTCTACCATTTCAACAAAAGTCAAAGGTGCAGCCACCACGACCTGCTGTAAACACTCCCGAAAACCTGAGGGCTTTAATCTTAAAATCATCTGGGTCTGTTGATTTATATATTTTACTCTGCACATGCCCACTTATATAACAGAGGTGCTTATTGTTTATGCCCCAGTGATTATTGTGTCTTCATGCACACTTTACCCATCATGTCATAAACCTGCTGTGATATTTTTTTTTTTACCCTGCTCACTTTTATTTTTCCAGATGCAAGCTTGCTGAGCATGCAGCTCCTTTTAAAGCAACTATAAAACACAACACATTAAATCTTGTAAAGTATCTGTTAGAGCTTCGTATTTCCACTAATCACCTGTGAATTGGGCATTAGGTGCCTTACTCAACTACTCCTCTGCAGCAGTTGTGCAGGGAGGAGAGCACATTACATTTTCTTCTCTCTATCACTTTCTCAGCCCAGATGTCCAGGAGTCTGACCTTGGAACTGTAAAGACTATCATAAAGTTGGATTTAAAACCTCAGTGGTGCTGATATGCAGTGGTCGGATGAATCTTCAATTATTCAGTTTCTAATAATTCTCACTTTTTTTTCCTCATTCCATCTCTCAAGTTTGAAAGGGAAAGATATTTTATACAGCAGTCCTTGACAACAATAATGTCTCTGCAGACCAATGCTCATGATCCACTATCCAACCCCTGATGTCTTCATAATGCACTCTGGTTCAATCTTATGAGTGTCGCCATTCTTCTCTGACCTGTAGTTTGTGTGTGGACACAACCACTGCGAACACACTGGTGTTCTCCTGCAGCATTCTTCTTCTATGGGACCACAAGCTGATGTAAAATGTCGGCCTCACAAAGCAAAAGAAATTGTCAAACGGGTGCAACTATTGACAGTGAGATTTCCGTGGGGACTGGTGAATAAAAAAAGAAGCATCAGGTTTGAAGTCATATTAATGTCCCTTCACAGCTGTGCATCTCCTCTGAGATACATAACCTACTTCAGAATACCATAATTTCATACAATGGATGGTATCCAAATCTCTATAGTACAGTACACGGTCTATAGAGGAGATCAACATACTAGATTGGGTTTCACTACAAATAATGTCATGAATCGCCGTGCAAATGACATCACACCATGACTGTAGAGTGACACTGCCAATCAAAGCTGCAGCTGTCATTTTTTGTTTACTGATGTGTTCCCTGAACTATTTCAATACCATCCACAATTTATTTTAATTTTATTTTCCTGCCGTGAGAAGCTCCCTTTTCACTGTGCTTGTTACACTTTGAGAGAATAAACAGCATACATCTAACAAATCTATTTCTATTTAGTATGCGACACTGTTTTGGCTGTTGTCAGTTCTTCCACTTTTCAGGTATAAATCCCACTACAAACTCAAAACCTGCTTAAAATGATGAGGTTTGTCCCCAAACTGCTGCTGTCAGGGATCAAACACAGGTCTGTGCCATGTGTTGCCTCTTCAGCACAGATCAGTGATCAGAGAAAATTGTTATAGAAGGAGATTCCCCTCACTAATCCACTCACTGTGGACATTTCAGTTCATCTCTGATTAATAACAGAAGTGCTCATTCCGATCATGAAATAATGTCTCAGGGCTGGAAAAAAAAAAAAAAAAAAAGACAAACACTGCTGAGGAATGAAGCTGTTTATCAGACTTGAGTGGTACTTAACCACTCGTCTGATATGGGTCACTTATTGCAAAACTCATGTACCACACGCAGCGATCAGACATATGCAGAATATGATCACAAATAACAATAAGACACTCTTTAATATTGGTGCTGCAGTCAAGGTCAGTCTTTATGTGTCGAAAATGACCCACTTAGCATGACTTTACTTAATAAGACGGGGAGTAATTCATGTCAGATTGGTCATTACGTTACATGTTACTGGCTTCACTCGGGGTACATTTCTATATTTAGATATTGAAGCACTCTCAGCTAATTGTACAGTAACTGGATTGTTGCAGGAACTCTGTGACAGAGAGGAGGATGAGAAACAGACAGCAGTGTAAGATGAACAATACTGTACTGTACATGAAAAAACCTTTTTCACCACTGAAATGACACTGTGTTACACAGTCATTCCAACTCGGCCATAAATACCATGCCATCACCATGGAGTTCAACTGATGTAATGTGAAATTTGTTTTCCTCAAAAGAAACAAAGATAAAGCTCTGCCACATTAGTGCTGGTTTGACTTATCTTTAGATGCAATATGTATCTTGTATAACATTGTAACACAGAAATGTGGAGGGTTTGAGTAAGATCAGTCAGACAGGAGTAGAATAAGAGGGGGAGGTCGAGAAGAGATGAGAGGAGATGGAGGCTCTTACCTGGATGTCATCAGATGTCAAGTGTCCCTTCATGTCGCTATTCTTCTTTTTGGGCGGGGGAGGGGCTGGTTTGTGGGCGGGTGGGAGGTCGGTCCTGTTAAGAGAGTGAAAAGATAACATGACACTCAGCACAGTGAGGGATCGCCACTCTTTACGTCCCTCACCTTCTACAGCACTCTATAATGAGAAGTCCTGCCTGCACTTGCCTTTTTCACTCTTTCCTTGGATTTTGATAGATCTCGTGTTGGTGGCTTTGTTGCGGCGGCAGCCATTCCCCCTGCCCTTTCAAAGGCTCTCGCTGGAGAGACACTGTGCTAATGACAGTGGGCTGTAATTGGACACTGAGGTGAGGAGATGGGGATGGAGGGGGTATAGGGGGCAGGGAGAAGGGCATGTGTGAGTCAAGTCCTCAGGGTGGATTGAGCCTCATCCAGAGTGCCACGTGGACAAACACCCTGCCTACTGTGCAGCGACTGTTTGTTTGACACGTCGTCCTGAGCTGTAACTCACGGCACTCAGCAGGCAGCTTCAGCTCTCCACCTTTCCCTAGATCCCTGGTACTAACATGCCCTAATCCCAATATGCTCACCCTGCCCCTCTGTTGACACACCTGGGGAAGAACAAAACCTCACCAACTGAACACCTGTGCTAATTTACATGCTGCCCTCAACAGAATATATAAACAACTATTTTCTTCAAACCAGCAATGAGATTTCTTCTGGGGATAAAGGCTACTCCAGCACACAGTCATTGATATGATAATAAAAAGGGAAATGAAATTGTGAACAGGAAAGACAGCAGTAATTGAGAGCTTGATACTGAAATTGTTTGAAGAGCATGCAGATAATTATTTCAGACAAGGAAGCAGAAGGGTTGTTGCTACGAACTCCTGACAAAGAAAACCCCTTCCCTCAAACATGCTGGTAGTCAGATGTCATCTGCTGTATTCTGACATGATATCAGGAGTGATCAAAGATAATGAAGTGGAGCACAGACACTGAGCTGTGTACCTACATGCATTATCTCCGGCTCCTCCCGCCTCCCATTCGCACTGGTTTACGTCCTTATTGAATAACATGACCTTTCTGCAAGGCCAAGCCGGCATTTTAATGTGCGGAAAATCTGTGCATGAGTGCACCTCTTAACTCTTTCTTTCATGCTCATTATTTCCAGTCCGTATCACCTTGTCTCCAGACAGAGCTGCCGTGCCACTGCCAGATTCATGTGGCACCCTCTTCAGCCTGCCTGCAGCACAGAGGCACAGCAAACACACAGAGAGGAAGCGTGCTGCAAACTCCCTCGTCTACAATAACCTCTTCCATTGCTGAGCCTTCAGAGGAGAAGAATCCATTTTCTCAGAGACAGATAATTATGAGTCTTGTGGATATGCGGTTTCTGCAGGTACAGCAGCGTGCTCATTATAAGGAATTGTAATCCTTTGCTTATGATTGACTGGATTCTGATACAGGTGAAATCTTAAAAAAGGAGCTGTGACAGCCAACAAGATCATTTGCTTTCATGAAATGTATGAGACAGAATGTAATTTTCTGTCTCTATGTGCCCTGTGCATACACTGACACAACGAATCATGACTTTTCTTCAGTTTGCTGAGACAGAGAGCTGATGAGCACCCCCACGCACTGACCTAATTGTCATTTTGTTAAAAAAGAAATGTGGCATCACTGAACATTTTATACAATATTTGTGACAAGTCAAGTTGCACATCATCATGTTGGGACAGATTTATTCAGTCAGAATGAAATCACCCCATGTTTATTTATGATGCAGCATTTGCATTCAGATCCTACTGCATTTTTCAACTTACATTTGATCCCATCGGACTCCCAGTGATTGCATATCATTGGACATTTTGTGAAGGAGCCCGTTCAAATAAGTCATGTGTTGGGGACCCATATGCAGAGAAGGTTTATTAAATCTGACCAAACATGAAGGGACTCATGACTACCACCCCACAGTAACCACTTTCCCCTTGTCATAACTCCCTTTGATTGAATTCAGCTACATTTGTAATCATGTTACACACAAGCAGCAGCCTCAGGAGACCATCAGTGTATAGACTGTCACTATTGGCTGACAACAGCAGGAAAAAGAGTGAAAAACAGTATCAGTGTTTGAGGAAGCAGCATGTGTGCAGAGCACACAAACACATACAGTACAACTGTGTGTTCAGTCATTCAAGCTATGTCCCGATTCCATACTATAGACTAAGAATTCAAAGAACTAATCTTTTGAGTACACTGCTGATGTTAGTATACAGTACAGGGCATGAATGTACTCCACCGTCTTGCAGAAGAAAGTAATAGAGGAAGACATCTGTCAATGTCAAACTTACTGCTTTGATTGAAAACTAATGCCAATCAAAATTCAGAAGGGAAACCCTAAATGGTTTTTGCAAAGTTTTAATACTTTTTTGTCTTTTGTTTTTGAAGACTCTCCTGAAACTGTCTCAATTTATAATTTGTTTTCATGTTTCCAGCTGTGACCAGCTCCTCCTCTTCTTGTGAGCAATGAACTGTGGGACTATAGTGTCCATCAACAACACATTAAAATGATCAAAAGCTAATTTAGGCATGTACCAAAGGGACTGTTTCAATTTATTTAGACTTTGTTATGATTTCCTCATTTCTGGCCATCATTTCTATCAATTTTGATTATGTTAAACTCACCATAATAAGTGCCGAGCTCTGCTTACACATCACTGCTGCAAGTCTGGTGAGCCAAGAAACAAGTGGTGGCTTATCAGACAAGTTTTATGCAAGCCAACAATTTAGCCTGGTTATCGAAGTCAATTTATCAAGGGAGAATTTGGAACTCAAAGTGAAAGAGCTATTAATCCCTCAGTTTGTAGAAAATTTGTGTGTGAGCCAAGCTATGGCAAGCATGGAGGGTCTAAATTGAACCAGGAAGTGGATCTGAAGAATGATAACGATGGAGGATTTGGTAAAATGTCCTTTCTCTTCTCAAAGGATTTTCCAGAGCTGGTGTGATCATCTGTCTGCTTCTGTTTTTTGACCCATTATGATATAATATGTGAGATCAGTAAACTGGTGAGAACTACTTTCAGGTTTTGTTTAGGCTATGATCCGATGGGATCCTTGTTGTTATCAAGATGTTCCTGAAGGTGTGTGACAATGTGTTTTTCTAGCTGTGAGCAGGTTCACACTTGCATGTGCAATGTTTTATGGTAAAATGCCCACTGACAATGCATTTCACATGTACGCAACTTTAGTTTGAATGTGGACATGAGTGTAGTTGTTTTGTCTTGTCTCCAGTGTGGCCACACAATATGCACAGACTTAGAATTAGCATTAGCATGTAGCATCTGGGACATAGGATGAGCTGCATAAACTGAGAGTCTAATTGTAATGAGACTCATGGGTATGTGATAAACTAAGTGAAACTGAAATGAAATGTACAACAGAGAGCTGTTTGTTTAGTTTTTTTTTTCTAGGCAAGGCTTTCAAAGCTTAATGCGATCAGTCTTTGATCTTAAATGCATAGCTGATTTCTTCTGTTTTTCTTTCTTTCTTCCTGCTTCTTGTTGATTAATGTATGCAGCTTTGCTTGGTTTAACATTTCTGAGTGACCATCTGTGGAGACGTAACCTTTTACTGACTGGAATTGCCTCTGGGAATAAAAATGATGTGAAGTACATGACAGAAATCAACCCAATATGGGCTGATAAGCTGTAGTGTAACATTAAATATTTATGGAGGTTGTTTTCTGCCGTGACGTAAACTTAGGCCATATGGTGAGTAAAATATTCAGAGGACTGGATTGGTGTATCATATTGTGCATTTTCTCCCTGATGCCTTGCAATATAATTAATTCTGGGCTTTGTGTTCAACGTTAGCGTCAGATGCGATGATGTTCACCCAAGCTCGACCACCACGTGTGCATCTCAGCTGTGTGATACTGTGCAGGCTTCCTCAGAGCTGAATGTGATGCAGGCAGCATGTGGGCGTTGTCTTTGTGAGAGGCAGACACTAATGAAAACTGACAAGCACCACAAGCCTGTGGGGAACAGAAAGCACTGGGCAGGGAACCATAAGCTACATTCAAGTTTGCACTGTTTTCTCCTCAGACATCCACCTTGAAGACCTCGCTCCTCCTCGCTCTGTTGGCTACAAAAGGCTCAGGGCAGCTTAAGGGGAGATTTAGGGGGATAGCGAGGAGAAAACATAACTAATCCTTAAACTGAGAAGAGTAATCTGTGACGGAAGATTTACAGCAAAGAAAATAACTTTTACAATGCACTCACTCAGGTGACCTTTCTATTAGAAATTTTTGCAACAAAGTGGCAGATTTGAAGCTGCAGATAATCAGAGTCATGGTGTCCATCAGTGTGACAGTCAGAGAAGACTCTTCCTGTCTGCTGCACGTGTGAGAGAAAGTGTAGTGTCGCATCCCCCCGAGCTGTTTGGATTAAAGAGCCTCCGTATGACCACAGCCCAGCTCATGGAAAACAATGTGAAGTGTTGGGGCTGATCCCCTGCGCTCTCATTGATTTCTGTTGATCACAATCTTATTTGGCAATTTAAATGCTAATGATACTTTTAATTGCAAGACGGGATAAATGTGATTTGATCTTTAGGAGGCAATTACTTTCATGCTTTGTCTCGCTCCGATCTTTTCAAAAGGCGGACAACAATTACTTTGCAAAGCTCAGCTTTTTTTTTTTTTTCCTCCTTTTTTCTGTTCTCACAAGAGAAGAAAGAACAAAACAAGAATGAAACAAAATGACTTCTGTTTTTGTTCTTTGACAAGTTTATCAAAAACTATTTCTGTTGTTGGGGGAATGTTTTGTTTCTCAGAACATTTAACTTTACAATTTTACACACACGGCCACTTTCCAAATCCTTTTTCAACACCTCAGGCATTGAAACAAGATTACATACACTGCTATACAAAAGAACATGAAAATAAAAGTGATCTTCATAGACAGGTGTACTGCATGTATAACATTCTGTACAGAGTAACCAAGCACCATTTTTACTCATGAACAACAACAGTGATTGATTCAAATTCACACCCAGTACAATGACAGTCCACGTTGAATGACTCAAAAGACAAGAAAGACAATCCTACTTTGGTTACAGCTTAAAGCTAGAAGGTGTCCAACAATAAATTACCAATTATCACATTTTAAAGGTCTCCACATAGCAATGGTGAAAAAGCACTGGTGACCATTTATAAATCAAAGGGTACACAGGATCAAACGCCTCTGCCAGTGTCTTCTTTCAAATGTGCCACAAAAGCAGACATCTATTTTTAAAACTGCAACATCCCATTTTTTTCACTTGGACTTCACTGTAGAGTCTGTCATTAATTTTGACTGTCCTCCAAAACATCAGTGGTCCTATGTTTCAGTTCTGGGGACCAATTTCCTCCCCCTAAGGTGGAAGAATTTATACCCACGCTTGATGTAGTGTTGATGCAGTTTGTTGACATTGACATCCAGCTCATAACTCAACATCTTTTTTCACATCCTGCATGCGATTCTGTGCAGATATCGGTGGTAAATATGGCCGGGAAAGTTGGCACCGGAGTGATTTATACCAGTGAGTATCTGCAACTGTGTCAACACCAGCTGCACGTCAGGAACACGAGCAAGCGGATTCATTTTGCATGGGGGAACGGCGCCACGATTGGCAGCGCTTCTCTGCATTTTGGAGGTCATACATCACACCGGTGCGAAAGACAGAGCGATGAACACATTATTCTGTGAACATCGCTTTTGACAATGTCCATCCATTTTGATAATCATTTGACTATTGTGCCAGTGCAGCCTCTAAAGGGCCAGTGATATATTAGGATTGACCAATTATGAGTCACATCATGTGCTGCTTTGTGAGGGCAAACAGAGGCGTGACTGGCGGTGCAGTCAGGCATGTTATCAAATGCCCAGGCTTGATTAACGGCTCATCAACATGCAGAATTAAACAGTCTGGCTAAATGCTTCCCCCTTTCACCCTGACAACAGACATTCATATAAAACTATGAATTTCTCGCAGTGGTTTCTACGTTGAAATAAACCCTACACATTCACTTGCAACTTGTCTTCATTCACATAATAAGACATTAAAAAAAGTAAACAGTTCCTTTGTAAGACACCGAACATGTTTGATGACAGGAAAAGAGATACAAATATTCATCTAGACAATTTAAGCCTTCAGTCACATTTCACTACATTAAGCATTAACATGCCGAGCTACAAATAAGAAACAATAACAACAGTTAAACAGCACTGACACGACTACAACTCTTGTCATGCATATTTGACAACAAGCATGCACACAAAAGGGAGGGACAGAGTAAGAGGCGGAGGAGAGAAGTTGCACAATGTGGTCTGTTAACAAAGACATTATCAATGAGTTTCAGCTTCAAGTGACGGGTACGAAAAACAAAGCCCCAGCGAGCTTAAGCATTTCCCTCCGATTAACAATTTGATACGTGTGTTTCAATCTCATCAAAACTTGTTCTTTTCTGTCCAAGCTCCCCAAATCTGATAAACTCTAAGTGGAGCTGGATATTTTTATCTCAAGACTTTTAATTAAGTTTGATTTATCTTGGCTCTGTTTTCATCGAGCTTAATTTCCATTCACAGTAGTTTATCAAGCTGCGCTGCCTTCATTTGATGGAGCTGGATGTGTTTTTCTCTCTCTCTCTCTCTCTCATGGATTATTTGAATTTCACTTCAAATGTTCAGTTTGTCGAGTGCTATCACAAGAAAAATAGAAATTCCTTCAATTCCACGTTCTTCACGTCCAGTGTGATTGTCTAGTAAATGATCGTAACGATGAACATTTTGCAGCTTTCAGTGCTCACAATGGTGTGCTCAAGTATGTCACTTGCAGGCCACCGTTACATGCAGGCAACAGAACAGAGGATCCAGGAGGACAGGGTTCAGCGGGGGATAGACTGGGGTCAGGTGCCTCTACTTTCCTTGTGGGGGACTCTGGCTTCTCTGGAGCCTGTGTCACACAACTATCAGCAACAGCAGCAACAGCAATGCTGAGGGAGGGGAGTGGGAAACAGAGAGCAGTTACTTTGGCATCAGAGTGAGAGAGAAAGATAGATTAGAAGGGGGGAGAAAGAGACAGAAAGCAATGGGAGAGGTAAGAGTCTCTGTGCTTCATTTGTCTTGAAAAGCATTCCTGAGAGGTAGAGGCAGTGTGGATTGTGGGTCTCTGCGGTAGACCAGCGGCAGCCACCACCAGAGAGCGCCTCCACGCGCAGTGGGAGGCGTCGCCAAGGGCCAACAAGCTGGCACAGCATCTTGTTGACGCTTGATGTTAGCATCACTGCTTTGACTATTAAATCAATTACAAGATTCTGTGGAGGGGAGAGGGGGGCTCTGAGATAAGCATTGTAATCTCATCATGTGAGTTGATTAAAGGCTCATGTGTACCCTCAACCACATTCTGCACACACACCCCCAAACCTTGCTTGTTTTGGTAATTTTCCCAGGGAGGAAGATAGCCAACCCCTGCGCACAACAGCATCATTCCCATGGGTATGTGGTTTGCATCTTGTATATCCACTATAGCCAAGAGCATCATGGAAACCCTGGCAACCACTGAGCTATCTTCCAAGGCCAGGTGTTTTAAACAAAGGCAATTAGTAGTATTCAACTCGATCGCTGGCTTTCCTCTTGGTTGAAAATATTCTTCTGACTATTCTATCTGAACAGATGTAAGAGACTTTTATCATCTTTTGCCCAAAAAGGTGTTTTATACTTTCACAGCTCTGTTGCTTGTTGTTCTTGCAACTGCAGCCTCTGCAACTTCTGTTTTCCCCTCTGCATACAGGCAGCAGCTGGCAGTGTTCGAAACTGTCATGGCCTCTGGTTTGAACAAAATTACCTGGTTGGCCGGAAGAGGGGGAGCAGGAGTAAATTAAGTTGGAGAAGTACAGGGTCCCTAAATCTTTAACAGCAATCTGCCTGGTTTAATGGATGCAGGAAAACAAGTCGTATTTATTCTGAGATTTGTTCTGAGAATACCCCCCCCCCCCCATTTCAAACACCCACAGACATTGCTTTTGCAGGCTTCAGACTTCTGATTTGATAGAAGAAGATCAATGTTTGAATCGTATGAGTTCTCTCTTGTCTTTGTTCCATGCTGCTTGAAATTGTAGATGCGCATGTGTTTCCAAAACCCAATCATCAAATCTTCTTTTTTTCCCGCTAGTTACTTTTTCAAATTAATTTGCATAATGCCACAATTGTTTCTCCAAATAACATTTAGATACAGCCTGACCTTTGGACCTGCTGCATGCTCCAACAATCTCTTGGAAAAATCTCCTTCACTTCCTGATGATATCGTAACGATCACAGAGAGATAAAGCGTTCCTGAGAGGAGACTGCAGTGCATGGTCCTGCAATCAGTCCTGATTAAAACAATAGTTTTTTAATGGGAAATGGGCTCACTCCAGCCTACGTTACAATCAAGAAGCCACTTAATAGCAGCAGCTTTAATGATAATCATCTCTTCTATCTGCTGTTGTAAATGAAGATAAACTTGCTCTTTCTTCAAACTGGGTGCAATTTGATTATTTTTTCATAAACTGACCTATATGAAAGAATATTAGCGGCTCTCAGGATGAATGAGAAGAAGGCAGTAGCTTGTTTGCTGTGCATGTTCCTCTGTCTCTGAACACATTTACCCCCCCGCCCACACACACACACACACACATGCACACGCACAAAAAAGTGTTTTGTCCTTTTCAAAGTGTTTCTCTCTCAAGGGCTGACAAGAGTTCACATGTAATTTTACCACCTGTCTGCCCCCTTGCTATATTCTCTGGTAGAGGCTGGGTACTCACAGGTCATTATCTGTCTCAGTGCGGGTCTTCTGCTGCCGCCGATGAACCATGAAAACAGTAACAGCTACACCAATGATGAGTCCGATGGCAACGACACCTCCAAGGATCCCAATAACACCACCTGGGGGACCTTGCGGCAGTGGCTTCTCTGCAGACAAGAGGAGACATAACAGTGTCAGAGTTGGTGCTTTTAGAGTGACTGATGCTGCTGAGCTGAACTTCAAAAATCAAACAGCAGTGAGGACAAAGAGACTTCACTGATGTCACATCTGGACAACTTCCCCTTGAAGCAACGGGAGATTTTCCACATCCATGGATGGAAAACATCACAAAGTCCTGAACACACTTGAACAACTAATTACTGTAGAAATGTTTCAAAAATAAAAACAGCAATGAATTGCAAAAAGAAGTAAAAAAAAAATACAATAGACTATTGAAAAAGGAAAATATTTACAAGTCATTTGACATTGCATTTGCCAGGCTTGAGGCTTTCAGTCATAAAATACTATTTTCAGATACATATTTCAGGATGAGACTATTGTCCTGCTCGCCCTGGCACTACATGAATACCACACTGTTGTGGTCTCTCAGCAGCTGCTGCTGAATTTCTAATACGTGCTCCATCATCTGTTCAAAAGGAGACTAAATTGGCTTGGTTTTGACAGTGAACCTAAATGCACTCTTAAGAGCATGACAAAGCCATTATATTCTAAACTCACTGCCAGCAGGGGGGGAAGAAATGCAAAAATAAATTTCCAGCACTGCAAAGAAAGAATGTGTGTGGTGTCCAAAGTAAAACAATTTCCCTAATTCAGCAGAGAGCAAAACATGGAAAAGTGAGTCTGCAGCTGTCACTTCAACTGACTTATGGAGGAGGCATACAAGTCCTGATAAACACTGCTGATGCAGGTTGTTGATGTTGGTCTCCCTGCTCTGTGTTCAGCACTCCAGCCCCCTCCTCTGTTGATAAAGCCAGGACTATTAACTTTAAAAAGGCTTGGGGATTGCAGTGGAAAATTACAATTTTAGATATTGATGTAACCTATTTTTTAAGAGCTGCACTGGGCTACAATCATCTCCTAAACTTAATTTTTGGAAGTGTCTTGGAGAGTCTTCAAAGTGACTGTCAAAAGTAATCTGTGGCCACTGCTGGAGGGGACGCCTGGAGCTGCTAGAAGCACTGGAAAATAAATATACTCTTTGATAGCAATTGTTTTTGTTCAATATGTTGTGAAAAATGGGACACCCTTTATAAGCATCAGCACTTCCTCAAATGAAGACCTTCTTTTTCACTTCATGTGCACAATGAATTATCCTGTATTTGAACAGAATGTAATTCATCTGTTTTAAGGTAGATAATTACTGCGGTCCCATGTGGACCTCCTCCACTGTGTCTCATCCGATGTGGAATATTGCCAGAACAGTAATGTCATCTATTCTAAGAGGCATAATGTGGCATTTTTTTTGTGTCTGCAAACAGAAACTGGCATCTGTTTTCTTCAACAGGAGCTGTTAGTGCTGTCCTTTTTAAGACAGGCCAGGGACCAATCAATGGCTGTGAACCTGTTGTGATGGGACACCACAAATTCTCACTGTCTCCCACTTTGAAAAGGAAAGCCTATCTCCTGCCCTCATGATGTCTCCATTATTATCTGGTCGTCCCTCTTGGTAGTGACAGAACAAGGCCTCGCTCCCAGGGGGGCTCTTCTCAGCAGCCCCTGCCTGCCTGCTTGATTCACTGCCCATAATGATGGATACACAGAGGACTATTTCATGTACGGCCTCACAATAGCAGGCACATTGGCCTACCTTGTACCCAACACCGCCTCAAAGTCAGTGATTATTTTTCATGTCCATCAGATTGTCCTGTCACGCCATGCTTGTCGCCGCTGCTTTAATTTTCTGTCCCCGGGTACTTAAAAGTCATGTCAAATCTACACACCAAAAGAAAGTAAATAGGTTTGTAGCCACACACGCTTCTTTCTTGTGATGCATTTCAATAAAAAGGCAGTGGAGCAGCTTTGAAGACCAGCCGTGAATATGATCTTGCTGTAGCATGGCAACAGATAAGCAAGAACTCCTACTGTTGTCTCATCAAGCTACATAAGGGAAAGCCAGTGAGTTGAATTTCATGGCCTTAATGCAAATGCCAGACACAATAGTCTGTTGTATAACACTAACACGCAGAGGAGTGAACTGGATCAGAATGCAATTTCCCTGTAGTGGAGCCTTAGGCACTCAGCACACAGGATTTAAACTGTCACCTCCTAACACATAAAGGTAGGGTGAGCCATCTGGCGCACAGTCTTAGCGCTTTGTCTGATTCTCATGAAGCTGGAGAATCATCAAAAATTGAAGATTTCATTTTCAGTACATGAGTTTTACATTATAGCATCATACTGTAATCACGTTTGCACTGTTTTTTTTGTGGAATGGTTTTGCAAAACGTTCCTGTGTGGACGCTGAGAAAAAACAATTAGTGAGCATTCAGCAATACTCCCACGCTGTGTATGATAACGTTGAGCTGGGATCTTTTTTTTTTTTTTTTTCCCCTTTTAATCACAAAAGCGAAAGCTATCCTCCACTGAAGCCAAACCCTTCTACTACATGTGCAGCCAGCAGCACACCTTCATATCCCATTAGTCCAAGTGAGATAGAACAAATGTACCAGATAGCTGCCGCCTGATGACTCAGTCACTGCTGGTGCTCGTGTTTGCAAAGGACATTTAGAAACACAGCTATATGTCTACAAAGGTCAATTCATATTTCACTAGTCCCACGTTCTAACACCACATTTCAACTTTACAACACACTGCGGGACTGTTAATGGCATTAATAAACCCAGGGTGTTAAAGAAGCACTCAAGGACAAGAGATACTAAAGAATGTGAAGACAAGCGTGGAATTTAGAGTTCAAGTGTCCAAATGCCACAAGAGCTGAGAACAAATTAGGTGATCAGGCAACCCTGACAAACAAATGAGTCACTGACAAGTACTTATGCCTAACCTTCGATTGTGCTCAGCCTGTGCGCTGTGGTTCTAATCTTTAGCAGAGGCTCAAATTTGCGTTGTGTTAGTATTCTCTGATGCCCATGACTTAGTCCTGTGAAAGTAATTGTTTGGAAATCCCCCCACACTGAACACAACAGGCAGTACTACATGAAGAGAGCTTTGTCCTTGTTGTAGAATAAACAGTGGATTGCCAACAGTAATAGGGAATGGGGACTGAGTTACTGTCTGTCTCTGCTTCCTGCTTTCACAGCCACCAACGGTGCCAGCATCAACACCATCACTCTGCTGTTAGGAGGAAGAGGAAAAGCTTTCAACTCACTGCACAGCAAGGTGTGAAACATATAGGGTTTAAAACAACACACCACATCCCCCCAGGAAACATCCAGGACACTATGCATTTTCTGTTCATGAACGCAGCCACTCGAATCAGTTGAAATGAGTAATTAAAAATAAAATCCATAAAACATATAAATAAAGCATAAATATTTAATGTTAAAACTTGTAACCTTTAAGTATAAAAGGGCTATGAAAATATAGGGCTACTATCCCAAATGTTTGCAGCAACTCTCTGTCAATTCAATCATGGGAATGACTGGGGAGTGCTTAGTGGGAATGGGGAAAATGTCCAAGTGGCTGTGAACAAGGCAGATCCAACTGAAAATTATAAATAGAGTCAACTGGACGTCATCTAGTCTGGATAAGCTGGGTTTGGTGGACAGCTCGGGCTGCTGCAGGTGTCATGACAAAGATGGCACTCCAGTACACATGCTTTTGGCATCTGCTATAAAGATCGTTGTAGAAAACTATAGAAGCCTAGATATCCCTCTCTCCTCCAGTCTGTTTACTGTGGGTGACCCTTCAGCATTAAGTGGCCTGTCTCCACCTCGTGCTGACTGGATCCAGATGGTCCTCATGTTAGGACAAAGAATGGACAGCCCCCTCTGCACCAGTTTCGTCTTTGTGGCACATTGGGTTTTTTTTTACCACCTGGTTATACTGCAATCTGTATGATAAGGTGGGGAAACATCACATTTAATGGAGACAGCACCATGCTTATACATCAGGTGTTTAATGGCATTTCCAGCTCATGAAATGAACTGTAAACCATGATATAAAGTACATTCGGCCGGAATAACAGTGAACATGCAGCACTGTAAATGTTTAATCTCTCTATTCATCACAGTCAGGCCATAGGTGGTGACTAGAACCACTGCAGTCAGGACCACTATTAAATTCATGGTATTTATCTCCTACTATTAACTGCTAAATGTCCCTCTGATTATGGGCCATGGGCAGGCCTTCACACACACACACAGGCACACACGAATACGTGAGTAAAAAACACACTTTGAAGAAAGGGCACTATGGAGGTCAAGGGGCAAGGGGGCATGTGAAGCATGCTCACCCACCCCTCACTCCATGTGCCCAATTGATCAACATATCTTCAAAAAGCAAAACCGCTTAAAAAAGCATTGATCACTGACCTTCTCTCATTTAGGTGTCACCATGATCAAGAAACAGAAGAACCCCACAGATCTCCTTTGATTTTTCACCAATGGAAAACCTGCATAAAATCTGACCCGGGTCTACTGAGTAAGGCTGTTGTTCAAATATGTCTTCTAGCTGCCACTGAAAGATTGCTATTGATTTTCAATAAGTGTAAAGCACCCATCCATACAGTGGCTCTCTCGATGCTGTCAGTCCACCACCGTGGCACATTTGAGCTGACAGACTTGACCTTGGCTGTTTTGTTGCTGCAGCTCTGTCTGAGGTGGCAGCAACCTTTATTCTTGTCACATCTGCTCCCCAGCGCTCGTGGAGTTGCACCAGATATATGAGCTACTGTTGTTTTTCTCTGCTGCACAGTACATCCAAACACAGCGTACGGTCCCAGGACTGCGTACAGTTCTCCGTCAGCTTTGATAAACCTTGTGGTATTACGTCTACGTCAGCCGGTTATCCGCAGAGACTCACATTTTACTGACATCCATCAAGAAGGAATCATTGGCAGAGAGCAACTTCTCCCCAGCAGGTTGCTCTGTTTGCTGCAGAGTTCAGACATGCAGCCAGTCAGAGGTATCCTGGGATTCAGGGGACAGAGGATATGTGCTTTGCATGTAATTCTTTCTTATTCGTTCCTCAGGCAGAGCCAGCAGAGTTTTACAGTACAGTACACATGGTCTCAACAGGGGGCGGTTACTAAATCTGAAGAAGACCTGGCAACATTTTCTGCAGCAAAAAGGTACTCATCAGCTGAAGCTACGACCTGAAAAATGGACTATTTTCTCACTGCAGCTTGTGGCCCGTTTTGAGTAAATGCAAACTGCATGCAGAGTGACACAGCAATTTAGCACATGGACCATCCAAATGTGTGAAAACAGTGTAATCTCAAGCGCCAGCTGCACTCAATAGCCAAAACATGTGGGCTCTAGTGTTACCAGTCCCCCATAGAACATGTTAGTCACACATACCAGAGCAGGAGGAGTTCAGGTGAGAGGCCAAAGGGTGAACAGTCTCCAGCTGGAGCTGGCTTTGCCCACTCCAAATCCAATCTGTCACAGAATGGAGCAATGCAGGATTTAAATGGAGGCAGGTTTTTATTGGGAAGACCGTTGCCATGTACCTGCTGAGGCCTGGTTTGGTTCATCAAACACTGGCATGAGGAAGACAATTCACAGCTTAATGATGTCTTTAAATGTACAGTCACCCATGGCAATCTGACAAAAAGAGGCTAAAAAGGGGGAAAAAAAAAAAAAATGTATAGAGCACCTGAAACTATGAGGCGTCAACAGTGATGGTATTAAGGGGACATTTGTGTAGTGGTGCTTTGTAAAAATGTTCCAGCCATAAGTCTGATCGTATTCCAAGAATGGATGTGGCTCCTGGCGCTCTCCTGCTCTCCCATCAGAAATTGTAATTGCTATCTCCTCTACAGGGCCATAATACTTTCCAGCAATACTGGGGACTTTTCAAGTGGACAGATTGAGAGTCTGGCTCCTAACCCGCGCCAACTCCACACCACCAATGCCAGTCTGAGACGCCACCTGTTCCAAGACCACAGCGACTGGTTCTCTATCTCAGCTAGTACAAAACGCTGGTCGACCAACACAGTGAAACAGTCAAGGTGTCTGGTTGCTTTTATCTCTCTATTCATGAGTTGTACAGCTACCTTATGTGGAAGTAAATGCCCAGGCTGTTACTAATTTATCTGGAGGAGATTTTTAATACTCTTTTTCCACATTTGGTAAATGCTGCAGGCCCCAATAAAGAGAAAGAAATGCGGTTTAATGGAGTTCATAAATCTGTATTTCATGCTGCCAACTGCAAGCAGCACATGCTGTTTCGTCTCCCCCTCCCACCCCCTCCCGGAGTTGGTAATCTCGTTAAAGTTCAATGTTTCCAGAGCTGTCTCCTCTGGAAGCTGAGGTTCCTGATGTCATCCTCTTATCCGCAGCAGTTTACCCTCTGGAGAGGTCTGCATCGCATTTCACCTAGATGCACACTGATGGTCTGCTTCTCCACCACTTCTTAGACCTCATGTGTCAGAACACAGAGAGAGAGAAGGGAGGGAGAGAGAGAGAGAGAGAGAGAGAGAGAGAGAGAGAGAGGAGAGAGAGAAGGGCCAGAGGCAAAGAAGGTGGGGGTTGGGATAGTATCTGATTGTTGTTCTGCATCACTCCACAGAGGGCAGCACTTCATTAAACGCAAATTGTTAACACATGGGATGTGTTTATTATTAAGGTGAAACCAAGCCCATTATAAAGCTAACTCGGTCGGACCTGCAGGGCCTGTGTGAAAAGAATAAAATATTTTGTCGGTAAGACTGTCTTATGTCGTGGGTTATATTTTTGAGCTATTTCCTGTTTTATTTTTCAGACAGCCATTTGCAATCAAGGTGCAAACCTAGACTAATGGATGGATGTCACTGCACAGCTGGGTAGACCCCCACTGAGCCGTTCTCTTTCACTTTCACCATTCCGGTGTAAACATTTTGTGGCTCAGTGGTACGTTAAGACAATCTGGGGAAATAATCATGGGCCTTCAATTAGAAAAAAAAAAAAAAAAAAAAAAAAAATCACTTAGGCTATTACATTTTTCCATGCTTAAACAGCTACACTAAACCCAACGAGCTAGAGATCTCCATGTAACCACACACACATCAGCTGGAGGTGTCTGGTGCACCGCTGAGTCCGACGGGGTAGATAAAGTGACGACAAGAAGCACCAAAGCCCCTGTCAATGAATATGAGATTGCAGGCTGCCAAGCTGATGCTGATGCTGTCATGAAGTATTACCTCCTGTGACAGCCTAAATAACAACAGTTCTAATTAAAGAATGATTGGAATGGGTGGACCACTGGCTCCTAATGGGGGAATAAACCGCAACATCGCTCCAGGAAGTGAATTGCACTCATTTATTAACTTCAGGAAACCAGTGGATGCTGTCAAGATGTAATAGCTTATTTTAAAAGCTACATAACTTTCCATCTATCCTGACCACCTGCCTGTTCGCTCCAGCACTTTAATTAGAAAAAAATATAAAACATATACCAGTAATATTTACAGCAGATTGTCAGCTGTTTTTCTGCTTCATGACAGGGGGGATATTTGAAGGGAACAGCAACTCTGCAGCAGATTCCTCTGCCATGCATCATCACTAATCTGTAAACTAGCTTTGGCTCCATAAAAAGACCTGGCCATGCAGTGCTGCTGATAGAGCCCCCAGTCTGCTTTAGCAGGCGCTCCCGAGCCCTTTCATGCCCCAGCTGAACTCCTCTATGTGTTGAATGTTAATTAAACGGCTGCTCCCAGCTCTGAACTGGGGGGAACTGCAGCACTAATACACATCTGTACCCTCGTCTCCACCTTGTCCTCCCCCTCTCCCACCCTCTTCTCCGTGTAAGCAAAATTACTTGTCTCTCTCTGCCAAGAGCCCATGAGGTCACGGCTGTAATTTCCTTTGCCTGGTTAAAAGCTGACAGAAAAACGGACCCAGTCAGTCTGGATATGTTCGAGAGCAGCTTTTCAATTTAGCACTACTTGGGCTGGTGCGCCTGCAGATCCTAACCCCAAAGGCCAGAGCCTTTTCCTACCTCTGCTGCTAAGCAAGTGTGTCGTCCTGCACGCCGTACACACTGGAATGTATTCAGATAACGCCTATGGGATTGGGTATTAGATCTGAAACACAACATATTTATATTCCCGGACTGGACTGTTTGTGTTCTCTCCGGAAAATTACCATTGATTCCTTGATAAACACACACACACACACACACAAACACACACAGGCAGATCCTCAGGATTTTAGTGCAGGGATATGAATTCGCTCTTCAATATTTATTTGGTTAGCACCTCTCTCCTGTCTGACATTTTCATTCTGTATTTCCTGTCCACTGAGTCATCGTCTCGGGGTAGCTGTCATCGGCTGCTCTGCTTACCTTTTAATGGGTTATTATTTGCTTTTACTAATTGCATTTTTTTAAAGCTTTTTGAACTCAGCAATCAATTTAGCCCAAATGACAAGGCATCAAGAACACCTGCAGTAAATGAGGCTCGCGGTTTATGAGACTCCACACATGAACCCCCCCCCCCATCTCTGTGGGACTGACATTTTCATTTTTATGTGCAGTAAAGTTAGATAAAAATTTGATGCCCATATGGCTACTGTAGCAATGTGGTTACCCGCTGAGACCATAAAAAGGACAGTGAAAATCCTGAAATCCTGTAACAGCTCCAACATGAAAGAGACCACAGTCATACCTGAGCTACGATGTTCAGTATATTTTATCTCAAATGAATCATAATGTGTGTGGATGAAGATGATACTCTAACATCTGGTGATGAAGAGCACTTAATCATCCACCTGACTTTACTCTGTTGCTCTTTATGACTCGGCTAAATTAATTGTTGACAGGGTTATTGTCATCCACGCAGACACATAAAGTCATCAGGTTCATCAGTTAGGATCATTATCCAAATCTTAATTAGAGATCACCTAAATGCTGTGATTGATCACACTCTCTCACACACACACATATGGGAGCACACATTTTACTGAAAAGCTGAATCAAAAGTTGGTGACAGTTTCCTCGGTGAACTCTCACGCTCAACTTTCATTATATTAGAGCAGAACTGGTTGTTTGAGTACCCCCCCCCCCCCCCCCCCATCCTGTATCAAGAAAATTAATGTAGCCAAAGGTGACACGAATTTTTATGAGTAAGATACGTTTAATTCAAAGTCGTCTGTTAGTAAGACTTCAATTTCCTCACCCTGGTAATTACAGTTCTATTCAGATAGACCGCACGGTATGTCTAAAAAGAAATATCACAAATGAAACACTCATCTTGGATTGACTGATCCAAGACTCTGTGCCATGTCTTCCTCCTACTTTTCAGCAAGATAAGAGAAAACAGACAAAGACTCAGGAGATGACCATCACAGAGATAACCATCTCGTCTGTCCTCACAAGCTGAGAGCAGAGACAGGAGTAAACAAACACGTCCTCCAACATGGTAAGACTTGGGAAGAAAATCCATGGTGACCCTGAGAGGTCAAAACACTGCAACTTAAGAAAACACATGCAAAAGGGCAAATACAAACAAATTCAGAAAACATCTTCATCAGTGTGACAACCCAGACAGCGAACACTCACAACACAACGGAGGTGTTTCAGGGGATGCAAAGAAGTGATGAAGCCCAGCTGGGACTTGGTGATCAATACTTCTGACTTTAAGTTAAACAAAAAGATGCACATGGATGTCTTATATGTAACCCTTTTACCACCGGCGCGTGTATGAAGAAATCCACCTTAGGTTTAAAACGAAACCTTCTTCCAAAATCTCAGGCTAAAAGAGACATCTCCAAAAACTGTCTAGGGTAATGTGTGATTCTCACTCATCTGGGAAACTTATTAGATACTGTGCGGGAATTACTCTGACCTTTATATTATATTTACTCAGCAATTTCAACAAAAGACACCATTCAATAACACAAACACTATATGTCCGGTTTGGAAAATATATTGTACAGTTAAAAGGTAAAAATAAAAAAATAAAAGACCCGGATAAATATGTTTTGTTTCTTAATTGTTCAACCTGAGTGCACTCTTTTTTTATTATTTGTTTTTCTTAAAAGTGTTTTTATCTTATTCTCACTTATATTTATGTTTTTGCACTCGCCACCACAACAAAGTCCTAGTGCTGTGAAGTGTTTACTGCTCTTGGAAATAAAAGTGATTCTGATTCTGATTCTCTTACTGTGTCTCGTTGGCGCGCTTCGTTGGAGCTCGTGGTTGTTACTGTAATGGCTGCGGGTGCCTCTGTGTGTTTGTAGAAATGGCAGCACCAGGCTGCCGATGCCGAACCACTCCCCCGTTGCGGCGGCTCCCTCGTCGGCGACACTCCTCCGCGACGACCATCGACACTCCTCCGTGACGACCATCTAACACTGTCCAGTTAGCTTTGCGCTAGCTCCTGCTAACCCTCCTGTAGACTCATTCCCCCTGGCTGGTTGTATTTTGTTGTGCTTTGTCTGTTTTGTATTAAGGATCTGCAATTTTCATATTCTGGGCTTGCTGTGATGTTATATTGTGTCGAAGATTTGCAGACTTGTATTCTGTACAAATGATAAATAAACGTTAAAAAAAAAAAAAAAAGCTCCTGCTAACCCAGCCGCTTTTTGTCCTCCAAACACAAAAGTCTTAGCAGCGGCGGAGAGTCCGACTCGCGCACTCTTAACACGTTGTCCAACAACAGCTCACAGTCTGTCTCCAATGGGGGGCACTCAGGACTCACAGTCCACTGCCATTAGCACGTTGTTCGCCTTCTTTTTCCCTCCTTCCGATCTACCGGAAGTGCAAGAAAACTACCAGGTCATGACCTCACGCACGCAACACGTGCAACATAATAGGAACTACTTTTTAACTTTTTTCTCTTCCTTTTAAAGGCATCTACACCCCATAAATGATATTTTAAACTCACTCATTTTAAACATAAATTATTCATACGTTTTAATACCTTATTTATATCAAATAACTATTTCTGTAAATTTTAACTTCAGCATGAACTGGCATTTTATCTTTAACTTATTCCCATGAAATAAATACAACTGATATTTATCAGAGTGTTACATATAAGTCATCCGTTCGAGTGCATCCTAGGCAGATTCTTCACTTTTATGTTGTCAATGTTTTGTCAAAATCAATGAAGTTGTTTTTTACAGATCCAGTGCTTTAGGTTCTCAGGGCCACAAAAATGTGAAATTTGTAATGAGCATAAAACACTGAACCTCCATCAGGACCAATGATTTCTCTTCTTTAAATTCATTACGAAAAAATAAAAAACAGCATATTTTCAGAGACAATTCATAAACCGACTGTAATCTATCGTATTAATGATATTGCACTGGGAGAACCCCCACTTCACCCCAGTTAAGAGCTCCAAATGATCTGTTATGTGTTCAGAAGTGTTTTTGAGGACAGATTCAAAAATGGCACAGGATGTCTTTTAGAGGACAACATGACATAACGCTGAGAAACAGGAAACTACAAGCAGGATTCATTTTTCCATTCATCTGTTATCTGCTCAGAGGCTTGTTCTGACGCACATTCAAAACACTCTCTCAGAGGACGTCATGACACACCTCTCAAGAAGAGGAACATACTTGGGTTCAGCTGACCATCCAGTAGCTCTCTCACATGTTAAGTAACCATTACAGTCTTATAAAACACACTGTTTGATGGCTTTGGTTTACAAAGCAGTTGGAGTCATAATTAGAGCCAAACTCAAGACAGTTGCTGTGTCATTTCAGCCTAAATGTGGAAACAAAGCCACAGTGTGTGCAGTGGAATAGAAGAGATAAAGTGAAAACATAAATTAAACAGATAAGAAATATCACAACAGTTCATATCTAAGCCTCCATTTGTTGGGAGATGACTTTCTGTGCCTTGGTAATGACAATAACTCTGTAAAGTTCACAGTTAGCACCAGATTAAAATGATCCACATTGACTCACAGAGCAGATTTGAGTTCTTTGTTTTCCTGATACAAGACAGAAAAGACTACAGTGCCCTTGTCTGAGTGATGTTGTTGTCTTTCTAAACTGAAAATGAATTATAATAATAAAAGTGAATCAGAGAATGTTCTGGGAATGAAGCAAATATTTGTTGAATCACAAGTAACCACCACATACGAGTCAGCCGTCAGTGAGTTACAGGAAGAAAATCTAAATATAAACCCTCTGCCAACAAAATCAACACATTCATCACTGCTGATGAATCCACTTGAGGGGGCAGATGACGTCACCAGTTTTCTTTTTATGTCTGCAGGGGTCCGTGCTCACTCACGTACCATATATTGATCAATCTGAAAGTTGAAGGAACATGGCACCTCAGCTGGGGATTTTCAGAGAAATATTCCATATTCATATGGATCTGCAGTTGGAAAAACAATCAATATGCAGTAAATAAAACAGCTGTGTGCGAGCCAGAAGAATGACACTGGTGGGCATGACCGCCCTGCTGCTTAACTGAAATGTGGATCCCACAGACTGGCACTCGTGTGCTGTTCATTGCAGCGTGTTGAAAGCCAGGATGCTCTAAGGACTCTGTGATTGGCTGTTTCCACAGTTTGTGAGATTTCAGGCAAACACTTCAGTAAAAACATGATGCAGCCTTTAAGGTGAGACAATCCCAATCCCCACCTCTTCTGCAGAGAAAATCTAAGTGTCACCGATCTGTTCACTCTCTCAAAAGTCAAATCCACATGAAAAATGCACTCGGATAGCACAGTGGGAACACAAGTGTATCTGACAGGTTATAACACTGGAGCAGAGTCAGTTGCAGTCATTAAAAACTGTGCTGATGCAGCAAAAAATGAGCCCTGGGACAAATATGGCCCATCACCGCAAACCGTAATTTTATAGCTATTACAGTCAATGAGGAGAAGAACTATTTGAGATTTCTGCCATGAAGGTGAGCCAAAGAAAATTACTGAACAGTCTCAACAGAGAATTTAAATCCCCTTGTATTCATATTGACAAGATGGTATTTGAAAGTATAAAGAATCTACAAAGTTGAGTATTTTATAATATTTTTACTTAAGCATTATGCACATACACATATTATATCACTCTAGTCTTTATGCACATTTTGCACAGACTGAGTGATTTTTTAAGGGCAGTGAGGTAATATAAACCTGACTGGTCATCTGATGTTGGCCTCAGGGTTTCGAGTTAAAAGAAGGAGGTATGCCCTCTTCATGACAGACAAGAGAAAAATCTCTCCGCTCTCTCTGAGAAGCAGCCTTAACTCAGATCTGCTTGAAACCACGTAACAGGGGTGACTATTGTGATTCTGCACGCATACCATCATTCCCTCACCCCGGCTGTACAGCTCCGCTCTGAGCACACACACACTCCACTTACACAGACATCGGAGTTTCAAAGGCATTTCACTGAGATGCTGAGGCTACTTACTTCCACCGCTAAATACTGCAGGGGAATCTCAAGACTCTGCTGTGGTCACTGAAAATTATCTGTGGTGGGAAATCTGGGAGGGGAAAGAGTACAAGGAGAAGATGGAGAAGAAGAAGAAAGTCTGTCCAAAAACAAAAAAAAAAAAAAAAAAAAAAAAAGAAGTTGTGCAAGTCTTTGGAAACAAAAATCAGTGCCGTCAAAGAAAAATGTAGTTTTTTCAACTGCTGCGTTTACCACTAGCTGAGGAGACATTTGAGTGCATTATAGAGGATGGATTTGCCATTGTTATGACATGGATGGAGTTAGCTTTGAAAAACATGCACAAACAGAGTTAAAGAAAATAATCGCTCCCGCTGCACAGGATACTGAAAGATACAAGGTTTAAACATTTACACATTTGCCTTTTTTGGGCTCAGTTTGTTTCTTTTGGAAACCACTCAGTTGTGGCGAAAGAAAGAGAGGAGGGAAAAAAAGGAAAAGAAAAAGATGTCAATACGACCCAGTAAAAACATACTTTATTATTCTGCAAGAACCCAGGAAACACACACACACACACATACTATACACACATGCTGCATTGGAGTCCTCTCAGAATCCAAAGCAAATACATCTAACCTTAACCCTACCTTGACAGAAATGACACAGCAGTTCACTTAAGCCCATAAAGACTGCATGAAAACAAGGACACGATGAGTCCTCGTAAGTCGTTACAAAGGAAAAAAAGAGCAATTTCTCTGCAGAGAATAATAATTAGTGTTTCAAGTGTCACTTGAAATGACACAATTTGATGATGCTACATGCGTTGTGACCATCTGGATTATAAATTCATGCCACGTTCCTAGTCGCAACAATCATCAGTGTGTACGAGCTGAAAACAATGGTGAGTGTCACGAAAAAAAAAACATGCATGAATTATTGAATTCTGTGCGAAGAAACACCTCAGAGACTGAAGACAAAGGCTGAGCTCAAAGACTGAAGAGCCCTACTTTGTGTGCTGGTTTGTAAGGTCTGGGCTTGAACATGTCTCACAACTTGCTGTGCTCCTGACACTGCATTAATTACACATTAGAGTGTCGCCACCAACCGTCACACTGCTGTGAGAGAGGATGATAAACACCAACTGCCAAGTGTTTCTTTGACTGGTAATCGTGCGGGAATCAGGGGGGACTGCTCTGGAGACAAGTCGCTAAATGGTCCCATCCACAAAGTGCTACCATGTGGAGGTCTGCAGCGCCATTCGCAACCAAATGTTTCTTTGTTCAGTGTCAGTGGAGCTGCACCAGTGCAATTTCAAGGAGGATTGGAAGCGAGGACCCCAGTGGGCGACTTGTTTAAAGAACCAGATGCACAGATGATCCATTCAGTTTAGATGAATGTTTGCTTTAGTGAAGGTGAAGTTTCAAATTTGTTTTTCATTAAAGTAATGGATCTTTGAATAGCCCTGTTTAATATAGGGGAAGGCTGTTTTTCTTCATTTCAATTTCTCCCATCATTGCCTTTTCACCAGGTTGAACAGACCTTAAATATCGCGTTGACCTGGTGAAAGCTGCGGTGAGAAGCAACACTGACTCTGGAAACACTGAACTAATCACAGACAATTTGAAGCCCATCAAAAATACATTGTGATGCAGAAAGAGTTTAACAGAGGTGAAATGTAAGTCACGGCTCAGTGGCTGCAGTTATATTAACTTCTATTATATCTGAGTGTGTTGGGATGACGACACTTGGATTGTGGATCTTCTGTTTGTGTGAGTAGTTGTGCCACAGCTTCATCTGAGAGCATCTTTGTTTTGTTGGTTAAACAGGCACATGTGAAAAAAGCTCCTATGTTGTTGAGGTTCAGCACTAAACTGAGGTGTAGTGTCATATTTCTCAAGTTGGACGTGTAGGTTATGAACTTTCACCTAAGGCTTTTTGTTCACATTTATAATGTCTTGCAGTTAGTTTCCTCCCTCAAAACAGTCAGTGTACTCACTGTGTAGGTGTTAGCCCTGATTAGCTCGAATTATATGAATAAGCAGAGTAACACTCCAACACATTTTCAACTCAGGAGGAAGAACCTCTGCCTGAATCTGCACTGCCTTTGGTCAGTTAATATCAATTTATGTCAAATTCAGTTCTTCATTGACTTTTTAAGCAATTGCCCCTAAAAATAACTTAATGTTACATCTTCACAAACTGTCATGACCCCTGTGTACCCCTAGGGCATCTAGCTCACTTTTTTTTCTATAATTCCAACAGATAGATACAGAGTTAGAGAGAGGGTGATATGTTGTCAAGGACTATGGGTTGGACTGCTGCAGCTAGGCACATAGCTCCATTTCATTGTGTTGCAGGGCTCTGTTTGGGATTTGTTTTGTTATGTTATATAACTAAAATATGGGACCTTTCTTTTTTTGGTAGAAACCTGTCCAACCACCTCCATTGTACTGGGTCAACAATGACTCTCGACAAGACACCTTAAACCTGCACAGATAAAACTAATCAAAGTCCTGTAAAAGCAGCAGTACAGTGAAGTGAGGAAAGATGTGTTTTTGTGTTTTCAGTCAACTGACCCTAAAAAAAATCTCCTCTGCACCTCTGTGTTTTATGACTGAAAGGACCATTGACTTTCAGAGTGTACCTGGCTGATTAATCTTAACAACGGAGCAACAGATTGTGAAGCTACAGTATGTTCCAGTCAGGCTCTCCCACTCTCTGTCTACTGATCTCTTTCAAACAACTTGATTGCTCCTCCTGGATTATCTGGTGGATGTGCGGCCGTGTGCGCACGGCTGTGTGAACCCGTGTGCGCAATGTGCATGCAAGTGTGTGTTTTAATTAAAGTTTGAGAAAGACTGGGAAAGGTTTAATTTAGCAAAGGCAGGGTGAAAAATTGTCTCGTTTTCTTGTCTTCATTTCTGTGTCGCTTCTTATCTTCCTTTGAGCTCGGTCACTGCACAGGTTATCTCCAAATTACCAACAGAACTCATTTATTCTTCAATTGAATTAGGTCCTGGAGAGAGGGCCTGCACAACCATCTCTCCTTTATAAAACAACCCACCAACAGCGGCTATCCACAGCTACAATGATTAGACCACAGCATGACCTGGATCAAACACCTCAATCAGACACCACGGCTTGTTCGCGCTTTCTCTGGCTAACAAGTCTCTCTCTCCTCTCACTCTCATTCCTCCTTCAATCGTGACAATGGTGACATCAGATGATTTTGAAGACTACATTTCGGGTCAAAAATACATGCTTTAACTTTTTCTTTTCTTTTTTTTTATAAGAGCAAAAGCCCAGCTGGAGCTGCCACGTGAAATGTACCCAAACACATTTTAATTAGTTTTCCTCTCAATTCCTCTGACGTCTTCATAGAAACAATAGGATGTGTTTTGAGAACTAGTGACAAATAGCAAGATGAAAAATGGCACAATACATGCTGCAAAATGTAATTATGGCTTCAAAACTGTCAACAGAGTCATTAGAGAGTTTAAAAGGACAACTGTGGCAACAAACTTTACTCTGGTCTCAGTGAACACCAGAAAAATAATCCTTTTTTTTAAATATCCAAGGCAGCATCAAATCAAAACTTAACAACATCGGAAAATGAACAAAACTTAACAAAACATTGTAGCAGGTGCGCCACTCATTTTTCTTTCCATATGCATCAGGCTGTAGATTTTCATACATATTACACCTATTTTTCATCCTGACTGCACATGTTAACGTGACCAGTCTAACTAGTGTGTGTGACCTGAGCATGAGATTTATGTTCATAGAGGCAGAGACTTATCCTCAACCGCATCAATGGTGATCAATCACTGGCATACCTTTAAAATCTCGACAGCATGATGGAATCGTACTTGTCCCGCCTTACAAAACCAAGCTGAAGCCTGGTTCCCCCTCCACCCACCCACCTCATATCCACCCAAGCAACACGGCTTCATATCAAGGTTTGTATCTGTTCGTATTCAAATACAGGGAAGGATCCAGCACAGCTGCAACAGATTTCCTTTATTCAGACAAAATCTGTGAGGCACTGAGAGGAGAAAGCTAAGGTAAAATCTTTTCTCAAGGCCTTTTGTGTTTGAGGTTTTGAAAGCCATCTTTTCAATCTGGTACTTCACCGTGAAGTAAAGAGAATCATGTGAAAGGAATTTGAAATCATCATTACAGAAACTGAAAGCAACCAACCAAACAGCAACAAGCCAAAAGGAGAGAAAACAGAGTAGATGTTAAATACAACAGCAGGCAGTCAGACCAGGTGAGCCGAGTCCTCCCCTATGACCCTCCTCTCCTGCAGGTAGAGGTGACTGTGTCCAACTGGAGCATCAGCTGTGTGGATCCCATCTGAATTCAATTATTTCCTTGCTCTCGGTTTTTCAGAGTATGTTAGAGACAGCTGGGGGACTGTACCATGAAGTAAGGTCAGCTCAGCATGGGTTATTCATTCAGTCCAGAATACTCATCCTGGTTAACTCATACCTCAAAGCTGGTCATCAGTGATCCCTTATGATGCACTAAGTTGAAAAATGTGATGCAGTACACATGAAGTAGTTACAAGTAAGGTCAGACTATTTCTACTGCCATAAGAGAAGAGAGGAGCGTAGGGGAGATAAGTAGTTAATAACTGATGAGCTCTGTCTGACAGTTGTGTTTATAATCAAGGGAAATATTTAAACAGTGTGTGGATGGTTTTTCTAATACAGACAAGAAAACATTTAGTTTTTACTGGGCATCACTGAGTCTCCCCATGTTGTTCACAGATGTGGTGACCGAGAGTTAAAACCATTGAAATGAAAGAATTTAACATGCAGCTATAATTGGCCTCACATACTAGTTATTTAGTGTGGTTATTTAGTGGTAAACCCTGTTTCCATTTGTCAGGAGCTCCGTTTTAAAACCACAGTGGACACATTCAACCTGAAAACAGCAAAGCCATTCTTCTGATCTATACAGTTATCTGTGGCTCTTTATCTGTTGTCACTGTAGTGTATGTCAGGATCCCGCGTGAGCGATGACTCGGTTCAGTGATCTGATTGGTCAGTTGTTGGGTTGTTGACAGGGTTTGAGCTGATCCTCCCAGAGATAAAGATAACTGGATAACACGCTAATCTCGCTAAGTGCTACAGGCCCTGGAGTTAGAGAGTATTTGTTTGTTTACAAAGATGACCATGAACATATCAAATGAAATGCATTCTATCTCTGCACACACACACACACACACATGCACACACACCCACAGTGACTGAGCCAACACAGCTGTAACTGATTCATGTTAATTGGGCCAAATCTTGAATGAATGAACCATTTTCCATGTGATTGTCGCCTCTAAAAGTGAAGAAAATAGAGTGAGGAGAGCTAAATATACTGTGAGTGAGAATCCAGTGAACACAGTTTCCAGTTGTGATCTCTGCATCGCTGCTTTTGTGACTGTTGGTGCAGAAAAAGAAACCAAACAAACAGGAGCAGCTGAGGGAGCAGGAGACAGAGAAGCTGGCTGCACCTGTACAAGGTGAGACCAGTTCTCATTATGAGCCTCAGCTCCTCCTCCAGATTCCTGCAGGTAGTTAGCTGCTGATTTTTTCCCTTAAGCCTGTACAGTATAAGTCATATTTAAAATCTGATGCAGGTTATCACTCTGGTTTACTGGTACTTTATTTAAAGAGGAAACATGCAGGATTTTTACTTTAACTATGCTACATTTTTACCTTAATTAAACAGCTTCAGAGTGATTGTGATGGTTAAATACATGGCTTGTAGCTTGTTACAGGGAGAATGGAGGCTCTTTGCCTTCCACCTGGCGTCTCTTGGCTGAAAACCAACCTTGGAAGATCAGTACCTCCGCCCCTGTGTCCCAGCTCTCGTCTCAGCAGCACCACAACACAAACACGCCCCGTAACCCATAATCTCTTGTTTATGACAGATAAGACTACACAAATATACACATCATGCGGCATATATGATAAATGATGTTATCTACCGCTCTATTGATTGCTTTCTCGTCGGCTTCATTGAAAACAAATGCACATGGCCCGGGAGGAGGGTAAGTGAAACAGCGGACTTACATAGTTCCCCTTTAAATAACTTCTCCAGCTGCTGTTTCAAACTGAACAAGCCAACATTAACCTACAAGGTGAGCTGGTCCTCAATACCAGGGTACTAATCTCAAGTATTTTCTTGGCCAGCAGAGGATGTAAGAACTCTGAGGTGGTCAGCAAAAGTGAATTAGCTGTTTTTCTGGCTTCCTGGTGAATACAAATACCATTTCCCCACTTCATTCAGCTCTGCTTTGGTCTGCACCGACCTTTGAGAAAAATAACTCTAGACTTCTTGATCTTCAGAAACACAGTTTTAACTCTTTAACTGCTAAATGTTTGGCTTTTTCCCCACTCGTTAACCTCGCCTGCTAGAGTGTGTTTATTGGGGACTTTTGTTTTACAAACAGAGGCTGAATGAAAAATGAAAACACAGAAATTAAAGATGTTGAAGAGTGCCGTGGAGTTGATATTGCAACACTGAGAGATAATCATCTGTGGGGCGTCTCAGTTCAAGACACTCCTTTTCACTTTAGTCATTTCATTCAGTGCCAATAGAAAGAATATTAGTTCCTCTTCTTCCCATGTAATTACAACATTAGTGGAGCTTTTTATGTTACTTAGCATGTTAGCCAGAAAAAAAATGGTGGTTCTTTGGCTACACCCACTGTGGTTTATTCCAACCAATGAGATTGTCTGTGCTTTGTGAAAAATGTTTATATAATTAAAACCCTACTCAGGCTGTGGTTCTGTATACAGCATATATTGCTTTATAAATATTGCTTCAGATTTATTCCTACAGTATCTATTGCCTAAGAGACCCCTTGTCTTTGATGGTTGCCTCGCTCCCTTCCTCTCCCCTCTCCCTCTGCTCCTACATCTGCTTTCATTTTTCTCTGTGTGTATGACAAACAGCTAAGAAATTCCAAACTGTGGTTGTCCTAAGCCAGCAGCCCCTCCTCCAGCTTTCTCTTGGCAGGATGGCTCGTGTCTCACATTTAATCATGAGTGCTTTGCCAGGCAGCCGGGCCTGAGGGAGATTCAGCAGGGGGAACAGTAGAAACCTGATCTGGAGAGGCAGGCAGCGTACAGTTAAACCTCTCCATAAAGACCCGGGAGCCAGGACATAACAACACCGTCAGGATAGTTTCACCAGAAACACAGCAGAGCCTCTCTCTGGTCAGTGGCATCAAATTAGAAGAAAGTGGCAGAAAAACACAGAAAGTTTAGAAAAGCATCAGGAGTGCTTTTAATGGTAAATTAACTGAACAGATGGAAAAGGGACGCGTCACTCTTGTTGCATGCTGTCCCCTGATTTTTTTTTTTTTTTTTCCGTAAAGAATATGACTCTCATCTGCTGAATGAAAACACAAACATTGCCAAGACATGTGTGAGCTATTAAGCTGACCAAATATAAAGCTCCACCAGTGGCCAGCCTGACATCACAGCCTCCAACATTCTCATTCACATCCATCCTGTATAATTGCATCGTCAAAGAGAATGCTTTAAGGGAACAGATAATTGAGTGGCACATGAACCTAATCATTTCTGCAGAGTCTCTCGAGGGCATCGGAGTGACGAACTCTTTATCTCACAAGTCTCAAAGGAGAACCTTTTCCCTCACCCTCTTTCTGGTTCAAAGAGAAGGGCAGAGTAACGGTGGCCACCAATCTTTCTCCTTTTAGTCCATCTAGTATTTCTGTCTGACTATAGAAAAGCATGGCAGCAGCGTCTGTGACATCAGCCACATACTGACAAGTTTTGAAGGTTCAATCTCCTCCCTGCACTGACATGGCTGCAGTAGGTTTAACACAGGGAAAATTAAAATTTATTCAAAGCAGACAAAGATAAAGCGGAGCTGAGGTGGGACAACCAAATGGCTGATTGGCAGAGACCCCTTCCAATCACGCAAAGACTCGTAAGAGGTGATGTCTTTTCAAGTCTTACCTTCTCTTAAAAAGAGTGGAGGATTAAGTCTACTACACTTATCCAAACCTCAAATAGAAATCAGTGGTGTCAGTATTGGAAAAACTGCATTATAAGCACTTCCATTTGGCTTTGTCACCCCAGTCTGAATTTCAGACTCGTATCCAAGGAATTACGCTCATCTGGAATGAGTCATAACTCATCATGCCGTCCATCCAGTGTGGATGGTCTTGCAGCTCGTCAGACATCCATACGCAAGATTCACACCCATGCAATCAAGCAGATCGTTTCCGTACAGCAGCATGATCAGTGTATTTATTTTACCAGAGGATCACGTTATTTCTTGTAGGTGAAAGGCGGTGCTCACAGTGATTAAACTACACGAAATCAAATCTATGGAGCCTTTCAATTACAGCTGTATTTTAATGCTTTGCAACTTAATTGCTTTGGTTCATTTACACTAGGGTCAGTGCTGCTCTCAGCTACAGCTGTTAAATAGCTGAGAGCTCTAAAACCCCATAGCCCACAGGCTGCACAGCACCAAACAGCAAAACATAGCTCAGAAAGTGAGAAGTGACAGTCATCACATGACCAGAGACATAACTTCAAATAAATGATACACTGCCTTTAATAATAACTGCTGAACGTATTGCTGAAAGGTCCGCCATATCAACATTGCAGGATATTAATATGTCAGTGTTGTGCCCCTGAGTTAAAGGTTTAATGGGATTCTCAACTCCTCACAGCTGAATTAACTCTGATCAAAACTTAAAAAAAAAAAAAAAAAAAAAAACTAATTCATCTTCAAACTTTGAGAAACAGGTTTAGCTGGCTGTTTATAGAAGCAGCATAGAGGGAATTTATGACATTGACATTTATATCATATGACAGGAGGAAGGCTTCAAGAGGAAAGGTACAGTAAGTCAGATATCCTTTATTTCTACCAGTGATTAAGGCTGTGTCTGGGGCAGCTGCTGGAAGAAAACTTTAATTTCATTAGGAAATCTCTGTCTGATTGGGAAGTCGAATACACAGGCACCTGTGTTTTTTTTCTTTTTTTTGTTTTTATGTTTTATGATTATATTGCGGTTTCAACTTTTCTGTTACTATTTTCCAGAGCTAGTCATCTGGAGTTCAACTATTCAAATCAGGCTTTGTCCAGCGAAATTAATAACCACGGCTGGGTTCCAATGTTTGCCTGTCATGATTCATTAGAGACGCCTGTAGTAAGTATGTCATTACCCACTCCCACAACATACAGCTGACAAAACTGTTCCACAGGGAACCTCAGCACAGACACTGTGTGGGAGCCATGTTGGCCCAGGCTGGCAGGGGGTGGGAACACCATGTTATTTCTTTAACTTTGACTCAGAGACAACCGAAAGTCACTCGAAAGAATCTGAAAAAGAGTGAGCCTGAGCCATATTTGAATGTCAGCATAACAAACGCCGTGGCACTGCGAGACAAAGTCTGCCGTCATTATGAGGGATCTGGATAATTATGGTGCAGTGTGAAAACCACAAGGCACAGAACCTTGCAAGAATATTAAAAGACAGAGAACTGGAGAAAGAGATACAAACAAATATCAAAAAAGAATGCAGAGTGAAGTGTCAATAACTTGGTGTAAAAAGCTGATTCAATCACAGAGCAGAAAAACTGTTTACAATATATTTTCTCACAAGTGCTACTTGGAGTGTTTGTCATGGCATCCCAAGGGCCGCATGATACTGAAATGTCTCTTGTAAAGTCATATTTACAAAGGGAAAAACATTATGTAACTCCTTGCACACACATGAAATCTGAAAAAAATGACAATGAGACTCTCTCAAGACCTGATTGTGCATGAAGCTCCAACAAAAGCAGCTGCTCAGAGACACCTGAAAAGGTAGATTGTTCAGATAAGAAGGTAGTAAGTCACAGTGTTCCCTCCCTGTGTTTGTGTTGCTCTGGGCATTTGCAAGTTTTAGCGATAAACAATTCTATATGAGTGTCTGAATAGGCACCGTTAGCTCTGCTGGGTCCCGAAAAATGTTGCAAATGCTGAGAAATGCTGATAAACAAGCTTTGACATCAGTGTGGTATTCAGAGGAATGGTTTAGGGGCTCACTAACCTCGTCAGAATAATCTATTCTTTTTTTTTTTTTTTTCTTAACCCAAAACAAACATGCATTATTCCCAAAGTCCTCTACCACAGAAATGATGCACAGTCAGAATTTCACCCGGATCTTTGTTTTGTCTCTGGTTCCCCTCCATTCATGGCTCTCTAAACAGAGCTTACACTTTGTTTATCCTTCGCCTGGGAGTTCCAGCCTGAAGAACACAGGCATTGACTGACAATGCCAGCAAATTAAGACTTACAAACTACTCCTTCCCTAGTTCCTCTGCACTCTTGCAAACAAGAAGTAAATGTGCTCACAACAGCTTAGTGCAGCCCCTCTCATCGATCAGCTGGAGCATCAAGCAAAACGGACAAACATAAATCAACACCTGCCTGTTTTTGTCTTTAATTCCAGCCTGCTGCGGACACACATTTGCTCTGTGGATAACTACAACAATGTGTTAAGAAAGGAATGTATTCAAAAATTCAGTGTCAGGCTGATTAAACAGTCACAATCAAAAGGCTTTTGTTCTGTTTTTAAATGGAAAAAAAGGCGAATTCTCCAAAAAAAAAAAAAAAACAAGAGTTAAAGTCAGTTCATTCTATTGCAGTGCTTCATCACAGCCTTGGTTTTTTTTTATTATTCATTACTGGAGAATGCCAAATAGTCTGAGCAGCCCTTTTGCTTTGTAGGAATCTCTGCACCTGAACATGATTCATAGAGAATAATCACGGGAGAGTACTGATGTCATACAAACCGCATCAGAGCTGAGGCTCCGTCCAATGGGTCACCTCTTGACATATAAACTGGTGAAATCATTATGAAGCGCAGCCCCTCGTTTTTCACCGTGGCTCTTTCATGTCACATTATAATATACCCTGCAAAGTTTCAATACCGTTGTAGCATCTGCTTTTTGCAGCAAGTCATGAATTCAATAGAGAGAGGTCCCTCGCTAACACAATAGATCACCTGATTGATGGCCACTCCTGAAAGAACTGCCAGAACAAAACAAGACCCTCTTCTCCAATTCCCTCTGAGGCGATGAGTTTTGTCGTGTGTCAAAATGAACAAAAAAAAAAGAGAAGAAGCTGATTCATTCTGGCCTGAAAATAGACGACAGGAGAGGAGAGCTACAACAAACACGGAGGCTTGGCCCCTCTAAAATAAAAGACATCACCAGACGGATGATCAGGCACCTAATTACGACCAACACAAAATCATATCAAGCTCCTCGACAGTGAAGTTGCTCGAAAACACTCAGAGCTGTCGTCATTCAAGCGGTCACATCAGTGATCATCATCAGACATATAATAGCATATGATTATATTGTGTGGACACAATAGCACGACTAAATGTGCAAAATTATGCAATCGGATACATTAGCATTGTAGCAAACAGCTCCCTACGCTATATGGAGCTCATTAGGCTCCATTTATACACTGATTCAGCTGTTTTCAGTTCCTATTCTTAGTGTAGTGTATTAGATACTGTGTTATATATTGTTAATTCATTTCAAATCAACAGAACTGAGTTTATTCCATCTGTGCTCTGTAAGGTCATTATGTTTTTGGCATCAACTGCCACCAAATGAAATCAGAGCATTTTTATAATTTTCCTTAATAGCAAAGTTTTTGACAGAAAGATGATGTTATTATTTTTCCCACAGTATTTAGACACTTAGTTTTGTTATATTAAATATGTCACGCTCTCTTGAGGCTCCCCTCTCCATGAATTTCTGTGTATCTGTTCACTCCCAGCGAAAATATTAACACCTCAGACAAAAGAGCCCCTTCTGAAACTGCTGTCACTTTCCTGAGAAGAGGCCAAGGTCAGAATCCATTTCATAATCAAAACCTGGAATCGTCTGTTCAGAGAAATTGAATAGACTTCAATGTCATATAGACAGTTTGTCTCTGAAATCCTATCTAAGGAATACGTGAATGCTTTTTCTTTCCTTTTGTTGTTGATTTCATTCAGTATTTTTTTTTCCCACTCTCTCGTGGAGCTTTTCTTTGTTAGCCCTGCAGATATTTTCAGGCTGCCCTGCAGCTCTGTTCATGAGCTGTCGCTGCAGTTTGTTGTCATTATTTTTATAAACTGAATAAAGTAGCATTATTTTCATTTTAATTAAAGCATGCCACCCAGGCTTTAATAAATATACATTTCACAAGCCCCCGTTAGAAACAAGTGTTGAAGACTAAATAAGCTGCTCTGCTGAGGTGAATAATTAATACATAAATCTGGGTCTTCCCTCATCTCACATTTGATTACTTCGCCCTCTGCAGAACATTAAGGAAACCAGTCCTGCAGCCACTACTGTATGTGCTGCTGTCACGTCATTCATCCTGGTGAAGTTGATGCTCTTTGCTTTGCATAATTGACCTTTGAGTTGCTCAAGGGCAAGCAGCTCTACCTCGAAGCTAATTGGTTGAATAGTTTGACATTGGAGCCAGTTAAAAGCTTGAGAAGTAACAACACATGCAGATATAAAGATAGGTGTGACCTCTGCCAGTCAAGACTGACGACGTGTCAAAACACAGGATGTTTCAGGGTGAGTCAAACAGCTCTCAGCCTGTCTGTGCTTCTCTGAAATAGGCACAGCAGCTTTTTAAACCACTTTAATGGGATGTTTCAATAATACTAATCCCTCTGAGAAAGAAAGGGTGTCAATAATTGAAATCTGAGTTTTAATTTCACAATTTACTCTTAGTAGTTGCCCAGTTTCACTAAAACAACAGTTGGGATATAAAGCCAGAACATCAAACCACAATGCTACTTCTATTTTTACTACAAAATCACAACAGCATTTCATCATTTTTAACACTTTAGGTAATCCAGACTTTCATTCTAGTGTAACATCTCGTGTTGCCATGTGCTGAAACTCTATTTAACCACAGTAAATGAAACAGAAATCCATCTCTTCCCACTGCACCTTGTTTACTGCTGCACTGGAGGGGATAGTTTTCATGTATCAGTATCTATGTATAGCGTGCACAGCTGATGTATTGCTGTATACTGTATCATGTGTTTGTTGCCGTTGGGGATGAATAAAGTTTATTGAACTCAGATGTTTTTCTCTCATTGCTCATTGTTGTCATCTACTGTATGAAGCTGCTTCTCCTTGTTTTTCCTGCTCATCTCATATAATGTCAGCGGATTGCAGACCTTGAACATATCTGGTTGTCTCAATAGTGCAATAAATAACTGCTGTAAAGCTACAGTGTGAGTATGAGATTGAGAACTTATTGTAATGATGTGAGATGATGTAAGTGAGATATACAGTGTGACCTTGGACAGGTTTTAGTCTCCATACAGGGATGTCACAATACATAGGCAATGATGAATACAATTCATTTTGAAAAATGAAATATCTACTGTGTTAATGCTGCACCTATGATGATATTATAGAGGCAGAGGTCAGACCTTGTGGATCTTTTGTCCATTCATCAATTATGTGTAATTCCTCATAGGCTTATATAGTGTAGAAAGCATATTAACAATTTTTTCAAATTGGTCCTGTTATTTATTTACTCAAGAGGATGTTAAAAGTGGTGTGGCATAATTATACAGTGTATTAGTGTATATAATTCTTATAATTCTTCTTATATTTGAAGATCTGACACCTGCCCAAAGTGTTATACTTCAATCTTCTAAGGCTAAGTTTTATCCTAGTACAGTGACTGTCCATGTCCTGCAGTAGGCCATTGTCCTCTATGTTTCATAGCACATGGATCTTTCAGATACAGCCAGGGGTTTAGAGTGATGTCAGCACTTAGTGGGCAGTTGTGCAGGTTATTGTTCATACTGTAAATATGATAGTGGCAGGGAAAAAAAAAGCAGGGCCATATTCAATATATGCCCCATATGCTGCAGCCTGCCAACAGATGTGCCTTTTCTTGCCTTTTTTTTTTCTTTTTTGCATTTCTCAATGGCATGACCACATGTATTGGTTTGAAGCCCCAGGGCCACTCATGAAAAAACAGCCTTTAACTCTGTCATTGACATGGAAGAAATCAGCACACAGACAGCACACAGAAACCGCTTTCTAGGCACCAGATACATTGTATTTATGGTGAGGATGTGAGCTGAATACATCCTCGTCTCACAACGAATCTTTATAATTATACCAAAGACAAAAGACAGGACAAATAAAACACACCTGACACAGTTGGCACTAGCGCGAAGAAGCTGGATCTGCTGATTGTGAGTCAAGCTTTGTGGTGGAGCTATTTGAGCTTTAAAGTGGAGCTTTGTCTCTTCATGTATTTTCTTGTCAAGGGCCACATTATTCAAAGTTACCCATGAAGCAATCAGCCAGGCTACACTTGGCTGTGCTGAATAACTTCTCTTAAAACAGGAAGCTTTTGCCCCACAAGGCTATTCATTAGAAGAAGGGAAACCTCTTAAATCAACGTAAGTGTATCACATTTCCCTTTGACAGGATTCTTCATGACACGAAGTCGTGCCGATACCTGTGCACCTGGTGTGAGTCACTCTTAGTTTTTTTGTCCTGCTTTGAGAGGGTGCTGTCAGAGCCCCACAATGCCAGTGAAAGCAGAAAATCCTCCAGACATCATTCTCCTGAGAAGTTACAGTGGGTGCTGCTGCAATTACGTAAGCTGATGACTAAGATGTAGTATCATAGATGTACATAATGAAACTGGTGGAAAACAAATCCAGAGATTTAAATTAGCCGAGTTTACAACAACAAATTCAAACCTTAAGCCTCATGATTGTCTAAATATGTCCATGTCATGGCAAAAGCACAACAGCAATAAAACGTGATTGATGATTAATACACAGAGGGTGGTAAATGCAGAGCAAACACCTCATGTGCATATACCAAGTCGTGAATAAAGATTAACAAGTAGTAAATGTACAAGTCACGCCTCTGAAGCTCATGGCTTCTACCAGTAAAGCAAGATGACAAAGCTCATTAGAAAAAGGCCCAAGTCATTATCAACCTCTTTGACTTCATCATCTTCAGGGAGAAAGAGACATAAATAAACATGCCATCACTCATAGCAAGCATGAAATTATGCTAACACATTTACATCTTTGATTAGCAAATTAAAGTTCAAACTAAAATATTTTAACATGGCAGATCAACCAGAAAACAACAAAGCCAAGCTGGTTCCTGACAGACGAGCAAACCTCCTGCAACATGGACAATGAAATGTGGGAGAGGCTGCAGGTGATGTTCAAAAATCATTAATCTTTCAAAAGGCAGTGAGAGAAATTCATCAAGTTGGCCCCTTGTGTGAGAGCACTGACTGTTTATAGATACTCTGTGATCACACACTGTTCCTGAGTTACATACACAGTTCCATTTGGAAATAGGCTACTTTATTTGTGATTTTCCAGATCCTGTAGTGTGACACACACACACACACACACATTGGTAGGATTAGACCATGATTCTGAAATGAGTATTTCTCTTCTATAATACATTCTCCATCTCAGAGGCGACGTCTGTCCACATACAGGCTTCCTTCGCCTTTTAAACGGGGAAGAGCTCCATCGTAAACAGTAGGAGAGACACGGCCCAAGGGGGAACCAGGATCTGATACAACACTGTTGGGACAAACAGGTCCGTGGTGCAGTGCGCCACTGATGTGCACGAAAAAACAAGCACGTCGCACCACATGTGCACCACTACAGTGTCACTTTGGGTTGTGAGCATGCATGATGTGCATCTACATTGAAAGTATTGCGTTTATGCACGCAAAAAGACGCTACATCTGAACAGCCCCCCATGCACACACACATGCTTTAACCAAGGTGGCGGTCAAAATCACCCAGGCGGCCTGCCTGCATGCAGCCTGATGTCCGACTTCCCTCCGTGCAAAATGCCAAATTCTATCCTACAAACTTTGCAAACTTTCTATCCTACAAACTCCCGAATTTTTCAGGACGTCTGGTCACCCTGCCACAGACTGTGGTCATTTTTTTAGTTCCATTACATGTTCAGCAGAGGAAACTCTATCTGACCTAATCAGGAGATATCATATGGAGTGCAGGAGTCGCACACAGGCCACAGTGCACCGAGGGCTCAGTCTCCACTGTCAGGAAAAAGACACTTGTGGACTCTGACCTATTTTCTATCAATAAATTTGAAATGTTGGCTAACCTGGAGACCCAGTGGACCACACATACCTGACAAGAAGACAGAGAGTCCTGTACTGAAGCTAATCCAAACTGCTCATCTGCTAGTTAGTCTGCTAGCTAACTGATGTTTGGCAAAATCCTTGTTATGTACCAGTTGTCATGGCTTTTCAACACTGCAGCCACATCTTAGATTCCACAGCTGTCGGCTTTTGGCTGTCAGCAACCAGCGTCCACTCAGTTGTGCCTCTTTGGGAGAAACTAGCATGGGTGAATTTTTCGAACCATTGCAATGCTTTCAATAGACATTTACTGTGATAACAAAGCATCTCAGCACAGTTTATGCCCCACCTTGCACAAATATCCAACAAGCTGTCTCTCTGCACCATGTCTGATGTGTTTAGAACTGACCTGACTTCTCCACTGGATGTTTGTTCCTCCTCAGACCTGTTGTAAAAATACACTCCTATGATTATTATTTGAGCGTTCTTTCCTGCATAAGAAGTGGGGGAAGAGGGAGAACTGGGCCTGGAAGAACATCTCTGCTTATTTCCTTATTGAGAATTTCTGGATCAGACCTTCAACCTCTTTCACCACAGCTGCTATATATTTTTCTTTCTATATATGAGTTGTTTTTGTGATATCGACAAGCTGCTTTATCAATTACATGTGAGAACCTGTTTCACTGAGAGTACACGATACACATTTGCAGACTGTTCAGGTCTAGAGATTGATCTACACAAAAAAAGGAAAAACTTAGGCAACCACTGTTTTTTTTTTTGTTGTTTTTTTTACCATTGTGGTGTTTTATGAAGAAATCCATCTTTTCACCTTTGTGTATTTCCAACATGTGAAATTAGATCTAGTCCTGAGGCCTATTTTTTTCAAATGAACAGTTTAACAGACTGAAACACTCACAGGACAAAGCAATATTCTGCTGATGTGCACTCAGTGACTGACCCCAGGTTTGTGTATTGAAACCTGCTGCTGGAGCAAGCCAATTCTCCTGAGGCAACTAATTGGTTGCAACTCGTCATGGCAACCAGCCATGAGACTTCAGGGGAATTAGCCCTGACTGGCTATGTTGTGAGGATCAGTTAGTTTGTTTGCATTTTGCATGGATCAGCTTTTCAACTTGCAAATTGCATTGTAATCTAATCAATGGCTGGCTCTGCATATGTATTTGTAGCAGATTAGGAGATTTATTTTTGTTAGCAGGTGCGCCGAACCTTCAAAGAGCAGAGTCTGGGGGTCAGAGCTTCCAAGTCTACAGCTACACACTCCCTGAGACATGGAGCAGTGTAAGATGTGGAACTTTGGACTCAATTAAATATTCTCTGATGACCTCTGGTGCCCAAAGATAATTGAGTGGTTAAGTCAGCCGCTCCTGCAGATACCTGTGTGAGTCCCTCCTGGTGTATAATCAGATCCCACTGCTTCATTTTTTCCTCTGCCTCTACATCTCCGTCTGCCTGCCTCATTTCCTACTGTGGAGAAAAATGATCCATTAAAAAAAAAAAAAAAAACCCTCCTTTCTTTAACAAGTAATGACATTTAAATTTTAATTGGCAAATTCCACATTTTGGCGAGTTTTGCCTGCAGAGGAAAAGACTGTCGGCCAGAGGTGACGACAGTGGAAAGAAGTGAGTGAACCATTCCCTACACATTTGTCTGGAAATACGCTCAGATCCATCTAAGTTACAGTAATGAACAGACATAATGTGTGTTAGCTGTTGGCATATTTAGAGCTACTTTGACTAATTGAAAGAAGCTCTAAAACATTTTGACTTTGGTGTTGACAAAAAAGAAAAATCTCCTGATGTGAGCCAGACCTCACAAAACACAGATCTCACAGGACGTAGGATCAAAGATTGTAGATTTGCTGTATAAAGTTGAAAAGTCATCACAAAGTTCAGGTATTCAAAGGAGATGATTTAGTGTTACTGCTACTCTAACTAAAAGAGAGCGTCCAGCTGACTCAGAGCGTCCAGCTGACTCAGAGAGCAACAACGACCAGTAACATAATAATAAACTTCAGGAACAGCAACAGGCCTCAATAAATCAGTGAAGCCGGTGGACATCTCTGTCCATGAGTGCACCATGTGTGTATTATGGTTGTGTCCTGTCAGGGACGGCTCACAGGAAGCCACTGCTCTCCAAAACAAAATGAACCCACACATCAAAGAGAACCTATGACTGAACAGCTTCAAACAAAGAACAATCACCTTTTGGAATGACCCAGAGTCGAGACCTTCATCTTCACTCTGAGAACATGTTGTTGCACTTCTGAACTATCCAAAACTGCTCCTGACCATTGGTTGCGATGGTCCAACCAGCAGCTACTGGGAGAGCTGGTTTGAGGTTTTTGTTGCTAAAAGAGCTTCGACCAGCTGTTGAATCATTACTTCCTTTTTCCACGAGCACAATCAATGGCTAATGGCTGTGTTCAATAAAGACACAAAGGGTTGGCACAGTTTGTGTGATGTGAGCTTGGGGTCAGTGTCTAGATCTCTGACATAGGTCAAGATCAGTTCACATGTTATGGTCAAAGCAGAAAAATCCACACACACTGTATTTAAGCATCTCCAGTCAGAAAGTGTGCGTGCACAGTGGTGTATTGTAATAAAGAACACTTAACATATGATCATATATTCTCTGCCACTAAGTAGATCATTTATATTCTTTAGTTTAGGTGCTTCAGTTTTGATGAATCTCCTCTTGTCATTCGTGTATATTTCTCCACATGGCCTCATTTAGTTTGGACATGTAGGTCAGATCTTTGGCGTCTCAATTTGGGGAATAAGACACTTAACCATGAATTTGGCTGGAAGCACAGGTGTGTTTAGACATGAGATGCTCCAGCATTATTTGTTTTGAATTGGAAACAGTCTCGGCGATGTAGCGACGGAGCAGTCCAGCCGCGGCCCGGTGGCTCTGCTGATGAGGATTGTTTCTGACAAAGGGTCATTGGCTCTGCATGACGACAGGCATGCCTGTATGTGCTGATGGGCCTCCTCTGGCACAGCTAGTCTAAATGTAGACTGGCACTGACACTAATGTACACTGATAAAGCTGTGAGAGTCAATAGTCAGGGAAGAGAGTGTGGGGGTGGGAGACACTGGATTCTTAATTTACCCCATTTGTCCCATTTGTCAGAAGCTGGAGCTCGTGGTAACTGGGTTGATGAATCATTCTGAATGTGGACGAGCGCTCCCCTCTATAGTCAGTGGGCTCGAAGATTTTTAACAGGTAAAAGTTCATTTCATGGAGCGCTTAATATCTAGGGGGCAGGGAAATTTTAATTTCAACTGACATATTGATGCTGGGTGAGATTTGACTCATCCTGTGAGGCATTTTCTCTCCCAGTAAGAGCAGCAGGCTCATGCATGATAATCACCAAGGACACAGGCGAGATCTGAGATTTGGCCTGAGGACAGTTTCTCTTCATAGATACATGTCAATACAGACACTGCAGTGGCTTAATTGGCCCTTCTGCTGAAGAATGGTGGCATTGTTAATGTATAAAATGTGTAAATAATAATGAGTGTTGTGATGATGAAGAACAAGCTGATATGTTATTGAGCAGCGTCACTGTGGAGCCCATTAGTTGAGAATGCGTCTGTTTTGACTAATAATACAGCCAACAGGTAAACAGCAGCTTACCTTGATGTTTCACTTCAATTATTCTTAACAGAATTAAGATGAAATTAATTCATACATGTAGTGTGCTGTCAAAATAATATGAATATCTCCACACAGCAAACTAGGATAATGAAAGAAATCAGCAGAGTAATTTACCATTTGGGAATTCAGCTCACACAAGGAGCTATGTTTGATTTTTGAAAATCTACAGTCTGGATTTGCTGCAATAATAACCCGAAAACAGCGAACGTTTAGAAAAATGGCAAAGCTGTGTCTGTGATTTATCACTGGACGACAGGACGTATACGCTGCGCGTATACATGCATTAACATGGTGCAAATGTATGTACACTACAGAATCATGTCCTTGAAATCTATCTGTCTGCTCTTGCAGCCACGCCCAGTTTGTTTAATTGTGGATCTGGAAGGAGACGGTTCATCACAGTCTGTTTCATGATCATCCAGCTCCTTCAGGAAAATAAAAATTCAAAGGGATTTTTTTTTTTTTATTTGAGGCCACAACAGAACAAGACAAATTGTCAACAAGCTCATCTTTGACCAAACACTTTTCTGCTGCTTTTCCAAAAGCCAAAAATGTGCACAGCCAACACACGGAAACTGCTTCACACATTTTTCCTCGCTCCGACCAAAAACAACAGCAACAAATAAAAAAATAATAAAAAAGGTCACTCAGAAACAGTTCAGCGAAAGCACTGATAAACAAAGGGATGAAGGGGATGCACACACTAACTCCCCTTCGGCCTCTCTTAAACCTCACTGACATGCACACAAACACACACACACGTAGGCACACACATTTCTCTGACGTTGGGTAAATGGTCACAGGGACAGAGTATTCCCAGTAGGACTTTGTAGATGACGGTTGTCAGCACTTTTCTCACCAGAGGGTTTAGGCCTTTCGTTCTGCTCTGGGATGGCTGAGTTTAATTGGAGAACGCTAATACGCAGCTGGATAGCAGAGCTGCTCATGCCATGCCTGGCTCTGAAAACGGGAGGGCGTGAAAGCAGTGTGTGTGTGTGTGTGTGTGTTTAATTTATATATGGTGTGTGTCTGTGTGTGTGCATGTCTCCAGCAGCTACTGCAGGCATCCCACAAGATTCCGGCAAATTTATTCATGGGATCCGTGTAGTTTGTTTATGAGCCGTCTCATTTACAAAATAATAGGCAATAATAATTTCAGCAGATTGATCCTGGGTTAATCCAGATAATTACCAATTCATTATAAATCCACATTTTCTGGAAATAAAATTGACTTGTTCTGTCCATCAGCAAGTGCTGCACCCAGTCCATCAGGTTACATGCAAAACATGTTCTATCAAAACGGATAAAACCGAGCAAATAAATGTCCGAAATCGCTCTGCACAATGAAAAAACTTAATTGGAAAACGTGCTCCTGGCTTCTCTTTATGAGTGTGACATCGTTAGAAGCTGAGAGGTGTCGACAGAAGAAAACAATATAAATAACAGTGTGAGTGTCAGTCAGCGTGTGACAAAAGCTTGATCTGGGAGCAGAGATGAAGGTTTTTGGGTCGTTTCTCTTCCATAAACAATCCTCTCTCGGTTTGTAGATGATCAATGGAGACTTGTCAGGTTTTGATTTGTGCTTTATGACTGATTTTACTATTTTCTGGACCAGATATCAAAGGGATGAAGATGTGTTCAGTTGTGACAGATTTATTGTTCTCTGTCTGTCTGTGCTTCTCAACTCTTTATGAGAATCTAGTCTTTTATTTGCTTTGAAATACAAAGTCAATACATGTTGGCCATAGATACTGTTGAGCTAGGTTTTTTTTAATTTTTTTTTTTTTTTTAATTATATTTCTTATTGTCTAATGTGGTTGAAACTGCATTGGAGTAACCCTGTATTTTAAATTTCATAGCAGGAAAAAAAAACTCAAACTCTGTTTTCTTAGTCATCCTGTCGCAGACATCTCCCATAAAGACAATGACTGTTTGGTTTAAACTAAACACAGGGATAGTTATGGTGGTTTTGTTGACATGTAGAGTTGAGTATGGTTTCGAAGTCAGTGATTTAGTTCTGGTTTGAGGCGGGCTGGTCGTTATGTTGATGGTGTTGGTTGCTGGCTGCAGCTCAGAGACAGAGACAGAGACAGAGGGTAATGTATGGTAAAAGGTTAATACCCAGTGGATCATCGTCTAAACACTGAAGACTTTTGTTTTGAAAGTCTTTGATTCAGTTGTTGTTTCAAGTCTGGCGAGCGGTTTCAAACCACCTCAAAGTTTCCAGGGTTGAGGCCTCCCAGTGGAGACCATAGAGCTAAAACACCCCTGGGAACTGGGTTACATCCCTGTGGCACTGTCTTTGGTTTAGGAGGAGGAGGAGGAGGAGGATGAGGAGGAAGACGTGTGCCTGCTTCTACATGAGTCCACCAGCCGTTCACTTCAGACAGTGAGTGTGGACAGCATGAACCTCCACATGCATTATGCTCTCCTGTGGAAAAGCTATGCTGTCAGATGACAAGATGGAGCTACTGAGACTTTATGAGAATCAGAAGTGGCATTATGAGGTGGTTTACACAGAGGCACTGGCGAGGACAAAGGTTCACACCAGGGAACAGGCAACAATTTAACAATAACATCAGTTCATTGATTTTTCTCAGCTGCCTGTAGCCCCAGTGAGCCAGGTGTGCACACTGTAGCTGTATTCACTATATATATATATATATATATATATATATATGTTTTTGCACAGCACATATATAATATATATATAATATAATATAATAACATATATATAATAAGTATTTAAAGAGTCCCACACAGATACCAAATTCCTAATCAAGCCTAAGCATGGCAACACAGAGCCAGGTGTTAGTGAGAAAAACAACACATCTGATCTATTCATTTACAAAAGCGTCAGTTTCAGTGCGAATGTTCAGTCAGCTGCCGCATTATGAGCAAACACAGCTCATTGTTGGGAGCGGTTTTAAGGCAATGGAAAAAACAGCATGAGCTCATGTCTGAGATGTGAATGTGTCTGTTGCTCTAACTTCATCTCACTGGTTTTGGTCATGGCAGGAATATATCTCCAAATTAGGAGCCTTGTGTTTCGGATGGTGCTCCAAGTGAAACACAGTGTCATCTTTAATCAGCTGTTCGTCGCCTCAGAGATAAAAGTGGAGGAGAGAAAAAAACAGCAAACTGAGAGTCACAATGCAGAAAATCCAGGCAGGAAGATGACAGGAGTCATCTCAGGACGTCTACTGTTAGATGACCAATGAAAACACCACCAAGTGAAGAGGGAAAACATTAGCAGCCTCTTCCTGGGTAATTATCATGGAGCTGCAGTTTAGTTTGGAGCAACATCAACACTCAGAACAAAGTAACAGTATGATTTTTTCTTTAAGTGAGAGGATGATAACATGTTTAACGTAACTAATTGAATGGTGAAACTCATCATGTATAAGATGGTGGTTGAAAACCTAACAATAAAAATAACTTTGTGGTTAATCCAGCAAAACTTCCAAAAACAAACCCACATTAGGAATGAGTTCATATGCTAACAGTTGTGTTTGTTGGCATTATACATAAAGAGAAATGTATTATAGCCAATGTTTTTTCATAATGCTAGTTGTTGACCTCTCCTCCACATTTTCATTCATTTCAAGTGAAGCAGAACACAGTATCACATCCCATCAGACCACAAGGCTTAATATTGCTGCATGATCTGGTGAAGTATCTAAAGTAATTATACTACGTATACAGGAAATACTTGTGTCTGCCTGATACATAGAGTGCAGCAACACCTCAGACAAAGCTCCATGTTAGTCTGTTAGCAGCAACACTCCTGATTATAAGCACCTTCACCTTCAAAAAGCTTTTCTGATTGTGTCGTTGATTAACCTGAGCTGATAAAAGGCGTCTTTTATGCTTTATGAGGCTGAGGGCTGCAGAGTGACAGTGTTCAGTTCTTTGCCATCAAACCTGTGTTTAACATGAGGGTAAAGGCAGTCTTTCACAAGAGCACATTTTTTAAATCTGGGAATGGGAAAAATAAAAACATTCCTAACAGCCATGACCATGTAGAATAAAACAGGTTATTATAAAGAAACACTCTTTTTACAGGCCTGTGACACAGGTTACGTCACATTTTAATAATGGACCTGGAACTAACAGCCCCCACTGATCAGAGAGGACACCCCCGACCAATTAACTGTTCATTAACCATTTCATCTCTGCAGTTTAATGCCTGGTGGTACTGGCCGTGTGTGTGTGTGTGCTTTCCCTCACAGTGTTTAGTTTGATACATTTTTACCATCCTTTGCGTATCAGCAGCCAAACAATTAAAAGTGAGGAGCTTATTCTGATGGCAGCTGAATTTAATGGTCTGGTCCTGAGCTTAGTGGCCAAGAAAAGCAGACAAAAACTAATCGACTCAAGAGGCTGCACTGTGCCGGTGACTTCAGCTACAAAACCTGTCTGAACATATTAACACCAAAAGATGAGGACTATAATTATAACTGTAAAAAAAAAACACATACTGATATACATAAAACGATTGCAGGCACAGTCAGATCCTTTTTCGTTTTCCTTCAGAGATTGCACCTTTGATACGACATAGCTGTGATATGAATCCTCAGATTTTACACTGTGTCGAATGCAGTGACATCACACACCGCACGAGGTGCTTTGGTAAACTCACTTCTGAATTTACAGCCCGTGAGGAACATATTTCAAAACAAAAAATCCAACCATATTTAATCTTAGGAGAGGTTTGACAGAGGAAACGTTGTAGGATTCCACTCTGCGGCTCTGTTGGGAGGAGAAAAAACGAGACGGCCATGCATGTTAAAAGCCTATGTGCCATCAAAGCCCCTTGGGCTACAAGGGGCTCTTTTAGCAAATGGATGGCAACAGCTGCAAACTCTGGGCTGTTCTTAATGTGCACGGTGCAGATGTCTGCACTCGAGTCCCACAGTCTGAGACAGATCTGTCTGCCTCTACACTGGGCCTCTCTTATCATATCACTGTAGCTTCATTAAGCACTGAACTCAATATCAGCATCTGGCTGACAGTTTTTGCTCTCCAATTAAAGGAAAAATCCACAAAAAGCTGCTGTAATATCCATCAGAGACCCTCCTTATGTGCTACATGTATCCTTTCATTCATCTTGTGTTAGGCTCATAAAATCATTATCAGTATATGACACCAGGACCATTTCAGCCTTGTGCAATAACTAATCCTCAGTGGTGGAAGCTGACGGTGCCAGAAATCATTTCTCCTCCATACCTATGAGTGGTATCATAGTAGTAATATACCAAGTTTGGAATATAAGACATATTTGATCTTATTTGATTGTGTTTAGTTAGTTTTTATCATCACATCTGTGTCACGCTCAGACACAAACATTGTTGCCCGCAATGAAAAAAAATCATCCTCCTTCAGCTCTGTCGCCTTTTAATTCTGAAACCTGAAGCAGCAGTGAGGAGCTGTGTGGCTCGGTCTAATGGCTGGGTGCCTGAACACACTCTGACTCTCTGAGGGTTTGGCCAAAAAACGGAACTGGCTCTTGGAGCAGAGCTACATCTGGATTTAAATATTATTCTAACAAAGTCTATCTTTGTTCAAACTGAGGAAAAGTTTATTTGCAGAACAAAAGTCTCACAAGTGATACAGCTGGAGAATGAATCCAAATAAGAACCTACATGAGGCGACAGGGACAAACCATTGATCAAGGCTATTGGCAAAAGCACTGTTACTTCAAATCAATTGCACGGCAATAAGAAACATGTTGCAGACCTGAACCATACCACCATCAGATTACACACATCTATCCAATCACTGAACTGGGACAGAACATCATTGACTATTGAACTTATTTAATGCTTAAAACAAATACAAGTTACTTCACTGGGTCATCACAATTGAACAAGAGATTTTTAACACCCTCAGAAATATACATTCACATGGCTGCATACAGACAATTTCTCTCTTTTATTTTTCTTTCCATAACATCAAAAATCGACAAATTGTATGCATCACCCCTTTTGTATGACAGTGAAGCCGCTAGTGGCGCTTTTTAAAAACGTACCGGAGGAGCATTTTTAGGTGGGACTTTGGAAATAAGCTATGTGTCAACTTCATCTACTCATCATCGAGTCTCTAGGTTTGCAGTCAAAATATATTTTACATGAACAGGATCCCTACGCAATTGTCCCTAAATAAATCCCGACTATAATCTCAACCGTATGTACAGTATTTACAGTGGAATGTTGAACATACTGAATACAAAAAGTAGATTAGGATGGAATGAAGTTACAGTCAGTATTACAAAATAGAAACTCATAACACCCCGACAACATGAAGACAATGTTTATATCTACCAGTATACAGAACGTCAACTCAAATCTGACACGTTCTCTCTCTCTCTCTCCGACATGTCTGAGAAGCAAGCAAGGCAGTGGATTTTTAATGGATGCAGAATAAAAAAAAAAAGAGCAAATGAAACCTTAAACTTGTGCTTTAAAAAGAAGGTATAGAGTTGGTCTTTGCCTTGGGCCAAAGATGTTTTTTTTTTTATTATTTAAATGTATAAGTTAAATCTCTTTTCATTGGATTAGTTTCAATTGTTGTGCTTAGAAAAATCTGAGACGTGCGACCAAGTAGCAAAAGTCAGATCTCTTTAGGACTCTTTTGGGGGGAAAAAAGTGCTGCATTACCGTTTGCCATCGATAAACTTTAACTTGGTAATGAAAAAAGCTTTTTAGGCGATCGATTGATTTAAAGGTCGAGTATAGACGAAGTGTTAGTATCATGCTGGAGCTCAGATGGAATAAAAATCCCCACTATATTAATTAAAATTCACTGCAAGTGACAAAAATCTAAAATAAAAACAGAATTATTCTGATTTATTTCAGTACCATTTCTCGTGTTAATCTGAGCGTGAACGAAGGAGCAGCAACTGTTCAGACTAAATCATGTCTCCTAACTTCAATAGGCACTGAATGCAAGAGTAAAATATAAAGACATGCTTTTCACACCCTCGTCTCTATGCTGCGACGCAAACCATGTAGAAAACTAAAGGCTATAAAAAACCTGTAATTTACTTTGCACTTTAAAAGCGGCAGCCCTGCCACTTGTCAATCAGTCTTCCCGCCTGTTGAACTTTCTGTGACAAACGTCATGTATCGCTCTTTAACGGTAATAGATACATTACACAGAAAGAAACCGAACAAACTGATGAAACTAAATTAAACGGAACTGAACCTTTAATAACAACGTGATTATTTCCCATTTCATGATGTTAATTTGCGTTGAAAATACAATGCAGTTTGAGGCTCATGATTAACATGCTCATCTAAAAACATACAGTAGACAAGCATGGACTGTAAAACATTCACATCTCCTGCTAACAGAGAGATCTGCTCTCAAGGAGATGTTATTTTTTCATCTTTATTTATATATATATATATTTATATATATTTATATACTTTTTTATGTGTTAACTGCAATATTGTTGCTGGGTACTGTGTGCCCATAAACTCATACCGCTGTCAATACTGACAACACTGACAAGTGCTGTCTTTTGAGCTGCAAATGAGGACAAACGCACTGGAATTGATACAGAAAAAATAGCAACATACGCACTTCCACTCCCACACAAAAAACATGCATAAAATAAGGCTTAATACAGTATTTATATTGTTCAGAGCCAGTCAGATATGTCATTTATATCCATGGATTTACTCCTCTTTGCTCCTGTTTTATCAGATTTTTCACATTGAACTGTTTTTTTCTAGTTTGAAGCAAATACATTTTGCTTGATTGAGTGATGGCCCTCAGTGCTGAGGAGATACACAAGTCGTTTGCTATGCTAGCATCCACCGGCACTTGTTAACAACGAATTTAAAAACAAAACAAAACACACACATACATAATGCCTTCCGACAAGGTCACTGTTCTCCCCGTTGACAGATTCAGATGCCAACATCAGTGAGGGAAGGACAACCAACCATTCCTTTACAATCCCCCAAACAGTGAGTGAAATTTGTTTTTCAGAAAGAAACAGGAGATGGATCGAAAACATCATGAAAGCAGCAGGTGACTTATTATACTCCAGCGTGGTCACCATCATATTTTGATTTCCCTTTACATGTTTTAAAATGTTTTTTTTTTTTTGTTTTTTTTCTTCTGTAGGTGTTAATAAAAGCATCACTGTGTTGACATTTCCCTCCTCCCTGTGTCCTTTGTGTCCATAGGCGATTCCTCATAGAAAATGCTGTTGGTGTGAGTGGGGGGAGGCTTTAGCCAATTCTTCAGTACAAAGTCACACAATTATAATGAGAGACAAAGTCAACTCCCCAGACACGTTTCTCTGACATCCATTTGATAAAAAAAAAAAAAGAGTTAGAACAAAACATAATCATGACAACTCAACACACATACACACACACACACACACACACACACACAAAAAGAAAAAAAAACACACATTTCATTATAGTGGTAAGATTTAGAGCTCGTGTACACAGGTCAACCTGTTCAAGTCAAGAGACAATTATGACATTTCAGAGCATTACTGAAGGTTCCACTGTGAGACTCACCAAATCTTTTGGACGTGATTGTGATGCACCACTGAAAAAGTAGAAATTGTTGGATATGACACAATTGCAGCCCTGCTGTTCCGATTCGCTGACGTGGGAACTAGTTTAACATGATAGAAAACTGAATACACTTAATATTTATCTGTTAGTGCCATGTCATTACGGCTCAGTAGACTGACGCCCTATCAGTAAAGAGACAAATCAGGCAATATAAACACAAAGGGTTGAGAAATACTAAGCATGTCTTTGGAAAAACAGCAATAACATATCTGCCTTTAATGCTGTGAATATACAAAAGTGAATCATTTCGTGGACGCTAACCCCAGTGAGAAACTATGCAGGTGCTGTATGGCGGAATTATTTTTTCTTTCTCTGAAACATTTGACCACAAAATTACAAACACTTACAACTCCATCTGTAATTATGTCAAACATTTAACTCTCAGTCCTCTGGTCACTTAAAAATCATACAAAGAAGACATAAATGTAACAAAACCTCAATGGTAATAGAAAAAAAGCACAAAAAAAAAACAAAACAAGAAAGGCAGAAACAAATCGTACATCCAGTGTAGGACTTTCACAAATGTGCTCAGCAAAACCTCAACCTGCAGTTTCTTTTTATACATTTAATACATTTATAACATGAAAAAAATACACAAAAAGAATAACACACCAGAATTAATCAAGCAATCACCTCCCTGGCCTTGTGGGCCAGTGACAATGAGTCCTTTTACATACCTTAGTTTTTCTCTTTGCCCATTCCCCTGATGGAACTGACACCAATCTTGTGGTGCTGAGAAGTTGATGTTGCTAGCACTTTAAATAGACGCTTGATTTTCTACTAGAGATTAGTTGGATGGGGTCTGATGTGGGGGGGAGGGGGATTGGTCAGGGGGGGAGGGGCTGTGACGGGTGCAGTTTGACGAATGGGAGGGTGGGGTTGTGATGGAGGTGAAGGGTGCGGTGGAATGCAGGTGGGGGGACAAACGGCTGTTTGGTTTGGTTGTTTCATGCCACTACACATACCACTCTTTCTTAGAAATGACAGAGCCGTCGGTTTGAGAGATCATATCATCAGCTATCTCAGGTTCAGGGTCGTACTGGAAAGCGAGAGTCCGCTCGTCATAATCTCGGCTCTCTCCTTCATCCACAGTGAAATAGGGCCTCTTCAGGTCCTCTGCTTCGGCGTCAAAGTCGCGCTCACTCGCCTCAAACCCTCCGGGGCCGCCAATCTGGGCGGGTTTCTTCTCATCATCCGAGTCATCTGGGTACTGCAGGTTCTTGGGGATGGGGGGGTGGGCAGGCAGGCCGCCGGCCTTGCTGTACCCGTTACCGAACACATGCTTCTTGGTGCTGTAGTCCCCCTTGAAGGTGCGCTGGCGGCGGCGCAGGAATACAAAGAGCAGTGTGGCCGCCACACCCAATAGGACTACTCCCCCCACAGCGCCCCCGATGGCAGCACTTGGATTGTGCTGCTCCGCCGGGATCTCATGGCCCCCAGGTATTGTCGGGTTGTTAGGGAATTCTGGGTAGGAAAAGACAGATGGAAGGGAGTGTGTCAGTGCTCTGGTGGGAGGAGGTGCATTTGTGCAGGTGCAGTTTTTTTTTTTTTTTTTTTTTTTTTTTTTAGGAAAGATGAAGTAAGGGAGACAAGGACGGAAAAGCAAAGGGGAAAAAGGAAGGACCTGGCCCCATCACAAACCCCCCCACAACCCCAGAAGAGCCCTTACCAACAGGCTCAGGCAAGGCTCAGTCATAAACAGTCACATGCAGCTTCAGACAGAGAAAGAATGAAATTAACGGCCAGGCAACCACACAGCGCCATCAAAGAGAGAACACAGTGAGTGAAGCGTTGTCAGCATGCATTAACCATCATCTCTCCTCTGATTGGGAGGCCAGGCAAAATGAAACACTTTCATGAACAAACTGTGGAAGAATTATTTCACGTGGCCTTTCAGTTAATACATTCAACTCTGCAGGATTTAGACACATCCATGTAAACATGTTGAATGATCGAGTGCAGTTAAGTCCAGCATAGAGTAGGAAAACACGACATATAGCCAGCTTCGGTCGTCAGTGTCGTGGTCATGAAATGAAAAGAGGACTGTCAGAGATGATTATCAGCAGCCAAGCATACGCAGCCACAATGCATCAAGAGAGCTGATAAACATGAAGCTCTTCATTTCAGGCAGGAGAACAGACGGCGAAAAATAGCATATGCTTCCAAGAGAAAAGTATATACTATCGAGAAAAAACAGCAGAGAGAGAGAGAGAGAGAGAGAGAGAGAGAGACAGAGAGAGAGAGAGAGAGAGGGGGAGAGAGAGAGTGTTATCAAATGAAGTAAAGATGTGCTCTAATCTACCACAGAGTGACAGAGACTAATGGCCTCCTACAGACAAACAATGACTACAGTGCCAGAGTTGGAGGGCTGTGATTTTCCCTTGCAAATTCAAATTGAAAGATACATTTTACCCTCACAGCTGCAATGGCCATACCATATCTGGAGCTAAACTGCCATCACATCCACTCCACCACTTTAACATAGTCACAGAACATAGTCACACAAAGATAAACAACACTCCTGACAAAAGCACAGCCGTTGCTTACAATAAAAAATGTCCCTTACATACACAACTTCACTTATTCCCTTAAAAACTAAGGGATAAAAAAAAATGTACAAAGCTCCTTCAAGTGCTGAGACGAGGGAGACTTTTATCTGAAACGTGATCAAAGCCTGGAGCTGCACAGGTACTGCTCGTCTAGAGCTGCAGAGCAGAGGCACATTTAACTTCAATGGTAAACGCTGAATCCTGAACAGGAAGATGGGAGGGGAAAAAAGCAAACAATGCAGTTAGTTACGCCATCTACTAAAGAAATGGCGAGAGATCTTGGCTTAAAAAAAAAAAAAAAAGAACAAACGAAAACAGAGAGAGAGGATGAGGCTCACACCTCAGGCAGTGCATAAACCACAGGCTTGTATGCACAGTACGAGTGGCCTTTGGAGCAGAAACTGAAGATTTACTGTTATTGAGACCATTTGTATCTACTGTTGTACTGCTTTGTTACCGCCCCATTAGGATTCTCGTCTTGCTAGCACACAGTAGATCATAACAGTTTTGATCAGGTGATTTCTCCAGGAAACATCTGCACTAGATAAACATCTAATGAGCCCTGGAATACTCAGGCAGCATACCTCATGGCACACCTTAATCTTCACAATTGGGTTTTAATAATAGTTCGCATAAGCGTGATTAACTGCATATGTGCTTTATTAGTGTTGCCCTAAAATATGACATATGGGAGATATTGATGGGAAAATTTTCTATATGAAGCTGGAAACTCATTTACATAGACACTGATGATAATTAAGGCTAAATGAAGGTTTATGTGAAGTTCCTTAGAGATATTAAATTCCCTGTGTTGCTGTCAAATACAGTCAAATCAATTGAAAAACCTGCAAATCTGACAAACTGCCATCAGGCAAAACAAAAAAGACAAATTCCCCACAAAGACAGAAGATCATTTTCAAATTATTACTCCAAACTGTTGACTCAAACACATCACACTCTGTGAGAGCTGTGTTTTAGTGGGAATGATGAATCTCTGGGTATTAATCTGGCGGAAAAGGATGGTGCTGGGTTAAGTAAAGATGCCTCTGAAGCCTGACACTCTGTGTTAATTACAATGGCACTCATTCAGTCCAATGGAGGGACCTCCCAAACACAGTGGCTCTCCTCAGCTGCTCTTCCCCTGCACCCTCTCTCGCATGCAGGGCCGACAGCAAAGCTCTCCAATTTCTAAAGCGGTGCCGGGCACAGTCTCAAATATCAGCTCAGGTTTTAATCTGACCACCTAATGGGATTATTCAGACACCGGCCTTCATTACACACATGAATGAGAGAGCAGAGCCAGGTCACCCCAGCTCGAGAACACATCCTCCCACCAAGTCCAAAGAGGGGTGAAAATCCAGGGGATTGAAGAAGAGGAGAGAAAAGGGAGAACGTTCTCCTGTAATCCTCTCCCTTTACCACTCACTGTCTTCTTCTGTGAGGACCTGTTTCTGCTCCCATCAGTCCCCTCATTCAATCTTAATTAGGGCAGCTTTTTGCTTTGCATTTCTAAGGCTGCAAAGAGTCAATATTTGCCACTTGAGAGATGAAAAACACAAGGCCAGGCCATTAAAGTTACCAAACAGTGGCAATAAATGATGATGCAGCGAGCCTTCAAAAGCCATCTCCATCCCCTCCATTTCTATAAAGGATCAAGTGACACCACCTCTTGACACCAGTATTTTAAGAATGTGAATGGCAACACTAATGATTTAAAAATATGTTATAGTTCAAACAAAACGCAGACATAAAAGCGGTTGTAAACATTCAGGTATTTTTCGGGGGTTTTCTGTTTGGTGCATCACCTCCAGAGGAAGCCTTGGAAGTTGCCGTGCTGAAAACAAGTGTTTTTTTTTTCACATGAGTTAAGATGTTGTACTAGAGGGAGAAGTGGTGGGAGGAGTGCTGAAGTATTCAGATGGCTCTACCTGGGTAATGAGAGGGTACATTAAAAGCAGCTGAAGAAGCTCAGGAAACGCCAGGAAAAGCTCATCACATCTCCTCTGTGCAATGGTAGAAACACACTGCCTTCATTCTGCAACTCCAAGAGGCGTGTTGACAAAGAGGACTGCCTGCTCTTAGCATGTTTTCCAGCACACTTTTGTTATGATCTCAACCCACTTCGAGGTCACATCACAACACCACCTCCCATTCAGTGTGTGGGCCCAGATAACGAAATGGCACAACAAGATTCCTCTGTTTCTCTGGCGTTGTGGCTTTGTGGAGGACACGTAGTCCATGAATGTGAGTATGTGAAATTAAGAGTGTGGCTATGGTACAAACTAATCACATTACAGACGCACTAATAATAAGACACATTTGAAATGGTTGGGGTACGAAGGGGTGTTTGACAGCACGGAGGAGGAAGGAGGCGTTGCACCAGCACGCCATCGCTACCGGCAACACCTGCCAACAGACAGATAAAAAAAGAGCTCAAAGCAGCACAACAACAGTCCTGATACTGTTCCAGGCAACAAAAGGCAGTGTCTATTAACACCACTCTGGAAATATGCAGATAGTACGGTAACCTTGAGTTGCAATGACTAAAATGTACTATTGAGATTAATAGGCGCCAAGACGGGCTATGAAAGGCTATAATTCAATCCAGGGACATGATAGATTTATGCAGGTAATGACTAACATGAAATACTGCAGCTATTCAAATTCTGTTTCCATGCTGTTTGGTATTGCATTAATCATACTATTTTGAACGTTCACATCTGACTTGATTGAGTGGATGATTTACTGCATACAAACATCTTAGTGACAAAATCAGTTTCCTTCGCAACTCGATGATGAGTGTTTTCCCTCTGACTCATTTGTGTAAAACACAAGTGACTCTTTAAGCGGAAAAAAAAGAAAAAAAAAACGAATAGGACGGGGAAATAACTTGTGTTGTGGAAATGACACACTAAGGGCTTGCACGGAGACAAATACAGACTTTTGTATTTTAGTGTAAGCTGCAGTATAAAAGAACGAGCAACAGTAAATATTCAAAGATATTTAAGGAGAGGCACATCTGAGGCAGAAGTGCCTGTAAAGTAGAGGAAACTGTTTCACAACTCTGTCCTGCAGGTATAGTTTCTGGGTGTGCTCCAGTCGTGTCTGTACATGAAAAGAAAAAAAAAAAAAAAAAGAAAAAGACGGAGGCTCATTCCTGAGTCTTAGCGCAATCACTTGGACAAGGTGTTATGACAGAGGCTGGGAAAATGAGAGAGGATTTCAAAGAGTGGTACAGGGTGTGGTGTTTTAATATGACTAAATGAGGAACACGTAGCAGACAACAGAAGATGAAAAGGAAATAGAGGGCTACTAAGTCGAGGAGTGGCAGGGAGGAGGAAAGAAAGAAAGAAGATGGAGAGAGTGCCTTTGAGAGGTTGAGGGAGTGACAACAGTGAGTAAAGGATGATATAATGAGTGAGTGAGTAAGGATGAGGACAATCGGGGGGGAGATGCATTAATTCAGTGATTCCAACCATCCTCATTACTCCCCTGTCTGAAATTGCCAGTGGTTGTGAAGTCATGGAAATATAATGCTGCCACAACGAATAAAAGCTCATCACTGACAGGGATTCATCGTGCTACGAGGGGAGTCGACATTGAGGCAAAGCTCTTTTTCACCCCATCATGTATTGCTTTGCTGTAACCACCATTGCTTTCTGTTTGTCAACATGTTTGTTCTGATTATTTCATGGCAGACAGGAGTTTATCTTGCATACAGGTAAACGCCACTCGCACCATTAAAACCTCAACACTAGTAATTTAAATTTCATTTCCTGTAAAAAGCCAACGGATAAGAGGCGCCAGATGTCCCGGAGGAGATAACACTGTGAAGTACTGGCATCAAAACACAGGTGACATCATCTGTGACATGTTGTGAACATGCAGCGACTTGCTGAGTGGTCCTGTCACACGAGGCACAGGCTTCTCTTTTGTTTTCATCTCCACACAGCAGAAGCAGCATGTAATGTTTGCCTTTTCAGTTCTTTTTTTTTTTTATTGGCCTCCACTTGTGACCAAGAATACCACAACACTTGACAGTGTGTGGATTACATGTGCAGTGGTTTACAGCTGAAATAAACTAGAAAGTCATGTCAACAATAAGCATGACTAAGTTGACAAATCATAGCAGAGATCCCACAAAAATATCTTGGTTCCATTTCAGACATCCCTTTGCGGCTGTAATATGATCATTTTGGGATCTGTACGAGGGTTTAACTATCATTCTTAATGCACCTTAATGAATATTTACACTGGCACCTAAATACCACTGCTCTTTTACAAATCATGTTTGCTCATAAGTCACCCTTATTAATGCATCTCCACATTCCCTATTAGCCTGTGTGTGGCTGTTGTGCTTAGCATAAGTGCTGTACAAGGCTGAAGTTATTGGATCAGCAGACATGCCGCAAACAAATGTAGATGTTAGTACGTGTTAAGCCAGGAGAGGTCGGGCCACTACCCTTTCCTTCTGCTCGGCTATTTTTTTCCATCTTGTGTTTTAGTCTCCTTGTTGTTATTTTGGATCTCTGTGTGTGTAATGAGTGAAATCACCACGCAGCATCAGCATTAGCATCATCATCACCATCATCATCAGCAGCAGCAGCAGCAGCAGCTCTGGAGCCAGTGGTCAGACCCTGGGACAGCGTCTGACCTACTTCATCAGGCTCTCAGGGAGGCGTGACAGATCCAACACCACACGGGTGGACAGAGAGGGGGAGGAGGAGGAGGAGGACGGAGGAGCAGAGCTGGGCCGAAGGGGCTCAGCCAATCCCCCTGCTCCATCTGTCTGCCACATCCCTCTCCTCTGCATATCCTCAGGAGAGAAGAAACAGCAAGCCATGCAGAAACAAATGTTAAGATAAATCACTACGATCTCAGCTGCTCTGCTCTCACATGCTCTCCCCTGGTGACATTTCCATTTCACTCCTCTAGCCGGGCTATCTCTTTTCTCCAAATAAAAAACGAGCCGCAGCCACGATGTCTTCCCCCTCAGTGCTTTCCCTGGCACAGAACAACACGGCGGAGGCTTTATGGGGCGGCCTATGGTGTGTGAGCGCGGGAGCAGCTCATGCTAATGTCTCATTTGGATAATGAGGTGTGATCTTGGCAGGATCTGAGCAGCAAGCAGCCTCTCCTGTAGTGAGGACGTGGGGGCTAGAATGTCGCTCTATCTGCCTACAGACCCGAATCCTCCTAGGTTCTTTTATTTTATTTTTTACGTCTGAACGGGAGGTTCAAGGGTGACAAGAAGCTAGCAGGGAGAGCAAAGACTGTGAATGTGCACCTGAACCTACCTGTCAGAGTGTGTCTACTTGCAGTGAGGGTGTAATGATATACAAGATATACACGTGTGTGGCCTTTGGATCTATGAATAATGCAGACGGCGCAATGTGAAAAGGCGACAGTGCAATGTGCTATAGCGCACAGATTGAGACAGACTCCACCATGACAGGCGAAGACAAACAAATTTCACATTGCTTGGGGAGCCTTTGCAAAGCTGACATCATAATGTCTCTTGTCTCTGTCAGAGAAAAGAAAGAGACAAATGGCTGCATGGAGCAGCTCTGATGTTAGTAATATATGGTGCGATACTTGTTTTACTGAAAGATGTTCTTGCCTCGGTCTCACAAGTTTTATTACGCGAGGCAATCAGCGCGATATCACGCCGAGAAAACCGACAGCCCCTGCTGTAACAGATAGAGTAACACGCCTGTTCCTCAGCTGATAAAAATGAACCACACCATCAACACCTCAAGTTATTTACAGTTTTGCTGGTGTTTGTGGAGATCAGCGAGGATGGACTGGGAGTGTTTGAATAGAAAACACAGGAGAAAGTCCGGTTTTGAAGCATTCCCGCAGATTAAATTCTATTGTAAGCCACCACGGTTTTGGATTGTTCTGGGGGTTTGGGAGCCCCTGCGGACCATAAGCTGAGGTTGCCATGAGAACCATCATGAGCTCCTTGTCACAACATCTCGCTTAAGTCCCATGAAATGGTATCATTATGTCCCTAATGTGAAGTATTTCTTGTTGAAACATGACGGCAGGGAATCACTCCTAAGTGTAAAACAGTAGGCTGCTAGAGAGGAAAGGAAGTTTAATTTGATAGGACAAGCTGCAAGGCATGGCTGTTGTAGCTCAAGTGTCCATTTCATTGGATCTTTAAACCAACCACATCCTTAGCTGGTAAAATGTTTGGAGAAAGGGAGCTAACCAGAGAATGGATTTGGAAAAAAATATCCTGTAAAATGTGAATTAATGAGGCTGATACCTGTCTAATAAAAGGATAAAAGTCTACTAAATGTCTAATTGTAGCTATGTAAATTTAGTGCTATAATCTGACAACAGTAAAAGTGTGTGTTAGACAGCCAGGTCTAGTTGTAATAAGTTTTATGACAATTATAACATCTAATGTCAGCTCAGAGCAACATCTCCTGCACAGTAATTTAAATTTATGCTGAGACAGCTCCCCCTGCCACTGCCAACCTGCTGCTGCTTCCCTGCCAAACTGGTGGCAAGCATTTGGAATCATTATATAGACATAGCTAATGTTGTCAGCGATGGACTCATTTGCTTGCACTGGTTATGTGGAGATGGTCAAATTAAAACAAGATTTGGTAAAAAAAAAAAAAAAGTGCAAGAGTCTATATGGGTCCATTTTGAAAGATATCAGTCCCTGTCACTACCACTGGTGTCTTTGCATATCACCATATGGCAGGGCCTGGAGGAGAGAGAAAGTGACAGGCAGTGAACACCACGAGATGTAAACAGCCCATTTCTGCAATCCACTTTTACCTCTGCAACTAAATTCTGAAAACCAAACCCAGCGAAGCATCTCCATCCGTCACATGGAAACCTTTATTTATTTATATTTCCATTGGGCTGCCTATGTTTTATTCATCTCATTTTCACCATGTGGTTATGATTTTTCTTTTCCCCCTCACCTCTTCTCTCTCAACTTCATTTTCTCACACGGGAAGGAACTATTGCTTGTTCAGGCGAGCGTGAACAGATGCCAGCGCTGGTTGCCCGTGCTTACAGAAGGATCCATCCTCACGCTTTCTTGCTAAATTGAAGAGAACACTCCCACTCCATCCAGTTTAACCCGAGTGGTAAAGCCCTGTAGCAAAGCTGACTGCACCTCTGCTCTCCAAAGCAGTTCGGTGCCACAGCTCCGACAAAGGAGGATGAAAGTCAGTGCTGCTGGGCCAGAAGTGGAATCACCAAAAGGTTCACACACTGGCTGACCCCTGGAGCTGATCTGATATCACCACTCACAGACGATCCTGCTAATGTGGCAGGAATTATGCATTGTCTTTCCCTCAGTCCAGCTCTCATCTCACAGAGATTAGCTCCGTTGTGTGGGAGAGTCAAGGTTAAAAAATATCTAATCAAGTTTACAAGATTATTGGTGTGGGTAAACAAATTAATTCTGCAGTGAATGTGCTGGAGGAAATTTTCCCACATCATGTTAGCTGAGAAGTGCCAAGAATAAAACCACACATCTCCTTTTCTCAGGGGTGATAATGACATAATTGTAAGGCCATCCTGACAAAATGGTCGTTCATCATGTCTTATTATGCTCTGGGAAGAAATTTAAGATGGCAGCATCGATTTGTTTCCAGCACAAAGAGTGTGATGTTGGAGGAGGTGATTATCTTAATGAAAGACTGATTTTGTCCTCTTAAGTTGAGGAGGATCTTTGAGTAACCGCACTTCTCAGCCCTCTTCCTGTGGCTTTCTCAGCTGCAATATTTTACAGGCGTCCATGTTTGACTGGGATTCCTATTAGACAGTGAAATGCTGCTGAGAATGAATCTTAAAAATAACTTTCAATATGAGCCTGTTTAATTGTCTTGTGTTTTTTTTTTTAAATCGTGGCCTCTGATGCCTGATGGTAATTAGCTGATTAATCAGATCTGACGACTTGTCAAGTTTCCCTCTGGAGAATTCTGAACTGAATTTGAATGAGAGAGGTATTTGCAAAGAAGAAGCCTATTACACCAAGTTGAATTTTATTTATATAGCCCAATATCACAAATCACAAATTTGCCTTAAGGGGCTTAGCAATCTGTAAAGCATAACAACACCTTCTGTTCTCAGAAGCTCACCTCTTGTTATAAATCCTTTCCCTTCCCTCACCTCTCACTCCTTTTCTTCCCTCAGACTTCCTTTTTTTTACCTCTTTTCCTGAGAGCAAGGATTGATTAAAACAGGAGAGTGCTTCATTAGATTCTGACAAGCGACACCATATCTGCAGAACACATGTCCTTGGAGAAAGCTGCCTTAGCCCATGTGGCTTACCATAGTTGATGCCATCTCCACAGCAAACACTATCCCCAAACTAATTGAAACAAGGTGCTCTGCTGGCCTACTATCTGCCAAGGTGACAGTTATGCAGGTCCTGCAAATCCGTCCCTGAAAACTGAGGAGCTTGATTTAAATGTGCCCTCCTTAAGTGCTCCATCAGTGTTGTTTCCCAGTGTGGGAAAATAGCTTTTCTGTGATACAAACACGTTGTCATGGACATTTTATCTTCCTGACACTGGGAGCAGGGTTGTCTCCTTGGCAGGTGTATATTGCCGTGTCAATCTGAAAATCAACTTAAAAATGAAAACAAAAAGTGCCACTGCCAAACGCATGCATAATGTAGCTAGTGGTGTTTCTGCAAATCTAGGTCTCGATGGTGATAAAACTATGTACAATGGCAAGATGAGGAGCTTGATAGCTTGTTTAGAGTAAGTGTCATATCTGCCATGGGCTCTGATAGAGTTCACTGAAGACTAAAAGCTATGATGGCTGAATGATTGACTCTAGAGACACACCACTCTCCTGGGTGGCTCTAAATGTGCCCTTTAACAAGGAAAAAAAAACAATTTCATGTTTTGCACCAGTCCAGAAATTGTCAGCTTTGGTGACTCGGAGAGCTGTTGAACAAATGCTACTGCAATTAATAGTTTGGTCACCTTCCTTTTCTGCAGACAACTCTTGGCTAGTGTTACTGAGGCCCAGTGCTGCAGCCTTGAACAGCGGCCAGCAGTGGGCTCTCTCACCTGCCATGTCTCAGACACACTTGTCCAAGACTGTTGGGAGGCACAAAGATGCTCTTTGAAGTTAATGAAGCATCAGCATCCTTCTTTACCTCCACCACCCGGTCATTATACACAGCCAATGTCAAAGCTGCACAGAGCACTTCAAAGAATTAGCAGGTAAAGCAATGCTCACCCTCAAGTTCACCTTAAACAGTTTATTCATATCATCACAGGCGATTCAATGTCTAACATGAGCTGTTCTGCATTCACAGAAATGTCTTCCAGACGGAAAGAGTTCTTTTACACGAATCTGTGGAGCTTAATGGTGTTCAGCGGCAGTGCCAGAGATTATGCTGACAAGCCCACATTAAGACAGGGTTAGGGTACCATTTCACAACCTCAGCAAAGAGCGCAGTGTATGATCCTATTGTAACATATCCATGTTGCACCTGCATGAGATGCAAGGGCAGGATGCCTCTGTCCCCGTTCCTACACACTGCTGCACCCTGCTCTGCATCCTAAAAACACACTGACAGTCGACCATAGCTGTTAGGTTGTGAGCTGTGCTGAAATTTTGACTGGGCGCCATGTTTGGAGCTGAGGCTCTGAACTGTAGAAGAGGAGACTGGCTCTCCTCCCCTTAACTTGTCACTGTTACTATGGGAACTGGCAACATGCTTTTATGGCTTCTATGGGACCCTTTGGGATTGTTTCCTAAACAGAAATTCAGGACCAACAATACAGAACCATATGTGCAGCTAGCATCCAGCTGACCTGTGATTACAGAGAGAGAGAGAGAACCAGAGAACCCCAAGTGATAAACGACACACAATACTCAGGATGAAGACAGAATTATGTCTCTGAATGAGATGCAGTAAACAGGACACAATGACAGGAAGCAAAACCTTCGGCCAACTGAGAGCTGAGACCTGCTGAACTAAATATCTAAATGAATAAATAAATAAAACAAAATTAGATTTCAATTTTGTATGCAGACAAATTGAAAATGAATACACTCAAATTATGTACTCACACATTGTTCACCTCAGTCACTCCATAAAACTATACGGACAAATGATGAGAATAAACAGAAGGACTACTGGGACAATGGCGGTGTGGTTTGTTAATTTAAGCAATCAATGAAAAAGCAGAAATAGAAAATGACTTTAGTGCCTTTGTTTCGCCTTTCCAAAGGGACACAGTGCTTTATGCCAAGCAGTACAATCTTTTGGAACACAACTGCTCAATACAAGCTGGTGCAGGGTGATTTCCTGACGAGAGATTACTTCCTCACTTTCCTGTCTGATAAGTAAAGGCTGTTCATGCTCCTTCTGAGACTTCTATTATCACACCACTAACCCTCCTACATAGGATGCAGGTACTGACATCACATTCTACAAAGCTGCTTTGTCCTAGCCAGTACATTGAAAGAGAGGAAACAGAAAAGAAGGTATGCAACGATACTGTAAGGCACAGCTGTTCACTTCACAGCAAGCACAGCGTTCCCAGAGACACAACATGAGTCAACATGCAAAGCAATGCAAGTTAGAACACCCCCGCTTCCCAGAAACCGAGCAGCACAGAGAGTCAAGGGGGGGAAAAATCTTTCCATTCTGACCAAAGCAAAACTGTGACAGTCTCCCAGTACCACACACACAGCTTGTACCAATAAGAGATCCCCTCCCCTCATTTGTAGCCTGTATGGCACAAGTCAGATCTTGTATATGTTGCAGCAAGGGCTTTGAGAGCAAAATATTGCCTCCTATGGATATGAACCCAGAGGAACCACAGTGCGTGTGTGCCAACAATTATGTGGAAGGCAGGGGGAACTGAATCAGTTTTGTTCAGCATTTTGTTTTCCCCAGAAGACAGAAGAAGAGGAGACAAAAAGAACGAGCACGCGGAGCTCAACTGCGAAAGAGGCACGGGCTGTTTGGAGAAATGTGAGCGTGATGTGAGCAAACTATGATCAATACAGTACCCTCACCTCAAACCCCCATTTCCCTTGATGTTATTTTAGGTGCTGATAATAGACCTGCTTTATATCACTCCCACGCATGCGCCTGGGTGCATAACAGGGCAGGGTGGGAGGGAGCGGCTTCTGTGTTCTCACAGTGTGTGTGTGTGTGTGTGTGTGTGTGTGTGTGTGTGTGTGTGTAGTTCTCAAACACAGAGGCTTTTTTTCCTCATCTAACCTTCCACACAGTGCAGCAGGGAGCCGCACAGCCCAGGCAGGTGGGAACCACATCGAAAACACAGGCGGTCTGCTCCAATCACCCGGTCTGTGCTTGTGCATGGATATTTGTGTTTATTTGGGCAGATGGGGGTCTGATGGTCCGAGACAACATTTCTTTGCGTGGTACTGTATTGTTGCAAGCCATGCCAGACTCACTAAATAGACAGAGAGCGGAAGAGACTGCCTCCAACAACCTACCTGTGATGTTGACATCCACAACGCCAGTGCGAGTCCCAATGCCGTTGGTGGCATCGCAGACATACGTGCCGGCCAAGTCGTAGGTCACTGGCCCCTTGAAGAACAGGGTGTTGTTCTTGATCTCCACATTACTCGGCAGGGAGCCGTTCAAGCTGTGGTATAAGAGAGAGAGAGAAAGAGGCAATATTACAGACACCATAAAAAAAGGCAGAATTGCACCAGACCACAGTGAAAAAAATCCCACTCCCAGGAGCAGCAAAGCAATTCAAAGCACATGAAAAATACAGTCTCTAGTGCCAAACAAACCTGACTGTGTGTGTGGGTGAGATAAATACCAAGAATATTTGACAGCGCTATATTTCAGCCATCATCCATCAAGTCCAAACAAAATTATGAGGACAGGGAATCCCAGCAGGTCCAAACAGGTAAGACATAGCTGATGCCTGAGGACACTGATGGTTTTTTGGCATGTGGAATAGTAAACAGACAGTGGTGGTGGGGTTGGTGGTGGGCTTCCTTCCTCAACTACAGCACAGCTCACATGGCTGAACTCAAAACTCAGGGGAACTGTCAAGAGAGGCAGCTGATCAGGCGATAAATGCAGAATCCACCAAATGCTGAGCTGTCAATGAGAACTGGAGCCTGTTTCTCCTGCCTGAGGTGTTTGTCTTCATGGTTCACCGTCTATACCGCGTTCAGACCCGCTTGTGTCCTTTGATCAGGTCAGCACACTATGAGGTCATGGATCACAAGCACACCACTCCATTCTATTGTCTAAACCCCTTTTTATGAAGCCCACAGGCTGAAAAAGAAGTATCGAATTCCGTCGCATTTGGCCCTTTCCTGTTCCCTTCCTGTCGATAAGGCTCATCAGTTGCTGTGAATGGATCCAGCCTAAGTAAAGCTGCAAACATGACAGCAATAATACTAAATAGCTCTCTGGTCTGACTGCTGGGTGGCAGTTTTGGTTTCTTTAAACAATAAAAAATGCGGCAATGACTTCTGGCCCCACTCTCTGTCAGAGAAACACTTTTAGATTCGTTGATGTGTGAGGACATTAAAAACTATGTAATGCTCCATTTATTACAGAGAAAGAAAAACAACATGACATTACACAAGAAACAAAATTAGGCATCACGCTAACAATGGCCACACATCGAGAACTCAAGCTACAACAAACAGGCTTTTAATAAGGCTCTACAGTGATGGGGGAGAGGCACAGTGATGAGTTATTTGTTAATTAATCTATCATAAAATGTGAAATACCAACAGCTGATCCATTTGTGTTTTTAAATATATTCCCCCAGGAGCATTTTCAGGACATTTCAGTATAAAAAGTTCATTTTTTCTTCCACGGGCAACAAAGTGCCGATCGTTCAGAACAAAAGTAATAAAAAGAGCTATGGTCGAGTTGTTTTTCATCGGCCACCTGTGTGATGGGTTTGCAATGGAGCTGCAAACAATCCTCAATACAGTATGTCACGATTCAATAATCAGTTACCTTGTGAGCCTCTATCAAATGCTGCTCTGCAAAGCCCAATTGATTTGCTGCAGAAATGAAAGGCTGGCAAACTGCGATTCACCACAGATTCGGCCGCAACCAGAGATGTCTGCATTTGTATGAGACATTTGAATGTGTGTGTGTGTGTGTGTGTGTGTGTGTGTGTGTGGAGCCTGAGGGGCATCAAAATGAAAGGCTGACAAACAGATTGAGAGTGATGCAGATTCTTTGATGACTGGTTGGTCTGCATATGTGCATGCATTTATGTGATGTGTGTGGATAGATGTGGGTGAGTAAAAGACTATACATCAATCCAGGCTCCAGTTTTCACCATAAAAGACCTGATGTTTTGGAGATGGCTTCAAACTTGAATACAGAAAAACACATGTGCTTCAGGCTCTAAAACCTGAAATTTCACTGTTATTTATATTCAGGTCCCAAGACAAGACAACTGATTTGAAGAGATTATATTACATTCATTAAAAGAAGAATGAAGACAGCTCTGTGGACTTCAAACTAACGAGTATATAGCATTAAAGGATGATGTCTTTTAATCAAACATCCATCTGTTTAGTTGGCCTGAACAGCTTTCTAACATCGATATTTAATGTGGGATCTCATTCTGCTGGAGTAGCCACAGTGTTTCCCTAATATGCATTCAGATTATGCTCACTGCTGCTGAACTTCCACATGGTTAATTAATATTCATGACAAAACGTAACCTGGAGCTAGTATGAAATGAAGGGGATCCTACCACACCCACAAACAAATACAAGCATGCACTGTGAAAGCACGTAATACCTGCAGATTTCCCACTGATTACTCATGTCGGGCGTCTAATTAAACAGATACAGCTATATAGTATGAAAGAATACTGCATTACTGACATCTGTAGGGAATAGCACTGAACCTTGGGCAAATGCTGAACCTCTGGGGTTGGCACGCCATGTGATCAGGATATGAATAAAACAATTTCAGTTCATTTGTGCACACCAAATAAAAACTTGTGCTCGAGCCATTATTGGAAAATTAAATATTAAAATGTTTAGTAAATGACTCCAAAATGGTGTAATTTATTTGTACATGAATTGTGCACATTTGTGCAACCCAAACAATCCATGCTTCTCACAGTTCTCACTTAACTTATTAATATGTTGTGCAATGCTCCTAACTTGAGAATTAATGAAGCAAACGTGTTTATTTTGCTCACACAAACCTGCACAAATGGTGAGCAAGTGAATGAACCACTACTCTGGGGTCATTTGGACATTAATGAGGTGCTGAATGGTTGATTCCATACTGTTTTTATTCTTTGATCGAAATTGTTTTGTCAATACTCTGATTATATGGAGTGCAAACTTCGGAGCAGTACTAACTTTATCCTGCACACTTATGTTAGTCAAAATACATATATATACATCACAGTCTGGATCATTAAGTTTATGTTTGCTATTATCTCTTTTATCTATTTCTACAGTGATCTGGGCCCACAGAGCCCTTCAAGTGTCAAAAGCAGCTGGTAGATTGAACTTGAATAACTCCACCTGTAACGACGCTGAGGTTCCCCCACCAACGCATGTAAATAAGTGTTAGGATGTCACACGCTTAGAGGCACACAAAACAGCGCCACTGCTGAAGTACTAAGAGAAACACTGACCTAGAGACAACAGTGGCAATACATAGTAACTGGTAAAATAAAAAGATGCATGAGCCTTTGTAGCCTCTGTGGTGTCAGGACTGTCTGTCCTGATGCTTTAGAACTGAGATGACCTAAATATACTTTCTAAGGGGAATTAATATGTGTGAGTTTTATTCACAGCTATTAGTGACCGAGAAAGTGAACCAATACTTCTCATTGCTGGCATTTAATCGACATGAATAATAGAATCACATTTTCAATAGAGATAAGTAAGCTAGCTAATTAGAGCAGAGTTTGAGGTAATCACACTCCAAACAGCCATAATAACAATAACACTGTCACCATTATTTATAGCAGCACCCCATATCTTCAGGCAAGTTCAACTGTATCATGCCAGCGCTGGAAAACAGCCTTTCAGTGAATCACAGGAAAGGAACATATCAAGTCTGAAACCTTAGAACACAAGTAATTGAGTTATTTGTGATAATGAACAACTCTTCAGCCTTCCCTTTACCCCACTTACTATTCCTGCCATCACTGAAAGTACAACACAGCAGAGTGCAGAATGGCCTACAAACAAACATCTCAAAAACAAACAATGTAGTTCAAACAGGTTGTGTCCTTTTTTAGTCAGGCCTGCTGTTTCAGTGCAGCTCCCCATTAACCCATTTTGAGAAGCAGCTTTGGTATTGCACTCCAAGAGAGAGAGAGAGAGAGAGAAAATCAAAGGTGTTAGGAGTGTATATGCCAAGGCTTGCTGGAAACTCCACACAAAGAAGAGAAACAAAGAAAGAAAAAATGGTGGTTTAATTGACAATTTTTTTTGTTTTTAGCTGCTGCAACAATCCCTACGAATCAGAAAATAACTGTTCTCTAGGCTCACTGAATAATACAAATACTGCAATTCTGCATTGTCTGTGGAAATAATGTAGATCTGTATCAAAGACATTAATATTTATTGTACGTGGCTACAATTTAAGCGCAAGCGCATATGTGACGCAATCCTGCCCGGCCTGTTCCGGATCGTTCCGTCACAGTCCTATGCTGACCTCCACACTGGAGCCCTGGGGAACCTTCACAACAGATTTGGCATCTCATTTTCAGTGCAGCAATGGCCGTCCTCTCCTATCTGTCAGCACAGTGCCCTCGTCTTTCTAGATCACATCTCCTCACCCTCCTCCTCTCCTCCCCCTATCTCCCTACATCTCCCTTCGCCAGCAATAAAAAAATACAACAAAAAACAAAAAAAAAGGCAAAATCTCTGTCTTGACTTCTTCCGCTGCTGCTGTGTGTGTATCTGAGTTTCTGGCCTCGAAGCTAAATCGATACATAAGAAAAAATAAAAAGGTAAAAAAAAAAAAAAACTCCACATGCCTCATTAAAATCCAACAGTGGCCCACTGAGAAGATACAATGAGGGCACAATGGTCTATTAATCCACATCCACTCAAGTCCACTGACATATTTCTCAGCCCGACCTTCACTGTGCAATTACAGGACAAATTACTATGTTTATCTCCTAATTTTAATGTATAATACTGTGATCCAAAACAATGATTTGCTTTATATTCAAAGAGCTGCACTGACTCTTTTTTTAAAATACATTTTACATCTGACATCAAAATAAAGTGAAGAGTTTGATCAACTCAAATTACAGCAAACATCCCCGTGTTCTAGTTCTAGTGCTTCCATGTCGCTGTGCTATATATTTAAATGACATAATTTCCACACGACCAATTTTCATGCTGTTGCTCAAAGCAGATCAAACCCTGGGTTATTCGGCGATTCCCAGAGGCCTTGAAAAAATGTTTGTATGTCGTCTTGGTTGTGTATTTCCAGCGATAGTCTCTGAGGCAAAAAACACTGATGTCAGCCCTGCGGTATGCCAACCTAATCCACTGCTCCTACTTTAGCTTCAGCTCTAGCCTCCTGCTCTGTGTGTCAGGGACAAGCCGCTGCCTTCTTGGCCCTCCAGAGAGCACAACAGCACTAACAATGATGCTCTTGTACCCCTTTACCTGCATGCTGGTCCTCAGACTTCAAAGCAAAAAGCCCCCAAAGCAAACCAAACCACGCTCCGTTTGCATTTATCTCCCTGTATCTGTGACCGTTAGGCAGATAAGGGTGTGTGTAACTGTTGTAATAGGCCCATTGTGCTCAGCCTCAGGTTCTAGTCTTATCTTCATTACCTGTTTTATAAACAAACAAAGAAACTGAGACACATTTCTGGTGAGGATGAAGGAAGTTTCTGTGTTTTTATCTTTGTAGATTGCTTTGTTGTGCATGTATGCATTGAAACAAATGTTTTGAAAAAACAGACACCATTAGACCGGGGCATTTTATAAAATAGCCTTCCACAACAACAGTTCTTTTCCCCAGTAAGAAATCTAATGTGAGAGAAACAACACATAACCATACTGTCTTTTCTCCAGAGCCTTAAGGGCTTTCAGGGTTTAGTCTGACTCACAGTTTCCACTGGTAGATCGTGACAGGGGGGTTGGCATCAGCCCTGCAGGTCAGCTGAACATTCTGACGGTTCAAGTACCAGTTCCCATCAAAGCCCTCGATCTTCACCTCTGGTTCATCTGCAAGGAAGGCACGTAGATGTCAGCTCATCTCTCCACAACATCACCCAAAACCATTGTTCTATCATTGTATTTCACACCAATAACCTGGCAGTAAGCTCATTACTGAACAGTGATCCTTTAATGACAAGAGATCAATTCATTACTCTCACAGTAGCAGCTATGATTACAGCCTGTGTCCTAGCAATGAGCTTATATGTTCAAAAACTGTGAATGTTAAACTGCTTACAACAAACGTTTAAAAAGTTAAAATGACTTCCACCCATGAGATCACAGCTGGCTGAGGTGTTGACCAGCTCAGTTCATTTCAGTACAAGTGCTAATATCATTGCAGCCGTTTCCTCACACCTTTAGCTCTCCTGCTGTTTACACAAAATCTGATGACTCACATAATAAGGTCAGTATAATATAATATCATGCACAACTGTAAGACTGATGTGAAGAAGTGAAAGCTGCTAAAACAAACAAACAAAAAAACTTTAGCAGATTGATTAAATTGTTTTCTCTGTGTCTCTCTCTCTCTATATAAATATATATGTGTGTGTGTGTGTGTGTGTGTGTGTGTGTGTGTGTGTGTGTGTGTCTCTCTCACACACACACACACACACACACACACACACTATTTAAAGCTTTGTGTTTTAGTATAGAATTGAAATTTTGTATCATGGATTTTTAAAAAAATACTTTTTAGTCAGACTAAGTCTGATCAGCACTTCTTAGCTTGTCTGTGTCTAGTTTTAGAATTGCTGAGCTATGTTTACAGCAGGAGCATGTTTACTGTAAACTATTCTGATCAGTGTCTGGTTGTAAGAGGACACACACCTTTTGGGTGCATGATATCGCAAAATATCAGATTAAAACAGGCTTGAATCCATCTGCTCTGAACGGCACAACAGCACATACCAGCATATAGTAACCTGAATAATATTGGAGTTGTAGGAAAACTGGCTCTTACACTGCACATTGAGGACCACGCTGTCTGTGATCTTTTCATTTCGGTATGTCACGATGCACGTGAGCCTCTGTTTGTGCGTCTCGCGGCTCGGTACCACCACATAGTTGCTCCGTACTGTCACAGTCCCGTTTTGGTTGCGGGTCTCCTGGAAAGTGGCTTCGCCCTTCAACCTGGTGTCCCATTTGATCACACTAGGGGGCTTGCCATTGGCTGATACACAAGTGGCAACAGTCATCTTGCGTTTCTGAGCCCTGGCAACAATTGTGGGCGTTGTCAAGGTCATACGTGTCATGGGCCGAGCTGCAAAAGAGGAAGAAATGAAATTAGCAAAATGAAATTAAACTCATTAAACAAAGATCTTGACAGTTTTTTCTTTCCATTTTAATCTCACTTTAATGTCTAATTTTGTCTACTTCACCCACAATCAGCCTTAGATCTGATGAAAACTGCCATTTGAAGTGAATTAAAGTGTGGGGCTGAGATGAAAACAGTGTTGTAACTCAAATCAGGCAAAGTTTTGCTTCTTTCCCTCCTCAAAGCCAAAGCAGTCGTCGAGGCTCTCACAGATGTAGAAGCTACTAGTCTACCCCCAAATGCACAGTCATCCAATTTGAATCCTTTGTGAGTTGCCAATTAGCAATCTACTTTTAGTACATCAAAAGGCAGGCTTGAGCTTGAGCGAATGCACAACTGAAGGAGATAGGCCATGAAGAGGCCTCTTTGAACGCTGCCAGTCAGTTATCTGCACACAGGTTCCTGACGCTCACTGAGCCGCAGAAGCCTAAAAAGACCTGAGAGGCTCACTGACACAAAATGGGGACTCAGAGCTAACAAGAAGCTCTGGCAACAGGGACTACTTAAGCCAAGAGCCTTTTCTTTACTGGGACTTAATGGAAAACACACCAACACTTAATTTTGAATTAAATCTCTAATCAGAGTCAGCACATGCACAACCCTTTCAAAGCTGCCTCTTTCCAGGATAAACTACATCTTGGGCCCCACGGTTTTTCACCTCCACATGATGAGATTATTCAGGCCAAATTACACACTCTAAAGTGGCCTTATTGATTTCTGTCTCACCTGCCATTTTTATTGACTGCTCTCTGTGGTGGTTTCCTATTTTATAAAAGCCATATGGGCCAACTTGGTATTGGTGTTAAACGACGCGTCACTCCAATCATCACATCATGAATCCGTCAAGGTGATTTCCATCTCAATGGTGAGCATGTTTGCTCTACAAGAGCCATGGAGACTCAACCAAAATATGGTAGTCAGAGAGCTATAGAAAACAGAGACAGACCCTCTGGTTTGAGGTGTTCTGAAGGAATTCAACATACTTAACACAAAGCCTGTGGCAAGTAACATTGAAGTGTTTTCCTTTCACCTTTCACTAAAAATGACGATGTCAGTTTGACCTGGTTATCTGATTCTGAAAAATGTCCTTTTTCTGCCTCAAGTCAAAGAGAAACAACATTTGAATGACAACTTCAACATCTTCTTACTACTACCAGGCTAGTAGTAGCATGTTTGAAAAATTGCTCCTGAAGTCATTTCAGGATGTGCTCCTTATTTTTTCTGTTATCTTGGCTTAAAACATAATTACACATTCATGATTCACTGCTACAATTACACAATCTTATCTGTACAATCCATCTTCCATCTAAAACATGGAGAAACTTCACTTAAAACAACCAATTACTGAAGGAGGCGTATAACCCTGGGAACCAAAGTCATCAGATTGTGTTACTGACTGTAGATGATTTCACAGAGTGATCTTACATCCTTCCATCTCTGTCCTGGAAAAAAACATGCACCTCCAAATGTGGCAGTCCTTATTTTGTCAGACAAACTAAGGAATAGGAATAGTTTTCTCTCTGTGGCCTGAAAAAAAATCTCATTCCTCTTCAGCCAAAAGCACAGTATATAAAAACCAAGTGATTAATGGGTGAAATGCACCATCAGAAACCGGTTTTCTCAGGCCATGAAAATTTGGCTATTAGGGGAAATAACTCCTTGGCAATACACACTTAATCAATGAAAGATGCTTAAAATGCTGGTGCAACTTGTAAAGGGTCAAGCTTTTAAAGATGTCAACTCAAAGAATGCAAAAATTGTTGTTTAGGTCAAACACACATTGAAAACCTATATAGAGCATTCAATATCTGCCTTCCTGAGGATAAATCAGCCCTAGATAAAAATAACAAACAAACTGAACGACAAAAAAAGACTTTAAATTAAACTGATACTCAGGTCTTCAAAGAAGACAACTGCTTTCACTAAAATACTGACACTTTTATCCTATAGATTAACAGCTGACAGAGATTCAGTTTGAAATAAAGTGACTGTTAATCTCCTGAATTTATCATTTCATTCCATCTCTGCATGTTTTTACCGAATACAGTGAGGTTGACCATGTTCTCCCGGTTGCCCGCAGGAAATGTGGTATACTCGCAGATGTAGGCGGCTTCATCGGACAGCTGCAGGTTAGTGAACACGATGGTGGTGTCCTCCAGAGAGGGTGTACGGTGTCCAACAGCAGCCTGCTTGAAGGTGACCCGGTCCTTAAAGGGCTGCAGGACAGACACACCTAGGGCTGGGTTGGCTATGGCCACGTTCTGTTTGGTGCCGTTGAGAAGCTTCTGCCAGGTGACTTGAGAGATCTTGACTGGCGGGTTACTGTTGATGAAAATGCAGCGCAGCTCCACTTGTGAACCCACGAAGCCAGACTTACTGGAGTCCATCTGTACCATCTGTCCGTTGCCAGCTAGAAGAACACAGAGAGGAAAGAACAAAATTGAATTACCATTAACAGGTGTCCCAGGCCAAGCAAAGCACTTCATTCAATAGCATGTGCATGCACTGAAAGTCAAGGAGTCAATTCAGCCTCCTAGGTAGTACATGCACACATGACACTCAGGCAAATTCATGGATTCAGTCACGCGCCCCCCCATATGCTAGAGAAGCACCGTCTGCTCCCTATACATCAGCATAAAAAGTCGCTACACGGTGGTGGCTGTGTGCAAAAGCTGGGGGAGCTGTTATTAACATAATGGGCACATCTATACAATCCTGTCTTTGTCCACGAGGGTGCTGTTTCTGATGAGATGGGAGGGCTGAGCGAGAACCAATGCATCACTAATGAATGAGTACAAGGGCAATGAGTTGGAGCCGAGTCATCGTTTGCTGTGCTCACCCTCCACCTACCCAGCAACACACTGGCTAGGCCCATTGTAATTTTAATTACTTTTTACTCACAAATACTTCAATGACTGCCTGGAGCTCCTATTAAAAGAAACAATGTGGAGTCCTGTGTAGGCACTCAAAACAATGAGAACACACACATTAGTTATAGGAAAAAAAACAACAAGTAATTATGCTCCTCTCTATACTATATAAGCATGTGAGGAGTTTGATAGTGAGGAAAAAAGTCAATTAGCAAAGACAGACCTTCTGCAAACTCGCCTGTGGTTAAGTATTTAATGCTTATGTTGACCTGAAGTGAGGTGTCAGCTCCCTTCTCTCTCAGGCTCATCTTCTTTACTCAGTGCATTATGGCCACTGATTAGCAGTTAACATCCCTGACGTAGATACTAATTAGACTACCTGCTTTTATCTAGACGTTAAACAATTAGCTGGTTTACATAAAATTAATGGGTGACAATTCTGATGATCATTTAATCACTCAAATAATTTATTGAGCAAATCTCCACTGGTTTCAGCTTCTCAAAAGAGAGGGTGTCTTTGTTTTCGATGACTGTAAGCTGAATATCTCAGGAAGTTTCAGTTTTGGTCTGCTGGACGGACAAAGCAAACATGTTTAAGTTGTAGCTCGGTTGATAAAATAATTGCTGCAGCTCTTCTTTTATCCACAGCATCGTTTGTTCCCGAGTGCAGAGAAACATCTACAATATTCATTTACACCTGATCTGTGGTTTGGAATGAATGCAGTCTGAACAGATGTGCCATTAAACTACAGCAGGGCACCTGCATCCTGTTGTCTTTGACACATCTTTGTTATCTCAGGCTCTGATTTATGTTCCTTTCCAGGTGAAGGCTGATGATGTCCCATTTCCTCGTCCGACAACCCCTAGCTGCGCTCATATTTACAACCAGCCGCAGCTATAATTATCTCCTACAGATAGGTGAAGACCCACAGGAAGAAAGACTGAGATTCCTCCGTTAATCACACTGGACTCATAAAGCCACCAGTGAATCAAGTCATAAACAGAGAGGAAATATGTTGTGGTCTCAAGTGGAGGACTGGGACCCGTGCACACGCACCACAAACAGAGCAGCTTTTTAACACTGAGTAAGTGCATCACAATGATGAATAATCCTTGCGTTCACAGATAAAGTTTCCACAGGGGGGGGGGTTTAAAATGTGTAAGAGGACATGAGAGATCCATTTATGTCTACTCCCACTGAATACAATATCTCATGTGGTCTATCTTCAACGATACAGGAATCTGAAGTGGAGAGAAGGGGGAGCTCCGTGCATGCAGGCTGTCAAACTGTCTAAGCAGCAGCAGCAGCAGCAGGAGCAGAGACTTATAAAGATTTTTCTTATAAACTGTAGGTAGTCATCCGAAGGACACCGGGGCACTATACATGCATGGAAAGAGGAAATGGTTGGCACAGGCTGTGGCTAGAAGACCATTAAGATGAACAATTCATTTCTTTCCATCTTTCACAGTGGGTGCACAACTCTCAGGTTGAATGGCTGATGCTGGAAAGCAGTGCATTACTAAAGAAAGACAATTTCTCTCTGTTGTTATATGCTTTCACTCAAGTACAACCTCCACTGTGTACATGAAATCATATGAAAAAACAAAGTGACAACCTTTTGCAGTTACTGAGTACACATCATCTTTCATTTCCTTCTGACCACATCAGCAAGAACCCTCTCTATAGAGATTTAAACTTGTAGGGTTCGACGATGACAGATTGATTCACTAATACAGTTTGACAGGGAGGACTGGCAACCTTGTCATCCGTACCCTGAGAAACACCTGTGTCCTTGTGCACCTCAGGGCAATGCTTTACTCCATTTTATCACAGCTTAGATTACCACTTGTGGCAGCTATAGTATGATATTTTTTGAACTAGCAAACACAATTTACTGTGTGACAACACTAGTTAAAGTTTAATCTTAAGTTGGAGCGAAGCGGGGGAATGTGTATTCAGGGAGGCTGTAAAAACTCATAAATATGTACCTGGCCAGACCTCACCTACTCCAGTTCTTAAACAATACTGGCAGGGGCTGGCTTTATGGGAAGCTGCAGCCCCTCCCTCTGTTGCTTTGCCCTTCCTCCTTTGATTCTGATGCTCCCCGCTCAGATTGCACCAAATAAACAGGAGCTCACGCAAATGGAATCCAGAGGAATAGGCGTAATTATGCAGCAACAGAGCCCAAATCCCCTCCGTGAAGGACCAGGGGCACCCACGGGGGACCCCTTTCACTCAAGGACTGGATGAGTCCTTGGCTGAGCACACAGTAAAGCTTTAATTATAGACTACACCACAGAGCAGCAAAGTCATAGAAGAACAGAGCCACATACATGCAAGAGGCATTTAGAAGGTAGGTTTTGTGAGGGTCATGAGAGCCGGTGGTACAGCGAAGAGAGGAAGGGGAAGAAAGATAGGCAAAGTAGTGCAGATAAAGAGCTGATGAGAGGCAGACAAAGAGGAGGGTGGAGCTTTAGGGAGATTTGTAGGTGTACTGCAGGTTTAAGGATGGCCAATGTTGTCGCTTGCACTGCTGCTGCTGCTTTGTTCTGACACTGACAAGAGGGTGACTGGGGGACAGTCATGCTCTAATACACCTGAGGCCAGACACTGGCTTGATAGTCGCCAGTGGAGAAGGCAGCCCCGTTTCTGGAAGGAAAAGCAATGGGACGAACAAACAAAGCAGAAAGTATGCCCAAGCTGGCAGAGTATAAAAAAGGAAGTGGTCTGATTCACACCAGGTGAGCTGACTTGGATGAAGGGGGACATAAGGGGCACTATTAAAACAGCTGCTGCACCGTCTGTCCCTGCACTGATAGCAAGAGACTCCCACGGCCTGTTCACAGAACTATAATAAGATCTTGCCCGTCAGGCAACAAGAAAAAGCGTGTGCTATGTGATGTTTGCGTATGGCACACTGGACAAGGCACTGGGCAAATAAGAGGCTTCAGTCAAATGGCATTCTCATGTGTTGATGTTATCCAGATATCCAGTTTTAGTTTTTAGTTCTGATCTCAAAAGCTGACGGAGTGAAAGTGTTTAAATCAACATCAACATCAAGTGTTTGCTACCTAAACTGAAAAAAAAACTAATGTGAATTCGAAAACATGCGTGATTCCTCTAGAACAAATCAAAAAGAACTGAATGAGAAACTTAAAATGTTATATTTGCTTTCTGTCTTTGCTGCACAGAATGAGGAAAAAAACAAATTAAAGTTTTGACACCAAATACACAGCATTAATCCATCTCTTTGTTCCCAGATATTCCTCTGTGCAATGTTAAAACAGACCTCTGTTTTCATATTGAACAATAACACCACCATCAAAGCCTAAATTGAAAACCAGGGCTCAAACCCCTAAAGCCAAGGAAGCTTCCATTCCATAAAACTACTGCTATTTGGCAGCTCATCCCATAGTGGATATGTAACACTATTGTTTTTTTTTGTTTTTTTTTTGTTTCAGCTAAACTGGCCAACAACCAACAATATTTCACAAGACAATTACTGGCTTGTTTACCATCACTTGGGCTATTCTCATCCAAGAAATATCCATTTGAGCCTGAGTCAAATAAAGTTCAACATTATTCACCTCTTGCTGCAGCGATGTGAGCAAGGCAAAGATTAAATAGGACTGAATGCATATTTTACAACAGGCGCTCATTAATGTCTTCTATTTAAAGCGGCACCAGGCTACTTGGCACGCTGTCAGTCCCAAATGGCAGCTTCAACATCGCTGTTTGAAGTATGAAGACTTCAAAACCTAGAAAATGTGTAAAGTGATGTCATTAAACTGCACTCTTCTTGGACTTAAATGTCGCCTTCTCGGTAGCTTCTCGGAGTGGAGATGAAGAAGGGCTTCAATTTTCACTGGACCGAAGCGGTCACTTGTCAATTCTGGTAAAAAAGAGAAGATTTCATGATCCTGTCCAATCCCAACGCAAAGAAATTCAATTTAAGGAAATAGGTCAAATCTAAAATTCATTTTTGCACAGAGAGAGAGTCTCGTTGCATCCACTTTGTGACTCAGGCAGCTGAAAGAGGAGTATCTTGGTATAAACTTCTTGCCAATTGCAGCTTTGAAGCTTATCACATGAAGACACATCATCTCCTCGTGTTTGATATGGTTACTCCATTGTTACTTAAGTGGGATGCTGATAGATAAAACATGGCTTCAACCACTTAGGATAATGACTGTTTAATGTAGTCCCAGTTCCCACGGCAATGGCACAGGCCTCTGAGCTCCCTTATTCATGACCACACATGGGGTGTTTAGGGGGAGTCCAAATTTTCTGTTTCGCACAAACACAGACAAAACCCATCCATTAGTTATCCACTGATTTTTTTTTCTGCTGCCTTTGTCATTCAGTATTTTGGAGCTCAACCAGTGTCATTCTGCTAACAATACATTATAAAGACACACAAGGGCTTCCCAAGATGCTTTATAAAATATCTAACACTGCAACATTTAGGGACAACTGGGAGCAGTCTCAGTGTGCTGCAGGCTTTAATATATCCAGATTAAGCAGGAACAGCCATATTCTATGTATAATGTTGCTACAGGTAGACTCTGGCCTGCTTTTTGAGATGGATCAGTGGATGTCAGAGAATTTTGTTTTAATCTACACCCAGACACTATTTGGTAGTGTTTCAACTGGGTCTCCTGGGTAAACAACGGTGTACCAGCCAAAGTAGCACTCTTTACCCTCTGTCTCCCCCAAGCAAACATTCAACTGCAGAGGCAAAGCGAAACCTCACTGGAACAGATGGTTAGTAGACCTGTTACTAATTTTCCACTATCTGGTTCAAATTTGAAATGCTCTTTTGTACAACAAACCCGTTCATTGAGGAGAATATAACATCTGCTGCGCTGTACATGTTAATGATTATCGGGAATATTTATTATGTTAGGCATCTTCCCAATCTGGAATAGCTCCACAGAAAGAGCTGTGCATTTCATTTTAACTATTCCCAATGGCTGTTTGCTGGGGGATGGTGGTGGGGGTGTAATGTAGTGACCCAACGCCACAGCACAACAATCGTGTGTTTTCCACCGGGGATCTAAAATTACAACTTTCAGGTTGGCAGTGCGTAGCATCGTCCAGTCAACCGTACACACTAACCCTCACCTAATGTAGCTGCATCCATCGTTTATGAGGCAACACGCGGCTCAGAACACAAGCCCACACACACACACATACACACACGCCCCTTGAGCAGCTTTAAGGCATTTCAAATGTCAAGGGGATGCATCAGTTCGCCTGTAACAGAGCTTCTCATCTTAGTTCAGCTGGATAATGATTCATCCTTGAATGAAACAGTGGAACACACTGCAACTCCATTTTGTTATCAGACAGTTTCAAAGAACCCAACATAGATGAAACAGCAGTGTGTGTTATGCCCCTTTTGGGTGGCTCTCTGAGTTCAATATATACAGTGGGTAACAGTGCCTGTGGATTTCCTGTAATTAATGCTTTTTATTCTGTTCTAATAGGAAATATGCTAGAAGTAATCTGGGATTTTAGTTGTCTTTGACCGCGGCAATGACAAATAAAGCTGGGCCAAAAATAAGGCTTTTGCCCTGGAGAGGGAGGGATAGAGAGAGCAAGAGAGAGAGAGAGCGAGCAAGAGACAGAGAGAGAGAGACAGAGACAGAGAGAGAGAAACAGAGAGAGAGAGAGAAACACAGAGAGAGAGTATAACACGTATCAAGTGTAAACACAGTATCAGAGAGCTCTGACCCTCCTCCCTCCCCCTGCAGCTTAACTAAACAAGGCCACCACGGTTTCGGCTCTCCAATGCAAAGTAAACAGCGCTGACGTTACCTGACCAAATGGCGAGATGACATCACTCACTGATACCAGATAGCAAGCAACTGTCAGTAAACAAAAGGCCAGGTCCAAGTGAAAGCGAGGGAGAGTGTGCCCCTAGCTGGTAAATCAATGACTGTCAGCGTTGACTGAAACTCGAGGGGGAAAAAAAACAACACATGGAACAGATCCAGGTATCACAAGTATCTAAGAGCGATCTCCAAAATATATGGGGGTGTAAGAGCAGTAACAGCTGTATAATAATACATTTTATCAGACAAATCTCAAGCCCAGACACAAGGGAGCACTTACACAGACCAGACAATTAACAAAGCATCTCATCCACTCAGTGGGCTCAGCATACACAATATGTGCTGGTTATTTTTCAATAATGCAAAAGTTTCCCTGGGCTTTCAAACGCAGGCAGCTGTTCGAAGATCTTAATAAGAAAGATATGATCAATAAATAAAAAGGGGCCACAGGCATGTGGCAAAGTGATGCATTATGTTCTGGTCTCCTAGCGGGCGCAGGTGTGGACTCGGTGCTCTCAGGCGTTAAGGGGTGGGGGTTACATAAATGTGATGTAGGGGATTTTGGGGAGTTACAGGGGAGAGTAAGCAGTGAGAGTGACACGCAGTGGGTCAGACATGGTGAGCAGATTACAGCACTCAGGATATTAAAGTGGAGGAGAGACGATGCTGCAGGCAACACACCTCCCATGGAAATCTCAGTATTAGCACAGGGTGACACAGAGGCTATGTCCACAATTTTTTGAGTCAACATGTTGGTACGAATACACAACTGCTGCAGGGGCATGTTGCTCCTCACACCTTTAGGAGGGGCAAGACCTGTGGCAAGGGTCAGAGCAGCTTTGACTAAAATTCTTTAAGGGTACAACACAAGGGAAATTAATTTGGCGCAAAACTAACTTGGAATTAACAGGAACACTGCAACCATGTAGTCAGATGATAGGAAAAAAAATATTTGCTGGTTCACCTCCAGAGTGTGACAATTGTTATTTTTCCATCTTCTGAGACCCTGAGAACTTTTACTTGACTTTATTCTAGACATACAGAAGAAAAATCATCTGAAAAAAATAACGGACAGAATAACTGGTTAGAAAAAAAAATACCTCTGGTTACGACAGCTGCTTCTTTTGCTTGCATGAGTCAGTATTAATGTTGTTTTTCAGAGTAAGAGCCACAAACCTCGTCTCTGAATATGCATTAGACAATGAAGCACACAGGATTATCTATAAGAATAGTCTTGGAGGGGGACGTATAGAACGGGGGTGGCTCAGTCTGAGCCAGCATCACAGTAGTACCCTATACCTCTGCTAAGCACCCAGTAAATACAGCATGAAACGCAAAAAGTCCTGCCAAAAAGTGCTGAGAAAGAGTCTGGCCCTGGACAACCATGCATGACAAATCCTTCTCTCACACCATCTGTTCCATTGTCCACAAGTAAAGATAAGTCTTGCATAGAGTACAAACACTGAATACTATGTGATTATGCTCAGCACTTGTATCGGATACATTATAAAACATTGAGATTTCAAAAATCAACTATAAAACAACTATTCGGCTGAAACATGATGATCAAATATTGGCTCAGCATAAGGACAGAGGTGGATGTGTGATGTCAAGCCCTCTGCATTGTCAGTGAAAACAACGTCATACGGGTGTAAATCCAGACAGCCCTAGCAAGGTGACCTTTAGAAATACTCAGTGAGAGCAGAGGATATTGTTTTTGGCGTCTGACCTGTGTTGACCTTTATTGGTGGAGTTTTTTTCTGTCTTTTTTTTTCTTTTTTTTGACAAAGACCAGCTGATATCTAGCAGCCTTGCAGGCGTGTAGAAGCCTTTGGGGGGTAAATTGGTCCAGTATGAGCTTGGAGAGAAGCACTGTTGCATGACCAGTGGCTTATTAAACCGAGAAAAGAGAACGTACAATCAATATTTGATTAGAGTCACTTGTGATTTTTTCAAACATTTCCACTGTGTGTTATCGGATCGGCCTCCATAGATTTCTTGAAAGAAATTAGTGTTGTGCATATCATGCATTTTTAAAGATGTGTGGAAAAAATAGAAGAACTAGTTGTCATCAAAGTGCATCTCTAATTGTGGTTGGGACATAAACAGGACAGTGGGGGCAATGTGCACACAGCTCTGCTTGTTGGTGTGCTGCACCAAGCTATTTTTCTCCAGCATTTCTGGCACAGGCCATTTATATAGCAGCTTCATTAACATATAGGAGAGGGAATTCACACTCCAACTGGAGTGGGCAGTGGGCTGAAGCCCCAGTCTGCTATCAATTAACAAGCACACTTAGTATGTGTCTGAGTCACGATCGCCATGGGACTCGAACAAACGGTGCGCATTTGCTCCAAATAAGTATTGTCACAATAGCAAATCTTTAGATGATTACCAGCCCTCATATCACTTTGATGGTGTAAACCAACAACATCACATGCAAACTGAGAGCAATAAAATCTACTCAACAGTAGCATCAACATAATACTGTAACGAACCAGTCATCTCTCTGCACGTGTACCAGGAATTAAGTAGAAATAAACACGATTATGAATTTTGCCCTCCAGTCACATCATTTAGGCATGGATTAGTCTCCTGTTTTCACCACTGAAGGAATGAATGTGCACAGTTACTTAAGCTGATAAAGTTAGACATGCTATACTAACCTGATTCCTGAACATGTTATCTCATCTTGTTATTTCAACAATTTTGCACATCAGTAATGCATGTTGATTTTTAACATGCAGTTTAACTGTGACACTCCCTACACACAGCGAGAAGGTTTCAGGGTTTTTTTCTCCAAGATGATTTTGCCCCGAATCCTCTGGAAGGAGGGGTACAAAAAGACAAGATTAATGCTAAGATGTGGCAAAGATTGCTACATGGGAACATGGCACATTTGAGCATAAATGCTGGATTCCGACCTTTGCCAAATTCCCCTTTTTCATGTGTGTTTTGATCATAAACCTCTATGAAATGCAGCGGTTCTAGGCAGAACTCCGAGACCAGGGCTGAACCATTTCCTAAACCACGACCACAGCCTATCTTTCCAAGGCGAGCACGGCTCCATGTTCCACATACATATAACCGTTGGAATGCTCACCACATCTCAGGACCATGTTAGTATTCTGCTGCATGTGCTTTCCAGCTGTGTTAGAGTATTGTCTTTCCCACCAGTCTCCGAGCTCCATCATATACAGTACTTTCTCACAGCTCAGTACATTTCCATACAGTGTCTTTCTGTACATGAAGCCAATGCAGGATATTATGAAATATATTTGATTTGGCTCAGATGTCACACTGACACCACATCCATTTCTCTTAAATGACTGTTGTACGTCTACATGATGGTAAGAAAAGAATAAACAATGTGGGTCAATTGAGTCAAAAAAAATTGAAAGACTTAATGCTAATATCAGGGGTAGCAATTTTCTAGACAGTTATCTTTCATTTTTCTTATTGTGACAGTATGTGATAAAGGAGAGCTTTAAAATAACATGAAATACCAGCACTTAAACGTCTGCACAGATTGCACTAGGCTTTCAACAGAGGGGCAACTGGCATGGAGACACAAGTAGGGGACCACAAAGCCACAGAAAGGGGAAAGGAACTGCCTGAAAGCTGAGTCGGGTGGTATGACTTACTCCGCTGGGGAGTAAGTCTCCGCTGGTTGTTAGATGTCTAACAATGTGTATTGACACAGAGACCCAGCACACAAAAGCCATTTGGTGAATTTTCAAAGAGGTACAGGACAGGCACTCCTGAAATGTGACTGGAAGGAGAGAGAATGGGAGCAATAATCAATCATAGGAATCAAAAACACAAAACAACTGTCTGGGTTTCTCTCAAAATCATCTGAAAACACCACAGTGGGTGGGCTGCGGGCTTGGGGCATAAAGAATGTCAGGAAATGAACTCAGCTTTGTAGCTGCCGCTATAGCTGCTGCTGCTGCTGCTGCTGCTGAAAATTGAGGAATGGGATTCAAAGCATTAGGGCCCAGGGAGCGCTGAATAAAAACAAGTAGTGGGCTACAACAATCACTTGCTATGAATCTCAATGTTTCAGTGTAAAAATTATCACCAAGGAGCATCCCAATAAAATGAACAATGATGAAGAGTGCTGCCAGTGACTGGAGATAATTGTGTGGTTCAATGCAATTTCAGTGTGGCCAAATTGTAACTGTGTGACTGCTGTGTGACTGCAACACCGACAGCTTGTGCCATTAACTGCAATCAAACCGGCACCGTAATTACCCTCAGTGTTAAAAGATATTCTGTAGTTAAACTTCATGCCAATTCAGCCTCCAACTGCAGGAGGATGCACAGTGAAACAAGCAGGAATGGGACAGGTTCTGGCTCGCAGATGAAACAGAAAATAAAAAAGTATTAATTGTGTGTTACTATTGATCAGAGATTCAACAACTGGATTAGGAGAGTAACTAACAGAGAAAAAGTCTGTTCAGCATACTATGCTATGCTATCTCTGTCAATGATGGTATTGAAGTCAACCGACTGCTTTTCGTAGCCACAAACAAACATTATCCCAGAATGCCAGATGAAATCAGTCATGAAAACACCTACACTTTGACATTAATAGCCTTTGAAATCTGCTGACAGGGTTTAAACTACTGCTGTAGCTGCCTCAAACACACCGGGGCCTGACCAGTGGGAGCCCAGAAGAAATAACTGTACACTGCATGTACCGGGCTTTTTTTCCTCGGGGCTGCAGGAGCATTATTCAGAGCTTTTACCCCCGTGTTGCCCTCCCTTACTGTGTCTATACTGTGGGCTGCTCATTGTTTGACAGGATTGACAAGCTCCCTGGCAGAGCTGATTAAAAGCTTTAAGGTCAGAGAAGTGGGACAGATATCGAGCGAACACCTGTCTCCTCACTGTGAGCCAGTCCCCTTCTGGGTGTGTCCTCCACTGGCGTAGGATCAATGGCTCCATTAAGACCCAACATGGACTTCTTTTTTTTTTTTCTTTCTTTTATTTTCTGACAGTGCTGTTTTGGCCCGCAAAGAACCTTTCACTTGCCTCTGACTCATTTTACTTCCCCCTGCTTTACTTGTATTTTTTTTTATTTAATTAATTAAGCTTTTTTTGTACAGGTAATCTCATTGAGACACGGGGTCTCATTTCCAAGTGAGACCTGTTTCGGCTGGACATATTGTAGTCATATTGAAAAGGGGAGCAGTCCTTCTCAGCCAGAGACCATTGCATTTTTGTAAAACCAAAAGAGCAGGCTGTCCTTTGCTTTAGTTGTAAAAGAGTTTAGAATAAAATATGGGGAGACACATACACTCTGCAATGTGTTTATTTTTTCCCAGTTTCAAATTTAATTTCATCATGATTTCCACATCCTGGTAGAAATAACTTTGGAAGCCCAGCTGCCCACTGAAGATTTGCCAAAGGATTATAGATCATTAAAGAGATGTTTGAAGTTCACTTGAAGCCTCTCCACATAAGTTACTGGAATCAGAGAGTTTACGGAGTCTTGGCCACACGTTTTCTCTTTCTCTCTCTCGCACTGTAACTTGTTTTTCTGTAAAAACGAGGGTTTCACAAATTGTAACAGCTGGCCACGCTCTCTGGAGACATAATCCAGAAATTGACATTTCAATTTACTTCAGCTGAGTTTGGATGATAGTGAATTAAGATACCTGCTCCTGTGGATACCTTACTGATTTCATCCCCTCTGGTAGGCTTTCCACTCACAGCCTCACAGAAGTGAAAATGTTCTTATTCTGACATTGTATCACACAATAATCTATAAAATGAAACCTAATACCAGAGCTTTAGCCATGGGATAAGACTTCAAGGGATGGGTGACTTTCACCAAAAGATATCTGGAACTGTGTCCCACACACCACTCATCACTACTTTCATCTTCAGAGGACTTCCATTTTCACAGGTTTCTGAATCCCTCCCCCACACACTCACCTAACTGGTCTGTCTTGATATGATTCAGTGGGTGAGCACAGAGGTGCATTGTGCAGCAGTTTTTATCACATTGATATGGTTTGTAATCTTGTTTCTCTTTGCTGTGAGAAAATAAAAAAAGCTGACTAAATCAACTTAATAGACACTGCAAAGATTTTGACATAAAGAAACAAGAAATAACAAAGTACCAAATGTGCTCATTTTCATATTTCTCATCTGTCCCACTGAAGAGAATTGTTACTCTTCCAATCGACGGTGTCATTTCATCATTACTAAATGAAAAAGATTGGTTTTAGACTTAAAATAGATATATTATTCAGTGACTGACTACAAATGTAGACTGAAATAAACCTTGCTATTTGGGGTGATTTATGAACTGGTTAATGACTTGTTACAGCAAATAACCCATTACCATATACTGCTAATTTGAAAGCATCGGAGAAGCACAGAAGTGCTTTCCCACTTTATGTTTCCACATTTAGATATCTGATGAAGACGTAGCACAACAGTGAGGTGAAAGAAGTGAGTTCACACTTCTCCAGTGGTGTTTTTAGGTAGGTGTGAAACTGGGTTTCCACAAGGAAAGGGTGAAGGTGTTGGTGAAGTGCTAGGTCACATCTCCATTTGCAGCTGCTCTCTGACCCTTTCTCCTGTTTGTTTTTTTTCCCTTTTATTTTTTGGAGCTGATTTTCAGTCGAGGCCAGAGGGATCCAGGGGGAGATGTGGTGGGATGTCCCTATATTACACTGAAAGACAAAGACCAGACTCATAAAATCTTTCTTTTTTTCTTTTTGTTATAATTCTGTTCTCAAAGCATAAGTCATTTTCTGTTCTGTAGTTTTCATTTCTGTGCCTGGTGCATCAAGCAAAATAAGGTAAGCTCATAGAAAACCACTACAGATAAAGCAGCATGAAGCAGATGTGTACTTGAAGTGACCTGACTCAGTTAACAAAGCCATATATAAAATATTTACTGTTAGTTGTAGTATTCGCAATTGACTCCTGGCTACAATATGAACAATGAGATTTAGACAGTCTCTCGCTGGTTAGGGGGTATCTTTTATAGACATAGAGGGAACACTTGCTGCCTCCTGGATTATAAATGCCAGTGTTTTCAACCACAAGTGCATGAGATAGTGTGTATCTGTAAATGATAGTTGCTTGGGTAAAATTTCTCATCTTCTCTGTGCCCTTCACAGATTGCAAGTATACCTTGCGCTCCCACACTCACTTGCATCTCCAGCTCGGTAGAGTTGGTAGAAAATGTTAGAGCAGAAACGAGCCAAGCGCTGGTGTCTTGAAAATTGACAAAAGCACGTTTGTTGTCGGAGAGGCTCACACACATAAGTGTTGTGAAAGCGTGTGAGAATAAGGGCTGACATGAGGGGGTAATGCAGGCCAGAGTGAAATAAAGGGCAGTGAGCTGTGACAGGTATATTACTTATGGGCATAATCTTGTTTAATGTTATTTATAATTTTAAGGGTGTGTTGTGCATGAATCTGTCATGCATATCAATGTGGTCACTGCAGCTGGTATTAATTTGAGAATGATGGATATGTTTAGGAAAAGAAAAGAAAACAACACAAATAATCACATTAATCATTGTGTATCTTTGGACAGACTTGAGCTGTTTGGGACAGTTATGCAGACACTCAGCAGTGATACAGCCACAAAACAGACAGGAATGCACCCAAGCATAAACAGCAAAGGAAGCTAACAGTTAGCATCTTATTAGTGTTTTATTTGACAGCACTGCACAGCACTGCACATATCTTGACTGAGACTTGATTAAGACTATGTAGTTGTCTAGAACAGTCTTACAAATACAGCCAAATTTTACACCAAGGACTCTAATAAAAATCGTTCACGCCACAAAACACATGTGAGAGTCGTGCAAACCTGTCACATGACCACACTCTGTTGCTAGAACCCAGTAAATCACTGACTGGTGATGGCCATTGCAGGACTGAAGGATATCAACATATACCAGGCTCTTAAAGCTGCTTTTATCAGCTCCTGCCCGGCTGCAATGTGTCCTCACTTGCCATAATAGTTGAAATAGCCATAAATCATATATGTGAAAAAGCTATAGATGCTTGAGGAAAAGCAACACATTTTTTGACTCTTTTTCTCAGGTTTGAATGTTTTATACTAATCAGCAGCTTCTCCAGTGGAACTGTTTTACATTCATCGTGCTGTTATGGTGGCTGACGAGACGCAGTTTTGTAGTTTTTGTAGTTTTGTGAATGTGAAACACAGTGAAAACTGAACATTTCAACTGATGTCAAGCTTGTACTTCTCAACAATGGCAGCGACAACAAACCATGACTCCGAACACGGGGCGCTGTGAGTCTTCAGAAACACCGCAGCTCATTATTATGTCAGCTTATTGTTCTTAATGAAACTGGATTAGCCAACAAACTAACATTAATAGCAGACACATTTAGATTTAACTACATATTTTCTTCTGTTCCAGCAATGATCAAAGACATTAGTTTCCTGGGAGGTGGGAGCATCGACGGTGTGGAGCAATTAACAGTGTATTGTATTCCTATTCCCCAAACAGTTAGTTATTTAACAATTATCATGTTCACCATAATTTTGCTATAGTTTTTGAAATGCAATTTTCTTTATGAATACAAATGCCTCTCCCCTTTTTTTAATCCTGTTGTTGTGGGGAGAAAAACATTAATAAAAAAAAAAACTGTTAAATATTTATGTACCCATTTTCTAGCTACGAGCAGATCTCGCTCCGTTGCACTAAAATGAAACTTGTTGTGACCTAGTTAGAAGAATGCCGCATGACAAGGCAGTGCCCGCCCTCTATCTGTGAGACTAGCCAAGCAGAAACAGCCGTATCGAGCATGATATTTTGCACGGGGATCCTTATCGACAGTTTGTTAGCAGGACGCGGGGCAGCCAGGTCTGTGCCCTACTCCTTGGCTGATTAGGTGGGTGAAGGACAGACCTTGGCTGCTCCAGCTCATCGTTGCAGGAGGCTGAGGTGGCCACGCTTTGTTAATGTCCTGCCACTCCCCTGCAGGGTGAGCAGGCCTGGACAGGCTGAGGTGACGCTCGCCCTCTTTCCCACAGCTCAGCCGGCTTGACTTTGCTTGGCTGATGAACTGTGACGGGACACAACTCCAAGGTTGTTTGTGCTTCTTTTTTTTTTCTCCACCAGGCAAGCCAGTCAGAGCAAGAGTGTGAAACATTGTTGAACTCTGCTGATGGCTCTCAACCTTCGTATCAGCTGGCTCGGCTGCACCCGTGACACACTCCAGTGAACACCTGAAGGATCCCCACTGTCAAAATGTACGTTGCAGGCTGTACAGCCAGCTGCTTATGTTTCAATACAACAAGAAAGAGCATAAACAACGTTTCAGACCTGCCCAGACATGATTTACCTTGCACAACTTAAAATGAGTCACGCCTTTGATGGAAGACAGTGGAGCACTCAAACTCCAGGAAACTTACTTCACAAGTCAACCTAAACAAAGCTTTGTGAGTAAGCCTGTATACGTGTGTGAGCCTGTGTGTGTGAGAGGAGAGTGCTGTTCTCCTTGAATTATTATTCCAATCACCTCCATAGGCCATTTCTACCGCCACTAGAGAGCCTATAACCACTATTTGTGGGTCTCAAAGCACAGTGTAGAGCTTTCCTCTGGTAGTTTTGTGATAATTCTCCCCTCACAAGTGGTACTGTACAAAGGGCCCTGTGTGGCAGCAAGGTTGTTATTTCATGCTGCTCTTTCAACTCTCTGCAAGTCACAAACATACAGTCAGCCATGTAACTGTACTTCAAGATCTCCTTCACGCTTAGCGAAAAAGAATCCAACAGTCTGATAAATGCCTCACATTGATGGGGTCAAAGAGGGGGCTGCTACAAAAGCAATCAGTGAGGCCATTGTGCATTTTTGCAGGGAGCTTGACAAAATCCCATTGCAGGAGACGCTGCCAAAACCTCTGCATGCTTATTATACAAAGAGCTCTCTTAAAATGGTATGATGAATTTCCACAGGATGAATTCCTGTTCATGTTATGGCACGGAGAACACATTTCTGTCTATGTTCAACATTTTTTTTTCAAGAGGGCTTCCTGCTGAAAGTGAGATGTGTGTAAACTTCTCCCTTTGTTGTCCTTGTGCATACTGAGTAGTCAGATCCAAGACCTTGTTCACACCCACAGTGTCATTACTGCACACAACAGGTAAACTGCACAAACTGGCCCACTGTCTCAAAACAGCATTCACTCCCAACTGGTAAGTAGCCAATGTTTTTTTTGGAGACTTTTGTGGAGGTAAACTGTTTGGATTAACATATTCAAATTCAGCACACAACTTCAAGTAAAGGCAGATGATTGGGATTCATGTTGGAAGAGTGACAGAAAGACAAACCAGTACCATTATCACTACTTCACTTCAAGAGAAAAGAAGATGACAAATATCTCCATGATTGTAGGGTGTTAAAATCATACTAGGCAGACAGACAGTAAGAAAACTGCAAAGCCAACAATTATGCTCCAATCTACTATTTTAATGTATAATCATTCCCCTGGCTTAGTGCTTCATCCCTCTCAGTAACCCATGTTCAAATACTCCTCTACAGGTCTCTACTGGTCTTTTCCAACCACACACTAACAAGTGTCAGTTTTCCTTAAAGTTTTCTCAAGTTTTTTTTTTTCTCATGTATTTGTTCAGAGCTAATTTAGCAGAGTCAGCGTGTGTGGCTGTCAGGGGATTACTAGTCTAGTTCTACACTGTTTGTTGGTTTGACTACGTAAACCAATTACAGAATGAGACACCATAGGAGAATTAAATGTTTGATTAGCCGTAGGGTGGATGGCAGTTTAATTGGATTGGATACTAGTTGGGCGGTTGCCATGTGTGAAGGGGGAGGAAAAAAAAAAAAAGGGAGTTATGCATTTCTACCAAGTGTCTAACAATGGTAAAGAGTTTGAAATTACAGAAATGATGTGTTGAAATAACGTAAAAAAAAAAGCAGAATCTCAAATAGATGCCAGTGGCCTACACTGGCTCAAATATAAGCCAGTTCAGTTCAGTAGCTGAAGCACACGAAAGCTTCTATTTGAGAATTTATAGTAAATACTTTTTGTGACAGAACAGGTAATATGCAAATAATTCAATATACACTTACTACAACATTTAAAGTGAGACTCTATTATTTTTGGAAAACAATACATTTCATCTCTTTAAATTGGAAAGCTGAATATAAAGCCATTTAGTCACACCCTTACTCTTATTACAATACAGGGTTTTGCTTCTACTGCCTCATTTGGTCTGGTCCGACCGGTAAAGCTTAAAGTTAGCTAATGTCAGAAAGCTTAAGGCGGATCTGCTATTCAACTGAGCTCACTGACTGTATGGCTTGTCTCTACTTGTGATACTACACCTTTTAGCATTATCCTGTAATTGTCGCTTGTGGCCACGATGTCCATTGTTCAGCAAAACTGCAGATAAGTAGCACATTTATGCAAAAAAAGAAAGTAAAAAATCCAGGTTTTCAAAGTGCATGTGGAAGCATTAGCTGTCAATTAGTTTAATTTGAAATTTAAAACTATAACTCTTTCGATGCAGCTTTGCCTTGTAAATCTCAGCCATTGTGGGTTGTTCCACATGTTTTCTTTTCTTGCATTGTGTTGAACTGACGAGCCAATCAGAGGCCAGACTGAAACACGACAGTGTGACATTTTAAAATATCAAGTGAGAGTCGGTCAGGTTTGAAAGCTTTAATTTGAAGTCTGCAGTTGTGTTGACTGAACAATGTGTGCTTGAGTGACAAATACAGAAACTATATAGTCGCCATTATAAGAGAAGTGACACTTACTAAAAAGGTCATCCACATCAATAAAACATACAAAGAAAAATCAAAACAAGAACATCAGTGCAAACACTGATATGCTGTTGGGCTCATATAGAAGACAGAGAAAAATACGAACAAAGAAAAACAACAACCATCCATTCATTTTGAAAAAGAAACTATTTATGGGATCTAGATTTTCTACAGGCTCCAAAAGACAGAGGGATAATAATGAACCCACAAGGATATAATTTGTAACTCATAAAGTATGAGCTCTAAAGATGATTACAATGCCAAAATAATTATGGCTTTTTAATCAGCTGGGCCCTGCTCTGTCCCAAAGTGCTGGGAATCCTGAGTTAGTGAGCCAAGTCTGAAGAGTTTTCAAGTATGTGAACAGCAGTTTAACAAGTCAAGTGTGGGAGGGTGTAGTGCAGCAATGAGCTTGGTTTAGCTCTGTGGATGTCACTATAACTAATAACAATTCTAAAACTGTGCCGTGAATTATATAAAGCTGCAGTGTTTGGTGCCCACCCCCCTCTTGAGGAAACAATTTGACTGAGGCTGAGCTGACATTTCTATTCCAGCCATGCTGACGGTTAAAGTAATCAGACTAGTTGCTGTCAAGCACTTTTAACTCTTGCCCATATTTCCTCCTTATCATAGCAGAATGCCGCGGACTGAAAACTGATTACTATTTCTCTTCCTTCCAGAGGGGAACTGTTGTGAGTCATCTGAATCTGCAGTGATGCCCTTGAAGCAGCAGATAACTGCAATAAACGCATTAGTCCAAACTTTTCAAGAATAGCGAGTGTTTGGATTAAGTGCAACAGAAAACGGTTGAATATTATACATGCCATTTATGATTCAATGAGACACCCATTTGGATTAAAACACCTACAGACATTATTTAAAATGGGAAAAGGTTCTACTCTGTTTTGAATTCAGTGACCTGAAATGGCCTAAACCTTGAGCTGCTAATGAATAAAAACAACAGATACATTTAAATTTCATCTTGTCTAAATATTCAATAAGTTCTACATGGTGAGAGCATGAATAAAATAACAGCTCAGCATTATTGAATGGGAAGGTGTGCGTGTGTGTGTCCTCTCCTTGTGGCAACATTGTCCTTGACTGACCTTGCCTCGGCGAACACCCTGAGGTGCAGCTCTGACATGTTTACACTGACTATATAGCCTTCTCTGTACAGTTTGCGGTCATGTAGCAGATCCTCTGAGGGGGCCACTGACAGGGAAACCAGTGAACACACAAATAGAAAAATACATCTCCTGCAGCCAAAACACCTCCTGTTTCCATTCCAGTAACTGGGTGAGAAGAAGATCTGTATTAATTTTCATTCACACATCCCAAACACTGTCACATCCAAGGGTAAGAGTAACCTACTACTGGTATACAATACAGGGATGGCACAATGAAAGAAGGAGTGGGAGTTTTATGAGAAAGGCGAGGCAGAGACACCGAAATAGACAAACGGTGGGATGAGAAATGGAAAGACAGAGATGAGCACTTTCATTCCTCTGAGACTCATCTTATCAGACGCCACTTCTACTTGCTGTGTCTCCTTTGTCTCCTTTTTACGTGTTTAGCAAGACACTGCGCTCTACCTTGTGAATGTGCTTCGCCCACACTGTAAACAATAAAGTTCCTGATGAAGAAATAGGTGTTTGGCAAAGTGAAAGTGCCGGGGATTACTGTTGGAACTTTTACAAAGTCATCTCAAAGAGCTTGCCAGGGAAATTAGCCGTGTTTAACATCATTATGGAAGGATTGTTTTTTTCTTTCACTGTTTCCACTTCAATTTTGCGATTGAAATCAGCAGCTCAGGATAAAAAAATGAAAATAAATAAAAAATAGACTAACAAAGTGACCAAAGCAGAAAACCGAGTGCATGTTAGGACAGTGACGTGGTTTCCCCCAGGTAGTTTCTTAAAAGCACCCAAAAACCATGTTCCAATGCTTCTATGACTCCTGACACCTAAAAGGTCATTCAGGGGTGAATTTTTCATGAAGAGGAGAGATAAGCTCCTCACTGGCTCCTTTTGGAAGCTGGAGGAAACCACATCAGTGTTCCAGGAGCGTGCATTAGCCTGTAAATTTAAACTTTTGGACGTTTGAAAAGATGAGCAGAATGGGGAAAAAAAAAAAAAAGGAGACCGACAGGAAGAAAGAGAAAGCAGGAGTTCGATGCAGAGGACAGGGAGCTGAGAAACAGCTGGGGAGCCGGATCAAATGGTAATGGGGGAGGGAGAGGCTTGTTTTGCCCCTGCACAGCAATGGGGGAGAACCAAGCGTGTAGTGCATCAAATTTTCATGTGAGCATCAGTGCACAGCTTAGAACTGCATTATGGAACCAAAGCAGCAGAAAATATCCTTGAGGAACAGCTGAATAAAAATGTGGCTTATTTATAGACCGTGATGAGAACACAGTTGAATGATTTAATTAAGCTAATTAAAGGACAGTGAAGGGCCATCAAGCAAAATATGTATTTATATAGTAATGTGCGTGGAATTATTCTGGGATGTGCCACATTATATTCCAATTTATACCTACATTTCATTCAACTCTGTGCACATATTAAGAATTAATGAGTGAGGGGGAAATCAATATGCTCACTAGTTTAAGCAGAATTTTAAATGAGAGTCTTAGTCCGGTGTTGTATGTTCCTTTATACTGCCCTGTTGAGTAAACATATACTGGAAGGTCTCCATAGAGATCGTTGGCAAAATCGCGCAAAGCAATACGTCTGGACCGGGAGGGTTGTTGATGGTAAACAGGGCTGCATTCACAGGCATGCACATGTGATCCTGGGTGTGTTAAAATGATGTTCATGACACACATATGCAGTAGAGACATTCTCCAAAAAGATTAAAGATAAATAAATGAAAAAAATTATACATAATATAGACACATGGTTCACATACAGTCTGTCTTTGGAGCAACATTTCTGAAATGCTTCCCATGGCAGTGTGCGGCTTTTATTTACATCTGAGGCATGCAGAAGATGTTGCAGAAATGTTGCTTTGCCCTTGGTTGATAGGAGTCCCTGAATGAGTTTTACCACAAACATGAACGAGAGTCATTTCCAAATGAGAAAAAAAAAAATCCATGTAGGGAAAGATGCAGGCTCCTGATAAGTGTAAAACAAACAATAAGGTGGAAGGATGAACTGACATTTGACAAGCACTTTGCGAGCCTTTTTGCCAAGGCCGTCTCTATCAGACTCCGACAAAGGCGGCCCCCGTCAAAACGCTGATTTGGGATGCTTCAAAACATACATGTCCTTTTCAATAACAAGGCCAACACGTTAACCTGGCAGAGAGTTTTCCAGATTGCTGTGCCTGTCTGAAAAGGTCTACAGTCATCAGCGGCATGGGAGGGATGAAAGTGCTGGCTGACAAACGAGGGCTCTATAATCTCTGTAATACTTGGGTCATGTTTGGGAGCACACCTGGTTCCCAGCCTTGGCACCTGCTTCACAGATGCAGTTAGCAGATGTGCCATTGAGAAGAAACAGCACTGTTATGTGGGTGTAAAAAGGAATGAGTTAAGAGCCCACAGGATTACAATATTCACTAACATGCAAGCACGTTGAATAAACTGGAGGTAGCCTGCCTAATAATTCTGTCCAACAAATGTGTCAACATGCAGCTCTTAGAGTAAAAAAACAGCCAGGATGTCCACCTTTGTTTGTTTGTCTTATCTCTTTCCTTAGAGATAAGGCTTTCTTTGACTCAGTACAGGTCAATTAAGCAAAACACTGATGGCTTCTTCAGAGAAGAGGGGGTATAGAGCCAGAGCACATGCATCTGTGCATGTGCACATATGTATATACATCATATGCAATTTGTTTCTTCAAGATAAATAAATATGAAGCAAAAACTCAAACTGTGAATGAGACAGCTGAGAGCTGTGTGAGCCTAATAGCAGCAGACAGATCGGGCTGGTTGGTGTGATAAGGCTGTTTCATGGTCTCTGGTGTGAAATTGTGCCGTTTCAGAATGGTAAGGTAAGGGCGTCAGAACTGAACCCGCTTTCAAAAGGACACATGATTTTTGTAGTAAAATTGCCATTAAGCACAAGACTGAAAGATAAAAGTGGCACATTCAAGTTCTGTGAAACTTTCACTGAGGACATCTGTGAAGGAGAAATATCCACGACTTCGAGGTTTACAGCGAGATTCTGTAAAAACAGCAAATAGTACACTATAGTAGAAAACAGTGTTGTGACAGAATTTCACTGGTGAAGGACATTCATTACGTTCCCTTTTCCCATGTTCAAATTAGAGTTTAGGTAAACATATCTACAGCGCGATATAATGAAAGCAATGAATGTGTTTGTGGCTCTACTTCAAGTACTCTATTAAAATGCAATCATTCATCCCTGATCCTCTAGCTCCAGTCTTAAGACACGTTTGTTTACACAAGTCAGTCTGGCACTGGCATACTGCTGCAAGCTTGAGGAAAATAAAAATGAACACATATCCATGCACTGTAATTGATGTCACATGTAATGTAAGACATATACAATAACCCATTTTACTTGCTCTTACAAGCAGTTACATGGGAAATGTTTCTTGTATAATTAAAATTACACAGGAAAATCTTGTATGATGCATTCAAATAGGAGAAAACGGAAAAAAGCACAACTTGTGCAGGTCTAACAATATCCTCTATTGGGTTCACCTAGGCTGATCTTGAGTCCATACAGTAGGTTTACCGCTCACAGCTGTTCATGCTGCATAAAAGTGACTCAGACACCCGTGCGTATCACTACCCCTCCATAATACAACAGGTTTATGACCCTATTTAGCAATGGCAGGGTCCACTTGTGCAAACTCGACCACACTAATCCGCAGCTTTCACAGAGCCTGAGCAACACACTCAATACTCTTCTGGCAAACTCAAACAAATCTCTAATGGAAATACACACTATACAAACACTCCCTCTTCAACAAACGCACATGTACACAGACCAGTCTAAACCACCTGGGGAGATTTTAACGGCTCTTCTTCTAGATTACAGCTCTCATCCACAGACCGGTTAAACTGCCTGGTCCACAGCTGATGTCACCATGTTGATTTTTTTTTTTCGTTGGTTTGCCGTAGACATGTGGGCGAGCCGGGTGTGGCCGCCTCTGCCACAGCTTACTCTCTGGCCAGAGTCACATATAATTTCTACACATCTCACTAACCACGACATGGCCAATATGAGATGTTTGAAACCCTGCGAGCGTCGCTACCAGCCAAACACGCCTCAATTTATGCCTTGTGCAAACAAGCTTCAAGGTTTGACAGCCACTCAGTAACCTTCCCCTGCCATTATCCATAAGAAGTGGCTGTGAATATGCTCTAACCACACATGAAATCCCAACATCTGTACCAAGGACACTGTGCCTCTTGAGGAAAACAGCACAGGCGACAATGGAGATTTACTGTGGAGGACGCACCTTCCTCTTCCCCCATCTGCTTGGTCCTTTTTATTCCAAGCAAATTACTTTATTGTGAATTTTTCCTTGGGCGCTGACAAAGTGACAGTTTTAGTTGGTTCCTGCCTCCCTCCTTCAATATCTGTGAACTGACACTGAACCAATGTCAAGGTCTGTGTAAACTGTGCAGGTTCAGAAACATAAAGAGTGATTCAGAAGTGAAATATTCACAAGACAACAGCTAAACAACAGCCCTATTCAGCGGGTTGAGCCCCCAGTGTTATGAGTAATTGTTTCGGCAGTGGCTAAGAAACAGTCGGGTGCAGGTTGGGACTTGTCCTTCCTGTCAGGGCTCAAACCTGAACTTCCAGGATATGAGTGTGGAGGGTGCAGAGAATGCAGAGCTGTCACCTGATAAGTGCATATTGTGATTATTTATTTAAAACCCCCCAGTGACACTTGGCAGCGCAGCAGTCTTAAGGGGGAAGGGCAAACAAAGAGGAAGAGAGGAGGAATACCCGCGAGACAACTGGAGAAGCTGTTCAGATCTCCCCATATTCACTCAGAGGTGGTGACATTACGTTCCCATCTAACTCAGAGTATCTGCTACACTTAGAGAAATCTCCCACTTTATCTCTGCTGCTTTCATGTGATCTGTGATTCTTTTTTTTTCCTTTCTCTTCTAATTGGTTCGCTACAGGAGACGCCATTGAACCAATCACGTCGAATCCCTCAACTCAACTGCTGCTGAACAAGCAATGTTCCACTTCTGTCCCACGGCGCAGTGCAATTTCTGCAACACCTACTCATTGCATGACTCCTTGTTGATAGACCTCACATGAATAAAACATTGGAAATCTAAACATGTATCAAGCTTACACGGAGGTAGCTCAGAGCACAGCCTCTAAGGTCTGAGCATGTTGAAACTTTTAGAAAATATACACACAGACAAAATCATCCTTCAATAACTGTGATAATGGTATCAGTCATTTACAAAGCAACAACAGCAAACATTAGCCACTTTTAGTGCCTCAAATTGCAGGAAATGTGCACTAAACAATAAATCTGCTCATCAAATAAATTGCTGATAAATTCATCCATAACGGAAATTACCATCAGCTTCAGCTCTTGTTTTTATCCAGTTACATTTCACTTAAAAGTCAACCCCAACATATAACAAAATGACTGCCAAACAGACACACCAGGGTGCCTTGTTAATGCTAAAGTACATAAACAAGCCAAATTACTTGCACATGAGTATTTCTGCACTAATTTTATGCCACTATGAAACTTGCCAGGTCTTGTTAGGACTCTTTCAAAGCTTGAGGTGCAGTGCTACCATGCAGCCTATCCCCACGCATCGCTATTTCAATGTTTAGTTCATACATTCAAAACTTGGCATTTGAAGCATTCTTTATCATTCTTCATAAATTCCCAAGTTTAGGTGACCTGTTCTTTTTTTCTTCTTCTTCTTCCGCGCCACTCTGTGTCAACACCAATCAGCCTCTGTCACCAATCAGATTTGGCCGAGGGCCTTGTGAAAGCATCACCACCGTATCCCCCGTCAACCCAAATTAGAGCTTAATTACGACAGAAATACCCATTCACTATTGTTTCCCACCAGAGCGCTCCCCTGTGCCAAACCATCTGCATTACTTCAATAATATTTATCATGTTATACTGAGCAGCCTCACTTTCCCACAATGCCCCTCCTTAATAAACCCCGACCCAAAAGCACGCTGTGTGTGGATAATTTCCCCCACGTCCATCCCAGTTTATTGTTTCATATACTGTACAGTGCCACTCTTCCTCTGGGCAAATGGCCTCTTTTTTTTTTTTTTTTTTGTCCCGTGACCCCAACAATCCCGCTACAATGCTTTGCCAACACTTCTGTGTTCCATTTGCGTCTGGCATTCCTCCACTAATTGCATGAAACTAGGTCTGCAACCTCTTTTACACCCAATCAGTGGGGGGCAGGAGGGTTCCCTCTCTTGATTATATGCCACAGGAGCTGGGTAACAGCATCAGTGCAGATTAAGCGAGCAGCTCAGGTGGTTGTTGGGAGGTTGGGTTCCTCTTAGCTTGCCGTGTCACTCTGTTTGTCGTCACCGCCAGGAGTAAAAGGGGAGGGGAGGTGGGGAGGTGGCTGGTGACGAAGCCAATTATTTTCACCTATCTGTTGCTCCCTGCCAGAAAACATGTAATCTTAAACGGTCTCAGTGATCCCTGGGCAGGCTTTGAGCCCTTGGAGAATACAGTTTCACAGATGAAGCTGTCACAGGAAACAGCTTGCATTCGGCAGCAAGCTTTTCAGACGCTTCTCACCTGTCGCCTATTAGAGCATTATGGCTGGAATTTACAAAAGCCTCATTTCCTGAAACAAAAAAAAAGAAGCTTGTGAGCATTTTCTCTAAGGATGTCTGTGTAATCACTTATAGTTTTGTTCTTAAAACAAAATTTACTGCTTGCTCAGTGTCTTTTTTTATGGAAATGAAGAAGTGTGCAGTGGTACAAGTGTATGAAAAAATGATCGCAGCAGCGAGCTCTCAGGGAAAACAGGGTGGAATTTCAGCTCTGCAGCAAAGAATAGCGAGGTGGAGGGAGGGATGCTGTTACAGTCATGGGATCAGGTGATGCAGGCTGACTAAAAGCCGGACTACAAAGTCTCCTCGGGTTATTACTAAAAATAAATGACATAAGGCCAGACGAGCAAAACTGTTAACTTCTACCCAAAGGAGAAAACTGAGCCTTCTTTTGATGAGTCAGCCCTCCCTGTAGTGGTCAGGATATAAACAGCCTTCAGTTTCTCAACATTTCTACAGCAAGTTTACATTATTGGAGGACCTGAAGCACACGACTCTCTAGTGGATCTTCTCTACAGTCCACAAAGTTACACAGAAGTGCTTCGCACTGAAGCAAATGTCAGACATTTAGGCCACTAAAAGCTAAAAAGCACTTCTCTGCAGATACTATGGCTCTTTCCTTGAATCGCTAGGCTGCACACTAAATCTTTATCTTTCTTAATGGCAAGAGTGAAGAGCCCTGTAGCTGCGCTATACCTAGAGATGGTGTCAAAATTGCTGCCCTTAAATAGGGAGTAAGGCAGCTTTTTTAACTAAGTAGTGTGATGTTCCTCTAATGCATAAGTCAGTCTGCCTTGCACGACACTGCTAAACCCATTCAAATCCAAATAAAAGGACCCCCCTGTCAAAACAACCTGTTTTGTGATCGTAGGTCCCCTCCCCCTCCCCATGGTGTTCCCTTACCCTTTAAATAATGACAGCTTCATAAGCCAACAGTGTCTCTGTGTTGTCTCTTTGTGACTCCATCTTTGAAAGCTCTGTGCCACTCCATCACAAATGTTTTTTTGGCAGGCTGCATCAGCGAAGTGATCATTTGTCTACAAGCACAGCACTTCACTTTAATCATTTTAGCCCCTTCTACACAAAGCAAGGCCAATTTTAAGTAACAAAGAACAACAATTCAATCCGACGAGCCCACAAAATAACCATAACAGCATTAGTAAAGTATCTTGCACGTCTTAAACAGATGTTTAAGTTAATCGATTTGAAAGTGTGAAAATTGAAAGTTGTTTCAGTTGCAGGCTGCTTAAGAGGAGATGGGGGTGAAGAGGGCAAGGCACACACGCAAAACACACGATCTTAACTTGATTAAAGTAAACGAAGCTCATAAATGACCCAATGCTGCTCTAAGCTGAGAGAACTCACAATTCTTTGCTTCTTTGCTATTTTCATGAGGGCAGACGATCCTGAGAAAATGGCACTAATGGTTACAACATGCAGTGTTGCAACCATTAGTGTTGCAACATGCAGCCTCCCCTTTCTTTAATTGCTGGATTTAAACTTGATTTTGGCACAGCCCCAAAAGCCCTGAAATACTTTGGTCAAACTTTAACCACACTTGAGATTAGCAATGTTGACGTTTCCAGACATCCTGCTGACAAACACAGTGACCTCAGCTAGCGTCTAGAACAACTGAAGTGCACAAACATGAGAAACAAGTGAGTCTTTAGCATGTATCAACACGTCCGTACCTGGTGGGCAATCACTCACCTGAGTGAATGTGGAACGTGCGGCACTGCATGTCTTCTCATATGTATTTGTATTCTCATCAACACTGGGTTCAAAGAGGTACGTTCTGGCAGAGCCTCCTCAGATCTATAAATATCTTACGTTTATATTTCATTTATTTCAGTGGAGGAAAATCAAGAGTAGTTTTTTTTTCTCACTAATGGATCCCACACAATAAGACCGACTGGACATCAAAGTTACATAAAAAGAGCCTTGAAATGAGGCCATTAATATAATTCTTCTCTTTCTGCTCTTGAACACATATTTGAACTACAATGTGAAAGTAAATTTATTTCCAAAAAAATATATATATATACTTCTGCTCATCAGCTTTTATGTCCACAAACAGAAACTTGTCCAAACATTTTGAAACACTTGTACACATGGGAAGCTGCATCACAAATAAAGGTGCACTGAAAACAGCATTATACGAGAGAATAAAGCTTTCACGAGTCACTAATCCAGGAAGATTATAGCCTTCACTTGATACAGTAGCTGCACTAACACAACTGGTGTACATACAAAACCAGCCTCGACACACCTAAGCAAGAAAGACAACTTTGCAAAAGGCAGGTGTGTGTAATTTGACTACAGTTGAGAAGCTGTCTTTCTTTATCTGTATCCCAACAACAGATGTGAGTGCAGATACTGTACTTTATATTCAGCATTTTAACAAAAGTGCTCAGAGCAGCATTCCTCCTCCAGGACATCAGAGAAAATGATACACAGTGAACTGAAACACCAGAACGAATATTGTCATTACATTTACTCTTGAGGCATTTGGCAAACAGTCTAATCTAGGGGGATGTGCAAGAAGACACAATGGTTTAGTTATTAGCTGGAGGACACTTCAGCAGGCCACACGGCTGATGTTACATGTTAGGTAAGTTGCTGTACAATTTAGTCAAGTTCATGGTTCCACTCCTCTCGACCTTCACAACCAAGACATTTCTATCAGATAAAAAGACACTTGATTTAGATAATTCTAAGCAACACAAAAGCACAAAGAAACCACAGAGAGCTTCAAAGTACGTCTCACGTCACGTCAGTTCAGGGAAAAAAAAAAAGTGTTTCCTATCGAGGGAAATTACAAACATCAAAACCAGGCCAAAGAGGTGTCAAGAGCGGTGCTGTAATCTGATTTTGGGTTGGGCCTTTAAGTCAAGTCAAGCCTTTCCTCTATGGAAAACAGCCCTGTCAGGACCTGCGTGGTGGGCCTCCTCTTTGTGTCACTGTCATTTAGCATCTGCGTTGGCCTGTCAAATAGAATGCCACCCTCACACTGGCTGCTAGCCCTCGTATGAGACAGGATGCTGAACAAAGGCCCCAGGATGATAGATGATGTTATACAACGGCCACTGTTTTTGTCAGTGAAGGGGGGTATGTGGTGGTGGTGTTGGGGGGGGGGGGGGGGGGGGTCCTCTCCCTGACATCCATTGATGGATATGATTCTGAAAATATGTCAGTGTGTGAGATGAAGCCATCAGAGGAGGCAGATAGGCAGGCAACCGGAATGAAGAGGCTAGTCTGACAATATCAGCAAACCCTGTGACATTTTATGGAAATGTTAGTGTAATAATCAATTCATAAATTTCAAATGCAAGTCGTGAAAGTTTTTTAGATTAGCAACATTTCGATGAAAACATCTTCTGTAGCACAGAGATGATGTGGCTTGAGTTTAAAAAGTACAGAACAACAGTATTAGAACAGTTAGAGTAAGTGGAGGGTGGGTCAGTATGAGCAGCACTGTTGCAGAGCAGATAAAGAAAAGGCCAGTGCCTAAACAGATCGGCTAAATCAACAGAAAATCCAAGGAAGCAGATGCCACGGAGCCGGACACGCTGTTTGCTTGCAGAGGGAACTCCGGCAAACACAGCACAAATTTATCATAGTAATGACTGCTTAGCACCAATGACACAGAGAGAAAATGTACTTTTAGCACCATGGAAATAGCTGTGTAGCCCCCCAGCTGCCAGGATGTGAAAATATTCAGTAACACCTCCACATAAGCATTGCCCATATCTGCTCACGCCACTCCCCACCCCCACCCACCCTCCCCAACCTTCCATCCCCTCTCTCTCACTGACATATGTATTTCTGGGCGCTGAACGTTAAACTCCTGTGTCTTCTCCATGAGCTCCAGTGCCCAGAGGGTTCATATGTGAGTCATGGCCACTGGCTGGTCTGATACACAATGACAGACCGGGCCTTGGGCAGACAGAACAAATGCCATCACGCCACACTCGGCTTACAGTACTGCACCACAAAACACAGCCATCAGCTATCTTAGTAGGCAGCTGTGTCTTAGGAGACGTTCAATAGAGGGAATTGGCATTTTACCACACAAATGCATGACAGGGAAATGAGAGCAATGATAAACATATAACTGACTATACCAATAATTTCACTGGGGCAAAACCACATTGGAAAATTCCACATTGTGATTTGTGACAATACAAGGCCAAGAGACAACCTTGATGTTCTTCACCATGAACAATCTCATTCTCAGATGAATTAATAATGTCAAAACTAGTCATTTGTCACTGCTTTTTAACACAACAACAAAACAAAAAATATTTTTCAGATGCAAACTAAATCAATATGCTGCCAAGGGCCAACATAAGAGAAAATCTCACTGGCATATTGAAGTACAACTATGCTCTGTCACAAGCAATATCGTCAGACTTACAATGTGAATGTCACAGATCAGTGAAGCTGATGAAATAACTATTTTTTTTTCCAACCATCTGTATTGTGTAACAATCTATGAAAGATACAATGAACACATGCTGGTACACTATGTGAGATCAAATGTCAAGCTGTAGCAGAAAAAATAATCAGCACAAACAACCACAACTTTGGACACAAAGTAATAACACAGACGGGGCATCTGAGACAAATTCAAGGTGTTCTGTAATTCTTCATTGGCTACGGTGGTATTTTGTTGTCAGTTTTCACAACCTGGCCCTTGGAGGCTCTGCACAGGATTCTCTTTGATAAGGCTCAGTCAAAACCAAAGAAAACATATTTGAAGTGTTTCGTGACCACAGTTGTTGTTTAACTTTCCATCGAGAAAATTCTTCACCCCTTCCTCACTTGAACCACTTCCTGCTCATTCTGCAAGGCTTGCACGTAAAACACGACATATAGGATCTAACAGAATCCATCAGGCTCTTGCGGAGACCCTGTTTTTTTTTTTTTTTTACGTGCTTCCCAACACAGACTGCAGTTGGTGTGAGGGGCAGAGGTCAGAGAGCAGCAACAAAAGGAAACCAACTGTACTTTGAGTGTGACACACCTGGCAAGACTGCGTCAGACCTCTAGATGAGTGTCATTAACCCCCTGGCCTGCAAGCTTTGTTTTCTTCTAGAAGCATCTGCTCCAGTGAAGCAGTTCAGGCTGCAAGAGTTAATGTACCGGTGAAAGAAGCAGGCCAGCTGCAATCTTTGAAGATCCGGGGAGGGGGGATATGGGACTTCCGTATGGCTAAGACACTGGGAGGACAACGGAAGATGGATCTGCCTGTCTTGGATCACCTTTGCCTGCTCTGTCTCAAAAAGACAGCAAGACATTTGTGCCAAACATGTCAACCGTGGAAGGAAGACAACTTGTAAATAAGACATTAACCTCTAGGTTTACGAATGAACAATGTGTGTTTTTCATCGCAAAGTGCCTTTCCGTGACAGTGCAGTACTGTAGCACACAGCTCGCTCTAAAGGTTGGGCGGGGGCGGTGAGCAACGAGTAATAAAGCGTGCCAGTTTCTTTCTAGGGATAAAAATATTAAATCTTTACGTTTTCAGAGAGGGGGCCCATTTTCATTTTTCATTGCTTCCTCTGCGTCTCTAACCAACTTGAGAGGATAAAAAAATGTTTCTGGCTTGGATATTTGTGCCAAGGAAATCAATCAATTAGCTATAAGCGCTGAGATAAGTCGCTTTCTCATTATGTGGAAGGGAGCTGCACCCTGATGCTGCAGAGTGTACTTACTCGTGCACACAATGAGGTCAGCACGTGACCCCTCTCCAGTGCTGGGTACAAATACATCCCTTCTGCACCGCTCTGGGCAAAGCATTAAGGACCATCTGAGTGAATCCTTAACATGATGCCATCCTGACATATCGCGTTTGAAACACAGGCTGCTGTGTGTGCATGTGTGTTGCTAAAAATACCTCCACACATGCAAGCACACTCTGGAGGATTGGATAGTATAGTAGTACCTCAGTGATGTGTGGTTGTATGTGTGTGTGAGGCGACTTTGCATGAAAAGAGACGCCTGCACACTTTCTGCATTGTAATGCATGAGTTGAAGTCATGATACCTGAGCTCATTCAGTCTCTTAGATATATTCATTTCCTCCAATCCTTAAAAAAATATATAATAGAAGGGGGAGGAGCCAACAGCTTTATGCTAATAAATCACACGGCAAGCCTCCTTGGAAAAAGGTTACATGTTTCTAACCGGTGCCTTTTTATTCATCTTGGTGGGATTTTTCCCTGCTCCACCTTTGATTTATTGCACATCAACTGGCCCTTGAGTTTTTGAGGCCTCATTGATTCATAGGAGGCTGACAGCTCCTGACAGTCCCCTATAAATATTAGACATAAATCTATGATCCGAGTCAGAATGTTGAACAATCTGAAAGATAAAACCCGGTTAAGAATTTTTATCATGTAAATTTAATTAGTACTGAATAAACGAGTACAGGAAGTCCTTCTCAGCCGCCCATTGTGACATTACCTGATGGCAAATTGTGTTTCAGTTGCATCTTTAAAAGCTCTGTGAAAGAAACTGCATCAAAATATGTACATTAATTCAGTGTGTGGCTTTTAATTTTTAATTAAACCTTTGTTTAACCAGGGAAATCAGCTGAGAACAAAATGCGATTTACAATAATGACTTGGCAATTTTAAAATGGCAAAACGCAGTGTGCATATTCAGGCAGCCCAACCTGGGGGAGCAAGTTTTAGGCTCCTACAAAGATTGAGAAATAATCAACAATTATGTGGATTCAAATAAACCTGTATTATCATGAAATGCCTGTAATCCTCTCGTTATTCATAAAGTCTGCTTTCACATCGACTGCATGAAAATCAGTACGGTCCACATCCAGACGGGCTAAACAAATGAGTCTACACATGCAGCACAAAGGGCTTATTCATGCCTAGGAGATCCTGATCCTACTACCCATCCTTAAAATGCCTTTAATTCAACATATAACACAGCCTTTAATGGTAGTTTTCATTGGCTCTCTTCTTAAATTCTTATAGGCCTTTCAAATAAAAAACTAAAAAAAAAAAAAAAAAAAAAAACACAAGCAGATGAGAAATCTGTTCAAGGTGTGTGGGAAGGCAAAGCTCAAAGGCACAAAGATAAGTCTTTCATTTCTGGCTTTGTTTATCTCACAGGTAATTTAAAAAGGATATCATTCATTATTCAAACTGAATTTGCAGAACACAGACTCTTGGCTGTGCTTAGTTTTAGAGACACTCTTTGTGTAAATGTTAAATAAACCAGACCTTTGATCCGGGGATTACCTTGCAAATGCATGACTGTCGTTCCCATACTCAATAGAGAGGTCCTCCACAATAGGCCTATACTATTACACTATCATACGAATGAGTATTTTGTGAGGTGCTTTATGAGTGCAAAACTGCTAATCCACCCATGACGTTTCCATTTTTCCAAGCATAATACCACTCGCCTTCAGTTACTTAACAGCCCCTTTCCCTTTGCATATGATGCTACCGTGGCCGTCTTCACAGCGGTCTGTACTTAACCACTGTCTCCTGCTGTGACTGTTATGAACATTTATTTAGATCTCGTGGTAATTGTGATTGAAGACAGCTAATCGTGCTGAAGTGTTTTCAAGATCTTTTGCTGTGTTTATCCTCGCCAAAAATGCAGTCATCGACAGTGATAGTGAGTCAGAGGGCAATGTTTGGTTGATCTGGAGTTGATGCACTGCAGAGGAACAGCTTTTGTGTAAGGATCGGTGCAAATATTGCCAATTTTGTTTTTTCTGTATATTTATAAATGAATGTCATAGATTCCTAGAGGGACTCGTAAGACTGCAGTCTGTCCAATTATTTGTAGGATGCATCCGTTGCATGCAAACATAGCTTGGGAAATGGCCTGATTTTCACACTGCATGAGCATGTTGTCACTATTCATATGCAAGAGGAAACACATCAACAAATACACCGGGGTTCACTGCCCTGATGCGTCCATGTTAGGGCTTACTGCAAGTTATAATAACTAAGAAGGTACAAACAAGCAGGGCGAGTCAATTATCCCATACAATCAAATAAAGAAGACCATTGAAGTGTGTATGCCTGAACAAACTGCAATGTCTTAATCTATGTGGTAAGTAGTTGTATTCTCAGATGGCAGCGACTTTCTGCTTGATGGATTCTCTGAGCTCAGAGCGTGAAAAGCAGTTGTGGATGTCAAGATTCCCCTGACACTCATTCACCGATGATCAATTTCCCATCCTCCATCCCCTGGCCTGCCCTCACACATCAGCATCAATCCAACACAAGTAAATACAGTGAGTGGCTTAATGCATTTTCCTCTCCAGGGATTCTGCAGACCAAAATGGCATTGGAAGGGTAAATAAATAAATATTCTGTTGAGTGGTGGAGTGGATTGCATTCTGTCGAACAGCGAACAACCTTTCTTCCCTACTGCTGTCCATAAAAAGTGAATGAAACTCTTTTCAGTGGAGGCCTCTGAGCATAAACAGCCACGGACACAGCTGCAATAGAGAGTCTGGAGTTGGATGATACTAAAAGTAGTGATAAAGCTCAGTTCAAATAAGGAGAGGGGAGGCAGGCTTGTTAAACAAATCAAAAGACACCACTGTCGAGTCAGCATGTGCACTTAAAGAGGGGTAATTAAGAGTCCTCTTTTAGCGTGGCCTCCATTCAAACTGCAATCAGGAGTTTGGCACAACAAGGGCTATGAAAATCACTTGAGCTAACTAGGTCCATCCACAGTACTCCACCATGACATAATCCTTTGGAACGAAAGTTTATTTCCCATCATTGCAACAGCTCATGCCAAGCTAAAAATGTGCTGCTCTTTAGACAATGGCAGGAGGGACAAACAAAACGAAATCCAGCCCAGTTTAAGGGGCATATGTTGGTCAGAGTGGCTGGTTGAAACTTTACTTGGTCACTCACTTATAGCATAACATCATGCGATTTGATTAATCTCTCCAAGCGCATAATCTAGTGCGCTGCCCACAGAGCACAGCAGTTCTCATCCCACCTCTGCACAGCAGCAGCTGGATAAGCTGTGATAGGACGAAGGGCATGGTAGCAAATACAACACATCCAGCGCCTGACATCGTGACCTTGACTGGAGAGCAAGCTGACAGACGGCCCTCTCTATCTTTTCACACTGCCAAAAAGGGCCCGGTCCAATTACAGGCACCGGGTACACTGTCTTGTTAACTTCAGCTCTCACTGTACGTTTGGGCAGTTCAGAGATCAAGCACTCGCTGGAGTTTGAACTGACAGAGCTACCTTTTCTGCTGTCACTGCCTCCCGTGTTACTCTGTCACTGGCGGGTGATGGAGGAGCAAAATAAGATGTCTGAAGCATCTATGCAGATAGTGATGGCATCAAAGGCGATGGCTGCTGACAGCCTGTGTAGGAGGTCTTACTCTTGTTAAAGCAATCGAGTAGAGACACACAGTAAGTCTGGCGCCAGGTTGTAGTAGAATTTCATGGCATGAGATGTACACCTGCCACCATGGTGACGCCGGTCCGCCATGGCACGTTGACTGCATTCCTAGTCACGTTAACACCTCCTAGAGCTATGGTAGCCTGTAACAACACCGCTGGGAGACTCACGTAGCCTCACTGCAGTAACAGTGTTGAATTAATGTGCCCGTTAATTGAAGCTGAACACTGAAAAGTACTTGACAACAATTTGGATAATTTATTACCCGTTCATTAAGATGGAAAACACTGTACAGATTTGCTGCTTGGTTTATATCATTGTAAAATACTTTTCTGCTGCTCCCAACTGCTGTCTGTTGCAGTATTTTATCCTGGACATTCCTCATTATTTTTTTTTTTTACCATTTCATTGATAAAATAAAACCCGATTTCTTATCTGAAAATGAAATTAAACATGTCAGTGTCCTGTGGCTTCTCACTGAACTGAAAAGAGGAAATGGTTGCCACATGGACAAGACAGCAGTTACATTTGATCCAAACTCCACCAGATTACTAATGAGGTATTGACCTATAAATGGCACTTCAGAAATGACAGCTACCAATATTGACCTTTAAAAGTGGAGTAAATATAAAGACTGTCTCCCAAAGCTCAGCACAGTGCATGTGCCAGAGGTCAATACCAAGACTCCATCAGAGCCATTAAGTAAAACATTCTCCTGGAATAAAATGCCACATTTAACTATTTGGCCAAATGATCCCATGGACTAGGCATGGAATATCTGAGTGTTTAAACAGCACACAGGGCAAGCTTGATGCAAGTGCAGCTGACAGACTGAGGAGAGGGGGCGACCTAGCAGTGCAGGCCACAGCTCTGAAATACGCCTGAGTGTTAATTGGAAACACAGCACAACTGCTTCCTCACTGAGGCGTGTCATTGGAAAGGAAATAAGCAGGAGCAGCAGAATATACAAAGACACTCATGAGGATAAAGGAACACAGCTCAATGTGATCAGAGCAGGCAGATGAGACAACGCTAAATACACATCTGACTGTGGCAGCACAGTAATCTGAGCACAGACAAATAGCCATTTGTCTAAAAAATGCCCTCATAGCAAAAATGGAATGTGTAATTTGAACTAGTCAGAGAACTTTTTTCCCCTCTGGACACTTGAGAAATATGAAAAACTTTCATATAAATGCAAAAACATATGATGAAACATTTTCATTTGTATTCAAGTTTACTATTGGTGTTGGATGAAATCCATGTAATTCCACATTAAATCATTTTCATGTCTCAGGTTGAAGTGAAAGACTGAATGTTCAGTGCCACTAGGGTTCAGGGGAACATGAAAATCTGATTTTGCAAAGATGTATGTTTGTTTTTTTATTTGTTAATCTATATTTTTTAAGCAACCGGAGGATTTGACAGCATCTGTGTCGGACGGATCTTACAGGTGCACTATTGCATTGTCAGATGATACTGTTCTGGTGCCCCTATGACTGTCCAACACCCTACCCCCATTCCCTGACCTCTATTTCCCTGTTGGTCAGTCCACAGCAAATCCGAAAAGCCTCCCAGCATCTCCATGGCGACGGGCCTCAGTCGAGCAGATGGCCTCAGTGTGCCGCGCGGCAATTAAAGAGGGAGCGACGGGCAGGGAAAAGAAAGTGGGTCAGGATCGAGGGGGAGCAGGGCCGGCAACGTGAAGCTGCCTCTGCCTCGGGCCTGCGCACAGACGCACGCATTTGCACACTTGGTGACGTGCACACACACAAACAAATGCATGTGTTTATGCATCAGTGCACTTTTTCCTGGGTCTTCCCGGCAAAAACAAACACCCACCCCACGCTGGTCACAAAGCATCAGCAGTGTGTGAGTGAAAGGAGGGGGTTAGGCAGACCGGGGAAGCGCAGTGCATATCAAAACTGCCCCAGAGTCTCACACACACCAAATCTCTCCAATGGTGAGAGGTCAGATAAACTTCCACCAAATTACATATCCCACCACCCAATCAATAGGATTAACCCTTGAAATCCTGTCTAACCACGTACAGAATCAGCCCTGTGTTATTTGATTACTTTCACTGGAGTGCCACTTACTCTAGCAGGACTCGTTCTTTCTTCCTTTCTTTTCCAGCTTAAGCAAAACTTCATAAAACAGCAGGGATGAAACACACCCTTGACGTTGCTGGGCAAATCCAATCAGTTTTATCTCCCGACTTTCATCACATACTGAGCAGTCTACTGATACATGGGACTAACATTTCATCTTGACTTGGACTCCCTTGTTATAAAAAGATCTGATTGAGCATCTCAGTCACTCATTACTGAAATTAAGAAAGGCTTTAATTAAACTCATTTAGCAGACAATATGATCTTCGGCACATTATGGAGTTGTTAATTTAATTTACCGTCTTATGTGTCATAATATTCTCACAATTATGCAACAGGCAGCCCCGTTTGTTTGAAGATAGCTTTAATGGGGAATGTAAGTTGGTTTTGGGGGGTCTACTGGCTTCCCGCATTGACATAGAAAAAAGGCCTAATGAGCTGGAAAAAATTGAATGAACTTTTATTTGCACAAGTCCTTTCTTCCAGCAAGCAGCCCCAATGTGCCTACACAGAACTTCAGCCAAGAACACCATTTTCAAGGCAAAGTGGAATCACCCTTGGAACATTTCCTCATTCGCAAGCAGCACAACCTCCTGCAAACTCCCATCCCCCGCAGGGTCGACATGTAAATCTCCATTTCCCAGTTTCCTCTTTACATTTTGGCTGTTATTTCCCCTCGCATTCACAATTTAGGAAGAAAGGTACAATCCTTAAACCCATTCTGCAGACCAATTTAAAACTTGGCACCCTGAAGGGCATGAGTCTGCAGGCTGTAAGAGGGAAGGTATTTTAATAGTTTTGCTGCGGTATTAAACAGCCTGTATATCAAGTTTCTCATTCCAACATTTGTTCCTCTTTAGCTCCTACTCTCAATTTGATGATGCTGACAACAGCGCCGGGATCAACTACAAGTTCCTGCATCCATCAAATGAATATTTACGATGCTTGTGCTTTATGTGAACAGAATGTACAGTTTAAGAGGGAGGAAAAAATTCAACTCACATACATGGATAAAGGCAGGAAAATACACGTTCTGCCTTTATCTGTGAGACTGTGAGCTATGTGGGAGCAAGGTCAGGGAGTGGGTGTTCTTGTGGCCATTTATATCTGCATAACTTATAATCGCAGCAATGTTGTAACTCATATAATCGACAAGTGGGTGGGAGTGAGGGGGAGCCCTTGACCCCCAGCCTTCTGTTTCTCTGGCCTGACGTGACATTTGGCGTACTCATGGCTCAACTGACAATTGCTGTGAACTACAAAATGGCCCTGCGTGATTCCTTTACTGCTATCAAAGCCCTCTCCAGATTCCTGACTGGTTAATTCCTCTTGCAGTCCTGTAGCCAAGCAAAGACATGTGCTGCCAGAGTGGAGGCTCCCATGTGGAAACCCCTAGCAAAGTTAGCTGGAAGAGGCAAGAAGAAGTGAGGAGGAGGAGGAGGAGGATGAGAGGAGGAGAAGAAGAGAGGTAGGTGGGGAGGGTACAGCAGACATTTTATATGAAACTATTCTGCATTAGAAATTATTAGCTTCAGGGGAAATAGGAGAAAGTAATCCAGACAAAATGTCAATGCCGAGTAGTAGTCAGGACAACTATGACCTGGATTATTCCTTTTTGAAATTTTCTAAACTGAACTAAAGATCACGTTTAACTTCAGTCCAACTTCAGTTACCATGACAGTCTCTGCCTCACACAAACCCTGTATTTGAGTTGCCATGTGCTGCTGCAGCAGGAACATCGGTGAACATCTGGAAATGTGGTCATTTAGTCAGACACTTTTAAGAACAGTGCTCACCAGGTGGGATTATTCCTCTCTCCAAAAGCAAGAAAAGGGTGTAAATGAAAAACAACTGCAAATGAACACAATCTGTAGAAAATAACAGAACCTGATTAGTATCACCACAAATCCCGGTGTCGCCGTATGTCGACAGACAGGCCAAAGAAAAAAGCAGTGCAATATACTGCAGCAATTGCTAATTTAATGTGCTGCATCTCTACATTTTTTAGTTGTTTAGTTTATTATGCATTTTTCATTTATTGTCATTTTTAATAAAGGGTTGTGATCCTGCCTCGGCCATGATTTCATTTGAACATCAAACTAATTTTTAAAAATGTGACCAATATCTATTAGATTGTTAAATAAACTCATTATTTATATTCAAACATAAATCAACCACAACAACAGATTGGTTGGGCTCGCAAAAAAACAAAAGATGGCCAGGCACCGACAGGTAAAGGAGCGGATACCGGTGAGGAAGACCTGCTTTCCAGGCCATCAGTCCCTGATGTCGTGCATTAGAGATACTGCAGCCATCCTTTGATGGGGACCAAAGGTGGGAGGGGGGGTACTTTATATGCACATCTTCTATTCATGGGTATGGGACCCTTTGGTTCATGTTTGTATAAGCTGCTCCTAATAAATGTAAGGTATGGAAAGAACACGACAGGCTTGCTGGCCTTGTTCTCTTCCTCTTTCTGGCGTATGGTGTGTTGTATTTATTATTTAGTGAGCTGCATTTAGACGAGTAAACACATCTGCATGGTGTAAATGGGGAAGTGGTCTGACTTTTGGACCCCACTGTTGTTTAAGCACAGCACAGCCATACCCTACAGCTTTGCTTTTATGCATACAAGTCAATAGTGTAAATGGGTGCAGCGCTAACACAGGCTCATTCTGTTACAGCTCCAGATAAAGGGATAAACAGAAGCTCTTTCTGCACTCTGACGTGAGGCTGCTGGTTAGATTGCTCACTCACTCACCCACCGCTTTTTTACAAACATCTAAGTAAAAAGAAATCTACTGATAACTCTGAGCTCTGCGATGCCATCTTAAAAGAGAGGACATACAGGAAGGAGGCGGGGGCCATTTGGCACACCTGACTTTCTGAAAACAATGCAACATCAGAGTGAAACTCAGCCAGGCTTGAAACTGGGGAATCAATAGCAGACTACATTAGTTGCTTTGGCATAGACCTCGCTAACAAAATGGAAGGATCAATGCCAAACTGCAGGCCATCTCTGTGTTCGTCTTCATCTCTCACGTGCAAAGTTGAACCTTGTGCATTTAAAAAACAGAAGAAAAAAAATAAAGAATTTCTCACACTCATGCGGGTTGACCTCAATCTCACTATAATGACAAGCACTGGGAAAGTATCGTGTCAGCCAAAGAGCAGGTGGAGTGAAGAAAAAATAGCTGAAATATTCAGAGAAATGCTCACACATAAGCAATTGAAGTCCTTTTGAACTGAGCAATTATCTTTAAAGACGATCACAGCGGGGGAACGGGGCAAACACAAACGAAAGACGCCCACAGTGAAATATGACAGACACAGAGCTGACCTGTTATCAGTCATATTTTGCTAGTCTGTCTGCGCAGGACGGGGCACTAAGGAGCTTTGCACCAAGCTGCAGCACACTGGGAGCTTAGCTATATGTCAGAGAGAATAAATAAACCTGTGTTTGTGTTTTCTAAGCAGCCCCCCATCCCTCTCCCCTCCTCCCTCACAGCACCAGCACTACCATGGCGGCTGCCCCCCCCCCCACCCCCCGCTTTCACCCACTCCCATTTACAACCATGCTGTTGCTTTGAAGCACAGTCAGCTCCCAGGGAGATATCAGTGCGGAATATTAAATGAGTGAACACCATCACTCATTAAAAAGGGAAACATTTCATGAAACAACCCCCCTTTTGTATCAAGTGCTAACCAAGCTGACTCTCAGCACGCCACCGTCCTCAAAGGCAGAGCGAGGAAAGGGGAGAGGAAGAGACAGAGGTGGTGGTGGTGGGGGGGGGGATGGGGGAGCACCCAAGTTTGTAGAAAATAAAAGAGAGAAATGTGAAGTTCTGGCAGGAGATCAGCTCTGAGCCTTGCAAAAAGCCCGCGTGCTGTGTCACAATGACAGAAATTTCGATTCTACTTTGATTCCAAAAATTCCCGTTTGATTGAAGCCTCTGCAGATTTTTCAGAAATGTTCGATTTTTTTCATACAGATGTGTTCTGCAAGGTTATATTCCATTTCAGCCTCACCCCTGCAGGGTATTTATCAGTGGATGGCATGTGCAGTGGATGAGCTGGAAGGATGGTAATGGGATTGACAGAAATGGTTTTTGAAGGCGGTGCGGATGTTTTCAGTCAGAAGTTAGAGACACTTTGTGCTAATATTCAGTGTCTTATATGTTGACCCTCTGAGGTCACACATTTTTGAAGGAATGTCAGAATTTTCATGAGTATTTGCTCTTTGCTGGCTGGAAAAAACACAGAGTTAGAAGGTAGTGTCAAAAACACAAGGAATCTTGAATAAAACACTTCTTTCATATTCTCAAAGCAGGAAGAAAAAGAAAGTCATTATAGGCTTTGAAAAAAAACATTCAAGTACTTAATATCATCACTGGGTAATTTAATTATATTACTCATTAACAGCTGAATTATTTAATTGTGGCAGGACAACATACTTAACTGAAAGCCTGTACTTGCACAGTATATACAGGGCATACAGCAGCTGATATATAAGTCTGACCCCAGGCAGTGAGAGGCTCTTATCAACAGACTACACAAGTCAGTGCACAGTTCAACTGAGTCAAACATGGTACAGAAAACATGGAAACAGCACCAACTGGTCTGTCACCTTTTGAAATGAACAACAACTTGAGACTAGAAGTAGAAAAACAGAAGAGAAGGACACAGACGCAGATGCCATCGCCATAAATCTGATTCTGACTTAGCCCGTCAGGTGAAATTCACCATACATCTCAGCAACTCTGCTTAATGTTTTTTCCTGCAGCACTGGTATCAGGTCAGATCTTTACTGCCACAACAGACTTTGAATCTCCACCTTAGAGGATCCATTCCCCCCCTTCATCCTCAGACTCAGCAGGTCGTTCACTGAAGGGTTATCAGGACTTCTTTGCTCCTTAATGGAGGCACATCAGCACAGCTGCCTGTTGTAAACTGATGTGTTCAGGCAGTTATATAGGGGCACGGGGGGTCGGAGCTGCACTCATCAGATCTTCTTTGTTTAAAAGGCACATGGCCTCGGTGGGAAGATCAGGAATTATCCATTCTCTCAATCCCAAATCAGCCTGTGACTAAAAAATGCCCCGGTTGTTAATGCAGAAACAATGAGAAAAGAATGGTTTTCTCGTATGCTTTTTTTTTTAGAATATAAAAGATGACACCACAAGAAACACTAAAAGGCTGCATTCCTTTCACACACCAGCTCACACAGATACTGAAGCAGTTTCTGCAAATAAATAAATATGATTTCTTTCAACTGAAATGACTGATTACAGGTAGTAACTATAGTAACTGCTCAGTGAGGGAAAAATAGAGCAAAGTAACAAGATATTGGCAAGCCAAGATGGTGTCACATGAAAACCGTGCAGACTGTTCGAATCCCCCAACATGAGACATTATTTACCTTTTCTTGCGAGAAGATTTACATCAACTCAGGAACCATACTAAGCCGATCCTCAGATGCTGTAAGAGCTATCTGACGAACGCCACGGGTAATATGTAACAAGTGCAGTCAGTCAATGCCATTCTCATTCTCAAGAGCAGTGCAGGAATTTAACCATTTAATCCTTTGACAAGGATTGGCTAAATAGAAAGAGAAAGACTTGGCAGATTAATGCCAAATCTGAAACACTCAGGGCATGATTTGATCCCCCTTATTGATTTCCCTTTTCCTTACTTTGCTGATTCTGCCATTTGAGTTGAAACAGAGAAGAATTTCAAGGGTTTAAAGCATAAAATTGTAGCTGCAGCCTGCTGATAAACGTGTTTTCCATCCCGATCCAACATGGTGACTGCGTGGTGCGAGGAAGGCAAAGGAGCAGGAGGGGACATCTAACACACACTACACACTGAAATAACAACCGAATCAAAACGCTGCATGTTGTACTAAAGTGCATGTTCTGACAAAACAAGCTCTCTGGTGGTAACCTTAGACGGCCTGTGTCTCGGACAAACATTACCTGTGTGATATTTGACTAAATTTCTCTAATACCTAAAATAGCTTCTTTCAGTGACAGGGTATCAGATCCTAATAATTTCTCCATCACAGAGACATGCAGATGAGCCATAAGCTCCCCATTCAAGGCCCTTTATTCACTCCTTATCATTACTACAATTAAGCATATGAAACTACGGGTGAACTAAGAGATGAACTTGATTCAACATGCACTCAGTTTTTAATAGTATTTGTGCAGTCTTCTGCACGCAGAGAACACTCCGGCTCGTCATAAGCATTCCATTATTTAGGTTCAGTGCGTATTGTCATGTTTTATTCAGTTATTATGGGATATGCAAAGGCCACAGGGTCTGGAAACGTACATCAGGAACTTACAAAGGAAACTGAGAATATGTGCCTCTTGATTAACTGCTGTGGCGTATGGAACAAAAGTCAGCTAATTTAAATATTTTCCTAATGACAAGAAAAAAAAATCACTTGTATGAGAGCAGCTCCTGAAATTAATGAGGGGTCGATCCATTTCCAGAATCATAGCACGCAGCAGAAACTATGCTTCACAGAAACGGTTCGCACAGTGTTTGGAGAAGGATTTGCTAAAGAGCTGACAGCAGAACCACAATGAGCTAAATGCTCAGAGAGATGAAGTTTGAGTGGCCAAGTGCCTCCATTAGTTCCTATGGCAAAAGCAAAGCTTAATCTCCTGTCAGCTCCCCTCAAGCTAGTCTCCCAGGACTCGGAGCTCTCTCTCCCATCCATCACCTCAGCAGGGACCGAACGGAGACTCCCCAAAGGAGTGAGGATCAGAGCAATTTGCATTCACACTCTAACCATCAAGGCCCAACAATCCCGTAGCGACTCTCTCCATTTCCTGATATCAGAGCTGTCATCCAAATGAAATACAAAACGGCTCGGACTGCCAATTACAGTTTTCTTCAAAAAGAGAGAACAAATGAGAAAAAGTCAAAATGCTAATTACAGTGTTTCAAAGTGGCAGCAGTTTTCCTTCCATGACCCATCAGAGGAGACATTTTCCTGCCTGTTTCACTGCTGCTTTCACGTCACACATCTATTTCAGCACTATTTATGAGCATGCATGCAATTGTCATTAGACCCCCCCACCCCGTTCAGTCAATCACTCAATCCAGCTGAAGTGTGTGACATTTCATACACAAAGGCCGACTTCAATTTGCCTCAGATGAGTCTGAAAAGCAAATACACACTGCAGCAGCCCAGCATGTGACCGTTTATCTTGACTCAAAAATGAACCGTCGTGTGTCAGACTTCAGTGACAAGCCTGTGCATAGAAATCAGACGGTTAGCTGTGCAATTAACCCTAAAGAGTCAAAACAATAAAACCTTCCATCAAAAAGGAAAACTGGAAACATCCCCCGTGGTTCACACATTACCCAGGGGACATCACGTGAGATTCAAACCGCCAATAAACACACGTGACGGACAGCGATGCGCAAAATAATGCAGCAGTGTTGTGATATTACTCAGGAAACAAACTACTGAACATTCAGGAACGGTTCATGTGAGACACTGCATGAAATGACTGACAGCGCTGAACAACAGGGGTCTGCAGCAGAGTGATTTTACCTTGCATGGTGCCAAGTTATTACAAAGAATATAATTCAAAGCTACACAATTTCCAAGCCTGAATCAATAGTACATTCAAAGTTGATGCTGGTCCACCATTCAGCATTCATTTCCCAAATGTTTAATCCAGCTAAGATGAAGAATTAGAGCTGGAAAATCTCCTTATCCCACCGCTGAGGGTGATATCTATATGGGCTTGTACAGCACCAGGACCTGAGAACAGAGCCAAGCCATAAACAACCACCTGGTTGATAACTCAGTTCACACTCAATTAAATATCAGTCTGGAATACTGGAGAGAGCGGGTGCTAATATAAGAAAGTGGGACCCGAGCTGCTGTTGTTATTCACTGATCCATTATTCTCAATGTTCCTTTTATTTGATAATCTATTTGGCGCGCAGCTTGGAATGTTTTCTGTTTATGAATTTGGCACTCTTGTGTTTTCTACAAATGGTTATTACCATGACAGGAACAAATGGTTTTCCCTGATGGATAACTGCAGCAGGGTTTGCTGCTACTTGCATTTGTTAGGGCCATTCCCACTTGTTTGTGCTTGGGTAATGAGGGAAGAGTCTGGAACATGTTGTCTATCAATTACACCATCAAAGACAGTGGGCATTTATGGCTGCACCCTTTAACCTCAGGGTGAAAGACCAAATTCTTGTTTTTGCATGTCAAAAGAAATGCTTCCAAACAACTGCTCAAATAAAAATTTTCCAGGCCCTTTCCTTCATGGTTATGTCTGAAAGACTGAGTTATTGTGTCTTTTTGGTTTTAAATAAACCACAACAATTAAAAAAAGGAATTTGAGTGTGGTGTATTTGTAGAGAGTTAAATAGGACTAAGAAAACACCTCGTGCTTCGCTCAAATAAGACATTTTCCAGGAGCCTTTAAGTGCAATTTTTGAGACATTTTCCACTCCCTTGATTGAACAGCTTCAAAAGATTTTCTCCACGAATTCCAAGGGAACCAGTTAATCCTGATCTTCTCCACAAGCAAAGGGATCATCTCAATGTAAATCAGACAGGGCTTTTGATCAAAGTATTCAATCAGTCTTAAACACATGATGGCATAAGGAGCCTTGAACAAGCTACGAACAAGGTCAACATCTTAGTTGTTCTTGAGCTCTACGCAAGTGTAAAAAAAAAGCCTAGGTGTATCTATATATCCACCTAGAAAAGGCTTTTTATACGTATTAGATGTAGATTTAAGGCTCAGCACTGTGTGTTCGCTAAGACATGTACACTGCAGTCTGTCAGAGAAAACGACAACATCAGTGCCTTTAAAAACATGATCTGATATTTCTTGACCACACTTGACCCTCTTCAATTCCTGACTTAAAATAGGGGCGCCAGGCAGAGTTTACCAGTGCAAGATGTAAACAAACCAGTAAATTTTTGGCTAAGCCCCAAAGCTCCCTCTGCCTAATGGCACACAAACACTCACAGGCATGTATACACATGCTGTTTTGTTGTTGGCTTGTTTTGTTTTCCAATTAAGAGGTTGTCAATATAACCAGGATGATGATGCCCCTTCCAATAGCAGTCCAATACGCTTATTAAGCATGTGTTAAATACTTGGGGCCTCTTTGGGAAGCTTTGATATAAGGTGGATCAATGTCAAATTATCACTCCATTTATCAACCACCACTGCCTCCCTCAACTCTTCATCCTCCTCCCAAAGCACATACACAGACAAACACAGAGGTACTCTGACTTCTAACATCTATTATGTATTCAGGACAATTTCTCAAAGTAAGAGTTGAGACAAATCCTTGATATATATAAATGTCACCAAATCCTGTGTCATCCTTCCTTAGAAAAACAGAGAATATGATTGGACATGAAAGCAGATGAGGCCTGTGCTTCCCTTTCACAGTGTAACATTAAAAAACACATTTATCATAGATCATATATGTTCTTATGTTCGTCTTGTGTATTAGTGTATAGGTAACAGGCAGGAGAGCGGAGCATAGCAGGCCACAGGTGTCAATTATCATTCAAGAGCACACTGTGGCCCCTCGGTGCCATTACAATGGGATATTGGAGAACTTGGAGACTACTGGCCTGCACATATCGCCATCTGCCTGCTGCCCGGGTAAGTTCATTATTTCTGCAGACAAATAAGTATTCTGCAGCCGTTTAGATTGGGTTGGATTGTGGAGCAGACAACACTTTCCAATTTTCTCGCACTCATTTGCACATCTTGTTGCAAAACGCAAAGCAGGCAATTACATCGATCCACCCATTCATGCATTAATCAACTGTGTGGCGTTGCAAAACATCAGGAACCGCACACGCACGCGCACGCACACACGCGCGCACACACACACACACACACACACACACACGCACGCACTGAAGCAAATGGGTATGATAAAATAAGGCATATGCATCTCTCTGCTGAAGTCTATTTCTGCGGCTCACCTTGGATGTGCAGCGCCAACAGGAGTATCCATATCCCCACACACATCGCCATGGTGCCTCAACTATCCGGATCTTCTCTGGAAACCCGAGAGTGGATGGATAGGACTCACTCGAGACGACAAAGACCACGCATGCAACTTCTGCAAATCCCACTTGGTCGCCCAACTAGTCTACCTCTCTCAATGAGCAGTAGCACACTTTCGCAAAACTACAGGATCGGTGGTGCGCCTCGCCGTGCCAAAGCATCAATTTCACGTCTGCAGCGACCCCCTGGCTGGCGGAGAGTTTGCCCTAAGTAAAACCTGGCCGGGTCCCCCCCACCCCGAAAAAAAAACCGAGATCCAAGCGGCTGCCGTTTATAGGTGATGGGAGTCTTTCAGGAAACAGCGAGCGAGGAGAGAAAGGAGAGTTGGGTTCTTGTCAGAGCAGCTCTTCTAGTTTAACCATCTAGCCTTTGTTGCTCCATCCACCGCAGCGGCTGCAGAACTCTCTCTCTCTCTCCCCCCCCTTCCAGTAGCCTATTGTGGATCAGAGGTAAAGTGGGCGGGAGGTCTTCGATCGATGCTGCGCTGGGAAGTTTCCAACACTTGGAGAGTTCCTCCGGGGAAATGTCGCCTCTTTCTTCTGTCCGCAAAACTGACACAACACCTAACAGATAATCTGCTGGCACCGTCCCCGTCTTAGTTCCTTCAGTTCCCGGCTCTCCCTGCCTGCAGCCTGCAGCCAGCCGGACAGATTAGATCGCAACACCAGGTCGGTGAAGTTGTTGTAACTCTGGAAATGGAGGGATGCGCCCCCCTGTTGTAGCTCTTTTTTTTTCTCGGATGTAATACTATATAGCTTTATCCTGCTCTGCGCACCGCCCCGCTGATCTGCCACCACAGTGTGTTGCTGACTATCGCTGACGCTTTGGGAGAGATCGGGATCGGGTGACGTTGTGCAAAGGGAGGAGCCTGGATTGTCCTGCAAAGAGCAAAAGCATCGCCTGGGAGAGGACTACAGTACAGCAGCCCGAGCCCGGCAGCCTCCTGGGGAAGTGAGGAAGTGACTCACAAACTTTTCTAGCACGTCAAGGGTCTTTAACTTGACACGTTTGGAGCCGAGGCTGATAAAACTGTGCGCAAAAGGCAAAACAATTTCAGGAGGAGAGAGATGGCTCCGCCGATGAGGGGAGGGGTGGGGATGTGGGAAGAGGCAGAAACACGACGTGCACAGTCATGCCTGAGTGGATTAATGCAATAGGAAACAATGCTGTATATTGAAATCCCCCCTTAAACACACAGAGGCACTGAAAACGCTTCATGGCGACTTTCTGTTCAACCAGAAAAGAGAAATGAGAATCAAAACATCCACGGTGGTTACGTAGTTGTCAGGTAAAGTCAGGACAAAACATGCTCTGAATGTTTAATCTCTATAATCAGCTTGGCCCCACATTTAAATGTTCAAAATAAATGAATCTCACAAATAAGTAAAGGAGGACACAGGGAGAGAGACACACAAACAAGAGCTGCATTTATCAGTTATTACATCATTAACTTCAGATTAGTTGAATCAGTGAGAAAGTATGTCTCCTGTGGTGCACCATCAGAGATCCCCTCAGTGACCCCTGCGGCACTCCAGACCTCATGTAAACCACAAATCTAACAAATCAATCAGGGTGGGGCGGTGAGAGCTAAAATATGATCCAGACAGGCATCCACCCACACTCTCACAGTGAGGTAAGGTTTGCTGATTTACAAACATGGTAAGTGACACTAAAGGAAGGGCTTGTGGTAATTTTCAAGTCAAAATGACTCACGGAATGAAATGTTTTCCTTATATTTACTGCTATGCATGAGTATGTGTGTGCACACAGAGGAGGGGGGAGTGCTTTACCTCATAAGCCAGCTGTGAGAGCTCACTAACCATTGCACAGTCCCCGGTCTGTCTTTCTTTCTTTCTTCTTCACTCTTGAACCAGCTCATCCTCTTCACTGGAAACAACCCCACAGGATCAGGCATGTGATGGTGCCGTCGCCTGAAAATGAACGGGAGGACGAGTGTGATAACACTTCCCTCTTGTGGACAGTAGCTCCTCAGGTGCTTACAATAGGCCAGGCCCCCGCACGGTTTTTGATGTTGCAGTCGATTGTGTTGTTTGGAGTTTGTGGGTTTGCATGGAGCCAAAATCATGATTTACTATCAGCAGCACAGAATTATCTGCTGAACAGCAAGAGAAATTACCTGGCATGACAAACGAGAACTGGGCCAATTGGTTATTAGGGTCAGTGTGGTGTTTGGTGCACTGCAACATAAATCACGCTGTATAAAATGGAACCCCTCGTGCGACATACACTCTCCTTCGTGAAGGATGAGCAGTTAATAAAGAAACCTACAACCCTGTTAAACACAGTAAAAACAGACTAGTCCATTTGTCCTGGGTGCACACTGATAAACTCTACACTTGACAGTTTGTTTTGCCAAATACAAACTGTGAGTGTTGTTCATTAATCAGCAGTGGTCGCACTGGGCAACTGCAGAGGAGTCTGAATCTCCAACGAAGATCCAACGTCCAGGCTCGGCCGATCTTCCCGTGCTACATAATGTTTAGAAAACTCTGATTTGCCCCCTGACTTTGGAGCGTTAACTCTGATGCTCCCTTCATCGAGCGGCTTAGGTTGTGATTGATTTACAGGTGAGCTGATGAAATTTGATACACTCGTTCTGAGCTACAGCTTGTGCCAGAGCTCAAGGCAAGGCCAGAGCTGCTGTGGAGATTTAGGAACTGTCTTGCATAACGAATATCTGGAGATACATAAGAAAAGAGTAGTGACGGCTAAATTATAGAGTGCATCCAATAAAAGTATCTGATGAGAGTTTTTTTTTTTTTTATTAATTTATCAGTATCAAGTAAACTGTGATCATGCATTTCACTGCAGAGAGGAAGTAATAGAGATTTTGGTGATGACAGTGTTAGTACAGGATTTACTTCAAAGTACACTCAGTAGTTTATGGTTGCCTGAGTGTTTTAGTTGCAGATATTTGCTCTGATACATGTAAATGTCAACCTTTCTCAGCAAACACGGAAATAGTTGAAATGTAGAAAATGTTTTCAGGCACCATTTGACCTGTAAAGAAAGTATAACATTTCCTCATATTGTGCGATCATGTCACTGTGATCTTATTTCATAGTTTAGATTTTCTCTCATGTTTCAGAATTGATCTCTAGGCGGACACACTTCCTGATTTAAAGCTTCTTATTCACAATTTCATGGCAAACAAATGAAAGGAAAATCTAATTCATTACATCCCCATTAAACTCAAGCCCATCTTTTAAAACTCTAAAGCCACACAGAAAAAAATGATTCACTTACATTATGTCGAGTATAAATATCTCTCAGTCTGAGCTGCTTCAGTCCCAGATTTTTGTCATCACCACAGCTGGTAATGCGAACGCCGATTCGTACACATTTGTCGTACTGGTGGTGATCTCACGTAAATTGTTACAAACTTGCAATTGTGCGCACAAGATTTATAGCAGAACTTTGGCAAAGTGCTGATGAGTGAAACAGAATCCAGGTTTTCTGCAGTCCAGAATAGCATGAAATCTGAATTGGGCCCAGCCCAAGTCTGCCTCCCTGGAGAGCAGACAAGTCTTTTGATCCAAAACTGTTAGTTTCCCTGGCCTGAAAAAACATTTGATAGAGAAATCTGTGTCCTACAAAAAAAAAAAAAAAACCCTCTCCAGTGTCTGCAGTTCCTGGAGAACGAAGACAGATCGGCAGCGTTGCATTAAATGTAACACTGACATCTTAACCTATGGAAATCTTACATTGTACTCTATGTTCCCAAAACCTGGCCTCCTCTGACAAGAAGCAGACTTCACCCAGAGCACAGGAACTAACATCTGGAAAACAAAACAAACAAGGTCGTTGTCCAGTGTTTACTACAGTGCAATTACATTGTAGCAAACAAATTACTGGCTATTTAACCTAATGACTTGATGCAGTGAATGGTAATCGTTTTACAGGCCAGACTTATGTTGATAATGTTTTCAAGTCTGCATTCTCCATAGAGACAGCTGTAGAGGCCTTATAGACAAATGATTTCATGATTCAGTTTTCAGATGTTGCAAAATCTTCCAACAGTTGATTGATAGTGACACAGATGAGTGAAGATAATTTGTAGATGTAAGTGCTGTAATCTCAAGGCAGGACACATAATTCATAGTGGATATACCATAATCTTTGGTGATGTGCTCATGTTCCCCAAAACACAAACAACGAGCACAGCACAGAAGAGTAGAGAGAAGCCAAAACTGTGCTCCAAGAGGCAGCTAATCTCCTTCAGAGTGAGCAGAAAAGTCTTATCAGCCTTTTACACTGTTTATTGACAGTTTATCTTTTTTTTCAAATATCAATCAAAGGGACAGAAATTGGCTCTCTGGTGTTGCCAGCATGTGCTTCGAAATCACTGGAAGAAGAAAAGAGCAAGTCTTAAAGTTTTACTGTCAGTAGTTTCCTGGGAAAGGATCAGAAAAGAAAAAAATATGACAAGTCATTCAACCTCTGTGCTCTCTCAGTAGCAGTGTTGGGCAGATTGAAGGGAAAACACCTCTGTGGCCAATGATGAAAATTTAAAGATGGTTTATGACATTTCTAACAATGGTCATTGGTATTATATATATATATATATATATATACACACACACACACACACACACACATATATATTTTTATTTATTTTTTTTTTAATGTAAGCATTGAGACCTGACCTCAGCCCACGTTCTGCACTTCAATCGAACAAATATATGCAAATGGAAACATCTGGACTCTGCTTTCCCTCATGTTCAGTACATTCGATATGTTTCATTAAATGTCACATGCATATTTAATTGAATCCCCTTCACTGCCCCTCGCAGAGTACATTGTTGTGATGAAGTGAACTGAATTGAGGTAAGTATGTCCTCTAAGAGGAAGGCCAGAGTGTTTGCTTGTAGCCAGGGAATTATAGTGAAGAAAGGAGGTAATAGCATTGAACAGCTTTAAAAGGTATCTGTGGTATGGTATCCCAGATGACCCCTTGATCTGTTAGGATTATTCAAGCCACACCGTAGCTAAACTTCACACATATTCACATTTCCAGAAACTTCAGTTTAAAACTGTTCACTCCACCACATGTAGGTCTTTATAACTTGTAGCATGTCCTAGTTATTAGTGAACTGGTAGATGTAAATGACTGATCTTGTTAGACTTGCAGAAATATGTCCACTTATGTGTTTTATAGGGCACGACTGGGATCAAAATGGAGGCTTATTAATGAAAAAAACACATCATATTACCGGGTCATTTTTCATTAGAATGGAAGCATAGTTTGTAATAAAAGAAGAAAATATCCCCTAATCATAACAAAAGACCTTGTTACTGCAAGAAAACCTGGTGATTTTTCTTTGTCAAGCCAAATGCAATATGCTTCTATAGTTCAGGGCTGTTTTTGTTTCATTTTAAAACCAAACTGAAGCACAAAAATGATGGGTAACCTAAGAAATACAGATGACGCACTGTAGCCCAGAGCTTTTCAAATAGCGTGCACTATTCAGTCTTTTATTTATGAATCCTGATGTGTTTCAGTTACAAGACAAGGAAAGATGGTGTACCTGCGCATGTGAGCAAATATGGGTAGACCTTGTGTGTGTGTGTGTGTGTGTGTGTGTGTGTGCAAGAGAGACCCCCCTCCCCTCCCCCTTCAGGGAATGTTTAGGAAAATGCCACTGTTCCAAACTTAAAGAGGAAATCAATCTGTAATAAATCAGCCAAAGTCACATCCTGTTAGTCACTGACAACAGCAGACAAGTAAAGTAGGTAGCTGGCCACTGACTGAATAGCTCTTCACATTATACTGCATTGGCACACTTACATCTGCAGGCATACAACTGACCAGTGTCCGCTGACTAGCTGCTACTAATGAGTGAACATTGGCCCTGGCTTATGTGCTAATAAACAAAGAATGAGTTAGTGTGGCAGAAAGCTGAGCCAACAGACCACAACAGATCCACACACACACACAAATTAAAGAAGGAGCTGAAATGTTACTTGTTTGTTCAGTTAATTTCATCTTAGCTTATCTACTTCTGCAACTTCTGCAAATCCAACCTATGACATTCCTTACTGTTTGTATTATCTCATATTCACAACTACACTGAGCAGTTCTGATTTTTGAGGCCCTTTGCTCCAGTTGAAACGGTGTAGAAAGTGTTGTGACTGCATTATCTCTGCAAACTGTGGATCCAACAGCTACATCTCAGCAAGGAGGAACTTTTGCAGTGGCAGCAGGATAAAATCTCAGCTCTTTGGATAATGAGATGTATCACATGCATGGCAGCTCTTGCTAAGTTACATGGTTTTATCTATCAACGGACTCATTTTCAAGCCACTTCAATGTCCTATAGCCCAGATAGGCTGCCTCGTTAAAACGTCCATGTTTCTGCTCTCGTACAGAAGCGGCCAGACTTCCCCTCACATGAAAAATAAATTATCATTCTGAGGGTGTTATCAGCCGTCCTTAAATCACTCATGGTTTCATAATCACAGTACCTTCCTGATGGCAATAAGCCACATTTATTTCACTCATCAGTGCTAAAAATAGACAAGATTTAGCATAACTCTTCCCTCTAAAGCTGTGCAAGGCAGGTTACTGTCGTTGATGTCCGTGTGTGCCAGCCAGGGTTGATTTGCTTTCAATCCAATCAGCTCAAATTGTAAATAGAAACTGCTAATGGCTGAGTATTCATTCTGATATCTCGTGGTTCGCTATGACAACCTTTTCATGCCAAAAGCTTTTCATTTTTTTTTGATATTCAAAGAATATCCACTTTTCTGAATTGATTGCTGAATGGAGAACAAATTGAATCCAGCTTTTGTGCCAGCATTCAAAGGCACGGTTTAGCACATGTGCTTCACAAATTTCCTGAAAATGTTCCAGGCCTGTCCTTTCTGATAAAATGCCTAATATAATTGACATCCTTCCTGAACCTATAAGCGAGGATTTACCATGCTGGAAAACAACCCCCATGGTGCAGGAAGACTCCTCATAAAAAAAATCAAAAAAAATCAAAAGCATATTTAACATCAGCTACATCCTCAAACCAAACCTTTGGATTCAGTATCTAGAAGGTAAAAAGTTCATGTAAATGTCTACAAGGCTGGAAAATAATGTGGAAAAAAACATCTACACTTTTGTCAGCAGAGACTACATCAGCATTTTTATGAAGAAATAATGGAACAAAAAAATCTTCCTCTGTCAGAGTATGAGGAGGACACCTGAAGGTGACACAGCTGCTCGCCACTGTGTAACTGTCACAGTCTCAGTCTTCCAGTTGGGATGTTTGATGATTCAGCATTAAGTTGACCAAATTACTTGTTTGTGTAATTATAGTGTCCATCATCTGGTGTCACCTACAATATGGTCATTAACACCAACCCTCCATAGAGTGCATGTTTCCAGAACAATGCTCCCTGAGTGTGTCACTGATAAAAAACAAATATCACTTATTGCAATGTAAGTTATTTACAGCCATATTTATGACAGATTGCCATCTCTGTGCTTTTGACTGCAAGTAATCACACACACACACACACACAGACTTGGGAAAACCAAAAAAATCAAACAAGAATTGGGAAATGACAAAAACATGAAATGATTTACAAGGAATGCTTTCCTTAGACTATGTAAATGAATGCAAAGTAAATGTATAAAAACCCAGATTGGACATTTTGAAATGCTGACTGCATCATGCTCAGGCTATTCCAGACTACTGCCTCCGGCAGCTGATTTCATTTCTTTATTTCAAAGGCATACATCATTAAAAGTGTCTGTAGAGAGACACATGCTTTCTGTTGGTGCCTATTAACTTCTATTTATATTTCATGATTTATTTACCAGCAGCTTATTAGCATAAATTTATCAGGAAGCAGTGACACAAAAGGCCACTCTCAGTTTTTGGTTTAATGGAAGAAAACATTTAAATAAGCTGCCACAGAAGCAGAGTATGGAACTAAACCAGTCACCACCACACACAAGTTTTGGTTGCTTGTGTAACAGAGTGTGATGATATGATGCAGCTGGATTACAGTGAGTTCTGATGATATGAAGCTTGATCAAGCTCCTAAAGTGGGCTAAAAAAATACTGATTCTGAACGCAACTTAACATTATAGGTGTCAATTTACTGTTGTGAACACAAATGCAACACGCCACGCCCCCTACCATACTCCTACCAACTGATACCTATTGATCTAGGTAGTGGTTCACATTGTCACTGCATTATTGCATTAATAATAGGTCAGATCACACCCACCATCACGCTCAGCCTTCATTTTGATCACATCTACCGACTGCACAGCTCTGTGATCTGTTACCTGTGATGCTATCACAGACAAATCTGTCTACAGACAGACATAGACCTGCCAAAGTACTCTAGCCACCTCTGTGGTAGTTCCCACTATACAGGTGCATCCAGAATGACGTTTTTTCACGATGACAGACACACACACACCCACAGACTCAGAAGATAAAAATAATGCCAGCCCTGCTGTCAAGGCTGGTGACAGCAACAGACACTGATGCTGCTTTACCCTTTTTTGGGGGCAGTTAAGAGATAATTTTAATGTTCTTTTACCAACAACGTGAAATAAATGTATCAAATTCAGCCCAAAATTGCATAAATTGCGTAAAAGTGCTATTACTATAAGTGGACTGAAGTATCACTGAATATAACAGTATCACATTGTACCCTTTCCTATCACAAGTGTGACATGGTATACTTATAATAACCAGCGTTTGCAGGAGAGAACCTTTGTTGCTCCTTCGACACATCAGGAAAAAGGTGGTAGAGATGGCCTTGATTATTCTCAGATGGCCTATTTATTTTCAAGTCTTTGTCAGTGCTTTTATGCCAAGAAGTGGCCTTTAGGTCTAACCACACTTCTTTTCAGTTCCGTATGTCAGCGTTTTCACTTTTCACTCGTGACTGTGCTCCAGTCCTTACATCCTTTTTTCTACATGTTGCATTCACACATATGATTTTGTGTGCAAGGTTTGAGGTGTCACAGGCTAAAACGTCATGCTCATCTTCTCCAACTGTGTGTGTATTATACAATATTACAAGAATAGTATCATTGCATGCTTTCTACATATTAGTTTAACATCGTTTCCTGCACTTATCTGATTCATACCCATCTGCTTTGTGCATGGCTTTTCGAAACATGTGTGGCTCTGTACTACCATAAAATCTGCTGTTTTGTTTGTTTTCCTGTCATTATGCATCCTCTGATTCCCGTAAATCATTTCATTTTCCTTTTATATGGTTGTTCATGTCAGGGTATGCTTCATACGTGATCAAAAAAGTTACAGCATATGAAGCAACATTACTGCGTCTACATAAAAAAAGATGTCCATCATGCACCTCAGCTGCATGACATCAAAACAAACTAAAGTCTACTTGACTCATTTTACAATAATGAGATCTTTAAAGCAGGAAAATGTGGGTACTCATTCCATCTATGCAGAATATAAGAGAAAGACGTGACTTGATGTTTTAAAAGGACACAGTCTGCTGATTCATACACATAAGGAAGACAGACAATGTCTGCACTCCATAAATACACGTTAATGGTTTTAACGGCATGGCAACAGACGTGAAGTAATTTCCCTGCTTGTGTTCTTGCAAATTTCAATGTATTATTCTGCACTGCCATCAATATTAACAATTATAAAAGCCATCAGCTGTGCATCCAATCAATAGCTTTTATGTTAAGCTTTCAGGAAATGCACTGCAAGCAGCAGATACAGTTTATTCTGTCATTTGGGTGGGATTACTATCTATCATTGGCTGGCACGAAAACATTTCAGCCACAGCAAAAATATTACTTTATGAGTTTGAATTTTAAGACCAGACCTGACTTGAAAAATCTACTTTTCTAACCTATACAATGTGGTAACCTATACAGACTCTGGAAGCCTTCTGTATTTTCAATTATACCAGCAAATTGTGTTTTCATTTAAAACATGCCCACTCCTAAAGATATGTTTTAATAGTTATACTATACACGTCATGACACGTTTGGTGATACGAAACAAGGACAATATTGTCTCAATACAATATCTTCAATGACCAGAAATCGATATAAATAATTTTTATTGTATATATATGATTATGTCATCTAATTAAAAAAGATGCTGTAGTGAGCAACTTTAATTTATCCTAACTTGAGTTTTCCTTCTCATTTTAATACAAAACTTATATTTACACTATCAGTTGCACTGTTTATCAAAAAAATGCAACTTCAGGTTGATCGAGCAAAGTGAAAAAAAAAATCAAGGCTGGAGATAAAATTTTAAAAGTATCAACTGGTCCACATGACCTGCAGAACACTTCTCACTGTATCACCAGCAGAACTAAAAACTCGCTCTGCTGGCACACTGGTGCCTGGGATGCACAGGATGCGTGCTATATGAACGTAAAAAGCTTTTCATATTCCATTGTGGATCGATGAGATGTGTGTAATTGTCAAGTGCCCCCGTGTTGAGCATGATGTCCATCCATCCGTCGCTGTAACACGAAGTTCATTTTCTTACCAAATGTGCGACATTCTATATAACCAATGTTTATCGTGCTAAATACATGCGCGCATTTCTAATTATTGACATCGTACACTGATTTTTGATGCAAGTAGATTGTACGGATTAAAATCAATGCAATGAATGAATCATTACACCGATATCACTCACTTATACATACTCAGGAACTCGCTCACGATCCATAACTACAGACTTATATAGTAGATTAACATCATCTAAGAAATCAGAGGTGCAACTGAAGAATTAAATCAAATTAAAATGTTTCAAAGATCTCAGTTTGATGTGGCAGTGGATCATCACAGATTGATAGATTATGCATCTCCATGTGTAGCATACAGTAAAATCCAATAGTAAAATAGTAGAATACATATTACTGTATGTAGGAAGGTCTGTGGAGTTAAACTGCTGAGCAAGATGGAGAAATAAGACCCAAGTGCTGGAAGGAGAGGATTATATCTGCAGATCTTTAATTTCAGTCATGGGCTTCAAAGGCCTGCAGAGAGAAAATGAGAGAGTTGGTGAATGACCAGTGGGCTATCAGCAAATGGGTGGGCAGTGGCAGAGGGCTCATCACAGGGACCATTCTGGAGGTGCACACAAGACAAAATTACTTTGTCTGAATAAATTCTAGCTCTGGGCTATGGCCATTTCCATTATATATTTTATTACGACTGAAACATCAAGAAAATGAGTCATGGATCTTATAAGATTATCCTTTCTCATCTGTGGTAAAACCTCAGAAAGCAAAAGACATAACATATGTATGGGTTGCATTTTATTCTTCTGTAAAAAGATGAGGAAAAACACATTCTGTTTGACAGAGAGATGGGAAGCTGTTCGTATCAGGGGTGCCACTGTGCACCTTGTTTATTTCCATATTATCACAGTGGGAGCACAGAATCAGCTCAAGATCAATCCTCTTTAATGCTTATGTGAGAGAAACATCTGGTTTTCAATTAGATATTTAGCAAGCCTGACAACAGGGGGTTACCTCAAAGTAGCAGTGGTGTCAGTGAGCCTGCAATGATGATGTGGCTAATGTGCCTATCCAACAACACGTGGATCGAGAGCTCAGCCTGCTGCAGTATCTTAAGATAGCTCTGCGCAGTCTGTTTCTTCTGATAAGGTGCAATCTGATTCAAAGAGATCAAGCATGCAGCAGGAATATAAGACGTCTAACAGAAAATAAAACCCAGTCAACAGCCACAGATTAATAAAACCACACACTCAATCAGAAAAAAACAGGATCCTGTCATGTTGGTCTTATGTTCCTGTTTGAAACCCCAACAGTTCACCAGTCTATCTCTGATGCCTTTATGCCCGCATAAGTTTTAATAATACCCTCTGAGCATGCCAGGGGGTTATCAGCCTTTACCTCCAGGTAACAACCGGTCTTATAAAGTTGTTGTTGAAAAGTGTTTTTTTTTTCCAGCCGAGGTGGCAACATTTGAGAATACGGAGATATCTGGGGGAAAAAAGAGTATCTGCTGGTGCTGATAAGATTTCAGGATGGCGAAACTGATTACAGCCCCTTTTCCTCAGGATGTGAATTTTGCTGATCCAATCGAAACCTACTGAACAATACAGTTGAAAGGCACGAATTTGACTTAACATCCTGAATATGTGTTAGTCAAATAGCTTAGTTCAAGGGCCACTTTTGGGACATGATGGGAGCTGTGGGCCAACTGACAAAACTCAGTCATCACTACACTCAAAATATCTACCTTTGCAGCAAAACACATGTTGAACTAAGTCTGATGAAGATTGGTGGAGCCCACTAAAGGGATCCACAGGTCACACAGATCCACCAAGAGAGTGGGGAGTTTTTTTGTTTGTTTTTTTTTTTCATGTCTGACACAGCTCAGTATCTCTCTTCTTGCAGGTGTGTGACATGTAAGGAGAGGAGAAGTGCAGCATGTTCCCCTGCTGCCCCGCACACCTCCCCCAGGCTTCTAACCTCCAAGGAAGAGGGTAGCGATCATCAGGATGTTGGTTCTCTTCAGCTCTGAGGCTGACTTTATCTGACAGCTGATCCAAATATACCGCTTGAAGCCTCTACAGGTTAAGGCCCGCACGTCTGCACACACAGTCAACAAGTTAACATGTGACATGCAGTCACAACAGCAATATTTATAAGAAATACACCAGTCTGTATTACACCAGAACATCCCTTTAAAGGGTAACTATGTAAGTCCGGTTGCTATTTCACTGTTTTGCTAACACTCCTCCTTCAGGCCATGTGCATTTGTTTTCAGCGAAGCCGACAAGAAGGCAATTCATGGAGCGGTGGATAACGTTTTACATCATATATGTGTTACGATGTGTATTTGTGTAGTCTTATCTGTCATAAACAAGAGATTGCAGATCATGAGGTGTGTTTGTGTCATGGTACCGCCGAGACGAGTGCTGGGACACCGGGTCGGAGGCCCTGATCTCGCGAGGTTTTCGGCCAAGAGATGCAACGTGAGAGGCAGAGAGCCTCCATTCTCACCCTCATCATTAGCTTTACAATTACTCCTAAGATGTATAATGTGTATGTGATGTATAATAATTTAATAATTTAAATGTAATAAAGGTAAACATCTTGCATAATCCCTCTTTAACTTCCTTTGTGAGCAGATCTTAAAAAGTAGTAGTGCACTAGTGGCCCACTCCTCCCCGTCTGTAGCACAGACAGTCCCTGCTGAAGCTCAATCAGTCTCACCGATCCATCTCGACTGGTGACTTCCTACCAGTGCTGCTCCCGACCAGTCAGGAGCTAACAGGTGTGTTGGCTGTTTGACAAACAGAGTATGTATGTGCACAGATGCAGGGATGAGTGGCTACATCAATGGGGTTGAGACCATTTTTAAGTGGGACAGCACATGCGCTCAAAGCTAAGTTTTTGGGCCTCCGTGATCAATACAGGCATCCTGCCACCACTGCAGCAGTCATTGATTGAATCATTTGCAAGGCATCACGCTGTGTTTCAAACTTGTTAAAAGGAAATGTGCATTGAAGCCCTGCCACTGGGAAAATAAAGGGGAACTGGGTCCTTCTGCTGTAAGTACACAGAGCTCTGTGTCCTGATGGAAGTGAACATTGATTTTTATTTTTTATTTTTTTTAAATTTAAAATACTATGATATATACTGGAACAGATCCAATGGTATTGACCAAATAAATATGATCTCCAACGAGTGAATGTCACTTTTGAAACCGTTGTCACATAAGTGTAGAACTCGTTCAGCCTTTGAAACTGGCCGAACCGATTGGCTTGAAATCAATGTGTTGTCTGAAAATGAGTGTCTGCAGTCTGCCCACCAAGAGATAGTCAAGTCACTGAAAGATGCAGCATGCACAGCCCCCATAACTAAGCAATTCATAACATATATATATGATATATTTTATGTTGTCATGGGAATGTAGTCGTACTGCCAATGCAACAAGACTGCCAATCACTGACGGTCTGAGGCTCTTTGTGAGGATAACACGACCTATTTTATTTTTTACTGTCCAAATTGGAAGTAGGAAGAGGCCATCACACTGACTCAATCAAACACAATCTCAAACATAGTTTCACCATTTTTGAAAGAGCGAGGTCTCACTTTTGAGAACAGCATGATGACCTGAACGGTGGAGGTGCTAACCTGACTTTGTCCATTAGATAATACAATACAAAATTCTATTTACTGTTCAAAACTTAACAAAAAACCTACAGAATTTGTTTGATGAGTGAACAAAACACTGACTTCAGGAAAAACTCCAAACACAAACCAAAATCCCCCAAAAACACCTGAGAGTTGAAAATCTATGTGTTGTGGACTGAACATGAATACAAAGATGACTTCTGAGAAGCATGGAAGCTTAAAGTGAAGAAAAGACATCAGAGACTTGTCCAAATTGTGGGTTGTATGTTGTGGATTCATTATATGAGGCTTGTCAGTGTCTTCATTTGATGAATGAATTTTAAAAATGCATCAGTAATGGCACCGTCAAAATGAAACTCAGAGGAAGATTTCTGACTTTTTAGAATATCCAGCATGAAAAGCAGCTTTAATTTATGCAACAAATGATTTTCTTTCTCAGATAACCAGTGGATTATGGAGTCTACATAAAAGAGAGGAAAATGGTCGCACGTCTCACAGTGCCTTAAACATTCATGATAACCAACAATACAAAACACAAAAATAATCAATAATGATACTAAAGATAAAAGCAACACATCATTGTAATGAGGAACCCTGGACTGGGGAGTGTTTTGCCATTTTGTATGATGAATAGGGAACTGTAGTTTTTTTGATAATGAAAAGGCTGACAATTAATTTTACATCGATGTACGAGGGATGAAAACAGTGTGGTTTCAGCACAAGTTTTTTTCCCCCCTTTTGTTCCCTGTGAGAATTCCTCCAATATCTTCAAATATGTATAAAGATATGAGCAAAGCAAACACTCTGAAAGATGCTGTGTGACTGTTTGGTGTAGCTCTGCAAAAGCGCTGTACAGTTCACCGCATGGATGCTTTGATGGGCACACACCGAGTTCAGGTTTGTGTGGGTACGTGTGTATGTGTGTGTGATGCCGTTTGAAGGAGAGGGAACCTGGAGAAGTGAGGAAGGTGATGAGCTGGTGTCTAAAGTTAAAGCCAGCTTTGGGATGCGTAGGCTACACTATCTGTTTGGCCCACAGAGCACAGGGCTGCGCTTGCAGTTTGATAAAACAGGACCCACGCATAAAACAGGCTTAGTCTCCTAGAAAAGTTCTTTAATCAGCTCGATGCGCTTAGTGAGCAAAGACTGTGGGAATTGAAGTGAAGAAACTCAGGTCAGATAATGAGACTTACATCTGTAACACAGAGAATGTGATTTCCTTGAATCCAGCACAGAAAGAAGAAAAGCTCATTATCCTTATCGCTTGTCAGAGAGGCAAGATATCGATATTATGCATATTTTGTGAGGCTCTTGTTGGAAATTAGCTAAATCCGTCTTTTTTTCCAGTTTGCATTTTATGTGTCCATTTCCATATTTCACACTTTCAAATGCATGAGGCCACTGTTTCAATTTGTCTCCTGACTTTATCAATGTACTTTATTTTTGCACCCTTTTCATTCATTTCGGAGAAAGCTGACAGTTAATTGAACAGATGGATGATAATCATGCCTGTTGCAAACTCTCCCTGGAGACCACCGTCTCCCTCTGCCGGGGAACGGTCCAGTTTTTTTTTTTGGTTTTTTTTTTTTAATGTCTTCCCGAGCTACAGACAAAATAAAATGTGATGGATGTTGAGCAAGAGAGGGAAACAGTTCATCAAGCCACGAAGCAACAGGCATTGTGACATTCTGTAATTATGTCTGACAATGATTAGCACTTGGACCAATCATTGCAAAAGTCGAGTGCAATTCACACGTTTTTGTTGAAACCCTCGATTATGTGACAAAGATCATTTTCCCAGAATGCAGCGCCGTCACAGGCATCTTTGTATTTTTTTTTTATTTTTCACTCGTGATCGAAGAGAAAAGCTTTCACAGTTTGAATTTCGCATGCATTAAAGGCTCCAGATTTCTGAATGAGAAACTGTCGTTTCACAGAGGGCAGGGTGTTGTTCCAGCTACAGCACACAACGCCCTGGAGCTGATGCACTGTCGTGCTCAGGGGCACTTCAGTAGCTTGCATGCTTGCTGTCACAGGGGCTTGAGCCTATTTTGAGGATATTCTCCCAACTTACTACTACGCCAGTCTGCTGAGAGGCAATGTCATGGTCACTGGAGTCACATCATCCCTGTCTGCTGTAAACAAAATGCTAATAAATCTTATGTGGATGCAGTCAGGAAATGAGACTCATACTGGAGCAAGAAAGGAAGGCACAGCAGACAGCCAATCAGCAACGTAATAACACTTTGTGGTACTTTTGGGATTAAAGTATTGGAATATGATATTTAAACTAATTGTATGTGTTGGGACAACACCTCTTGGTGGTGACAGCCCCCTTTTAACTAAGCCACAACTTTAGATTTTTTTTCAGCTTTTCATCTTAAAAGTAGCTTGGTTAGAGAAAATTAATTCATTCTATAGCACTAAAGTGCTGGCTGTCACTTTGATTTCAGAGGATTCATGCCAAACAGGTTGAGAAGTGCAGCTGTAGGCAGTGCCACATTTGACTTGCATTGCATGAATGCATTACATCCCACACCCTGACGCTGTGATCACAGTGTTGAGCCAGAAGTGCTCAGATGCAAACAAAAACTGCAGAGCTTAAAATACACTGTATAAGACCTGGGAAGTTGCCAATATATAAGCTTCGTTTTCATTAAGTTTTAAAAAATGATAATCACTGTGCCAGCAATGCTGCAGCGCTGGAACAGAACCAAATAATCTTTCGCACACTGGTCTGAGAAAATCAAAGCCTCTTCCATGTGAAATGTCATTTTTCATCTGCTCCTGCTTTTATTAACTTGAGAAAGCTATTATAATGAAACACCCACAGAAAAGCCACAAAACAAAGTGCTTACCAGTGCTTAGTGTCTAGTCTAGCTGGAGTTTTGTTTGCCAGTAGAAAACAGCTCTTTTTCAAAACACAGTCAACACCTTAGGCTCCACACAATGCAAATGCAGCTTAAAATCAATGATGCATGTGTAATGGATTTCCTACATTTGAAATGACTGACTGAGCAATGAGCACTATGTGCATCTGGTGTGAGAAAGGGAGTGCATTTAAGTCCACTTAAAGCACACAAGCCATTTATTTTATTTAAACAGAAAAAGAATAATAAAAAATATAGACAATGCAGAATTACAAGGGAGAGCAAACAAAATATTTTTTTGTGGAAATAGCTGCTGTGGTATCACCACGAGACAGCACAAGAGTGGTTAGATCCAAACGCTGCATTCCCTGTTAGTATTATATAAGGGATGTTAAGGCTGGCTTAGCTAACACTCCCCATGATGCCATGAGCTACTCATGCATGTTTTACATCCTGTTATGCTGCTGTGAGATTGGACTATAGAACCTCTGGAGGCTGAGAAGTGACTCCTCTTGTAGAGGTCAATGCTCCTGCTCTACTTTTTAACATATAAATGGTACAATGTACACAATGACTTGCTTGTGACCACGTGTCATAGGTGAAAGCGTAGCTCCAGGAGCTTTTATATTAAATACTGAGCTTGTAGGTTACTTACTGACTTACTTAGTATAGATTGCTTACTGGCCCATTACAAACCCTAACCCATATATATAATACATAGAAACCAACTTTCAATGAGTAAAGAGTGAAAACAGACTATGATCTTGTGTTTATAAAATGCATTAGTTTGTTAGTTGTTTAGACACTTGGCACAGAGCAAGAGGAAACGTTACTTATTGTAAGTTTTCTAGCTCAGGCTGCATTCTGTGAAGCCTCCCTGAAAACAACATGTTGCCACCTGTGATGGCTATTTATTCTGGTTGTGGATGAAATGAAGCAGCACAGTGTGGTTTGTTTTCAGCAGTAATTCTGAACCACACATTGACTGTGCAGCATAGACTCAGTAAGATCAGGGCTGCCTTAAGTAATGGCTATGATCCTCTAAGCTTCTCTTCATATATCTTCACTGTATTATACCCAGTAGGTGTGGCCACTGGAGGTTCTTGTTCTCAGTTGGCTGCTATTTTTGGTGCACTGTACATAAAGAGGATTTCAGCTCAAAATAAAAATGGGTGCAGCTGTATTGTTATTTGTAGTTGGTGGATGTGGATGGCTGATTTCAGTTTTTTGTTATGTATGTATGTGTATCTTGTATGCGAATGAAAAAAAAGAGAGTGAAAAAAATTTAAATGATTTACAGATAAAGTTAATCTGATTTTAAGTGGTGCAGCTAGTCTAAATTGATATACATAATTCAGTGGGCAAGTCAGAGTATCCATATAATTTGATTTCTGTCACTTTTGGATCAACTGGTGTCCTGTGTAATTGAGATGTGATGGACAAGTCTAAAGTGCAGCATGCAGAGTGCCATTTGTGTTCAAGATTGTGTAATTAAAACATTTATTTCTGCATTATGATGAATGATGAAATTTGCTATTCCAAAGGGAGTGTAATCTACTCCATTTTTGGCAACAGATTACATCTGAATTAATCAGGTTATTGTAATTCTCCAACATGTAATCCTTCACCCCCGACTCTGCACGCTCCGGAGTTTGAAGCTCAATGTGTTTGTATCTGTTGCTGCTGAACAGCTTAATACATGAAAGTCAACTTTCATGATGTAAGTGAAGCTTTAAAATGAACATTTTCACATCCTGCAATAATGGAAATATCTCTTTTGTTGTCATCATCTCAGGGTGAGGAAAAGGATAGCGCTTAATGTCATGTGTGTGTCCACTGCTCCTCCCGCACAGAGAGCTAAGTAATTTTATGCTCTAATTCATTCCTTTAAATTAGGCAGGAGGCATAAAATATGAAAAGGGCAGAGATATTTTGAGAGGTCATGTGATTTTTGGCATAAATACTTAACAACCACTTGAAATGAAACATTTCATTATGTCATGTGTGCAAATAATGTTCGGCTGTAACTTGATTAAATACGAGAGTAGTCTCTAATGTGTTCTTGATCCATTATTTGCCCGTGAAATGAGATGTGATGCAGCCATAGGATAATCTGCCAACCGGTTTTGCATTAATCTGGGTGTAATGCAATATGCAGTCCCCTGCTGCGCCTGTTTCTGGCAAAACCTAATCAAAGACAACAAACAAAAAATTAAAGGGTTCATTTTGTTACGCATGACAACTGCAATGACAACACCTTTGTCTAAAAAAGTGGCTTCAGATATGAGTTTAATGTGCTACTGTTAAGAGTTTGAACACCAGTAAAGGCACACTGAAAATTGTATGAAATTATAACAATTATCTTTCCTTTGGGAGTTTCACCTACAGTATCAGAGACTTTGTTTTCTGCATCACCACCTTTTATCTCCAAGTGTGAGCATCAGACATCTCTCTTTGTTGTGTCTCTCATTTCTTACTGTTTTGACATGATAGACTTTGGGTTGAGCCTGGGATGTCTCACATCTTCATTCTGTATTATAAGTAGTGCGTTGTCGCGAATAAATTAACTGCTGTCAAATCTACACCATTTCCCCCCTTACCTACTGACATTTATGAGGTGTTATTTCTCTCATGTATTAGCAAATTGCATGCATGCAATTCATTTCCCCCCAAGGCACCTTGTCGTTTTTCTCATCTGAACGGAGGGACTGGGGCACTGAGCTATGTGGGAGATATATTAGTGTCCAGGAGCACAGCACAGAGAGGGTAGGGCCTGTCTCGATGATTTATTCCAAATCCAAAAGCTCTGCAGGAGCGTGTTGTCAATCCCATTGGCATCACCTTAGGGTCACATCAAAGCACTGAGTTGGAAAAAACAGAGACAGTTGTTTACAAATTCTGCCGCCTGTTTTGTTCTTTGTTGGAGATGGGAATTAAAACGTAAATTGGGTCTGCTGTTGTGGTATTAAATATGAAGAGGAGGTGACGTGTCTGTGAATTTTGACTGGCATTTTCTTGGCCCCGACAACAAACGGCATCAACGTTGAGGCTTTACAATGATTTACTTAATAACAGTGTTTTCACACATGGAAATCGTGTGTCGATTTAAGCAGGATACTGGCTGCAATTTTGAGGTTGAGCAATTTCTAAGACGTCGCTTAGGAACACACATATCATAAACCAGCAGTGCACAAACAGGATGCGCAGTTCAGCGCTGGAGCCACAGTATCCTCCTGAATCACTCTGCTTGCATGCTTGAGTCATCACTTCTATGCCAGAGTGCTATCCAGAGGTCACTGAGCTTATTAATCATCCCAAACAACACACAACAGTTTTGCTGTCGCTTTCACTGAATTCACACCAGAGTTTCTTCGTATCAAACCTCTTACCACAAAGAGCCCAGATCTCAAACACGAAGTGCACAACTTCATATCATTAATCATTTAAATCAGTGCTTCCCAACCTTTTACTGTCTGGTGTATCCCCACAGTACTGCCGACACATCACAAACACGGTCTTATGAACTGAGTATAAACCAGACCTTATTTAACATTATTGGCTTGTTTTAATCAAGTTTGCATTCTAACAGGACTTTGCTTTTCTTCTGTTTCAAGTGCACATTCAATACGTCTAGCTAACTATTTCAACTGCTTTGCCCTTGTTTTAAACATTGAACAACTATTCATTTATTTCCATTGAGACCGTTGATCCATTGCACTGAGCCAGTTAGTTTAACTATGTGTCTGTCTATAGCTCTGTTTCTGAGTCGAGTTAATTAGTTGAGTTCTCCACATATCTCTCTAAACTGCAGAATCACAAGTGCCCCTGGTTGGGAATCACTTTTTTATGTGACACCTCCCTTGAATCTCTGTCTTAACAAGTATTTTCATTAATAACCCATTTTTACAACAATAAAATTAGGAGCACCAAACCACTTCTTGGTAGGTCGGGTTATAAAAACATGTTTGGTTGCCACACTACATTCATTTTGACAGCAAATTTGATGACTGTACTAGAATTACGTGATTTGTAAACATAACAGTTTGTGCTTCACCCCCCAAATTATTCATAAGATACAACTGTAAAATGGAGCAAATATCTCAGCTGCATCGTGCAGTTGTGGCTGAATCGGTTAATTTCCTACTTGCTGAAGTTGTTGATGTATTCAGTCTCCGTGTGATGGAAGTGCGGACATTACCCTCCCATTCGCTTCCATATTGTAGTCCCAGTGGGAAGCATTCATCCCAGTAAGGTTTATTCATGAGGACAGGCGAGTGCCCTGTGCATTATAAATAGAACAGAGCTCTCAGCCGTGCTCAGGATCTGACTGCATCTCGCTGGTTGCTACAGGTTTGAGATCTCGACTTTCACACAAACACAGTTTAATAAAAGCAATTGCACATTCAGTTTAGTTTCAGTCTCAGTTGCAGGACAATGACATCTGATTGGATAATTTGCTTGTTATTCCCACATCCCACAGTTGAGTCAATATACGAAATTGCTGAAATCGTGTTTGCCTTGCTCGCAGTAAACGGCAGAGTTCGCATTGACTCTGAGTTTTATGTTTGAACTGCAATGATTGGCAATATTTTCTAGTGCTGCTTACACTGACCAGAGGGACAACATCAAAATTATGTACATCCTGGCTGGCAGTGGAGCAGGCACCGCCGCAGCATCAGAGCATTGAGTATAAGTGACTGCCTTCGATGCATCTTATCTTCATCTCTCCAATTTTCCTCTGCTGCTGAGAAAGAATTAAAATTAATCAACTCCAATCCAAAAGCAAACCACACTGCCATTCATGAGAGCACCTTGGATGACTGAAATTCCACCCCATTTCCCTTTAAATGGCAAAAGCTAGTTTTAATCTTCAAGCATATTCTATTCAAAATGGTCTTGTCGCCAGGATCCTCCTTCTCTATCAGACCCCTGAAAGACTCCTTTGTGCCGTGTTCTGTGATTCAAATTTTGATACAGAGTCAAACTGATTGCACCACGAGAAACCAAAGGTGATTATCCTGATGGACTAGATAGCAAAATGTAGCCTATTATGTGTGATGAGAAAAGGTTGATAAATGTGAATTTCGAGTTGACTCTTCCTCTTTCTTTTTTAACCTCTCTTTGACTCACCTCATATTGCCCTGAGGCCTTCTTAGACTGGTGGGAGTAGCAAAGACACACTTTGAGACTATTCACTAAATGGCTCAATGATTCAAGCCTGTACAACTCGATCAATCGTATAAACTCTTCAGCGTGCCTTCTGGGACATCTTCGAAGATAATGTTTATTGATTTGCAGATTCATTTCCACTGAAAATGACACCAACATTGTGGAAATGTCAAAGCAAAGTTCAAATCACATCTGACAGTTCCTCCTTAAAATGCAGCAGCAGTAGTAAGTAGAAGTGCTTTTCGTTTGACTGGACACCTCATTAGGTTTTGGTATTACGAAATTAAAATGAAATCATATGCTGAGAGAGGATAATCCTGTGGAAACAACGGATCTGTAGTATTCACAGTGTTTAAGAGCACTTGCACATACCCATGCTGGATAGAGATCGGCGCAGATTTGAAGCTGCACCCTGCAAAAAGCACAATTGTGTGTGCATGCGTGTGCAAACAACATTTACGGTAAACAAGCAAATCCTGCTTCCTCCTTCAGAGCGTTTCATACTGTGAGATGAGCTGTATTCTTTGCAGATGGTTAGAGATGAGGTAATAGGTTGTGTGTTGCACATTTGGACTCACAAAATATTTTCTCCTCTGTGGTACATGCAGTAGTTTCCTCTTAGACATTTCATCTTGGCTCAAAGAAATCTCATCCTTTAATTCAGTCCAACTGCTGCTGAGTGCAAACTAAATTAATTTAACTTCTTCCTCTTTGCAGTGATCAGAAATACACGTCAGATGTGTACTGTATGCACACTGCAATTTCAGCTATGTTGGTCCAGAACACATTTTTATTCCCTTTTACTTCTTACTCAGAAATGTTTTTGTTTTTTTTTGTTTTGGGTTTTTTTTGCCTGCGATAAATAACAGCCAAAATACATTAGTGAGATTTTATATTGAGAATAATACAGAGGAAGTGCTGCCCCTAGCAATGTCAGAGTAAGTTACAGTCATCCAGAAATAGGTACTGAGGATAGGAGGTGAACATGTCATCCTGACTTAGGCCAAGCCAAAAGGAGCTTTGCAGAGAGAACAAAAGCAGCCTAACTGCTTCCCTCAGCCACACAAAACCTTTGTTTCATGCAGCAGGCTACAATTGCAGCTCATGTGCTCTCCAATCAGATCAAGGTTTCAAATACGTTATCTCTCCAGACCACAATGAAGCAGCAGAGGCCATCGATATTTCTTTCATGAGCAAAAAGCGGTGATACATTCAGACGTTTCACAATTTATTTTCTTATTGGAACAAAAGCTCGCTGAAATTTAAGCAAAATGATGTCCTCAGTGCTTATGGAGCTCACATTTTTATAGAGGCTGTGCAATTGCATCATAAATCTTCAGGCAGCCACAACTGACAACATCATGGCGGTCCGCTGGAAAACTGTCCAAATACCCAGATCAGAAATAGATACCTGAAAGAGTGCTGTCATGTAGAATTTCTCTCTGTCAGCAGCTGAAAGATGAAAGACAGCTAGTGCTGTGAAAGAGAGAATAATACTGTATCATCATGTCCCACTCTCATGGCAGGGGTAGTCATTACATGCTCAATCTGTGCCTATGTTAAAAAGCTAGGTATGTGCAGCACAGCGATATTTTAAAGCTCTGTGAGAATCCACTTGGAGGTTTTTAGATGCAGGGACTGAACAGGTAAAATGGATTTTTATTGTGTACCTGTTTTTAAAACTTACGTCCTCGGGTGGTTCATGAAAAAGAACAGCATTGGTTTTTCCTTCTCTTTGTGCAGACTGTATATCTCTATGAGCCCTTGGTGCCTACCTTTCTCTTTGTCACACAGAAATTTAGACAACAATGGGGTAAAGACACACAGTCATTTACCATATTCATCAGCACAATCAGTCAGATCATCTTTCATTGCCAAATATCAACCAAGAAATGTGTCCCTTTCACTGGGACAGACAAAGCAACTCACTTTCTATTGTTTTAACAGATTCATGTTAGAACATTTCACAAGTATTGTCTCCCACTCTTCAGCCTGTGACCTTTCCTGTTACAAAACCAGTCTGTTTCCATTCTTAGCGGTGGATCACATGCCTTGTAAGTGCAGACCTGACGAAGGCCGAGAATTTTCCCTGATCATAGTTTTATCTATGATCTCAGTAAGCAACCAGACAGGCCAAGGCCAGAATAACAGAGAGCACGTGACCATCGGCCATCGACATGACCCATCTCATCACCACCAAGTATCAACCTCCTGTGTCCTTTTCCCAATGACACACAAACAAGCTGCTTACTATTTTTAAATACAAATACAAAAGTTTTTTTTGTTCCTTTCCCAGGACACTGAGACAAATTCCCTGCTCAGTCCTGGAGCGCTGGCAGCCCTAATTATCTGCTGTGAAAATCAGATGTGTTGAGTCTAAGACAGTGTTGTTAGCAGACCATGCTGTGGTTTGCAAACAAACAAGCCGACATCATTATAAAATCAATCAAATGTAATAAATTTTCCATGTCTGATAAGTCCAGGTGAGACAACAAAGTTGTTGCTTTCGTTCTCATCTGAGAAACACAATCAGCTGTTACAAACCACTGAAGCTGAGAACTAAGAAATCCAAATATGGCTGCCAATGGTGTGCTAAATCACCCGACAGATTTCTGCTGGAAAAGGAAGAAATGCCAACATTACTTTATTCTTTCTGTATACTGTTGTCTAATATAATCTTCTAGCTGTAAGTTATTCAGCTCACCAATAACAGCCACATGATAACACAACCGTACCCCCCACCTCCCCGCTCAGTCTCTGACAGCACAGATGCTCCGACAGGCTGAGACTGGTCATAGAGTGTCACTCACAATCAGTCTCTGAGTGCCAAAGTGCATTCATCCAGAAAATGCCAGATTCCACTTTAATCATTTTTTTCTTATTCTATCTCCATCTCTTCATACCTTAGCTATCTGAAATTCTGAAGACATGCTATTGAAAATCTTGACCTTCAGGATGACAGTTATCACTGTTCAGAGATTTGTGTGTACTGTGAGTTTGTGAAGTACAAATCCTGGAACACTTGCAGGGTTTACTGTCCAACACGATTTGACTTAAAGATCATGTTTTGGCTGAATATTTGAATTATGAAAATGAGCCTCTGTGAAGGCTCTCTATATTGTGCCAACCAAATGTTTTACTCATCTCCAGTTGCCAATAAGGATTTCATCCTATCATTTCTCCTGTTTTTCAGATATACAGTACAAGCAGATGAACTGTAACTGCTCTGTGTTGAGAGGAGATCATATGTAAATTCATTTTGACATGGTTGGAAAACTTTTCTTCACACAGCGGAGAGGACATTCCTTACTGTGATTATGGATATGACAGTGATGCTGCAAGGTATGATGGGCCTGTTCTGACTGCATCAGCATCACTACAGGCCTTCCACAAAGATATAGCTGTTCATGCAATGCCTAGGAATGCATGCTTAGTCTTCAGAAAAATGAAGTGGTGCGAATCGAAAACTGGATTCAGTTGAAAATCTGTTTCTAATTTTCTGAACCATCAATTGTGAATTCCGGTAACAGCAATCAGGTAAACCTGTTCTGTTCTCTCCGAGTCTGAGGTCATAAAATAAAAGCAAGCTGCATCTCTGTCTTGGCAGTGAGTTCTGCCAGGGCCATTCTGTGACTTATTGCCTCCCAAAAGTGAGAGTGAAATACAACTCAGTTAACTTCAGGGGAACCGCTAAATAATCTGACCAATAACAAGAATAACTGATGATAGCACTGGTGTCAGTACCCCTCTATCAATTGCCATCCCTAGACAAAAACATACAGGAACATGTAATCATTGGACTGACTTCTGCTGGGAAAAGCCAGTGATGTGGTAAACTACAGCTAGATGGTCGTCCCACTGCAGAAGGGTATTCAGATTCAGATTATACACTTTGTAGGAAACAGAAGAGTGTTATTTGGAATCCTTATGTTTTTTTGTGAGGAAAACTGAATGAGGCACTGTGTGTTAAGCATTCTTCAGAGGGAGGTAATTTGCCTCTGCAAAATGCATTTAGAATGCATAACACCCCTGCCCAAACAGATTGTAGATGATGGCTGCAGCCAGGTGGAACCATGAGAGCCGTCCCTTCATGCTTAAATGGGCAGTCAGATGCATGATCCTTGGTGTGATGTCAGGATGTAACCCTGTAGCGGGTAGCGTACACCAAAAACTACAATGATGATGCTCGTGCATATTTGATGCTGCATATTTGATGGGAAATGTGAGGGCAAGATGGCAAGGATGAAAAGCCACGTCTACGCCTGGAACCCTGGATTTGATCAGCATATTAATGCGGAATAGTGATTATACTTTGTCGGCAATACCTCAAGGCCGGACTTTGAGTGAGAGAAAAAAAAAAGGCTGACCTTCCAGCCGAGCTGAATGAAGTTTTACCAAAAAATGGAAAGTTCACTATCAGCATTCAATCTTAAAATCAAGTCTCATTCATTTACATAATTAGAACTTGGATCTCCAAAGAAGTCTATCCATGCAATCCGCTGTTTAGTAATAAGTGCTGCAGGACACCAGAAACCTCCATAGAGGACAAGTGAGAGGTGTTTTAAAAGGGAGATGAGGCACCATGCTGCAAAGACATATACATGAGTTTGAACCAAAGGAGACACCTCTCTGTGGAGAGAAGCTGATTTAATGTAGGTGCTGGGGAGAATTTACTGTCTGCCTCTTACAGTATATAACCATTGTATAATTTACCAGTTCTTATCTACCCATGTCGCACATGCTGATCTGGGATCATGGCATTGTTTGATGAGCAGCCAAGAGAGCAGACTGCAGAGTCATAATGTCCATCCTTCATGTCTGCCCTATGTGGGGAGTGTTCAGCCTCTTTTCTTTACTTTTTTTTTTTAAATCAGGAAACAACACAGTGAAACTCCTAATATCTGCACTCACTTCCTGAGCAATATGTAATTCTGATTGGTGAAGACAAGACTTACATCAATCATTGACCCATTGAGTACAAAAGGTAAGAAATGTACTGCACCCTTTCTCTCTTTTTCAGACACACACACACACACACACACACACACACACCCAAATGTGTTTACACAGACAGGACCTTTTATTTTTCACCATGGTGCGATGAGAACAGCAGGGTGATCTGCTCCATCGATGATATCAATTTGTGTAATTTTGATTCAACCCACCTCTCCAAAGATATATGTGAAATTAATTAATTCCTGAGAGACAGCCATATGGCTGTTAAAATAACAACCCGCCATGCAATTCATCATCCCATTAAAAGTGAGCAGAATCCAGAGCTGTTGATTTTTATGGAAATCAAACCCATATTGTGTTATAAAACCTCATCTGTCCAGTACATAACTGGGTTGGTATTTTACTTTTACTTACTGTACATGTACTGTGGTAATGAGGTGAAGGCAGTTGCACCACTTGGATACCGAGACACAGAAATTAGTTCACTATGAACGAATTAGGTTTTCTCTAATATCCCTGAGTGCAGCCGAGAACTAAGAATATCACATTGACAGGAGAGTGGGTTATGGTACGATAATAAAAGGAATTTTCTAAACTGAGTACAACATTTCCAATTCCATTCTGTCACTGTTATCACAAGTTTGTCATATTTGTGTATCGTGTTCCAGTGCTCTTTAATCCCTTGTGACAAGGTCTGCAAAATGTACTCTTTTGCATTTCCTCATATTTCTTCAAAGAGGCACACAGTCAGAGCAAGGAGCACAAACTCCAACTCTTATGTATTGATTAGATGTGGGCTGTTTTTTTCATCTGCTCCTGAACTGCAGCCGAGAGACTAAAACACTCTGACTAAAAACCTCAAAACAAATCTTAAGGTCTGTTTTTCTTTTTAGGGTTGGTGTCAGAAATTACAGCTTCAGGAAAGTTTTGGTCTTTCGTTATGGACTGTGTCAAGCAGATCCTCCTATTGGCCGTGACAATAACTGCTGCCCCTTCCCTGCTTGGCTGTGTTACCTTTTCAAGAGTCCCACTGCAATGCAGGACAACAACCGAGCTTATCAAGCCAGCAGCAAAATAGTAGCAAGCTTTGATGAAAAACTGCAAGGAAGAATTTGATCAAGCCCCCTTGAAGGCCAGTACAGCACTCAGTTGATGGCTCAACTAACCTCCAGCATGCCAGCTATTGCTTCACTATTCCATAACACCATTTTGCACTGACATGCTTTGAAAGGACATGGTCACCATGTAATCAGCCAAGACGGTGACGACTGAACATCATAAAGTTGATATTACATATTAAGTTTGTTCTGTTGATGAGCTTACTTTACTAAGACAGTGACACTGAAGAAGACTAAGATGACCTCGGGGGTTTGCCTGGGTTTGATTGTTTTACATTAAAGCAAAGGGAGTAGAGGACTGTGCTGCGTATGAGGAGCTATTCCACAAAACTGTTACAAGCCATCAGTCAAGAAAAGTCCATGTGTCACATCCAGTCAACCACATTTCCATAAAGAATTTATAGCACATGAGATTTTAAGTTCTGAAAAAGGTACAGACAACGTTTGCCTTTGAGCAGAAACACCTGACGGAAAGAAGACAGGAGGTTTTTACTTCTGGGCCGAGAAGATGAATTTGTTTTATCCAGCAAAGCAAACCCTGGCTGTATACTAAGCGAGTCAGGATGTGCCGAGATATGTTGTGTGTTTGTGTTCCACTATTCATCACTTCAAACACATCCTCAGCTCACTGCCAATACGGTGCCTCATCCCTGATGCAGCTCAACAGTGTGACTGCCACCAGTGCACTCAGCCCAGGAGCCATAGCCAGTGATTTACTATCTAGCTGTATTTTGTCTCACTTGGGTGCACACCGCTTGCCACACTGTTGCCCTGTCACAAGCTGCCTCGCCATATTTGTAATTCTGTGTAAAGCAGTACCTGTGAGGTCGTATCTCCGCTGAATTCATCAGAGGACACTCTAATCTGGTTCCGTCTCGACTCTGCCTCTGCAACAATGAGCAAGATGAGTGTGATGAGGCGAAACCAACAGAAAACATTCTGCATCCATCTGATCAGATAAAGTGTTGCAATTACTCGCCAGGGAAGTTTGCTCTGTGATTTAAGGTGCTGTTGAGCCTTTTGCAACCACAAGAGAGTCAGTCATGGGTGAAAATGTGATGTTGTTCTACTTAATTCTGAGCAAAACCTACCACTGACAAGTTGAGAACTACAATTATCCAATAATTAAAGACAAAACACGGCTGAATAGGTAATGAGTTTTACTGTTTGGGTAAAAGATGTTGGTGTGAGGAGCTACTTACACTTTTTTGACATGTAATTGCAGCCTGAGTGCCTTTTTCAATGTTTTGTTTGGTTTGCTATACTATACCTCATCTCTCACAGTTTTTTGTTTGTTTGTTTGTTTTGTGCAAACAAATGGTCTTTGCAGAGTGCATTATTTCCACTCAAAATGATGCACATTAGCTGCATGATTATGGAAAAAAAAAAAAAAATCTGAATCACAATTTTTTTTGCCTTTCTTGTCAACCAAACGGCTCTGCTCTCCCTCTGCCATCTTGCAGTGCAGTGCCGGCTTCGGGGGCGTAATTTTAGAATAAAATCAAAATAATTACAAAATAATTTTCCTTGATGATATAAGTTTTGAGATCGTTTGGAGCCAAAAAGGAAATCATGATTAAATTCAATTCATTGCGCAACCCTAATGCATATGGATTCACAAACATATATTTTCACCTTTCATCATTTTCACGTGCATTTCATGTGCACGTTTGTCTAGCAGCTTCTTTAAATATAGCCCTTTCAATTCTTTCCTGAAAGGGACAATTTATACTGTGACGTAAAGCGGCACTGGACATTTCCTATTGTCACAGAATGGCAACAGGAAATGTATTCTTGAATAAATTGAACTTGAATATCCCCAAATCCCGTCAGTAAACTGCACACAACATGCTCATGTTTACCAGCCTGCCTGGTCTGTGATCACTTTATACCAGAAGATACCAAATGGACGCAAGAGGCAGAGGAGTTGGCATTACATTAGAGTCTGGAGTAATCGCTCCAGGCAACAGCTTTGGATTCCAGTTTTTTTTTTTTTTAGCTTTGATTTGTTTTTCCTGTGTGTGTGTCCGGTGTGTGTGTGTGTGTGTGTGTGTGAGTTCAAGCCACACATTAAAAATTCAAGTGGGTAAAATCTGGAGGGTCTGGATGAGAGGGCGGCACACTCCTCTCTGCCACAAGTATAATTTATGATAAAGGCTTGTATGTCAGGTGTAAATATAAAGTAGATCTACTATAGAGTGCAGCTTTAAGTGCTGCACAGTGATGCCTCAGTCAGGTTTTATGTACTGCCAAGCAGCAGCTCAACCCCAGTTGTGCACGAGATGTACAAGGACACAGTTTATGTGTGCATATGTGAGTCAAAGGCTGAACACCAGGGGCCTATACTACGAAGCATGTTCAACATACCCAGGGTGTCTTCCGGTTACCCGGCTCCACTTGACCTAACGATCACAATCACGCTTAACAGTCACACAACGGTGGTTATCAGCTTGGTTAAGTCAGCCCAGGTTTTCTCGGTCTAGGTATGAGCACATCTGACCAATCATAAAAATAGATACATCTGGCAGCATTAGCAGCAGCAGCAGCAGAGTAGTGTATATTGTTTTTATTCTCCGGCGATATGAAGCTGAAAGATAAAATCCAGGCAAGAAGCAGCACAGTTTCTGCAGCAAAGTGCAGAAAGGAGTGCTGACAGAGAATAACTGTGTAAATGCCTAAGTTCAGAGGCTTACAAAATCACTGCTCCATCATTATGGCATGGGTCTGACAGTAATCAAATCTGTGTATTCAAGGTTCAAAGTGCCTTTATTGTCATTGTATATATACCAAAAAAACAAAATTATATAAACTGGCCTGTTGCCCAGATGTGATTTTGTAATGTGTTTTCCAATTTTAGGCTATTCTTTCAGCTCCAACCCCGGTGGAGCTGAAAGAATAGGGAACTTGGGAACAGGTGAAAAAAACAAATACAGTATAAAAGCATCATTCAAAGCAAAGGGTTGGCTCTGTGAGAGCACACGACACTTTATGGATGGCATTACACACGGTCCTCACTGACGGATTCAGCATCACCCACTGAATACATAAGAAGTGCAACGCAATGCAGACCGTGTGTCACTGGCCGCAGACGGTTCGAGCCGCTGACGGGGTATGTCAGCCCCACACCTATATCTATATCAAACCTTCATCTGAAAATGCCAGTGGGATTTGATGGCCCCTGAAAACTGGGATCCTCTCACAATCTGCGCTCCGAGTTTTTTGACTGTTTGTTTGTTTTTTTGTTTTTTGATACTTCGTGTAGGCTATGTACAATATTTGCACACCTAACAACGGTGATGTCATTTTCCAAGAGAACTGATTGGTCAGGAGGCAGTGCTTTTATACCCAGCGATGTCCTAACCCCCAAAACTTTCCATGCTTAGGCCAAATCCTGCTTTGTAGTACACACCCCAGGTCTGACCTCCACATGATCTGTGAGGGGAGCGCTCTGCTGTTTTCTTCTCTCTTTAGTCTGGTGTTTAGCTGCACTTTGTATAAAAAGAGTTCAAAATGTGACGATCTAAGCGCCATCTGAGCACCGATCAGCTGAGCCAGAGCACAGAGGAGGTGGCGCTGCGTGTGTGTTTTAAAAAAAAACAAAGTTCTCTCAATCGCTGACAGAGGGTCGGGTTGCTGATCGGAACAAGCCGAGTCACAGACACTCAGATCTTATCAGTTAACGGTTATTAATCGCATATTAAACGAGTGTCACTTATCGGTCAGAAAAAAAAAATTTAAATGTGCATCCTTACTATGAACTGTTGAGTCATAAAAAACTTGATATAATGAATTAAATTGTGCAACTGCTTCCTGAGTAATTAAAATGGATATTTAATCTCCTGTTCACAATCAAGCAAACACTTTCCATAACCAGTAACAACTATTAAGATAATAGTTGTTACTACTGTACTACAATTATTAATAAGAAAAATAAAATAAAAATGAAAAGGTATAAGACTGAAAGTTTCACACCAGTAAAGTATCCCATAATCTCTGCTACTTTTGTTCCCTCTACAGCAGCCTCACATTTGGAAAAATTGCTGGAATTAATAAGCTGATATTTTTGATACGAAACATTATTTCCATGATTTCTCACAGTGCAAAATGTGGAGCAGCATAAATCATGTCATATTAATCTACTGTAGATTTGATTATGCTGTTTTCCAATTAATGTGCCACAGGCATTTACAATTCAATTTTGGCTCTTTGTGCGATGTTGTCTTAACCAAGGCTGAAAAGAAGGCACACTGTGTTCAGAGGTAGTAAAGCAAGTGAAGGAGTTATTCGCAGAAGGGAGAACCATCTATGGCCCAGTTTTATTTACTATCCAGTATGCTGACAACATCTCAGCAGAAAACAGACTCGACTGAGTTCTCTTTTCAACACTGACTGCTGTCGTGTATCATGTTCAATCAGTCATGTTTCAATGCATTTAAGCAGGGTGGATCAGCAGTTAATGGGACTTTGTGAAAAGTGTTTTACCAAGGACAATGCTGCAACCTACTGTGGACACACGCCCCTGTGATTATTACACAAAATGTTTCCTACATTTGTGTTTTCAACTCAGATGAGTCCCACCGGATTTAATAAGTCACAATAAATATTATTTACCTGATCAGTCAGTGTGTACTCAAGTATCCTTGAAGTAAAGATGTTTTAAGCCTCGCAAAGACAGAGCTACTGGGAAATTAACAAAAAAATACTAAATTGGAAACTCTCACAACTTCATTTTACTTATTTCAGTTACCTTTGTCAATAGTCTCCCTTACATCGTGTTCAGTCACATGCTTCCACCCCGTCCTACATCAGTCCATGCTCACTCAAAGCAAAGCTGGCAATATGAATGGCACAATCACAAACACTGACCGTCAGCCTAGGTTTTTGACTTCACTGCAGTCAAACTGAAAATTTCAGAGACCATAGACACCTGCCCCACCTCCTCGCAGGGTCTTATCCTTCACGAATACCAGGCAGTGGTCACAACATGGATAGTGACCACATGTGTGCATTTAATCATTTGGAGCACAATCACATTGCAGAATATGAAGAGTGCAGGTTAAAAATAAACAAGAGAGAGAAAGGTTGATGAGTGCAGAAGTAACCGTTCACCAATAATGATCAAGATAATACTTTTAAATAACTGTGACATGGATTTGAATTGATATCACGCAGCCTGAACAGAAAGAAATTCAGCAAACTTGTGCAACCCTAACCCTTGTACTGGCATGAAGATTCTTGTTCAGTCGTAGTGGCTGTGTATCTATGAGGACAAAGAACTGATGACCCACAGAACATGAGAGTGATATACCCTTGGATCACTGCTTAGAGGATAATCTGAACAATACCAATAGTAAAAAGTCCAAAAATATCTGTCCTTAAAGGCTGAAAATAGCAAGCTACAGTATATAAAGGCTCTGTCAGAGGAAATGTTTTCCCTGTGGTGAGCAGACCTTATAAATACATGGCATTTTGAAAGTTTGTTAATAACTATTCTTTCAGACAGCATCTACACTTTCACACTCGCCTCTCTAACAAACTGCACAGAGTGACGCTGGAATATCTTTTCATTCCAGTGAAAGATTCATAAAGTAATGTCCTGATGACAGGTTCTGGTATCACGGGTCAGTGCTGTTCAGACCAAAAGTGGCTTCCCGGGGATAAACAATGCACAGTGGATAATGGAAAAGAACACTCAACCTTGTAGAACTACCCACCTTGCTGTGCTGCAAAAAGGGCAAAAGAAGAGATTCAAAAAACACACGTCTATGGTGTAACACCACTTAAGTTGTTTTTCATTACCTGTGCTCTCCATATAATTTTTGATGCTTTATTTCAATAATTAAATCTACCATAAATGTATCACATGTATTGAGTTCAAAAGCCCCACACAAAAGATTTTAAATCATCTGTGCTGAAGTGCAAAACATCAACAAAGGCAACTGGATGAGAAGGCAGATACAAATGAGCTCTCCACTAATAACCACATCATAATTGCAGCTTGCTCTGCTAAACAAGTACCTATAATACACAGATTGTGTTCATCACACTTCAATTATATTTATGGAGATGCTAACGACATTGTTTCACAGTATTATTAACACTTGAAAATATAAAGGTCTTGTTCTTCCCTCTTGAAAAACAAATTCTGTGGAAATAGTCAAGTACACTATGAAAATCAAAATTCTGGATGTAAATCTAGCAGAGCAGGGCAATCAAAGAATTTTTAAGACCAAACATGTTGAACCAAGGTTTGTTTTCAGTGAGGCTTAGTAAAAGCAGTTCACTGGCTGGATGGAGAGTCCAGAGAAAGAAGTGTTTTTCCTCTGTTATCTTTGAAATGCTCCTGGGTCAAACTGATGTTTGGCAAAGAAGTGCTGAAAACGATCACGGAATCAAAGTATCACCGAGCATTTCTCAAGCTTCACACTTTTGTATACGGAGTATTCTCCTGGAGGCTTATATAATTTTCGAAAATGCTGATGAGCAGCTCTTGCCTTCACAGTGACAAATGGCCTAGGATATTAAAGTGAACACCTCCGTCCTAAAAATCTATTTACTGTATGCTGATGTGAAAGAATCCCAAAAGTGAAATAAATACATTCCCCATCTCTCTTAACACCAGTACAGTGGCATTAATGAACAAAGCGCCTGAACCTTCAGATTGTACTTTGAAGTAGGAAACACAGCAGGTTCCACTAAATAGAAATGATTATTCTGCAAAGGTGTCTATGTTTCATTGTTTACCATGGTTTGGCTGGAGCAGTACCAGCATCATTACCATGCATCGACCAAATCAACATCACAGGTCAATGACAAAGTTAAAGGGGAACTATGCAAGTCTGGTCGCATTTCCGCTGTTTTGCTAATGCTCCTCCGGGCCATGTGCATTTTTTTCACGAAGCCGGCGAAAAAAGCAATCCATGGAGCGCTGGATAACATTACAATGATAGGACGTGTATATTTGTGTAGTCTAAACCGTCATAAATGAAAGATTATGCGTTATGGTGCACATTTGTGCTGTGGTGCGCAGTCACTCAGTTTGGGACATTCACGTCCACACAATAACATCGCTGAGGGAGCCTCACTGTTTTGCAGGTTGTTTTGGTCTGTGGAAAAGACAAAGCCACACAACAAAGAGGTTTGTAAAGAAAAGTGTGGAATTACAGGTTTGGGTGTTGGGATCAGTATCAGGGGAGAGGAAGTTGGACTGTCCCTATTTATTTGTAAAGCTTAGTTCCACCCTGAATATCTTGGTGCAAGATGCATTTTCCAGTACTGGCCTCACACATTTCAGCCTTTGCAGATTGTCTGCATTTTAATTTCTTTTCCACACTCCTACAGACTTCAACCAGTCTGTATAATGGTAAATACTCAGTGACACAAATGACTGTCAAAGCCAAACACATTGTACTGATGTAAAATCTAAATAGATATTACAGATATACCATTACTTCAACATGCAGATGACCATATTTGTAGATGACTAACTTGAAATTTAACAGAAACCGCCTGTATGCAAACTCTATATTTGTTGACTCGATTTAGATGATGTGGAAAAGATGACAGTCAGTCCATATGACCAGAGCAGAGCAGATCACTGTAGATCAACGTGCAGATTAAAACATGTAAAATCTTCTCAAGGACTAATGGCCTTGGCAGAGCTCTGACCACTCCCGGTGTTTTTTCCTCCATTGTGGGGTGTTTGCTCTTCAGCAAAACCCTCAAGGCTGTGGCTCGGTTCTTCTGGTGATCACTTCATATTGAAGTCACTTTGAAACACACACTGCATTGTATGTTGTTTCTTCTTTTCCTCGTTCTTCCCCTCTCCTTTGCAGAGTGTGGGCAGCTCCACTCCAGATCTTTCTGCAAGCATACTGTATATAATTGCCTGACAACAGGCAAGTGTTCTGAATCTCTGTGGGATGCACACGTCAGTATGTTCGCTCTTTTTTTCCCCAGTCACATTTAACAGCCCTCTCACCATGTTCTCTTATATCGCTGGCATTTTCTTAATGTAACCTGTATTTAATCAGCCAATGTCAATGAGATTAAGATCTTTTCTTTCCCGTCAAAACCTGAGAACAAGAAATGATCCCAAAAACACCCTCTCACAAGAAACAAGGAATTAAGACAAACTGTTACAAGAATGATAATAATAGAGCTCACATGGAAGTGTAAGACTCCAGTTTGAATGGGAAATTAAACCTGAAAGCAGTTGAACATCAGTGGGTGCTTGAGAGATATCAGAGGTTTAGGTGCCACACAAGTAAGTGATCTAATTACAATCTAATTTCATGCACTTTTCATTGATTAGATGCGATGATAATGAAACACATGGGGCATTAGTGACAGGTTTTCTGAGAACAGACTGTTTGATATATAACAACACTGTTTCCTTGGTTTGGAAGAGTGCTCCGTCTCATAGTTACCTTCATCTGTTAGATCATTTATCTGTCAGTGTAAAAATCTCTGAATTTATTTTTTAGAAAATCTGGTGTTCACATGAAAAGACAGATGACTGACTGAAGTAATTACTTCCAAATCAGAAAAAACTGAACGATGAAACTACAGCAATAGAGACTTGATATTGAATATTACGTTGTGTTTGCAAGGTCACAAAATCAGCTTATCAAGTTCAAGTGAGCGAGATGATGCCTCTGTACAACAGCAGTTTGTCGTTTTTGAACTGTATGGACCGACCCCGACGATGAGAGGAAGTATATGTAAACACATTCCTCACACAAAGAAGGCAGCAGCAATGTGCCTGTGTTTTTTCCCTGTCTATGCCCCAATGAGCACAAGGCAATTTCTTCTCTTCTTTTTACTTCTCTCATGTGTACCTGGATGTTTTATTGCCTCATGCTGAAATTGCTCAAGGACAAAAAATAGTGCAAGATAAAAAAAAAATGAGATCCTGTAGACACTCAGGAAACACCGAAGTGTAACATGCTCATTACCCTCTTCCTCTTTTTGCTATAGTCAAATACACAAGCATAAGATGTTTTAAGACAAAAACAGAAAAAAAAAAAAAAAACATTTAAGGGCAAGAGACTAAGTTTGCTGTGTACACTTTAGCAGAGCACTGTAGAAATCGCTGTGAGTGGTCAAACACAGAGAGAGGTCGTGACCTGACAGATCCCTGTGGGGAAGGAGAGTGCTTTTGCAATTGCTTCGCCGTAGTTTCTTTTTAATCAGAGCGATGGGGGCCAACACCAGATGAGTACCTCTACAACATGAAAGCAAGACTCAGCCACACACACAACCTGAAGCACTTCATCGTATAACTCAATTAGCACAATACGCTAATTCACACAACGTTACCTTTATTTAACTTTTACATTAAAGTATTTGAATATTTCTGCAGATCTAGCAGCTGTGTATTTTCTTTATCTATCACGTTCAGACATTCAAATGTGCCACACCGACACAATCCTGACAATGGGAGCTGACAGGGCTGAGAATGAAATAGATGAAAATTAGCAAAACATCTAAGTATGCACTTTCATCATAGGAACACTGCTTTAATCTCAGCAAAGAGGATGTTTATGTTAGCTATGCCTCCAACCATCTTATTAGCTCAGATGGAAATTTTTGAAAGAGGACTGAAAAGGGCTCTCACAGGAAGATGACAAAACACTGCACATCAAAAGAAGGGAAACGACAACTTATTTGACAAATCATCCAGGTAACAGCTTGCTGCTGCACTACAGGTTTCTGAGAGAAAGCAGTTTGCATACAAAGCGTACGTACCTTCAGACCTGGATCATAATCATTCGAAGACTACATTTTGTCTGTGAGTGGAGACACAAGTGCTGTAGCTGGTAGACATCATCTCTTTGAGGTAAATTCATCTTTTGTGACAGGTAACAGGGCAGGGGCTCTTAAACTGTTTCTGATTTGTATAATATGTTGGTGAGTTTTGAGCGCTGCACTTGAAATGAGTGGGCTAAGGGGAGACATGGCTGACCAAAGTTGCAGGTGACAGCCTCTTGCATCAGAGGGACTGCTGTACGCAGCAAGCGCAGAATGTATTGAAACATTGTGCTTTCTACATTAATTCATGATATGTATGTGTCGTCTGATAATAAATCTAGACCCTTTTCATTTGTTCTTGTCAGCCACCGCGCCATCCGTCATGCCAGCTACAGTGTAGTCCCAGAACTTAATCTTTCCTCCCACTACATTTGTCTTTCACACTAATAAGAATCACACATCCACATTGTGCCACACAATATGTGCAGCTTGTGGGATGTGCGGGAGGACTGAAAGGGAAAGTTAACATTCACAGCTGAGGACACACACTATTGTTTAAATTTGCAAATTCATCACAGTAGCACTCTGATAAGCTTTCTGAAATATATATATATATATATATATATATATATATATATATATATATATATATATATATGACAGAGATACTACAGGACCAATAATGGCTTCTAGGATTGGAAACTATTAAGAGAAAAAAATGTATTTCAAATAGCCTTATCTTTCACTGTCAAAACTGAGACACAGTCAGTCCTTTGAAGTGTAAAATTTCCCTTAGAGTGTAAACAACTCTCTCCCATCCATGACGTTTACCTCTCCTCTTTGTGCTCGTAATTTTCTACATGAATAAAGAAGATTCTCCTTTCTGCCACTGGCTAGACCCTGACTGAAGTGCAATCTGTTATAATATCAACTCAAGCCCCCATTGGCAAGCATCATTAGCCCCCGCTCCTTCTTGCATATTTAGTGCCGTAATCATACATGTGGCAATAGCATTACAATTGATTCTGCATAGTAAGATGATTAGCATTTATGGTGTGATGCTGTTTTTCACCTGACTTTTCTCTCCTATCTGATCACTACAACCCCCAGAAGATCAAACAGCAGTAAAAGGATCTTCTGTACATATTACTGTGGACTGAATCAAATCCCCAACTCTTGATTTTTCCATTTCACTCCCGTGCTGCTTGTTCTTTGCAATTCCTCGCAGAGGGTGGGTTATTCCTTTTAAACAATCTCGCAGGATGTAAGTGAAGAAAGCTGTGACAGCGTGTAAAAATGAAATGCTTCTTCCTCTGCCAGTCAGCTTAGTGTCCTGATACCACTGCTAGCTGTGCACCTCGCACTACACTATAGGTGGGGAGGCTGTCTTAAGATTTCACACACATCCCTGTCATGAAAGATTGAGCATGTGGGAGTCATTGAAATGTATTCATGCTCACAATGTAGAGGAAGCACGGGGCCACAGTAATGGTTGTCAGGGGCTGGTATGCCTCAGTGAACTGAAGACGAAATTTTCTGTCTCACTGGCTGCAGGGATGTTTGAGTTATATAACCCTACAGGAGGCCACAGATGAGAATGTCACATGTGAGCCCTAATAAAATGCTACATTTAGTATGTGTGCAATGAGCAGACTCACAAGTGATTAAATAAAAAGCAATGCTTTTGTGCAGCTTCTGAAAAAATCTGATCTGTTTTATACAGAACTACAAGTTAACATTTAGTGCACAAGCCTCAGCGCACTTGTGTGTGTGAAACTAAAATCAATATGATGCCGGCCCAGGATAGGAACAGAAACACCCAGGAATGTTTGGAAATTGAAAACATAATTGTAAATGTCGCTTGAAGCTTGGGCATACTTTGACCTTGAGTGGTACACTTGAAACCATAAAAGCCCATCTGAAGTCTGTTTTTCTTCTTGGAGCCGCACAAACAGCCATGTTTGGTTGTGTTAAAGAAGTCTCAGGTAACACCCATTTTCATCCAACCTCTGCAGCCTTCTACAGTATCATTGCTTGGGTTAGGATGTCCTTTTCACAGATGCAAATGTCATGAAAGTGGGATGAATGCATTTCTGCACGCTCCAGTTACATTAATGAGATAGAAAAAGGCATACAATGTTAATGGACAGTTTGTTACAGAGGCAAGTGGTGGATAAAGGAAACTGTCCACTATCTCAGCGAGGGAGAGGATTTCTTTGCTGAGTTTCTTTCCCCCCTGCTCTGGCCTCACGGGAATAATTACCATCATTTAACAATGTCTAGGGCTGAATTTCAGTGTGTCTGGCATTTGATGAGACAATGCATAGAGCCAGCCTGACCTTGACACATTTAAAATAGTGGTTCCCCAAACTAGAGCGCAGGACAACCTCGTGGGTTTTCTAAAGACTAAGTATTATTGTCTGATGTCTAATGTGCAGAAACCTGTGAGTGCAGTATGTGGTATGAGTATGTGGTACATTTATCATGTAGTAGTATTGGTTTATTTAGTTTTTCTAGTCACCAAATCCTTTAGAGGGTAAAGCTCAGGTGGCATAAAACTACTGCTACTACATAAAAGAGTTTAAGAGCTGCATCACTTTGTTTACCACTGTGCCATCATCTCACCTCAACCTGAAAGTTTATTTTAAATTAAGTCCAGGCAGCCAGTGGAGGAATCGTTCTCTGGTTTCCTGCTTTGGAAATTGCAATTAAACTCTTGTCTGTTTTAGGCAACATGAATGTGTGACTCAGACCTAGGATTGCCATCAGGCTTTAAAACCAGATTCGCTCATTAGAGACTAAAATGGCAAAGATTTTAAAAAGTCACTGCACGAACACCCAGGGCAGTATCTAGGAATAACGAAATATTTATTTGATACAATAAACGACAGAAATTTGTAGAGTCCCATTAGACACTGCAAACCGTCAGCATATAACAAAGTTCCCACAGAACTCCAATTATGAGATCATGAGCACAATAACACAAAGCAAGATGTATGTTCTCACATCGCGACAAGTAATGGAGTGATAAGAGTTTGCCTTTTGTTGTGCTTCGATGTAAAAATGGATTTGTCATCGAGCTTACAAACACTGAAGAATGAAGCAACATTGATTGTAATTATATTTAGATATCTTCTACTGGAATAAAACCTGAGCAGAAATCCAGACCAACCTTATAGGCATGAGTAAAACATTCACTCATTTCAACAAGTAGGACGTGCAGAAGAAACAGTCATTTTGCTTTTACATGTTCTGTTAACTGTTGCTGTTGTTGTTGTTGTTGTTGTTGCTGTTTCTGTTTCTGTTTCTGCTAGGGGGATACTGAAGTACAAATTTATTACAGATTTCTGTTATTTTGCTGCAAAGACCAAAGACACAACAATAATATGATCCAAATCAATGCAATGACTACAGGTGCTGAGGTCGCTCTGATCCCACTCACAATTTCTATAGCTCCAAACACAGAGCAGAGATCAAATACAAGTGCTTACCTGCTCTCAGAGTCAAAAAGGGCAAACAGCTGAAACCAAAACTGTATCTGAGAGCAGAGCTGAACTGACACAATTCCCAGGTGAGAGGACACAATATGAAATCCATTAGCTTTCACACTAACTGCAGGACACATACTTGACATGAAATGATGGGTTAACAAAGATCCGCAGTGCAGCCCGGAGGACTTACAAGCTTAAAGGCATGAGGTATCGCATTATAAAGTCTCATAAAATGACTTGTACCAACTGCCTCGTGGTTGTACGCCATCGCCAAACATCCAAATTAGTTTTCATCCATTTAGAGTCATATATGAATGTATGTAGGAAGAAATGTAATAAGAAACACGTACCATTTGGATATAAAATACCATCGCTTGACAATTTCTATCCCATTGGCCATTTATATAAATTTTAATCACAAATACTGAGAGAATTTTTGCCATGTCTGAGGTGACAGTAGCCCTGACCTATGGCCACCCAATCTAATCAGTTCACCCTTGAATCTGATTGAATGCAATATGCCAGACGTAACAAAATTCCTTTAAGGCATTCGTGATATATTGAATTCACAAAATTGGCCCAGTCATACGTGCATACAAGCAACCAACCTGAAGGCTTAACACCTCAGGCCACAGATGTCACTGGTGCAAAGGCATATAAATCACCTGCTTCTCCACAAATATTTCAACATTTTCCCCAATCAGGGAATTTTTCTTTTCTTGCACCTTTATATCTCTCAAGGTGCTTTTCCATGAAAGATGTTACAACCTCAGCACTATTATGTGATGAAAAGCTTTTGCCAATGGATATATACAGCTTTTACTGTCACTTTTGCCTGATGAAAACAATTCAAATACCATACTACAGACGAATGCAGAGGAAATGAATGAATGACGCGTGAATTAATGAAAGAATACTGCCACTTAAATTCATTACTTTAATTTTCAAGAGTCTGCATCTGACATTTTTCATACCAGAGTCAGTGATGCCATAATTACAGAGATGTTGTCATTATAACACGTTCACTAACGATTAAAGTGAAAGAGAGTGGAAACAAATTACCCCTCTCAGCATTTCTATTGCATCACGCAGAGTGAAAATATGACGGGGGAATCACAGGGAAAAGGTGAAGCTATTTTGAAATGGACTGGGTCTAAATTACTGTAGGTTTCAGGCCTAGAGCAGCCTGTTACACCGACTTTTGTGCTAAACTTTCCAAATGATGACTCCACTAAAGTGTCTAAAAAGAAGAACTACTGATCTGTGTTTGCCATCCAAATGGATTTAAATTTTTAATTAGCTTGGTGGCATGAGGCCAAATGTAAATTAGACATCTGACTTGTGATTGTGTCAAGATGTTGATGAAAGGTTCCAACATTGGCTTCTGGCGGAAACAGCATTGTCTATGGTGAAAATAAATCTGATTACAAAAATTGAATTGTAGGTTGTGTGTGTTTGCGTGCGTGTGTGTGCGTGTCTATGTGTGTGTGTGTGTGAGAGAGAGAGAGAGAAAGAGGAAGGGAAAGAGACCTAAATGCAATCTAATGCACTAATGCAAATCTAATGCCACTAAAAGCCAAGTCATCCCTCATGTTGACTGTAATTTTTTGAAGTTTAAGTGCAGAAAATACATTTGAACCAGTCTGGAGTCAAATAATAATAATTAATGTTTCCAACAAAATAACTTAACTGGCTGCTACACTGCCATCTTTGTCTATTTAATGTGTTAATGTGTTACATCTGATTGGCTGAGCTGGCCACATAGCTGCTGAGTCACATATCTAAAATGTCAGCCATGTGGCAGGGAAAAGTCACAAGTTGTGACAAAAAAAAAAAAAAAATAGCTTCAGGCTGTGGTTTCAGGAAAACCAGCAAGAGGTTTGATCCGTTTGTTATTCAAAATATGCATATGTACAACATGTGTGTTCTCATGTGACATATCTAACAGGCAATTAATCCTCATTTATGCATTTTTCTCATAATGTGCTGAAACAATGTTTTGCCACTTCAGATTGTGAAGAATGCCAACACTGCTTTATACCATGCGCATGGAAGACAGCACCTGCCGTCAAACTGACAAGACACAACTGGCAAATAAATGTTACCTGACACACTATTAAAGCACTTTACAAAACTAAGTGTTGTTTTGACATGAAAACAACCAGACCCAGCAGCTCGGCCCATTTAATCAAACCCCAAACCCTCAGAGGCTTAATAAATGTCCCTGCCAAGTTTCATAAATGGAGGATCAATTATAATTGATTTCACAGTCTGATACATTTATTAAAGTGACATCCATTTATTCACGTGCTTACCTGTTTTGCCATCAGCCCCTGCTTGCAGTCGCTGAGAGAATGAGCCGACTACCTCATACTTTATTCAAAGTCTTACATGCGGTTTTTCGTTATACTGAAATAACTGCTACACCACCAAGATGGATTCAATACATAGAGAGCAACACTTCATTTCTTGCACTGGTCAGCCGATAAGACGTCTTATAATTTGCTAACTACAAGATATGTACTATTGGCGTGTGCAACAGGCAGATGAGAAATAGAATTTCCCTTAAGAGCAGAATAAATTAGTTCCAGGGTGTCACCTCCTGTCACATTAGGTGACATCCCCCTGCAGATGGAGCCTGTCACTCAGCAGAGCAGGAGACCATCAAAGATTATCTCAACCCACCAACGATATTGCCAACATGCTGGGATAGGCGACGAATAAAGGGCTCCTCTGGGGCCAAATAGTGTGTTTGTTTTCTTACCACTTTAAAGTCAAGTCAATTGTAACAAGTCAGCAAATATGTCTCCCTGTGCCTCTATGCACATTTGGCTTTATGAGTGGCATATACACATCCACAGGTGGCCCTATTAGGTGACAATCCAAGTTCTGCACCGTGCTCTTCTCCCTGTCACATGCTGTTGATGCTAATTCAGCTGTAAATCAATCTGCCTACAGAGGTATACAGCACACTGGGTAGCATAACATAAAGTTGAATCCAAGGGGTGTGCTCCCCAAGATGAATATGGTCCCACAGGCCTTAGTCACCCCGCATGACAAACTGTTGTGATATCATTCTGCTCAAGTGACGCAAAGAGAAAACCTTGCTTCGGAGCATCAGCTGTGACACAGCCTCAACCTTCTTCATGCCCCCCCCCCAACCCCAACCCCAACCCCAGATAGAACTGACTAAATGGAAGAGTAAAATAATTTCAGCGCTGACGTGCAGTCGTGACATTTACGGTCTTTGTCCCTGCTGTGTTGTTCATTTTGGTTTATTGTGCATAACGGCACAAATTCTATCCTGCTGTTTCTGCAACCCTGAAGGCAAGGATGTGCTCCTGCAGGTATGAGACTGAATGTGGTTATTTTGCTGCTGTGTCACACAGTTAAGCTAATGTGCGATCCTTGCTGATGTACTTCTATATATGGTTTAATGTATGTGTACATGTTACAGCTGAAACAAGTATTTCCATATGGAGTTACAATTGTTTCTTTATTATTCAAACAGAATAGGTTTGTAATCAAAAAGAAAAAAAGATTTGAAAGCAAAAGTATCAATATCAAAAAAAAAATTGTGCAAGTGAAATGAATGATTGGTTAAAATGCATATCAAAAAATTTTGTTTACGAATCTTCTTTTTTTCCTTTCGAAAAGTTTTGTGAATCAAAAGTTAAACCTTGTGGGCGTGTCACTGAAAGCTGTAAGACGTGTCTCTATTGGTCAGTCTGTAAATGACAATAATGCATCCAGAGATAAATATTAGAGCTTTGTGCTTTCCTATGTTTCTGATCAATGTTAATCGCACTGAAAACAATAATTCACCAAGGTGTCCCAATACATTGATCACGAGGTTATGGTAAACGTAAGCACACTTACCCAACTATAAAAGACAGTAAGAGTTAGATGATGGACTTTTGATATTGTAAATACAATCTGAATTAGGTCTGCTGCAAATGATAATTATAAATAAATGATAATAATTAGACAAAAAAGTATCAGCTTGAAATTAATTTCATTCTACTCCTTCTGTCCATTATATCCCTTTATCAATATTATGTTCAACATTTGTCGTCAGATTAATTTCTGGCAATCCCCTGTAGAAATTACCATCTGTTCCCACATTTTGTCACAACATATGATTGCTTGATACAGTTTTTCCATGAAGCAAATTCAAATCATCGATGACTACGCTGCAAAAGATTAGCACACATTGCCAAAAATGGAAAACTGCATTTTCTCATTATCAACAAGTGAAGCAGTGCACAAGCTGATGCTTCACTGATTTTCAGCTCAGTTTTTTGCCCTTGACAGTGTACTTTTCTCTTCTTTGCACATGGCAAGATGTATTTTCTTTTTCTCTACATCCCCAAACAGAGTACAAGACAACTGTGAAACAGATGGTTATATCTCCCAGAGATTCTCTGACCTTTGAAAAGTAGACTTATGACTGGAGGAATTTGGTTTGAATTCAGAAGCAGATTGGAAAGTGAGTTAAAAATGGCCTGCCTCCATGAGCACTGCCCTCATGGAGAAACACAATAAACCTCAAACTGCACTTGTAGAGCTCATGGGTTTCATCATGCTCATGACTTTAATAGAATCCAGTCATACTGGATAATAAATGTGAAACATTTCCTCTCATTGAAATGAATAAAATTGTTTGACAGGGCTTTGACAATTACTACAATGAGCATCCTGATCTGGCAACCTCATTCAGCAGAACAAAGATGCCAAATAACGTGGTTAATGTTGGAAAAAGTTTGTGGTGAAGGCCAAAAATTATGGTGAGGCAAAACTACTTGGTTGAGGGCAGAGAAAACTGTGGTCATGGCTAAAAGAAACCACAGTTGAGAATTGATAGGAGACAGGACTTCCAAACATCCACCACAACCTCCTCTCTTGAGGTCAAGCCACACCACCAACAATTTTAAGGGAGATTTCTGGAGGATGTCAGGCGTCCATCATTTGACTCTCTCTCATAGCAGATATACTGTCAGGTCTCACAAATACAAATGTATCAATGTATTGCACATCGACTCCAAGAGCAGAGCGTGCCGCCACATACATTCACCAATTCTATTTTATTCATTCGGTGTAATCTCCATTGGAAGCCATTCAAGTCAAACAAATCTCACAATAAGTGAAGAACGAGGTTATTGCATCCATCAGATATGTTCTTGCATACTTGTCACAGAGCACAACTGAAAGCTGTATCGCTTTCCTGTTCAAATAATGCTTTGAAACGTGGCATTTCACACAATAATGATAGAAATAGTAGTGGCAGTTCTCTATGACCAATATGTAGTCTGCAATGTTTTACTGACATCAAGTTGCTGGAACCTCAGTGATGGTACCAACAAACAGGCTATAAAAAGATCTTGGTGCTGAAGACAGTGATGTTCATGATGGTGGCCCGAGTTTTGTTTAATGAGCGAACATGGCTGGTACATACCTGACGTAAATTTTAGACCTCCAAGACTTTCACAGTGCGGGTTTGCTCAACAGCTAAATTGTGTATTCGATCTGTTTCATACGTAACAAGCTGCCGTTCTAGATTATTTATCTAGTGCTTCATATAACCTCAAGGGACCAGGAAAAACGTAAAAGCTGTTTGAGCAAACCCAACGACATTCATCCCATAAAATGTTATAAAATCTGACTTGCTTTAAGCAGACCACATGGTTGGCAATTGCTGGATAGATTAGCACTGATGTTGCAGGTAAATTGAAAACACCTGAAAGGACAAAAGTTCATGAAAGCAGTACCTTTGTTTCCGAGGTCTGACCTTTGTCATCTCTGAACCTCTCACTCCTGTAAGGTTAATGTGTGGGACATTGTTCCGCTCTGTTGATTAATTAGAGCTGGTCTGAGGTCAGTGCCTCCAACCTTTAGCTAGAGCCATAGCTCATAACAAACAACAGTGTTTACATGGGAGCAGTGAGTGGGCAGACAGCGCCACAAAGATCAGAGCCAGATAACAACACTGCTGCCTCCAGATATAAATGTGTTGAGTCACCAAAGGGGGAAAACTGTAAATCTGTAAATGTTTTTCCTTGTTGTTTCTATTAATACCTTGTTGACCTATATTAATGGAAACTGCCTTGAAGCGCTCAGTCATCACAACGAAACCCAAGACCTTGCTCTAAGTGATAAGCCCTTGAAACAGTTGAATACTAAAAGAAAAAGAATATAATCAAATACAACGTTTGCAAGACAGTGATGAAATGAAGTCTTGATGTTGTTGAATTGCTGAGGGCATAAGAAAAGCAGCATGTTTTATTCAGTCTCAATGCCTGAACCTCACAGACTGAATCCCTTGAAGTGACCAGTAGCAGGACTGGAAAGCTTTGTCTTTGGGCTCCATCCTTTGGTCAATACGCATAACTGCATCAACACATATGCTCATTGGGATTTTGTATGGTGTCCAGCAGGCTGGGTAGTGAACAACAATGAATGTCATCTGTTTCACAGTCGCTACGTTTCCCAATTCTTTTGTATTTCTTGCAGGCTTTTTGACATCTCCACAGATAGGATGGAGAATGAACAATATATCCCTGTAATGGGAAGTTTTTTTATGCAAAACAAATTTCAGACTCTTATACAGCCACACTTAGTCCTTCACACAATCCACTCTGACACATTAACCAACCATTTTTGCACTCAGTGAACTGGCTGACAAGAAGTAATCTACAAACCATACAATATTGCGGCCGATTAGATCTCGCACATCACTCCGAAGGACTTTTCATTTTCCAAATGAGTTATCCCGCCTGCACAAATGATGTAGCCGCATGACATCAAGTGTTAAATAAGCTTTGGACCAAGGCTATCCATTCTACTTTGAGGCTGCACTGTAATGTCTACTCCACCATAAAAAACTTATTTTCTATCCAATGCAGGTAAACGATCTCCAGGGATATTCATGTGCTCATTTAACTTTCTAATAGAGGACTTTAAAGACATGCAGATGGCTTCTCACAAAGACCAGATAGGGCTTCTCAAGTGCATCCTGGCATGAGAACAGTTGACTCTAAAAAATGCATGAGAACTGTGAGGGAGGGTGGATTTGTGCTTTCCAGAGGGGAGAAACATGTATGTAGGAAGGCATTTTATATTTCTTTTCTGTGGTACAGGTATGATGTAATATAATGTGAATAATAATAATAATAATAATAATGATAATAATAACAATAATTGGTGTTAACTTGTTTGAATATGATTATCTATTCGATTGCTGATTCCAATCTGTCATGTAGAAGACCCAATTATGGATGTCTGCACCGTTATTGAATTCAAACAAGAACTCATGAGATAGTAGAATATTCAATTGCGTTGTAGCTGTTTGAGCTTTTCAGTGTGCCTTGAGTTCTGCACCAGCAAATGTTACAGGTACTCTTTCTACCAAAGATACCCTCAATGCTATCCAAAATGTCAGCTAGTCCTTGGAGCACAGTGGGAGACTCTTACTCATGCTTATAAACCCAGACAGACCTGTCAGATGAGCAGCGGAATAATACTGATTGAATAGCTGTAAGCGTATGCACTGTCAGTGTGTTGGGGAAAAGAATAATAACAGCATTATACAGGAATTCATGAATTCAATTCAATTGCAAAAATGCATTTGCCTCGTAAATAGGATGCAGCTGGTATTTTGATTCCAGTGCTTAAAAAATATATAATTGCAACTAAACAGATAGTGAACCACCAAAAATATTATAGTAGAAAAAAAGATTAAACATCCTTTTAGCCTCATAGAGAATGTGTGCATTATTTGTTTATCTGTCACTTCTTTGCTATTTTTTTTCATGGACAAATTGTAATGAGATTCCTCTGAGACACTTCCTCTAACTATGATATACTGTATAATCCCCTGCAGGCTCCACACGCAGGTGTGTCATCTGGGATCGATTTCAACAACTTAAATAGGGAAAGTGTTGCCACAGAATGTACAGCTACTGAGTCCGCTTGTTCCTCTGTGTTGCTCACAAGAAGCTCAAGCCAAGTGCACTGGGTGTTGTCATTTTCGCTGATTTGAGCTAGGCAGTGACTTTTGGAACAAATGGTGCCATATCTCTGGCTCCCAGTGGATGACTTTAGAGGGTTTTCTTCAGTTGCCTTAGAGCTACTTTAGCTTCATCAAGAAGGGCCAGTATCAGGTCGAACCGAGTGTCACGGCTCACCAGTGCAGCCCCCTTTCATGCAGCAGGGACTGCAGTGCACTGGGATGCATCCAGGTGCTATATTACTGCACCAAGAACAAAGTCTAGTCGCAACTTTGCCCAAATATAGGATTTTGCAGCAGTGCTGGCCGTGGGCCTTGTGATCTGATCATGGCGTGGCTCCATGACTCAGCCATGTTGTTTTCCTTCACAACCAGCTGCTGGTTTAGTCTTGTGTGCTTGAACTGACAATGAATGCCTCTCTCCCACTCACACGGTTTTGCTTTTATAATGATCTGTGCAAAATTCAAGCAGTCGACATATTGTTTGCTATAACACTTTACATTAGCTCACCTCTGTGTGAAGTGAACACACTGCTACACTGCCAACTTTAGTGCATTTATTATAAGCTGGCATTTTGCACTCCAGCCTTTCCTAAATCGCTATACATTGCTCTTATGCTTATTTTTTATTTGGTCTATATAGTTTATATATTGAATTAATCAGTATCTGGCTCCACACACCTGCTACTCTGAAAATGTTTTTTATTACTATTTTTTTTTTACCTCAGTCTGTTGTAACATGATAAATTTCCTAATGGGATTAATAAAGCAAGTCAGTACCAGGAACTTGTTTCTTGCAATCTAAATTGTGCATACCGTGTATGATAATGTGACAGGGCCTGCTGGGATTGGCTCAGATTCTAGTATTTAAAGAGTATTGAAAAATGGATAGAAACTGATGAATGATCATTTATTTAGCCATATATACTGTATATGCATTAGAGCTGAGAAGTCTAAAGCCACTTTCCCATTACTCTGAGACCACTTTCCTATTTATCTGAATGGCAAGGTGGTATCAGACACACCACTGCCACAGAAGGATGGTGTTACACTCAAGATTATAGATTGCACTTTAAATTGTATGGCAACACTAGATTGATTGTGAGTAGCAGCACAGACGCTGTGTTAGACCACCCTCCTCTGCACACACACACACACACACACACACACACACACTGCTCCAAACCCACACACTGCTCCAAACCCACAATCAAATTTCACTCAACATCTGCAAAACATTCCCAACAGGACTGAAATGTACATTAGCCTGGGGAAATCTATACGAGTGGCTCACCTCACTAGTTTTAGTTTTGTTCGAAAGTTTCAGTGTGTTGTTTTCTATCAGCCTATAAGAGGGGGCAGAACACTTCTTACAAAGCCGCCTGCTCCACTTTAATCCCTCTGTTTTTGCCCAAGTAAACCATAAATCATCCATGGTTCATTATGACAGTTTCGGCCACGGTCCACCACATCACTTTGGGAAAACATTACAGTTACATGTCCAGATATCCCGAATCCTAAAACTGCTATTGGGTTTTATTCGTTTTGTCTCTCCTCAGTGCTTCAGTTAATACAATCATTGTTTTAATCAAGCTTGGAAGAGTGAGTGAGTGGGTGGGTGAGTGAGTGAGTGAGTGAGTGAGTGAGAGTGAGTGAGTGAGTGAGTGAGTGAGTGAGTGAGTGAGTGAGTGAGTGAGGGAGTGAGTGATTGAGTGAGTGTCTGTCTGTCTGTGAAGCAAATTCAAATTGTTGTTGTCATATGCTCAGGGGCAGAGCTGCTCCTGAGACATGATCTTGGTTTTATGGTTGTTCTATGCCTTGTTCTACACTTATAATGTCATCCAATTCCAGTCTGTAGAGCAAGTACTTGTACTGTTAGACAGATATTGAACTGCTTGTGATTGGTTAAAAGTGAGTATGACCCCTGGATAAAGGCAAGTGAAAAAAAAAAAGTCTTAAATTACAACCTATCATGTGTCTTCTATGAGAATTGCATGAGCAATTCATCCTGAGGGGAGCAGTGTACTGATACGTATTCTATCACTTTACAAATCACATTGGTATAAAACCTTGCTACCTAATCCAACATTCAAAACCACTGTTATGAGCATTTGTTTTTTGACCAATTTTTCAACGAACTCGGTAAACATCCATCAGTATCACGGCACCTCACCATTTTATCAAATATAGAGCACACAGAATATTCATGACACTGAGCCAATAAATTTCAGAGAAGTCGATAACATAGTCAGAATGGCCACAATTTTAACAATTTCACCCATTTTTCACCAAAACCTGGCACACATATTTATGACGGGGTACTAAATGTAGAGCCACAGAGGGGACATTGCTCCCATGATTTCTTTTAGTGGTAAAAATCAACTCCATCCAGAGAATCGCAGTATGGCAAGCAGCAGCACAGCAGACACACCAGTCAAGTGTCATCTGGTATAGGGGTGGAAAATGTGTGATGCATGGGATCACCCCAGGGATCTGTAACATTGTTGAAAATAAATGTAAATACTGTCCCATTATTTTACTCCTCACTTGCAGTTACAATGATACGGAGTGTAACTGAAAAGCTAAACTGCGACAACAATACAAGCTTGTAGTCACAGATTCATAATGATGGATCCAACCACACGCAGCAACCTATTGTGGAAAACACTAGCGGCGCCTGACAGCCCTACCGCATTCAGCCTTTCTGAACCACATGCCTAACAAAGCATTGCAACATCACTTCACAGGGGGTGCCATGAAATGTATTTACAAAAATCACTAAATGTCATAAAAACAAACAATATACAGTACATTTTTCATTTTGGTGCCAGGCTGGAGGGAGGTGACATGGCCTATTATACACAGCTTCTCCTACTGTAAATATCCATTGTCATATTCCTATTCAGTGGGATGTGCTATTTATGGGTGAAAATAGTACTTATGCTACAACCTAGAAGTGGCTACCCAAACCATTATTAGCTGTACATAAAACCATCTCGATGAACAAATAACTCCCCCCCACACGTCTATTGCAAGACAGACAGGAAGTAGTATGTACTGCTGTGACACGGAGGGTTAAGATTTTCCATAAAATGAGCACATTATTTGCTTAACCTCTGGTACCTCTGCAGTTATTCCCTGTCTCTCCACAGAGCGGATTACTTTGTTTTAATCCAGCTCAGAATGCCCCCGCACAGCACGCGATAGTCCTTCGTCATCATAACAGGCCAGGTATCGACACACGGGCCCTTGTTTACCTCCATAGGGCAGAAGGATTAGGAGTGCAAGCTTTGATGTCAGATTCACAGACAGTGGTGGAGCAAAGCTAAAGCCTCTCAGGGTTATTATGATATCCAAGTCCCTTTTTTTTTTAACCAGACACTATGAAGCAATTGGAGCCAGGAAAGAGACGAAAAGGAAAATTTGGAGGACCAACTGCAGTAGGCTCTTTGATCTTATATTATAATTTTATTCATTTTAACATTTCATTTATTTATGTTTTGCTGCTCATTTGTACTGAAGGGATAACTTAGAAAGTCTCACTGGTGTGTTTATAAGAGTCCACCAAAGCTTTTATGTTAAGAAATGTCCATTTTGTCAACTAAACAGCTAATGAGTAACATTGCTGTCTCACTATTAGCATTTCACAAATACCATCCCATTATTTATAATCTGCTGTTGCAGTCAGATTTAATCTGTCTATTGTCTCTATTATTGCTTAGAGGAACTACAAAGGGCATGTTCATTGCTTTACTGATGCGTTTACAGCAGCACTTCCACTGAGGGTCAGTGTTTTTGATTATCTCTTTATTTCCCACTTGGCCTGCGGCAGAGGAGACGCCATCCTCACAGCTCTTGGTTTTGGAGTCTGTAAACACGACCAGTGTGTTTCCCTATTGACATAATCAGGCTGAGTGGTGCTGATGCACTGACATTTGCAGTAATAGGAGACTGATAATCCTCACACAATTGCTTCTCCACTTTTGCACCATAGGGGAGGCCATGGGGGACACACTGTGCTTCTGCAGAAAATCTGCTGCTTACCAAGTGACCGTGAACATGATAGCCTAGCCCTCACTCTTTAACTCTTATTACCCTGTGGAAAATGGGAGTCCTGCAGGATCAAACTGTCTGCTGACTTGGTGAATAGGGAACAGACGGACCAGCAGAAATAAAAGCAGCAAGAGCTCTCTCAAGTGGTAAAGAAGAAAACTTCTCTCTGCTCAGCAATCAAGGAGCTTTTTTAATCCTCATGGATTTTTATCATCCAGGCAAATAACTATACTGTCTAAGGTTTTAATTGCCTTTTTAAACCCTTGCAGTAATTTGTCCAGATCAGATTTTCTTCTCACAGCTAAATTAAGTCTTGGGACGACCACAGAATACAGAACTACAGCAGTGCAGCAGTAGATGTTCAAATTAGATACCTGCAGCATTAGTCAAGCAGGTGTCATTAAGGCATATAATTTACTTGCAAGTCGAGTCTCCGCAGTGTATTTACATACACACTGTGCAACGACTTCAGTATTTTTACAGCACTGAGTGTTTTTAAATTGGATGAAGGGAACCATTTTACCACAGGTGGGAACGTATTCAGCATCTTTACAGCTGTGTATGAGCTCACATCACACTCCATGACCATGACCCAAATGGATTGAAACAGGCTTAACATATTGTATGATTCGGCTACTGGAGCCTGGGGTCACCACTGTCAGTCACTGAAGCAACAAATACAGTCTAGTGCTGAAATGATTCAACCGTTGATTCACTAGCAGAAAATCAGAGAATTGATCATTAGGTTTAATGTGAGAGTGATCAGCTTTTGCAAAAAAAGGAAAAAAGTCTGCCATCTCATTAGCTATTCTATAAAGACAGAATGTTGCTTAAAATACACCACCATTTGCAAATCATGTCAGAGAGTGGCTGCTGCTGGAGGTCAGCAGTCGACCAAGACCAACCAGCTAAAGTATTGGCAAATAAACACACTTACTCTCATTAGCAACATCTATACACTATATGAAAGTCTGAGCTTGTACAAGACAAAACTTTCACAAACACATTAAAGTGTTTTTTTTTTTTTTTGAGGGATTCAAAATATTGTCAGTTAGCATTATTGGCAAAATTCCCCAAAATACTGAGGTACCATTTTCTGTTAATATCGCATATGTCTACTTTGTACTTTGTATACATATAGCAGCTCTTCTAAAGGAAAAATGAGTCACTTAGACAGACCAACTGCTGTCTGACTTGAAATACAGTATAATTAAAAAGAAAGTCACCCACACTCCATTTAAACAACATGTCATTTGCTTTACACCTTACTGTGAAGACAACTTTTAGCTCTCTTTTGAAAATGTATGCATTACCATTATCTGGAAATTCAGTCCCAGAACCTAGATTTGTTTTGGTTGTCTGATGGTGATCTATTGTGTTCACTGTTTTTTTTTTTTGTTTTTTCTTCTAGCGAGGTTTCTCTAAAAAAAAAGTATGGCAATTAAGAGCAAATGGCATCTCTAATTAAAATGAAAATTGAATTCTTTGAAATGTTCTACTGAATTTTGCAAAAATGTTCAATTTTGCCTTGCTCTGTGGCCATCGTGATTATTGTCGTTGAAAAATTAGTCTATCCGGCCTGGGCACGACTAGGTGTAGCACACTTTCATTAAAGCATTCAATCACTCTATTAATCTATCATTCGCCAGTCAATCAGCATAATGTGTCACATGTCTACTATAACCCTTCTACAGTGGTATTAAATAAAATACAACTGTTATCTGGGGATGTTTAAGATAAGTGTTTATGCAGAAGTGTATGAGACAAACCAGAAATTGTAATTTCCAATAACTGAGGACCCCTATGTAACAAACTTTGTGTTTCAGTCTCTATAATTCAACATCAGATCTACCTCTTCCTTTTAACAGTCCCAAAAGCCTATATCTCCATGAGCTCTCTCTTGTTCCAGATCACCGCTGCCAGTAATTGCAAACAACTAAAAAAAGCTGTGAGCTGGAACCATCTCTGAATCACTTACATGAACTGGAGATAGTTGCAGTTACTTTCTAAGCCAATGAAAACTATGACAAGCCAGTGTTTCTGTGTTCAATCAGACCATTTTGATCAATCTTCCTTTATTCATATCACTTCCTTAAGTTGTAGTATTTGTTTCCCACTGTGGCATTCACCACCAAAGTTTTCTGCTTTCTGTTACTTGCAACAACACCTCTTGCTGCGCAAATCCCTTAACAGATAACATTTCACCACTGTAACTGAACTGTATGCACTGATTGCCTGATCTTTTTCTTCCCATCTGTCACAAATTTTCTTTCATTTTTGTGCCAGCCTCACAAAAACACCATTTGCCAGATTACTATTGTATATCACATTTGTTTCTAAATCACATGCCCAATTTTAAACAAAACAGGTCTGAATTAACAAAAGATAAAAACTGGGGTGGGTTTCCAAAAGTGCCTGAAAGACCATGTGCAACAACATCACATACCATGTCTGGGCATGAATCAAGATATGTAATGCACAGATTTCCTCTGCATTAACATAAATCATTGTGATTTGCACCATAGATTAACTGCTGCTTGCATCAGATATCTGCAGTCTGTGGTATCAAAACACTACAATTTCTACACCAGTGATACCCAACTGTTTTGGCATGTGATCAGTCAATGCAGCATCTATTTGAGAACCCTCATCACAGAATGAGATGTGAGCTGTTAAAGCAGAGAGAGTTTTCCTCTTTTCCTCCTCAAATGGTTACATCTGAATAATTTTGAAGAGGTACAGCTATTCAATACTTCACAGTAAGACTTACCAAAGCTCAGAGAAAAATGTACACAAGAGTAAGGATTTACCATATCTGCCATGTCTCCTACAGAACTCCATATTCCGTCTAATGTATTTAGTGTTGAATAAATATGTTGTAATGTTAGAAGTACTATGCTTTGCACTATAGATCCCTATATAAATCACTTTTAACTGCTTATATGTAATTCCACTATACAGACATAACACGCCATTGCACACTAAACGATGCAATCATCACACGATATGCCAATATAACACCTGGGTGAAAAATGGCTGTAGAAAACCCTGTAATGAAAACCCTACTAGGCAGCACAACAGAACAGGACAACACATTTTAACTGTGCTACTCTCATCACAGCAACTTAACACATGCAGGAGCCTGTCAAAGACCAGCCATTCCATTGCACCAAAATAGCACAAGATGATGCTGGTCGTATAAACCACGCTTCAAGAAAAGAACGACACACAGGGATGAACACAATAAAAATTGTGCTTGGAATAAGATCCCTAACTGAGAAGCCTGGCCAAACAAAAAACCTCCCACAAACACTGAATCATCAAAGCGTGTCCCGCTGTATGCAGGTCATGTAATATATGTCTTACCTTTAGAAGGCCCTCTTCTACAGTCAGTGTCAGCCTCCAGTGGTAACAGCAGCAGTAACAGCACAGGGCAGGTCTTGGGCAGGTTTGTGTCTCCTGTGACAGGATCAAGTTATAAAATGTAGTGTATTCTAATGTCAACAGTATACAAGCAAAGCAATAAAGAATAATGTAACAGCATTGTTTTCATCCAGGACCTTTCTTCCAACTGATCTGCCAGCCTTCCTTTGAAAGGCTACAATGAATAGTGGTTTCTTACACTAACACAGTAATGTTACTAGATTGTTTCGGACATGACACCATCGAAATCCTGTTGATCATGTGGCCTGCCACATTTTCTCTGTAGTTTCCCACAACTTCCTACCATATATATCTGCAGCAAGCTGCCACCATAGCCATGTTACTGTAGTCTCCTGTCCTGTTTGTATTCCTATCACCTGTCACACTCACACACATACCTCAGTGGTGTGTTCCTTATGTAAATGGAGTGATATTATACTGTGAGATATTTCAGCCTGAAAAGAGTATACTGAAGTACATATCATTAGAATAGAAAAATATCAAAAATTATCATGAGAGTAGTATTATATATGGCATGGGATTATTTTCAATGATAAAGTGTAGGTGGGATTTTATTGCTGTAATTAGTCATCATGGGGCAGATGTTACTCATATCCTGGTATATAAAGCAATATGTTTTGTATGCAAAACATTAATCTGTATTGTAATTAGTAGAGTAGTGCACTACTGTCCTCTGAATGATAATAAATCAGTATGTAGCATTACAAGCTAGTACAAGGACTTAACATTTCCACAAAAGTCCTTACATTGGTCTGCCGCAGTAAAGTTATTGTCTTTAGCATAAAGCAAATACTCTGTTTTGATAAAACAACTATTATTTTAGCAGCTAGTGACTCCCCCGTCACTCTTTTCCCACTACACGATAAAGTTAAACTGCCAGCATATTTTGAATTCCTACTATCGTTAATGTCACATCACAATACACATTTCCCTGTGTGGTTTGTTTAGTGTTACCCAAGTGAAGCACTGCACTGGTAGATCTGGTACTAGAGAAGTTTAATGGGCAGTGTGTGGACAAATTTGCATCCGTTCCTGAGCTGTCAGAACAACTCGCTTTATTTCATTGTATTTTGTATATTTTTTTTTCCTCTTTTTCTTCTTTTTGTTTTTTTACTTGCACTGACTGTACACACAATTGCAGACTTTTGTTGGCACATGATATAATGGGGGTCCTCCATGTGTTTTTGCGGAGAGTGAGCTGGCCCCACTATGTGACAGTTCCCCACTCAGCCAACTAACTATCCTGGCTAATGCAAACCCCCGCTAAAAGTTGAGGCATGTGTGAAAGCCAGACTTCGGTGCATAGCATACAGTCTATGGAGCATAGCTAGCATAGCTTAGCTAGCACTCGTCACCAGGTGTCACGGCTGCCTTGCTAATTAGCTTGTTAACGGTAGGATGGTAGGCTGAGCACACACCTGCTAATTGGTGCCAACGTGTATAAATAAAACAGGACTGGAGTTTCACTCACCTCTAAAAGTAGGGGCACATATTTTCCCACTGTGCGTTACTGACATAAACCTTGCAGTGAAATCTGCTGTTCACTGACATTTGCACGAAAAATCTTCCAAAAGACACCGGAGCCGTAAACGCGGCGGAGAGTTTAGAGAAGCCAGTTTGTCCGAGTGTTGCAAACACCAGCTCAGTGTCCAGGCAGCAGCTAAGCAATTGTTGCATCTGTCACACACAGCAACCACGTGCTCAAGTACACATAATATACATACGTAATGAAATGTCAGCGGCAAGTCATTTAAAACTTCACTCAGTGCATCATTGTCACCGCAGCAGCAGCAAAACTGTGCTCCGTACTGCCACGCGTGGCCAGGAGCTGTACTGCAGCAACACAGAGGGAGCAGCTGGCCTGCCTGTTACCTGCAATAACGAGGATTCTCATGAGGACTGGCTTTTATCAGGCGGTCTGATGAAACATGTTCTTGAGCGTCAACTACTGAGTACCCTCTGGTATAAACTGGGTGTATCTATGCTTGACGTTACATGATGTCACCAATCCCAGGGTAATGACTTATCCTAATAGGTACAAGAAAACCAAGAGCAGAGAAAGAGACAAGTGATTTTTCCACATACATTGTCCTGAAAAGAGTAAGGTAATTAGTTGATTGTCATGGAAAACATCAGTGTGAGTTGTCTATAGGTGCCCAAGAGCACTATACCTGTGAATAGGCCTGGAGAATATATATTCCAGATGTAAAATACTACAAAAAAACATTTTATTACTATTACAGTATAAATTGTCACAGTTTTACAAGGCATGTTTAGTGATTTAATGGAAGAGATGGTGGTAGTTAAGAGTCACAGGCAGAGATGGGAAAAGGCAGATGGAACAAAATAGGTCACAGGCTGGCCAGACCAACAGCTGCAACATGCAGAACAGGAACAACGGTCTGACAAAAGAGTCAGGAAGAGCGGCTGGTACATAAACTGTGATCTGATTGGGGAATAGGAAACAGGTGAGGAGGGTGTTGGAGTCAGGACTGGGTGATGAGGGAATGAGAGACAGCTGAGTAGGTGGATGAGGGGAGTTGGGTGACTGCGACAGTGAGAGAAGCCTGAGGACATCTGGTGGGCAGATGGAGAGTGGCAGGAGACAGGAGCAGAAAGGCTGAAAGAATGAGACAGGGATCGTGACAGCAAAAAGTAATGATTTTCTTTATGTGCAGAAGACTTACTACTGAGGTTAAAATTCTGCTCACACTTCAGTGCATTAAGAGAAACAAATCAATGATGCATGAACTGAACTGCACTATGCATAGTAACCACTTTCACTCCGATACTGTGGCTATATTTTGGTGGGATATTTTATGTGTGTTATTGTGTTTCTTGGAGTATCTTACAGTATGAAATTGCTACATCTCAAAATCCACCACTGTATTCTTTTTTTATTGTTATTACAAATCTCATGATGTTTGGTCAGTACAGGAAAAACATGATCATCACTTTAGATTGAGGAGAAATCATCAGATACTGCCGCTGTGTGATAAAATTTTTGCTCAGGCTCCTCTTGCCATTGTACCAGCAGCTTTGCAGCGAGCACTTATCCATGGCCTAAATTTCTGAGTTAACCAAACACAGATGTGCACCAGCTCAGGCAAATCTCAAAGTCCACCTCTTCTTCCGCCCCCTTCTTTGATTGGCTGCTGGAAAATGGCAGAAGTGAGGGGTGGAAGAATTCTCCACCCAGCTGTAATTTAGGTGTCACGGTTTTCCTTTTTTGCCATCTTTCTCTGCTTTCTTTTCAGAAAACTGTAAGATGGCCTCAGCACATGACAGAGCTGTACTTCAGGCTATATTCAACCCCACCACCCCCTTCGGAGACATCCCTGGCCTGAACCAAGAGGAGGAATTAATTGATGATGGTGAGCGTGAGCTCCTGACTTGATGTGTCTCTACATATCATGTCACGGCTTTTTATGTTTATCATTTCATAGCATATTGAATTTATTTGAACACATTCCATTCCTGGACTAAAAAAACATGACATTTTAATCCAAGTTGAGTTCTGGGTGACAGTTCTGTGTTTTCCTTGCCACGGTACCTGTCAATTGAGTTTGAGTGGTTTTCAACCTGTTTATCTCCCCCTTCCAGACAGTGGCTTTGACACAGAGTTGCTGAAGCAAGTGAAAGAGTTGGAGATGCGGGGTGTTTCAGCAGCAGAGGCTGGGGATTTGCAAGCTGCACTTCAACTGTTCAGCCAGGCAATCCAGATCCTGCCCCAGCGAGCCTCAGCCTATAACAACCGGGCACAGGCCCTGCGGCTGCAGGGGGACACCACAGGTACACGCCACAGATTCAATAATAACTCATATCGCAGTGTGCTGCAAGGCCTGTGTGAAACCATATCGGAGCTTTGTCTGAGTGATGCGCTTTGTCAACAGTGTTACTGCACATGCTCTGCATTTTCCTTGTGTTAGCATCTTTTACTTGCTGTCTGTGACAAGGTTGCATAGCTACACTGAATAACCAGAATCATCTCAAAGTTTAAGAAGTCGTTGTGTCTGTTTCTTTTTATTCACTCCCTTAACATCTAGAAATCCAACTTGAAATAATACATTTTACAAATCAATGACATGAAGTGTCCCCAGTGTTTTATAGATTGGTGTAAAAGAAAATCTAAATGCAACAGATTACAGCTAATGTTAATGTTAGGAGCATTGTAAGTTTTCAAGCATTTATTGCAGCCTCTTGAGAGGATTGTTGGGTGTTTTTCATGGTTATTCCCAGGAGATCACTTTGTCAGTCACACCACAAATTCAATACTGTATTATCTGTATCTTTTTACTTGCATTGTCTGTTTCTAAAATTGGACTTTCTATCTTTAGGAGGTGCCTTTCAGTTTGTCTGTAACCTGGTGCCATTTGTCATTCTTGCTGACTGACAAGATCATCTTTATTCTCAACAAAACACCTGCATGTCTATTTAAAGTTACATGCAGATACTGCACATAGTCTGAATCACCGCTGTATCGTAGCACTGCATTCATCTGAAAACATGAGCATTTATTTTCTTACTTGAAAACAGAACAGGTGTTAAGATTACTGCTTTTAATTTGGATTACTTTTGGGGATGAATAAAAAACAGCAGTTTGTGGAATTATACAGAATTCAGGTTTTAATTTTTCTTATTGCTTTGCAACAATTGGTAGCAAAGCAATTTAAAGAAATTAAGCATGTGAGTGGATATTGAATAGACTCACTTTAAACATCACAAATGTAAACAACCAAACAAACAAAACAAAAAAGTGAACCCTTTCCAGACATGTGTATGCCTCACAGAGCTCTTCTCTCCTCTCAGGAGCCCTGGAGGACTTGGACCAAGCCGTCTCTCTGAGCAGAGGCTGTGGACGAACTGCCTGCCAGGCGCTGGTGCAGAGAGGCCTTTTACGTAGATTAGCATGTCAGGATGATGGAGCCAGAGAAGACTTTGAGAAAGCAGCTGCGCTTGGGAGTGAATTTGCTCGACAACAGGCTGTGGTTCTCAATCCATACGCTGCTCTGTGCAATAAAATGCTCTCAGAGGTGATCAACAAACTACGTAACCCTGAGGTGCCTGAGATGCAGTAATTGATGTGAACAGTCTGTCACCTGTACACCTTTATATACTTTATATAATGAAATCATTGGTTGATAAAATAACATTTTACCTTTGAATGTTTCTTTTTCTATTCCTCTGTGTGGGTGTTGTGAAAGAAATTAGGCCAACTGCAAGTCAAATTTATTACAGTATATAATGTCAATGACACAGATAGATCACAGACTTCTCACAACAAAGCTTGTCTAAATAAAGATACAAAGTTGTTGGTGCCTCCTCACAAAGCATGCACTTCTCTCTTCAATTAAATATGACAAACAGCGTACATGATATCATGTTTAGCATTCAAATCCCAAAGGTTGTTTTTTATGATGTGGCACCATTTCACACAAAAGAGGCACTTTGGCTTTTATCCAGTAGATGGCAGTCTTGTCATATTGAAAAAACAGTCAACATAAGCAAAATTCGATATCTATGCTTTTTTTTTTTTTAAAACTATTTCTATAATGAAAAAAGAAAGATGGAATAAACAAGTCTCCTCAAAATGATGAAGAAACACAGCTTACTTGATAAGGAGTACAGCATGGACCTCTCTAAAACTAAAATTCACATTGAGTGTCCTCAGAGGGATTGTTTAAATTTAATTTTCTCTCAATAATCTTAAAAGCACTACATAAATAAATCAGCCTAGAAGCATTTTTCCCACTTACAGGCAAATAGATTAATGGTGATGTTACAAACCACTAAATCACACAATAGCTTAAATTGCATTTTATGTCACAATTATAATACACTATCTATCTGTCTGCAGGGGTTTAAAACACAACAAGCCTGAATTTCCATCTGTTTCCATACAGTGGCTGCATATGTGGAGGCTTTTTCCATGTTGCAGTATTGTGGGTGCATACATATCACGTCTGACTGACTCTTGACATGGGATTGCTCATGTTGTGGTCTGCCCGCTGAGCTCTGGGGCCATGGGCATTACCTCGTATGCTTTGCTTCCCCCTGTTTGTCTCTGACCTCTCCCAGGCAGGCTAAGACCACTGGCTCAGTGCGTTCCTCTCTCTGGTAGAAGGAGCAGGTTTTCAGGTGATCTGACATGGAGGGAGTATTGCAGAAGCTCCATCTGTCCACAGAGGAAAACAAAGAGCTGAACTTCCAAACCTGTAAAAGAAAAAAAACAGAGACAAAGCCTTAGGTGTAGGTACATGGCAGGCTGCTGTCAAGGCATTTATCAGCTGTATAGCTATACGTCCATGTGGATGAATGTATTTAATATCCATGGAATCTAGATCACATAGTATTTTTCATCACATGTCAGGCCGTGATGTTATTTCTATATTGGTCCATATAAATTTATACAAATTATGCCCTCCACTGGAGAGCAAATACCCAGCTGTCCCCCACACATTCTTATCAATCCTGTGTTTCCATGAATGATCACATATCTGACTTGTTATGGTCGCGCTGTGTTTACTTGGCAGCGAAGCCTCAGGCCATTCCGCATCACTGACATCATTGACATGCTCATTGTCCCATGATCGCTGAGGTACAGAAATAGTAAATGTAAAAATATACATTTATACTGTATCTATCCTTAGTCACCTCCTTTATCACCAGAGAAGATTTTTTTTTTCATTTATTTGACAGCAGAATATTTGAGAAACCTCTGACAATACTTAAATAGTCTGGTCTCCAAATTCTTCATGAGATTGATTTACACAAACTGCCATTACTTTATGCAGTTGCAGTTAAAATTTCATGACATGTAATCATCTACAGTACCTCAAGGAGTTCGACACATTTGAGGGTGTTTCACGTGTGGATGAAGCTAGAGCAAAACTACATGTCACCCTTCAGTGGTCATTAGTGTGAATCATTTGATATTTCAACCTGATTTCATATAATTCCAGATAAGACTTAAGTCAACTCCAAACAGCTGCACAAGCATCCACAAGGCTCCACAAGGCTAGACTAGTGGGCGTCCTCGAGGCCTACAGGTCTAAGCCAGAGGGTCTAAGGTCCAGCTTAGTGATCTGATGCAAACAGTGTATACCTGGTTAGTTATACTGTAGCTGCTGCAAAGTATGTAAACAACACAATACTGACAGTTGCTTTTTCATAATGTTACTTCTTTTGTTTAACTGCATGCCTGATGTTGTATTCTTGAAACTTGTAATGCTGCCATCCTGGCCATGTCTCTTTTGGAAAAAGGCTGCTCAACATGCTGTCCAAACCACTGTTGCTATATACTGACCACACCATAGGACTAACCATTAGACTAACTTTATGAATGTCATCATTTTGTAACTAATATAATTAGAAAAATAGTGCTAATGCTGCCAGTGAGGGTTATGTCCACATTGTGTTAATACTGTGTTATGTCTTGTAATCAGTGTGTGATGACCATATGCACAATCACACAGTTGAAATAGATTGTGCATTGTTCTGTCATCATCAAATCGTGTCTCTTAGTGTTGCAGTTTCTCTGTTTCCTGCCTCAGTCCTCCTTTGGCCTAAAGAGGCGGCTGAGGATGAAGTCTGCATTAATACTGAGGCCCAATCCGTGTTGTAAAGATCTTTAAATGTTGTTGATGTTGTTTTCCTCTTTCAGTTTCTAATGGACTGATCAGCCGCTCTATGTCTCCCCACTGTCTCATTCTGGTGGGTCATTTAGTTGAGTTAGTATCTTGTTTTGGCAGCAGGGTGTTTTGAGTTAAATGGTTAGTCTCTAGTTTACCACTTCTCAGGGCCTGGTTGCTCACAAAAACTGCTTATTTTCATTCATTTGTATTTTTGGCATGTCTGGTGGATTGGGAGAACGTAACCATCTGCAACATCTTAGTAAAACTGTCAGGAAGATTGTTTCAACCTATTCTCTGTCATTCAGAGCTGTTAGTGAAGATTAAGACAGCTAGTGGTTATGACTGTTGTACCAAGCAGCTGCAGGACAGAGATGACAGTTGGAGGTGAGGGAAAACCTCCCTTTACCTGAAAAGACAGGCAACCACCTCAAGTGAGGGAGAAGATCTATAGTCTCCCTGACAATTAACATGGATACACTGGGCTGTTTAAATTGACAAAGTGACTGTGGAGACTCAAATAACATCGAAGGGTGAAAATGAGCCTCCTCTGGTTCTGGCTATCTTCACATAACTCTGTGTCCATTACACAGGTAATGTTTCATAGATCATGTCCCATGAGAGAAAGCAAGATAAAGATGTCCTCACAGGCATGGAAACTGCCCAGCAACACATCTTAGACATTGATCTCCCTGGATATCCAAATAGATGAACCAAATAGTCCTGAAGGTTGATGAAACATGTCTGCTGTCTTGAGTTGATCCACTTGCAAGCACACCATCCTTCCTTGTGTGTGATGTATTTTATGTTTGAATGTAGCACTATGTTCAAGTGTACTTCTGTCCTAACAGGGGAATCCACAGAATGGGACTGAAGTGGATGAGAAAGAATCTAAGAAGCAGCGGTTCATTAACCTAGAGGTTATTTCATTGATCGCAAACAGTACAGACTTGGAATAGAGAGAGAGGAAGACATCTCACACACACACACACACACACACACACACACATATGCATGTACGCACAAACACAAAATAAATAAAAATGAAATGAAATTAGGAGGTTTGCCTTGTTAAGTGTTTCCTGTGGAGCTGTTTTTTGTACACTGTAGAACAAAATCAGAGAGAGACATATGAATGATGCTCAGCTCAGATGACTAGTTAGTTACCAGACCACTGCTTTGGCGCTAGAGTCAGATGAGAAATATACTGTATCCTTTTTCTAGACATCATCAGTTGACATGCAGCTGTTTTTTTTTCTGATAAAGTTAAAGTAGCAAATCTCCACTGGGTTCCACTGGGAACCAATTAACTCTTTCCAACATGGCTGTGATTTAGTTTGTAATATTGCTAGAGAGCCTGGAGAGAGTTTACAATGCAGCAGCTGTTGTGCTGTATGAATGGCAGAAATTTTCCAATGACAGTTTGCAGGATGTACTGCCACATACTGAAGGAGAACCAGCACAGAAGTTTGGTCCTTTGTTTACTTTCCCTTCCCTGACTGGTTCAGTTCAAAATGAACAGCAGCAGTGGTCATTCAGTAAGAGAAATACATTCAATTAAATGGTATTATTTTAGGTATTTTTTTACACAATGATGCACTTCATGATGGAAATAAAACAAGAAAATATAAACAAAGGGATACTTGCTTTCTTTCGACATCTCCAGGAGCTTCCCCCGTGGGAATATGTCTTTTTCTCCCACTTGAGGGAGACCATCCCTCTCTCCTGCAGCAACATGGCACACACCGCTCTCATCAGATGGGAGACCTGGGACAGCTGAGATAATGTAAAACTGTCAAGATAACCAGCAATGTGCTGAAGAATCTCCAGGGGCAGCCCGCTCAGTGGATCCAGATTATGTGCACTGTTTCTCTGGTGGCTGGAGGTTTTTACACCTTCACACAGGGATGAAGGGACTTGTGGTTGGAGGACAAAGGCACTGGCATCTTGGCAGAATTTAATTGCACCTTGCTGACCTGCAGGCTGAAACCTTGTCTGAGTGAAAGTACACCCAAGGTATGCCAAAGGGCATCGCTGCTGCAACCAGCCACAAAGAGAGGCCTGTATGTCAGAGTGCACATTCCTGAAATGAGAGCGGTATTCATCACGGCGAAAGAAGTGGCCACACATGTAGCTGAAGGCCGAACATGTTTTGTTATGCCTTCTGGTGACAGACTCCGCTTCAACATGCACATAAAGACCACAAGGTTTGTCGGCTATGACATCGGCAAGGGAGGCATCCGATTTAAACGGAGCAGAGCAGAAGCTGTACGTTTGTGTTCCTACATCAACAAAAAGGCCATCTATTGCCGAACTCTCTGAGATTAAATGTCCTTTCAGCTCCTTTTCCATGGAGCACAGGAGCGTGGAGTGAACCTCGTCACTCTTTGGAAGGTCCTCCACTGACAGGCCCAAATCTGCAGTGTCTACGCTCTGGTGTGTGCTCTTGGCTTTCTGTGCAGGGTCCTTCAGGTGACTGCGCTTTGCTCGATAACTGGTAGGAACGTTGAACGTGCGGACAGTTTGAACCTCGATGGGCTCCAGGTTCCCATAAACAAAATCCTTCTCTCTCGGGGTGCAGGCTGCAAGTTGCCCAAAATTAATCAACATCGTCCCGTTGTGCACCATGTACATGTTGTATTCTGCGATGTTGACTTCTCTACCTAACCTCTCAAGGACCCCATCTTGCCATGGCGCAAGGCCAGTTGCACCGTTCATGCCCGAAGCAGCAGTAGTGTTCTTTTTCAGGTGTGAGTCTCTTGTCTCTCTCTGACAGTTTAATGATTCTTTCTCCTCCTTCTCTTTCCCTTTGTCTTGCTTCTTATTTAGGTTTTTGACAGTTTGCTTGCATCCCCCCATCTCCTTTGCGAATATTTTTTCCCAGTGGCTGTAGTTCTGAATGCTCTCCAAATCCCTGCTAGTTGCCAAAGCATCCCGCTCCTCTTGACCGAGCTCTTTCTCCTCCATCCTTGCACTGCTATTTTCTGTAAATTCACCATAACCTAAAGAGCAAGCTGCTTCCTCTGCAGGCCAGTTGACCCCAGCAGTGATATCCTGGAGCGCTGGCTCCTCCATCATCAACTCAGGAAAAATGTTTTTCATTTTTATGGATTGAAACAGCAGCTCCTGGTCCCTCAGAGCCATAGCAACATCGAGGTGCAGCTCAGTTTGAGGGTTTTCTGAAACATTTCTGTAGAATGTCAGATCACTCTCAGAAACCGGCCAGCGATTCCACTCCTGAGAGCAGCAGACCACGCTGGCTGGACACACCTCCAGGTGTTTGGCCAGCCTGTGGCGCAGCATGGTGAGGGGACAGCCGTAGTCAGCGTTGAGACAGGGGACCGTCTCATTTGGACAGAGGAGCTCGTGCTCCTCTTGCTTGCACATATGAAAGGTGGCGGCACAGTTTTTGCGACACTTAATGACCACACATGAGACAGAGATCTGCGCTGGGACCTTACAGTGGACATTGTAACATTTGTCACAATGATCATGATGTCCCACGGACGTCTTTCTGCGCTTCATCTTCAGAGAGAGAAAAACACAGCAACATATTAAGCATGATGTTAGTAATTAGTCATGTGACAGTCTCTGTCATATACAGTGATAACCAATAGTTTACCATGAGAAAAATCAGTTCTTCCAAGATTTCAATGAAGTAAGATCAATCATGAAAGAAACATATGCACTTTTGATCAGTATATGGCAACTGATAAAGCTACCACCATGAAATAAATTGTTAATATACAGGTCTGATAAGCCTTAGAGAGGAGTCTAAGCAAGATGAATACAGAAAATTGCAAAGTGGGTCATCCAATACACACTTGCATCCATGACTTATAGAGGTCAATTTCAATTTGAACATTTTAAATAGCCTATGCAGTACAGCAAAACAGTGTCTGAAACCCAGGTTTAAGTAAAGAAAGTCAACAACTGGAACAATAACAGTAAAAATTCTCACCCTTTGTTCCTCTGTGCCTGTCACCTTGTTTTCGCTGGCACCTCTGAATAACCTCTGCACTGTGTCTGGACATTATAAATAGACACAACAGAGGGGCAGACAGGCCAGTGGGACGGGGCACCATTGTCACACAGCCATTAAAAGGCAAGGTCAAGTTACAGCCTCCAGCAGTGCTTCACTGTGAGAGGGTGGTGATAATAGCAGGTAATCCAAGTTCTCAACACTTTAACTACCGTATGTTCAAAACCATCAAAATCTTAACACGGGCAACACATTGTCTTTATAAACACTACACTTTAGACTTTTATATTCTATCATTTCTGTGACTGTATGTGTTGCCATTTCCAAATCATAACAACATGAGGAAAATAATAACTGATTGGTCAAATGTAAAATCACTTTTTAACACATTTTTTTGTTGTCTCTGATTATCAAATTAGCTTTAAATAAATAATACATTAGTGATTACAGGTGATTATTTCAAGTTTCATTATACATACAGTCTTTGAGTGTTAAATTATTTCTAGTGTTATAGATTGATTTGTCTTGATCAGTGCCATCCACTAGGTGTCAGTCACACACCTTTAAAAACAAACATGTCTCCAGCAGCTCTGTGCTCTCTCAGTAATTTCACAACATAGATTAGATAAATTCTTTTGGGTAAGTATGTGGTATGGAAATGTACTTTTTTATGATATTGTGAAAAAAACAACAATTTTAATTCACGTCAGGTGCCTGCAGTTGATTCTGACCCAATCTGAACAGAAAATTGGGAGCGTTTCGTGTAATTTTTTAAGGGAATTAGTGAGAGGGAAACAGCTTCATCAAATGAAATATTATTTTGGTTCAACATGGGAACTGTGTCATCGCATATTATAAAAAACACAAGTAGCTGTCTCTTTTAATGAAATCACCATTCAGAGGTGCCAGGACATTATTCTCTGCTGCTTTTCAACAGCAATGGTTTGATTTGTGCACATACAATGGCAACAACATGTGGCACTGATGTCAAACTGCAATACATACATAGAAAACTGCACACATGATGTCATTGTGTGCTGTTAGTCATTCATGGCACCTAATTCATTTGTTTCCCAGAAATACTGTGTTGTGCTACATAATGGGGCATTGATCCAGTGTAACTAGCTTTAACTAATTACACTCATTTGCATCAAGACTGGCAGAACTATCACCCCCTTCATTCCCCTACATCAACCTGCAAACACCTCCTGACACCTATTTTCTACCCTGTTTAAAATGTGCTGGATCCACAAACTGCAGCTGGAAGTCTTCGTGCAGCATTTTTTTTTCTCCACCTGGCACAGATTACAATGAACAGCTTATCAGATGCAACTGCTTTGCTCTCTATAGGCTCTGCAATCAGCATACATTTCATCAAGAGAGTGAGAGACAGAAAAAAAGAGGGAAAGGGAGAGAGAGGGAGAGAGACTAGACGAAATGCAGAAAAATACTTTCTATTTCAGTATCTTGTTGCTATACAACAGCAGCACAGCTGAGACTGGAGAGTTTGTTGGGCGTATATCAGTCAAATACAGTTATAAAGGTGCTTTAACACAGGTGGGCAAACTGTGGATTAGCTCTGTAGAACTGCTGCTAAATTTATAATATCATTTTCAATAAACTCAGGTTTGATTAAAAGCTGAAACTTAATCATTCCCATTATCAGGCTGCAAAGTCCCAGGCTGACCATGCTGTTATTTGAGATTTAAATTTAATTTACATCAGTGGAGCAATGCTTGTGAGCTAGCTCTGGCAGTCGACTCGAGCTGCACTGCCCTGCTCATGTGACATGCCTCACTCAATCATACACACCCTCCCAATGTGGCGCTCTGTTCAAGCTACACATTTTCCATTGCCTGTCAATGACACTGCTGCCCTGCATTAGTATTGCAGCCTATTGTTGCCCCACCACCACCCCAGCAGCAACTTGCAGGCCCTGGGGCAAAAGCCTATTTCGTCATCACTCCCATATATAGTATAGCTAATGACATCTTATTCACAGGGAGTGATGAGGTTGGAGCTTAGACGCCAAACCCTAAATGTAAAAACTTTTAAAATGTGAGCTCTTTGACTGAAATGATGTTATGAACCAGTGCAACAGCACTTCAGGGTATAATCTGAAATCCTGACCAGCTGTAGCACATTTCCAAAACCATGTAAACAGATCAGTTTACGAAAGAAGCAGTTCAGCATTTTTGAAAATATGTGTATTTACTTTCCAGTGGAGACTTAAGGCAAGGCAAATGTATTTATATTGCACCATTCAGACACAAGGCAACTCAAAGTGCTTTACAGAGGCATGAAAACACACCAAACTAGAACGTTAAGTGGCATTAAAACAATAAAAAACAACCCTGACTTAATTCAGCTGTCAGTCTCAGTAGAGCTCAGGTGTGTGAAGATACTGTATCTTCGGTGCAAAACTCCTGAGCAATGGAATTTGTAGTTACATACAATAGTTGCATATTTGTATCAGTGAATTTGAGATCACAGAGCTCCATAAGCTGTGTGCATGTAGATTTTTTTTTCTCCCACAAACACAACACAACAGTTACAACTTCATAAATTCTTGATCACAGGTGCATAAATCCTATTATACAAACCACAGATTAAAAAACTGACTCACATTTTTTGCTGTAGTACTGTTGCAGTATATGTGGTGAAAAACACATTCACACCTGTGTCAAACAATGTGAAGTTGTGATATTGATCTTGTTTGCTTAATATTGGCAGAACTGAAATGTTAAAACAGTACTTTATGTGTGATATAATATTGTTTATAATATTGGTATTCACTATCATAAACACTTTAGTCTAAGTACCTCTCCAACTTTTTCATGAACTTTAAAAGTCCTCCCCTCCGAAAGAATCTTTTTCTAGTTTTACTAACAGGTTACAAACTAACGAGATGTTTAGCAGAACATGGAAGTCTCATTTAATAAAATTCATTGCAACACTCAGCCTGAGCTCTTATGCAACCTGGCAGCTCAAAAGGGGAATAATTACAGCTTGTCCGTTTTCTGTAGCATGAATTTGAACAATTCCAAGGCTACAGGTTAATGATTCATGCAAGCTCCATATCATTTAACTCTAATTTAATGTTCTGAAATGTGACCGGACAGCTTTAGATGGTGGAGGGAAAAAAACGTCAAACCTGATTAGTATTCAAAGAATTCAAAAGCTGTCAGTGCACAGCGGGACTGATAAAAACATCACTGGTTTCAAGTCTTATATTGAGGGATTTCCTGTCCACCACCAGTGACGGTGTATCCTTGTATGGTCTACAGCACATCCTATAAATCTTACCCCATTCTCTAAGACTTACCTCTTTTTGCCATTCCTCTTAAAGATTGCTTCATTTTAGGCTTTCTGTCTAGTTTATCACACCTGACAAAACATGCAGTGCATTCAAGTATTCAGACCCTTCAGATTTTCCACATTTTCCTAAATTGCATTATGTTGCCTAAAATTCTTTTCCCCCTTCTCAATCTACACCCATTATCCCATTATAACAAAGTAGAAGCAGAATTTTAGAAACTCTTGCAAACATGACATGAGTATTTAGACACCTCATGAGCCCAAACCACTGGGACAACATGAATAAAATGTGCTACTACTGAATTTTCACACCATGCCGGTGCGGTGTTTATTACAGAGCTCGGCCCAGCAGAGGCCTATAAATAAGATGCAGACGACTATGGAAATGTGTAATGAAAATGAAAATGTAATAACATAAAGCTGAGCTCAGATATACTCTGAGTTCGAAACCAAAGGATGCATGTTTATCACGGCTGATGGCATATTTTGACTCATAATAACATCAATCTAATTAAAACACTAATAGAAAGAACATTTCAAGGTCATAACAACACAGGTTGTTATGATGAATTTTCACTCCTTTACACATCTAGCAATTATGGGAAAACATCACACCCTTGAAGATGTGATTGTGTCCATCTGATCAGTGTACATCCAACATTCAGTCTTGTAGCTCTGTCGTGAGGGAGATATTTCCTCTCTGGCAGGTAAATGCTCCTCTGTGCTCCCCAGTCTATCTGTGTCTTTCTGCTGTTTGGTGCAGAGCAGGTAGTGTACATTGGGCTTTAGAGTGTTTTCTCTGAACACAGCTGCATGCAGCTGCCAAAAACCATCCAGCCCAAAACACAAACACAAGAATGAACCAAAGCAGCTGTGTCTGGAAAGCTGAACAATGAACTGAAACTCCCTATAAAGCCGAGAAGCTGAGGCGAGCTGCAGAGATGAGTGGTAATTCCCTATATGGTTCATTACTACTGACCCCTTTCACACTGTCATATTGTTTTCATGCAGTTATTTGACATGTTGCTATATATTGATTATAGCTGCTTTAAATCATGTGTGTTTATCAACCTGAAATACTGTTTCATGCATGGTAAAACCATTGTAAGGACTAGTTCTTCTTAAGAATGTATTTTTTTTACTGAGTGAACAAAAGTCTGTTCGCCTCATTAAAACCATAAACCATCTCCATCATCCTAAGGCACTAAAGTCTCTTTAACCTGACACTGCAAATTAGCACTCAGCTATAGGATACTCTGTGCCTTTGGGTGAGTATTTCACTACGAGCCCCCTCTGGATGACGTGTTGTAACACACAGTATGGTCAGCCAAAATAGGAGAGAAAATGCAGATATCCCAACTTCACACCCAGTTTTCTCTCTCTCATTATACAGCCTCCCTCCTCTCTTCCCACTTAATTAAGAGGGTGACATACACATTTTTTTTTTAAATCCCCTCGCAGTTTAACTCTCAAGCCTCTTCTCTGACCTGACTGAGTAAAAACGAGACGGTTTGCTAACCCTGGCCAGTGAACATGCAAATGTTTATGGGCATATCAATTTAGCTTCCAGCGTTTCTGCACCCAATATTCTGCCATTAATTACAACGACTAATTAAAACTACCTTGTAATGAAGTCTGTGTAGGTTTCCCCCCAGGGCAGGGTACTTTGTGTCATTTTGTATCATTAATTGAGAATATGCTGAAGAATGACAAAAATTTCTAAAAAGTTGCAAATGAGACATTTCACTCCGCTTGTTTTCATAATGGCCGGTCTAATATGTTCTAAGAGAGGGAGGACACATTTTCAACACCATGTCATTTCATGGTCAACATACAACCATAATAAATGACAGATCCTATATTATTCATAAAAGAAATAAAACAGCTTGTTGTAAACAAGGTAAAAGTGCTTAAAAGATATTAAACACTTCTGTCTTGTCACTGCAGGAGAAACTTTCACATAGAATGAAAAATGACTAAATGCAGCTGATCATTTTTATATGTGGTCACATGATCTGGCAGGTTATTCTGTACAGAGACATTAAAACAGATTGTCATATGTTTATGCCTCCAAGCCAAGGGCATATTGTTTTCTGGTTGTCCATACGGATGCTTAGCATTACACAGTGGTGCAGTGGCTATATGATTAACCACTGGGTTCTCTCAGGGTTCTCCAGCTTCCATCCACAGTCCAAACACATGCACATGAAGTTGACTGGTGACACTAAATGGCCTGTAGGTGTGAATGTGAGTGTGTGAGAATTGTTTATTTCTATATGCCAACCCTGGTGACCTGGTGGTATGGGTAATGGATGGATGGATTTTCTCGAAGATGTCATGTCTTGGTAAGAGTCCGATGAAACTTTTGGCACAAACATTCACTATGACTCAGGGATGAATTGATTAGACCTTGATGATCAAAGGTCAAAGGCCAAAGTTTGAAGATAATATATCAAGAACACACAGAGGGAATTTCATCACTTCTGGCACACTGTGAACTCATGAAACAAATTTTGCTTGTAATTCACTAATTCATACACTAATCATGACACAATTCAACTCAAACGCCTATAAGAATAAAATGGTAAAACTTTACATATATGTGGTCAAATATTGACCTCTGACATCATACTGTAATGTGCAAAACACATCTGATCATTATTAAATATTCGATTCAATATATATATTCATTGTAGCACATTTAGATTACAACATGTAGCCAAAGGGATGTCCTATATCATTTCACAGCAGTAGATCAGTTTTTACTACACTGGCATGTGCTAAAACTATCTAACATCCCCTATACATGCACATGTAACCTGCAGTGCACTGTAACATGTCAGTCAAAGTAAAGCACAATTACAACCACATTAATGTTGTCAACTGCAATAGTTGCTGTCAACCTTAACCAAGTTTTTGACACCATAACAAGCAAACAGATGTATCCATCTGGAACTGTAGGTAAGATGATTTGGGGTCATCTGTCATCATTGTGTAAAATCATGTTTCCATCCACCTGATCAATTTGAGTCTAATATTTGGTCTGCTATTTGGTCTCTAACCAAGAAAGTCTTTTGCTGCTGGTTAGCATGACACTAACCTTGTCAGAGCTTGTTTGCTTGATTTTCTGCACAGGGTTGAGTGGTGTGACTGATCCACTGAGCTAAGAGGAGATGAAAGAAAAACTGGGAATAATTCTCTCTCTTTGTTCTTCTCAACCTGTTATGACCACAGGGGCATTATAACTGAGTGGAGACCTGACAGTATATGTCTGTCTGTACTGTAAATGACAGCCAGAGCAAAATGAGGACAAATATATATATAAAAAATACACTGAGCGTGACAACGTTACATCAAGCATCTCCTGAGCTTTGGTGTTGTATATAAAAGTATCTGTACACAAATCATTTTTCACTTATTTTCTCTCAGTTGCTCCTGCTTGTATGTACTGCATAATTTTTTTATCTAGGATCCACAGAAAGAAAAACAGCAGAATGTCATGCAACAGACATTGATAAAGATAATTTCTTCTCAGGTGGTGCAGCTAAAATAGTCTCTGTGTGTTTCTGCTGTTGTGGAGCTGAGTGATAAGAAGCTGACGCTGATAAGGGACCTCAGCAGAACCACAGGATCTCACTCCCACCGCTAACCTTGTACTTTCCCATCAAGTTTAGTAAGGCATTTCAGAAATATATGCATGTGTGTTTCTTTTACTATATTTGTGAGGTTCGAAAATGGGAGCCCACTGTACACATGGGGTCTGCAGTGCTTTGTGGGAAACAAAATGCTGGATGTCACAAGTTTAAAGGTCTGAGGGTGTGGACTTTGTGTAAGGGTTAAAATTAGGTTTAGAACAGGGTTAGGCTTAGTGTTGAGGCTATATATTCAGTTAGGATTGTTATGGTTAGGGTCGGAGGCGAGGGTATGTTACATTTCCGACAAAGAACAGATAGCTGTACAAATGTGTGTGTGCGTGTGTGTGTTTTCACGCATCCATGTTTTGATATTATCAGACTGGAAGCACAAATGACACGCAAATTGCATTTGCAACATTCTTTGCCATATCCAGTGTTTATGCATATGTATTGTATTGGACAGTTTTTGTGTTATTTTGTCTCCCATCATTAACTTGACTGCACAACACATTACAGGAAAAGATGATAACAGCACAAACTATGGTTTAAAGTAAGCACATCTCTGTGAAAGCGTATTAACAACAACTGAATAACATAAGCTTCACACGTGTAGTATTCAGGGCTGTCTTTGGCATTGTGTGGTTTTTCAAAGGGAGTCATATTATCTCAATTTTACACAACTACCTATGTTACCTTCATGAGGCAGAGAGGACAGAAAAGCACAGAATATAGAAATACAGAAATGCAGGGACAGATGGATAGATTGTAAAGGAGTTCCTTAAACACCTGTAATGGATGACTAATGATATTGATTTGGTCTCATTACAAATACAGGACTATAATAGCTCCACTGGAGCTCCACTAAATTAGAAAAAATGATGGACAGCAACGGCTTATAGTGTGCCAAAACAAGCTCTTTATCCTCACCTGTGTTCACATGCGCAACCTCTGCATTAAAACTTACTCAGCATCTCAATCGGAAGAAATTCTTCTGAGCCGGTGAGTCCTGTGCTTATTTAATCAATGAAGTCATGACCTATAAAATATATGCGGACTATGTATCATGTGGAGTTCAGCAAATTCTGTACAGAGACCAAAAAGACCTTTGGCATACAGACAATCACTCCTTTTCAACTCCAAAAGTCCACAGTCAGGATATTCTGAGCCACATGGATCAGAAATGTATGAAATGCCCCGCTGTGCTGTTCTCCAATTACTGCCACTGATGTTTACCCCTGAATTGGCCCAGACTCTCACAGCATGCCCTCTTGGTCTCAGTCTCGGTCTCACACAACTGCTGCCTACAGCTCCTCTCCAAACGGGGGCGTGACTCAGCTACACAACTCCAAGGGAACTGCCACTCTCACGCTCCATTAGCCTCTACGTCCCCAGTGGATGAAGAAAAATGTATTCACTACTGGGATGCTGCTGCCACAGACATCTAAATAGCAACCATTCGTCCTTTCTCCTGCGTCCTCGGTGCTTCAGATGACCTCATGACTGGAAGCATGCTCATGGTTAAATCAGTGGAGGGGAAGGTAAGTTTATAATCACAGCATGTGAAGATCGGGAGGTTGACAGTGATTGTTTCACTCCGAAATTGCACTGTGAGATGAAGCTCAGGTTATTTCATGCAAACATAAGTGGCTTAAAAGGCATACCAATTTTGCAGCATGTCAAGCAGGTTTTTTTTTGCAACAAAGCAGCACAGTGACTTTCAGACAAGGTTTTCAGAGATTTACTGCAGGAGGTGGGATGATGGCATTAGCTATCAGTGACTATGTAGATGTAGAAGTGGCCACGCAAAGCAGGTGGATTTGCCATGACTAAATCCAGGGGGAAATCATGGATTTGTCTCTGTCAGACAGCCAACCCTGTAGCTCTAAATGGGATGAATCACAGAGCAAATGCTCAGGTCACTGCTGCAGTATTGATTACCTCTGGAAGATGTCTCATTCTCTTTCTCAAGTCTCACCCTTCAGCCCGCCGTCCTTCTGAGACGCAAAGACACACAACTGAATTAAACTTTGCAATTAGTTTTAGAAATCGTTTGCACTGCGTTTTGAACATGTTTATGCTCGAGCTGCAAAACTTATCCAGCCAAAAGTAGGTGGACTATACGAGGCAATAGCTTCAAACCCATTTCCACTTCACAGTGGAACTGTTTTGCAATGTGCGTTTGTTGAGTATATAGTATCATTCATTGCTCAGACATTAAATTTGAAAGCTTCGTGTGGTGTTTATTGAAGTCCTGACCCCGTCCTCTTCTCATTAAATTGATTCATGGATTCAATAAATGGGGCACAGGCGGCAGGTGTGCATGTCGGTGTGCGCACAAGGCTCACAGGCATCCATCACAGTGATCAGGTACAGTATCTTTAGCTGCTTCTCCATGCAGCAAGACCTCTGCAGATGTTGCTGGCTTTCAGCCCAGTCTGACCCAGGGCTAGTCTGTATGCAGACGCATACACATGCACACACTCAGATACACTCACAGAGGCAATACACAAAAAGGCAAAAACACACATCCAAAACAGACACACACGTCTTCACCCGGCCAAAGCTTTGGATTCATTATACTAACTGTATGTCATTCAGGCTAAATGCCAAATGAGGTTAAACTGTCTTCTGGAAAGCAATCATTCATGTTCCACTGGACATTAAGAGCCTGATCTAAGGCCTCACAACTAAAAATAGAAGCTGCGATTCAAGAGATTTTCAGTGCTCGGTGTACTGATGCCAGTGGGGTTTTTTTATGTTTGTTGAAGCTATCAAAGGTTAGCTCACATATAATATACAGTATGTATGAGCAACAACCAGCCTGAAGCTAAATGCCACCTGATGTAATCACAACTGTCTGTATTTGTAAAGCTGTAAGGTTTTACGGCAATAACAGGGAAGAGTTGATTTTGTGTCTCTTGGAAAACTGACAATAATAATAGTAACAATTATAATAATGGAGGTGACCAGCCATTTCAGGAACTATATTGTGTGAAAAGATTGCCATCACAACATAAACTCACGGTATATAATGTAAAATTGTAATCTTAAATCTCTTCATAGTGTTCAGCTCTGGTCTGGGGTTACACCCTGAAAACATTCATTGGTGAGGAATGAAATACCTGCAGCATTTCTCCTGAACCTCAATTATAACCCACTGACTCACAAAAACGCACTATGAAAACTTTGCCTGTTTTCTGGCTCATTAGTTTTTCAAAATTAAAACTTTATACCAGCAGATTCTGGATGTCTGACTCATACCTGAGAAAATCAATCAAATCCCAGAGTTGATACAAGATTTATGTTACGCAACGGTGCCAGTAAAGACAAGTCTTATTAACAGTCTGTCATGCAAGTGATTCTCCAGCTCCCAACAGGAGAGGATTATTTGAGGAAACTATTTTGAGTGTCGCTAAGACAACTGAACGTCACACAAACCATGATACCTGACAGTGGGAAATCAGTCCCCACAAAACAAACCCATTATCATCTCACTTAGCACCATCAATCCATTCAGACGGCATGAGGGGAAAAGTGGCACTAACAGATGCAGTCTGAAGAAGTGAGGCCTATAAGAGAGACCACATCCAACTATGCCAACTTGTGTGAAAACAGAAAATGAGGTCACAGCAGAAAGTCTCGTAGATGACTTGCACATTATTGTTTTTAAACTTTAACAACATTTTACTGCCATTTATTAAATTTCCAGCTGGATATAAAACATATTGAAGTATATTTGCAACAAATCTACTTCCTCATAATATCTCCTCTTTAAAAAGTGAAGTGCCTGCAAGAACCACTCATCATGGTGGCAGACTTTTACTACCAAACAGCTAATTCAGATCACCGCTGCAGATCTCCCTGCAGGCAGCAGATTATCTCCGGTTGCGCTGTGTTTGCTGTTCCTCTTATTCGACATGCTAGCTAGATACCAGGCGAGCGCAGTGCTGTAGCTCCTCTGTCGAGCTTGTGCTGACGGCTTGTGCTGTTGCCCCAAGAACAGCCATTGTGCCACCTAAGCTTTAAACCTCAAACACAGGGAACAAAAGATTCTTTTGACACATGGTTTAAGGTAACATAGGTAAAGTCTATTTTTGGCAGCAGACTCAGTCACATCAAAGGAGAAAAGAAGACTTAAAAGACTCCTTAACCTCTGAAGGATGATGGAAATCCAGACTCATTTACTGCTGGACCACTGATGTCACTGCAGGTCGCAGCCACTTTTGTGCCACAGGCTCTCCATGCTGCTCAGGAAGGGCTGCTGATAGGAAAGCCCACTGCTGTCTTCATCAGAGCCCCAAACACCTACTGGAACTGATACTTTAGGCATGAAAACACAATTAGAGGGAAGTGCACTTCCTTCTGTGTCCACAGAGCATTACATCTCTCTTTCCCTCCCCCTGCTTGTCCATGCTGGTATTCACAAAATCACATCACTCTGCTTGGAGCTGTATAACTGGCTCTTTTTACTCCTAGTTAGACGCAAGGAGCCATGTCATGCTCTTAAATCAGACCTGCATATATCCATCCTTAAAGCCGGCTATGAAAAGATCGTCGGGCATCCATCAAGTTTTTGCTATTATGCATCATAAATGTCATTAACTGACCAGGTAATGTGAACGCCGATATATTTTTCACTGAATTGATTAGGCTGGATGGTATTCAGAGTGTGACTCTACAAACCTGAATCACATTTAGCAGAGGACTGGGAGCATGCATACAGCATTTTTCATGTGATTCAGCAAAATCTATGATATGGAAATAATGACAAACTCATGAAAAATACATTATACATTTCAGCTCTAAGAAAAATAACTGAATTTTTCCAACTCATTGTTCATGTTCATATTGTAAATGCTACTGTATAATGTTATATTAACTGTGCAATAAATTTGTTAGGCTTTCAGGTTGAAAATATGTAAGAATAACAAGATGGATATTAAAATCATTGGATTCCTACATGTGGTGTTGATAGACACAGAGGATCCTCTGGAGAAAAATCAATGAATAATTCCTTGGACTCACACGTTATTTTTCCTCTTTGTGACATTTTCTAATCTAAATTTGGAGATAGTGGTCTGAACTCATGATTGACATCAGCACAAAACTATTATGCTGCAGATGCTTAACTTTAAAAATGCTATGATTTAATTCGTTTTTCTTTGAGTCCCTTGATAGAAGAATGTCGGGGACAGAGCAGCATGGGTCCAGGAAGGATACATGGAAATGAGAGAAACTGTAACTTGATGGCATTCAACTCATGATTATGTATTTTTCAGAATTATAATGCGCTCACATTGTTGGTTGAACTCTGAAACAGACTCAACTACATCAAAAGAAAGTAGTGGAAATTTAAGAGGAGGCTTTGATAAGTTACACAAGTGGCAGCTGTGAGTTCACAGGTAGCCTTGTAACTGTCTGTTCATGTGGGGCTGGTGTGGTCACCCTACCTCAAAGACCTGATGGCATTATCCACCGACACACTTGTGATTTTTGACTGGCAGCCTCGTTGCTGAAACACCTTTTTCTGAGCTAATGTATGGAGCTTGCAGACGGCAGCTGAAAAAGATGTGAGAGAAATGCATACAGGCTGAACTGTAGGTGTATTTACAGCACTGACTCAGGATGAGGTTCCCAGCTCCCACCACTGAGGCTCTGCGGTCAAAATCTGACAGGCCTCTCTGCACCTACTGGTTTCTCAGTGGCACATAAAAAAAATGGCAGCCCTCATTGTTTGGAGCTCTATTGTTAGAAATGTGGCAACCTTCCTGGAAATCGTGTCCTTGGCTGAAAATGTTTAAATTTAAATGAAAACATCTCTCAAAGATGTATTTATTTATATCTGTTCACTGTTCAGAACCACAAGTATCGAGGATTTAGTGCATGTACGTGAAATTCATTACTCAATTCATTTGGATGGCGTCAGAACATTAAAACAGAAAACTTAAGATCGAAACAGATTTTTGGCAATGGAAACAGATGTTGAATATGAAGGAATAATATCTTTATACAATAAAAATGGAAACAAAGCACATCTCATTAAGGACTGATGAAGTTTTTCATTGCAAACATTAAAAGTAAAAACAAGACAAGACAATACATCATCTGGTTGGGAGAATGACAGAATACTTAGAACTGACCTTTCTAGCCTTGACCAACTTGAGGATATCTCAGTCATTTGACATGTCAAGCACAGGCGAGAATTTCTCTGGAGCTTTGCTGTTGATCAATTGAGGACTGAATGGTGCATGATGTGGTGCAAACCTTGTAGCCTTACTTGCTCACATAGTCTCTTGTGGCAAATAAAAGTCCACTGATCAGACAAACCCCTGGTCATGGTAACCATTAGGGATATTGATGGCTCTGAAGCTGTGAAATCCTGACCTTTCTCTTGACCTTTTGAAGTAACAGGCCAATGCAAATTTCCAACGAATGCAGTCGTCACTATCCAACCCTGCAGCCATGTTGTTTAAATAGCAAATATACTTCCAGCCATCTGAACAACTGTGGGCCTGTTGCTCTTAAAATGAGGTGTGGTCAAGTTGAACCTTTGCTATGTTGAGGCAATAGAAGGCCACTGGTCAGCAAAAATGTGGTCTGAAGTCAGTGTGGTAGTATTTCTCTGTTATTTTAAGGGAAACATGATCAAGAGAGTAATATGTGCCTGCATAGGTGAGTGCACAAGTAGAGAGAACTGAAAATGCACTGATGTTGGGATAAGTCAGGTGGAACATAAGAATACAGCCTCAGAAAGTCAAGCATTGTTTGTGATGAGTGTTGTATACCACACTGCATGAGGCCCTGCAGAGAAGTGCTCTCCCTTACAACAGGCTCAATCCACCACAGTATGTCCATCTACTTAACTGGTCCTCATGAAAGACATCAAACATTGTGATCTGTGCTGTCACTTGTCCTCAGAGCTGCAGTAAGCCCTTCATTGTCCCTCAGGGTGCACAGATCTGCTGCATGCATGTGCTGTGCTCACTGGTCAGTCACTATATGTAACCAATGTGCCACAAATAGGATCTAACTGAGGCCTAAAACACTTGCGTGAATGATAAGAGATCCAGTGTGACCGCCTTGTATCATGCACCTGGCACAGTGTCCAGTTTTTCCACTGTTAAAATAGCAAAGGTGATATGGACACACAGTACATGTGCTTGTTTTAATTATTGTGCCCCTTTCAGAAGAACAAGGAGCAGGTGATCCGTGTGTATGAAAGCCTCATTGCCATCCGCAATCATTGAAAAAGTTGTCCTTACAGACTAAGTAAAATTGGCTTTGGCTTTGATTCTGAGGTTGTGTGTGTCCCTGAAGTGAAACTTTTCATTTGTTGCACATGTGTTGAGTGCCTTGGCTCTCTTGGTAAATCTCTCATCTGTGGGTTTGGTGTCTATCAGGAGGGCAGAAGAAGTGGGGTTACAAGCTGTTCTGCTTTCAGATGCGTTAAGTTCTGTGAACCTTTTTCATCCATCTTTCACTTTTTTAACACCACACTTCTAGTTTCTGAAGAGTTAGCAGTGAAAATCTTCATTTTGGCTTTTTAACTTCATCAATATTCATGTACTGCTGCATACTCCACTATTCACATTAATTATCTCACAGACAGAAAAAAGGAAAAGTGTCTTTGATGTTAAGGACAATACAATGGTAAGAAAAAAAAAGCACTACTATCGACAAATAAAATTAGGGATAGGCTGAACAAATTCATTACAAATCACGTTTCAAATGAGCGACAGATACAACATTTAAGACTAATGTGACTATAACGCTTAAAAACGTTTTGAGGAATGAAAGTAGCAAGTAATTATTCAGAAATCCATATCTTAAAAAATGAAAATGCATAAGAGTTAAAACTCTACTCCATTTATGCACATCCATATGTGATCAAAGATGGTCGATGTAGAAATTAAAATTTGATTTATTTTCCCAAAAGATGGCTAAGGAGCTGAAATCCAAACCCATATACACACATGCTGTTTTAGTGTTTGAATTCAGAATCACTGCATGATTAAAAAATAATCCTCCTTTGGTTTCTCGTCTAACGGATGACTGAAATCTCTCAAATCGTGTTAGTTTGGAACATTTAAGCTAGAAAGCCTCAAGTCAGAGAGTCTGAAATCAGAGGAGCTGCTGCTGATGTTAACTACACCAGGGCCAATATTGTGTTTGTCTGCCTGTGAGGACTTTGTCTTTAAATTTACTCATTAAATATAATTTCCCCAAATTGTTGTTATTTGCAAAAGATCATTGCTATTATCTGTGACTATCATTTGGTATTTGATAACAATATCTTGAAAGTGAACAGGACCTTTTTAAAATCAGCATGTACAAAGGTTGCCCTCTGACTTAAATGCCTCATTCCTCATCCCAGTAACTGTAACATAAATGTCTGGGTAACCATTACGGTTATTGATGGCTTTGATGGGGGTCATTATACATGCTGTGGGCAGCATATGCTCTTCCACTGCTCTTGAATGTCCTGTGGGGTTTGAAGAACTCTTGGAAGGACACATGTCCAGACCTCTGTGCTTAAACCAAACCAATTATGTGCCGCTATTTTCACAGCAATCGCAAGCATGTGTAATCACATTTGCATTTTCAGTCAATAAATCTGAATGCTGCTTTGCTTATTATGATGGTGTTTAATTCACTCAGCCGAGATGTGCACGGAGAGGCAACAAAAAGTCAATAGTATTACCACACTTAAGTAAAAAATTAACCAAATATGTGTATCACAGACTGCAAAATCAAACTGTTTTATATTGATAGCACAGAGGTTCAGCTAAAATGTGCATGTGCCTGTGCTTCGTTAACATCAGGCTTCTGGAGATTATAATATCACTGCTTCAGTATAACATCCCTATGAGTGTCTTATTGTCACAGTTAAAAGTTACTTATTACTTCAGTCTGAGGTATAGTGAGTGTGGTGTAGCGAGAGTAAGATAAACTCACAGTTCATACAGTTCATATTTCCAAATTGACCCCCCCCCCCCCCCGGCGCCACCATGAGGTTGACATTTATGGTCTGTAGTTATTTTCTCACAGTGACCATTGGATTGATCTCTATTAAATGATTATGGTCCCCATAGGATAAATTCATATGACTTGGATCATCATGTAGTTTTTCCTCAAGCACCATCAACATGGGCGAACATTTGTACGAGTGTAATTCTTTGCAGGTACTTGTGCCCAGATATGAGTAAAATGACATTTCCCGTTGTTTGTGGTTGGTGGTGTATCAACGGTAACATTTTATCTTACCACACCATCATGGTGAATGCAGTGAGCATTACATCTATGTAACAGCATCATTCTGATGTTGGCATTTAACTTCTAGTAGCTACTGTATAACTGTATTTGTATAGTTTAAAATCTGCATCCGATTTCTTATGTTTTGACAATAATGTAGTTTGCAGGAAATGCTGAAATGTTCACAATGCCACTTAACATGTTAAAGGGGAACTATGCAAGTCTGGCCGCTCTCCCAGTGTTTTGCTAACCCTCCTCCTGGCCATATGTGCATTTGTTTTCAACGAAGCTGGCAAGAAAGCAATCCATGGAGTGGTGGATTGTGTTATACATTACGATGTGTATATTTGTGTAGTCTTAACTGTCATCAGCAAGAGATTACAGGTTACGGGGTGTGTTTGTGTCGCAGAGCCGCTGAGAAAAGAGCTGGGACACCGGGTTGGTTGGTTTTCGGCCAAGAGATGCAACATGGAAGGCAGAGCGCCTCCATTCTCCCTGTAAAACATTACAAGTCATTTATATAACCATCACAATTACTCCGATGTTGTTTAACTATGGTAAAAATGTAGCAAAGTTACGGTAAAAATCTTGCTCTTTAAACAATTTTTTTGAACAAATGCTATATCTACATCAAAGGCTGAAGATATGACATAACCCTTGACCCATGTCTCCACAAAATTTCTTTCAAAACTGTCATTTGTGTTGATTTATTACAGTATCCCACACAGGTATGGGTAATATTGCCATCACTAGAGAGTACTTCACAGAGGATCAGTAACTGTCATCATAAAAAAAAAAAACACCCTGACACTCTGGTTCAGTTGAAATGTGGAAGCAAGTCATGAAGCCTGTCAGTCATTACTGTGTAATATGTCTATGTCTATTTTCACAGTTGCCAATTTGTTCCATTGGAGGGAAAAGACACAGCAATTTCAAGCTACATTTATCGCCAGTCATCTAAAAAAGCCGTGATGTTGTGATGAGTGATCGTTGTTTAAACAGGGATTTGCTGACGTGCCCCGAGCATCTGTTCCTCTCATCTTTCAGAGACACATCTCCACTTTTGATTGAGACGTCAAAGGTGAGCAGTGCATTTCAGACTAATGGATGGTGCTGGAGTGAGGATTTGGATGGGTATTTCAATGTGAAGTCCACTAGGGAAGAGGAAAAGGCAAGCGCGAGCCAAACGTTTTGGGATAATGTATTTTCCCATTACAGTGCGAACTACATGCAGCTGTTGTTTTAGTATACATTTATTCATAGGCCTCCTCACAGAAACACAGGCTTTATGAAAAAAACATTTTTTGGGGAGGGATTTAATTCACTTTACCCTTCAAATTTAGTGCGCCGACTTGACTTACTTTGTTTTTACTTTAAATTTTCAGTACATGACTGGCCTAAATGGAAAATGAATATGTTTTAATTCAAGGTCTTCACTTGTGGACACTTGTTGAGTACATAAATACATACATACAACACAAGGCCATTAGGAATAATGTGAAACATTTTGCAGATAAAATAAAAAAAAAACTTTTAACAATGCTACAGATTTAGCACCACAGTTTCTGACATTGTGATTCATTAGTTTATCCACAAAATCATGGATTTAATAATGTTCACATCACACCTTTAGAAAAAAATACAAAAATAAATGTACAACAGTCAATAAATGTAAGAAATACAACATACAAGGTTGATGCCATCTACATACAGAAAATGCAGCTAATAACACTCACCCACAATTAAGCTAAATAACTTGGCTGATCACAGTCCAGTCCATCCCCTGTGTTGGTTGAGTCAAACACTGCATGACCACAGATTAGTAAGATTAACAAAGAACTGTTGAGATGCCAACTAAAGTGGACTTTGCGGAGATCAATAAGTGGTCTCAAGTGGTTTAACTTTAGCTGATTTGTAGCTCTTGACACACAGTGGACTGACACACACCTGGACATACACTTAATCTTGTGTCATCTGCAAATTGAAGCAGTTTAGGCCATGGTCATCAGTGTCCAGTTGGAAATGAGACTATGCAGCTAGCAGATGTTTCAGTGGAACAACTACTGGATAAATTCACCAGCAGATTGATGCAGCAGTGCTGAGCTGTAGAAAAGCCGGGGACTGAAAGTAAAAGGTGAACGCTCTAAGACTGAAGCTCTGCTTCCTCTAAAATGTCAAAAAATAAATGGCCAAATATGAAGATGATTCAAAACTAACACCTATGGTGAAATATGTACTGTTGTATTTACATTTCATTGACTAAAAATTGGTTGGAACAAGTTCAACTCTAAGACGAGTTCATTCAGAATCAACTATTTTTCGCAGGTCAAATGACGCAACTTTCTTATACATTCCCACAGCATCACCTGTTGAAGCTCAGCGTCCATGGACTTCAATGGGGTGACATAGAATAGTTTTTTTGTTCCTCTCACAGACACTCGGCACCTCTGGGAGTATATGGAGCCGTGGGCAGGCTTGGATGCTGCGCTTCTGCTTGGTGATCGGAGGATCTGTCTTAAGGCTGAATCCCTTTTTGATTGACAGCGGTTTCGAAAACATACACTGGCACCGGAGCATTTTCGAGTTCAGTCCCATTGAAGATTTTGCAAGTTAAGTCTAGAGACAAACTGCAGCTCATTTCTTGGCATGTGCTTGGTGATTTAGCCCATTTTCATTGTACATATCACACAATTATAACATTTCCTTGTTTCCTTGAACATAATTCTCATATCTCCATGTCTGAGTTACTATCGTTTCATTCATTCAGTCATACATGCAGGATGAAAATGAGCTTCCCCTCTTTGAAAGATCAGCATCCGCCACTGCTACTACTGATACTTGAGCTTTTGTTTTAGTGTTCCACTATTCTCTTTGTTCTGCACAAAAGGATGTGTGTGAATCTTCACAAACATGAAGACAATACATACTTTATTGGAGTGGTTTCACAATAGTTAAAGTGCTAAGAAATGCATCAGTGAAGAGAGAGAAAAAGATGCCTGCCAGCAAGTAAACATGGGCATAAACAATGAAGCTTTTTTTTTTTCTTTTTGAGGAGAAGGGATAAACACTTGTCAGGCTTTAAATGTACACATGATGGCACACTGATTTTGCTCAAGGACACTTCAACACAGCCTGGAGGAACTACTGATCGATTGATCACCCTTCTAATTACAGGAGAGCCTGCTGTGCCCCCTGAGCCACAGCCTCCACATACAAGATTGTTTCAGTAAAACAAGAATTTAAGTAATAAGATTATGAATGAAACATCACTCTGATCAGCTTGGGACTATAATGAGAGCAGGGAAAGATCTTAGGGACTCAATGAAAAACCTATATACACTGCCCATTGCGAAAAATGTAGCCTTCCTTTTTGTCCAATGAAAGAGAAGATAATATGTGTTCCGGTGACAAAACTAACACCTATAGACCTCCCACTCTCTGCTGCTGGGCCAGTCTCAGCTGCCTTTGGTGTCCAGCTTCAAATGATGATGTGGGAAGATCTGAGAGCCCTGAGTTCTGTCTGTATGAACCACAGTCAAACTTAGTCATCTTTTAATATTGTTTAGCAAATGGAGAACATTCTGCTTGGTGGAGCATTTTGGTGGTAGTTTGCAACAATAAAAATGTTCATCATGGGCGCAGCATGGCTCTGAGGATGCTAATGACTGTTCTCCACTGTGGTCCAGACTAAAATATCTCAACAACTTTCAGATAGATAGATAGATAGATTGATTGATAGATCGATAGATCGAGAGATAGATGCATGGTGGAGCATGGAACTGAAGTACAGCCCCCAGAGCTGCTAGCACGGCTGTAGACCCAGGTTGTGTCTGAGATCACTCACTCACTCACTCATCCCATGGATCTCACTCTCCAGGGAGTGTTGAGGACTAAATAGTGAACTCATTGGTAAAATGAAAAACTACTTTCTATTGACCATTGGCTGCACACTACTTTTCACAGTGCATTGTGGGATACCATGAGTCAACTATACAGGGTATAATAATGCAGCTATGCACTCAGACAGCTCTGAAAAATGGGTCCATATATAGTGGACTATCTAGGGAGTAGTGAGAGATTTTGGCCACAGTCTTGTTAACTAAGAGACCATAGATAGATTCTTAACAGCAGCGCCTGATAAACAGAAAGAGGAATACAAATTTCATTAAGATAAATTCTCTGTGGAGTGGGAGTATCTACGCTACAGTAAACTGTACGGCCATCGCAGTATTTCTCAGAGATTTCAGGACTAAAATAAAAATGCCAGGAAGAAAAAAGCACAAAGCTGAGGCAGAATGTGAGGTTGCAGTTGTGCCCAGTGAACCTGACAAAGGTTAGAAAAGAAAAAAGTTTTACTTTGTGACACAGCACCATCTCTCACTGTGTATTTGAAAGGTAACATGATTGAAAATGTCACTAATACAGATGACCCCACAGGTCGCTCTCATGGAGGACGTTTTGACTCGCCTAACACAGGTGCACCTAATATCGTTACCAGCTGCATTTCACTCTGCAGTGCGGGTGTCAGGACCCTGCTGCCTCGCTGGGACACCTAAATAGATGGGGACCTTAATTGAGGTTATTAGTTACACCTGTGCTTTTCCTGCTACAAGTCAAAATGGTGACAGCAGCTCAGTGCTTTTCCCTCTAAGTCCAGCACTGTCGCTTCCTGAACCTTTCTCATCATAAACATTGTGTACCTGCATATTCCAACACAAACTGATGAGCTACATTACAACGACCTATGGCTCATTTGCTTTGTTCCGATTCATGGTCTAAAACAACACAGTTGTTGCATTTTTCTTTTGGGTTGCTTGTGTTAACATGGTAACAGTCTCAAGCCATCAAAGTTGTAAATAAATGCCATGCGCGAACCAACTGTTCTCTCAGTGGTCAGATATCTTGCTTGGAAGGAGAAGGAGGACACCTGGGAAAGACAGAAACCATGGAAAATCAGCAGCGTGATTGGCTGGTTTGTTTTTCTGAGTCAGTTTTGTCGGTTGCTGGGTCAATTACGTTCTCGAAGGGAAGCGAGCATCTGAGCGTGACTGCTGTGTTCACACAAGACCAAACGAACTGATCTTTGGGGCTAAACACTTCCTGTTTGGGAACAGCTGCTCCAGATGAGCCAGGTCTGATACACTTTAAGATTCTTAGAGAACTTATAAGCTATTTTCAGAGTTGGTTTGAGTTCACATTAATTTCGTTTTCACTGTATTTGAATTTAGCGTCATTAGGCCGAGCAAATGTAAAATTGGAGATGCAGCTGGTAACTTGTAATCCAGCTAGTGTCACTTTAACAAAGCGGTCACAAAGGAAACTGCACAGGTACCTAGATGTGATGTATGTGATAGCCTCCGTTATTGAATTTGAATCCACTTTGTGCCTACCATTATTGCTTTATAAACATGCATTTGTTTCCTTAATTGCAATATTGAGAAAGTGGGAGTCCTGAGTGATTAATTATTCTCTGACAAAAAGAACCTCCAACACAAGGCAGGAGTTTAAAAGCACTTTGGACCAGAGAGCCACTTTATACAGCAGCACTGAACACAAGATGTGAGGATCCAGAATATTAAGAAACCCATTAAAATGTTCATATTAGTAATCATAACGACATGTTTTAACAGTCTGCATAATTTCACAGTGAATTCAGAGTAAGTGGAAAACATTTTTAATCCAAAACATTTTATCAGCTTTGACCTGACAACACTGCTCGGTACTTGTTATATTTCTGAAATGCGGAAAAAGTTTCAGACCTGAATGGAGGACAGTTTTGTTTTCATTTCATTTACTGAAGGTATGATTCACCCATTCGCTCTCAATTTAGCTGCCACTGCTTTCGAAGAGTTCACACAAAGCAGCAACTCCAGGAGGAGGTGTAAGATCTAAAACTATACAGCAGATGATCATTTTACAAATAAAGCAACTTCTTAATTAAAGGGAAATGTATCTTGAATATCACATTTACTTAAAGTTACCATTGGCACAGCAACACATATACACACATATACATAATTTCATAATGCCTTAACAGTATATCATAGTGTGTGTGTGTGTGTGTGTGATTTATGGCTCTCTGGTGAGTCTGTCTAAGGCCCTATCCCATTTTAACCACTTTTACTCGATTTTGGAACTCGCACTCGGTTTTGCGCGTTCTTGTGTAAGGGCAGGGTGTACCACTTCTTTTAAGAGCAAGGGGAAGTGCTTTTTAACCCTAAAACCACCCCTTAAAATGGAGAGAGGCCAGGTGCAGACTTCAAACGTAGTGCAAGATGAAAAGCGGCAAAGGCGTCCTCTGTTTTCTGCGTTTCTTCTTCGTTGGTTCATCAAACGAAGACAGATCTTTAAAGCACATGCAAAAGGTAACACAACCCGCCGGAGCCGGAGCATTTTCAAACCTGAATGAAAACCCACTACAGGTTGCAGCTCGCTACATGTGTTGTAGGTGAACATGTCGGCTACACTAAGTGGTGTCCCATTTAGTAGGGTAAGATCTCTACTTCTAACACTTTTAAGTTCATCGCCAAGTCCACTTTGGGGGCCACTCGAAATCAAGTGCTAGTGTTAAGGGATGAGAAATGGGACTGGGCCTAAGTCTAAGTAAAGAAAAAAACTAAACAGAACATACATACATCCAGATGATAAGAGAATGGTGTAACACAAAAGTCTGTTATAAATGATTAATTAATGGTGTGTGCAAGACCTGTAATGACTTTTGAGGCAGTTGATTTGACTTTTTTTTTGACACTTTTTTAGCAGGTTTGTATGGAGCCCGTCTGGTGACATCTGATAAAAAAAATAAACAATGTGTGGCCATGCATTATTTATTGTTTTATCCAGTGTCACCAGACACGCTCCGTAGGTTTACTCTTTCCATCTGTGGTGTTAATTCTAAGTTGTCACTGACACTTTAACCAAAGTTTTCACTCAACCGTCTCATGTGAAATACAGCTGATGAAGGTGGAAAGAAAGAAAATAACTAAGACAGTTGGCAAATGCAACTTGAAATATTTAGTGTATCCCATTTTCTGTAATCTTTTCTCCCTCCAGATCAAATCCTAGTGTTGCAATTAAGACCACCTAACCCAAGACTGAGTCAAGACCAAGACCAGAGCATACCAAGACTTTGAGGGGGTCGAGACCAAGTCAAGACCAAGACTTTGAGGTGGCGAGACCAAGTCCAAGACGGGGACCAAACCAATTCAAGACCATTTTCAAGACCATTACTGTATTCAGACCTACTCATAATAATCATGCGACTTGATATTTTCATTACTCCTTAGTTAAAAATAAAATATAATTTTGTATAAAATCTATTTATATTGAAATAAAGTTTGGATTAAACAGAAGAACACAGCACAGGACCTGATAAAGTCTCCCACTTCTGACATTGGTGCAACCAGGTTTTTCAGATGGTTACACAAGCATATTCTGTTGTAGAACCATTTTAAACATCTTGAAGTTACTGAATTACATCACATAAACTAAAGTGAGCGAGTGACAGAGAGACATTTGCAGGTAAAAAGGAAGATGTCACTGCAGCTGTGTATTGACTGGTCTAGAGAAAAAATCCAGAGTCCAGCTCGACCCAGACCGAGACGAGACCAAGTATAAATGTAGTTGACCAAGACCTTGAAAGTGTGGTCTCAACACTACCAAATCCTGAATGACATATTATTGTGCATGCACATTCAGTTTTCAATTGTCATGCCTTTCTGTCAAGATGACAACAAAATGATTCTTTTTAGCATGATTGTGGAACGATTTGTTTGCTGTGTTTGAGACTGACAGATGTCAGCAGGAAAGAAAAAAGTCCACTTATGCCAAATTCAGGAACAATTTTCTTTTCATGACTTTGGTTTTGTAACGTCTCTCTGTTCCCTCCTCTCTTTATTTCTTTTTAATATTTGGTAGCTCTCAGTGTAATAGCACACTGAATAATTGGCCTTCTTGTTCTTCTATTCGTTTGGCTTCCTTGCCCCCTTAGGTAGTTTCTTTTTTATCACTTTATTGCAAATGATTACTTTTGGCTTGGACTAGAATTTTATATGCAGCTGACCTCCTGTTTGAATCGCGCTTTATTGAGGTCGTAACATATGCCATTTAGTGTAGATGCTTTGGACAGGGTTTGAAGTATTACTCCTGCTTTGACAACTCAATTTTTGACTATCAGTCCATAGACTATGCCCCTCTCATTCTATTGTAGCACTAGCAAAATTGACTTTGTGTGCCCATGAACATGAATATTATGACAGTTGTTCTTTCAGCTAATGGCTCTTTCAAAGCAGTTATTAATCATAAAATACTCTTTTGAAAAGAGAGGTAACATTGCAGTCCAGTCGAGGTGTGATGGCTCCCAAGGAGTGGCAGATTTATCCTCTCCTGCCAACATAACCGAGGCCCCATTTTCTTGTTCAGTGAAGTGGAAGTGGGTGGTTCTGCACTGTTTGCCAGTGTAATACCAAAAAGATCTTACACAAACACAATTAGAGCAATGTTTGGTTCTGTTGTGCATAAAACTGATCGAAAATTGAGAAGCAGCATTAGTGAAAAGCATTCTGCAATTCTCTGAGCTACTGCTTTATTTAGACGAGAAAGAGGAGGTATGCCTACTACGAAGGTGAAGACTTATCCCCAGAGCTGTGGGTTATTATACTGAAAAATAATCTGTGAGCCCCCAGAGGTATTGGATTTACAGAGAGCCAGTTGGGCCAAACCAAATATCCAACTCCCACTGAATCATCAACCCCCCCCCCCCCCCCCACCCCACCACCACCACCCCCCACTCCAAAAAAGAAAAAAAAAAAAAAGGAAATAGCACAAACATGGTCAGATTATGTTTGAATGTGGTGAATTCTTGAGTCGCATATATGCAAAAAAAAAAAATAAATAAAAAACATTCATAGAGACACATACAAACAGCTGGACATAAAGTGGAGCATTTCTACAGCAGTGCTCTCTGTTACTCACACATCCCCCTTCATTCCCAGCACTCTTCACTGCACAATTTGCATTGCGTGAGGCCAGAATCCCCCTACAGTCTGTCTCTTTGATGTCGGTCAGTGGTTGGAAGTAGCCCACTGATAAGTATATTGATTGCTGTGAACCACAAGTATACCTCCTGCTGTTTTGTGTTTCTTTTTCTTTCTTTCCTTTCCGGGCTTAATCTCGATATTGATATATCAGATAAAGCAGTCTGGGCTCCAAATAGCAAAGGAATGCTTTTAGCATTTGAATGAAAAAGCTACTTCTGTCGTGAATTTTGTTTTCTTGAAGATTTTGGAAGTACTTTGTTCCTCAAATATAAATGGATAAAAGATTGAATGTGGCTTTCTGTGTGTTTATAATTTGATACAATCAATTTAGCGTTGTGTTTGATGTTTTAGAGCCCTGTTTATTCTACTCAGGAGAGTTTTTTTGTCAAGTTATTTTTCATGTCAAATTCATATTAATAAGTTATTAAGCCTTGTCAGAACTTAAACTTCTTTCCCTGAACAACCTTGGGCTTCATTAACATTTTGAACCTTGGGTATGTTTTCTTCTCGCTTCGTTGACTCTCTCCTTCAGTGCCAGCGCAAATTTTATTTTTGTCCCTGTTGAGCCTCAGTGAGATGGCTATCCACTGAGAGTAAGACTAAACTTCACTATGTGCTTTTTCACACTAAAAATAGTTCTGCATGGGTGATTATTTATGCAGCGTAATAACCTACACTAAAACGAGAAAAAAACAAAAAATCTCATGTTATTGACGCATCAGTTACGCAGCCTGCTCACAGTGATACTCAGCAGAGCCTCCAGTCGCTCTCAAAACAGCTCAGTTTCTTTGTGGTTCCACAGGACGAGCGCCACATCCCACAGGTCTTCCACTTGATTCAGATCTGGTGACTGGGGCGGCCACTGAAGTAAAGCGAGCTCATTGTTATGTTCATGAAACCAGTTTGTGACACGGTGCATTATCATGCTGGGAGTAGCCATTAGAAGATGATGAATTGTGGCCATAAAGGGGTGCACATCATCAGCAACAATAGGCTGTGACATTTCAACCATGATTGATCTGTATAAAAGAGGCTGTTTGTAAGTTTTCTGTCCTGCTGAACAGAGCTGGTTGTAAGACATCCTCTGAGCAGCACTATGTCTTCAGAGAAGATTGAAGCCTATACAGAGTAGAAATCAGACAGTGGCAAGATATAGGCTGGGGCTAGGCTGGTACGCACGCTGACTTCTGTAGAATAAAAGACATATCGGTGACGAGTGAACGCTGGTGTTGTTTTGGACAACTGAATCTGAACTCACAATGTTTCTTCTAGGCTGGGAAGTAAACAGCTGCTAATGTTTATGCTGGTTATGAATATAGCTACATCATCATCATTCATCACTGACTGGACTGTAGAACTGATGTGGTCTTCCTGTTGTAACCCATCCCCCCTCCACAGTTTGTGTGATGCTTTTCTAGTTTGATCAACATAGACCGTATATAAAGATGGACATACTGTAGTCTCTGGGATGTTACTCATACATTTCTAAAGAGCAGCTGTGAAGCTCTGAGTGAGCGGCTCTGCTGCTGCCGTCTTGCAAACTTGACACTGCCGAACTCTCAGCTGAAGTGGGTAAAGACTAGGGGCCTGAGTGGAGCAAAGACTTTGCTGCATGCTGACTTGTAGCAAGCACATGCTTACACACCCGTCACTCAAAGCAGCATGCTTTCAATTATGTTGGACTTTGAGACTTAATGAAATTCAAATGAGTCACTTATACAGTAGTACTGTCGGCAGAAAGAAGGAAATGAGCAATAGAGACCAAAACTGTTATAGGAATGCTGCTGTGAATATGTTCATCTCTGCTGTAAAGGCAGACTTACTGACACTTTTTAAGCCAGACGCAGTCTCAAGAGTCCATTCAGAGAGCAGTGGAAGTGCAGTTATTGTTACTTCTATGTTGGTTTCATTTTTTTTTTAGCCTCAGCCTCATGTTGCCGCCTGCTCTTCTTGGCAAGAAGAAATATGGTGTAGCCTACCATTAGGGCAAGTAAGGAAAGCAGTGCTTGTCCATTGAAAAAATGATACCTCTCTTTGCATCCAATTTCACATCAGGTTTTTGTCTCATTACAGATCAGATACTTATTCATTATGCATGCATCATGTTGTTTACTGCCCTCTTGTGGTGGCAGCAGGGTACTATGAAAGCTAGCTAGAGTCCAACGCTAGAGTCCTTTGTGCTATATTATCTGCTCTCTCTGACTTTGTAGTGTGTCTCTACTGGAATAAAGGCAAAAAAAAAAAAAAAAAAAACTATATAAAAAATATAAGTAACTAGGCATAAAATGACATCGAACAACAAGTCCCAGCCAGGTTCTTCTCTTTTTAGTGTCCCTTGGAAACGCTTGTGTTGTGCTATGTGAATCTGCAGTGCATGTGTTGTCAAATTGATGAAAATGTTTTCTGAATTTGCATCATATTTGTATGTGTTCATGTGTTTTCCTCGGGTGCAGTGTGATCAGCTGTCAGGGCCACTGTTCCTTAGCCCTGAACCCTCACAGACATAATTGATGTCATCCAAGTGATTGAGTGCAGGAGGCTGCAAGGGCTCAAAATAACACAAAGAGAAATGGAACATGTTGCATACAACTGTGGATTTGGGACTTTTGATTTTACCCCCCCCCCCCCCCCTCCGTGGTTGTGAACAAAATAATAATGTTGGATCAGATCTGATTAGAACAGATTTGGAATTTAACATCATGTCATCACACACTGTCTCTGAATCACCAGTGAGCTCTCTGTTTATTCTGGTTATATTTAGTCTTTTCTTGTAATTTAATGCTACTGGCAAAGTCTGTAGAAATGTGGACTTACAGACAATCTGCACAAAGGGGTCAAAATGTCTGCTTGTTCTGAGACCTCTCATGGTTTGACAGTGGAGAAGCTCTGAACCATCACAGATTCACTAGGGACATGCCTCAAAGTTTGTGAGTTTGGACATTGGGATTGGGTTTAGTGTGTTTGTCAAGCTGTCAGTGGCTTGGCTCCAACCGTTCTGATATTGGTTGTGATATTGAAGCATTAGGTGTAGAAACCAATCAGGTGCACAGAGCTTTAGCAGACAGCAATAGCAAGAAAACAAGCCAGTTACACTTTCTCATCACCGCTGCCCAGTATCTGCAGTAAGTCTGAGGCCCAATCTTGTTACACTTGTGGAGCAGCTCTATTCAGAAATAGTAGGCTGTGTGCATAACAAACGAGATAGATAGATAGATAGATAGATAGATAGATAGATAGATAGATAGATAGATAGATAGAGAGAGAGAGCAGTGAGGCTGTCAACTACAGCAGAGTTACCTGATTAGTCACTGTAGTTAACAGTATTCCTGTGAACATGCAGTCTGAAAGTCCAGACATTGAGCCAAAAGTGAGGGAGGTAAATGGGATTCCACATTGTCACTGTGTCACTAACAGTTGCTGGCAACTGGTCATTAGGAGCAGGTAGGGCAGAGCCCCACCAGTCATCACCAGAAAAAAGGTTATTATTTTCTATAATTTATTATCCACAAATATAGCAATATTTCAAAATGGCATATAATTTGTGTGATTTTAGTTCATGTTTATGCTGCCTTTGCTGCATCAGACCCCCTGCAGTTCTCCTGATTCACGTCTGCAGTAACTATGGTTACAGAGGCCCGAAGGTGGGGCAAAGATGGGGCTGACCCTCTCTCTCAATGCAATGTACTGTGTACATGAGAAAACATGAATGCAGATGCTCAGAGTGTTTATGCATGAATATAGATCACACAAAGTTGATGAGCGGTCGGGCAGTCAGTCTGATGCCCTACTACACCATCATTTCATATTTGATTGACATTGATTGGCTCTTCGTCTGTAACATCTGGACAGTCGGCAAGAAGAGGGGAACTTTCTAAGCTAACCATGGATCTTGCTAATGCAAACGCTAACTTAGAGAAAATGAACACTGTCTCTCAGAGTTATCGCCTAATGACTGGAAAGTTGACAGCTCGCACTTCCCAGAAGTTGTCCAGTCATTCCCGACATCTGAGTATGACTGTGCTGTAAAAATATGGCCTGTAGGAAACACAGAAAAGTTGAAGTCTGACCACTCTGCACTGCCACACTGAGCTCCATACTGGTAAGATGGGAATGTCTCTGTTAATATCCATCCATGAGAACACCTACCGGGGCTGTGATGGACCACAGATGGACCACAGTGCACACTGTGGAAATGTTCTGATTGACTTGAATGAAAGTTAATTACTCTGCCGTTCAGTCCGCCACAGCTCCGGCAGTCCAGCCTTGGTGAGGGAAAGCATATTTTTCATCATGCTGCCTTTGTGCTGCTGGTCTGTTCATTCACCATGTTTACGTATTTATTTAACAGGAACAGTATATTATTATAGATTAATAGCAGCAGGATAATAATTCCCATTTGTGATTAATTGAGATTGCAATCCACTATTGTTGTGCTGGATCGCTATAGATCAGGCATGGGGAACCTATTCCACAGAGGGCCGGTGTGGCTGCAGGTTTTTGTTCCAACCAACCAAGAGCACACAGTTTTACCAATCAACTCTCTGAAGATTGAGATCAGTTGATTGAATGAGTCAAGTCTGATATGCTGCTGCTTGGTTGGAAAGAAAACCCTGCAGCCGCACCGGCCCTTTGTGGAATAGGTTTCCCATGCCTGCTATAGATGGTAAATAGTGTCATAAGGTTGTTGTCATAGAATGAGTCTGTATCCCTATCGTGACCTTACTCTGTCTTTAAAAGTGTTTTCTGGAGCCATGCATGGACCCCTGTCGAACACATCAGTAACAAGAGAGAGAGCACTGTTCCTGGCATGTAGCCTTTGTCTTAAATGGTTGGTGTCCCACCATTTTTAACATGAACAAATGTCACTGCCAACTTTTAATTGTAGGATAAATATATTGAAAAATTTCATTAAAGTACTTTTTAAACATTTTGCCTCCATACTGCACATTTGATATGTTTAGTCTCAGTGCAGAAGAATAATCCTCCAAAAGTTGTTTAGACGGGGAAGAGAAAGGTGAAGATGTCCAGAGAGAAGAAGATGTAGCAGAGAGAAGGACAGGTAGCACAAAATAATGAGACAGTACGTCCTGGATTTTAGAGAGATTTGCTTCTGCTGTCATGAAAAGTATGTCTTAGTCTGTTTGGCTGCTGGGCTCAGCTTACCTCTCTGTAAAATCACAACACACCACTGGTATATAGGAAGACTACAAAGTGGACGCTGATGAGTTGGGTCACACATCAGCTGCCTGTTGCTCATATGTTTAAGCTCAGTTTCAGCTCTGAAATGAAGACAGCTGCAGTGCCATTTTTGCCAACAAATTTAGATCTCCTGGTAATGTGAAACTTATCTCAAGTCAAATATTTGCCCGTAGATGATGTCAAGGAGAGTAAAGAGCCAGGGGATGATGAGAGACAGCTTTCTGCAGGGCTCTGTGTTTGCTCAATACTCGTGGGAAGTCCTGATACACACAAGTCAATAATGGAGGAAGCACCAAAGTAGATATCTGCTCTGCCAAGGCTGGCCTGGCCAAATGTCCTTTGAGAAGCAGTACTTTTAAATGTCTGAGATTTCAGCTTCCACCCTGTGTGGACTGTTACACCAGGACGGCAAAATGAATTGCAGTGATCTCTGGGATGGTTTTAAACACTGGGGTGTGAGGGTCATGCACAATAAGCACATGAAGAGGATCCATTTGTGTGAAAGGTTTGAATAATTCCATGTAACTTTGATGATAGTGTCGTTTGACTGGTTTTCTATTTGCACACAGTCAAACACCTATCATCACAGGAGCTCAGTGTTCAGTGGTGATCAGAAAAAAGGATGCACTGCTAAGCTTTAGCTCCTCTTATGAGCTGTCAATCAATCAGGCTCACATCCCACCGCCACATGCAGGTTAACCCTCTCTCTGCTGCTCTTTACCACTGCCTGATACAACTTTGCTGCTGCGCATTTGTGAAAAAAAGAAAAAAAAGAATTAATATATAACTTGTAAATCTTTGATATACCCCCACTCAAGTTTTTATTTTTCCCTCTTTTGTATATTTTATGTGATGTTTTTGCCACAAACCCAACTTTCCAGAGGTACCTTTTAAAAAATTAACTGGAAGGATATTTTCTGTTCACTTGTGTTTGTCAGGTTTTAAAGGTATTTACTTTTCTAATATGATCAAAACAGCTATTATTTATGGGATATGAATATGAATTGTTGCCAATACATAAGTAACTTAGTTAGATTAACAGCTTTGAAACACAATTTAGAGGTAAACTATAATATTAATGATTGATGCACAACAAGAGTGGCAAATACAGTGGAAACACTGAAATGATCAATACAGCATATAGCCTATAAGTCAATAAGTAAGTAAATTTCTATAACTCACATCAAAAGCCCCGTTCAAATGTTCATGGATGAAAATGTGAAAATTTGTTAAAAAAAACAAAACAAAAACAAAAACAAAAAAACTGAGACACTGAGAGAAAATGTTTAAAATGATATAGCGTATTTTACTTCATTTCTTGAGTTGTTAATTTCTATGTTTGGGAGGAAGTGTATTTTACATACAGTCTGTGGCGGGTATTGGCTGTTGCTGCGGATGTATTATGGCTGTTGCTGGGTAATTGAGTGACGTGTTGCGCTTTCGAGGAATGATTGCGCAAAAACAGGAAGGGAGGGGGGATGAGCAGAGCGGAGGTTAACGAGGCTAGCGGGAGAACAGCCCAAGTTGTAGCCGAGGGCGCGTGTTCACTTATATCTTGGATTATCGGCCTGATAATCAAAGGGAGACAGTAAGGGTTCAAAGTACAGTGAATTTCTACTCGAAGTTTTGCTACCTGTAACCTGTCGGACTGTTTGTTGGACAGACGAGCAGTTAGCTAGCGAAGCTCTCAAACTCAGCTCACCATGGTGGCTAACGGGAGACAAGGGATGACACCAGATTTACAGCGTTACCCGGAAATGCTCAGAGTTCCTCTGGCAACGCTGCAAGATCCTCCCATGGATCTATGGATCCTCCACATGGCCCCACTGGCAACTGCTGGACGACCGCATGACTTGGACACAAGGTATTGCCATGCTTGTTGGTTTGTTGCTCCACCTACAGTAAAGTGGCCGCTAAATTATGGGTCCTAGCACCTGTACAGGCCTGCAATGTTAATATATATATATATATATATATATATATATATATATTTAGATGGCTCAGTAAACTGATTATTGGTGTGAACATCATATTTTTTCGGTTAATAAGCAAAAGTTATGAGTATATGTTTGGTTGGGATTAAAGTGGGTAATGGAAGAGTAAAATATAGGCTACTTTATGGTGTTTTACATTGACCTCCTTTGTGGATAGAGAAATCTTTTTATTTGTGTGTTTTGGGCGAACTGATTATTTAACTCTGAGATATATTTACTATGCCAACAAGACAGTAAATACAAAGGCTGAAATTTATTCTGAATGTGTGTCTCCAAATAAATAATGCCATGTATTATGTTGATTTCAGTCTCAAAAGGTGTTAGAGACAGTGTATTTATTCAGCAATATGCCATTGTTAAGAGGAACACTGAATGAGATGGGATTAATGCTCTCCAGTCTTGGCTCAGGAGACACAACAGCTCTAAAATGAGCTACAAAGCATTTGATAAATCATTCATGGAGTCAGACCAATGCATTTAGTGGTACAGCACTCAGTCCAATAAGACCCCCCTGAGGGCGACTTCATTTGTGTAGTTTGCTTTTGCTGAAATGCTATGATGTTCTTGTGAAGAGGGTTATTTGGGGAGCTGAATGGTTAGCAGCTGCCCAGGGGTCAGGTTCAGGGATATCACTGTTAGTTCAGGGTGTTCCTCCATCATCTTTAAAATAAGACAGAACAGGAGGATGTGTATGGGAGTACCCAGCTTAAAAGAGAGGAGGGAAGCGGAGATATTGATTTATAGCCACCTGCAGCTTTCCTCCCTCATTCATCATGCTGTCCCTGCACGCACCGCCGTCACTCCCCTGTAGGGAGCTTCTCTTCCTCGCGGAGCAGCCGGCCACTCATCCTCATGTCTGGGTAACAAGCTGTGCGCTCGGCTCAAGACCCCCCCAACAGCCCCCCTCACCCCCACCACCAGCCCGCTTCTCCCCCCGCACCCGCTTTACTGTCACACTCCTACACCCAGAGACGCACCATGACAGGATTACCCGCAACGTGCAAGACTCTGAAATATGGCAGAGCCAGATATGTGCGGACGAATACCTCCTGTCATAGCCCATCAAACAGCTTTTAAATTCCCCAGCTCATTCACAGAATGCTCTGTTTGTCAGCTAATTTGTTTTAGTTAATGTTAGTCTTTGATAGGCATAATTAAATGATTGGGGAGGGGGGAGAAAACCCTGTTATTCCACCTGTAAATGTAGCCCCAGGAAGATTAGGCTTAAGACTGATATCTAGACATGTGGCCTTTCAGAGCGCCGGTCTGACTCTGCTGCACAGATGTATGTACATGAAGTAACAAGCCCTTGAAACAAATGTCAGCTCCTTCATTATTCAACAAAACAAAGTGACAATTGCACCTGTGTGATACTGGCTCATCTCATCATGCTGAAGTAGTCTGATGCTAATTAGCACCATTTCTCGCTGTGGGAGGTCTAAATAATTTAATTGCTCGACTTCATCGCCACATTCAAAGCCCTACTTCTCTATAAGGATTTATTATTCCCTCAAATTTTAATGACCTCCTTCAGAAAGTCATACACTTTTATTGCATTTTTACTGCTGCATTCATTTAAAAAAACATTTTGTGTTTCATTAATGCATTCAAACAGAGGTCCGCAGAATGAGCTGTTTATGAATATTCAAATGAGGCTTTGCCCTTTAGTAGTAAGAAAAAAAAGATGGCACAGCCTTTAGTGATATGCTGTCAAGGAATAAAAAAAATGTTTTTTTTTCTTCAGGAGTGTTTTAAGGCTGGGAAACATACTATTTCTTGACTTCTTTTCACTGTTGAGCGTCTGTTCTGCATCGAGACAAGACAGCATGAGGACACGAGGGAGGGTCTCACAATGTTATTGTCTTTTCTCTCGGGTCACTGGTGAAAACAGGAGCGTCGTCTTGGTTTGACTTTGCCATTTGAATAAGATCTTCCTCGTCTTTCACGGCGATGCCAGTGGCCAGGGTCATCTGCCCTTCACCCTCTCAAAGGTTTCATGAAGCTCTGCCGCCTCCCTCACCTAACATTACCATTGCCTCTCATCTCCCATGAATATTATCCCGCAGCATAGCAACAGCACATTCTCATTCCATTCCCTTTCCCTTCCTTCAAGGCCCTCACAAAGTCAACCCCAATTTATTCGCAAGGGATGGACTCATCATCGCTCTGGCCTGCCTCTTTCTGAGCCACACTCTGCATAGGGATAACAGCGCCCTGCTGCTCATTCACATGCAGCTCTTCGTACTGTATTTCATATATCTAAACTCTGAGTCACAGCGATCCCCGGTCAGTCATAGCAAATTAAAAACAGCAGCTGCATTCAGATGAATGGCCAATTAATAATTCAAATAATACCAAAGTGTCAGTGGGGTATCACTTCCCCTCTGTGTCACTCCGTCCTCTCAGTCAGCTAATTATTAGTTTTCTATTCTGATTTTCTAGCCATGTAGCTGGTTTTGATTCCATTTGCATGCGCTGATTCTGTTTCTCTGATGTTTTCCATGTCTGTGAGAGCCACATATTGAATTCCATTCACCATCATTGTACTGGGTTTGAGTCTTAGTGCCAGGTTTTTTTTGCCCACAACGTGGGCAAATAAACCAGAACTATTTGCATGGCTACATACTGCTTTGAATAAGTATGAAATTTTTTTTTCTCTCCCTCCTGACTGAACTGACCCTTTAAATTGTTTGTTTTGTAGGAAAATCAAAGTCTGTCTGAATCAATCAATCCTCTGTCTGCTCCCCATTTGCAATTTGCAGCTGCAGCAGACTTGCCACACAGAAAATAACATGTTTGAAAAAAAAAAAAACAGTTTGTGAGTAAAGTCAGGTGGTATATGTCTAACAACAATTGGAGCACAGAAAACAGCATGGCTTTACTCCTCTTGATTATTCAGGGAGACAACAAAGGAATGTCAAACAAGCAGTGGGCCGAGAGTCTTCTCATCCTTTGTTTACCTTCTACAAAATCATTTTTTAAAAGGTAAACAAAAAACCTGAGTTGTTTACACCTGCTTTGTGACAAGAGAAGCCAGAGGGATGTTGGATGGTATTCAATTTCTCCCCAGGATCAACCCCCGTGGTTGGCATAGAAAACACTATTTTATTTTATTATTTTATCTCCTCATGTTGATCCAAACCTGACTATCTCCAAAATCTCCTCACGAACACCATCAGAGGACATAAATCAACATGTCAAACAAATCTTTTGTTGGTGGCGGGGAGCTCATTTTGTATTTGAAGACTGAATTTTGAATTCTCCCATTTTGTTCCTGCATGGCTCGCTCAATTCATTCACTCTGAATGGTATCAACCTGGGCCAGCAGCAGCTGCTTTTGGATTTGCTGCATTGGCTGACTGATTCCATTGCAGGGGGGGAAAAAGCATCCAGATCTTCCCCTCGATTTTATTGTACCCTCATCCTCCTAATTCAGTGCATTTTATGTCCTTCAAGAACAATTCTAGTCTGACTAATGAAGCTGAGCTGATTCAGAGGCTGAACAAATTGAGCACAGCATCCTTTGTATTCTGTCACCTTCCAGGAACAATGCTCTTTTCAGGATTTAGTTTGAGATTGTCTTTGTTTGCTAATGTGTGTGAGATACAGTTTTTTTGACAGACTCCTGATGCAAAAAGGAGTATGTGTTTCCTTTCTAAAAATGGACATAAATCTTCATTACAGAGGGACAAAGTACCAGGCTTCCCACTTTGCCTCAGATACATGATCCAGTGGTTTGGAGAATGTAAAATCTGAGCAGTGAAATCCTTGCAGCCAAATGGATCTTGTTGTGACTGGATCCGTTTCAAAGCTGCGGTTCATCCTGTCCGCGCCGTGGTTGTCTCCAAGTGATGGAGAGCATGTGTCTGTGGCCACGCGTGCTGTTGAGTTCTCCAGATCACCCGCTGCAGGCGTGACCTTCCCTCTCTTGCTGCTTAACCTAATCAATTATGGTTCAGAACAGAAGCCAAGAGAGAGGGGAGACAGAAAACCCATGACCTTGTCAGAGCCCTGAGGAGACTGTGAATAATTCCCTCTGAGGCCCATAAAGAAGGTTTCCCTGGCAGGAGGAGAAGAGTAAAGGTAGCTTGTTGAGCAGGAGAGAAGGAACCTGAACAATAACATGTGAGGTACAAAGGTAAGATCAGCAGCCGCTCGATAAAAAACCACAAACCTAAATCAAGACAGCTATCTGAGTCTTGTGGAGTCTGACAGTTGCAGGCATTTAAATTACCTGAAGTATTCTGCTTCAGTAGTGCCGACCTCAACCTGCATTGAGAAGGTCAAAAGAAAAAGATCCAAACACACAGTAAGGCTGTGGAATAAAAAATAAAAAAGTCATGAAATCAAAATGTACTTTCTGAAATCAAGTAATATAGTGATCCTATTTTTATGCTGACATGCATTTTTTTACTTTCTCTGATAACATTCACAGTGTTGTGTTGTTACAGATTATTACAGTGACAGGGCAGTTTCAAATCTGCTGGATTTCTGCTCGTATGAACTAATTACTCTCCTCCATTCACCAGAGACCTCCCAGTCTGACTTCATTGTGTCATGTAAAATAAATATAGTTAAATTATAAAAATAAAAACACCTATTTAGCTCGGGCAGCTGTCTTGAGATCTCTTGGATAAACACCTTGGAGCAATAACAGCATTTCCAGTAGAAAACCATTTTCATTTCTCAGTAGAGGTGTTGATGTTGATACTGTGGCTCTTTTGTCCCCCCCTGCAGAGGCCTGAAAGTCACCCTGGATCTCCACTGAGCTGCAGAGTTATGACTTTGCCCCTCAGACAAGTGCAGTAATTAAACAGTCCACAGTGAGTTAAGCGGATATAGTGTGACGGTACGTTCCTGATCAGCAGAGAAAGCCTGGCAGCTCTGACTTTTCTAAGGTAAAGGTGCTCCAGAGGTAGAGGGAGGGTGCCGCTTTACATTATCAGCACTATCTCCTGTGGTTTGTTGTGTCTGCTGTGTGTGTCAGACGCATTAGGCCACCGGTATGCAGAGTGTGTGAGGTTTACTATTACTGACAGACTTCATTAATTCTGCAGTGCTTTCTGTCAGCTTTCACTGTTAGGATCTAAAACAGAGATTTTTGACCTGACAAGTTTCTCATTAGGAGTGGTTGTCTCAGACTGTGAGCTGTTGTGTTTACTTTTTTTTTTGTTTTTTTTAACATGTATCTGCTGAGGGAGGAAAAAGTCTGTGTGCTCATCTTTCTGGTGTAATTTCCATGTTAACTTGTCCTCTCTATTGTAGAAATTCAAATTGGAGCAATCAGTTTGAGCCTTGTACAGTTTCATACACTCATTTCAAACACTGTCTGACCTACATAAGCATGTACATCCAGGGCAGTCACCCTGTGTAACGCTGCTCTGAGATGTGATATCCCTTTTTTATTTTTGGATATTTTTTAACTGGACATAACTGTGCATCACATCTCTAACCTTTTCTCTTGGCTGTCATTGTAATTTCAGCCCATGAATATGATCAGATTCTAGTTTAGTGCTGGCAGGGCACTGAGTTTGTAAACTCTCATGTTGTAATCCTTTTTTTCTCAGTGTGGAGAGCTGGGTGTTTGTCCAGACAGCCTCTGACACTTTTTATTTTTCTTATTTTTTCTCTGCAGGAAAAGTTGTCTTCCTCTGTGAAGAGCATTGACCACAGGAACATCACCAGCTTCCTGAACTGAGCCCTCTGCCTGTTTGATTTCACTCCTCGTCTGTTTACACCAGTCTGGATAAACACATTCGTCCGTCATGCTGACGTGACTCTTGCTCCTAATACTCCACGGTATGATCTGGTATTGCATTTGGCTTTTTAAGTTTCCTTTGATGACTGTATAACTGCAATGAAAATCAGCTACACACATGTAAACAAACTAGGGCGTGAGGATATACAAAGGCAAAATTTTCACCGAGCGAGCAGCTGCTCCTGCTGGAAAAACTATCACGTCAGGAAGCTCTAACATATGTGCCTCCACTTTCGTACGGCCGTGTCCCAGCTAAATTCAGCCAGGATAATCGGAAAATCCTGGCTTAATCCGCTATTTTGGTTTTGTGCAATAGCCCCCAGCTGGCAAATTGCCTCTCACGAGTTATCTCAACTATCTCAACTGTGCTTACTTAGGCCAGACTCAAACACCCAGTGACTGAAATTGTTCATGCAAAAATTGTGTTTATGTAGAAAACAGTTTGAGCAACAACTGTCTGAAGGAAACCAGAATTATCCCTAAAACCTATGTTAAAGAAGAACTGAAAAAAGTTGAGTGTTCGCACTTGATAGCATGCCGTGTGATATTTTCACATAATACAAGACATGCTGTGCTCTAAATAAGCAGGCAATGCCATTACTATATTTACACCTTGAACTGCATTGTTATCAGGTAGCCTGTCAACTTGTGGAGAAACCTGAAACCTTGTCAGCACAGAGAAGACAGTTTGCATTAGCACAGTCACTGCAATTTAAAAAAGTTACTACACTAATCATTCTGATGTGTCTTCTCGTCACCTAGGCACCTAGCTTTTTTTACTTGTGAGTCTGTTCAAGCCTGAAAACTCAAGCCCACACTTGCAGATACTGGATTTTCCTTTATGAGGGAGAGGGAGTAGATGTAATGTCATGGATTTTAGTTAATATAAAGTTAAAGTGGAAAAACAATAACACATTTTAATTGAAGTTCAATTCAATTTTTTAATGTCATTAAGATTTTTATATGGGTTCTTTATTGTTGTTCCTTAACAGAGCGACTCCATCTTCTCGAAATTATTGTTCATTTACTGCTGAAGTGTGTTCCACATTATTTTGTAACATTCAGAGGAAGCTTTCTTTAATTCAACGGAGCAGTCATACATCTGTGTGTGTACATATATATATATATACATATATATATATATATATACATATATATGTGTATAGTCTTTTAGTTTTAAATAAACCTTCATTCATTCAGAAAGTCTTTCCTGCGAGGACAGTACAACCACAGTGTGTGCTGAGATTAGCATTCAGAGCACAAGGGAACAATTTTAGAGGACACATCAGTGGTTTGTGTTAAAGTAATTTGTTTGGGAATATCAACCAGCAACCTTTCAAGTCATCCTGTTTAGCCTACATCACCCAGGTTTAATGTAATCATCTGTAATGACTGCAGAGCACTCTTTCACAAGATTTCTGCATTCCTTTTATGTGGCACTTTTAAAAGCATGGGTAAAATTATATGAGTTTATGTTTTACACAGCAGTTATTCATTTGAAATTGTTTTGCTGAAGGGCCGGGTGGTAATGCAACTTAGAGCCATTTCAACAGCTTGTCTCTGCATGAATTCTTGTCTTTAGAGCAGCTTATTACCTTTCGCTGCCGTATTATAGCCTGGGGAGGGCAGAGTGTTGAGTTTGCATTACTATAAGATGCGTTTTTGGGAGGTTTTCAGATCCCCTACAGTCTAGTGGGTATTTTAAATCACCGAAGTGTCTTTTGAATAGAAAAATGCAATAGTACATCATGCAGTGTGACACCGAATATGAAATATGTTTTCATATGGGCACCCCAGTCACTCACCTGCTGGAGCATGTATCATGTACCAGGGCTGACTGAGTCCTTACCACAGTGGCCTGGGTTCAGGTCCAGCATGGGCCCTTTGCTGTCATCCCTCTCATTCCCCTGCTTTTCCTGTTGCTCTATCACTGTCAAAGAAAGCAGGAATGCTTAAAAAAAAAAAAAAAAAAGTTTTTCCTCTCTTCTGTAATTTAACTTTGATAGCTTGATGTTCAGTGAGCCGCAGGCAAAATGTGACCTGATCCCGGGTCAGATCTAAACTTAGGAGTGTGAGTTGATGAAGTATGCATGCTCCCCCCACCACCCTGACCTGAAGAGCTGCAAACCACAGAGAGAGTTTTATCAGAAAAGGTTTCAGTGGTAGGCTGAGGCCTCCCATCGTCTAAGTGCTGTTTGTGGATGCTTTCCCATGCTGCTAAAAATAAAGAAACAGAGGGAAACCCTGTTTGTGTGCTATTTAGCCAACTGAACCAGCATGACAACCTGCTGCCTTTTATATGTTAATTGCCAACAGTATTTGCGCTTGGCTATTGAAAGGCCTGTTATATTCCTAACTACTTTTTCTGTGAAAAGACGGCTGCCATCAGAAAACTAAATATAACTTCTGAACAAGTGTTTGAGTTTCTGGAAAGCTGAACATCAACACTCTGAGAAGATACACTGAGCGTTGCTTCCTCATCTGATCACATAAAGCGCACAAAAGAAAATCATGTTTAAAGAGCAGCCAACATATGAATAGTCTGTCATGGTGAAGACAATGCACATATGGTGGAATAAATGCGCCGTCTGCTTGATTGTGCAGTTGGTTCACCTGCAGTTTGCCTGGCCTCCACGCTGATTCCAGCAGAAGCCGATGGTAGCTTGTTTGTTTCTAACACATCAATCATAGTCACCTCCTAATGACTTATTCATTAACTTCTCCAAAACACACATCTTGATGATGAGACTGGAAGGAGCATGTTTCAAGACCCAACAGTTGCAGAGTCTGCAGTCAGCATTCTGTGGAATTAAAGCCACTATTAATCAATTTTAGTCGAGCTGGAACAGATCCCAGGCGCATGATACTAAGAGCAAAAGACTGACAAATGTTCTGTGTGTGTGTGTGTGTGAGTGCGTGTGTGTCTGTGGAACAGACAGCGTGGAGGGAGGGAAAATCCAAATACTAATGATGTCTCGTAGACCACAAATAAACCATGATAACAGTGGATGGATCAATAGATAGTGTAGAACTATCAGTCCTACTGAGAATTTGGCTCAGTGTTTGCCTGAATTATTTCCTGGTGCATGCACCCCTTCGTAGCTGAAATAATTGTTTTCACATTGGGGATCATGAGCTTGTTCCACTGTTACATCCAGTGGAAATCACTCTATCACTATCACTTGCCCAAAATGTTAGCTGAATGTGAAGTGACTGGCACCACAGGAAGCTTCATGCTTTGCAATTTCTGTTTTCCCAGCTCTGGAACGGGGATGTTACTGTGATCAAGGATGGATTCAAAGTGTAGCTCTAGGATACAGAGAGCCTTTCCTGAGCTTCCTGCAGGGAGAGGACGACAACATGTGTCCAGCTGTCAAACGCAGCTGCCGGCCTCTGAAGTGACTCCCTGGGTGGGTGCGGGCTATAGTGGGTGATTACAACACAACTCCAGAGGTGGCCCCATCAATTGAGTTATGATGGTGCTGTAACCCAGTTAAATATCAATGTGTCCTTGGGTTTGTGCTGCTCTGTCGCTATTATTGATCTTACAAAATAGGAACATTGTGGCAGTATTGTTTTCATCTTTTAAAGAGATCCATGTCATTTTGTATAAAACTGAATGAAGCTAAAGCATAAGTGAATGAGTATTTGGGTGAGTCAAAAAACACCTCTTTTTTGGATGAGAACACAAGATTTCAAAGTGGCAACTATTGCACTGGTGTGTTTCTCTTCACCCCAGGGAGAAATTGGTCAGTTTTTGCATTGGTAGCCAAGTGGAATAGTTTTTATCTGCAGGGGCACCATTTCCATTGTTCAGGCTCTCGGCGCAGAACCAATTCTACATTGCCTTCAGCTCTCAAAAAGAGAGCTGGGAAAACTTGACTGATATACTCAGCTGTGGGAAACACGGTGCCTATCACACAACTTTGACAATGCGTGTCACATATCCTTTGATGTATGCTTGGTTTATCATCTGGGTTTTGAAATGGAGCGGCACAGGTAGAGTGAGCAGTGCCTCCCCTCATTAAAGAGGCTCTTGGCTGTGCTGCGACACATGGATAATCCAACAAGGAATCAATCATTACATAGTTATTGAGGTAATCGGTGAGCAAATATGTTTCCTGGTGGCTGTCCTTATTATTCTGGGGCTAGCGGGCCCCAGGAGACAGTAGAGCCAGATGGAATTGAGGTGTTGTCACTACTGAGTGAACAGGTAATGAATTACTCCAGAACAAATGGTCCGCCACATGGGAGATGAGGAATCCTCCCATGAAGCACGGAGACAGAGGGTGAGTGGCGGCATCTACCAACACTCTTTTTCCTCAACTTCATTCTGGTATATGTATAATTTTTTTCTGAACAAAGACTCAGTGAATGGGAAAGGGTATGAATGGCAAGGAGAATGAATGAATAAGGTGAGATCCCTCTCAAATGACAGATCAAAAACAAATATCCTTCTACCTACTTTGGCTTTATAAACTTAATTTCAGCCCCAACCAAAGGCATTGTGACATTGTGCATTTTCAGAATTGCCTGAAATTACATGATACATGATACATGATGCTAAATCTTTCCAATTGTGGAGTGCAACCTAGTCTTCCTCCTTTTTCCTCTGGTTCTTGAAACCAGCTGATTTGTTATAACATTAGAGTAATGGTATTTCTCTGGTGACAGTCATTGCTGAGGGATATGATTACACTGTGGTAATTATGATTGTTATTTCCAATCACAGCTGAATGGAGTCGGAGTGTGTTATTTCAGCAGCGCAGACAGCACCAGAGTGACTATCTGCACTAGATGATTCTGATGGGGGCGATTTCAGAAACAAGCGTTCTGCTGGCACAAGCACTGACAAATGCATTCTGTATTTCTGCAGGGAAACAGCAGACAATCTCACATTCTCTGCAGGTGGATCTACTGGCCGCTGAGGCAGCTGGAAGACTCCAACCACATTTCACTGACGAGAGAAAGAGAGAGAGAGAGAGAGAGAGATAGCGAGACAGAAAGAGCAACCGCGAGTGGAGTGTGACCACATATTACCATCGACTGCACGTATGACACAATTTAAAATAATTTTCTTTAAAGGAGACATATTATACCCCTTTTCCACAAATTAAAGTAGTTCCCAGGTGTCTTAAAGACATGTCTGACATGCTTCGGTCAAATACCCCAAAGATCAAACATCACAGCACTCTTTTCATCCTCTTCAGCCCTGTTCAGAATGGCAGGTGTCAGTGCCCTGTCCCTTTAAAGGAAAATGAACACCTGCTAGCCCCGCCCCACCCCTTCTACTGGTAGCGGTACTCACAGGTAGGGGTGGTATTATGCAAATTGGAAAACTAATGACAGTTGTTGGACAACCGAGCGAACAGCTCTAAAAAACCACATGGATTTCAACCTGTGGATCCTGCAAATTAACGATTTTTTTTGTCAGTTCTCACATTTTGGGGGCCAGAAGGCAAGACAAACACCCAAATATATCACATTTTGAAGTGCCTTCAAAATTCATAATATGTCCCCTTTAATTCTGTGAAATCGTGGGATTTGGGGTAGATGTTCTGTCAGATAAGTTATAAAGAGCCATTGTAAATATAACCAACAATGATATATAATTCAATCATCTGAGATTACAATCATCTATATGGTGTATATACATTATTGGTGATTATTAAACCTGAAATAACAGATTTTTGTCCACTTTGGGGAACAATAACAAAACAACAAATCACCCTTTACAAACATAACCCATAACATCCAGAGACTTAAAGTACTCAGGGCAGATCTCATCCACCCTGGTGCCTTGCCACCAAGGAGCTTCTAAACAAACTCATTGACTTCACCTTGGGTGATGGATGAATCAACTTCTGGGTCCTCAGCCTCTGCTTCTTCTATGGAGGGCTTGTCAGTGGGATTGAGGAGATCCTCGAAGTATTCCTTCCACCATCCAACAATATCCCCAGTCCAAGTGAACAGTTCCTCACCTCCACTGTAAACAGTCTTGGCAGAGCACTGCTTCCCCCCTTCTTAGGCGCTGGACATTCTGCAGCATTTCTTTGAGGCTGCCCGATCGTCTTCCTCCATTGCCTCTCTGAACACCTTCCGGACCTGAGGTTTTGCTTCTGCAACCACCCAAGCTGCAGCACACTTGGCCTGCCAATACAGCTACCTCAGAGTCCCACAAGCCAGCCAGGCTCGATAGGACTCCTTCAGCTTGACGGCACCAGGCAGGCAACAGAGACCTTGCAGTCACAGCTCCGAACGGCTGTGTCAACAATAGAAGTGGAAAACTTTGTCCACTCAGACTCAATGTCTTCAGCCTCCCTCAGCAGCTGGTTGAAGCTCTTTCGGAGGTGGGAGTTGAAGACCCCTCTGACAGAGGGTTCCGCCAGATGTTCCCAACAGACTGTCATGATACGTTTGGGTCTGCCAAGTCTGTCCAGCTTCCTCCTCCACCAGCAGATCCAACTCACCACCAGGTGGTGATTGGTCACCAGCTCAGCCCCTCTCTTCACCCAAGTGTCCAAGACATATGACTGAAGGTCAGATTACATGACTATAAAAGTCAATCATCAAACTTTGGTTTAGTCCAACAACAAAACAGATTGGGGAGGCCGTTCCTCCCAATCACACCCCTCCAGGTACAGTTACACTGTCCCTGCCCATGTAGGCATTGAAGTCCGCCAGTATAACTATGGAATCCCCAGTCAGAGCACCTTCCAGCACCCTTCCCAGGCCTTCTACAAGTACTATGCACTACTGTTCGGCCCATAAGTCGAAACAACAGTGAGGGACCTGTCCCTGGCCCAAAGGAACAGAAGGGGGTTCCTCTTGTTCACCGGGGAGAACTCCAACACATAGTGGCTGAGCGTGGTAAGCCCACACCAGGCCATCACCTCCCACTGTGGGCAACTCCAGAGTAGAAGAGAGTCCAGCCTCTCTCAAGGAGTTGGGTTCCAGACCCCAGGCTGTGCATGGAGGCAAGCCTGAACCTCTCTAGCCGGTGCCTGCACTAACTCAGGCGAGCCTGAGCCTCTCTAGCCGGTGCCTGCCCCCCCCCCATTGAGGTGACACTCCATATCCCCATGGCCAGATCCCTTGGCCAGGGATTGGGTTGTTGAGGCCTCTGCCTCTGAACGTCACCCAAACCACATTGTATCGGCCCCTTCTGAACCTTCCTGCAGGTAATGGGCCTATGGGAAGGGGGGGCCACATTACTCGCTTGAGCTGTGCCCAGCCAGGCCCCGTACCAACATTTTTGATCTGTATCTAATTCACATTTCACTGTGATTTCTGTTGCTGTTGTTTTTTTTTTTTTTTATCTTGCTTTAAAGTCTTTAATCTTCCATTCCTCTGTGTGACTTTATGCAGCCACTTGCATGCATAAGCACTCTACCCAGCAGATGTTGGTGCTACCAATAATGAAAAGAATCAGTCTACCAACTAAATTATAATTTACCACCTCTCTCTAGCCAGCATCTGCTGAGCAATAAATATAAATTGCTTAAATTTTCTAAGCATGTTAATGTAACTCACCATCTGTAGTAGCAAGCCTATATACCTTCTTGACGTTTATATGGCAGGAGACTGTGAATAAGCAGATGCAAGACTTGCACTCTGCAAATAAAACACTCACACATGAGTATATATAGTATGAATATGACATGGAAATAATAAGCCTTTCTTGCTATGTTCTTTTAAACTTAGAAACAATATCATCATTATATTCATTGGTCAGAACTACAGACGTAGTCTACATGTTATCCTATGTGTTTGAATCAGAAGTTGGTGCAGCAGTCTGAGCAGTAGTAGAGTGGAGAGCAGCGTAGCACAACACAGCTCTCAGAGTGTGTAATGAAGATAAATTAAGATGTTATGTTGGTGGACAATGCTGTGTTTGCTCAAAAGCTGAGGATTGGCTTCTCCTTAGTCTTTTCTTGGGAAATTAGGATTCAGTCAGCTGCAACATCACACACCACCTTTCAAGCCACATATGTCAGATACTTGCGTTGGAAGACGTGTGAAGGTTTTCATTCCCACATTGACAGAGATGAGTGAAGGAAGATTATGTAAAGAACAGGAGGTCCTGCCAAGTGATATGACTGCTCCTGCAATGCTGTTGAGTCCTGTGAGACACAGTCAGAGTGACTGCAGGCGATTTACCTGCATCTTGATTATAAAGGAGAGCAATATCAACCCCATACAGCACCAATCAGGATTCTGCTCAAAAATTGTCCACCTTTCAGCTTCTCAAGTTTAGGATTTGTCTGGTGCATGGATTTATTTCTGATAGTTTGTTCATTCTGCCAGCTGCTTACAGATTTTACCCACCATCACTGAATAAAGTTTGGTTTAAAAGCAAAGAAAGTCCTGCATCCTGCCAGGCAACTCATGTCACCAGTTGCCATTTGTTGTCAGGCCCTAATTTCTAATCCTTTTGTTGCTGCAACGCACCACCTCTCTAATTATATGTGACTGCTGTCTTCTTACTACCAACATGTTGTCATTTTCTGTGTAGGGAGTGACAGTTTTATTCAGCATCAGGGGAAGACATACAACAGTGAAATTTGAGGCTTTCGTATTTTCTATCCTCCTTAGCTGTAATTATGTTTCATATGAAAATTATATGTTTGCAGTTGGTTAAAAGTGTGAGTGTTCATTAATATTCAAGAGAAGAAAGACAAAGACATAGAAGAACATATAGGGACTAAATTTATAAAATTAGCATGGAAGCCGTATGAAGGATGCCCTGTCATTATTGTCCATTTTCCACACACTGGAGGCCAGAATGAGTGGCGGTGACATATCTATAGGTCATTCTGAGTTGGTCCCTCAAAACAGCTGCGTAACTTTCAAGTTCATTATATAATGCACTTGGGCATTAGTGTCAGTAAACTACAAATAAAACCAAAGCTCATCTGTTCTCACAGAAGTTTGCATCCAAAAACAGCTGCTGTATTGGACTTTGAATTGTGCAGTACGCACTGGGCTGCCATCTTGTTAACGTCGCCCGGTTAACAAATTCATGTGATTAGCAGTGCTTGAACATGTGGCTTTAGTGGGCATGTTTCCGGTTTATCTTTAGTTTAATTACGCCTTCTGTATCTTATTTGCATCTTGGATAGAAGGACCAACAAAGAGGGATCAGCTACAGGAAAGAAATCTATCCACTGAATCTGATTACTGAATGTGCAAAGGAGTTTTTTTCCCCTTATTATTAATAATTCACATCAATGTACAGCTTCTAAAGATAGCATCATAGCTTAAAATATAGCCCTTCAGAAACAACATAATGGAGGCTGATTACTAGTATTCTGACTGTGCATGATTGTTGCTCTTTGGTATTTAGTTGCCATATTTGCATTTAAGAATGGAGCTTCTGCACAAAAATGGAGGCCACTGCGGTAGAGATAATAGTCAAGTATATATTCACTGTGTTGAAACGAAAACACTGAGCGGTTTACTGCCCAGTAGTTTTACATTACAAGACAAATTTAATACTCTATATCCCTTGGATCCGAAACATTATTCAGTGCTGGGTGGTGCTGCCTAAAATATTGAGCTTAAAGGAACAGACAGAAGAAATAATCTGCCTGTCCTCTGAAATATACTTCATAGAGTGTACCATAAGCAAAGTTCTCCGGAGCTAACAAACAGAGCTGTAAATGGATCTTTCAAATACTGCTCTTCAAAAGATGGCAGTGAAGTGCTGATAAGAGCTACAAGCATTGGAATCGATTAATTGTGCAATAGGAAGAGCACTCAGTCATGGGCACTGTTTAATTAATGATGGGGGATAGAGATAGGCTGTTAGCTCCATATTGTCAGTCAAACACACACGGCAGAAGGGGGCAATATGAGCCATGCAACTGATACGTGCAACAGAAGGAACTAATCTATACTCTCCAGTCTTGTGGCATTAAGTTCAGTTAAGAGGGCAGTGGTGCTGCTGCCTGACACGCCGACACCTTGTAATTCCCCCTGAATGTAGAAGACGAGTTTTAATTAATCAACACAAGAAACAAAGCACATGTAAAGACAGCGAAGTTTCATTTTAGCTTTAAATTTGTAGTTTTAGTGCAGAAACAAAAAAGATCAATGATACAGGATGTAATGTGTGCTTTTTTATTTTATTCAGTCTGTTTTTTATTGACAGAAAACTTGTCAGACTAAATTACATTTACATTACAGACAAGTAACCTACACGTGTTCTTTTATTTACTTTGCTTTGTCTTTTCATTTTCACCTTTTTATCTCTAACATTACTCATTGTTCTTCTGCCATGGAGTCCTCTGAGAGAGCTGCTCGAAGATAAACAAATAATATGATATATCAGCTAAAAATGGAAAAACAAAGGGAAAAAAATGAAGAAATCATCTCCAGCTTCAAAACAAAACCCTTTCCATCAAAGCACCTTCTCCATCTCTATTTTGAAGCTCAAGGAGAGAGTAACATGGCATATTGATTTGTAAAGGCTATATGGATCTACAGCCATTTGTGACTATCAATAGGCACTTATCCTGTCAAAGTAAACTGACGAGGCAGTAAACCCAGCTTTCACGCTCAGACTAATAAACATAGGTTTGTGGTGAACTGGAATTGAACAGAAAACTGGAGAAATGTCTGTCACATGAAGTTCAAGACCAGGACCAGTTTGACAAGAGTATTTCCAATAATAGATATCAAAAAAGAAAAGGAAGGAAAGAAAGAAAGAAAAGTTCAGTGTCCTCCAGTGGTCACAGCGCAAAATTACACCTAAGTAAGTTTTATTTATCTAGCAGTTGGTCAACATTTGAATGTTGGAGTGTACCCACTCCATTCACATTATTTATTAGTTGCCCAGGTGTCATGAATGTATTAAACTAATTGTTATTAATCATCAATATCATACTATAACTTATAGAGAAAACTTCAAAATAAACAGCTTGAAACAATGGAATAAATGAAGAGGAAGATCTTGACATGTACAACATCTCATGCTTCATACATCAACAAAAATGTGTACTAGTCATGATGTTGTGATTGTATGCTACACAGCTTCGACTGATACAAACTACAACTGATTTAAGTAAAGCTAGCCCACAGATAATGCTCTGTGCTAATGATGCATGAGAATCACTCCTGCACCCACAAGTCAGAGTAGCCTGATTATCAAAAACACAAAAGATGCCTATCTGAAACAGTGAATAGTGGTATGGTGAGTCAAACCACTACTCAGAACAAATCTAAGCCATCTGGCCTGAAATGAATGTAAGTCAGCACAGTATCTCCTTCCTGTCAATTTGAGACAAAGCAGAGACAGATCCTCGAAAAATACAGACTCAGTGACCACAGTCTAACCACAGAGACAGGATGTCACCAGAAGCCCTGGTTACCATCAGAGGACGCAGTCAGCCAATGCATGACAGGTGGGGCAGAGACGGAGAGGTACTTCTCTTACAAAGGTGACAAAATATCACAGTGGGATTCATACCTAAGAAATTTGATTTGTTAATCCTAAACTTCACAGGGCTAGATGACAATGAAAAGCTATAGAGTCTATAGGAGCAGGGCATGCAGCATACTAAACTGCACTATATGTCACTGGATGTCTGAAGCTGAGCCACGTAATTAAAACATCACTTAACTGACAAATGATTATCTTGACATAACCGATTATGGAAGGCGCGCGCACGCACGCACGCAACACACACATACACACACACACAGTATTTACTTAGATTATTCTATTAATTTGTTTCTTTTGCTTAATGAGTTATATTTTTTCTCATCCCATCATTGAATTGTCGTATCCTTGAGCAATATTGCACTCCTGACATTGATTATAATTAATTATAATGAATGTAAATTAAATTCAGTAAACACGCGGACGAGACAGACACGGTAGAACAGCTGTAGTTCCGTTTATCTCCTTACGACGTAGTTACACACTGTGACCACCGGGGGGCACTAAACACCGTTAACTCATGCTTTTATACACCTGTTGCTCTGCGACAACAGGGAGGTCTGAAGTTCATTGAGTCGTATCGCTGAAGACGATATACACATTATATCCCATTTTACCTTTTTTGTGCAGTGTTAACCTTGTTGAAACGAGCTGCGAAAACCCTGTCCAACACAGGACCGAAGAGTTTAGCGGTAGCTAGCTAAACCTTCGGTAAACATGCTAAATCAATGTTAGCTTAACGGGCACTGACCTGACAGGAAGTGTGAACAAACAACTAGCTAAATTAGCTCAGTTTAACTCAGTAATTTTGTAATAATGAAACCCTGCCATAACATAGTTACACACCTGCCCACGATGCCCTTCCACTGTATTTTTGTAATGTATTTTAAGATGTGTATCTCTTTCCAAGCCTGTGTGAGAAGTGGCTTCATTGCCAAAATAGCTGAAGTCACTGTCTCTGTTAATGTCTACACTTTTTAAAATGATAATAATAATGGCAGGAACATATTCATTCTACTTTTATACGAAACACTCATTATTTCCACTCTTTATACTAAACCAACTTTACCATCCTACCATCGTCACCAATTTTCGGCAAAGGAGCAAAGCAACAGATAAACCAGAGCACAATAACCATCCAGCAGTGTCAAGAACTGATGTGATGCCACTCCTCATAACTAACTGAGGCCCACCTTTTTTTTCCTCAGCACCAGTGAGATGGGATGCTGCGCTGCAGAGAGAGCCTCAAGCCGGCTGCAGCGGTGGAGGCTGACTGACTGAGAGGAGACCAAAACCAAACCTCCGTCCACCACGACGCACAGCACCGGCGTAAAGCTCCCTGAAGTGGAAGGAAAGGTTTGGCGCTCGAGGGTGAAAGAGCTGAGAGAGAGAAACAAATCTCAGCATTTATAGATATTTTTTTTTCACTTGAGGATGTAGTGTTTACACTGGCTAACCACACAGAGAGCGGCAGAGACGAGGATCCGGACTTCACTGGATATTGTGTGCAGCGCTGCCATTCCGCCGCCTGGGTCGGGAGGGAGAGACGCTATACGGCGGTCGCCACAGCCGGAATCACCTGAGAGAGGAAAGAAAAAGTGAGAGGAGCGGCGACTTTTTTGGTTTTTCCGTGAGTACACTCTTTTTCTCTCGTTTTCCCCTTTTGTTTTTCTTCGGCTTATAATACAGCGACAGCGGCGTGAGTGGTCGCAGGTTGTGGAGAGAGAGAGGGAGAGAGAGAGAGAGAGACAAGTTGTGATGTCCACGCTGCTGATAGAAAAATCTTGATAAAATCATCTCAGAGGAGCAGAGTAGTTTCAGAGGCTGTCATGTAACTAGATGTCAGTGTGTGGTTTGATTGACAGCCACCTGGTCTTCAATCTGGGTTATCTCTCCCCATGTTCCTTTGACAACTTCTGGCTTTTCCTTTGGAGTCAGAATTAAAGCATGTGGACGATGCAGCTGTTGACTTTGTCAAGATGCCAAAACATACCACAAAGTCCAAAAGTAAATCACTTGTGCTGCTTATTATGCCTGGACTAAGTTGGGACAATATGTCCAGATTTAAGCACAATTTAGAGGTGTCCCACAAGGAGCCCTCAACACTGCTGACAAGAGGGACTTTGAAATGTTTTCACACTGGGGTGGCTTTGAGGTCTAGCTGCTTTTGATCGGAGCTCAAAGGAATCCATGAAAATATTTTGTGCAAATAAGGAGCTCGCCTTTCAGGGCACATGCAGGTCCTTTGTGTTTTTGGGAGTGCATCTTTAGGTTAGCAGAGCAGGAGGCATCTAACACACCACTTACTGCACAAGTAGACCCACAGGAATTATCTAATCAGAGATATGCAAATTTCCCAAACTCTAATTTTGTGGCTTCGCTGCGGTTGAATGTTTAGTATAATGCTGTCATCTGACTGTGCTGGTGACAGTTGGGTTTTTTGCATTGTGGCTTGGGGGCTCACAGACTCGTGTTTGATGTTATTGATCTGGCTTTTTCAGGGCTGGGTTTGGAGGATGCACAGAGAGCACAGGGTATTATTAAGCCATTACTCAATTAGGAACATTATTTTGTAATGTTTTTTTTTTTTTTCCCCCTGAAGTTTGTCTGGCTTTCTGTGTGATGACAGCAATTAGCGAAGTGAAGTGGTGGCAGAAAAAAATCTGCCAGAGGAGAGTCCAACCTTTAAATGTGTGTCTGCTGTCAGTGAATCCCTCTGCTGCTGTGGTTTTTCTTCATTTATAATGCAGGTCCATTCGGAGACACCAAGAAACGGCATCATACTATTTTAAGACAGGTTTCTAATTTAAAGTCACTAAGTATGTCACTTTAATATTCAAGACTCTCGAAGATTTAAACCATGAACCTTTCTCCTCTCCTCCTCTCCTTTCTCTCTAAAAATACAGAAACTAGTTTGTGGTCTGCGTGCTTCAGTCACACATAAATTATGTTAAAATATACTATATATACAATACACATGCTTTGGAATTTTCCCAAAATCGTGGTGGCAGTTTTGTGTGTAAAAATGGATGTTCTTTTTAGTCATCTCATAAATTTTAAGACTCATTTTCTTTTTTTTTTGTCCACCTCATAAATTGTGAGACTCAGACTCTCATTGTGATGCGTGCAGCAGGTCCAGGGCTCCAAGTTGAATTACTGTGTCTGTGTCTGTGTGTGTCTGTGTGTGTGTGTTGGTGTGTTTGTATATGTGAGTGAAAGTGGGGTATGCACGGAGCAAAGTAGCCTACTCAGTCTTTTTTCGCTTCGAGCACAATTTCATTCACATTCTTTGAAGGACTGTGAGTTGAGCACATCTATCTTCAACTGTCATGTCACATGTACTGTACTCCAGTTGTACTATATCGCTTGCAACATGGATGTAATCGATATTCAATTTTGCGACGATGTAAAATTCTACCCGATTCAGCAAATTCTTCTGGCTTTTTGATTTCTCACACAAACTGCTCTCTGGACTTTTTTCCTCAGTTCGGTTCAAGTAATTTCACAGAACAGGCGGGGCAGTGTTCAGCTTCAATTAATGAATTGGAGCTTGTTTGACTCAAGGATGCTTTGCATATGAACCATTGAAAGAACACTAAATGTGGATTGAAATTTACAGTGTCACTTGATCTTTGAATCTTACCTGCACAACTGTAAATCTGAGAGAAAATCATTTAACATATATTATGGTCTAATGCTACCTTGGTTTCCTGTTAATATAATACATCGTCTACTAAGACTTAATGATGGAAGCCTAACACGAAGGCATGCTCGTGATTTCAAATGGGCTATAATTTGCCATAATGTTAATCTAGATATATATTTCATGAGACTTAATATGCTTAAATGATTGTCGTACCAGCCCACTCCACTGCTTAGTTTAATTTCCTGAGATAATCTGAAAATGGTTCCTCTTGCCAAGAGATGTATAGTTAAAGTCATCAGACACAGTCCCAATCAAAAAGAGCTTCGCCTGCATATCAGAGGACTAGATGGAGGGAATGAACAGCTGTGGCTGTTTCACTTGGCACAAATTAGAGGTTACCCATGTCCTTATCGGATGTAAATCAGTTATTTGCTTTGCAATACATGCATTAAATGTTTGTGAATCCACTTGGGGGCAGGTGTGAGATGAAATGCAAATTAGTAGATTAGCTAACCTTGATGGAAATGGAATATGTCTTGAAGTTACAGCTGTCCCATCCTCTTAGAAATGATTATTGACATGGGCCAACAGATATAGTTTAGGGTACAGCTAATTGAAAATGACAACAGCCCTTGGGACACTGAGGGGAAAAAAAAAAAGTGTACCAGCGGTGACAAGAGAGAAGCCGGGGATAGAACCAAAACAGTGGCACCCAAGGGAATCCTATATTCACTGACAAATCTGTGGCTAATAAAGTGCAAATGGAAGAAATGTCTTGCGGATCAGTTTGTGCTCTGCATGTCTATGAAGAGCGTTGACGTTTCTTTACATGATGCGAGCAAAGATATTCAAAGACGGTCATATGGTGTCACACTGTGCGGGCGTCAGAACTGCGTAGGTATTCCTATACCGTGAGAAAGGTGAAGGAAGTGTGCAGAGAAATTGCAGGGCATCCTGAAAATCTGTAAACATGTTTTTCAGTGTCCAGAGAGTGTGAGGGTGTAATTCTGCTCCCAAAACACAACAGTGACTAAGAATGTAAGTGCAGCGTATCTTTCCCGGCTAAGATTTGAGATGACATGCATTTGTTAGATTAAAGAAATTCTTTTTAAGAAATGTTGGTAATCTTGACAGTGGCAGTGCCTTCCTTGACTGCATTTCAATCTAGCACTTTGTTTGTGAGGGAAGCCCACTGGTCTTGCAGAGCCTGGAAGACAAACGTCCCTCAGGACCCATCTGACAACTTAATTTATATAATTGCTTCAAAGCATCTGTGTAAGAAAGACTGACTTTCAGCACCCTCCCCCACCTGTCATGGTTATGAATGACTCGGATTTGATGTCCAATGAGTCAAACAGACAATCTTAACTCACTCTGATGTTGTCATAGTAATGTATGTGTCAACTACAAAATAAGTACTGTTAATTTGATTACAGTTTTGCAACCCTCTCATGGAGAGTATGTGTCAACCTTATCGTCATCCTCGTGCTGTAATCAGGCCCTTTTGATGCATCTAGCTGATTGTACAGTTAATCCTTCTATCAAGAGATATGTGCACATAGAATAAGCAGTCAACGCCATTAACAAGAGTGACATGACAGCAGCAACGCGAGGCCTTGCTTTATGTTTGGAAGCTGCCGTTCCTTTGGTAGTTAGCAGCTGATCTTAATGGTTGAAATAACTTGTTTTGGTTAACGAATGCATCCCAGAGCCTCAGGTTAGTTAATTATGCAGCCCCTGTATCTGTTTGTCTTTGTGCTGTCCTCATTGTGTTAACTTTGAGCAAGTCATCTGCAGATACCCGCAGGCTCCCTTTGTGCCTCTGCTTAAATGGGCGTTTGTGAAAATGTTAAAGGTTATTAATTGTATGGAACAAGGCAGTATGCATTTAAATGGTTGCAGGAAATGAGAATATTATTAGTAAAGAGACAAGAGACAGCACGTTTCAGACAGAGATCACAGCGAAATTACTTACAGGACATTTTAGACCCACATTACTGAAATAGTAGCTCCTTTTATTAAAGCAACAAAGCAAACTTTTTTGCCGTGTAACATTAAAAGCTACACCCGGCACACCTTAGACAAAAGAGTCTACTTTTGTCACATTACTCACGTGTTGAAATAGGTGGTAGGAAGTTTGATTTGTCTTTAGAAATAGTGTGTCAGTGAAGTGAACATCAAGTATTTGTGGAGATGGTATGGAGGAAGTAGTGGTGATGGTAGGGAATAGCCTGAGGATGGAGTGTTTTTCAGTAGGCAGCCCCTGATTTTATGTGACAGTAAAGGGCCTTATCTACCAGGGCCATGATGAAGCACAACACTCTTTGATTTTTTATCTTCCAAACGTCTAACAATCTCATGCTCTAGACAGATTAGTGAGATGAAGGTGTAAAAACAGGCTATGAGGTTTCAGGGAGAGTCAAATACAGCCAAATACAGGGTCTAGGGCTATATCTGCATCATGCTGATAGTACAAAATGAAAGATTAGCTCAAATTATTCATGTACTTTTGACCTTCAGGTTCAAAAAGTCCAAAAATATTATTCATCTTCTAGCATGAGTTGATTATTTTTGCATTGGTAAACAATACTGTGAGTTGCAGACAATAGGATCAGAAGGGGACAGGGAGGCTTTGTGCATGCATTTTATTTGAGACAGCAGTGTCACTCTGTTTTTTTTTACCCTAATCTCTGACCAGTAGATCTATTCAGAAATCAGTTTATTTTCCTTTTTTTCAGGCCAGCGGCATAAAAGAGCATCTCACTCGCAGCCTCTTTTGTACTCTACACTTATTTCTGTTTCTCATTACCTCAGACAGAGCATTGATCCCTCTAAAGAATTAGTTAGGGGCAATTTTTTACCCTGCTTAAAATTCATTGGAGCCCAAACCTTTCTTTACAAGTCTTTCTCTCTGCTGTGTGCTATCTTAATAAGTCAACATAGAGAGCAACTCTGCGCAAGCATCAGTGGTGTCGAGAGAAATCAAAGACACCCCAAGAGATCAATGAATTTTCATGTAACATTTGTTTTTATACCTAATTATGTAGAATTTCCTTGTTACATTTTGCTCTTTAACCCTAATGAAAATGTCTTGGCCCTGTTGGTTAACAGCCCTTTTTGCGAGTGAAATTACCTCTCGCATCTGATAAGAATAAATCCTGAAAACAAACAAGGCACTGTCTGACCAAATTGTTTTTGGATGTTAAATCTGGTGTCGTTGCATCATTAATACTTTTTCAGTGGAATCTTCATCTTCACCTGTCATAACCCTTACTTTCTGTCTTACGTGTTACATCCAACCAACCACGTGGAGGCACCCTGAATAACATTTTGTCGTTCTCACCTGACAGAATACCGTGCATAAATGAAGTATTTCAAAGCCTCTTCATTTATACACCATGCATGCCTGTTGGAGTGAAAACACAATGTTAATTTCTCAGAATTAAAAAAAAAGTTGAATTCATGAAAGTAACCCCTTAGGTCAAACTGCTTTTTTTTTTTCCCAGACCCTCTCAGTGTCCACTTACTCACGGTGAAGCCATGCAGCGCTGTCACTTGCAACCCAGTGGGCATTTTTGGACATAAGGCAGCAGTGCTGTACATTAACAGAGAAGGAGTGTTTTAGAGTCACCTTTCTTACAGTACAAAGTCATGCATCCTGCAGGCTCGTGATGACTTGCTGCGTTCCACTCTCATGCCTCCTTTCTCTCGAGAGATGAAATGTGTATGGAGGTTTCTGTCAGAACACAACTAACAGGGCTGCTACGCTTAGCTGTAGCTCCCTGTTCATCCCCTTGTGACAAACACTCCACTTATTCTACCCAAGCGAGGTAGACGTAATATCATTCCCTGTATGGTCCTATAATGCTCTGACAACAGTCTTATTTGGATGAATAGTGATTGATCTGTAGTGATTTCATGTTTCCTCCCATTAATTTTCGGATGTAAATGTTGATCTGATACATTAACTAGACACAAAGTCAAACATCAGCTTGAATGTGAATTTGTAATATTAAGCAGAAAACTGTACATGAGTATACATTGTGTATGCCTTTATAAATGTGGGACTAACCAGTAAAATGTCTTTGGATATAAGGATGATAAGAAGCTTCATTAGGCTTTGGGATAAAACAGAAACACTCATGCATTTTAAAGGAAACAGAGGAGAGAAAACTGCACTGTGTAGCTTTTAAAGCAACTATTGTGTGGTGAATGCTGATGTTTGGTTTTACACAATTTCTTGATGTCAGCTGTCAGCTTGCTGTGGGTAGCATTATGCATGCAGTGATTTAGCAAGTGGTCCTGAAAAAGAATGAAGGATGTTAAAATATTACAAATGAGATAAAGACATTGGTATGAGCAGTGTTGGTGTTGTTATGCCTCTGTGCCGCTGACAGCTGTGACAGGCGGCATTATGTTTTCAGGTCAGCCATCCATCCGTCCCAATCTTGTGATCACGATATATTAGTGAAGCCTCAAGGGAATTTCTTCAAATTTAGTGAAAACATTCCCTGACCCCGAAAGGTGAACTGATTAAAGTTTGCCAGACAAATGTCAAAGGTCACTGTGACCACTCAAAACTTATTATGGATCATAACCTGAATAGAAATAACATGCTAATTAACTGCTACTGGGCTAGATGGCGGAGGCGTACAACTACGAGGTGGTAATTTTACTTCTGATTTAAATTCTTCTCTAATATTTATCTACGGTAATAATGTCAGTGTGTAGTGATTAATTCACACGGTTGATATTTTAACTCACATTTCAAAATTCAACCTTCTTGGAATGTCTCTTAAAACGATAAGCTCTTAATATAATGATAAGATAAGCAACCTGCGAGCAACGGGTGAGAGGCTCCTGAGTTGTGTCATTTTCATGCCGTCCACTAGATCATTACATGTAAATATTAACCAAGTGGCAGAATAATGGGAGATGTGACAGCAAGAGAAGGAACTATGTTTGCAGATATATTGATTGAAATACTACAATGCAGCCTTAAATGATCAAAACAGCAGAAGGCGTTTGGCACATGTTTGAAAAGGCTGAAAACATTCACTTATATAGCTGTTGAGTGCTTAAGCTGAATTCTCCTCTGAGGCTTTAATAAGCAGCTACCTCAAACATCTGCTTCAAACACAGTATGGTGGTGGATCAGACACGTGTACCTACTCTAGCTAGTTAGTTTAATTAGTTGTCCTGCAAAGGAAGAACACAGCGTGGTCCCCAGTTTTTGTGCATCTACTCTCTTTTGTCAGTGTGGTTTCTCTGTTTTCCTTTTTTAAGACTTCATTCACTGAAAGTGAAGAAATTTACAGTGTAGGAATAGGTATAGGAATTACTTTATTAATCCCCAAAGGGAAATTCATTTGTCTGTCAGCTCATCAACCATTTGAAGAAGAATGAAGAAGCCTGATGGCTGAAGGTACAAAGGATCTTCTATGTTTCTCCATCCTGCAGTGAAGAGAGAGGAACCGTTCAGTTTTCTACAGTGGGCTGAAGTAAAGATGCACCATTAGCCTTTATATACAGTTATTGGTCTTTTCTAGTTGTGTTGATGAGTTAAAGTTCATTAACTACAAGTGCTAAGTGTCTTTCCTTCAATAATTCAATCACACAAAGTATATTCTTTTCGTACAAACAGAAGTTTTAATGTGGGGTTTAAACATACATTAAGTCAAATCCATAGGAGCGTTTGTGATTCTTGAATTCTTGAATCTGTTGATGTGTTATCAGCCTCATGTTTTGCTCCAGTGCAGTTTGAATGAGTAAAAACCCATTTTTGAATCTTTGAGTTTAGGATTGAAATTTCAATTTGCATTGCTCACATTTTTATTGCAGTATCATGATCAAATTTACCACCACTATTATCTGTAATTTGTTCGTCGTAACTAATGATCATCGATTCAAGAAATGATGTGAAGTTGAAATCCTAGATTTGGCTGCTAACAAGTCACCGTGTTCTCCATTAAAGAAATGAAGGCACTTGATCACCTAGGGAACCAGACAGTGGTGATCACATTCAAATACAATGAAAATTAATTAGATCTATATATCATTGCCACAAATGTGCCATGGGAGTGTACAGCAGTGCACTGGGAATGAGCATGTGACACAGAGGACCATAGCTACAGCTCTGGAGGTTGTTTGTGTGCTGCATTTCAGAAGTGACTCTTAAGAGTTGACCACACGGTAAAAATACTATTATGTTTTTATGAAAGTAATTTAAGAGAATGAGGAGCGACTGCAGGCTTTTCCCAAAAGCACCTTTACTACCAGCTTTAATTCTATAGTCATAGCCATACTATAGTTACCATAGCAACTTGTGCCCCTTGATTTGAGCAGGGAAAATCAGGTCGCATTATTGCTATGTTAGATGCGACCTTTACTTCACCACAGATCTAATAGTTGGTTTCCTCTTTCCACCACTCACTCAGTCTGCATCTCTGCATTTTACTTTAATTGTCTGCATTCACACAGACACCAACATAAATCAAATGATGAATTTTTACAAGGATTAAAATCATCTTGGCAAACTTACAGGGATTTTACCATCAAATTGGGACTTTTTAAAAAGAGCCTGCATAGCCAATCTGTTCCTTTCATTTTTCTTTTTGCCTTTAGTACGTCGTAAGGTGATGTCACACTTAAACCACTGTAATTTCATTATCTAACGGATGTTGTAAAGAACTGATAAGCGGGAGTGTGTAACATCAGTATACTCTAATAATACAGTGGCAAACATTCAGGCATAATGTAAGATTTTGTAACAAACAGGAAAGAAGAAGCCTGAGAGAAGAAACCTGTAATTTCCAGCTGATAAAGTTTGAAATTTATGAGCCATAAGCAAAAAGCTTACAGCTCTGCCATGAGATAAGTTCTGATTTTTTTTTTGTTATTCTAACTTACTTTTACCAGAAAAACAACCTCAGGCACTGGTAACACCGATTTTTTTTTTCAGTTTAATTTTTTGAAAATGTGTGTTTTGCATCTCAGCCAGCTGATCGTTTATCTATTGTTCTGTGTATCTGTCCAGATACAACCATTAAAAGCTGCAACATTGAACAGGATTTGTGCCTCAACATCATACAGCATCATTGGTGCCATGGATTCAGATTAATTCAAGGAGTCACTCATTCTCTGTTGTTAGCTGAGTAACATCATGTACAAGTGGGTGTTTTAACTGTGCTGACCTGACTCGTAGAAATCCAACAATGAGCCTTGAGATGGTCCCCTCATGTGCCAGATCACATACTCATTAAATCTCAATTTTCAGCAGAGCTCATTAAAACAATAATTGTGTGACACACAGAAGCTGTGTTCTGCAGTTTTATGTGAACGGAGGAAATTTCAAGTTCAAAGTATCAGGTCCTCAAAGTTTGTGTTTGACTGTGTGTGTGTGTGTGTGTGTGTGTGTGTCTGTTTCTCTGCAGTAGTCCAGGCTGGTGAACATGATGATTCTCTAAAACTATGTACAGTCCACAGATGTAAAGCAGATCGAAATAGTATGTATGTAAATGTGATCTATATAGTGCTTCACGTACTATACATCCATGATCTTTTGGATCCCAACACCGGATTTTTTTCACAGTATGGACAAAAGAAGCTCTTTGTCCAAAAATATCACAGAGATATTTCTGGGTTATTGTGGCTGTAGCGGCAGGAGAAGTTTTTACAATTCAGAATTATTCATATACTGCTTCTACAAGGATTGAAATTGTGTGAGACCTTAAAGTAACTAGCTGCAAAATTGCAAGCAAAATTGACGCATTTACAGGTATCACACTGTAAATGTCATTAATAGTGAAAGAAAATATTTTCATAACAAGAACTAAGGGCCTGCAAAGTGTAATTCATATCATGCGACGTTGCATAATCTATAAATAAGGCTTAACATTTCGTTGAGCATGGGCAGATGTAGCTCCATGAGCCATTTTAGATCCACTAACTTTACCACATTGTGTGACCTGCCTGCCCTTCTCCTCTGATAGGACACCCAGAATAAAGCAGAGCCTTTATAGGAGGTCCATAGATTCTCTGTAGCAGCTTTGTGGAGGATTAGGACCTCACCACACTGACATGATAGTTAGCCAGCAGGTCCCTGGACCATCAGAGGTTATATGTGGCTCACCATTGCTCATTTCTTTGCGTTGCATCTGTTACAGGACACAATATTTCCAACTGGCATACTTAAATGAATAAATGATCACAGGCATTAATAATTGAACTTGAAATTTAATATGACATGGCTTTGTTCAAGACATTTTTCTTCCTCTGTGTGAGCTGTTTCACTCCAGACAAGTTTGCTTCCTTTTGTCGATACATAACACTCAAAACAGCTGAGCTGTCTCATTTAAATATTCAGTACTCTCAGTTTCTTTCTTTTTTTTCTTTTCTTTACTTTTCTTAGAAGGGTCAGCTGTCTCATTACCTCACCTCAACTAGATGGATGCTCCTAAAATCTTGGGTGTGATGGTGTATCTGAAATATTAGCAAGAGTTTGTGTTATGTGAGTGCCTCTCTTCTTTTGCAGCAGAAGAATTTTTCCATGAAATGCCCACACCGAGTGAGATGCCGGCACACAGTTATGCATTCATGTAGAGTGGAGAGAATTTAGCTTTTACTGCGAAGCATGTGCAGGAAATGTTAATGTTGTAGCTTCTATTAAGATCATACTAGAGGGTCGGCCATTAATTCCAGCCCTCACACCTGCTTTCTTACAAGTGTTAGTTTTTTCCCCGCTGCTGTTATCTAGTTGCACTTCGCCCACACAGTGTGTTCTGTGTGTTTTTTATTTTCATATTTTTCAAAGGGGCCCCAAAAAAAAAAAAATACTGTTTGGCTGACAAACCTAGATTTAGACAAGGGTTGGTATTACACCGTGTATTAAATGGTGAAATGTAGGTGCTAGTTTTAGTTTCATGGCACAGAGGACAGTGGAAAAACACCAAAAAATAGAGTGAGTAACAAACTGTATATCTTGGGGAACTTGTGAGTGCCTGTGGACAGATGTCTATACTGTTTGTTTTGCTGCATGTGTTGAATTTTTGATATGATATGGATGTGTATGACCTTTTGGGTGAGCTGTTAAAAATGTTGGGGAATGGCATGCTCTTTAGAGCCCATGCTCATTGCATTTATTTATTACATCTAGTGTGACACCACTTGCAGTTGTGACTGTGGGCATTAGTGTTGCCAGTTTAATTATTAGAAATGGGATCGACATTGTCCAAGAACATAGAATATTTTTCTGTTTCCATGTTTTAAAGTTTGCCAAAGAAAGGATGTCTCAACACAATCTGCAGTAAGCCAACCTGAAATCTCTTTAGCTTACAACAGAGTATTATTAGAATATGGTGCTATTAGAGTTAAAGCACAAAGACAAACAGAAGATGAGCCCTCTGTTTATCCCACTGAAACTAGTGTCACACGTTCAACGATCCCTTGGGAAATATGCACCACTCAGAGAAGTAGGAGACTGCGCTCCTAAATGACAAACAATAGAAGAGTGAGTAGTGTTTCCTCCCAAGGGAACATCTTTGACTTAGCTCAAGTGTATCAGCATGCACAGACAGAGTATAGATTTTAGGAAAGTAGAAAGTAAATGGAAGGCCTGAACATGCATCTTTCAATTATTAGATTATGAACCCTCTTGCTATCAAAGGTAATGAGAGATCTTTAAGAAGAAACCTGAACGTTCTGATCAAGTTGTCAGCACATTTTTGACTGGGCTCTTTGCTTAATAGTAGAATGACAGAGTTTGTTTGAATACAGTGATTGACAAGGTTGAAATGATGCTCATGTAGACAATAAACTGAAGGTTTGGTTTTAGAAAGTAAAGAAAAAATTAAATGAATAGAATTAATGACCAGTTTATAACAGGAAGTAATCTAGTTGATAAAAATGAAGAATGACAAAAACATCCAAGCATACATATGAACAAGTTATCAAAGAACAAGAGAGTAATATTACTAAAAATCTGTAAAATTCCTAAAATTTCATCTTACTCAAACTAAGATGTATCCCAACAGATCATCAGCTGCTCTTTTTGATCCACTGAGCCATATCATAGCTGGCTTCTAATTAGGCCTGGATTTGGATAATCGGGTTGTTAGTGGAGCTTAACACACCATTGTGTAGTGAAGCCGTTTTAGTGCACTCATCACTCTACACGTACAGTATGGTTTTTCAGTGTCACAGACAGGAATCTGGCAAAATGATCTTCACCCTACAAAAAATGACATGTCAGAAGAAATAAGGCCACTTGAGATGGACTCGGTGCTTATCGCTTGCTCACTGTTAGAGCTGCCTGTCTAATCCTTTTACCAGTTCAGCATCTCTGATACTTTTTCCTGTTGGTTCACCCTGCTCACAAGTGTTGGTTTTTCTTCACCTTCTCGATGAAAAGTTGAATACTGGATCACAAAAACACTGATTTAATAAATGACCGGTTAGACTTATATGTATATGGCACAACACAACCTCCTTCTGAGCACTACCACTTCTACCTTGATAGGCAGGGCAGGCCTCAGCTTCCAGGTTTACAGCTACAGTTATTCTCTCATGTCCACCTTCTACCTCTGTTGAGCTTCTTTGAGAAAATGATTTCAGCAACAACATGATCTTGCCTCTGGGGCCACTTGTCTAGCATTTTGAAACCCTATTGTGGTTAATTATTTAGAAAGGTCCGATGTTTTCAGTTTGTTTAATGTCATGCAATGTCTGATTTCATGGAAAAACTGATCTAGACAATTATTTTTTTAAGTGTAGCTAATTAACTAAAACTGTGTAAGTTGGTCAAGGACAGAGTGAAAATTATGGCTGGTGTGTGGTGTACTCTGAACGTTTCCTGTTGACCAAGGATGGTTTGTAAGAGACAGCCAGTCAATATTACATTAAGATTCTTTGGCAGATGTGTTGGTGAACCGTTTGGTTTACAGTGCCTCATGTACAAAAGTTTTTTGTCAGGTGTTTTCTGTGAGTGTTGACCAGTTGAATTTTAAACCAGCAAAGATTTCAACTTCTTTCAAAGAGAAATTTCTAAAATAACAAAACAAGACTTGCCCTTGGGAATGTGGGAATGTTGTTATCTACCGCTGGCTTTTTCTTTTAGAGGAGATAACTGAGGAGAATGCACAGCATTGCTCTGGCACAGCAAAATCGAGTGGGTTGGGCACAGCATGGCACAGTTCCAAAGAAATTTTTCGTGTAAGACTTATTGATCCGACTCAGGAATTTCTGGAAATGTGCTTCGAACAGAAATAGAGACTAGATCCATTTATTTGCTTATTTAAATATCACATTTCAGATTGATGTATTAAAAAGCAAATTTGCTTGGAAGATGAAAGTGTCATTAGTGTGACTGCATTGAAATCAAAACTGTCCGACTTAATATTGCATTTTGAAATTAGCTTCATAGTTGTTACAGAGACGTGGCTTGCAATTACTTAGTGTTATCAGTTTCTCTAGAAAGTTAATACTGCTGCCTGCTTTGGGCCTTAATACCTTAGGTCACAGTGTTACTTCTATAGCTTCTACTACTAAAGCTATTATTGACCTTAAACCCAGACTTTCACTGTGGAGGCGCCTTAGACACCCAAACTGTTGCTGTCTTGTTTCCAGAGACTGCTTAAATAGCTCAGAAGGGCAATTTACATTTTCCAAGACCATGAATTTGACAAACTAGACCCAAATAGTTAGGCATAAACAAGACAAACATAGTCATCAGCTTACCTATACCTTTAATTTTGAAGACAACACTCAGATTTATGTACAACAGTGAAATAGCTAGATCCATCATTTTTATGCCACTTTCAACCTTTAACTGGCTTCTGATGGTGTGTGCTCCCTTGACAGCCATCTCTACCTCAGGTTAGTGTAATTCCCTAGGTGGCGCCTGCTGTGGATCTAACATTAAAAATGACTCAACTTGTTATTTCAAGAAAAAACATTGTTTTTAAGAGAGATGTGGATGTTAAACCCTGATACTGTGCATCATTAAGAATAGATCCTTTATTTATTTGTTTATTTTTCTGTTTTACTGATTGGTCAGTTACTTGTAATTTAATGATCTCAGAGGACTGGATGTCAGAGATAGCTGTGTGAATATAGTGGCATTATAACAAGACAGGTGACATTTAAAAGTGACATTTTAAAATTTGCCCAACTCACCAGAAGTGTAGCGTGATTGTACTGTTGTATACATGGACTCGGCTTTTTGCTTTGCATTATGATGATGTGTTACGATGCATCATCATCATCATCATATCATAATACACCATTAACTGTGCACAGTTTCAAATGTATTATTGAGAAGCTACTTTTGTATTTTTATTTTTGGTGATATGGATATGTCCATGTCTTCATAAATAGACAAAATAACAGTTTGCCCTTCCCATGATCCCTTACAACAGCTGTGGAGATGATAAACACTTTTGTGGCTCACTCCTCCCTCAGTCCAGGAAATGACTGTCATTTCACCAGCCTCAGTGTGCCTCCCTGCATTGATTCTTGAAACAGTGATGGTTTTTAACATAAGACAATGCAATTCTTAATGGTATAGTTTTATGGAACATGACTCATTTTTACTGTAATCACAATTCGAACAATCAATAATCATCGGTCTGCAATTTGCAGAGAATTTCAATGTTCTCAGAAAATGTCTTTAAGTAACTTAATAGGAAAGTGATGTGAAGGTAAAAAAAATGCTAACAGTCCCTCTTAACCCATTTTCCAACTCATCTCTGCTTGCCCCGAATTCCTCCACATTACTTTATGCATGTATGTCACTTCAAGCCATACCACCTTATTAGGCTTTGAAGTGTCAGTGTCTTCTCATACAGTGTCCTCTAAAGACACATATGCATTTCAGGCACATACTTCATACTTACTTCTTCATCACGACAGCCATCACAGGCTGCACATGCAATTTTACCACTGTGAAAGTGCTAGCTCCATTCAGGTGTGCTCTATTTCGTAGCGAAGACTATAATTGCCTGTGCTGCTCTTCCCTTTGGTAATTGTCTTTTGATTGAGGTCATCAGGACAATTAAAACCATTGAGGGGTGAAAAGAGGCAGCAAGAGACTTGAGACAGCCATGCTAGGTGGTAGAAAGGATGAACAAAACATACAGACGAGATAATTATGTGTTGGGAGACACGCCGAAGTCAGAGTAGGAAGCCAGAGATGCTAGAAGCACTTAATCTACACATCTACTCAGTTAATTAATATTTCAATAATCTATTGTTGATAACATGATTGGTGATCACAGGTCCTTGGTCATCATACAGTAGATGCTTTTGAAGAGGTGATATGACTTCTGTAATTAATGGCCTTCAACCTCATATTCAATGGTCACAGTTGAAGTGTACTTATTATTAACATAGACAATTACCGGTATGTGCTAAACAAACAATTATATATATTACTATTGATGGTCATCTGAAAGACAACATGGATTTGCTTTGATGGAAAAAAAAAAATCAACGTGAGCAATAATGGCAACATCTATTTTGTCTCTGAATTCTGGAAAAACCAATTGGTCATGTCAGTATGTGGAAATTTCTCATGATAAATTGCATCTCCACAAAAATTCATGATGTTATGTCAAACTACACTGGAGATGTGGTTTCACTTATTTGCTGTGGGACCCCTTAGGCAAATCATTGTAATTTCGTGAAATGCCGTTTCTTAAGAATTTGACACATCACTCAGCAAAGTTTTTGTCGAAATCGGGTCAGTAGTTTCTGGGATGTCGCTTGTGACGAAGGAGATAGAGGCGGATAAACTGTTCAAATAATGAATAGGAAACTGTTTCTGAGCATTCACACATCGTTTGCCTCAACGGTAACAGTCAGTTGAATGTCAGGTATGAGGCTGTAGTTTGAAAATCTGCACTCATCCCCAGGTATTCCTCCTGTTTTGTGAGGCAGTAACATTTCTTTTTCTACTTTTTTTTTTTTTTTTTTTTTGTCTGCACAAGCCGTTCTCTGTGAATGTGTAACTGTGAAGTGTGGGTGGAACAAAGTTGTCTCTTCTGTGTCAGTGTGGGAGATGGTGGTAGATCTGAGCTAATACACACTAAACAGTCTGAGGGTGTGGGAGTCACATTTGCAGGGCCGAAGTTTAGTGGTTCTCTTGTTCTGATGGCTTCTTGGCTGCAAGTCTTCCAAAAAAATAGCTGTAATTGTCTTTGTTACACACGGCAACGGCAATCACCCATCTTGCACTTTTATTTGAATTTTAGAGGTTTTGGGGGACACAGACTTCTAAAACATCCTTTCCAGCTGAATGGATGGTTAAGCATCAAAAGCAGCAGTGAGCAGATAAATGACTACACCAATTGATAGTAGCTCACAAAGGCTTCAGGACATGGCACTGATGCTTATTACACTGCACATTTCCTAAAGACCAAATAATTAACAAAGTGTTTACCCCAATTAGAATTTCATTATCCATTTGGATAACCATCAGTGACCCTATTTTAATAGACATCATCCCTGGAGTTGGATTGGATGTTGTTAGAGGGGCGACAGTCTATCTTCACACTCAATAGAGAATTGTTATGAATAACTAAAAGGCTTCACATGGGAAGATGTTAACTCTCGTGGCAATGCTGATAACCACTATTGTTCCATACATTGTTCATATGCCTGAAAGCCTCATTGAAGACAATACACACTGATCAGGAGCATTCATGTTTACGTCTTTCTCCATCTGTATCAAACTGAATAGTACTTGACTGAGTAGGGTGGATGCAATGCAGGTTTTTATTACGTCTTATAAAAGATGATTGTTTATAGATCTCAGCCATAACCACTGTTTGAGGGAGCTTTTTCCCCAAACACAACTTCCATTATCATACTTGGGTTATTTTCAACTGAAAATGTATTATCTATAAACACAGCACCTCCCTAAGCTATAAATCTGAGCATCACGACTTGAATCATGTCATTAGGTGACCTTTCTAGAGCTGATCCAGTGAGACTGAATTAATGAGTGACACTGTTGGCTCAGAGGATTTTTGTTTTAAATATTGCATCTGAATGAGTTTTATTTGAATGTAGGGCTTTCTGCTGTGATTCAGAAAATGTCCCCATGTCCCAGTAAAATCACCATGGGTGCTGTCATAGTGTCCCAGGAGTTTTGTCATTATTCACTGTCTGTGTAGCAGCGCCAGGATTTGTCTGTAGATGATATCACCACTACAGTCTGACTCTGCTGTTCAGTTAAAGGGACTTGGGGCAGGGTTTGTGAAAAATTAAACATGCATTTTAAGTTATTTAATGCTAATGGGTGATGAAGCGTTCAAAACCAAAAAGAATGAGCCCACCCACGTATCTCTCCATTGCCTTGAACAGGCTGTGTGCTGCATTTACTGCAATTGTGGGTCCGAATTTCCCGCACAGTTCTGTGGACGTTACGTCGGGTGACGCTGAATGCGCGTTCTCGACGGCTTTCGATACAGGAAGAAGACAAGCGTGGCTGGACTCTGCTACGGTAAACAAACGGCCCACCACCACACAAAGTCCACTGAAAAGTCCCACAATGAAGAAAACGAAAGTTTTATCAGCAGCATCTCGTCAATCAAAACGCAATTACGAGAAAAGCTGGTCTGGCACCTGAATTAATATTGGATATGCATTCGAGTCATGGAGGCGGCTTCAGCTTGAATTGGGACTGCAAACAGATGCGGACATGGCTCATTTCCTAGTAACCAGGTAAGAAAACACTACAGGTCATGTTTAGAGCTTGACCTTAAAATCATATGAGATTGCCGAGGACTTGCCTAACGACCTAACGACCTAACAATCTAACAACCTAATGTGCATAACTTCCTCCACCTCTGTGTAACATTACGTTACAGACTGCGCATTTTCCACAGTCCTTTAGTCTGAAATCGAATCATTAGAAATATACACAGCACCGCCTCCCGTCTTGTTTCCAACCCCGTGAAGTGAACAGCCAGTAAAGTAACGTATCACGTAAGTGCTGTAAGTAATGTGTCACAGCATCAGCTGCACTGCGGTGAAGAGTTGATGCGCACTCCTGCGTCGGCTTAGCTGATGGCTGCAGATTCGCGCAACAGCCGTCGTGTCAGTATTGAGTCTTATTTCTTGATCCTGCCCCAAGTTCCTTTAAGGAGGGACTATTCATATTCGGATGAATACTGAGGAGTGCACTGTTACAGAAATATGTGTTTCAGAGCTGTATGTCCCTTTCAGTGGTCAGGAAATGAAATTTAAATAGTTCATTGTTATTGTCTTTTATCCAAACATATATTTAGCCATCCGTATTTACTAAATGTTTGTTATGCTCGATGAACATGCTATGCCAACACAGCTTGCCAGGTATTTTTTAGTTGGCAGCACATGCAGATTGTGTCTTCTCGCTTATTTCCCAAGACAAAATATAGATCTTCTTATAATCTTTAGGTGGGATATTAGTGTGGGGTATGCATATGTTATCTCCAGATGTCATTATGCACTTCAGAGCCTTGTTTGAGAGAGATGTTCTCAAGCTTTCACCGTTTGAACCAATTTCAACAGCATCCGGCTGAAGCTGATCTCATACAGTTCTGTTTTTACTCAGTTGTAACTACTTTGACTATAAGTGTATTTATCAATTTTAACTTTGTGTATTAATTTTATTTGTCATCTATTGTTGCCACTATTGTTTACTGTTGTTGCTCATTGAAGCCGAACACTAAACTTGCTTATACATACATGTCACTGGGTCGATTCCATATGCTTTAAAGGCCACCAGACAGATACAGGTCAAATGCGTAAAAAAAAAATTGTGTTATAAATGTTTTGTCTGGCAACATATTTAACAAATAGTACACTCGGCTACTCCAGTCTTTAATGTTTGTTGATTGTCCAAATATTTCTCACTCTGACCGTTCATTTTCTTTGAGATCAGTAAGGTGTGCTGAGGTTTATATTACATTGGTTAATTTAAACACTAACAAAAAATGGTGGCGATAATTTCTTTCTCTTGAATGAATACCATCCAATCTCACAGCTGAGACTGGTTCTAGTCAATAAATACATGATAACCCTAGCAGTCCAGATTTAGACCATGTAATAGCATGGTAAGAACTGCGTTATGCATAAGTTAAAATATCATTAAAGTCCTGTATGGTCATTGACATTTTGCTTTTATTGACCCATCGAAACGGCTCCAAGTTCACTAAGTGTTAGCCAAGGTGTTCCTCTAGGGCCAATTTTTGGTCCTCTTTATTTACCATATACCTCACATAAGCAATACCATCTCTGCCAGCCCAAACTGTAATGTACACTGTTTTTGCTGATGACACTATTTGATATGCCACTTCCTGTACACATCATTTAAAAATCTGACCATTGCAAAATTAAGCTCTGCAAGTCATCCATTGTCCATACTGCTTATCCCTGCAGGGTTGCAGGGGGGCTGGAGCCAACCGCAGCTGACAAAGGAAAAGGGCAGGATGCACCCTGTGATAGACTGGTGACCTGTCCAGCGCTTAATAGGAACACCTATCAAGTACGCAGAGATAGATCTTAGTGTAGAAACAAATCATGGTACTTGTGTGCTCGTCGAAAAAACATCCAATCTACAATTCTGTTTGCTCTTGATTATGGTGATATCAAATACAGTATGTGCATGTTTCTCCCGCCACCATTAAGCCTCCTGACTGCATGTATCACAGCTCTCTGCACTTCATCATAGGTGACACTTTTCTCACTCACCATTGCATTTTATGCAAAAGGTGGGATGGTCGTCCTTAACGAGGGAGCCGCATTGTATGTTGTTTATTTATGAGGATTTACAGCAAAAACTGTTCAGCTACATCTACTCTCTGGTTACATTTCATCACTGCACTTCAAATGTCTCGGGACTTTTTATCTTTAGCGGTCCCTTTTGTTCACACTGAGAAAATGGTTTCAAATACTAATGGAACAAACCTTAAAGGAATATGAAATCATATGCTGTCATTTGCCCTCGATTATTTATTTGCAATTGGTTATGGGAAAATGTACAGTGTACACTACCAGTCAAAAGTTTGGACACACCTTCTCATTCAGTGGTTTTTCTTGATTTTTATTACTTTCTACATTGTAGATTTATACTAATGACATTTTGCTCTCATAACAGATTTGTCTGATCTGTCATCAGCTTCCAGTGTTTCCTCCAGGATTTTTTTTAAGATGTGGCAGCACCAGTGAATGAAAAGGTGTGTCCACATTTGACCAGCAGTGTATCCTCTGTAGTAGTTGGACGATAATTAGATTTTATCAATTAATTCAAATTTGCAGTTGTTGTTGTTTGTAGTCAGTTTGTTTTAATGAAAATGGAGTTTCTGTTTAACATCCGCCACCACTGCTCCCCGCTGGGCTCCTGTAGTTTAGAGTGGGCTCACCCTAGGCTTGTGTCGATCAGCAATCTGCCATAGAGAGAGGACGATCAGTGACAGCTTTTTTCCTTGCCGATGTTATAAAACACACCCACAGTGCTAGAGCTATGCAGCGCCACTTCCATTGTGATCTGGCTCAGCTGATCTGCGCTCTGATGGTGATTAGATCTTCCAATGTTGAACACTTTTTATACAAAATGCAGCCAAACGTTGGGCTAAAGAGAGATGAACAGCAGAACTCTTCTCTGACAGCTCGTCTATGTGAGGTGCAAGCTGCAGGTGAGCCAGCTGGAGGGCGCAGCGCCATCCTTTTTATTATTTTTCTCATTTTTGTTTCCTTACAGGTGAGGTGAGTTTGCATTGTGCATTGCATTGCGTCACTGTCAGTCTGAAACCAGAGAAAGCTTACTGAACAGTTACATTTTCACTGTTGTTAACAATGGCCGTCTCTTCTTTTTGGCTTATTCTTTCTTATTGCACTCCCAGAATGAAAAATCAAAACAAAATAAAGTTATAACTTGTTTTGAACAATTTCTTTGTCATCTGCAAATTGAGTTTTAGTAGAGGGACAAAATTGATTCAAACTGTGGAGTGAATCGGATTTGTTGTGAAAAAAATCAGATCTTTTTTTTTAGGCCATATCACCCAGCCCTACCGTGTAGTAGAGGTTTGAATCAAAGCATGACTCCCACAGGTCTCTCTGGTCCCAGAGCAGTTTTGAGTGGCGTGGATATGTTTTGATAGCTGTAGGTGGTGACACTGGAGTGCTGTGAGTAAAATGAAAAGTGATGAATGTACTTGATGGAGAGACTGTTGGATATTTAATTGACAAGCTCGATCCCTGTAAGACACGAGCAGAGTGGTGAGATGATGAAAAAAAAAGAAAATGTGAAAATCCTTTTCTAAAAGGTTGTGCCATTAAGTTCCAGTAGCCTTTATCAACACATAAGTTATGTAGTAAATTAATTCCATTTTACCTCCCTGGAAGAAATTGACATTTCAGTCATTTTTATTGAAAGCTTTTTCTGATATGGGCACAGTCAAGGATAGTATATTGGCAGCAGATTAGAGAACAAACGTAAAGCAGAAGGCTGTGTGAATGTGCATTAGACAAGACCCATTCTAAACAAGGTGAAAATTGACACTGCCTACAGATTGGTTGTGTTGGCCGCATTCGCCACCTGCTTCTATAACACCTTTGATGGCTTTATAGATGCTGTTTACCACACCCTCAGGCTACATGCCGTTTCTAAGCAGACAGCTCATCAAGTTGAGTGACAAGTGAAGGAGTGGGAGTTTGACCAACTGTGGGGGTGGGTAGTGAGATAAACAATGCACTACCTGCCTCAAAGCAGAACGTTGCATGCTGTAGCTTTCATTCTGTTTTAACCCTCTTTTTTTATCCAGTATGATGCGCTTTTTCAGTAGTTCTTCTCTTTATACTTGCAGCTACTTGGTAGTTTCCCAGTATTTTACCATTGGGCATTGAAGAGGAGTTACTCACCTACATTGTTTACTTCAGAGTCATATACTTTCTTGCAAGTCCAGGGAATAAAACTGGTGAAAGGCCAGTCAAAAGCTCACTTCTCAAACATTCGCCATTATCCCCTCCTGCACCACATCCCACTAAAGGCTAATCTGGAATAGATGTCCCCTTAACAAAGAACTTGATTTGGTCAAAGAAGTGAAACTGTGATGAGAGTAATCCCTTGTATTATCATGTTTTAACTTGATTCACTCTTGCACTTGGATTAAAGCCTCCAGTGTGTGTTTAACAGGACTCATTCTGAAGAGCTTAGTAGCTTGTGTAGGCTGAAATGCAAAAATATCACTAAGCAGTATTTGCAGACTTTAACTCCTCACAAAAGTCACCCTAATTTTATTTTGTTAGAGTTTATCTGAGAAACACAGAAACAGATGGAACATTTGAAGAAGTTATTCAGTTGTCCAAGTTGACTGCTGTTAAAACTCTGTTGTAGAACTTAAGATATTGTACTTTTTGTTAAATATGACATTATGATTCAACCTTGAACAAATTTCTGTGTTTCCAGTGGCACAATAATCAAAACTTTGCCATTAATTTTGGTTTCATTCACACAAAACACACATCATTTCCAAATTCTTGTGTATATTTTATGGATGTAATGAAACCTGAAACCAACAAATGTGATACAGATGTCCACAGTGTTGCTGTTGTGATACCAGAAGATGGAAGTTTGGCACAACGCTACATAAACTATAGCAATAGATATAGAGATAATCATGCATAAACAGCTCTGGAGTTGGCAGAATAACTTGCAGTGAAAATCCACTCCACCTCTTGTTTGTACATGAAGTCTACAATTGCCTTAACATTTGCAAAGAAAGTGTGTATGTGAGAAAGGACAGAAAGTCAGTATTGTCCAGATTCAAGTGTCACAGTAAAATTAAGCTTTTGAAGTAGGTCAAATTGAAGATATGCTTGCGGGTGACTTGTCAAGTGAATCCTGGTGGTGTGTCTGCACAACACAATGTGGTGCTGAACTATGTCTATTGTACATTGCTGTTTTTTGTCCATCTAGAAGGAAGGCTGTATCTCTTTGTAAATATTATGTTCACATACGTGTATCAGGTATCCATAATGTATGCCCATATCCCCAAGTGTCCCTGTCACAGAATCCACAAATTAATGAGTAAGCTCAGCAGAGATGAACACTTCAGAGAGAGAACCCAAGTGCCATTCACTTATTCCCTCTTGCATGTATCTTTAGGGTGATAACATTCAAATGATCACTCAGGAGAAGACAAGACATTTGGTGCAGACACTGTTAAGTACTACTTGTGCTGTTGCTATTGGGACCATGCAGATGCTGCCACATGTATAACTACACTATGACTATCATTAACATTATAATCACCACTGCTTCTACTACTTGTTATTGTCATTAGCAGAAATCACAGGTTTAGTGTAAGTACTTTTATTTATTAAGCAGAAGAAAGGCTAATCCCATGATACATCTTTTCTCCATTTTATAAATGTATGTATTATGTGAAGTTTCTTGAAAAAACCCAAAATATGAAAGGCATAGTATATAACATGAATGAATATTGATAAATATATTATTATTTCAGTATTGTGATATGTGGATGCTCCCACAGTTGTAAATAATGTCATGCAAATGACAGAAAATCTACTTTTATCTTTCTGTGTCTACTTGATTACTGGATTTTCTGGAATTTGCTCTGTGTATGTGTGTAAGCTGGAATGGCAGTGATTAAATTTCTGGTCTCATCCTTCAATAGACTTACCTTCCTTGATGCACAAGATGTATGCTAATTAGAACTGGTGGCAAGGTGAGACAAGGGAGTGTGAAGACGATAATTACAATCAGTATCTGGGTTTATCTAAGTATTACATTTGTCATCGTGGCCCCCGCTTGCCTTCACACCGTAATTTGTGTGCATCAGCTCTTGACTTTTCCTGCAATTCCAGTACTGTTCCAGTTATTAATGCAACTCTGTGGGTGAGTAACAACGTCAGACAATAAGGCCAAATGTGAAATGAAGTCGGAAGGGTTCACCATCTTAATGAGCGAGCTATTTTTTAAACTGAATCACCATCATCATTAAAGATGTGCAAACTGCCCATTTTTCTGGCTTGATTCATAATAACAAACACAACCTGAGGTCTCTGATTTATGGTAGTAACCAGCATATGAATTACTCACTTCATGCCATTCATCTTCTAATGACCATGGAACCTTTTTTTACTTTGTTGGTTTGCAAGATCAATGTTCTGAGGTCCAGAAAGCCCCCGTTTTACCCTTCACCTCATTTAGCCATCCATTTTTACTGTCTGAGTTTTCACTTCTTGCCCTGCAGATTCTTTTGAACGCTGTAGTTCATGTGTGCATGTGTGTTCCTCCTCTGGTCTTTGTGATACAGTTCCCACAAAGTTTTCTTTTTAATCTGTATTTTTTTTATGTCATAGGTCTTGACCTTCTCTCTATTATCAACTGCTCTCTCACATCTGGGTCCACAGCTGACTTTTATAAAATTGTTATTGTACAGTCACTTTAAAAAAAAAAAAAAAAAAACAACCTTTGACCAACACAGTCAGAGAACTATTGACCAATCTCCAAACTACCTTTTTTTTAATCCAAAATCCTTTAAAAATGACTGTGGAGAAGTAGCTTTTCCAAGGTCCTTATGATGTGCGATATGAGCTCTGCCAGTCTGTAGTCATTTTCTGCCAACAGTAGGTACAAGACTTGATGTTTTCCATAGGGCTGGGACCATCCCAGTTTGTAGACTGTAGTTGAAGATCTTATTGAGAGGCTCAATCAGCTGAGCTGCACGGTCCTTTAACAGCCTCAGGCAAACATCATGCAGGTCTGTTGCTTTTCCTGGATGTAGCTTCTTGATATCTACCCTCAACTCATCTGCTGCAAAGGACAGGAAGCTTGACCGCAGTAGGAGTTGCAGCTGTACTGTGAGGTTGTAAAGGAAATGCTCTAGGAGAAGCTGCAGCTAAAGCAGCGATGCTGCCTGGCAGTGATGGTTCTCATTCCCTTCCACACCTCACTGGTGTTGTTATCTCATCTCATTTTCTTTTGTAATCCTCCTTCACCTGAACTTCTCCCAGTCTCCATCACTTAAAGCCTCCTTTTTAGGTTGAGGAGGGTCATGATGTTACTGGTGATAAAGGTTTTATTTATTTATTTATTTATAGAAATCAGTGTACAGTACTTGCTGATGTACAGAAGTTAAGTCTTTAGTGCATCCAACCAGGTCAGTGTTCTTGCTGTTATCGTTTGCGATGGCTCCAATTGTAAATTCCAATCTGTGGTCTCAAAACAGTCCGTTAAGCCTGGTACGCACATAAAGATTTTCTAAATCTCAACAGATTTTTTATCTGTGAGAGACCCCACACATGAAGATAAAAAGTCTTTGATTGAACAGTTCTGTTGTATTTGTGAGTGGCACACCACACACATAAAGATTTGTCTCACAACACACTTGAGTCTCGCCCCCCAATCCAGAAATCTCGCATGATTAAACGTGATCTGACGTACTTCGAGTTTCGCTTTGTTGATGGTAGCCATGGAGATGGTAGCCAACTGGTTTGTTATGTTCTTCAGTCAGCTCGCCAGTCACGTTTATTGGCTACATTCAATTCCACGTCACAAGTCCATGACTCGGGATTGTTGACCCCCCCCCACACAAGACGACTTTTGATTGAAACAGCTGACGATCGTAAATATTGAACAGATTTAACATTTACGATCGTCGGCCCCACCATTTTCCGAGCAGATTGTTGGGAGAAATTGACTCTTTACACACCTCACACCACAGGATAATCTTGTAGGATAACCTTAAAAGCCATCAGATAATCAGGCGATTTCTGTCCCTGGTCAGAAGGGGGAAAATCGGGCCAAAATCAGCCAGATTATCTTTATGTGTGTACCAGGCTTTAGGCACTCACAGGCCTCTGGGGTCCAGCTCAGGAATGAGCAGGTAGATGCAGATGCAACCCTCTGCGCATCTACTCAGCGCACACGTGATCCCCTTTACACGGTATCGCGACATGCTAGTTTAGGTGCTACCAAAACAACTAGCCAGTCACCGTGGATTTTCAACAATGCTGTGCTCATTCGTGTCGATGATGTTTTAAGGTTTAGGGGAGAGATCAAAGCACGAAGAGGACAGAAGGTAAAAGGAAAAATATCGGTCTTATAACTTCACAGCAACATGTAACTTGGCAGCGTCCTTATTCATTCTTCTCATCTATATTATAATTAATGGGGCTGTCTTTGACTGAGGATTTTCATAGTCGAATCTGATTCGTCAGATTTTGCCTTTAGTCGCCTAATCGTCGAATCATGTTGTTTTTTCCCTCATTGATTCATGATCTCATTCGTGTCTTTTTCTGCTCCAGAGGAAAGAGCTAAAACACCCAAATGAACAAATTTAATTCCTCAGTTGGCATAAGATAACAATAACAGGACGTTCTTCATCCATCCTCTTCCTTATGTCACTCATTAGGCCCATGTGTACGACATAACCGTCTCTCTTTTGATGGCCGTGTAGCGATGATGAGTATAGTCCCATCAATGTGTGGGCATGATATGCACATCAGCGCTTGTATAGTCGGTTCAGAGCCAGGGGTCGAGTGCCACAGCACCATGGACAGCGCTGTTTTTGTCTGTAGTGTGTGTGTTATACAGGTGCTGTGCTGTGCGATCGATAGACAGAGACCACGTCACTCAGTTTAATAGAAAAATCTTTCGGCCCAAATCAAATTTTCCCTCCACCGAAGGAAAATGATATGAGGAGAGAGAGAGAGACAGAGAGAGATGGAACATACATGAATATATCCATTAATTATAAGCATATCATACCATACCAGCATCAAAGGAGTTTAACACTACAATTTAAGAAATAGAAGAATATAAGAACTAGAAAGAAACACATTTTTTAATTGGGGACCCATTGAATTTCCCAGGGACCCACTCAAATCACTGCCTGTGGGTCCCAGGGACTCACTACATTGAAAACCTATCAACATCACTATCTTCTCATTATACATCCTTCCACCGGTCTGGGTCATTTGCACCTTTCAAGATGTGACCTACTCTTGTTACACTGATGATGCATGGATCTGTTTGTCTGCTAAGCCCAATAACCACAGTCAACCTCCATGATGGCCACCAAAGATCGGATGTTTCTGAATTCACTCCACCTAAACCCATTTAAAACAGACATTTGTGTAAATTGACCTGATAATTCACCACAACAGGAAAGTTTATTTGTTCATTTCACTCAGATACAAAAATCTACCAGTAAGGGTCTTGGTACCATCATTAAGCAGCATATGACTTTTGACTATCATATTCCTAAGCTTGTTCAGCTCTGTTTTCTTCAACTAAGAAATACTACTAAAATTCATGTATCTTGTCCTCTACTGAACTTGAGCTATTAGTCCACACTCTCATTTTTTCTGGATCAGAGTATTGTAATTTTCTCAAAATGTGCCCCAGTCAAGGTGCTCTGAACTGTGCACACTTGTTTCAAACTGCAGCTTCTAGGCTATGAACTAAAAATGAGCTGTCAGTCCCACATTACCTCATCCTTGCATCTTTTGATTGACTTTCTGGCACCTCGATCCGCTGCCTTTTGTCCATCCTCTGCTCTAACTGCAGAACAACCCTCTGGAATCATCTTCCATAAGATATGCTGTAGTGTTTATATTAGAATTTATACCTTTGTTTAGTCATTCATATGATTAATGCGAGCACACATGGAAATAATTTCTAATGATTCATCCTTTGTTAAACAAACAAACAAAAAACAAACATTAGATCCACAACACATCCAAAACAGCACAGTTGTTTACTTAATTATAACGAATTTTCCTCATATTACACAAAAAATGGAAACATCACATTAATTATTGTAACAATGTGAAGTATATTCAAAAGGTGTTTGTTGAGAATGTGGGGACATCATTAGGAGATGTTTGTGACTTGGTTTAGAGAACCTCAGCCAGGGAAACCATGTCTGCGTGATGAAACAACAGTAAGACAAAGTAGAGGCATCACATTCAGAAATGTCAGTGCACCTTGTCGTACCCTGCATGTTACCTCATTAATAATCATCTAGCTGAGTTGTAATCGTCTGGACAGAAGTGTGGCACAGTTGTGCTCCACAGCCCTTTAATGTATGTAGCCCACACCTGAAATCTCTGGAGGTATTTTCAACAAGACATGGATATGAGGGGAAGCGTCTCTCTGTTATGTGATGCCATAGCTGTAGTTAAAGGGATATTCCCATGTAAATGTAACCCATGGTCTAACACACCTTGACACCGAGTAGACCACCCCCTCAAGAGGTGAAGTTTGCCGACCACAAACGTCTCTAGTTGTAGTGACTTCAGCAAAGACCGCATGACAGCAAAATACTGCTGTCTACTTCTCCACGAGCTAACCGCGGTCAAAAAAGCCACACATAGCCACAGATGATGCTCAGAACAGCACCAAACCTCATCAACAGTACAAATAGGGTCCCAGCACATAAAACGAGGCATCAAACATCTGCTAGCTTTGCCTGGTTTCTATTGAAAAGAGACAAAACCAGAACTCACCCACTCGCCTCCAGCCCCTTGCGAGTTGTAGGAAAGCCCTGACGAGTCGTTTACCGAATGCAGTAGAAAAGTAAGGAGTCCAGAGGTGTTTAGTTTAAAAAATTCACGCACACAAGAAATAGACAGCAGTATTTTGCTATCATGTGGTCTTTGCTGAAGTCGCTACAACTAGATAAGTTTGCGGTCAGCAAACTTCATCTCTTGAGAGGGTGCTCTACTCTGTGTCACGATATGTTGTACCATGGGTTACATTTTCTCTGGAATGTCCCTTTTATCCTGCATAACAGTCTGCACATAACTAAAAAGGGTAGATGAGTGACCACACTAGAGTATATTTGATGTTCCAATTAATACATTTGTCTATTCAATTGGTGGACTGTGTATTAATTATATTCATGCTTTACTTGTCATTTCCATACTGTCATTAATTTCATGTTTCGTTGGATGGAATATTTCTTATTGCTGCCAGATACAGTAGCGCCCACGTTTAGCCATTATGCCCTAAAGCCCACGGTATATACTTTGTATAGGTTTGTCTCTTGTGAATTGAAAACAGCTCTACCAAAGCTCGTCCACAAATGACATTTCTGGCAGAGTTCTTTCAGACATGGAGCGCTCAAGTGAGGTGAACCTTAGGCTCTCTGAGACCAGAGAAGACCCGCTCGATTTGATACACTTAAGGGACCTATGTTCTTTTAGCATGGTGAATTTGTTAAGGTGGTATTTTCACGCACAAGTGCAAATTCTCTAAACATGTTGTGACTGTGTCTACAATTGCTTTAAACATGACATGATTCTTGTTCCCAAACTGTAAATAACCCATTCCTTTGCATACATGTGTGATGTGAAATATTTCAGCCTGATCTGCTAGTTTTTGAGACGATATGCAATTTGGCTGTTATAATTTACAGAAAGTTCATTTTCACTGCATGTGCTATTTTCTGAAATATTGCTGGATTTTCAGATGGTGTCAGAATATTCTCTTTCCTGGCAAAATGAGTTTTATCACAATAGTGACAATAGTGTTTGGTGTGTGAACATTTTCTTGGAAAAACTTTGTCTTCTGTTTTGGCAAAACACATCCCAGGTGAGAGATGATAAAACATAACCTGCAAATAGATTTCTGTAGGAAGAGACATGCCTCTCACACTATTTACTAACTGGGGTTAATGTGGAAGCTGCCCAGTCCAACATGTACCAAAGGGGTTTGAAGTGATGACAAGATCTTTGCAGCCAAGAATAAAGTGAAGTGCTGAAGGAACTGACAGAGAGAGAAGGCTTCCTTTCCTGAGGTGATTTGTGCGTTATGAACGCAATAGACTTCTGCTCATATCCTACCTTACTGTCATGCTATGGCCTTTTATGTGTTATGCAAGTGAGATGCGAGGAAGGTCACAGGGAGGTGAAGGAGGTGGAGAACCTTTTCCAAAAAGGGACTGCAGTTTTAACCACCCTCTGCAGAAAGATGTCTAGACAGTCACCCCTCAGCTATTTAATGCAGTACACCAGTGAGTAAAGAGAGTGAGAAGCAAGACATAGCATTATTAAGTGCCAGTCCCCATTTTATTTATTTATTTATTCATTTATTTATTTATTTCCAGCTGTAAGGAAAAGGCTTAAATATACAGCAAAGACTTGTAGATTATATAGGGAACAAGCAGCAAAAGACAGAAAAAACAGCTTACATTACAAAGCAGGAAATGGATAATTGTGTTTGTTTATCTCACATTCATTCCCCTCCTTTATTTCTGTCAGTGTTTCTTTCTTTCTTTCTCTGAATAATAGATTGCCTAATTGCTAAGTCACTAATTGTTTAACCCACTCATGCTCCTGCTGGCACATTCTAGGAGGATAGGGAGCAAATGAGGTGAGGCAAAGACAAGGAGGCATAAATGATAAATGTGAGACGACTCCTGCTGGATCTGGACATGTTTCCCTCAACCCTCAGAGCTGTCTGCGCCTCTGCATTAATGATCTTAATGACAAAGACAACTTAAATGAAGATGAGAGACACTGTGAATGAGATGAGGAAGAGAGAGAAACAAAGAGGGGGGGCTGTGAATTCAAAACACCTTGACCACAAGAAAATATTAAATGAAGGAGAATTACTCCTAGCGCGTATGAGATGAATGGCACTGAGGGAAAATGCCAAGGTCAGCACACTTACTCTCTTTATGCTGTGAGCCTACACACTATAAGCAAAGCAGCCCATTAGCATTGTTTGAAAATACAATTGCATCCATAAGTAGAGGTGCACAGTGTTTTACACACAACTTTCTCCTGAATAAGAGGTTGTTATTTCTGTCATGTTTTGATGCGACACTCATAATGGTGCTATTGATGACTCTTTCATTAAAAATAATGAAAGCCCGAACTTGTGGACTTTCTATTTGAAACTAACAGCAAGGTAGCAATTACGTGCACATTTCCATGCTGGAAAAGGAATAAGGTGTAAGACAGAAGACAACCTACCGTAGTTTGACTGTCACAGAGAAGGCACATGGACACTTGGCATCAGTGATCATCAACATGTGTTTTTGTTTCCTTGTCTTTCAAGTCAGATGTGAAGGACAGTTCATTTAGAGAATATCAAGTAATAAGCAAAAGGAGATGAAATGCAGAAAGTCATTCATTCACAGCAGCAGCAACAATTAAAGAATGGCCCTTTACCATGTGTTTTTATATGTGTGTGTCTGTGTGTGTGTGTGTGTGTGTGTGTGTGTGTGTGTGTTTGGGTACCATACAAGAAAAATCTTCAAATGTCTGTCTGGGCAGCATCATTAATTTTCATCTGCTTTGAAGGTTGCAAAAAATGTTGAACTGAAAAACAAGAACAAACTCAACCTGATCCTGTATTTGTGTATAAAGCCAATGAATGCATTGGTATTTAGTGACAGGTGGTGACAAATGATTGGCAGCCCATTTGAGAGCCTAATTAGCACTGTCAGCAATTCCTTGAAACATTTTCCCAGGCACAAGCCTTTTAATGGTTTTGTATATTTAGGGGATTTTGTAAGATCTGTGATAGACTGCAATTAGAGAGTGTGTGGAGGATCGATGGGGAGAAACTACCGACAACATACAGTACTAAACACTATATTGGAATTCCCTCTGGCTTTTTTACACATACAGTATGTTCTATAAATAACAAGAAATACACAACACTTACTACAAAGGTAGTAAGAATTGCTGTATGGCGTGCACAATGGGGTAATCTTGTCATGATTAGCTCTCCACTGGGCCACATTGTAACCGCTATGATCATAAGACAAGAAACTGAATACAAAGATGTCATGTGGTGAAATTAACACACAGATGTGAACAGTGTGTTTATGAATGTATTTGACAATCAGAGGTGCTGTGCTTAGTCCCACCAAATGACAGTCTTTTCTCTCTCTCCGTCTCTCTCTCTGTAGGCACAGCTTTAATGAAGAAGCAGATCTGCTAACATTCTTGCAGAAGGGACCCTCTTCAACAAGTATGGGGTCACCATGGAAACCATTTCTTTTCCTGTCTGTCATCAGTGGCCTTTCAGGTAAGAAATTCAAGGGGTAGTGCTCAGAAATAATAGTAAGAAATTGTTGTCTAGAAAAGTCATTGTAAGCACAGACATTAGAGGGAATCGTACAGTATGCACTGCAATCTACTGCAGTGAAATAGCAGTTGTAAATATGACACAGCCAGGAGAATCATCATTTATGCATGTGAGAGGGGCATTGTGACTTTTCACACTTGGAGAGGAAGTAATCCACATTTTTGAAATGATGAATTTTGCATTTAAATCTGGCAAAAAGCGAGAATACCATGGCTCATTGAACATTCCTGTTCTGGTTTTGAGTCTCCAAGATTTGACAGTGTTTTTCCACCCCTTTGCAGTAAAGGTCTATGGTGGCTGTAAATAGCAGGGACACTCAGAAAAAGCATCAAACAGTGATAAGACCACATTGCTACATTTATGTGACAGTAAGTCGAAATGCAGGTTTAGCACGACAAGTATTCTCTGATAAATACTGCCCTAGTTAATTAGAATAAAAAAGAAAAAATCTCCATTTAGTAGACATGCATTCTCATCCAAAGTACCTTTTCAGTGTCTCCCCAGCATAAGTGGCCCAAATGGAATAAAAATCTCACCATGACAGTGCTTTTCTGGCAGTGTATCTTTACTTGCGCGATTAGCAGTGAGTGCACAATTTTAGAGCTCCAGATCAAGTATCTCCCTTGGTAAGTCTAGAGCATGTGTTTGCCAGTCTAATGGATTCTGCCCTTTTAATGGTTCTTTCAACCCACCGGAGGAGGGGTCATGCTCTCTGTAACTCTTTGGGAGTCAAACACACAGTGCTGGCCTCACTTGTCCACAGCTTTCCAAGAGCACTGGCCAAACAGCTGACTGCTCATTTATGTCCAGCTAGCTACTTTCTTTTATTCATTTCTGATTCTGATAAATAGCTTTGATTAACAAGTTGTAATTCACTATGCATGTACATCTATCACCACTGGCCTCTGCCTCAAAACAATAAGAGTATGATGACAGAGAAATGTGCTTGTCTGTCCCTTGTCTCCATCTCACCTCGTCTGAGAGGCTGTGTTTGACAAATATTAGTAAAATTATTGATGATAGAAAAGATGAAGAACTGAATGAATGTTCTGATTTGTTCTGGACAATACAGAGGCAATAGCATCTCGCCACCTATATTCCTCAAAAACCATATAAAGGGTCCCTGAGAGAAGTCATATTATCACCATAAAACAAAGAAACAGTGGTATAATTTAATGCTTCATAAAATGCTCAAACCAATGCCAAACTCTCAGTCATAATAAAATCCCCAACCAAGATGTATTTACAAGCAAGGGGCCACACACTCATAAATAAATGAATAAATAAATAAATAAATAAATACATAAAAATAATAATAATCAAATTACTTTATCATCCTTGAGAACATGCATTACTGCTCTCGTGTGCTAAGGGGGTGATGGACTTGATTTGAATAAGCATATTACTCTTGCCATCTCATCAGACTTGATGTACCTGACCTCAAACTAGTTCTTAATTAAGTTTAGATGCTTCTTAGGCAAGAAAGGACTCACTGAGAATTGAACTATATCTTCTGTTTATCCAAATAAGGTCTGTTAAGTAATTTACTCTAGCCTTTTGAGATGTGACAATTTTTATACAGTCTATGATTGTGAGTTGCCGTCATCTCACAGTCGAGCCCCTAAAATGATCAGCCAGTCAGTGTGTACATCATCCTGACAGTAACACTGTTATCCCAGCAAGGTCTTTTGTAATGTATTGCTGGTTCTGTTAACTGCAGAGTTCCAACATATTTTAGTATTTCGTTTGGAGGATAAAGTTTGGTCTCAGACTGAAAAGATGACACGTGTTCCTCCGATTTTTCTAACGGTAAAATTAAATACATGATAAACATGTTTTTTGACAGTGTTTGCAGATTTTGATGTTCGTATGTACAGATATATCAGTGGAGTTCAGTAAAAATAAACATATACAGTATTCAATGAAAATGAACATAGGCTGTGCACCATATAAAATGTTTCTTTTTTTTAGACATACAGTATATCACAGATTAGATAGAAGGTGTTTCTTTTTTTTACACTCACCAGATTTTTTTTCCCTTAACAAAGTCTGTTTACCAGAGCCAGGCCGAGCTGCCGATGTCAGCAGGAGCACTGCTGTTTGTCCTCCTGTCTCTGGGAATTTAAACTCCGCACTCAGCTGGGCTCTGGTCATTGTGCTTCAACACTGGACATGTGACAACATAATCCTCACATCTCTGAAAACTTCAGAGCAAATATCCAATCAGACATTATTTGAATAAACTGACCACCAATTTGAAATCCATGTGGTTAGTTTCTAGCCTGAACAAATATTAAAACTTACCTCATCGTTCGCCCTAGTGTCCAGGAGCACCTCTGGTGTTGCAGTTCTTTTATAACATTTTTTTGCATTGGTTGCATTTCTATATTTGAAGCACATTTCCCTTAATGTTTGTGCTTTCACTCTTGTATATACCATATCCTTAGGGCTAGCACAGTGGCAAATACAGTACTCTATCTCCACTGTGTTTACTATTTCGTGGTGACATGTCTTATTTATGCCATATAGTTAACCTCAGAACATCTATCGTAACCTTAACACAGGCTGTAATCACCTGCTATTCATATTAGTATGACCATCATCACAAATCAAATATACTTTTGAAAGATAGTGTATATTTGATTCTTAAGTCATTTCCAAAGAAAGAATAGATGAGAACAAAAAGCTCTAGCTGCAGTCATTTGAAATGAACCAACCACTGCGTCAGGAAACAACCTGTTAAAAAAAGGCTGGAGCTGTTCTGTTTAGCAAGACTTCATCTAGTTTATCAAGTTTATAAACAGAGACTCAGTGGCTTGTGCAGTTAATTTGTTTCAGCTGAGTCAATTCTGTCCATTGATTTTTGATCTCAGGATTTGGTTTCTTGGTACCTTGGGCACATATAGTTGGCAGAATTTTCTCTGCCTGTTCATTATAGGTATCTCAGCCCAACAGACCATTGTTGTCTTACTGCTTTGCAAAATAATTGCCTCTCTGAAAAAATGGTACACTTTTTCTGATAGGCCTTATAAGGCTTTACTATGAAATTGATTTTTCCACCTTTACATTCCATATTCATTCAGAGACCAATATGTCACCATATCTAATTTCGTCCTAATAAAAATTGCCATTTTAGCCATCAAAGGTAACAATATGCGGATTTTCTGGAACACAATCAATTAAAATGTTCCAAGTTTAAGGCAAACTGAATTTAAGCTTGAAAGATCAGCCTCCTGTTTAGTACACTTTGTATCTTATTTGCATTACAAGAAAGGCGCACTGTTCCTGTTTTTATATCCAGTAAAATATGAAAAATGCAAATTCACAAACTGCAAGTCATTAACCTTTCAGCAGTGATGATGTCACAAAAAATGTCAATCGGCTGACCATTGAATTATAATCATGGAGATTTCACATTAGCATACTGCATGGCCAAGATTACTCTATTTTATATGGTGGTGCTCCTTCTAAGTACAGTGGACAGAATATATACAGTATATAGCCTTGGTTTTAAATGCACAGTACTTGGTCATAACACATAGGCTCCGTGTTGAGAATTGTTTTCTTTCTCCTCACATATAGGTGAAACTATATGACAGATATATTCTGATGTTACTTATGTTGTTGATCACTATATTTCCTGTGTTGCATTGTCCCATTTGTCCATTTGTAAAATTCTGGCTGCATTTCCTCCTCCCTCCTTACTGCATCAAGTCTTGTCTTTTGATGCCACAATGCTGACGGCTGTGGATTTAGGTGTCATGTCCTCAGGTTGTCCATTCTTGTCAGATCTCAGGAACGCCTTGAGGTAATTTCTTCAAATTTGGCACAAACGTTCACTTGAACTCAGGGATAAACTGATCTAGACTTTAGTGGTCAAAGGACACTGTGACCTCATGTTTGTTCCATTCTCACAAAGGTGATACATCATGAATCCCTTGAGGGAATTACTGATTCCTCATTGTGGCCATAAGTCAAGAATTCATACTTAATTACTTTGATTAAATCCATGAGAAGTCTTCATTATGTATGTATAATAAAGGCTGGGCAGACATGGATGTAAACTGCAACTTAAACTGGCTGATGGAGGCATGCAACCATGATATAGTAACTTGTGCTTGAATGAGAGGGAAAGGAAATATAAATGTAGACAAATTAAATGTTATGGGAATCACATAAAAACCCAGAAAAGAGCACACAGACTATACATCAGTATTGTCCTCGGGCATATTGTGTTCCTATAACAAGCAAGGACAGGTCTTTACTTTTGTTTGCTCTCTCTGTTCTTCAGCCTTGGGATACATTTCTGAGCTCAGTCTTGTTCAACTCTTTTAGAGGGGTGACTCTCAGAGGACTTTTATCAGATCTCTTGAAGGAACTTCTATTTCCTGTCATCATCCATCCACACATTAACAGTTGAGCATTGTCTTATCAATAAATGGAATCAAATGAGGCAAATTAGTTCTGCCCATTTCTTCTGGAGTTTGGATATCATTAGGGTATTGATTTTTAAACTGTTAATTTTAACTGATAATTCCTCGACTAAATATAGACAATTGGTAACAAAGAAAATCTTTAAAAACAGTGGCTTTCCACTTTGGTCAAAACAGTGCTGGGAGCTGAGCATGCATTTAGCACTTCCAAAACTATCAAAAATTATGTCATATTTTAGTTAAAGTGCCCCACTTCAAATTGGTTTTCAATATTATCAGCAGCAGGAGCCATGAGCAGCCATTCCCCGAGGTGTGATGCAGTCTTTGTCTTTTATGATACTTTTGACATTATGGCTTGTGTAATGCATTCCTGACCTACTGTTCTCTCTGAATATCCTGAAAATGTTCACTTTTGAAGACAATAGTGGCTCTGTCCTGTTTTATTTTCCTCTATCCTTTTCTCTGCAGCCCAGTCCCCTTTCATTCCATAGATATTTAAATCATGCAGAAGCAGAGAGGGCAGCACAATTAGATTTCTCTCATGTTTAAAAGTGGGCTTGGCAGGCACGATGTCTGGGGCCATTTTTTTTCCTCCTTCAGTCCGTCTCTGATTGAAATACAATGTTGCTTGGAGTGTTAAGTGTGGAATGGTAATTCAGCTGTACCTCAGCTTACTCTGAGGTGTCTCAATATTAAAAGTAGTTGCACTGAATATAGATGTGTAGTGCTGTATAAGTGATGCAGCAAGTCATTTTCACCAAGGGCGAAGGAGTCATACACCAGAAATATGGTTACGTATGGGGAAATGGATGAGTATTTCCATGCACTACACAGGGCTGGTCCATGCAATGAATATATTGCTGTGATTGCATATCTTGAAAATAAACATCAAAACATGGAGCTTTGTTAAAAGTCACCTCCAGTCCACAGGGGTCAACTGCATTTCCCAGTATCCCACTATCCCAAACCTGTCACTGCAAACATGAAGACATAATCACTTGTCATAATCCTGCAGGTTAATGCTCTAAACTTTACTAAAATCTAGAGTTCTGAGACCTATTTTTGGTTTCACCATCAGGGACTGATGGTCTTTCTCCAACTGGCAAGAGAAGCAAAGTTGTGACAGCCTCTCTCACACTCACAACTAAAGCCCAGACGGTGGAGAAAAAAGAAGAAGAACAAAAGACAAAAAAGTCATTGTGGATTTTTGTAAGCATAAGAAGTTGGGCACAGCATTGAAGTATTGGCAGTCAAGCTCCTTTGGTGTGTACAGTGATCAACGAAATAATCAGCGCCCAGGGATTTAGAATTTAGACTTTCAGAGTATAAAAGTACATACAACAAGCTTGTGTGCTGATGCCAGAGTTTGTAAAATGAGTCTTGTTATCATGTGCCACATAACCTCAAGCCAATTAGAAAAGTTTGCTTCATATTTTATGCACAGGAAACATGCACACCCTGTGATTTTCCTTCATATTACTGCAGGATTATGTTGAATCTCTAATAGAGATTTGAAATAATGATAATAAATAGATGAATAAATGAATTAAAAAAAATGTTAAAATGACAGAATTAATACCATATATTATACAGCTCTACAGCAGTTCCATCATCACTCTGGCAAGGTTGAAGCAACTCATAGAATCCTCATTGTCCACCAAGGATCAGGAAGAAAGACTGGGTTTTAGTAAGTAGTCCACAGTGATAGGAGGTGAGGTGAGGTTGCATATGATGCATGGATTGTTCTATCTGTAATGATATTCCACTGAATAAATGTTCTCAAGCCTAATCAGCTTCAGTCAATATAATCTCCCTGTGAAGGTCTTCATTAATCTTGCAGGCTATGGCTAATCATGTCCGTCTACTTGAGCCCCCATGAGCGTCTCACCTACTTTCTGCATGTTATTCTAATTAATTTTTCACACCACAGTCTAGAGGCTTCAGGCAAGCCCAAGACCCACACGCTGTCTCCCGTGCAGTTCCAACCCAATAACCCGATACAAGTGAATCTAATACTGTACAAGAATGTGAGTTTCTCAGTCTCTCCCCAGGCTTCCCTTCTCCAAGTTCTTCTTTACTTTGCTTGAAGCATGTCATCATCCTTTAGCCTCACCTTTACCTCTGTTGTTGGTAGGTTTGCATAGGGCTGGGCGATATTAAAAAAAGTATATAGTAAAAAAAAAACCATGTTGATTGATATCGATAATTATTGATAATTTTCTTTTAAATATTCGTGGAGCATTTTATTCTTAACTACCAACTTTTGATGAAGACAACAAGAAAAAAAGACATTGAAATCAACTTCAGCTCTTTATTCTAATTCTTTAATCTTTCTTTAAAGCTGTTATGTAAAATTATCATTAGCAGCACACAGTCACACATACAGGCACTTAAACACAGAGGCAGATGCTAGATGTAAAGGCAGTGCATATTTTATTGCATATTGCATATTTTATTTTGAGAATGGGATGTATGCCAGGGAAAAAATGATTATGAACCTAGACGGGATGTCCCGGCCAAAACAGGACAGTTTGCAACCCTGTGCGATAGAACTGCTGCTTCAAGCTTCAAGGACAAGAGTTTTTTTTTATTTTTTTTACTTTTTTTTTTTTATTGCCGGGTCATTTGGCTTGGGTGGTTGTCAAAACACTTAGGCCGTGCGCCTAAGTCTTATAATGTTTAGGCAAATTCTGTATATGTTTTTGCTCCTCGTGTTCCCATACTAGAGAACTTGTTCTAACTTACTCGTCGACCAAGTGGTGCTGCCCTCCCTCTGCCATCTTCACTTGATTTTTAAATACCGGCGGTCACCACACACAAGTTCACAGTATTGACTGAGTGAGTGCAGTGCTGGCTTCGGGGGGCGGAATCGTACATGTTGCTGTGTTATGTTGAGCTAGCTGGGCAGGGGGTAGGAGCTTGGTGACAAAGCCTGCCTGGGTCAGCATTTGTGATTGGCTGTAAGGAAGTATCGACTTTAGTATCAAGCGATATGATAGGCTTATGAAACAGGTCACAGGTCTTTTTCTAACAAATGTTTTATTTACCTGTTTTTTATATTGATCATCACGTGTCTATCGATAGATATATATCATTGTTGAATTATTGCCCATCCCAAGGTTTAAAAATAATGATAAAGCTCTGTGTATTAAAGCTGTGTAAGTTTCCCCAGTAGGTCACACATCACAATAACTCATACTTAATACATTTAATATAGCATATGTGATCACCATTGAAGTAATTCATAGCCTAACACTGGATAATCAGGACAAGGTAACAGGACCGTTTGGCTTTTTGTTCTTTGTTCAAGTTGAAAATGGCCATTGTCTCCTCAGTTGATGTTATCATGATGGAGGTGTTAAGACCTGAAACGATCACTGATGCCATTGCTCTGGAGCTTCCTGAAATGCAGCAGGTGCAGTCCTTTCAACAACAATGAGTGTGTCAGGTTTTGCCTCCTCTGAAAGATAGGGATCAGAGGGATCTGCAAGGGTCATTGCTTTTATCAGATGAAGGTGACAGCTGACAACAGCAAGTGCCTGTCGGCTTCAGTAGTCAAACAAACAAAAGAGACTTTTTTTCAGTATGCTGTGTTTGTCAGAATTTAGCCTCAGACTGGAACCAGGGATAATGAGACCTTTTCTCACTTTCGCTTGACAGGACAGTACCCAGAATGTGAAGGATCTTTCTGACAGGATTTGCCTGTAACCTGTTCATAATCCATCGCTAGTATTAGGATTGATTTATATACACACTGATGAAATAGGCTTGCTTTTTTAAGAAGTCTGATGTCACACAAAATAGTTATAGCAGTCAGTTGCCACTTAAAGGTCTACTTGGTCAATCAATTTGAATATTCTCAGCAAAAACAGTTTCAGTCAGCAAAGTTAAGTCATTTATTTTCTATAATAAATATTTATTATAAAAATTAATAATTATAATTGATGAGTTAACAACTGATTGAAAAGTGTCAGAGAATCTCAGCAAACATCACCCAATTACCACTTTCTTTTTTGGAGGTCAACCTTGCAATCAAAATGTGTTATTGGCTTATTTCTTTTTGGACACCTACCTGTATGAAATACAATCCAATATAAAAACCTCCATAACCACTTATGGTTGTCAGGGCTACAAAAGAGGAGATATCTATTTATATCATTATAACTCAGTTCATTTCTATGAGACTGTGACAACAAAACTGAGTATGTCAGTTGGGACCACATCACCACAAAGTCGCGTTCGTACTAAAGAAAATTGTCGTGAGGCTCAAGAAGTGTTATCACAGTATCAAAACAATGGCACTGATATGATCCCTCCTGAGATATTTAGTGGTACTGACACTGAGACACTACTTCAGCACACTACTGTGTTGTGTGGGCTAATAATCCTGCATTTGAACCTCAGCACCATGAAGTTCCAGATTTGCTGTTAATCTCACAAATGTTTATCATTCTTTGTTACACACATAGCCATGTGTTATCAATCATTATGATTGGATTATTATTAATAATTACATCAAGGTCAAAGTATTACTAAAGTTTTTAGTGGGTATCATTTCCTCTATACTTTCCTTAATTGTCTACTTAATATTTGCAACCAGCATTTAATAAGACACCAAGTACATGCCCCGATTATCATTACCAGTCGACAACTGATTGAATATAAAACAGTCATTTGTAATTATACTGTAGATCTGCATAGTTATGATCTGTGTAGTTATGAATGGCTGATTTGCAACAGTTTTCAAGTTATAGTAATGTTAGCATGAGCACATGTAAACAATGCAGAAAACGACAGTCAAATATAAAAAAAAATGTAGTTGCCCTTAATTGGCTTGTCAAACTCCAATGGTCAGTTGTCACAGAATAATTTATACTTTTTAGTTTTATATTACATTTGGCTGAGCTGTCATTTTTTGAATTGATGTGTAGGTTTGACACATCCAAACAGTGGATCATTGGCTATAGCACTTTTTATGAAAGCTGCATGTGAGAGAAGAAACACAGAACGAGCGGAGGCAGCTGCTGCTGTTATTCATTGAGACAACTCAGGAAATGTAGTCCTTAAAACACTAGCATCAATACTAATATAATGGGGTATAATAGAGTTTTAATGGCAGGATGTTGAAATACCTTTCTAGTACTGGTATATCATGCAACACTAGGTTTATGCACTTTGAATTACATGCCTTCTATAAGTCCTCTGTACTATGTAACTGAGTATGTCACATATGCACAGAAATAAACTCTAATGAGGATTTCTCTCTGGCTTTGCCCTGGCCTGAATTAGCAGCAAGAGGTTGCTTTGACGCTGTAGGGAGGGCTTGTGTCCCAGTATATATCCCAGTTTTTGTTGTGTTTGCTCAAGGCTGGGAATCTATTAGTATGTAATGATTTGATTTTGATTTAGGCATGGCGTACTTAAAAATTGATTTCCCATCTGTCCTTTGTACATTCATCATCTTCTGTATCTCAGTTTTTTTATTATATAAAAACATTCATTATTGTCAATTATGAATGAAATTTGATGAAACAGTACAGAAATATGCCAGTTAAATTGGCATGATATGGCATGAACACCTGTACATCCCCATCCATTTATTCAAATAAATCAGGCTTTGTCTTGACAGTGTTTTGAACATTTGTTTAAATAAACACAGTGCGACTGTCATTTTCTAACAGGATCAACTATTTTATAACAAGCTCTTTCCCTGTCATCACTCACTACATTTCTCAAACATTCTGCAACTGTCACAGTGGTGTCACAGCTGTCATTCAGAGATGCAGGTGCTCAGTCATATATAAATGTATGTGAGAAACTGACTAAAGTCCAGTCTGTCGCTGACAGCTTTGTCCCAGTTAGATAAAAAGCTTTATCCAAAAAAAAAAAAAAAAAAAGAAACAAATCGGGATGAGAAACCGGATGGTGATTGGCCTGCCAACTAAACATCATTCCACCATGGTACCCTTTTACATTGCATTGGCTGGATTGGAGCATATCAATAACAGGAATTTCCTTGATGATGCATATGGTAATTTTTTGTTATAAAGAGAAGGTCTACATTCTCTCTTTTGGTAAAGTGCCTTGAAATAACTTCTGATGGCAGCTGACACTTGGAAAAACTTCTTTTGATGAAGTGAACTGTGCCTTTTTGAAAAAATGACAGATTTTCTTTTGATATGGGATTCACTGTTAATTTTTAAATAGCCTATATATAGCCTAAAATAGAGGGCCATGTGTCAGAGTCACAAAACTGGCAAAACAGAGTCATACTACAAGAGATGCAAAACCTCGACAGACCAGTCATTATAATGACCTGAATGTCTTTCCAAAAAACAAATAATAATGCTGATGAATCTATAAACTGTAACCAAAAGGAAACTAATGGCTTAAATGATGGGGTATTAAACCCAGTAATTGCTGGTTAATAAAAACCCTCTTTGCAAAAAAACATGGCTTTTGAGAAATGACATAAATTCACAGAGAATTTGTCCTGAGACTAATTAGATGCTAGAAAAGCAGTGTTCAGCAAAATCATTGTTCAGCATCGTTCGATGTTTGAAAAGGTAGGTTGCTACACCATATTCAATCTATGTTAAACAAAGCATGTCAATATAGACAATATACGCATGTTAGGTGTATGTAAGGTGGTATTCAGTCAAAGGTGCTAAAAATAAAATGTGTTAGTTTTACTTTTTGTGCTTCTACTTTTAGTTAACTTGGTTTTTTAAACTTTTCTAGCTCTCCAAAGCACATTTTGATTAAAAGTGGAAGGCTGTGCATTATTCAGTCAAATGGGGACATCAGCAGTAGGAATGTGGTTTACACTGCAGTTGAACTGATTCTCAACAAGATAACCATTTTAACTGACTACCAACCAGCTACTAATTGCTTTGCTTATTCATTTTCAAACTCACAACACCTTTAATTTCAGATGGAGTTCGATATCCTGCTTCTCCTCGTAGAATATGTGATACATAATTGCCCACTCTCCAGTTTTAGATAGCAGTATTTTTGCAGCTGAGAAGTCCCTGAAGGCACATAATTATTTCTCAGTTTTGTTCAGTTCTTTCATAGCACTTTATCATGTAGTGCAAAACACTGCCACCCCTTTTTGCAGAACTCTGATTAGACTCTTGCTGAGCTTCGAGCCTCTAGTGTTTTCATCTTATTTTAAGCATTATAACTGTGCAGCAACACTTCCATATGATCAGTAATTTCAGCTATTTGTTGTTGTATAGTACAGTGGTGATGGGAATGTATTGATGATGACACATGATGATGATAAAAATAAGGGTGTGTGTAATCTTGTAATATTTGTCGTGTCATAAAAGACAACAGAATGGCAAATCACCCTATGTAAAATGAACTGAATGCCTTAAAAGTAGTAGAAGAATATGGTGACAGAAATGACTGGTGACAGCTTCAACTGCCGTTTACATTTCAGAGAGAATGTTATTCTGATCCCCCCATGGACTCCTTTACTTTAAAGGATGCTGTTTCGCTCCTGTTCTCTTAAATCTGCCATTTTATCCAATTTGAGACTTTGATAAGAGTGATTTCCAGAGTATGCAGCGCATCTGTGATACCTTGTAAGAAGTGCAGGTTTTCACCTAAGGCATCATAAGTGCCTTTACGTAGTGCCTCTAATGGCTGCTGGATGCTCCACAAAAAGAGTGGCAGCATGGAAGTCGCAGGCACAAGCTCCCAGAATTGCTGGAGAAATAGAGAATGAATATGTTTTCATGAGGTCTTGATTGATAATTCCACCTCTGTTTAACAGGTGTCTCGGTGGGTATTTGGAAAATTATTGATCCATTAAGTGGATATTAGGTCTTTAAGAGAAATAGATTTGGGTACTCAGGCTGCTCCCTTTTGGGTTGGGTTGGATTGAATTGGGTTACATCACAGATACTACAGATACTGTAGCTGAGGTTTTACAGCAGTCTGTGTCTTTTCTGCAGACAGTAGGAAAAGCATTCTAGGTTTTCCCATGTATTTTACTCACAGCTGTCTCTGAATCATGACATGTTGTTATCCTGCTGTCTGTGCTGTGTTATTTTCTCTGTTTCCTGTTTCAGCAAGATTTCTGCCCTTTAGGAAACTAATTTGTTGCAAATTATGCATGAGAAACTAATTGAAGTATTTCTTTTAACCAATCAAATTACTGTTAAATACATTTCTTACCATTTAGACATTGATACAAGATGGTTTGCTAAATTCTTATCTAACGCTGCACTCTTCAGGCCACAGTTTTGTCACCTAGAATCATTTTCGGTCAAGTCATGACTAAATTTGATGTAACACTTCACTCTGTTTCATCTCTCTTTACAGACTTTGCAAGAGCTGTTGCAGCACGGCCTATATCATATGCAGCAGTATTACGAATGAAACCAGACAGCTCTTCGTCAGTGCTCAACTCACGCAGCAGACCTCGACAACACCACAGTGGTGGGCTGGTGACTCCTGACTGGCCTGCTTTCTCCAGTCACCCTCTGTCAGCCTTGAGTCTGCTCAGCTCTCAGGAGGACTACCGGAGTGAAGGTAAAACTAATCGTGCAGTCAAACCTGCCGTTTGTTTTCTCTTGTCTGAGCCAAAATGAAAAAAAAAAGTTTTTCCTCTGGTTTGTAAAAGTTCACACTTAAAAATTTGAGTTATGCCACAAGTAGCACATTTAAGGCGCAATGTGGAAATTTGTCTTCCTGCATAGGTTTCATCCATAACTTTAGTCAAGGATAATGAATCCCTGTGTACACAGCGCTACACATTGCTAAGCAGCGAAATGCTGTGGTGTTCATTAGTTAAGAAAACAGGAAGAGAAAGCTGAATAAATAAATATGATTATCTTTAAAGAGTGGTTTCCCTTCAGTGTATTTTGTCAGGAGTAATTGGTAGCTATCATGTCAGCATCTGTCTCCTTCTGCCGAGAGAACTTTGCTTTTCTGGGTCATTTGCTGTTATCAGTCCTGGATTACATTATCAGTCCTGACCAACTGCCTTGTAGTCACATCAGGACAGACTGAGACACAAATTCTCCAGGTAGTCTTAATGTGGACAGAGACAGAGATGCCACATGAGTTAAGATGACTTAAAACTCACTTGCTGAAATGAACCAGACTAAGTGGTTGGACACTCCAGAGCCTGAATAAACTCTTCCAAACATGATTGGTGTGAATGCACTCTACTATCACTGCGCTGCCAGTCGTCTGCTATCCCTGGTCACACTTGATACGTGCAGCCTTCCCTGCCTGTTTAGATTTGGTCCAGAAATGAATCTCACCTATCCATCATCACTGTGTACGGTCTGCAGTGACCATGGTCATGCCCTTTGTGAAATTGAAGTGGGATCATGGCAATATCCAACTCTCTCTGTGTTCCTGTCAGTATAGAAGCTGTAGATATGATGGATATCTTTGTCAAAAGGGAAGATTTAATACCACAAACACAGCATGGAAACACACTGTCATAAATCTACATGGGTCACTTGCTGTCCCGACTTACAGTATGAATAATTCTAGAGAATATAACGACACATTGATGCTTTGATATATCATTATATAGATTAATCACATCATGCTTATTGCATTTGGAGTGCTTAATTAATGGAAATCTAAAGAAGATGCTGAATTGGCAAACAGGATCTTGCTATAGCCTATTTGCAAGTAATGAAATTAGTCAAATTAAACAGGCAGAAAGCTTGAGTCATTTTTTTTCACCTTCTCTATCTTCCCCTTTGATTATTTTACATCTTGATCTTTTATATTTCAGTGTGCCTATCTTTCTGTCTTTCTTTACTGTCTGACAGTATTATCACTATGTAGTCCTAAAATGACTTATATCTCTATAACCAAGGTGAGAGTAATGCCTCTCCATTGTCAGTGGTGACAAGAGCATTATACCATTGCAATGGATTGATGTTCTCTGAATGAATTGGTTGCCAAAAAGTAATGCACCTTTGGTGGCTTAAAGTGGATATTGCTTTTTGGCTCTGTGACTGACAGATGGCCATGGCACTTGGAGTTGAGTGATTTAAACAACTTTCAAGCTTGTGTATGAGTTGGAAGTTTATACACACACAGACAGTAGCACATTAGCCTCCTTTTTTCCATATGGTCACATACTCGTGTTGTACAGTAAGTTGGCACAGTTTCAGCAAGTCTGAGTCTAATAGTTTAACCACTAAGGGCCTGATCTACTAAGATCCCAGATAAAGAGTACTAAATTGCATGCTTGTGATAGAATTGTGCATGTTTGGTTAGCATACCTTTTGTGCGTGATCTACTAAGAGTAACACCTAAATGACAACACATGCAAACTGCTGTATTGAAATGAGGGTTTTGCGTGTTGTAATCTTTTGCGCCTTGCAGAGTGGAAGGAGAGCTGGGTGGGCACAAATGCAAAATGAAATTTGATCCAATGGACTAAAGGGGCAAATAAACATATTGTTGCGCTGCAGCAAAGAAGAAGTGTGGGAGATTATATCTGAGAAAGTAAATGTGGTTAGTAAAACAAGGAGAGAACAGATGAAGTGAAGAGAAGAAAGGAAGAAAAAATTGGTTTATAATAAAACCTCCACAAACAGGGAAGAGCTGCGTCTGACCAGTGTTGATCAGCAGGTGCAGCTCACTGTGCGTGATGAGCAGGTAACTGGGATACCAGCTGTCATTCATTGGACCGGAGGTGCGAGCTATGGCACAGTGCTCAGGTGGGACCCTCAGGCCACAGTCGGATCTAAATGCCCTGGCGAGAGGGATCAAAGACAGGGTGAAGGTGGTATGAGGTCACAGTCCTGGTCCCAGAGCCAAACAGCCAGGTACTGGAGACGAAGGAGAGGAAGGAGAGGAGCGCACTGCAGGAGATGCACCGCGTGCGTAATGGCACTGAAAGGACTTTTGATAACACACCTGAAAAACTGCCACAGACAGGAGAAAATGCAGAGATGAAAGAGCTTTTGCCATGGCAGATCACTCATCTCGCTCCATATCAGCCTTTAGCTCATCCAGCAGCTCCAACATCACATGACTGGATGCGCATTATGTCTGAATTATTTTTTCGTATGTCATTTCAAAAATGTAAACACAAGTGAGTAAAACCTATTTTCTCTAAGTACTCTTAAGGGTAAATACTTAACTTGTGTTGTATCTCGTCCTCACTGCAATACAGCAGCTATAACGCTGGGCTGATTAGCACCTCCTTTTCAAAAGTATTAAATTCAGACGCAGTCTATCACCACAGTTGACTTCTAGACTAAATCAAGCCATCTGCATTTCTCCTTCCAGTATTTTAACACCTGGGCAGAAACAGCCCATCTTGTGTATTCACTAAGGCTGAGGTGCTAAATGGAAATGTCATTTTGCTCATTTGAGAGACGCAATCCTCAGTGCACACCGTCAGTAAATCAGCTTGCACATTTGTTTGCGGGTGATATGAAGTTTGCACACGTTTTTATACAGGCAAACCTTTAGTAGATCAGGCCCTAAATATCTCAAAAGAAAGTGTTAGAATCTGTATTCCTCCGTGTTGGGACACAGTAAGATAAAGCAATACATTTTCTCTTCAATTGTCCACTCATTAAATACTCTGAAGTCAGTCACACTCATGGATAGTTTCGGCTGTGAGCTCAAGCTGAACACACAGCTTTTTCTACAGCTCCCTGCAGGACAATATACATTATACTCAGGTTCAGATCAGGCTCAACTGTTAAACATAATTACGGTGCAATCAGGAAGGATGATGACACTCCTTGTGTTGTTTTGGTGCTTAGCTAAAGCACACTGGGTTTAAAATAAAGCAATAACTATGAGGTTAAAGTGCCAACTCCCAGCTTTAATTTTAGGTTGTTTTCTTCCACATCAGATGGACACTGTGGGAACTGTAGCCTTTTTGTGCGTCATCCCTCAATTTTAGAGGAAAGTAAATAGATAAATTTGGCGAATTAACAGAAACTTGGAGACATTGCATAAAGTCATTCTTCCTGATTTGTAATTTTTTGCAGTTAACGACTGCCTGTAGTCTGTGACCAGCAGACACCAGCAGACACTTGCTGTCTTCCGAGGGATGCACTGCTGGGCCATGATATTATCCAATCTATCCTCTTGTTTGTTTCAGCTGAAACACAGCTCCAGAAACCTTATGGTTTCATTTGAAATAGAAATCATTTCATCACATCCCATGACCCACTCCACAAGCAAAACAGGAGCTGGTGAAGCATGCTGGTGTTGTTGAATGAACGGATGGATGGATGTAGAAACATGCCAATGTTTCATTTATGCTGTAATGTATGTAACACTACAAGCACTGATTTTTTTAAATTATTTATTTATTTATTTTGCTTTATCTGCACAGCTGGGTTTGCAACATAATATTAATCAATTTTCTTCCGCTGATTAGAATATTAGTTCAAAAGCTCTTTATTCCCCTGTTAGCCATAAATTGCTGATGAAGGTTAAGATTGTACACATACAGTGCATTCAGACAGTATTCAGCTCCCCTTCATTTTTTTTCACATGTTTTTATGTAGGATCCTTATGGTAAAGTCATTTCTGTTCAGTTCTATCTTGAAAGTGAAAAGAGATTCTTACAAATGGTTGAAATGTGTGGTAAAATGCAACATTAGCACAATATATGAAATGAGTGAAGTGCTCCGAATACTTTCTGAATATGCTGTACTCTGCAAAAGAAGCCCCTTCTCTTCAGATCTTCATCAGATCATTCCCTAATAGGGAGAGGTGCTCAAGATTAGTGACTGACATTGTTATATAATTCATGCCCCAGATCAAATGTAAAACTATGAGCTCAAAATGTGACACCTCTTTAATCGCAGGATGAATATCTACACAGTATACCAGGAGAAATTCAGCTGCAGTTACGTATGTGCTGTCAAGTTCAAACGCACAACAAAACATGTTTACTGGGCGAACCGTCTTCAAAAATTAATTGTCTCAGTGAAATAGTTCTTCTGAAGGACACAAGATTCAGCTGTCCTTTGTGAAGTCTTGAATTCTGTGATGCAATACACCTTAGAAACCTTCCACAATAAGTGCATCTCCTTCTGCGTTAACCGAGGGCTAGATCAAAGAGGAGAGTATTATAAAGGAACAGAGGAGAATTGCAGCAGAGACTGTGGAGCAGAACACATTAGACTGAGAAGCACATCGATATGTGGGTGCATCTGTGCCGTGGAGAGTTCAAATTTTACCCGAGAGCCACTTCAAAATCAGCAACAAGAGCCCCTTAGATCAAGAAACAGTGTGGCTTAGTTGTAGTCATGTTGGTATTAGATAATATTTCACACATTTGAAATAATGTAAGCATTTGTAATTTGAGCTTTCAGTGTAGCTCTTACTGCAGAAACATTAATAATACCCCCACTGGTACCTGCATTTCTAAAAGCTCATTCATTTTATATTTACAGTTGTGATTATGTTTTACATATTGATGTAAAGAAAATGATTAATCATGATGTCAGTGATTTTTTCATCTTAGTCTTGCTTAATGTTCCCCAAAATATTGGTATGAAAACAATTTAATGAGGGGACTCTGATTCCCGTGTGCCATTACCTCTCCACATACAGTAATATGGCCACGGTTGTTTCCAACTCATAATAATGAGTCACGCTGAGTCTGTGTTTGCTGCATGTGCCTCACCTGTCCAACCACACAAAGAACAAAAGCTCTCCCTGTGTAAGCCACATACAATATACCACCCTTGATGACAGATCATCAGTGCTCTAAATGTCAGTGTTTTATACCTTTGGGATACCTGCGCTATTCTATGAAATGTGTAGTGGTATAGCCATATAAAATTTTAATGCTGGTACATGTGCAGTGTTGACATAGATTTGAAGAGGTGCTGCAATCTAACCCATTATGAGCAGTAAGAAGTAAATAACCAAGAAAAGAATCTATCCTGTGTACACATATGAAAAAGTATTTGTATTGTCAAGCAGATGCAATATTTTCAATGTTTTCATTTAATGTGTATATTGCAATTGAGCTGTTCTATTTGAGAGATGAGACACAGCAAATGTATTTTCTTAGGTCTTGCAATGCTTCTTCCAGAGTTTATATAAAACAGACGTGTGCCATAGACTCTTAGAAAGAACGATGATGGGGTAATGACAGAAAGTGGGAGGTTGGTAAAATTATCTGTGAAAGGAAATTGATCTGTGACAAAATGCTGGTAAATACTATGATGTTGGTTGTATACGACTGCCTTGGTCGAACATATGTGCTTTAATGCGAAATGAATCCATATTATTGTTGATACTGCACATGTGTAATTTTAACCCCTGGATTATGGGTTAAAGGTTTATCTTAAGAATGTTACAACTCTTAACATGTATTTATTTTACTGTATGAATTACTACTACCAAGAAGTTCGCTCTATCTTCTTGAGAAGGGCACATTTTTACTCACTCACTTTGTGGATCACTAGAATGCTTTCGTAGTGCTGTATCAGTTATATAATATGTCACAGTAGTGTTATTATCTGTCAGAAAAATCTGCCGTCTGCTGCAGAATGTCACACTAGTTATTGTTACAGTCTATTTTGTTACTTATAATTCATCATTGCTCTGTGGAGCTGTACATCTTCCTTCCCCTTATTTCCTACAAATGATGTCGGTACATAATATGCGCTTGTACTAAGCAAACCTGGGGAGTAATAGAAGAAGTAACTGGACAATAAAACTGATTGGTGCTCCTATTGTGATACATCCTGTAATCATCCTTTTTTTTTTTTTTCCTCACAGAAAGTGAAGAGTTTGGGCCTGTTTTTGTCCGGGAGCCAGATGATGTTGTTTTTCCTTTGGATTCTGATGAAAAGAAAGTGGTGATGCACTGTGAAGCGCGGGGGAATCCACCACCCACATACAGGTGTGACATATATTTGTCAGTCTCCTTATTGCGGTCCTACTCTCACAGCTCATTAGCTTGTCATTCACCACAAACATATTAAAATCTCTTATTCTTCTTATGTTTTTCAGTTGGTACATCAATGGCACAGAGGTGGATGCGGAGGCAGATTACCGCTACAGCTTCATTGATGGAAACTTCATTATTACAAATGCAAGTGAGATCACTGACAATGGGAAGTACCAGTGTAAAGCAGGAAACAGCTTTGGGACCGTCTTAAGTCGAGATGCTCTCTTACAGTTTGCATGTGAGTAGACTTTTTCATTTATAGTTCTGCTTAGAGAAGGTCTATTACTATCCTAATATACTCTATACAGTACCTTATTGTCTCTATGTGGGTGAAACTTACATTTTAGTCTTATCAGACCTGCAGTAGAATAATATGGTTCACGTACTGTAGTAAATAATTGGCTTCAACGTCTTTGCTTAAATACACACAAAAAAAAAAAGACAGAAAAACTGTCTGGTTCCAGGGCAAAATACAGACCGCTGTCTACAGTGAAGCTTTGTTGCTGAGCTCAGTTGCTGCAAGCTCCATCTGATACTGTTGGATTTCACTGCTAACAGGGTATCTGCCCTCAAATACCATGTCTTGATGGTAAATGAGAGGAAAAGGCACATTTCTTCCCCAGTAATCCCCTGGCCTACCTCCAAAACATCATCAGAGGCTAAGGCAGCCCACATGGCAAGACCAGGTGCACTATGTTCAGAGGAAAATGCATTGTTGGTTTGCTGGATAGTTTCCTCAGGAGCAATAACCATAATAGCCTTATTGGCATGTCTACAGGGAGCTACCATACTCAGTCACTGAGCTGATTCTATTGAGTATAGTACATGGTCTCATGTGTTGTTACAGGGACTTACACTTGTTAAAGGAATTTCTTAGGAAACAAATGGCTAGATTAGCCTGAAATGTTGTAGACAGGAAAAGGGGGCAGGATTCTTTTCTATAAAAGCACTATTTTCTTCAGGCTAACAGAACCACATTAAGGTTTTCTTTACTCTTTTGTTCAATTTTATTCCTTTGACGAGACTTAATATGTATGAAGATCATGAAAAAAGTGAACAAAAATCAAAGGAAAACTGGTCCTAAATTAAATATAAACCATATTGCATTGGCAGGCTGAAATGCCCAGATGGTAAAAGACAGACACACTTCAGCACACTTCAAAATAGTGCTGCTAGTTTCCCAGGGACAGAAGCTGTCCATGTACATGTACCCTCATCTGTCCTCTCAACTATTCAGATGTTTTGCTTTTCCTCCACTCGGAAGCCAAATCAGTGTGGAAAAATTTGGCTTGAGTCCCTTTTGTGGCTGAAAAATTGATTTTGCCTGAAAATGAGCAATGCAACATGAAGGCACTCATTTATTAGTCTAAGCTTCAAGCTGAGACATAGGCAGCTATTTCTGGTTTCACATAAATACTGTGCATATGCCTGACACTGCATTATCCATTAGATTCACAATGCTATTGCAAGTACAAGAGTTTCTGTGGATGCCTTTCTCTTTCTCCTCTGTTAAAGGTGACTGTAGTTGCTCATCCTTAAAACAAAACTAATTGAATCATAGACTGAATCGAAGACACTCGTCTTTTTTTTTTTTTTTTTTTTTTGTTGCTGTTTCCTGTTGATCAAATGATTGAAACTTTATACTACAATACAATAAAAACTGACTTCATATAGTAAAGTTTGACCAATAAATAATTCAGTAAATATCTGCATAACAGTAACCAGCAACAGAAAGGGGCTCGAACACCCAGTATGAATAAATGGACTATGGAAACAAATGGGACCATGGACTGCCGTTGCCTATGACAGATGTGCTACATGCATCTAGTTAAGTTGGTCAGTATGGCTAGTTGCAGTTCTTCTAATTGGCGCTGTTGCAGAATTTCTTTAAAGCTTGTGAAGTCATGTGTCTCTGTTTGTGGTAATGTTCTGTTGACTGACAGGTTTGTCAGCTGAGATGATGGCCACTTGTTTGTCACACATCAAATTCACTCAAGCCATCTGTACACCGAATTGGATTTTGTAGTCTCCGTAACAGACAGGTCAGTCAGTATTCTGTTGTTGGAGCGTGACAAGGAGTGGAAAGATGCAGCACAGACAGGCTGGTCTGCACCAAGGTCAAGGTATCACAGCAAAAAATAGCCAATAATCACTTATACAATTATATCATTATTTTTTGACTCCTTTCGCTGAATAGCATTATTGCTTTGCATTGTGAAACTATAACACATTTTCTGTGGCCTGGGGGTTTGGAGACATGGCCCTGAAATGTCATTCGCTGAATAAACATGTGTGACTGTCTCAATTGTACTATTGAGTCAGCAACAAATCCCACATCTCACCAACTGTTGTTGTGGTGAGAGCTGAAGAACCTGTCACAAATATCCAAGTGGGAGAGTGAATGACTCTTTTCTTTAATGGTAGCAGCCGGCACCAAGAACCGTTACAGAAACACTGAAACAAATATTTGTTTGATCTGTGGATATAGTTTCAACGCTGTTAGTATATGTAGGTATAATTATTACACAAATGCAATAATTTCCATACACACTGAACATATTTGGGATGAGAATGTCGTTCTCAGCAGTGCAACACATACAGCACATGAAACAGCATGTAGAGGTGATACTGTAGGAAATATAATCTTTTAGAGTGTACGTTTGCCATATTAGAAAAATCTGTCCAGTCATTTCATCCCATGACCAAATTTATTTGTCATATGATGTGTGAATGTTTCTCCAGCTTTACACCAAACATATCCTCGACACCGTGAATGTATAATAGTCTCATACTCAGTCTGCATTTCTTTAAAATGCAGCCCTTCAGAAGGCTTGCCACAGAAACAAAGAGAGGTGCCCTGCAGCACACATTTGGATGCAGAACCTTCCCTCTCTCTTTCAGCATAACAAATGGTGGGTATTTATCACTCAGCATGGAGCACAACTTTTTCCTCTCATTTCATGTTGGCACTGCACATTTCAATGTGTCGACATGACATGCGTTGTCAACCGCTTCAACAAGTTCGGAAACATATACGCACATCCTCTCCTCAAAAACTCGATTTTTTAAAGTTACTTACCTGTTTTTGTTTGTTTGTTTACTTTGTTTGACTTAAATACACATTGAGACATCACATACAGACAGCAAACAGCTCATTTTAACTCTGCTTTTAGATTATGGACAATACTCCTATATTGCAAACTGTACAGTGCCTGCTTTAATTTCAAGTGTACATTAAATCCTGTGATTAGGCTTTAATGCAATTTATTTATTTATACTGCAGGCTTGGACCAGGTTTGGTCCCAGAATAATCACATTCATACAGGTAATAAAGATGTAGTTATTTCCTCTGGCACTGGTGGTAGAGCATATCTCAGGTAAGGGGGGTGAGCCTTCACCATGATGCAGCCCTGGAAGGCTTGGGTTTGCTAGCCAACTGATTTTTAATAGCTGTATACTATAGGCATTTGATTTTATGATTGTTAAAGAGTGTGTTGCCTATTTACTTGGAGAGAACTTTGGTTTGTACTTACATTATGTGTGAATTGCGTTTGTGTGTGTGAGAAAGAAAGAGCGAGAGGGAGAGTGTGATTTACTGACGTTAAAATTTTTGCTCTGGGCAAAGATCTGTTGGAAAAAAAGAATTCAATTGTGTAGATCAGGGTGGCCTGAATGAATTTTGCTGGATTGGGCAAATGCTGAAATTACAGTAAATGCCTGTGCAGCACTTCGCTCATATACTCACTACTCCAGAGAGTTAGATGGTTGTTATGTCAAGCTGACGCACTGAACACAGCTCAGTTTCACACAGGGAATCAGGGGAGAGGTAAGAGTGGACCAGCCTGACTGTGCCAGGAAAGGTTCAGTCAAGGCTGTCTATATTCTATCCACTGGTCATGTACTCTGCTCCAAAGATGTTTGAGTAGGATGCTTTTTTTCTCTCTCTTTGTTTTGAAATTCTCAGCCGCTGAACTCACACTTGGGCTGTTTTTCAGCCGTGACTTTGAAGGCAGCAGGCAGAAAGGAGGCTTCTGATCTTTCTCCCCAAAGAGTTCTTCTCTCGCTGCAGACGAGTCTGGCTGTGGCTCAGGTATCGAGCCACTCTGAGCAGTACAGTAGTAATGAAATTAATGGGATGCTTTGACTCCAGCATTTGAAGACCCACACATACTCCCCGCTCTGAAATGTTCTACAAATCTGAAATGATCAGTGGTTAATGCTCATTGATTGAATTCATACTGATCTTGAAATAGCTAATTTGCATTGAGCACCTGCTCTTGTGCTTGCTGCAAATTTCATCACTATGTTTCTGGATTTTAAATATTTATACGGACATATGTTGCCTTGTAATTTTTGAGGACGCTTTAATGACCATACGGGTTTTACATTGTTAAAAAGTCATTAATATTGATTCACTTACATAACTGTAATTGCAAAGGAAAATGATCAGTCAGTAAGTCATCAATGTTAGAAACATGAACGCCTCTAACACTGATGTCTTACTTTTGTCTCTAACTGAAACACCTCAAATTACATATAAAGGGATCATTGCTGTGGTGCCTCTACCATGACTCTGTGGTTTTCACTTAACATACAACAACATTAACATAGTTTATGTAGGTGGCACCTATGTTTTGTTTTCTTCCTCAGTTATATTACTCATGCTAACCATTACTTATTCATTCCAAACCACCAGTGTTGCATCTGAAAGAAATGTAAAATGTATAATTTCCCATGTGCCGGTGTAATGTGTCTCTGGATATACTGGACTGTGGGGTGAATTGTAACTGCACTAAAGCATTTGGTTATGTAGAAAAACAAAATTGAAATACATAAAAAAGAAATTTATATTCAATATTTATTGAATTAGACAAACTGGCTAGGAAGACTTGTATTTCCACAATATATAGCCTGGCTGAATAATTGAAGAGAAAGGAATATCTATATACTCACAAAGGGGTTTCTGCCAAGTACCAGTCATGTTGCAGGCAATAACAGTTGCTGTACTTCAGCAGCCGGATGTAAGAAGCCTTGGTCAATAGTCATCACACGGTTGGTGTTTATGTTACTTATTTACTGACTCATTTGTTTTTTTTCCTCGTCCTGTTTATATAGATACCGAAGCTACTTATCTTACATTTAGTGTGTTTGCTGATTAAAGCTGCAATAGTGGACAATGGCCAGCAGTAAGCCATGATTCATGTTGGATGAACAAAAAATGAGAGGTAAAGAGAATTTTCACTGACAAAAAAGGCAGGGTGACAGCTGCTGGTGAATCAATAGTGAACATGGTGACAATCAGCGGCTCTCCATCTCTGCACTCTGGTTGCACATTGTTAACAGAAATAAGTCATTCATACCAAATGGGCCAAGATGATGAGATTGAGGTACGCTAGCAGAGCAGCACAAACAACCTTTTTAATAACATTGGACACCAAGCGTGAGTGTCTACAGTTATCTGCATTTCAGAAATCTAAGCTCTGTGTATTGTTGTTCCATCAATGAATGCTACCTGGATGATGATAAACTGTCTGTTCAGTGTGGAGTCCTCACAGTTTTAAGTACAGGAAGCGGTCTGATATGTATATACATTTAGATTCTCCGTGCATGTTTTTTCACATGGTGGGCTATTTTTGTCACCACAGCCTTATTTATTTATTCTATTTACCTTTTTAGCTTCTACTGAATTAGTGTGGATCACACTGAGTGTCACCATTTACTGGCTGAAATGTTATTTAAAAACGCAAGGTGACAATAAAATGCAGCTCTGCGCTATAATGAGGGCAAAAGTGGACAAGTGACCACACTAATATTCTTGAAAATTGAGACATACACATTGAGGGGAAATTGATTGTGTAACGTATTTTAAAATGAAGGTCATGAACCATGATCGTTATCAAATTTAGAGGAATTTCAAATTTCACAAGTCACTCATTTCAAGGCATGATTTCTCAACAGTTCCAGTATAAGGGTAAACAGTGTCCCTCAAAGTGAGGGGATGAGAGTGGTGGAGACACAGACACCTGCCCTGGGTCAGCAGCCTGTCGCTTGATTTCCACAGTTTGGCATTGTTTTAACTCGGAATTAAATGGGTGGAATTAGTTTCCAAAGGGCTGCAGCTCTGGGATTTCAGTCTAAACCTGCTTTGTTCTACTAACATAGAAAAATAACCACTTAAAAACAAAGATGACTATATAAATAGTTTCCAAATATTGTTGGTAAAAGGGCTTTTTTGAGCAACAGTGATATTATATTTGAGATGATTTAAGTTTGGAATTGGATTCTTCTAAACAGCATGACATCTCTCCAGATGGTAATTGATTGGCAGAGCTGTGTGTCTGTAGCACATGATATATTTTTCTTACAACTTCAGGGGTGTCTGTCTCTTCCAGCTTTTCCCTCTCACTATTTTTATAGACCAATTGATTATTAGGAAAAAAAGTGAGATTAATTGTTGGTGTAGCCAGACAGACAACCAGCAGAAGTTACTATATAAGGATGACAATGTTTGAGAACACAAGGTTCTACCATCAGGAATCAAATCGTGGATTTCTTTGCAGCACTAACTCAAAAACAAAGTTTGTTTTTTCTTGCATCCCCAATATAATGATGTTAACTTGAAGCTGCAGGAACAGAAATAAATTCTTGAGCCCCTTCAAGATCATTCCACATAACCATAAATGATAGATTTGGCTGTTGCTGAGAAGGACTGTCTCTGTGTACTCTTTCAGATCTTGGTGCTTTCAGTACGAAGACCAGAGGTGGGGTTTCTGTGCGTGAAGGCCAAGGTGTGGTTCTCATGTGTACCCCTCCTCCTCATTCACCAGGTAAGAGATTTTACTTAAAATCAGAGCCATGGAAAAATATAGATTTTCTCCCCCTTGCTGCTTTTTGAACAGTCAATAAACTCATCACTATTCCCTGTGAATGCCCTTATCATTTATTTATTTAATTTACATTGTATTCTAATGGTTAGTTTCAGCACCTGTCCTTTCTCTTGTCTATCCATCCATGCGTGCTCTTCAAATGATGAGTGTGATAAACTGTAGCAACAACAGAGCCAGCCATGAATTCTCTGAGACCAAATTTGCTGGATCATTAGAAATGGAAAGAAATGTTACATCCCCAATTGTTTCACGTAGGCAAAGCATAGGCACTGCTCTTTAACGGCATATTTTGAATATCCCTCTCAGCAGTTGTCCTCTAATATAAGATGTTATGTGAGCCATGAATCATCCAGGCTTTCTGTTTGCATCAGCTCTGTTGCACTGCAGCACTGCACCCATGGGAATGTTTGCCAAGTGCTCTTCAGTACCTGCTCTGTTTCTGGATGCCATTTTGCATGACGTGAGAGCAACCAGAAAATCAGAGAGAGACTTGCTGACAAAAAAAAAACAAAAAAACAGACAATTCATGATTAATGAGAGAATTATTGACAGATAATTCTAGATCCTTCTCATCCTTGGAGTTTGCCATCAATCACAGCACAGGTGTTGCCTTGGCTGCGGCAGCAAGTAATTTTTCACGCTGCATTTACAGGTCAAATCTCCGTACATTAATGGTTAGAGGTGTGACTAGCATCAAATTAGAATCAGATACTGCAGATGATGTTGTGGAGTGAGATCAGCATGATGGAAATCGTGGTCATTTAAGGTTTGTTAATCTTGCTGCAGTAAGCCGTAAAAGTGACCCAGGTTTCAGTTATTGTGATTTACTGTTGCACACCCTCATGTATTAGAACAACAGAATGGATCAATACAGAATTTATTTAAGTATATAATCACTCAGCCATTAAAAATACAGTTGAGAACAATCAGATTTTATGTCAGATATCATCAAACAACCTCAATATCAAAAGTACTGTGTGGTGAAACGCTGTGGTGTTGTAAGAATTTGCATTCTTGTTTTTATTGTCTGAATGAAGTTGCTAAATTAATTGTTAATGGCTGAAACACACATAGTTAAACAAAGGCATAAAAGATCACATCCACAAGGGGGATGCTTATGGCACTTAAAACAGAGACATTGAAGTAAGTTGAACATTACTGTCATTTAATAACAGGGCAGCTTTTGAGAAGTCGCTTTCAAAGGTATTTGAGGGTGTTCTCCTTTATTTGTATGGTAGAAATGTATTTGAAGTGTTACTGCAGTGAGAGACAAAAGAAAGCATTCGACTTCAACCAAAGAAAGCATATTAGGGCTTTAATTTTAAATGATGGGTAATTTCAAACAATGATCTTATTAAAACATACTACAGTTATAAAATTACCATTTTTCTACCAGATTTTAATACACTGTCAGAATACCTCCTTCGTACAGACTGGTAAGTGACAGGCCTGCCTTCACGACCTGTTGAGCCTTTATTCTGTTGCTTATTGTTCATGTTTATAGATTATGCTCAAATACACAATACAGGTAAGATTATCATTTATTTCTTCAGCAGTGCCCACATTAAATGAAAAATGATCTCCAACATCTAAATAATTTAAAAAATGCCACAGCCATGAAATTTGCCCATGTGATGAATGCCTCGGTGAGTCAGAGCGTGTCACACTTGAAATTCAGATTGTATAGGGAGTGTTAAACAATGTTTGGGTTAAATTGGTTGTGGGAGGACTTAAAGACATTGAAATGCCACTTAAATTAGATAGGTTTCATGAATGAAAATAATTTGAAGTCACTGAGATGGGAAAAAATTATTATTTTCTATTTCATGGCTTTGAGCGCTTGTGATCAGTTTTGGTAAATAGTGTTTTACTTTCAGGAAACTTGAGTCTGATGACCTTTGAATAAAACCAGTTGGTGTCTTTGCAAATGCTAACTTTTTTTGGAGCATAGATTGTTTTCATTTAGTTATCATTAGTTATCATTCTGTATTTCTGATTTCTGTACTACAGTCGCATTGTAGCCCACACTGCATTAAAACTGTGTTGTTTATAACTATGATTCCCCTGTTTACCAGTTAGGTCTTTGAGTGAGTTAAACTAATGCTGCTGCCCATGGAAACACATTTGTTGACATCAGTGTCTCTGTACATTATGTATTGGCACATACAGTTATTAAGATTGAATGTTAAATATTGTTTTCTACCACAGAGAGGCTGTTTACTCTGAGCTAACATCAAGTGTTGATTTCAGTCCAAATCTTTCAGATCTGAGCATCTTTGAAACAGCAGTTAATCATAATTCACAAAGGCGACTCAAGGCAGAATCAAAGAGTTGTGAAATATAGCTGGGCAGCATTGAACAGATTAATTCGTCCCTGACAGCCCTGTTTTTTTATACAATGATGGATGTGACTGTGTAGATCTGTGCACAGTGGACAAAAGGAAAACAGCATGTCGTCAAAATGAGCTCTGTGTTCATTATAGTCATATTGTGTCCATCCATCCATCCATCCATCCATATCTATCCATCCATCCACCTATTCCATCACCCACTTATTCCTCTTCATAGTCACTTTGATGACTTTTTCTGATCTGTCTATTTTCTGCAAACCCACACATTTCCTTGCAAGAAACTTTGTGATCTTTCTTTTATTTCAATTTTATTTGCATACCAGCATGCATTACTAAATAGTAAAGAATACTTAATACATAAGAACATCTGTGCTGCCGTGTCTGCCAGGGTTCAGCAGTTTATATCTCAGACTACTGTACACTGTAATTCATGAATAAAATATTAAAGATTGAACTTACATGCAAATAACTTTGATATCTTACAAAGATTTTTATTTACAAAGTCAGAGAAACCTTGATCTGCGTTCTTTCCTTTTTTAGTTCAGAGAGCACTGATCCTGTCTTATGATGACCTTTAACGCTCATACAGTGAAGCTCACTGGAATCAGTCCATCTTTGAATAATCAGTTATCATATGCCAGTTTTACCTATCTGCTGCTATCGGCAATTAATTAAAATAACCTATTTGCAAATAACAGACTCATTAAGACCCTGTTATGTTTCTCATCTTTAGGAGCCTCGGGATTATTTTCCTGGACTTAGTTCAAGCTCGCAGTCATTTTATAGTGATGAGCGAGCCGATCCCTTGATGTTGTACAAATCCCACTCTCATTACTTCTTTAAGTTGTTATTGTTTCATAGGCATTGAGCAATCGTTAGCAGCAGTGGCATTAATGATGTTATCTGTGGTTAATATTTCGCGTAGTCTGTCATTTTACATGGGCTCACACAATACATTCAATATCCCACTGATGGTTTGTCACACTAACTATTTCATAGTTAACATGTCAGATGAGATGCACCATTTCTGTTGTGAAGTCTTGTTCTTTCATGCAGTGAGACTACAAGAACTGAGCGCTTCAGTAATTATTTGACGCTTTCTGCCATAAACCCAGTCAATAACCAGCCATTGTTATCCTACAAGGACTTGCTATTAATACTATTATGAATAGTCTGGAAGGCGAGACTGAGATTAGATGTGAAAGTAATCCACTTTGTTCTTTTTCATTACGAATGAAGCTTAGTTTTCTTAGGATCACAAAAATGATCTAAAGAAAGTACACTTTTCGCTGCAAAGGATTTTGGCCAAGTGGGTAGATGACTATTTCAAAGCTACGTTCAGCATTTTTTCTAATCTGTATGGTCTCACTTTGCCTTTACAGAGATTATCTACAGCTGGGTGTTTAATGAGTTCCCCTCATTTGTTGCTGAGGACAGTCGGCGCTTCATCTCCCAAGACACGGGGAACCTGTACATCTCGAAGGTGCAACCCTCTGACGTGGGAAGCTACATCTGTCTGGTGAAGAACACAGTGACAAATGCAAGGGTCCTGAGCCCTCCAACACCTCTAACATTGAAAACTGATGGTGAGACTCTGGGATTTATCGCACCTCACACACGATAGTAGTCCTTGATTTGTATGAATGCCCCAGGCAGACAAATCTAATGGATTTCACTGGATGAAGCACATACTACAGAGGAAGTATCAGAGAGTGCTCTGTGATACTTTCTCTGTTCATCTGAAACTGTAAACATTTTCGTAGCTCTATTACACTGCTTCCCCCTGCTGCACTTGTTTAGCACGGATGAAAATCTAAAAGCATATTTTATATTCAGGTGGTGCATTTTATTGTATCGGAATGCATTTTGGATAAAAAAAAATAGATCAGATAGGTTAATAAAAGTGGGACAGTCTTCAGCTTTCCACTGAGCCTCATGTTGGTGGAGGGTGTTATGAATTCCATACACACCGTAAATAGATAGTGAGCAATGCTTTAACATTAGTGTGGGGAGCCTTCTCCACTCACAATGTGCTTTGGTGAAACTGGCCATAAGGGAAATCATTTTCCAGCATAAAATTAACTGAATCAATGGCCCTTGCCGTGGATGGGATTTCGTTCTTTTATACTGGCCTCTCAGGAGCCATGCTGTGGAGCTGTTTGTTGGAATCAGGTGTGGATTTCACCTACAGGCTTTTTACATCTGACTACACAGAGAAACGTCCATCACTTCACACAGGTGCCTGTCATTGTCAAGGTTTCAAAGAGCCACTGAGATTACATCCCCAGTGAAGCTGTGAAAGGGCCTCTGTGCCTTGGAACCAGGTTCACTTTAAATGTTGCAAGAGGAGTTCACTTCTTAAGGATTACATGCCTTCCAGCAAGATTTTGCACGAAACGGACCTCAGAGACATATATCATACTTAGCTCATAACCATTCTTAATTGGTTTGCGTCTCTCATCAACCAAGATGAAAAATACAGCCAGACGGACAGTGGTCAGTCTGCTATTATTGTTTTAATGTGCTTCATAGTTGGATAAGAATATATTTGTTGTTACTTTTCAACAACATGTGATAGGAGGAATCAGTTTTGCAGCATCCATATTGTGACATGTGGCTTTGACACATGGGCTGAGGGACAGCACTCTCACCTGCAGCACAACATGGCCAAATTAAATCTCTACAGTTGTAAGCCCATTTTGCCAAAGAATGTCTTGGCATCTCTTGCTCTGCAAATCTCATGTTGCTCGGCAGCTCTCTATATTGTGAAATTGGGTCTAAAATGCCGAAAATTGCATTGGCACACCTCACAGCAGTCGCCCAAATGTTCCGATGCTGTGTGCGCCCCTCAGTCATTGGACTCTGACCAATCAGACGGGGCAATCTGTGCCTCAGTAAAAGTGAGTGATTATTACACAGTAGACAGTTCAAGCTGGATCTGTGTGTGGCTCACCACTGTCAGCTCCAACCCCGACTCTCTTAATCAAAACAAGCATCTGGGCTCCATTATATCTTGCTGGAAGCCATTGATTGTCAATTCACAATCCACCTTGAACAGATCACTGAACTCTGGACTAATGCACTGTTTTTAAACAGACATACAGTTCATCTCAGAAACACCCTCTCTTTGATTTATTTCTTTGATGTGCCTTTTATTACTGCAGATAGTACTAACTGCAAAATGGTCCTGGACCACACCACATGAGAAGCATGCGTTCATACAGTATCACATGTCATCTCTACTAGTAAAAATTGTGAGATAGATAGATAGATAGATAGATAGATAGATAGATAGATAGATAGATAGACTCTTTATTGTCATTATGTAAACACAACCAAACTTTAGGTGGTCTCCAATAGGTGCCTCAAGCATAAAAAGAATACACCCATAAAGATAAAGTGACAGTTTATGGTGCATTGAGGGTGTGAATGGCCTTGGGAAAGAAGCTGTTTATGAGTTGGGTGGTCCGTGCTCTTACAGTATGGACCTGTGCTGCCTCCCTGACAGCAGAAGGTCTATTCAGTACCTCTGCAGGCTTGCCATCATCTCTCATCCCCATTTTGACCCATATACAGCAGATAAGTGGCCTACCATATATTCTATATTTATGTGTGGACAGGTTTGTTTACATTAGTAATGTTAGTAAATAGAGGAAGGCCCAAAACACACAAGATGTAAATCTGCTAAACATCTCTTCTACTGTATATATGAGAGTACAGTAGAACCCATACATAACAGGATATACTGCAATTTTTTCTTAGAAAAAATTACAGATTGGGCTTTGACTCCTACTACTGTGCCTAGAGATAAGTGGTAAAACCTGCAGTTGGACCACAGCAGTAGTGATGTTATTTTTACCAGAGGAAATTTTCTCTCTCCACATTGACAGTAATATGTATCAGTTGTCTGCAGCCATGTCATCACCACATGGGCATGTTTTCTGCACTGCACTGTAAATTATTATTGAGGAATTTAGGCCCATAGCCATACTGAATGTCAGCATGGCATTTTTTTTTTTACTAACCCACATATTTTTGATGTGTCCAAACATTTCATTGTTTGTTACCCTGAATATCAACAAAGTACCGACACACAGTCAATAATAAATGTGAAACCATTGTGGTACATAACAAAACAGTTGTGCTTTTTAAAAATGGAAGACCATTTTGACTGTACTGTGCTCATTGAGAACAAGCAGCAGCTATAAATGGGCTGTTTCCCCTGCTGGCATGTTAAACCATGCCTTATCCCCAAGAACAAATGCATTTAAAACTGAACCATCAAAAATCAATAATTAAATCATCAGAGATTGTCTGGTATGTTAGAATTTGGGGGGGCTGTTAATCATGTTCTTTGTATAAGACGTGGCTGACGTTGTATAGATGGAGGATCAATGTCTTAAGCTTTCAATGAGTGCTACAGTAGGGGTGTGACAATCCAATTACTATTAAGACAGCCTGTTCAGCTGTCTAGGAATTGGCTCAAACAGTCCAAGTTATGTAAATGAAGAAAGTAAATGGAAGCTCTTATTAAACTATTGCAATTTTATTGGCGAGGGGAAATCTGATTTGATTAGTTCATAAATAAAAAGGGATTCACACAAATGAATATGAAATACTGTCTGTATATATTGTATAGTTGTTCCAATTAATGTGTTCAAACATATGAACTTACAAAATGTGTTGAATTTTCCGTCTTCTTATCTAAGACGCCTCTGAGAGACATCTTTAAATGCCTATCTATTAGTGCACCAGAGACCTGATAAAACAATTTTCAATACTATAAATTTGAGGACATGCATCATATTAAAATGAAAAACAAAGCACAACAGAAAAATGGGATTTTCATGTGATTAATCAATAAAATGGGAACATAATATATAATGCTACACTACAAATGAGGACCAGTAATGTTTCAGCACACCAAGCCTGGACATAATTTCTTCCATTTCTATCAGGTCCAGCCACCGAGACTTAATATGATATTGAATATACTATGGCATGAGCCAATGAAATATTGCAAATTCATTATATGTGAAGGGCTGCTTTGGAGCCATAAATGTTGAGAATGAGATTGAAATTGAAAAGTTCTTGGGAACAAATATCATAAAACTCCTTTTCCATACATAGTGAGCTACAATTCAATAACTCCACTCATTCTTTGCAGCAGTCATTTTTTCACATAAAAAGTGTCAGGCACATGTAGGAGGTATAATTATGGTTTCTCAAATGCCATGCCGGTCATTTGTCTTACTGATTATGTACATTACAGAGCATCTGGAGTAGCGCTGCAAAGGGTCTGCTATGTTTTCTTGCAAATTCAGGCAGGTGCTTGGGTTAGCAGTGTGTCCATCAGAGGTGTTCATATGCAATGATTGTGTGTGTATTTGACATGATTCTCTAAAGAGTAAACCGTTTCTATTATTTATT